>OU696697.1:119572253-120945586 GCA_916050605.2 Platycheirus albimanus
ATCGGAGCATTTATTGTGTTCATGGTAACCGAACCGGAAGAGAAATACAAATGCGTACCGACGTGCATACCATGGCATGAGGAAAACAAAAAAATAAAGTATGAACCACCTTTGTAGTCGAATAAAACTGCACAGCGCAGCTGTATTTTTAGGGGATGAAATACATAACACAAGCAGAAAGCCTCAAACAAAGGAAAAAGAATTAAAAAAACACAAATACACAAGAAATTAAATAGTTTGTATTTTTTTATTACCATCCGACAAAGGTCCGCAAGTAATTTGCTGCCGGAGACAATCGAGAGAAATACAAATATAAAAAAGCCATGCATCGCATGAATTCGCTGTGCGTCATTGTCATTTTGACATTTTCAACGCATGCTTTATTATTTTTCGGATGTGTGTCCGATTTATCAATAGGAGAGGTACCATGATACAAAATTCGTACATTTCGCCCGAATTAGAGACAATTTTTCTCCGATCGGTTATCATGATAGGGCCCAATAATGTGCATAGGTACCCGAAACTAAGCAACCATGCATCGTCTGTAAAAATCCAAGAATCGGTTGCCCCTTTTTTCGGACCAATTTGACATGTCAAATAGAGGAAACCAATCACAAAGACAAATTATTCTGCAACACGTTTTAATTCAAGGTCTCACAATCGAAACATCAAATTGATGGATCGGTCATACATCCATACATACATCATAAGCCATACAGTCCTGATTTGACATAGGTACAATGATTTCTCTTTATCGACGCAGATCAAACATCAAATGTCAAGTCAACGTTTTTCAACGCATGAAAAAGTGGGAAGCACATTCAGAATGCATGCTTTGGGAGTACCACAACCGGAGTGGGAAAGTGTAACAATTAAAATTGGTTCAAATGTAATATGCATTCTTTTAAATAATTTATGCTCTAGAGAACACAATTATTGACACAGTTGATATGTACGAGTATCATTATACGCTCTGATCCTGGAATAAATTAAAGCAACGAAAATTGCATTGTGACCTGCACTTGGAACAGTTCAAATCCGACAGGGTTGATGAAACTTTTCTCTCATACAAATAAAAATTGCCTTAATAAGTGTGGTCATTGATCATGCAAGTTCGGAAGAAACGTCTGTTTGATATATCCGTGTCCGTGATTTGTATTTTTAGGTGAAAACTAAAAACAAAGTTTAATCACAATCGTTCGTTTTAGCCGTTTTAGAGTAAATTTGAAAGATAATGTTGGCTAAAACTTAGAAGTTCCTTGTATGGAAAACACCGTTTTTAAAGGTGTTACTGAAAAATCTGCACTGTCAACTTATAGAAAACTACAAGAAACTATACCAAACAAAAATAGGATCGTTGCCAACATATGGCTTTTTGAAAAAGACGTTAAAACTTGATTTTCGTTATGAAAATTAGAGTCAAAAAAAGTTTTGTCAAAAATACTTAAATTATTTCGTTAGCATAATTAGAGCCATTTTCGAGCAAATAGAAAAACGAAAAAAAGGTACATACTTGAGAGCTTAAAATATAAATTTTAAAAAATCTCGACAATACTGTTTCTTTATTCTGTAATGTGTAATGTATAAAGATGCAAACTGCACGGCATTAGTTAGAAGGAATAGAAAGATAGGAAAGAATTTTTGTTGACCTCAAGAAAATCCCACGGGTGGCGTCCAGTTGAAACTGGGGAATAAATAAAAATGACTGCCCAGCCTGGGGCTCGAACCCACAACTCTTAGGTTAGCAACCAAGCACTACATCCACTGAACCATTGCCATCCGCAATTTTTTTTGGATTGCTCTATCATCGTTATGCCATGCTCGATTAAAACCTGGATTTTTTTCCGCACTAAACCAAAACTTGTTCTATAAAGCAATTAAAATAGGTTTCTATAGATACTTGCAATTTTAATAAATTTGCAAAGGTAAAAACAAATTTTCTTTAATATTTCAAAACTTTGGTCTAAAGAAAAACTTTTGTAATTTCGCTAAACTTTTAGAAAATGTTACTATAGAAAACCTTAACTGGAGTATATCCTGTATATTCCTCAAGAACCTGTCATTTGGGAACATTCCTATTTTACATTGTAACGACTTTTTAAAAGGAAATATCTCAAAATTGAAAGCAACATTGTAATACCTCATTTACACAACTGATGACACGATTAACAAGATTACCTACGACAAAAAATGTCAGTCTTGTAATTTAGGGCTAAAGTCTATTCTCACAGTAGCTTGATAATAGCAGTTACAAAACGCAAACACTTATTTTAAGTTACACAACAAAACATCAAAACATCACAAAAAAATGACGTCACATCCGCCCAACTCAATTCCAACAGACGTACAAAAATAAATGTATACACAAACACAAAAAAAAAACTATTCAATACGTATATAATAAAGAACCCCAGTAGGTAATCGATTCTAATTAAAAGTTCGACAATGCACCTTTACGCAATATTGTTTCCACCTTCCAACGGCCGGCCAGCCCATGAATAATTAATTAATTAAGACTCGCTAGCTATGTACTTGTACAGCACACAAACAAATAGGTAGTTAGTAAAAGTATCTAGAAAATTGAAAAAAAAGGACACAAAAAACTTGATTATTGATCCGAAATTAGTTGCAAATCGTTAACGGTGTAAACAAATAAAATGCACGACTGGGTTGCACGAACTTGCTCTAATGTGTGACAGTGGTCTTGGAGCTTGAGATTTTGATAAAAATAAATTTTCCGAAATTCTTAAATAAAAACATAATCTAATTTGAGCTGAAAAAAAGTACGCCATTTTATTTCTTGGACAAATTTGAATTTATGAGAATAAATTTATTAAAATCCGTGGAGCGGTTTTTGAGAAAAAAGTTTTTTTTTTTAAATTTTTTCAAAAACGCCAATTAATAGGTATTCAGCAAAAAAATTAATGAGCAGTTTTCAAAATATTAATTTTAAATGCTTTTTAAAATACAAAAAATGTAGTATTAATTGAGCTACCTGCACCTATATATCTGTGAAATCTCGAAAGTATCGGTTGAGCCATTTTCGAGATGGTCGAAAGCAAAAAAAAAACCGTCCTATTGAAAGTACCGATTTAAAACTTTTTTTCATATGATTGGTCGTACCTACCTAAAATGCAACACTGATTTTTTTAGATCAAAATCGTTAGTGCAGTTTTCGAGAAAAATAAGCTTTTTCGTAACGATTATATGGCAGGGTAACCGTTATTTTTTTGAGCTAAGAAAAATGTTCTATTTCCCCTCTGTACAATACCTAAAAAACTCTACATACAAGTGTGCCCAATCGTTTGGGCTGTAGGTGTCTATACATACAGACAGACAGACAGACATACAGACGGAAAGAATTTTTAGACCATCTTTTTTCGTCTTCGCTATCATCGTAATGTCATGTTTGATTGTTATCTCAAAACTTTTTTTTTTGACGAATGCATAACTTGCCTTAAGTACCTACCTAAATCGCAAGTAAAAATTAGTTTTTAACAAATCCCATTACAACAACATACGACGCGACGTTGAAAAGAAACATTACATGTATCTTCAAAATGCCATACTCTTAAAACAAGTAAAAAGCACCTAACGAATAGCAAATGCGTTGAACTATGAACAAGTCATATTTATGTATAGTCGCACGATAATAGATTGAGGTGACTGCCAGGAACTGGGATGAAACAACTTTCAGCTCAATTTGATATGCAAAATCGTAGGAAACATAAAGCAATTATTATATCCAACGAAACGACTTTGTTGGAAATTGAACATACCTATGAATATGAATATTGGAATTATGAAGGCACAAAGTTGTAAAATACGAGAGGCTTTTAGAGTGCAAGCGACATCAACTTGGTCGCACACAAAAAGACACTTTGGTAGGTACTCGTACTATATACATACGAGTAGTTCTTTGAATTTCATACTCGTTTCCTATCTCGTATAGAGTTTAAAATCACTTTACTCGAGAAAATGCACGTCCACAACAAATACTGGTCTTTAAAGTATTGAAATGCATTTACAACTACTTACATATATAAATTATTATATTTTTTTGTAGGTACATATCGCATATATTGTAGCCCGTTTTACATAGGTACCATGTAGGTATATGGTACCTAAAAACAAGCTTGTTTGAATAAATTTCGTTACCGGTTTTAATAAACAATTAATAACATAAAGCCGGTGTGCACATTTTATTAAAATGAATTGTTTGGGTACATCGCATATCGGGGAGGTGTTTGTTCTATCAAGCTTCTTTTTTATACATTTTTATAGTTTATTAAGTGAATATTTTGGCCAAAGGATTAAATTAATTTTCTGATGAAGTATAGAACGTACTTATAATTAAGATTCAAATCACACACAGAATTCCAAAGAGAACTTATGTGTTGTATTCGAGCTTGTGGATTTTAGATTCGAAGGTTTTTAAAACTCGAGGCATGGCTACAAGAAAAAAAAATACAAATAATCGCAAATATATTTAATTGATAACCAAATTAAATTATATCGCTTCGGTTGCAGACATGCATGTGTTTATTAATTCTTAAGAAAATTGAGATCTTGGTAATACGCTTTAGAAACCGATGTTCAAGGCCTATATCTTTGTCAGGGTCACACAAACATGCTGCAATGTGTGACGGTGATCTTGGGGCTTCAGATTTTGAAAAAAATATTAGATGAGAAATTTCATTAATCACTTAAAAATCACTAGTTTAAATGTTTTTTTGGAAAAAACGAAATAAGTCCTGATTTCTTTTACCGTTTCAATATTTTCAAAAAACGGAGTTTCTTAACTTTTCGAAAACATATCCAAAAATTTTGTTGAGTAAGCAAATTTTTAGTATACTTTGTAGTTTTTTCAAAAAAAAAAAAATTTAGGTAACAAACCGTTATTTAAAACTTTTACTTGAAAAATGTAAGAATTTATATAATTTCGTTTATAAAAAGGCTTCCACATTAAAAATTTAGTCAAAATCCATCAAGTGGTTTGGAAAATATGATTAAAAATAACGGTCCTATACCGGTACAGTTATAAGACTTTTCCTGAAAAATCTATTCCAACTAAAACATAAAATTTACACAAAAAATATCTATCGCTCAGAAAGTTTTATCAAAATCGTAGGAGCCATTTTTGAGAAAGATGAGTTTTTCATTAAAAATCATATGGCAGATAGGTACCAGTAGTTTGGAGTGTATAATTTCATAAGGTAAGTTATAGAAAAATTAGCTTCTCGAAAACAATTGCAGAATTTTGCTTACCTACTTTGTTAGGACAAAAGGTCTCGACACTTCAGAAAAAAAGTTAGATGAAATGCATTTCTGCAAATCACGCCGTATAAGCTAAGTACCTATAGTTCAAGCCAATTTTTTATATGTACATACCTGAAGTCTTAAAGTTTCAATGATCTTAACTATTTATAAAATTTGATAGACTTTTTTTATTCTTAACAAAATGAGGATTCCCAAAATTATGTATGTTCTCAAAAAGAAAATCGGTTAAATAGCCGTTTAAGCTTATTATTGTAAATCAAACAACTATAACAACTTTTCACAATTAGGTACAACTTCAATTCACTTTTTTTATACCTTAATCTTAATTTTATTCACAAAAGCACACATTTATTTAAGTTTTTAAATTGCAATCTGTTTGTAAACTGAATTTTTAGAACTACCTCACTTTGCATTTGTTTCATTTGGCCAGCTGTGCCACTTAACAATTGCAGTTACTTTCTGCTAAAAATAAGTCCAATGCGCATTTTTTATACCCTATTCCATAGAATGGGTATATTGTATTTGGTGTGGAGTTTGGAACATAGAGAAATAATACCGTTAGGTATAGAAAAGTATATATATTCTGACTCAGAATCAAAAGCCTAGTCGATTTAGCCATGTCCGTCCGTCCGTCTGTCCGTCCGTCCGTCCGTATGTATACTCTCTAGAGGTCGCAATTTTTAAGCTAGAAAGCTGAAATTTCGTATACATAATCTTTGGTTCAAGAGTAAGGCTAAGTTCTTGAACCGGCAAAATCCGCCCACAAATACGCCCACAATCACCATTTTTGTTGAACAACCTCAATTTGGTAAAATTAAATTATGTTTTTTGTACAGTTACGATAAAAGCATAACGCTAAAATTTTGCACACGTAAGCTTTAGGTAAACTTTCTTCCAATTAATTAAAAATATTTTAGTTTGGGCGTGGCTCCCACCCATTTTTCATACAAAACCATCAATATTGGTTTTATAAAATAACAATTGTTATATTAATGCGAAAAACATTAAATTTTGTTGGTATTACTTGCACATAAACATCTTGTGTATGAATCCAAAAAATTTGATTTTGGGCGTGGTTGACGCCCACTTTTCACTAGAAACTATTAAAAAATAGTTTTTGTAAATGAACTGTACTTATAATGATTCCGCAAGCCAAAATTTTGCGTCTCTTAATAGAAACTAAAAAGTTTGTGTATGAAAAGAAATTTTTGAATTTTGGGTGTGGCTTACGCCCACTTTTCATGAAAGAACTAAAAACGTAGTCTCAAATATTTAAGGTACTTCCAATATTCAATTTAAACCTTGTTCCTTCCGTTCGTTATTTGAGAAATATATCTCTACATTTTTTTGTGTACATTTTTTCAATACGCCCACTTTTGAAGGCGTGATTTTGATAAAATACCTTTGTTTAGTTAAGATTGTTAAGCATATTCGATTCAGCTGTAGTTTTACACATATGCCTAAATACTGATCAAAGCTCAGTTAGTGCTTCAAATTTTTAAGACACGCCCACTTTTAAGGGGCGTTTCCGTCAAAAGTCGTAAAATGCATTAATTTTTTAACGTTTTTTAACTATAGGTCGCAGTTTTGAAGTAAAAAGATGAACACTTAGATTTATATTCCTTGGGTACGTAGCAGAGTGTGGTCCAATAATTGTTAAAAACACCCATAATCGCTATTTCCATTCCAAATCTAATTTTTAAAAATTTAAGTTTTGTCTTGTTTTGTTCAAATCGATCTGCAAGAATAAAATTGAATGTCACTGAGCTCACACCAATTGCTTTGGCAATAAAAAGTTTTAACTTTGGGCGTGGCGCACGCCTTTTTTTACTGTGCCAGCACTAATTGAACATCACACCAAAAATTAATGTTATTGAATTTTTTTCTGTCTGCTAAAGAAGAATTTTGTTTCTGAAACTGATATATCGGCTGGCTGCGGGAGGCAGACGCATACACATACAAAAATATAGGGAATAGGGTATCCAACAGTTCGTTGCAATCGTACTGTAGCTCTCGCTTATGTTTTTTCCGTGTTTAAGTTTTTGTTTCATGAAATATGTAATGTAGCTAGCGGGTAAAACTAAGTATGTTGTATGATGGGAAGAAAAGGACAATGCCGAAAGCATGTTGTGCTGTTGTATGATTTGTTTAATGATTGTGAAATATGGTGGGTGGTTGGTTGGCGGTTTTGGTGGTGGGGATGGTTGATTTGATGAGGGGCAATGAAAAAATTTGTCATCAAATGGCGTATTTGGTGTTGGGAGGGGGTGAGGAAAAAATTGACCAAAATGGTGGGTGGTTGGTTGGTGGCTGGGGGTGATTTGGTGTTGGGGAGGAATGTACAAATTGGCCAGTGATTGTATTGGAATTAGTGGTTAGATTTGGGGGAAAGGGGGGATAGTGGAAGGAACTGCCAAAAAGAGTTGTGGTGGGTGGTTGGCGGCGGTGGTTGGGGGGGGGGGGGAGGAAAAAATTGTTAAATATATTGGTTGAGTAGCAGGTGGTTGTAGGTGGAAAGGGCGGTTGAATTTGATTTAGCGGCGGGGGGTGAATTTTCAAAAATAGTGGGTGGTTGTAGGTGGAGTCGGTGATTTTAAGTGGTTAGGAAGGGGGGATTTATTGTGTGGGGGAGGAGGAAAACATTTTCAAAAATGATGGGCTGTTGGTTGGTTGTTGTAGGTGGGTCGGGTGGTTAATGGTTGGAGAGAAACCAACTAATGAACTGTTTTATGACCTGGTTATCACGTAAAATTATCGTCCGTAAACTGACTTTACAGACAACCATGTTTTTTTTCTTGAAAATGTCGTTTTTTGCTGTGTTTAGTGGGCTTCCATACTATAAGTTCAGACGGAAAGTTTCTTACAAAATTTAAGCATTAAAATCAATTGACTAAAATAATTTGGGTAGATAAAATTAAAGCTTAAACAAAATACGAATATCACTTGTTCATTAAAAATAGTCTCATTATGTCATTTCTTAACTTTTTTGAAGGAGCAGACTCCCACTTTTGTATAATTAACTCGAAAAAATAAAATTAACCTAAAATCACATCGCGGAGTAAACCAGATAACCTCAAATATCCAATAATTTGATTGTTTTGCAAAACAATTTTTAACCAATTCAGACACCAGAATTATTATATGACTCACTACACCAAACTACTTCCTACATAATATTTAACGAAATCACCGGTTTGTAAAATATATATATTAAGTTTTTTTTTGTATTTATTTTATTGAATAAACAAAGAAATCAGGCAACCAAACAAAGAGCTCTTAGCTTGAATAAACGCCCATCATCACCGTGTAGTAGACCCAATTTTTGTTTTACGTTTTTTCGTGGAAAAGCTGGTTTGGTTATGTCATTTGACATTCGTCGGCGTCATCAACAGAAGACTTACAGCTATCGGATTTCATGGTGGTATTTGAATTTTTGCGTATTTACTTTTGTCAGCAAATACAAAATAGGTAGATAGGTATAAAGGTATGTATCTATGTATAATATATAAACTATTTACCAATAACTGCAAGAAAAGAAGATGTCAATGTTTGCCATTTATTGGAAAAGACAACATTCAAATGAGTTAATAATGGTTTACCTGGATACTAATGTGTATGGTGACAACTCTTTCGGAATAAGTCGCAATTTATTTCTCACTTTTGTTTACACACTTCGACTTCGATAAAGGAGAGTCAACATTGCAAGTTGTTCTTTGATTAGCAGATGCTCAAGTTTAAGTGAACACCAAGTCGGTTTATATCTTCACAACATATACCGATACCGATACCGATACCAACCTATTTTGGTATTGAGTGCTTCGACTGGGAATTTGAAGATTTCACTATTTGTACGACTACGACGCTAAAGGTGATATTTTGCACAACAACAAACTTTGAGAGTCAAGGGCTATAAAAGGGATGGAAAATGGAATATCTCCTTCTTCCAGTCTGTCGTTCTGTATAAGTTTAAAATAGATAAACAAAATAATGTTCCGAACATTTTCTCAATTTGTCAACAATAAAAAAAAACATTCTACTTGACAAACCTGGTCCTCGATGTCTCAGCAAAAGTGTTAATAAAACACTATGTTATTTAGAGAAATGTATTTTGTTAAGAAGATCATTCAAAACAATGTTTTTTATACCCTATTCCATAGAATGGGTATATTGTATTTGGTGTGGAGTTTGTAACATAGAGAAATAATACCGTTAGGTATAGAAAAGTATATATATTCTGACTCAGAATCAAAAGCCTAGTCGATTTAGCCATGTCCGTCCGTCCGTCCGTCCGTCCGTCCGTCCGTCCGTCCGTCCGTCCGTATGTATACTCTCTAGAGGTCGCAATTTTTGAGCTAGAAAGCTGAAATTTGGTATATATAATCTTTGGTTCAAGAGTAAGGCTAAGTTCTTGAACCGGCAAAATCCGCCCACAAACACGCCCACAATCGCCATTTTTGTTGAGCAACCTCAATTTGGTAAAATTAAATTATGTTTTTTGTACAGTTACGATAAAAGCATTACGCTAAAATTTTGCACACGTAAGCGTAAGGTAAACTTTCTTCCAATTAAATAAAAATATTTTAGTTTAGGCGTGGCTGACGCCCATTTTTCATACAAAACCATCAATATTGTTTTTATAAAATAACAATTGTTATATTAATGCGAAAAACATTAAATTTTGTGGGTATTACTTGCCCATAAACATCTTGTGTATGAAATCAAAAAAATTGATTTTGGGCGTGGCTGACCGCCCACTTTTCACTAGAAACTATTAAAAAATTGTTTTTGTAAATAAACGGTATTTATAATGATTCCGCAAGCCAAAATTTTGCGTCTCTTAATAGAAACTAAAAAGTTTGTGTATGAAAAGAAATTTTTGAATTTTGGGTGTGGCTTACGCCTACTTTTCATGAAAGAACGAAAAACGTAGTTTCAAATATTTAAGGTACTTCCAATATTCAATTTAAACCTTCTTCCTTCCGTTCGTTATTTGAGAAATATGTCTCTACCTTTTCTTGTGTAAATTTGTTCAATACGCCCACTTTTGAAGGCGGGATTTTGATAAAATACCTTTGTTCAGGTAAGATTCTTTAAAAGCTTTTCGATTAAGCTGTAGTTTTACACATATGCCTAAATACTGATCAAAGCTCAGTGAGTACTTCAAATTTTTCAGACACGCCCACTTTTAAGGGGCGTTTCCGTCAAAAATCGTATAATGCATTAATTTCTTAATGTTTTTTAACTATCGGTCGCAGTTTTGAAGTAAAAAGATGAACACTTAGATTTATATTTCTTTGTTACGTAGTAGAGTGTGGTTCAAGAATTGTTAAAAACACCCATAAACGCTATTTCACTTCAAAATCTAATTTTTAAAAATTTAAGTTTTCCCTTGTTTTGTTCAAATCGATCTGCAAGAATAAAATTGAATGTCACTGAGCTCATACTAATTGCCTTGGCAATAAAAAGTTTTAACTTTGGGCGTGGCGCACGCCTTTTTTACTGTGCCAGCACTAATTGAACATCACACCACACAAAATTAATGTTATTGAATTTTTTTCTGTCTGCTAAAAAAGAATTTTGTTTCTGAAACTGAAATATCGGCTGGCTGCGGCCTGCGGGAGGCAGACGCATACACATACAAAAATATAGGGAATAGGGTATCCAACAGTTCGCTGCAAACGTACTGTAGCTCTCGCTTATGTTTTACTTTCTCTTTGTCTATAGGATAAGTATTTAGTCCAGTCGGAAAAGTGGGCTTATAGATGGAAAAAGATAAGAAGTAAAATAAACTTGGGGATTTTGTTCAGGGATAGTTAACTAACATTATGCTAAGTTTTTGAACTCGAGGGCCCTGTGGAAAAGGAGGAATTGCAAAATGTTCGACCTTGCTCCGGTTTTCCCTCAATAACTTTTTTTTCTCTACGTCCTACGTTAAAAGCATATCCGACTTTTTTGTACAAAAATTGTGAATTTTTTCTCCTCTTTTTCCAGAGGACTCACGTTAGTTACCTATCCCTGAACAACATCAACAAGTTTCATTAACTTCCAACCTTTCTCCACCTGAAAGTACCTGTCGACTGGACTATTGGTTTCCTGCAGAAAATGAAAATGAAATAGGGGTTTTAATAAAACAAGACATTAGGGATTAGGGTGATAGGGGCTCGAAAAAGTGGTTTTCGCCATGCCGTCCGTTCGTTGGTCTGTCTGTGTCTGTATGCCTGTGCTCTATTCACCGTAACGACTTGACGGATTTTCTTCAGATTTCATAGGTTTTTTGTATTTCGTTTAAGACCGACTTGAACTGATAACTTTCAAGTATAGTGTTTTTTTTTTATTTTGGATTTTCAAATATGCCTTCAACGGTTTTGATCAAACTAACATAGGGCGTTTTTAATTTTTTTTGTTTTTGTCTTTAATGTTTGTAACGAAAATCAGGTTTCAACGGCTTTTTTCAAATGGCCATAAATTGTTTCTTTAGCATTGGCATTGAAATTTTTTCAGATTCTTTTTTAAATGGTACCTAGCTCACATGATAACAATTTTTATTAAACTATTTATTTATTATTTTTGCATTGTATATACATTTTTATAGTAATTTCATGGGACATTTTATTTTAGTTCTGAACGTCGTCAATGGCAGCGCTAGTTGTCTTATATACTTTACATCGAATGTCTTCTATTGTTGTTTTTGCTTCCCATGGCAGTTTAGACAAAAACCACTAAAATTACACTCCAATCAAAGCTTGTGAACGTCGTCCATAGATGGCGCACAAAACGTTCCGCTTTTTGGGAATACTATAGATTATAAATACAATGCATTTTGTTTTTGACTTAACGGGCAAATAACGGAAATCTGGTTTAAACGGTTTTATATATTTTTACTTATATGTTCAAAGGAAAATGTTGGAAATTAATCTTCCTAACTTCGCTGCTGATGCAAAGCTTCTTTTAATTAGCAAAGTTTAAAACGTTCGTCTGGAACGACACTATTTATCTTCACGGGTTAATTTAATTAAACCGTGAAAAAGTACTCGACCTTATAGTTGATGAAGTAGGTAAGTGAGGTAGATAGTCAATTATAAAAAAAAAAAAAATGGAAAAAGTGTGTCCAATTTCTTTGAAGTGTTATCATTCAACAATTCAAAAGGCTTGAATTTTGCTCCATAAATATTTTTCTGTAGAATAATTTCAGTCGATAAATTCTTGAATCACGTCCACGGAATATTTATCAAGAAAACTTACTGATATCACCTTCTTTCGTCTTTGAAAACAACCTCCACAAAATGGACAGCTTTCTACAACATTTTTAAACGCGGAAAATACATAACGATTTATTTCGGGACGATGTTTTTTTTTGGGTACAGCACTCATTGTGTCTTCGAGAAGGCTGGCGAGATTTCGTACTTCAATGACAATGGTCGCGCCACTGCACTGGAGTACAAGTTAGAAGATTTGTATTATTGACGGCGCGACGTTGAGGGTTTTGAACCACACAACCAATAAAACACATTCAAATTTGTGCATGTATTTGACGAATCCTTTGAGATCGCTGCGAGTTTCCGAGGAGAACTACGACCAAAATTGAAAAACTATGGGCCCGGGATAATCCACCTGTAAACCTCCCCCACCACTATCGACTGCTATGTTGAGAACAATTTGAATTAGGGAACCTTCATACCGACATTTTGTGCAACACTTCCACAACTCAAGCATGTCAAAAATAGAGTGGAAAAGCGGACGTTGTTCTTCACCCATTCTGCTCCTAGAAAGCTGGATCTTCACTGTTTTGTATCATATTTCTTCTACCTCGGAAACCATTTTTAACAATAAGTTGATTGTGATAAGACACACACCAACTACACCAATATTTTGAGGAGTTCGATTTTTATTTTGGAACCTATTCCAGCTGTTTTGGGTTTTTTTTTTATGATTCATCTTAAAGAACTCGCAAAAGAATACAAACGTGTTTAATTGATCAAACCTGTTGAGGTTCTGATGAAAGCACTTTTTTTTTTTGCACTACATATCACAACGGGGAGGTACCTATATATATATGTATATGATGCCGGCCGTCTGTGGAACTTACATTCTTTTCCCTGAAATTAAAGAAACGAAAAGCAGCACTCAGCGCATTAAGTGTGGCTACTTTTGTCATCATCAGGACATTTAACAAACTCTTCGAAACTAACTTCAACTAGTCACGCTACTTATAACTTTCGCGGAAAAAAAAACAGGATATAATTACAACCGGTGCTTCTCACGACTGCGACTGCCATGCCGATGACGACGACATACGAGAACAAGAAAAACCCACTTTTAAACATCGAGTTATCTTCCTCAGAATTGAATGTACGTTCGAGTAGGTACATAATGTGTGTAGGACAACCAGAGAAAACCAGATTCAAGTAGAATCCTCGGATTTCCAGTTATTGCAACTGACTAATACTTTCGCAGATCGAATACAAGACTTTCTAAATTACTATGTCCAAATATTCTGGAACACGGAGCTTTAAATTGCATTTTCTGCGTGCTCTGTTGGAGTTGGAGTTTATCTTCTCAAACTATAAAACATGAGAATTTACAAGGAAAACTTTGTTTCAGACATTTTTGTTCTAAAACTTCCGTTCAAGAAAATGTAACTATGCTTCTAAGAAGTGGTATCATAAATTTATATAAGCTCTTACGTGCAGTTAGTTGTACATAAATGTATACCTACAAAAAACACAACACCTTGAAAAGCATAAAGTAGTGGTTATTCGAGTTAAGGACTAATTCTGTTGCTTTAATGATGATGCCGACCAAAACATCAATTTTCAACTTGTTGGAGTTACGAAGGAGTTAATAACAAATCATCAATAAAAAATCCAATTGCCATACTCTTTAAATGTCAACGGACGGCAAGTAAGTCATACAAGGAGCAGGATCAGCAGCAAATACGATACGAGTTGGGGTACCTGTCATACATTTATGTAACATATGAGTTTTGAAGATTAAATATTCAAAGAATTGAAGTCGTTGTATGGCAAAGAACAACAAAATTAAAGCTTCAAGTGCATTACTATAGTAAGAACTAGGTATGTAAAATTTTCAAGAAAAACCAATATTTTCACAAGGAAATATCACCAAGTTTTTCCAGATTTAAGAAATAATCTTGACCTGTCCTTGAAGTAGAATTGCAGGATCTATTTTTGAGGACCTGTGAGAAATGTTTCCAGAGAAAGACAATCGTAAAATCTAAAATGCTTGTTTCAACAGAAAGTTTCAAATTAAATCAAGTTCCCAGTAAGCTCTCTAGCAATTTTGGCACTACACTCTTATCCTTATTCCACTTACAGGAACCAGCTCAGGCCATTTTTGGAAACACTCTTACCTCTGTGTCAACAAACACACAAATTTCAATTTCGCTATAATTGTTCAACTTATCAAGAACAGGGTTTCAAAAATTGCGAAAATTTTAGATTTTGTACTCCATTTATTCTGAAACATTAAAGAATTCCTGGAGCACTCCTATTCATCGTAGAATTTGACAGAGTGGTAGGGCTTGCGATGCGTTGAAAGAGAATTTAAAAAAAAAAAAGTCGTTTTAGGGGCGTGATTCTCTGAACTGTAGCCAATTTCCTTTTCGTAGAATCTTGAAATTTCGCAGAGAAGTATGTAATGCAAGCAAAGGGAAAATTTAAGCACTTGGAATTTTCCTTTCAGGGGCGTGGTATCCGCCAATATACGAAATGCAATCAAATATATAAAGGGTGTTTGTTTAAGAGGTATAGAACTTTAAGTTGGCAAATTTATTTTAACTGTCGTGCTTTTTGTCATCTGTCAAGTTATTCATTTTTAGTTTGTTTTCGCATTTTAACATAAGTAGACTGACGCCTGAACAACGCCTCCAACTTGTGCAAATTTATTTTAAAACATACTCGTGAAACGATTTTTGATTTCCACAAGAAAATTTTGTTCAGCGATAAAGTTGAATGGATTCTTCAATAAACAAAACTGGAGTGATAACATACCTCAAGTGCATATTGACACACCGTTGCATCCACCAAAAACTGACTGTTTGGTGTGCTTTATGGGTTGGTGGAATAGGTAATTGGTCCGTACTTCTTTAAAAACGATGCTGGCCAGAACGTTACAGTCAATGGTGACTGCTATAGAGCCATGATTACTGACTTTTTCGTTCATCAATTTAACAACCATGGCGTGCTGGAATCTGTGGTTTCAACAAGACGGCGCAATATGTCACACAGCTCGTTTCACAATTGATTTGTCGAAGGAAACGTTCGGTAAGCGCATAATTTAGCGTTTTGGTCCTGTGAATAGGCCTCCAAGATCGTGCGATTTAACACCGCTTGACTAGGTATATTCTGTGGGGATGTTGTGTCGTCGCTAGTCTAGGCCGATAAGCCCGAAACTATTGACCACTTGGAGGACAACAGTCGCCGTGTAATTGCCGATATACGGCCACAAATGTTGGGAAAAGTAATCGAAAATTGGACCTCTAAATTAGACTACGTCCGAGCCATTCATATTCCACAAATCATAAAGCCAGAAGATTATATTGCGAATAAAGTAAGTTTCATGACAATTTAAAACTATCATCTTTGTTTTATTACATTTCAAAGTTCTAGGTACCTCTAAAAAAACAACATTTATGAACGACTTTTGTATTGCGTATGAATTAAAAAATATACATTTTTTTTTCATTTAGGGGGTGTGGTGTTTCCGTATCCTACAAAGTATCATAAACAACTCGACGCCTCTACTAGACTTTGACAAAAACTTCCAAATAAGCATAGGAGTGCATTACGATGTTTTGGTAGATTTATCCTGGCTTAGAGAAAACTCGATATCCTCCAAGGACGTCACCATTTTCTCCGATTGTCAGGGTCCGCTGAAATCTCTGGTTTCTGGGTATTCCCATCGTTACACAGATGATAACTGAAGGACAACATTTTAAGTGACAATAGTGGTCTAGCGACAAAGCAGATTTGGCCTAAGTTAAATGGTTGGATCCAAAATACTCTAAGGATTTGATCTGTCTAAGCAGTAGACACATTAGCTTCATTATAGTAGTCACCTTGAATTAAAGGTAAATTGACTTCGTTCATCAATCAAATGACTTGAATAAAATATAAGCACTCAGCATTGGGCTAAAATAAAAGAAGTTGCTGGGACTGATGTGCTAAAGATTCCATCGAAGAGTTACTGCTACCAGTCAATCTAAATGACAACCAAGAGTTACATTAACTACACCAATAAAAAATCAAAACAAACCTCGCCAAACTTAAAACGAGGAACGCAGCTGGAGCCGAAGAGGAACTGTTTAAACATGTCGTAAATGACCAGGTCAGGAGCATGCACCAACTCATCTCCAAAATATGGTTGTGAGATCGAGACCCACCACCTGTTCATCGATTTAAAATCAGCTTACGACAGTGTTTATAGGAAAGAATAGGCAAGGTAAAATTCCATGACCAGCTTTAGAATACTAGCACGATGATGTAAAAAATTGATAGGGATTCTATTGGAACGTTCAACACGACCAGAAAGATGAAACGGTAACACCGATGACTGTACATTAGGTACTATATTTAACAGATCAATACAATAACATGAGTTTGCTGACGACATGAACGATGTAGGAATAGAAACCGGTGCTTTCACTAACTTGGAATCACCAACAAGCAGAATGAGACATATTACTAAAGAAAACAAGACGGAGAAGATATGCTGTTATCAACAAATGTCGCTTCCTACCGCCACGGCACTGCTTAAATCAATATCAAAGCGTTTATCGAGCGTAGAAAAACTTTTGCTTATCGCTGTTTCTTTGAGCCAAGTAAGCAATTGAGGAATAAACAATTATCGAGTAGAACCAAGGAGACTTCAAGTCGTAAACGCACGGGCCGTCTTCCAGTCGAATGGAATGTCTTCTGCTTCTGTGTAAATGAAGAAGGAAACATTTGGCAAAGAAGACACATCGATGAACTATTAGTGTCCTACAGCGACATCAGGCTAGTCAGTAATGTGCGAATGGACATCAAAGCCCCAGCTCTTTAAGTCTTCAACGCCGACCGTGCAAGAGGGAGTCAGAAGCGAAAGTAGACCTCGTCTTCGATGGAGCGATCAGGTAGAAGATCTCCGACTGCTTGGAGTGCGAGATCGGATACGGCGGGCAAGAGGTTGACCCGGCTGTAGAGGCATATTAAGCGAGGCTCAGGTGCACAATGCTTTGTAAAATTCAAACAATCATGTTCTTCTGAACTTACTTTAACATCATGCCGCTGATTTTACCTTAAAGGCGCTTCTATATTGTGCCGAATGATGCCGAGCGGCCTCTGTCGAGATGACTTTAAAAAAACTGAGTTTTTTTGAAAAATCTAATGAGGCTAATTCTCAGAGTAAAAGACTCGTCAGAAGACCGAAAACAACTTGGAGGTCATGTGAAGTAAGAGCAGATCAGTCTCAAGGAAATCAATCATGACGCCCGCCAGCAGGAGTAGAAGAGCTGCAATACTTGCCGGGCTTATGAAGACTGATGTTTCAGTTTTATTAAGCAAAATTTAAAAACCATAAGTTGAAACAAGGTAAGAATGTTCCAGTAGTAGTAGCGAAAGAAACTGAAGGAAGCTGAAAAAGAACATTAATGTACAAAACTCTTGCTTGATGTCTAGTCTTCCAGCACAATCTTAACCTCAACCAAGAGAACACTGCGTCTCAATGCACAGACAATTGATAATAAAACCCAGACAATCAAAATATGTACTTACCAACAAAAACAACAGGTCACAGTCACACATTCCACAATTATGATTGTTTTAATTTTTACAAAGAGCCTCCGGCACGATGAATAACTCTCCAACCTAGGTCTTAAACGGCACCTAGTCACGCTAATTCTTAACTCTCGCAAAAAATACAAAAAAGAAAAGGAAAACAATCGCAAAGGAAACAACAACCGGTGTCTACTTAAGACGCACGTCGTGACCGTGAGTAGATAGAAGGTAGCACAATAAAAACACAAAGAACAAAGTGAACTTGGATTTGGATTTGGATGTACTGTCAAGAAATGGAGAAAACTAGAATTATTTGAGAAATCTTTCAAAGGAAGCAAGTGATAACTGAAATATTATTTCAATGTAAATCTGTGCTTTTGGCTTGGAAGTTTGCCTCTCTTAGCTAGTGACTGTTTCACAAAATTGGTACCTACATACCTCCGTACCCACATAGTTAGGTACAAGCAAACAATGTTTTCTGACCTTCTTATTTCTTATGTTCTAATAATAACCAAACGTTATAAGCTCCAGATTAAGGTCATTCACTAGTTATGTTGGCTACAACAAACAATGTACGTAGGTAGAGGTACCTAGCTATCCCTTGGAAGCGCGTCACAAAGCGCGTTGTAAAGAAAGCAAAAAAGAAACCACTAAGCACCTGGCAGAGGAAGATAATACAATTAGCGGAGATTCTTTAGAGTTTGGGTTCAAGTTGATATTATTTTGTGATGACGACGATAACGATCTTTACCTTGCTATCTCTCACCGTCCTCGTCATCGTCACCGTGCGTCGCCATCACCGCAACCTGTGAGCTGTCACAACCACACTCCGACTCCACATCCACCACATACCACACACTCTGAATGTATGAACTGCGGATTTGTTGACGCGATGCAGGAAGGGGTGTAACGTGGGACGTGGGAGTGCTTTGCGGGTTTAGCTTGAGGTGGCTAAATTTTTTTCTTTCTGTATTTCAAGCTTCAACGACTCACTGATGTAGTGACTAGTTAGGTCTGGGGTTTCGTGAGTCGTGACGTTTATTTACTTAGTTTTTTTCTCTGAAATAATTATTGTGGTGCCTACCTAGCGAGGCACAGCACAGGCACACGATGACACTGAAAATTGCCTGATACCAACCTAGAACCGAATCCATTTAACGATTATCATCATGTATCTCATCCCCATCCCAACAACAACACTTCCTCCTCCAAGTGCCAAGGAAGCAACGTAGATTGGTATATTCCCCAACCACTTTCCCACTTTCATTGACATTTAAAGACCAACATTTATTTTTATACTTACATTTTAGAAGAAAAATATGTCTTTCCGCAAAGTGTGTTAGGATACAGCAAATTTTTCCACCGATGAGATATATTTTTGTGTATGTTTCAGCAAAGCACACAATACAAAAAAAAAAATACAAAAACTTGATGAAATTTTTTTTAGGAAAATGATAAATAAATTTCCAATTGGCAATTGGGAAAGAAAAATCACACCCCCACCGCCACCGCAGCTTGAATAGGATTATTTTTGCACTTGGATTTTTCTATAAATTGCATTTGAGCTCGAGTTGGAATATTGATGGATGATGGATGGATGGATGGAGCGATGAAGAACCGCGCGTAGCACCAACCGAGTTTTTTCTTTCGTTCGTTAGTCCGTCGTTGTTGTTTAGATTTTTGGAACACCCGAATTTTTACTCTTGTCTGTACTTGTTTTAAATGCAAATTAAATTAAAGAACAGTGGAGAATATTTTGTCACAAAAAAAATATAAAAGATAAGAAAATTAACAACAATATCAATCTCACACGAATGGGAAACAAAAACTGTACTTGTACTTGTACTGTGAATTGTGAATTGAACGTGTGGCCAACTGATTGAACGAACGAACAGTGAGTTTCGGAATTTTTTTTTCTTTTTTCAATTTGCTTTGTGCTCAGATTTTTCGTCGTTTTTTGGTTTTTTTTTCCATTTTTTTTCTTGTGAATGAGCTGGAATGAAGAAGAACACACAACACAACAGATTTGGAGTGGAATTATGGAAATGTATCTGGTGGCTAGGGGCTAAGAGATTAATGGCTTCCCAGTAGCTGTGAAACTGTGATTAAAGTGTGCTTTTGAAAAAAGCTCTAGTAAAGCTTCTGTAACAAAATATTTAAGGTGGACGTTCCACCAACACTTTTTAGAAACATTTGTTTTAATTGATTAAAATATATTATACCTAAAGCCTAGAGAGTACTCAGATCGCGCTAAACTAAATTTTGTCTCTACAATATTTATCTCGACACACCTTTGCTAAAAAGGCGCGCTACATTTTGAAGTTGGAGAGACTGAAGTCACTATAAGGCAAGTTATGGATTCATGAGAAAAAAAGAAAGGTTTCAGCATTGTATATATAAACTATAGTATTCCCACTTGAGGTGCGCCATCTATCGACGAAAAACTAAGCTCGAGAATACCATGGGAAGCAACAACAACAATTTCCACCATTTTAATTGTTGTTGTTGCTTCCCATGGTATTCTCGAGCTTAGTTTTTCGTCGATAGATGGCGCACCTCAGGTGATAGTACTATAGTTTATATATACAATGGTTTCAGATAACAATCAAACATAACATAACGATGATAGCGAAGACAAAAAAAGATGGTCTAAAAATTCTGTCCGTCTGTATGTCTGTCTGTCTGTCTGTCCGTATAGGACCGTTTTTTTTGCTTTCGACTATCTCGAAAACGGATCAACCGATACTCCAGGAATTTCACACATATATAGGTGCAGGAAGCTCAATTTATACTGCTTACTAATATTTTAAAAAAAAATAGTTCTCTGAATTTAAAAAAAATAGTTTAAAAACTGCTCATTAAACTTTGTTTTAAATTATAAATATGTAAATGGGTTTTTTTTTTTTTTTAAAGAAATTTTGTTCGAAAAACTTTTTTTCTCAAAATCCGCTCCACATATATTTTTATAAATTAAAGCCTAGTACTCAGATCGCGCTAAACTAAATTTTATCTCTACAATATTTATCTCTACACACCTTTGCTAAAAAGGCGAGCTAAATTTTGAAGTTGGAGAGAAAACAGCTGTTTTACAAATCTGTGAACTGTGATAGTTTGTAAAATATAATTTATTAATAATTCTGATTTGTTATTGTTATTAAGCTTGAGGATTCTTCAATAAATATTTAATGTAGCCCATAGAAAAGTTAACAATGTTTGTTTTTTGCTGTTGCACAGAAATGGACGCCGAAAAGCCACCCCGACTATTTCGGAATTCTTAAATGAACACAACACTCTTCCAGAAGAGCCAGGAGAAAAGGAAGTGTCGAACGCTTAGAGTTATTGCCTTCGCCTATTAATTACTCTCAATCAACCAATACCAACCATTCGAAATGAAGTAAAGACGTCCTCCGCAAAGCCATACGCATGAAGGCAACATTCCATAATCCACTTTCAGACTTCATAACCAAGCAGCAATCTAATGACTTCGAAACGAAGTCTTATGACGAACGAATTTTTTGACTAGCAAGGAGAAGAGTTGAAGGAGGGTGTCGTCTCAGAGGAGTGCAGAATTCCGATCAAATAAATTATATTTTTTGTTTGAGATTTCCTTTTTTTTTGACTCAGATAAATAAAAGGATTTATTTGACACTATGTATGTACATAAAATAATAATTCAATTAAACAAACTTAGGTTTAGAATAAAGTATCACAAAATTCGAAGGCTATTCCTTGCTTTTTTTTTCTTTTAAGCAGTTCCTAGAGGATCTTGTTGTGTGTTTGATTTCCTTTCAATTCCATTGCAGGATCACCTTTGCGTTTGCGGTCATTTCCTGACTCCAGCTTTCGCTTCTTGCCTCTTGGTTCGGATTTGATGTTCCTGGAGTGTCTTCTGTTGGTGGTTTATATTCAACTGGGCCGGTGGAAGTGATTTCCACGACATCCTCTTTCTTAAAATTGAATGTGCTCAAGATATCTGTTTCCATTGCTTCAAAGTTCAAAATGTCGAACTCCCTAGCATCTGAATGGTCAATGGCCGCACTTATATGCGCTGACTCAGTCTCTTGAATATTCTGGTGGCTGAGTGCAGTACTTGATGTTGCCACTATTCCAGTAATTGAGGACACTTCGAGCTGCTGTTACGACATCTGGGACACCTCTCTTTAAGAATTTTCCTGTTAAAAGAGCTTTATTGAAAAATGGTAGCTTTAAGATTTTAAAGATGATCTTACCCATTCGCGCAGCCTTCTTGGCGAAAAATTCTTCAAATGTGTCATATTCGCTTACATCGTAGAGTTTACGGAAATATTCTTTGCTGTCACGCTTCAGAACGCTCTCAGCAATTGTAAAGGGATCCTTGACATCATGAGCATTCCTTAGGACAGCTGGGACGTGATTGCCAGACGAGTCATTGCCAGTAGAGAAGACGATTACTGGACAATCGATAAGCTTTATCTTGAAACCAAGTTCAACTTCTTGCATGGCTCTGTAAATGAATGAAAGAATGAAGTTTCCTGTGTAAAAAAAAATTCTCTGCTTGGGAACAAGCCTATACAAATTACTTTGTTACACCGGGAGTGCATCCAACCGAACACGTCTTGCCTCTTGTGAGCGAGTGAATAAAGGAACTCTTTCCAACATTTGGTATACCCACTACTCCAACTCGAATTGATGTTTAAATGCCTTTGTTGCGACAGTAGTTTGCCAGCATGGACATGAGGATTTCTGCTCCGACACACACAGATTCTTGCATTGCCTTTTCTGTGCATGTCTGGTGAAATTTGCAATCAATAATAAATTACAATTGCAATTAATGCAACTATAAATAAAGCGTTATATTTTATTAAGCGATCTTACCAAACTTTCTTCTGAGCGGAGGTAGATTGTATCCCTGTTCTTTTATTCTTTTTCACAACTTTTCCTTGTGTCATTTGCTTGCCTGTCTAAGTCCAAGGGATTATTCGATTTGGAACTCATTTTGCTGATTTTTTTTGGTTTACGAATTTCTCACTTGATATTTATTATTATTATTATTGGTATTATTATTATTTTTAAGTATACTTGAAATTATGAGTAGACTCAACAAGACCATTTTTTTCGAAGCGATAAACGTCAAAATTTATCTTGTGAAATAATGTATTTTACATTATTTCGCAAGCTAAATTTTGTGGAGACTTTTTTTCTTAGCCGTTAGCCTGACGGCTGGAACTTAGCTTGAAGTGAGTACTACTCAGCTAAATACCCAAGCTAAAATTTATCTTTGGAAGAAATTTGTATGGAAGATAAATTTTAGCGCGATGTGAGTACTAGGCTTAACTCTCATAAATTCAAATTTTCCAAAAGAAATAAAATGGCGTACTTATTTTTAAGCTCAAATTAGTTCAAGTATTTATTTAAGAATTTTAAAAAATTAGTTTTTATTAAAATCTCAAGCCCCAAAACCACTGTCACGTGTCACACATTAGAGCAAGTTCGTGAGACTGACTGGGTCGCGTTTTATTAAATATACCTACATTATGCAGCCACTTAGCAATTATCGAACATAAGAGCAAGTTCGTGCGACCTTTGCAAGACCTTCTGACAACTGTCAGAATTTATCTTAAGAAATAATTTGTTTTACATTCTTTCGCAAGCTAAATTTTGTGGAGACTTTTTTTCTTAGCCGTTAGCCTGACATCTGGAATTTATCTTGAAGTGAGTACTGCTCAGCTAAATACCCAAGCTAAAATTTATCTTGATTGCAAATTTGTATGGAAGATAAGTTTTAGCGCGATCTGAGTACTAGGCTTAAGGGAACGAGGAATGTTTTAATTTTGTTTACATACACTCCAAATTCGTCATTCATGATCGATAATGTGTATTGTGTACCCCACATTAGCTATTGAGCTGTTACATATTGCCATGTTAAGGATGTGTGTTTAATATAACGTACTTTCTTGAGCAATATTGTTGAATGTGGAAGTTGTGTTAGATATTGTGATGTTATATTTGGCATCACATCTTCATCACAATTTAAAGAATTTCAAGTCATTTATTTGATCAAAATATGTATTTCGTTTTTATTTGAAAATATAGGTACACGGCAAGTTACGTCTTCGTAAAAAAAGTCTTAAGATAACAATTAATTTTTGTGAGATATTTATCACCTATAATCTAAATCCACTGTACCAACTTTCTTTCCTATCTTTCTATTCCTTCTCTCTCCTCGCTCGCATATGTTAATTCATTATAAAGGTATTAATATCCCTTTGAGTGCAAGTGCATTATAAAAAAAATAAAAAAAAGATGATAGAGTTGCCACCCTTCTACCAATGAATATTATAATTTTACTCATGACAATTGAATGACAGAGAAGATTAAGTGCCTTTTTTACTAGAGATGGTCATTTTTATAATATTTCTGTAAGGAAAATAGATATAGAAACTTTATTGTGAAGAAATCTATTGTTAATTTCTTTATGATGACAAATGACGAATAGATGAAAAAAGCTTTGATTTTCATCAAAATTGACAACTTTGTAAGCTATATCTTAAAGAGTGTCATTTACCTATTTATTTAATTTATTAATAATTTTGTGAATGTTTATTGACTGAGTTAAACCATTGTATATAAAATAAACAAAAATTGCAAAAACGCCCAAATTTCATTTTAATTAAAATCTTTAAAATGATATATGTACCTACCATTTTAGATAGCAGCAGCAATTACCTTTCATAAAATGCATCACCAAATACAATAGCATGGCAGTCCGACTCACTAACCACTACGCCACGGAGTACTACTATCAACAACGCGTTACGATGCCACTCTGTCTGGCTTCCCTTTCTCTCACGCATACGGCAGCAGTAGGCAGGCTCCTCCTCTCTCACTAACCCATAGCGCATTTTATAATCAATGAAAGATTTTGTTAATAAATAACATTTCCTAACATTATCATATTAATATACATAAAGTTTAAGTACTAACCTAAATAGTTCAACTAAGATTAGTTTAAGTTATCACTTTTGTTGAGCGTCCCGAGACTCACACGTTTTTTTTTATTTTAAGATATTTTGTAGCAATCACAATACCGAAAGGTTTCTTTCTTTTCATTTTCTCGATTAACTAAAACACCTTTATCATGAACCCTAACCTCTTTCAGGTTTTATTAAAAATATGACATGAAGATATAAATTTAATAATTATTGAGCTGTGGTTGAATAAAAATTCAATTACAAAATTTAATAGTTTCGGTTAGTTTTGTGCGGTCGAACCTTAAGAACATTTTTCAGCTTTTTAAAAGTTCACAAGTCACAACTTACATCAAAGTTTAGGAAGCTCTAGCATTCTAATGCACATGTGCTAAACCGTTTCACAGTTTAAACTATCCAATCTCAGAACCGCATTGCACAAGTACAGGTAGAACCAAAAGTATTGCTTATACCAGCCGATTGGAATCGTAGGCCATTCGTGGTTTATTAGTTTCGTACTTCTAGAAATTAAAATGAATGCCAACCCCTCATAAATAACTAATTTTATTCTTCGTGTCATTTCATTCGAAAACTCGAGATGGTGCAATATTTATAATAGAAGTTCAACTCTGGATTAGAAAAATAGTATAGGGTCGGTCAGATTATAAAGCTTATCGCGGAAAGATTATGAGGTGGCCAGCATGTTTAGGTAAATGATTAGCATGTTAAGACTATACGTAATTATGTTCTTCTGACGTCATTAAAAAAACCAACTGCCTTTTTGAAATGAAATCAACAACGTGTCGTCAAAATGATATCAGAACAACATAATTAGGTATGTGGATTTTACACCATTACCTCAACGTCTAATTCTAACTGAAGGAGTTTTTATTAACTAATCAAGAAAATTTGTTCGGGCATTGTTGATATGATATGTATTGCTCGAAAAATTTAAAAAACCGTTAAGGTAAAGATGTAAAATCCGCATTATTATGTGTTTCTGACGTCATTTTGATGGAACGCTAAGCTAATGGCAAGTTTAGTCAGTGCGTCAAACCTTTTCTTAAACAATAAACGGGTCTAGGCTAATTCACTGTGCATAATTCACTGTGCACAATTCACTGTAGGGACAATTCACTGTGCACAATTCACTGTTGACACAATTCACTGTGGCGGACAATTCACTGTGGTGGACAATTAACTGTGTGCATTCCGTTGTGGTGTACTATTCGCGCGCGCGAATAGTACACCACAATGAAATGCACACAGTTAATTGTCCACTACAGTGAACTGGCCCCAATGCCTAAATCTTGAAACGGTTTAGTATTATTCTTTACAAAGTTTTTTCATTAAATCAACAAACAGAAAACAAAAATATAACAGATTTTGGTTCCGATTGTATAAATTTTTTCAGTTATTGAAACAAATTTAAACCTGGTCGAAAACTGTCAGATGTCGAAAACTTAAAATTTGTATTAGTTTCATAAGGTCATATTCAGAAAATAAAACGAACACAACATAAGGAAAATCATCTTCCATTTGATGTATTTCAATGTCTGCTCATCACTATAGAGGAGAAATTTATTCAACTTTTGCCACAGAATAACCCCACCAGAGTTGTCCGCCACTGTAAATTTATTGTCCATAACAGTTAATTGCCCGCCACAGTGAATTGTGTACCACAGTGAATTGTGCACAGTGAATTGTGCACAGTGAAGTGTCCCCTCAGTGAATTGTGCACAGTGAATTGTGCACAGTGAATTGTGCACAGTGAATTAGCCGGCTTCGACAATAAACATATATTCGTTAACTTAACCTTGAACTAAACTAAAGAACATGTATTAATTTCAGTTTATGTCGAATATAAATATTTTGTGTTAAAATAATAATTATAAAAGTAGTTCTCTTCGAGACATGGGTGACTTATATTATCTGCCTTATTAGTCATGGCTCCACTTTAACTCTTGAATTTTATTTTTTATTTAGTTCTCCCCATATACCTACCATTATAGACACCAGATTTAACTTAATTTCGTTAATAATTCTTAAAATGCCACCCTAAATTGTATGGACAAAAAGTGAGATCAAAAACCTGTATAGAGCAATTAGATCGAAACAATCATCAATTTTAATGACATCCAAGTTTTCGAAGTTATTTATATTTTTGTTGGTTTGTTTTATTTAGAAAAACTGTATGATCTACTTTAAGTTTTATTAAATTTAAAATACGACTGGAAGCAGCTTTTTTTTAAATTTGATTCTAAGAATTGAACGGCAATTTACAAAACAATACTTTTGACCAATATAGAAGGAACCATTAATAGCATTGGCTTCAACGAAAAAATCGAATAAAATATTTGTCAACTCAGAAAATGATTAAAACGATGCATGCCGTTGAATAGTTGAATAAAAACAAATATTTCCGCCTGCTCACAACTCTAAACAATATACGGTTCCAGCAAAAAAAGCATCATGTTCGTTTAAAATTGATGAAAATGTTCGAAAGTTCGAAGTTCACATTAACTCGACATTAAATGTCAAATATTGACAGATCATGGCAAGATCAGAAATAAATCTTGTTCGTATGTACTCTCAGAGCTGAAATTTGCTAAGTCCGGGTGATAAAAATGATAAATAAATTTACAGCCAATCCCATTCCACACATGAAATGACACAATTGCTCTTAGTTTGTACCTATTTCATCTCATTGTCGTAATATATTTGATTAAAAATACTACTCAAGATAAAATTTCTTAAACATAAACAAATAAACATATTAAAATGTAATTTTTCCCAAAACTTTTCTTAGAAAATGTTCAGTGCTGCCATTTTTGGAACATGATACTATCTGAGACCCACTCAAAAGTGTGTTTTTAATTAATTTTGAATCAAATTTTTGACTTTGAATTCTATTGTTAAAGCAATAATGATTTTGTTTGTGAATCCGATAAAATATTTTAAATAAAAAATCATGGTAAATTACTGGTTGATCGACATTCAATATTGCGTCTCATCCAAATATTGAACTTAACGACTCTAAACAAGGCTAACGATGATGAATATAGAACTTTAAATATTTCCTAAACTGGTTTCAACAAAATTCATTTAATAGATTAATATTATGCATTAAAATAAAAAAGTAATCATAAAAGAAAAACTGACCTATTCCTGTTACATTTATTGCTACACATAAATATGTATATAACTACTTTGACACTGTAATTTAAATCAGTTCTTGAAACGCCTTGAGCATAAATGATGTCAACTTATAGGCATTGAATTTTATTTAATGAATATTATTCTGCGTTGACGTGTTATATGAGGCTCTGTTAGCTTCCGAATAGTTTCTTTGTACAATTTACCCAAAAATCTATTTCAACTGGTTCTTTAAAAGATTCGAATGCAGAACACCTTGACAAGTTAACTGGTTTCCTTCAACAAGCGCCACTGCACTTCACCAAACCGATAACCGACCATGTTACCTCGCCACTCACCATTTTTACTTTTCGGTCTCTGTGTCGCTGTCGCTGGCTAATTTGTTTAACTGGCATTTTTCGTTTATAGCGTTTATTTCATTGCAATTGCCTGTAATTCATTTTATTTCTAAGTCAAGTCTTAATTTTACACACCAAAACCGAAATAAACAACAAAAAAAAAATCAATTGACTATTGACTGACTGCTGTGAAATTCTTGGTAAAACCTCTCATATTAAGCTGCAACCAAATTCGATTTCTAGGTGACAGGACAGAGGATAGACATCTAAGTGGTTAAGCGGATAGAGAATGGTCTTGGCGTGGCTAGGTCGAATTCAAGTTATTTCTGTAAAGTTGGAAAGGCGTAACTTATGTCTTTTAAATAAGATCAATTCGATTGATCAACATTTTATAACAATTTGTTGATTGAAAAAAAAAATAAATTGTTTGAAATTCTAATTTACAAAGAACTTGTATTGTTTTATTGATAACCTTTATGGTTTTTAAAAGGAAATAAGTTTCTTTTTTTAACCTGTTATACAATTAGTCAGAAGATGTATAACGTCTACAGCTACAATAGATACAAAATGCTATTGGTGTGGCGCTTAATTGGTCAGATGTAACAAATCGTAAAGAAATTTGACAGATGATTGATTGCATTGCCACTAATGGGGATCAGGAGAGAAACGTCAAACGAAATAACGTGGAGGACAAACAAGAAAATTCAACTTCGTTTGATTCTATCTTTATTCTTTAAAGAAGCGCCAAATATAAAACATTTTCCTGTGTAATAAATATAAATTTCAGGCAAATTAACTTTTGTTTGCCCTCCACGTTCGATAAATGATACTCGAGATTTGGCAGCAGTCAGAAGGTATAGAGCCCCATACTTGTATGACTGACGCAGCATAATTTCAGAGTTAAATAAGGTGATTGAAGACCGTTATTATTACTGAAATAAAACAAAATCGATTGTTTTATTTAAATAAACAAATTGTTGATGATCATGAGATTAAAAAATCTTGACAGTGAATCCACTTCGTTAAGTTTATTATTGTTTGCACAAGTTTTTTGATAAGTTGATATGGCTTGAAAAAATTGCATCATGCATTGGCTGCACATTTATATGAATTTTAGGGCGAGCGATCGAGTTGAAAATTCGAAGAAATTTAAGAAATTCCGACAAACAAATTTTGTGAGAAACTTACAATAGGGGTATCTACTGAAGTAACTTCGTAAAATCATTGTAAACTTTGTAATCGTCGTCAAGATTCCCATGACGCAAACAAACTGCGTCAAAACTAAAAACAATATTTTTAATCAAAGGAAATATCGTTTGAGTGATACAGGATACATAGTAATATTATAAGATTTTCGGAAGCTTACCGCGTTAATTATTAGATCTAATCCCGTGCCCACGAAGAGTGAAATTTCTTCGAAACGTCGGCGTCGGGAAGAAGAAATAAATAAATATTTCTAATAATTAACGCGGTAAGCTTCCGAAAATCTTATAATATTACAATGATTGATGTCCGCGAAAAGAAAAGTTCAAAATTTCATACATTCCATAGTTAAAATATAAGATTTCAATGTATTAAACACTGATTATCTCAAATTGATCACAAAAAGAGTTTGTCGATTGATTATCTTTTGAAAAATTCTTCATTTTTTTTTCATCTTAAAAATAAATTGTTTGAAATATTAAAACTTGTTTGGGTAGTAAAATACCAAAGGAAATGTGGTTAAATAAAACAGATGCCCAATTATCAACTATGATAAGTACATATGTACTGGTGGGTGTGCCAAAGTTGAATTGCTAAATATTGCTTAAATATGCTGAATCAATAAAATGAATATAAACGAAATATACGACGCACCTGCGAAATTACCATGAAATAATACAAATGAAAATAAGGATTAAAATCTAGTTTTAAACTAATTTGACGTGAAATTGGCAAAAATCGAAACAAATTCTGTTGATCTGATCGTTACCAAATTTCACATCAGGATTCTCCGCTAAATCTGAAGAATTCCTGAAAATTTCATTACAATAATCCGGCCGTTTTGGAGCCTATAAGAAACATACAAACATACATCGACACAATACATTGCAGCTCCCTGATTGCGCCAGCATTGTATAGGTATATATTGTTATAGTAATTTGATGGAACATGTTTTTCTTTTTGTGTATCTTGTCAATGGCTAGTTGGCTTATCCATTGTATATATAAACTATAGTACTACCACTTGAGGTGCGCCATCTATCGCCGAAAAACTTAGCTCTAGAATACCATGGGAAGCAACAACAACAACTAAAATGGTGGAAATTGTTGTTGTTGCTTCTCATGGTATTCTAGAGCTTAGTTTTTCGTCGATAGATGGCGCACCTCAAGTGGGAATACTATAGTTTATATATACAATGCAGCTCCCTAATCGTGCCTGCTTCCCATGGCAGTCTAGACAAAAACCTCTCCAATCAAGTGTTTGTGCACTTGCTCCCTAGATGACGCACCTAACGTTCCGCTTATTAAAAGTACTATAGATTATATATAAGAATGGCGCCAGATAAGATGAGGTCTTCCAATTCTACGTTGTCCCTCAGGGTTAGAATTGAAGATTCAGCGGTATTATTCATACGCTTTAGATGCCCCAACCATATCCAAGCAGCTGTATTTTCAACTTTTTGACAAGGTCAATGTCACTGCAAAACCCGTGCAGTTCTTACAGTTTTTTCTCTAAAAAAATCCGAACCGTATTCTATCAGATTGTTTTAGAGTCCACGCTTCAATTCCATACAACAGAACCGGGATGATTATTGTCTTGTATAGTGTCTTCTTATGGTCTTTTCAGAGAGGGCTTTTCTTCTAGATGCCTTCTTATTCGATAGACAGCAACACGATAAATCAGATTTCAATAATTCTTGATGCCTTATCCCTTCACTCGGAAAAAAGAAAAAAAGGTCGAACGAATTTAGTGAGATCTAGTTCCAGAAGTTAATTACCAAGTTAAACAAGTTTATTTGCTTCCATTATATTTAAATATGCATGACGACTTCGAAGATGGCTTAAGGGCTAACCATAATTGAAGAATGGTACGTATGTTGACTTACGAAACAGTAGAAATACATGTGATTTGTATACCCAACCCAAAATGACTTTTTGTTCAGTCTGGGCAAGTTTCGTTCACTTGCGTTTTCGTACGTAATGTACGCTTTGAGTCGTACATTACGTACGAAAATCTGACATTCCTTTTTTTCTAAAGGGTATTCTTCTTCTTTCTTTCTTCTTATTTTTAAAGGCTATTATGGGCAACTGATGTACTTTACAAATCGGAAGGAAACTTTTCGTTCGGTTTTGACACTTGCTTACTTTTTCTTTCGCGTATTATGGTTGGGCCTTTACTAGCCCTCTCCACCAGAAACGCTACTCAAATATTCCTTCAACTATGTATCCATGAGTAGATACTATTGACACATTTGTACAATGAAACCTCACTTTATGTTATTCATGAGCTGATGATGAGATTTATTTCACCAAAGCAATAAATTCCAGAGAACTGCCTCGGTTCCATAAATAAAAAGCAAAGCTTGTCGGATCGAAACATATCACAGATCTTATCTTTAAATTTCATGAAAAACTATCGTTACCTTCTGTGCTTCATTTACACCAAGACCAAGCCTATACAAATAACTTTTGGCAAAATGTTTCTTTCAAATGGAATGGCAAAGGGCATTTCCTGAACTGAATTTATCTGTCTCATGCACCGAACGTATAGACACTCAGTTTAACGGGTTCACGTGATCACCTGCTCCTGCATAATTTATTATGCAACCTTAGTTACTTAGACTTATGTATGTAGTATCACTGGAAGGCGATCATGATTGGAAATGTAAATAATTTTGCTACTTTTTAAATCGAATCTTCAGAGCTTGTAGTGTGTTGCCTTCTTTTGAGCTCCTTCAGCCATATTTTATCTAATTGTAATTGTGTTCTTTTATTTCATCATTATAAACTGCACCCATGTAATTGTTTTGATTATTCAGTAATGATACGGTTACCGCAGCTACGGCACAACACAGCACAATGAAGAATTCCCTTCCTTCTTTGTGTCAAAATGTCTAGCATCTGGGTTCAAGCTCTAGCTCGGGCTCGAGCTCTACCAAAAGTGCCACCGAAGTCTTTCACTTTTCTTATACCAAAGAAATTGATTATGGATACTGGTTCGTCTCTGTGACTCGAAGGTAGCTGCAGGTTACCGAATGTCCAATCATCATCGGTCTGGTGGTCGTCTTTGCAATCAAAGTGAGTTTAATTTTTCCTCCTGTGGCTTCCTCCTTTCGAATGGGACAAGATTCAAACAGCCGTTATGACACAATCATCTGCCTAGCCGGAGACGCTGTGCTGCAGATGATGCTTCTCGATTGGTATGTCTCCTCTGTCCGGAGGATGATTATTATTGCCCTCCACCGATTAGTTTGAACACACCAAACAAATCAACCTCAGAGTGGATAAATTCGCTGTTCCTTTCTGATGCGATGACGATGGTTTGGCTGACTGGTTTTTGGTTGGTGGTAGCTGATGGTATATCTATGATGATGGTCAGTGGGATGCACTTTCATCAAATTACTGGATATTTATATGCGCACTTTACATATGTATAATCAATCGTATATGGAGTCATATAGCGATGAAGTATTAAAGTACTTTCAACTTTAGTCGATGGTGGTGCAGATTAAAAGCGATCAAAGATACATTTTCCTTCTTCTTTTTTATGTCTTGTTGAAAGATGAATTTATTAGGTAAGGATTTTAATGGCCGGTTTTGTACCGTCTCTTATTGGAGGATCAGAATTGCTTTTTTGAAGTGTCATCACCTGAATTTTTTCTCAAATTACCATGCTAAATTGTATGTTATGTATCCAATGGGTTCAAGATTCTTGTTCGATAATTGGGCTTTTGTATTTCACTTTGTTATTTCATTTCACATTATTCTTTGCTTAAACACTGCTTCAAGTCTTAAAAGACCAACACCACAATCGGAAGGATGGAAGGATGGAAGGATGGAAGGATGGAAGGATGGAAGGATGGAAGGATGGAAGGATGGAAGGATGGAAGGATGGAAGGATGGAAGGATGGAAGGATGGAAGGATGGAAGGATGGAAGGATGGAAGGATGGAAGGATGGAAGGATGGAAGGATGGAAGGATGGAAGGATGGAAGGATGGAAGGATGGAAGGATGGAAGGATGGAAGGATGGAAGGATGGAAGGATGGAAGGATGGAAGGATGGAAGGATGGAAGGATGGAAGGATGGAAGGATGGAAGGATGGAAGGATGGAAGGATGGAAGGATGGAAGGATGGAAGGATGGAAGGATGGAAGGATGGAAGGATGGAAGGATGGAAGGATGGAAGGATGGAAGGATGGAAGGATGGAAGGATGGAAGGATGGAAGGATGGAAGGATGGAAGGATGGAAGGATGGAAGGATGGAAGGATGGAAGGATGGAAGGATGGAAGGATGGAAGGATGGAAGGATGGAAGGATGGAAGGATGGAAGGATGGAAGGATGGAAGGATGGAAGGATGGAAGGATGGAAGGATGGAAGGATGGAAGGATGGAAGGATGGAAGGATGGAAGGATGGAAGGATGGAAGGATGGAAGGATGGAAGGATGGAAGGATGGAAGGATGGAAGGATGGAAGGATGGAAGGATGGAAGGATGGAAGGATGGAAGGATGGAAGGATGGAAGGATGGAAGGATGGAAGGATGGAAGGATGGAAGGATGGAAGGATGGAAGGATGGAAGGATGGAAGGATGGAAGGATGGAAGGATGGAAGGATGGAAGGATGGAAGGATGGAAGGATGGAAGGATGGAAGGATGGAAGGATGGAAGGATGGAAGGATGGAAGGATGGAAGGATGGAAGGATGGAAGGATGGAAGGATGGAAGGATGGAAGGATGGAAGGATGGAAGGATGGAAGGATGGAAGGATGGAAGGATGGAAGGATGGAAGGATGGAAGGATGGAAGGATGGAAGGATGGAAGAATGGGTATCTTCCAATAGATACGATGCGCATAGCCATGGAACAGTGGATGTAGTGGTTGATTGATAACCTAGAGTTGTAGTTTCAAACTTGAGCTGCATTCCAACCCAGAAATTTTTAAAAGTTAAATCTTAATCTGCTTTACGACGAAAATGTCTATTCTATCTTCACAATATGTCTTCTTATTACAGTCACGCCAGCTGCATTTGAAAAAGTTTAGGCTAGTACTTATGAATGGATGAGTCTAAAATGTTTTGTCTTGAAACATTTTCCGAGCTCCCTTAACAAAGAGTATCGTGCTAACATTGTCGATCACTTTTGCTGCTTTGTGTTAGCTTCGTTAATCAGATGTACCGTACGTTGAAAAGGATGATGGGCAATGTAAGGACCTTATTGGCAGGAGTTAATTCTTAAACCCCCTGTTTCAAAATTTTAAAAAATAACTGTTAATATCAGTAATTAGTGGGTTGGGGTCGAAATTCTGGGTGCATAAAAATTCAGTTTTCAAAATTCTGATTTTTATAATTCTGCTTTTCAAAATTCTGTTTTTCATAATTCTGTTAACGAAATTTTGCAAATAATAAAATCATCGTTTGGAAAATGTTAAAAAGCGCGTTATTTGCAGAATTTAACTGCGACGATATTCATCAAAACTTCTTGTTGGCAACAACTTCTTGAACATGCAACGGGAATTAATGAGATAATTCGTAATATAGATCTCTCTTTTTTTAATAATTCAATCAAAATTCAAGAGAAATAATTACTTAAATAATAATAATATTAAGAAAAAAAAAATATTCTGAAAAATAAACAATTTAAACGAATTTAAAAAAAAAGAACCGAACTCAGCCATATTGGATATCTTAAGAGAATCGCTAAAATAAATTTTCACTTTAATTTTCATTTATTTTTTTCATTTATAATGTTGAATGAATTAATTGGGAGAAAGTGCACTGCGACCTTTAAGATCTATTGTGCCCATTTTTTTGTTACTTGTTGTTATTTTGTTAATATAAGTTAATGTTCAATTATTTAATTTGTTATGAACCTTTTTTGTTGAATTCTTCTAATAAATAATAAAAAAATTATTTGAAGTTTTTGTTTTTTAGTATAAATTAACAGAATTTTGAAAAACAGAATTTTGAAAAGCAGAGTTTTGTTTTCCAGAATTAAAAAAAACAGAATTTTGAAAAACAGATTAAAGCAAACAACACAAACAAACCGGAATTATAAGAAACACAATTTTGGAAACAGAATTTTGATTGGATCCCGGAATTAGTATCTGAGGACTTTAAAGCTTGAAATGGTATGAAAGGTTTTTTTTTTGAGTTTGCTCAATAATAAAACTAAAAGAAGTCATTTTCAATTTCAAAAAAGTGATTTATATAATTCAACATGCCGCTTACCTAATCACAAGAAAAAAACTTAACTTTTATCTCAAACGGATTTAATCGGAATTTAATCTTTATGGACAATTAAATCTACCAATTATATACTTTTGCTTTTGACCAACATTTATCAAATACCCAAGTAGGTAGTGTCGAGATTTATAGACGAAAACAAGAAAACTTATAATCTTGTGTTTCCTCTCAAATGCACACCGGCTTTCGAAAAAAAAAAACAGAATATTTGACAAACGTTGTTACATCATTTTACGATAAAACTTCTGCCAAACTATCTTCAGTTAAATCTTAAGCAGTCATTTGTAAAAGTTAAATCCAACAACTTCAACGGGGATGGACCCACTTGCAAAGCACAACCCACTGCACATCTTTTACAACCATCAAGGATGCCATCCGCGAGCTGCTCATATGAACCAACCTCGAAAAGCGCTTCAACTCAAAATCATAATTAACTCATCACTTTCATTTAATTTAATAGGGTTCCTTTAGCGTTTTGCCATTCGAGATAGTAATGACATGGACAACCGTTTAGCGTTACAGTCAATGGAATTAGATAGCCATTACCTATCGCTTGGTTTATCTTAGAGATATGTATGTGAGTTGTGACTTGTAACTGTGAGCATTGCAAATTTTTCTGGCCATAAATTACAAATTTCTGCGAATATAATAATGTAATACAGGTTATTTATTGTTGTATAGTTTGTAATCATACAAAATTGGGAAAGGAGTTTTTCGCGGGACATTCGACTTGCGACATCACTATGGAATGGTGTTTTCCATTGTCGACGTTGAAGCCCGTTGTATATAGCTTAGCGACAAGACAAGGTGCGGAAATGAAAACAATGTTGTCGTTTAAATGCCTGCCATCCGATAACGCGCACATGTGTATTTTAAATGTGAAAAGCATCAGACTGGAATTCCAGACAGAAGAGCATTTAAAAGTCACAGACCGAAGTTTGGTGCCATTTCCTATTATGCAGGTTCAAAAACTTATGTCATTTTGATTTATTGTTTTCTGCGAAAAAAAACTTGTGTTTCAACACTTTTAAAGAAGGCTAACAAGTTCTTCGATTAACTGCACTTTTGATGTCTTAACTAATACACAACAAAATATTTGCGTAAGATTAATTTCTTCAGACATTCTTTTAAGTGTGAACACAACTTTAAATCATAACCGTTAATCTCATGCAACATAAACAAAATGTCAGAGGGACAAAGGTCAATTCAATATCGTTTTTAGAGCCTTATTTGACCCTACTTTAAATTGAATTCATACCAGAGAAGTAATCAAGAAGAAAGAAATGCATTCTTATTTAGGTAAAGATGCCGGTGGTGCGTTCGTTTTCTCCTGATTGTTGTTTTGCCAAAAAATAAGTGTCGAAGTGTCATGTTAAAGATTGTTAGGATTGTAACAATTTCATTTAGGAACAACAAATGTTGATCTGTCAAACAAAATTTAATGCTAAATTTTATAAAAGGCAAATGGATTCAGTAAAAATACTTTAAAAAAAAAAAAAAAACACAAACAATGCAATGAGAATTCACATTAACATATAAACAAATCACTTTTTTACCATTCGACTTATTAAGGCACAAAACCGAACTGTCTTGCACAAACATTTTACCTTTATCTGATCGAACCGGTATAAATTCCGTTTTAATTTTATTTTATTTTAAGTTATATGTATAACAATATGTCAGAAAAAATTAAAATCTCTCGCAAGCTTAATAATCAAGTTCAATTTGTAAACAAATTCTGCCCTTTGCTACTTTTGACAGATCAACACTCTCAACTCATGTCGTGGAGATGAGTTGGATATTGTTACAGAATGTAACTTTATTGTGCATAAAAGAACGACGAGAATGTTACACATCGTTGAAATTTCGGAATTTAAGAACGACAAAAATTATTGAATATTGTTGACATTTAATAGTCAATTATATCCATTAAACGAACACACTACGGGGGTCTTAGTTGGTTGGGACCGAAAATACAAAGATCAGCCGAGAAAAAGATCTTAGTGCCATTTTTTTTCACAAAGATATTGTATATAGAGTTCATTCAGAAGCCAGATTTAAACAATAAACTAACATCATAATTAGCATAGTTGCTTTTCAAACAGCTTGCGGCTTATGTGTACCTACGTGGAGTACCCCGTAGCTAGTTTGTCGGACTGCAACGCCGTAGGTTCTGGTTTTGATCCCTGATTCCATTTAAGTTCTTTTCCGGGGTAATGCCTCTTGCGAGGAAGTGACAAATCTTCCAAGAGTAAAATCATGTAATGGAAAGTGTTTCTCTTAGCCGTTTGGATTCGGCGGTAAATTGTATAGGTCCCTTTCATTCCTGTAGAATATCAACCCACACACAAGAATGGTTGAGAGTATAAGCCACATACCGTTCCCGCTTGGAGCTGTTGTGCCAAGTATTTATTTATTTATTGTGGCTTAATATTCAGGAAAGTCGGATATAAATCCCTGGGAACATTGAGCATCTCTGTCATAATGTTACAAGCAAGTGAACATAACATCCTCATCATAGCACACCTAAATCTATTCACACCTTCACTAGAGTCTTTAGACCAAGTAGTCAAACATCATCCAACTTACTGACTTTTTTATAAGACTTAAATACATCTTACGTTCGCATCGGGCTGCACCTGGATTTTATGTCTTCAGCTGAGCATGCTTATACCAAAGGCAAAAGTTTGGAAACAGCACTTCACAGTGCACTCTTGCTGATTTCTTAAATTTTAAGAGAGCCTTGAATATCGTGCAAGATTATGCAGAGAAAAGATTCGTTGTAAGCCTTAACTGGAACGATACTATTTTCAGTTGGATAATGTGCAGTTAGAAAACGGATAAACGCAAAATTAGGAGGAGTGCTTATTACCCACCATGTTGTGTCCACTCTCGCCCCTCCTTTGGATATTCGTGGCTAACGATGTTCTTAAAAGATTTAGAAACACTGAAGTCCAAGGAGAAAGTTATTCAGATGACTTAGCTCTGTCAGAAACAAACAAAAAGAATATTTGCCTTGTCCTCTGGGCAATATCTGTCAGGTGCGGGCTAGTGGTCAATCCGTAAAACACAAACTATGTCCTCTTTACGAAAAAAAGGAACACCACCCTACGACAGGACTGTAAACTATTTTTAATCTGAAACCCTTAGATTTCTTTGACAGAATGTCCAGAAAATAGTGACCTCCCAACCATGCACAGATTCTACAAAGATATACGGGCTATAATGATATTCAGGCGGAGGTCCTGGCACAGACGACAGCTGCTATTTGGGCTGCAGTGAATGCAATACCATACATGATTATATCGCATTTATCAATGACAGTCAAGCGGAAATAAGTATCTGTCCTTGAAATAAAATCGAAGCTGTTACTTGTTAAAGTGAAGAGCTTAGGGCGCGCAGCGCAGCATATCATACGACTTACACTGTGTAGTGCCAGAAAGAGCTAATGAGCTGGCAAGGACGTTATCTCTATAAATCCAGAGAGCAGATACAACGATGAAGACCCCACCCTGTAACATTGAACAGACGATTCTGAATAAAGTACCTACCTACTCGCTGCAGCTAGTGACGAAAGATGGAACTCGCTCGACTCTTCTATCACAACCAGAAAACTGGCCTTACTTTAACAAACAAAAAACAAAGCCGATTCTACAACTTGTGGGCATAGGTACTGATCAGCCAAAAAACTTCCTTCGATATCACAAAATGAAATCTAAACTCGATGTGTGTGAGGATACTCCACATTTTCTTTATCATTGCTCAGAACTCTGCCCCTTTAGAAACCATTCCTTGAAAGATACTTCTTCCAGGACTTAGAAGAGCCTGCTTAGACTTCTCAGCACCTAAAAATGGTTTAAAAATGTATAGGTTTTCAAAGGTCACATGCGTATGGTGCCCAAACTCCCTAGTCCCTAGTGTACGTATAACAAGGGATCTATATGTGTGATGGATAAGACTTGAACCATCAGCACCATGAACCTAATAAGTATGGACTGCTAGGAGCTAACTTCACGTTGGTTCCAAAAAAGCGCTCTTTGCTCACGACGTCAAATATGGAAACAAAGAAAAACAAAGAGACATGTACATTTAAACAAGAATTTACGCAATTAAATCCAAATAATTGCCTTTGTACTAATGATGGTTGCAACGTTATAGTTGTCATTATTAATGGCACAAAATTTGCAACCTCTTGGTGAACTGCGTTTTTGTAAATTTGGTAAATTAATACAACTATGATGGGTAATTCCTGTAATACTCTCAGTGAAATAAATAAAAACACGTTTAAGGAAATTGAAAAAAAAATGTGTCTGTCAAACAATGAAAACAATTTTCTTGTAGGGAAATATTTCACATATTGAGCAAATAGCGGTAGTGTCGTTGGCGACACGATTTTCACAGATATTGTATAGAAACGAAAACCAACTAGCAGTCTATACTTATTGGGTCCATGATCAGCACATACTTACTTCATAGTGAATTGACAACTATTTCTTTAAATGATTCACAGTTTGACTTTCAAATAAAACATTATTTTATTGTTTTAAAATTTTTTTTGTGGTATGACTTCAATTCACAAAAAATTATATTTTATTATAATTCTCAAGAAATGTTTGTTGTTTTTTTTTTGTTTGTTGATATTTTTTTGTGTTTTTATAAGTTTAAATTATAATAATAATAATAACTAGTTTTAATTAATTAACTATTATATATAACAATATCAAAAAAAGAAAAATACAGGAAATTATATATATATTTTTTTATTTACACATACACATAGTTTTTTTTTTTTTAGTATGTGAGCTTTATATGTATGCTTTTATTTTGTATTATTATCTTTTAATTACATGAATAATAATAATAAAAAAAAGAAACAAAAAGGAAGAAGATAATAAAAAAAAAATCAATTAAACACGATGCAACTATAAAATAAAACATACGTTATGTGTGTATGCATTCATATATTTTGTTTTATTAATATGTTTTATTTAAACCCTTAAAATTAAGAGAAAAAGTACATAATGTTTTGTTTTATAAAACTAAATACAATAATTTGTTTATATTTATTTAAAAAAAAAAAGTAGTTTTTCTTATTGAAAATTGTATTTGAATTTGGAACTGAAAACATTTGATTTCACCTTTATTTTTGCAGAACACTTAACGAAATGTATTTTCTCCATCTTCTTTTTATTTATTAAAATAAAAAAGAAACAAACTTATAACAAAAAATATTGTATAAAGTCATTATTAATTCAGATAAGATAAAAGATATTTAAAAAATGAAGTTATGGTATTTTCATGAATACATTTTATCACCACAATAATGTTGTTTTTTTTTTTTTTTGTATTTATTTTCTTTTGTGTAAGAGATTTTTTTGTTTTTTATTTTAATAAAATATTTAATAATTCCTGCTTACAATAATTGATTTTGATTGATTAATAAAACAGGAATTCTCTGATTATCTTTGAACTTATCAATTAATACAAAATTAAGAGAAAAATCGAAAAAAGGCATAAAACAAACATTGTTGTTTGTTTATTTTATATATATATATATTTTTTTTGTATGGATTAAGTCATTCACCTTAAGACTTAACTAAGTTTATTATAATTATACTTAATCTTCATAGAGATTTAATTTAAGAAAATAATTAAAAGAATCGCAAGACAAATGACAGTCTGTAATATATATATTTATATTTTTTTTCTTTTTATCTTTTTATTGTTTTTTTTTTTGTTTTGTTAATACAAATAGGAAGATTTTTAATTTTCATTTTTTTGTTTGTATTTTTGTTAAACTTCAATTTTTAATATCCAATTTTATTTATTTATGTTTTTGATGTGAGTAATTTAATTTTTATTTTTATAATAATTTTTTTTTGTATTTTTTTCTAGTAAGTTTATTAATTTTTTTTTTTAATTTATAAATTTAATAGGATCTCACATTAAAATAGTTTTGTTTTTAGGTTAAAAAAGTTACTCTTTTTTTGTTGTTGTTGTTGTTTAACATCATGGTTGACGTCGTGGTAAATATTTTTATATAATATGTTGGTGCATATTTTTGTTTTCAATCCGCTGATGTTGTTGTTGCTGTTGTTGTTGTTGGTGTTGGTGGTGGTGTCGGTGATCACCTGCTGCATAAAGCTGGAAGAAAAGATTGAGTCTCAGGAGTTGAGAAAACGCTTTCAACTGTCGTCGTTGTAGTTGTAGAAGATGGAGAGGTGTAGTAAGTAGTGCCTTGATGATGATAATCTGCAGGGAAGTCGATCGATATTGTGGTGTTATTTGGCCAAATATAGTAAGGAAGAAGTAACTCCTCATTGCAGTCACAGCTTAGACAGGGAAGTGATGCATAAGAGCAAGCATTCACGGATATATTATCTGAAATTGACGGAAAAGATGATTGACATGAAATTAATGAAGATGGTGCTGTCGATGATAATGTTGATGATGTAGATGGCGTTGTAAATGATGAAGTTGATGTTTTTGTCGGTGATAATGTTGCTGCTGCTGTTACTTTTGTTGTTACTGTTGTTGTTTTTGCTGTTGCTGTTGTTGATGGAAGCAATGATAATCACGTGCTTAGCCACGTCGAGTTGCATGTGCAGATTGTTGCTGGGATCACAGGTGCGTAATAAACTCCATTGGCATAAATGAGACCGGGTGGACCGGCTTGGATTTGTATCGTCTGAGGTATGGTCGCTTGAGTCTGTTGTTGTGTTAAAGTCAGCATTTGTTGTTGTTGTTGTCCATCTTGGTTTTGGGTAGGACAACAAGATGTGGATGCTTGATTTGACTGTGGCGATTGTTGAACCAAGATGTGTTGGCTTGTTGATGCATTTTGTTGGGCTTGCAAGTCGACCACAATTGTCTGCGTTAACTGTTGCTGGTGTTGTTGTTGTTGTTGCGCTTGTTGGTGCTGTTGTTGTTGTTGATGTTGTTGTTGTTGCTGATGGTGGTGCTGTTGATATTGCTCTTGTACTTGTGCATGTTGATGTTTCTGTGTCTCCCGGCAGAGCACTTGCATTGCTAACGACTGTATTAGCAGTAGAGTCTGCCGTCTCTCGTGGCCCATCAGGCACACTGTTGATGTCTCGACAACTTCACGTAAATGCATCAGGTACTGATATTGAAGGGGCTCCTCAACAACACCCCAGAAATGATTCCTCAGATATGCCTCTAGTTTAACTGTCTGTGTATTTATATCGGGGAAATCAATGAAAAATCTCGAGCACATGTATCGCTCGAGTGTCTTGATTCGTTGTGTATCGACTGGTTGATAATTGTGAACCAACAAGTTGCAGTATTTGAGAAGACCACCTCCGCGAATCTCTTCAGGCTGTCGTGTTGAGATCAGTTTCTTTTGCAAGTGATACAAAGCCTCTTGGAAGTCGCCATAAACTGATTCTCCAACAACTGTTGGATAGAAATTTTCAGATATTGGCAAAGCAGCACAGTCATAGAACAATAAGAGAGAGTCCAAAACAATTTGGAAGGAATCAACACTAAATTCAAATTGACGACGCATTGTATCGACAAATTTTAATTCAACATTTTTGTGTCCTGGCGAGTTGCCCAATGAAATTAAACTCCATCGATCACCATCGTTGTTGTTATTTACTTTGACCATTTTACCAACGTAAGCCTCTTTCAAGGCGCATGGCATGATGCGACGCTTGGATACACCCTCCGGCAAGAGATCGAGTAGTGTATTAAGAACAGCTGTCTTAACTCGATCGAAATGACGATTTGAACTAAATTCAATGGCATAGATAAGATCCAAATCGTTGTATGGCTGATCTTCGGATGCTAAAACGTGACTAGCTGCTCCACCATTCAAGCGTATGTCCTTTACTATAACTCCAGCTCCACCAGCAGCCACATCTGTTTCGAGCTTTCGGCGAACCGAGTTGACTAAGTCTTTAAGTTTAACCTCAAGTGTGGGGAAATTACCACGGCCATGAATGGCAACTGTTTCGTCCATGACGTCATGTAGTTTGCGAACCTGTTCGAATGACAATACTGCCAAGCGTTGTGCTCCTCCAGTATCAACACTCTCAAGTGAGCCATGATCTGAAGTTGATGCAATTGAGCTGCCTGAACTTGGACTGGGTGGTGGAGTTTCAGTTCCACCATCCGAGTGGAATCCATCGTCGATTTGGAAAGCGTCCATTCTTGTTGATCTCTGATGATGATACGAATCGGGTGCTCCTAATGTCCCGCACTGTAAAAATAAAAAGAAAAAAAAATGTTAATATAATTGTTTTTGGAAAGTATTTAAATCTTAAAAAACTAACAATCGATTATTAACTATACTACACCTAAAGATACTTCCAGACTGAGTGTGAGTGACTATTGAAAGAATTAATTATATGTTGGGTAGTTCACCGCACAAACAAAAATGCTATTGATAAGGGTGTTGTTTGTTTTAATTAGTGGCAAGAACTACATTATTGTTCTAGTACAGAGAAGGAAATGTTATCGAAATTTTTTTAAGTGCTGCAGCAATTTGCAAACGTTTTTGATACGAGCACGAACTAAAACGAGCAGAAAGACGTCATTTCTAGTATTGGTGAAATAAACTCACTGACAAATGATTGCGGGAAAAATTAATTATTTTGCAACATCAAGTATACAACGAGAGAGGCTTATATTCGACAATCAATTATTTCGATAACGATATTTGCACGATTTCATGACTAAACGGATGTAAATATTAAAAAAAAAACTTTTTTGAAATGATTAAATTTGTAGGAGTATACCTGCTTCATCTTGCTTATTAATTAAGATGCATTTTTCATTTCAAAATGAGAAATAGATTGTTATACTATCAATCGAAATTTTGTATCGCGAAATATTCTATCGATGGATGTTTGAGTTTTGATTTATAACTTAGTTAATAGAACTGGGTTTGCAATGGCTTTGATTGAATTAAAGGATTCCAGCGTATTGTTAAGAAATGATTCCGTCAGCGAAAGCTTGAGATATTAAACATTATTTAGAAAAATGTTTGTGGATATTGAAAAAGTAAATTTAGGCAACAAATTTTGAATGATCGAAATCGATAACTTACAGAATATTTCATCAAACGTAATACTTTGGTTTTACTTCACTGGAAAAGTATAACATAAAATAATGGTTGCCATTGCCATTAAGGTGTGTGGCATAATAAATAATCTTTCTTGGCCAGTCGTAGTATTATGGTGTGACAAATTGGCTACTTTGTAATGATGTATATTTAAACAAATTATATTACCTTGTCTCGTTGTCTTATGTACATTTACTCATTTATCTGAACATTGTTTACATTAATTAATTAATTATTCTTAATGTTTAAAACATTGGGTCAGGTGAGCGCAATATGTGATGACCTGCCATAACTCAACGAAAAAGAATCCACGGAAGCAAAACATGTATTTTCCTCTCAAAAATAAGATGACTGTCACCTCACACACAAAGTCAGCATACCTCTCACTCGCACTCTCATATCCATTCACAGTCAAATGTCAAATTTTTGTCCGTAAAGTGCGATAGCGAGCGCAGTTTTCGTCCGTAAACCAAACTGATCAAAACTTGACGAAAAGGAGCAATCTGCGATTTCGGACGTGAGATGCTTGTTCTCGCATAATTGCAGAAGGGCTCGTTAGCTCCGGCCGTTCCGACTAATATAGTTCAGCCTTTAGATGTGTTTTTATTTGGAGATTTTTAAGTCGAGTTTTGAGTAATTTATAGTCCGATTTTTTAAAAGTTCAAAACAATAATAAAAAGAGAGAACAGTGGCAAAGAGTTTACTTCCAACTAAATCAATCATATAGAAGCCCAAAAAAGTGGTTTGCATCATGTCATCTGTCGGTCTAAATGTAAGTGTGTATACGCCTTTCTGACACTAGAATGTTTTGAAAAACGGTTTCTTCGTTTCAGATATGCTCGAAAACGGCTCTCATGATCTTGATTAAACTCTAAGTTAACAAACAATGAGGCATTTTTCATAAAAAGTCTTTTTTTTCAAATCCACATAAGTTAGTTTGATGGAACTCACTCAAACTCAGTTGGACTTTTAAGTTTCCTTTAAGATGGATTTGCAATTTTTTCAGCAACTATTTCTTAGACAGTGGTTTCAATACAACCGCTTCAAAATGCGAGATAAAAATGTATTTTAAAGTTGTTTTGAAAACGTCTGTATTTCATTTGGAATCGCTTCAAACATAGTTGGCTTGGCAACATCCAAAACATTTGGATTGGATTGAGTATTTTTGTTTGAATTTCTTTGCAAATGACTTAAGTTCGATTTCGACATTGTGAACAAGGGTGTTAAATTGGTTTTTAAACAATAAAAGTTTGCCTACATATACTACTGCCAAGAAATAAAAAGTGGATTAGGTGAACTTTTAGGCTAAAAGTTAATTCAACCTAGATTGCCATTCCAATGAATATTTAAGTAAAAAAAAATTAAATTTTTATTTGAAGGAATCCAATATCAGTGAAGAAAATCATTTTAATTTAAGAAAAGAAATGTCTGAAAACACGGAGTTCGAAATTCATATTTTTCGATACAACTTGAAAGCGCTAAAAACACTGATTTAATGAATGCGCTGGGTTAAAAATACTTTTACTTTGCAAGTATTTACTTCAAGCGCCAATTTGTTTTTAACAAAGTATAGTGAGAATCGAAAAAATTCATAAATTATTTCCTGAAACAAGCCCGTTGAATTTGATTAATATTTATCAATCAAATCTCAAATGAAAAAATAGTTATTAAAAAAACGTGCCAACTTGCATCAAGCTCAAAATCCTCTCTTTCACTATATAACCGCAATAAATTGTTCACACTATAATTATAATTTGTCCAATTTTATCTTTTTTTAATTACAAACGTATACCTACGAACAATCTATTTTGATATTTTGATTGCACGTATTAATTGCTTTTCATTTTTTGCAATTTTCAAGCAAAACAAATGCGTTCAGCTTAAATTAATAGATTGACTTAAATTTTTGTTTTCTCTAATTGCACGTTTTACTCAGACCCGAAATCTACTTTCAGATTTTATTACGCAATTAATAACTAGTTTTCCATAAGAACAATATATAAAGTTATCTACACATACCTATTTATCTAAATACCGTATGTGCACTGTAGAAGCGATTACAGCCAGACACACAAGAAAATCTCAAAACTAATGTACACCAAAATATGCAGAAAAAAAAAATCGAAACAGAGAAGAACTTTTAATCGAAAGTCCAACAAGTCAGCCCCACTTACCACAAAAAAAAAAAAACTAATCTAAAAGCCCCACCAGAAAAAAACCAACAACAACTAGCTGCCACATTCATGGAGGAATGTGCAATAATATTATAGTAACACAATTAAAAACCTTGAGTTTGATGTCGGTTCTCGGTTGTTTCTGTTGGACTGTTGGCTGCCTTTCCCTTTTTAAATTGTCGGCCATAACTACTATATTTTAGCCGCCAACCAGCAGCACAACTATCTACTAGATACCAGCACAATGTTATTACACTCCGTACACGTCTCTTTTTTCAGAATAGTAGGTACCTACTACACTTTTTTTCAACTTCACCTGCACCTTTATGTGCAACAGAATTAAAGGCGGTTGAGCTCTGTATATGGCAAGGGGCGGATTTGCAGTACTAAATGCAGAAAGGCTCCTACTTTAATTTTATGTGAAAGGACTTTATTTCTTATAATTGTGCGAACTAAATTTATGGCTCAATTCAGTTTTTTTTTTTGTATTGAAAACTTCAGAACAGAAAAGTTGATATTTTAAGTTTTTTTAAAACAAAGACAAACGCAAGATACTTTCAGAAAATAATTTGCTTGTGCCCTTCGTTATAAGCTTTAATTTGATCTTATTTTGTAAGTTTTTAGTGGTTAACAAAACTTTGTTTTATCACAACGGTCCTGTTTTGGACTAAAAGTGTGTCAGCTTATACTAATAGGTGACATCCACCATAACCTAACCTAACTGTCACTTGACATTTGAAGAAATAAAAGGGATCAATTATTATATAACTCAATCAGTATAAATTAATGTCACTCAAAACGTTGTAGGAAACATTTTTAAATTTACAGCAAACAATCCTATGCTGCTATTATGAGGCTCCAATAACTGAAAATTCGGTCCTGTAAACCACTTTAAATGATTTCGCAGCAAGTGTTCCAGCAACGATACCATCGACCAATTCATGACTACATTCATGTTTTTCTGTTCTCAAAATACCTCAAAAACTAGTTTCTAGTGACTCTTTTAGTCTACTTTTTTGCATTTGTGTTTTATAAAAGAAACGAGAATACAACAAGAAATACCAGGGATTAGCATCAAACATGCACAATATTCTACCTACGTATAAATCTTTAGCTTTTCTGTTGAAGAATCATCTCCTCGGTCGCACCGCAACGCGCCACCACTTGACTGTATCGAAATATTGTAACGAAAGTGAAATACTATTCATCTTTTAGACGCATCTAGGAGTAACCTTTGGTGTTTACTTCTCAAGAGATTGTATACCTTTTTCCACCCATCTCATCACTCCCACTCTACCAAAGCTTCAAAACTTGTATTTGTATCTCTGAGATACTTGTTAGCATCTACAACAACAAAAAGAACAAATGTATGCATAAGTTCGTTATGGTATACATTACAACCACTTTTGTGGTAACAATGCAAACAATATGTGGCACGAAGTTCTATAATTTTTTTTTTTTCATATAAAATATTCGTATCCCTGGTGAATGACTGAGTGAGATGTGAGTTAGCGACAACAACAATAGCTATGACTTTTATGGCCTTGACCCAATAATTGCCATTAATTGAAAGCACCCATGGAGAGCATGTTCCATTCACAGAAGAAAAGAAAAGATACAAAAAAAAAAACGTTCCGAGAGTATCTGCGGGAAGCTTTTGTTTATGGTCTTGAGGTTATATTGTTAAATTATAAGACAACTTATTCTTATATGTTCTTTCAGGCGGGCGGCCATCAGACTGTGAGGAATGACTTGTGAACAGGATAATAAAGATGCTGATGCTGGCTGGTGGTAGAGTGGTCTCTGTGAGATGAGTGAGTGAGAAAAGTTAAGACGCAGGCAGGCAGATAAGAAGATTCACGCCAAGGGCAACGAAGATAAAAATACTAAAATATTTAAAAAGGTCATAAGTTTGGATGAGTCTTTTTATTCTTGACATCATATGAGAATGTCAGTTATATGAATTTTTATTTCGAAAGTTATTGCAAAAAATTGCGCTGTCGGCAGCAGGTTTCAAGGTGGATACACAATAAATGTCTGTGCTTCAGAAATAATGTCTGCACAGGAAACACAGTTTTTTTTTTTTTAAAGTTATAGAAACACAATATGGGTTTGTAGACTTTGAGTGACTACTGTTTATTTTTTTATTTTTATTTTTCAAGCTTCGACGATGCGCGTAGGTGGGTTAGTGGTTCTGACTTGAGGACATATTTTTTGACCTTTGCAATTTTATTTGTATTTAATGGTTTAGAATTTGGATCTTACACAATATTCACTCAACGGTGGAGGAGATTAGATGAAAATTTAAGACATTTTAAATTTAAAGTAAAAAAGTTGAGAGGTGTCAAAGAGAGAGAGAGAGAGAGAGAGAGAGAGAGAGAGAGAGAGAGAGAGAGAGAGAGAGAGAGAGAGAGAGAGAGAGAGCCAGACAGAGAAACATGCGCACGCCGCACAGCTTACAATAGCTTACTATAGCAAAAAGTGTCGTTACAAATTTTCGTAAGAATTTTTTCCGTCTAGCCCCCTTTCTCAAAGCGCGATAAGGAACTTCGTTCCAAAAAAAAAAAAAAATACTGAACCTACTTGGAAGAAACTAAGAAACAAATCGGAGGTGGAGCTTACTTAAGGGTAAGTCTGGGATACTAAGTCCCGCATGTTTTCTATTAGCAACCTGGAAAAATCTTTTAAGAACCCTGAAGCAGAATCTATGTTTATCTGAAGAATGAGCAAATTGACGTGTTTATTTCTGTTCCACAAATTAAAGATAGCAAGGAAAAGGCACTGCAAACAGAGAGCTAAGACCCTTCGTCCGCGCGCCTGTTCTCCAGTCTTCCAGTACAATTGATTTAATAGTCAGCCTTTTCTACTAACTTTTTCCACAATTTTGTGGTTAGCTCAACACGAAGGCAGAAGACAGTTACGATCAAAACAGATTTGCAGTTTTTTCCGTGTAGTCAAAATTATTTAAACATGATATTAGAAGCGCAGGCAATATGCAAGGTGCCTCTATTTTTGAATTGGATGCCCAGTTTCAGCAAAAAACAAACAAAATAAAAATAATTGATACCTGGTATTACTTTTTTTGACATTACCTGTTTTTTTTTTTTTTTTTTCAAACAAAGGTAGTGTCTATTCGCACGCACCAGTGCCGACAACTGCACCAGTTTTGCTAAAGTCGACCCAGTTGAATTTTTTTAACTAAAAAATTGTCAAGTCAAGGTACTAATCACATATTTTTACATACTCTTGGGTCTAAGTGGACTAACAGTGCTGAACGAGCTTGTGGAGGACTCGCTACGAAAAAAAGAAGTTTATATTTCTAAAGTTGGCCACATTAGTGTGCCGGTTTTGAAACTGGTGCATACGAATAGAAACCGATTAAATCAAATAACATTTTTCATGTTTGGATTAATGTAATGGAAGAAACATTATCAAGTTTATTAAAGAAAACAAAAATGACATCATCAAGAAAACCTAGCCTGATAAGAAAAATTTGTTTGCTCTTTTTGTATAAAAATGAAATATTGAGTAGTTGCCATTTTTTTTTGACAGAAGCATGTACCAAAAAAGTATGCACATCTGTTTTAGATGCGGAAATGAATGCAGTCATGTGTACAGGCCCACATCACATCTGGTTTAGGCTTTAAATTTGATAAAATCTTGCACTTTCTGATACCATATTTTAAAACAGTTTGAATTATATGAATGAAATGCAAAATTTGTATGACGTGCAGCAATCAATGCATGTCATATGTGTTGTGTGTATTGGTGACTGGTGATAAAACCAAAATTTTAAGACTTAGCGATTTGTTATAAAAATGGAACGTGAGATACGAATAAAACATTTGTAAATTCATTGCGTACAAAAAAAGCGAATTACAAATCAGTTAATAAAACTATAATTTTATCACCATGAAACATCACTCTTATGTTTACAAAACCGCAGGAAACTAATTTAATTTACAATTTATCAGACATGTCAACAATATCGATTCATTAAGCAAAATGCAAAACAGATACTTAAAAAACCATTACAGATACTTTTTTGCGTATTTGCATATTATTTGCATTATTTTTTTGGTGTGGAATTTTATTTAACAGCTTGTTTGTATGTGTTAATGATTATTATCTATTTTAGGAAAACATTCTAAGAATGTATAATTTAGTTTATTTTCATTCATGATTTGACCTTTAAATCCATGAATCAATATCTTTGTTTGTTTCGAATCGTGTATCTGTACATGAATAGATAAAAACTAAATCTTTTAACAATATATTTTTCGGAACAAGATAATGCGTATTATTTTTGCCATTGTATCTATTTCAGGATACCCCAATTAAATCAAAGGTCAACCTTTATTTCAATAAATGCGACAAACGCTCCACAATTGTATGCAAATTCAAAACAAATTTATTGTATATTACCATCGTTTATAAAGAAGGATCATTTAGAGCAAAGTAATAAAATTTTTGACAAACACGTCTGCACGTGGCAATTAAGGGACATGCAGAAGCAGATACCTTGGTCCAGACTCTTAGAGTTTTTTTTTGAATGGATTCAGCTTCAATATCTGCTGTCCGAAAACAAAAAAGGTAGACCATTCTAAATTAATTCCTATTCCAGACACGAGTTCAACCAAACATAATTCTTCAAGAATCTAATCAAGAAGACAGTTGCCAACCCCATCCCCAGGAGCAGCCAGTCGTGGTGTGTGTTTCTGTTGTCGTACTCTTCATCGCCATAATGGGTTGAAAAAAGTGCCATTTTAAGTGGTTATTGAGCGCCGCCGTTCAACCCTTCGTTTGGTATTCAAAACACGAATTGAATAATAAAACTGGGTGAACAAAGTAGGTATAGTTTGCTTGTTTGTCTGAAGGATACAAAAATAATGGAATATTGCAAAAAAAAAAAAGAGCAAAGATGAATCACCTGCGTTATTTTATATACGAATGAATAAATACACCCTTATTTTCCACCCTCTTAGCCACTTGACATCATTATATTGTTTTTTTTATTAAAATATAACACTTCAGCACCAAAAAAGATGGAAAAGTTAAAAAAAAAAGTTATGTGCGATGAGTTGGCTTTTGAATTCTTCGTTTCTTAAATGGTTGTCACTTTTGATTATCATATTATCACGCTGGCGCTGCCATAAACTCAATTATTAAATTCGAGCATTTTAAAATTAAAGGTCTTGATCTCAAATAAAAATAAAATTGCAGTTTTTGTAATTTTGCTGACAGGAAATCAAAGAGTCCGTTCAGCTTTGAGTTTGTTCATATATTTATTGAGGCGTAATTTTATTGAAATAAAAATTTTTACTTTATTTAAAAATAATTTACAAGTTAATGATTAATTTAAAAAATATTTACAATTTAAAAGTAAAACAATTCTTATTAAAATGATTGAAGTGAAAAAAAGCATAATATTTGCATGTTCAAATTAAAACACTTCGTATCATTAATATTAATAATTAATTTTTTTATAGTTAATTTTTGCTCACAACGATAGCTTGAAATTTAGTGTGAATCCTTTGAAATATATAGTGTGGATTGTATGTTTTCGCTTATATCAATAGGGTAGCTGAATTATATTTGGTTGTCATCGCCTCACATATTGCTATTTTATATAAGGTTCTCCAATAGAAGGGTTATTGTGAATAGCCCACTATTTTGGTATTTGTCACATTCGAAGCTGTAATTTTTTGACATTTGACAAGTAGAAGCTACGCCATTAATAAAAATGGAACGCAACACGCTTTAACAATGCATTGAAATTATTAAAATTCACAAATAACACCTCTTATTGGAAAACCCTATAAAATAAAATAATAGAAACCAGGACTAGTTTTTTTGAAATGTTGAAAATTCACGAAGACTGTGTAAGTCTTCCAAGAAGTTTATAAGAAATATATTTTATATTATAGTTAAGACACGGACATTAAGAAGACAAGAAGGGAAACTAAATTTTTTTTAAGAGACGGATACAACAGGTTAGTAAATCATACTTATTCTGCTCGTTTTGATATTTAATTTGATTCCTAATTTAAATCTAAAAAAGGGAAAGTGCAGTGGAGCTAATTTGTATTTTTTAAATTAATTCAATTTCCTTCCAGTTTTTCTAGTTTTTAGTTGAAACAATCATTTTTTCTAAACAAATAAAAAGATCCACACGACAAAAAAAAAATTGTAAATACGTTTTTTTTTTAAATTAAGTGCAATGGTAAAAAATTATCAACATTACAACGAAACCCAAAAACCTTATAGAATGTGATTAGGATTTTTCACTCCCCAATTTCTTTGAAATTTATTAAAACCGAAATAATTATCCTGATAGCCAAAGGTCAATGTCGTAGCGCTAATTTAATTGTTTGCTTTTAATTTAAATTCAACAATTCTAACTACATATTGCTCTTTCTACTCATCTACTGCATATTTGGCTTTTATCATCTAAAATACTAAAACATCAAAAACAAATATGGAGATACAAAAATGTAGGGTTAACATTTGAGAACATATAAGATCGTTTTTTTTAATTGACCGTAAGAAAATACAAATCAAACTTTTTTCTTCAAAATAGCAGAGATGGGAATTTAAAAGTTAAGTTTCAAGACTTTCTTATGCTTTTTCAAGAAATGAAATCAAGAAATCGTGCTCACCGTAAAAAAAAAATAGATTTCACAGATGCATGAATCCATCTTTACGATGATGACGTAAATTTTATGACTTTAGGAAACACGAATTTGATCGGAAGTAATGTATCTTCTTACAATAATTACAAAATAAATAAAGATTTAATTAAATGGGTCCATCTCCACATTTGCTCAATCCGGTCATAAACATTTTATAAATCATTTTAAGACTTGACAATATAACTGCAATAAAAACAATCTATGAATGCAACAAACAAAGTGTCTAATGTAGACATTTTTGTTGAAGCACTTCCTGTGTCTTATTGTAAAATTTACTACTCTCTCGCTTAATTTCAAATAAATTTTGTAACAAAAAAATTGCACAAATCAAATTAACACGAAAATAACAACAAAGAAGAACAAACAAAAAGAGAGTGGCAGATATAAAAAAAAGAAAACTAAAAAACTAAATTAGATAAATGAACCGAACCACCAACACGGCGGCCGCCGCCGCCGCGGTATGCCTTCGTCACCGCACCGCCAACACGTTGACATATAAATTGCAAAAATGAAAAAATAGATATCAACGGTATCTGAATATAATGCGGTTTGTAAATAGCTTTTTGTATCTACTTCCGTTGCTAACGGAAAATTTCATCTAATTACGAAATTGCAAGTGATAAGAAATTTTATTAGAGAACCTATATTTTCTTACTTACACGATGGAATGGAACTGATAGATCTGACGTAGGTTATGGAAAAGCAATATGGTCATTGATGTCACTAAAGTTCAATGAAAAACACAAAGTATTTGAAGCAAAAAAAAAAAAAAAAAAAAAAAAAAATGTCTAACATTATAATTTAATTTGTAATATTTTTAAAAATAATTATTATTATTATTTTTTTTTTTTTTTTTGCTTTAGATACTTTTGAAACCATAAAAGTGTCTGCTCAATAAGAACGACTATAATTAACGTCCATTGTCTAGGGTGTGTGACCGAGGAATTTAAATTTTTATGTACAACTGAATATAATGCTTGTCAACTATCGTTCAGCTTTTGTGACACGTGTTTTCTTTTTTCGTATTTGTCACATTGATTCCGAATTATTGATTGTTTTAAACTTGGGAATGATATAGAGTTAGGGGTAGAAAACACTCACATTTCAAAGCTTCACTATACAAATTTACCTGTAAGGGGATGTTTCATGGTTTGAAATTTAAAAAATTCCAAAATCCTCAAAATTATGTTTAATCAGCTATACCAAAAAGCAAAAACACTTATTTCTTGGATTTTTCCTGAATTGTTTCATATCAGTCCTTAAGCTGTTGTTGTTTTCACAGAAAATTTGTTGTATTTCAAATTTTTAAACCATTAGTTTGTTAATGAAACAATTTTTAAAATCGATTTCAATCGAATTTAACCTAAAAACTAAATACATAGAAAGAATTTGATAGACCGTTTTTTTATATTTATTTGAATTTTTTAAATTTGCAACCGGATCATCCTGTATATTATAGGTTAGCTAAAAACCATAATTGCTGAGATATAAACCTCACGGTATACGGTAATCCCACATAAATCGATTATCCGTATATTGAACTTTTTTGTATACAAAAGAATATAAGACACTAATCTTCAGTCTGCACTCTTGACAACCAGATGAATAATGCTCAACACAAAAATAACCACGCACAGATGTGCTGATCATGATGATGGGTCAAAAGTGCTCTGCATTCATTTACTCCCTCTCCCTTTGCAAAAAAGTATCTTTTGTTTATTTTGTGTATCTGTTGGCTAAAAATATGCATTCCTGATCATAACCACATAGATAACTAGACCACAAACAAAGTATATTTAAACAAAAAAAAAATCAAAACATTGAAACCACATTAAAAAGTTCTTGTTGTTTTGTAAAAAAATGTGATAATACTGTGCGACATAAATTAAATTAAAATCAATTTATTCGATGGCACGGGTTTTTGCTTTATTTTTTTTTAATTCACAAGAAATTAAAAAAATCATAAAAATGATGGGACTGCTGAAAGATGAACTTTTGGTATGATTCACAATTTACATCTTATATTCAGGACAAGTCAATTGATTTTAATAAGTAAACTCGGAGGAGTTACTTACATATATTGAGTCATGTATTTCGTAAATTTTGTATGAAAAGAGCTAACAGTGATTTCATAAAATAAAATATACTTTACGAACGATCAGAGGAATCTGGTTCATGGAAGCTTGAACACGGTTTTTTCTTTTATTTTTTTTTTAACCAAATTTCTTTACAAATTAAATTCAATTACCTCAACTTCCACATTTATAACATTTAACAGTTCCTATCCATTTAAGTTGAACAGTAGAAAATTGCTTGTGGTATTCAGAATGTAGCTCAAATGTGAACATTTTTTGTATGTTTAACTTCTTCATGGATCATAAATCGTTTCGAATGTGAAGGTTAATGTTGAAAAGTTTTTATTTAATGTGCACACATTGCCAAATATAAAAAAAAAACAAGTACAAATGAAAGGGATTTTAACTATTTAGAAAAAAAAAAATTGGGTAAGTCCATTGACATTGATGGTATTCTTTGATGTATTGATGTCATAAGGAACTTTTTTTGCGATGAAATAATTAAAATATTATGGAATTTATAAATACTGTCAAATTTGAATGCTAAGTTAGATAATACAATTAAAATAAAAATTTCTTCTGCCATAAGTATGTTGTAGTTGACGAATTATTTGTTGTTAGGTTCTCAAGCAGGGCGAAAAAGATTTGACAAATTAATAAGTGTTGAGTAAACACGGACAAGATTGAAGTTAAAATCAATATCAACAATATAGCAGAGCCCACAGAAGAACTGTTACTAGTTCGCCACTTCTAACAGAGATAAATATGTCCTAAGTGCCGTTTATATGCTCATACAAACTATATTGTGCACATGCCCATCACAAGGCCTATCCATCGATATTACATTCATGCATATATGTTAGGTTTAAGGCACTTAAAACGGTACCGAAAGGTATAAGATTCATGAACTCATAAAATGATTTAATTCAAAATAGCTCGATCAAAGTGGAGGAGTTGTCTTCTTTCAGGAAGAAACAGCTTCATCAGCATCTAAGAAGAGTGTCTTGTTTACCACTGCAATGGAGGAAGTTTCTTCAAAAATTGTTAAAACTGTGATTCCAGTAAACGTATAAACAAAAGATTACTAAGTACCAGTTAGTAAGAGAACAGTGGCTCAGCATTGAACCTCGTTTATAATTTTTTTTTTTTTTTTTTTTATAATGCACTCGCAACTCAAGGGGATATGAATACTCTTATAATGATTTTAACATGTGCGAGCAAGGAGAGAAGGAATAGAAAGATAGGAAAGAAAGGTGGTACAGTGGTTTGAGATTTTAGGTGATAATTATCTCAAGAAAATTCTACGGGTGGCATCCAGTTGAAACTTGGGAAATAAATAAAAATTGCTGCCCAGGCTGGGTTTGAACTCGCAGCTCTCAGGTTAAGCAACCAAGCACTACATCCACTATACCATTGCTACCCAAATAAATTCTTGTTCCGTGGATTAACTTTATTCAATCTGTGAAAATCGCTTTATGTTACTCTTAAACCACTCTTCAACATTCATTTAAGCCTTGATTATGCAAACCCGAACCGAGGAACAATTTTTGTAAATTTTGATCAGAGGATGGGCAAATATTGTATACTGTACAGCTGGCCCTAAGAGGCTTTTCAATTAGCGCGGGAACTTTTTGGCGACCATGTTATTTTGGTGACATCTGTCATATTTCTTGTTTATTATTTAGTTACTGATGGCAAATCACCATGGCAAGTTAAGCAAATGAACAGGACATCGAAATGATAATTTCTTTGACGTGTTAACGTCTTATAAATCGATGACACCGGCAGCATGTTCCAAAAAATGTCACAATGTCACAATGTCATGTTCTGTAGAGATAACGCCTTATAAATCGACGAACACTGGCTTCACACAAATGGTGGGTGTTTGGTTGGTGCTTGGTGGTTGTATGTTCGGGTTGGGGGTTGGTGTTTGGGGGGAATAAAAAATAAAAATTCAAAAATGGTGGGTGGTTGGTGATTGTAGGTGGGGTGTGTGGTTGGGGAGATACAACCTACACGTGAACTGTTTTGTGAACTGGTAACATTATCTTCCGTAAACCGGCTTTACAGACAACCAAGTTTTTTTTTTTATAAAAGTAGTGTTTGTATCATTGCGCCCATTTTACGGTAGACGTGATGGGCCTTCATAGTAGAATTCAAAGGTTGGTAGCAAAATTTTAGACGACGGACGGTTATCAACACGCCACCATTTGTACGTGAAAACAACGCAAGATCGGCCGATAACGCGGTTCGTGAAAGTGTACAGCTGAACCCGAAGCAGTCGATTCCTTGCCGTGCACAAGAACTCCCCCATTCGCTGACTTCAACTTGGCAAATTTTGTGTCGGCACCTCTATCCGTACAAGATCCAAGTGTTAATGATCATAGATAAAGCCATTTGTTTGTAGACTTTGGAGCGTTTGAAAAAGGACTGAGTTTTGGCCAGTAAGTCGTCTTTAGCGGCGAGGCGCATTTTTGGATGAATGGCTGCGTTAACCAACGAAATATTGAATCTTGGATTGGAATCTAAAGTAGAACATATTACACTCAAATTCAGCCGAATCTATGCGGAAAAGTAATTGAAAATTGGACCACTTGGATACGTGACACCGTCAAAAGCTGAGTTGGGTTTTTGAACCTTGTCACATTTCAAATTTAATGGAATACATGGATCTTTCAAATAAATCAAATTCCATTTTAAAATATACCCGCCTTTAATTAAAACCCTTTAATAATGCAAACGTGCGTATTAAACGTAGAAAGAATAAATACCTGAGATTGAACGCAGGGTACATTTAATATGAACAATTTACATCAAAATCGGTTTGAGTAAGACTTTACAATGTTGTGAAAATTTTGTCTCAAAGAACCATATTTCTTACAGCTACATATTATATATTTATGTACCTTATTATTTATTCAGATTCACACCTTATCAAGTGGCGTATTTAAGAATGCAAATAACGTATCTCAATGACACTATTCCGCAAGTTTGGTTTTTTTTTTGTGCGCATGAATTGTATGTTTATTTTTTTTTTTTTCAAAACCTTATCACCCCATTGTTAAATTCAAATTAATCGAATTGAAATTTTTATATCTCAACACAAATCACAATGAACAAAAACTTCATAGATTCTTTGGTAAATCTGAAATAATCAGCGCATGCCAAACAAAAACATCGACCCGTACCGCAACAGAGCAGCAAGAGCAGCAGGTGTGAGGTGTAAAATTTAATTTTAATTAAAAATGTATCGCATGTGCAGATTATTTATTTATTCGTTTTTTTTTTTCTTTTTTTTTTGTATTTTCATTGCTATACTTGTTTTAATTTTTATTTATCACCACCACCGTCTTGTTATACACTGAAAAATTAAGTTTAAAATAAAATCGATTTGAGGTTACGTTCTACTTTCGGCGCGTTGTTCTTCATATATTCATGCGCAGAGCTATAGCTAGCTTGATTTTTTTTTGCAATTTGTATTTATGCACATAGTAACAAGAGAATGATTGCTTGTGCTTACTGTACCAAAGCCAAGACTAGATACCAACGCGCATGCCTTGAAGATGACAAAAAAAAAATAACTTGGCTTGCTCAAAATGCTTTGATCAAAATTATTTTATTTATGACCATTGCATTGAAAAAAAAAATTAAAATTAAATAATTAAATGCATCGAAAACTGTATTGCGAAATATCATTGATATTGAAGAGTGTAATATATTTGTGGCGTTTGAGGTCGTTGGATTCGAAAAAATGTTGGACGATTGTTGCAGATGCAGATACATTTTTGTAATTCCACCACTAAATTGAGGAAGATAATCGAAGCAATTAGACTCATTGCACATGTCGTTTAAAGATCGCAAGTTTTATTTTTGTTAAAGAAGCCAACTAAAAATTGAGAAATAGTTTTATTTTTAAATTTAGAAGAATTCTTTTTTATAGGTTAACATTTATTATGTGTATCTGCTATAACGCCAGACATCTCAAGTGGATCTTCACAGAATTATCATACATATATGTTTATGGTCACTTTGAAAAACGATGACGATCATTATCGAAGAAAATATGTATCTACAACATTGACGGTGGGGTTTCTTACATTTTTTAAGCACTATGGCATGATGTTTTTTGAAGACGGTTTGTGTACATTTAGTGTGGTTTTTTTTTCTGCATATAGATAATAATTTTTCTTTAACACCTTGAGATGATATTTTTAAACTCAATCATGCGCGATAAAATGTTGGATTATTTGTTTTCGGACTTGATTGCATTTTTTTGTTTGTTTATTTCAAGCCAGACAGCTTTTATGTTTTTATTTAGGGATCAGGGTTAAGCTCTATGAGGAAAATTACATTCTATGAGGAAAACCACATCAAGTTTAAAATAGAAATTGATTGATTGGTTTGTTTTTGATTAAATACTCGCGATACAAATATGGTCATCAAAAATTTGACTATATTTTTGTAATCAAAAATTAATTTAAAAAAAAAGAGTAAACTAAAGAAACAGGAACAAAAACCTGAAGGAGAATTGATTTAAAGAAAAGGGTTCTAAAAATTGGCTCTGGATTCAAAACAGTTATACAAAAAAATGATGTTTTTTTTGTCGTTTTCTTTATTTATTTGTTTTATGAAAAAAAGTACGTATACGCCCGAGTACACCTATGATTCTTTTTTTGAATATTGATTTTTATAACAAGTAATGAATGATCTATCTTCTTTTATGCTAAACAACATAAAAACATAACATTTATAATTTTATACGCCGAGTAATAGGCCGATTTGTATTTTTAGTACCTAATCGATTACTGTGAGTATGCACTAATAGGATCATAAATTTGTCTGCCAAGTCCCAAACGGCATACAGGCATACGTACTCATGGAAATAACTTTAAAATGGGACAGGAATAAAATAAAACTGACAGCTTCAAACAAAGAAAAAATAAAAAAAAAAATCCATGATCTAAAAGAACGAAAACCAGTATCTATACTAACTTTAAAAATAATTTGTTTTCTAATATGAAAACAAAGATTTATTAAAATGTCAAGTTTGATAGTTTTAGTTGATAAAAGCTTACACAAACAAAAAAAGTCCTAGAACCTTTTCTTTAAATTAAAAAAATAAATTAATTAAGTAAAAACTGTTAAATAATTTTAAATTAAGCCCAGGCTCAGCCAAAAAAAAAAACTTGGATGCAACCGATACATATTTTAAACCGTAAAAAAACCATTAATTCGCTTCATCTGATAGACTTGATACTGAACTGCCAAACAACAAGGATGTATTAAATTACATATAAACAGGAGGCCATTTAAGAGTGCACTATTTGAATTGTATTATGAGCACAGGTGTCTTTAAAGTTTCTATGATTTCTATAAAGACTGCAACTCAAACGTTTAAACGTTTAATTATCTTCCAGTTGAGTGACGAAATCATGGGGTACAACGCTTATTCCTTGTGGGTTTTAAAAATAAAATGCACGACTGGGTCGCACGAACTTGCTCTAATGAGTGACAGTGGTTTATGGGCTTGGGATTTTGATAAAAATAAAATTTTCAAAATTCTTAAATAAATACTTAAACTAATTTGAGCTGAAAAAAAAGTACGTCATTTTATTTCTTGGATAAATTTAAATTTATGAGAATAAATTTAGAAAAATCTGTGGAGCGGTTTTTGAGAAAAAAAGTTTTTTTTGAAAAACTTTTTGAAAAAAATTTTCAAAAAAAATTCAAAAACGCCAGTTCATAGGTATTCAGCAAATACATTTATTTAAAATTTTTAAAAAAAAATTTAATAAGCAGTTTTCAAAATATTAATTTTTTAAATTTTTTTTAAAAAAATGCTTTTAAAAATACAAAAAAATATTTTTCAAAAATATTGGTATGCAATACAAATTGAGCTACCTACAGCTATATGTGTGTGAAATTTCGAAAGAATCGGTTGAGTCGTTTTCGAGATAGTCGAAAGCAAAAAAAACGGTCCTATGGAAAGTACCGTTCTTAGCCATTTTTTAAAACTTTTTTTTCAGCCATATGATTGGTCGTACCTAAAAAGCAACACTGATTTTTTTAATTAAAAATCGTTAGAGCCGTTTTTGAGAAAAATAAGCTTTAACGTAACGGTTGTATGGCAGGTACCGTTATTTTTTGAGCTAAAAAAAAAATTTCAATTTCCTTTCTGTACAATACCTAAAAAAGTCTATATACCAAGTTTGAAGCAATTCGGCCCACCCGTTTGGCTGTAGGTCTACATACAGACAGACAGACAGACAGACAGACAGACAGACAGACAGACAGACAGACAGACATACAGACGGACAGAATTTTTAGACCATCTTTTTTCGTCTTCGCTATCATCGTAATGTCATGTTTGATTGTTATCTCAAAACTTTTTTTTTCGACGAATGCATAACTTGCCTTATAGTACCTATAATCGCAAGTAAAAAAATTAGTATACTATCTTCATACAATCAGCTCACAATAAAGTATATTTTGTTCACTTAAATCATCACTTGCAAATGCAAATTTTAAATCCCAACTACGACTACATACACCAGTCGTATAAGGTCAACACATAAGCCACTTTGAACATGTCAGAAACTCCCACATCGATCGTACAGAAATAACTCCTAATTCAAGTAATTGAACTACTTTAAATATTAAAGTTCATTTTAATTGTTTTCAATGTCCCTGACATTAAATAATTAAAAAAAAAAACTTTAATTGAATCTTTTTCATAATAAAATTAAATCTCTTTTATTTGAGCCCTACAGTCTACATGGAAGTATTCATTCATTTAAAATTAACATCGTACAATAAAAATTTTCCAGCTTATTCCCGATCATGTTGCATAATATTTTGTTTATTAATTGTTTTACAGTTTTCAATTAATTAAAATAAACTCTACCTCAATGTATATTTTTTCCTGCCGGATACAAGAACCAGTTCATTCCTCTCTCCAAGCACGATAAGATGACGATTGAAATCTCTTTTAAAATTAATTATTCTTATATTCTCTCGGTACGAAAATAATAATAATAAATAAAAAACCAACAACAGTAAACATTAAACAGGTTCAAAATAAACTTGCTTCACAGAAAATATATAATAAATAAGTGGCAATCAGATCCTGTTTAATTCGAATTCGCATTCTTTGATTTAATAAAAAAAAAAAAAACTATTATGAATTGCTACATTTCAATTAAAAAAAAAAAGAGAAACTTATTTAAACTAATTATTTACGAGTATACGCGTGGCGGATATTAAAAAAAAAAAAAAAAAAAGTTATTCCCAACCGGATACCACCCGCCAACAGCCAGAAATAGCATTCTGCCATGTTGCCATACCACAGCCATGTGGAGGAGGTTCAAATCGCGTCCGCATCCGTGTACTTCGTTTTGACAAACTCTCAATTAAAACCGCATGCCATATGCAATTGTAATACTAAGTAGCCAGAGTAAGTCCCCATATTGTTAATGTTAACCCCAACTAACCAAAAGTGTGAAAGGGAAATTGCCAAAAAATAAAAAAGTTACCGCCAAGCCGAATTTTGTATCTACCAGGTTTGGCAGCAGCTGGTGGCGTTTCAAATGCACGAAGCTCGACCGATACAACGACCGAAGCGACGTAACTTTTGTCGTCTTTGATTTGAATTTTAAATATAGTTTTTTTTTTATGAATAGAGAACAGACACTGTCTGGCATAATTTTGCCGGTCAAGTTATCGTCTTGGGTGCCCTAAAGTGTTAAAAAAGCTTCAGGGAACGACCGACCGACGGACGCACGCGACGATGCGACGACGGATGATTCGATGGCTTGGGCTTTAAGGCCGTTTTCCTAATTCGATGACACGCGGATTACTTGCAATTCGAGAGGGAAATCGGAAATAATTGAATGACGGCTTGGTCGCATCTAAATAAATTATCACTTTGCTGGTGTCGTGTATCGTGCATTGTAAATTGTGAATTGTGTATCATGTTAAGGGGACGGTAGTAGATATATCGTCCATTTTTTTTTTGTCTACAACGGTTTTGGAGATGTACTGTTGTACTTGTCATCACTACTCGTACAGATACAGCAGTTGGAAGTAGTTTATGTTTCAAGAGTGTATTGTATGTATATATGCTGCGGCTAAAGCTGTATTATAGCCGTAAGGTGTTTTATAAACTTTCACTTTTGTACGTTCCGAGATCCCGCTAACGACTTGATTGTTCATCACGTTTGTGCGGCCGCATAGTCTGGTAATTCTCTCACCACATATCAACAACAAAGAATAAATTAAAGTTTTTATTTCATTTTGTTGTTGTTGTTGTTGTTGTATTATTGTTGTTGTTAGTTATAAAATACATATATATTTTTTTGTTTAGCATTTTTGTGTACATTGGATGGTTAATGCGATTGTCTGTGGGCAGTCTGCGGTGTTTTTTGTATGTTTGATAGCTTTCTGTGTAACAATTTGATTACTATCGTGATTAGGAGGATTGGTTATGCATAAGAGATAAATATTAAAAAAAAAAATGTTGTTGTGGTTCGGTGTAGGGAAATTAAGTAAGACTTGGACAGGAGATGGACGCGACTTGGCTTATGAATGCAAAAGTATATATAATTGGTGTTGTAATTTATCCTAAGTACAGGGGAGATTTCAAATACTTAGAGTATATTCAGGCTTTAATTAAGAGGAGGATTTTATTTTGTTTTTTTTTTATGATGTTTTCGCTTCTTCAGCTGACAAGGTCAACATTTTTATTTAATTTTACAAAAAAGAGTGTTTTGAAAGTTGGTCTTGAAAGTTACATAAGAAACTTCCAAAATTACCCTATTTTACTATTTTATTTTATGTTTTGCAAAACATTAAACATCTTTTGCAACATTTTACATTTTTTGCATCTTTTTTCGTTATCGTTTTCAAATGAAAATATTCATGGCTCTTCTGTACTCAAAAATTTGATATTTATAATGGAACAAATTAGGTGGCCACTTTGCTATAAAAAGTTATAGTACTATGTGAGTAGGAAATAATTACTGTTGCAAAATCACTGGGTACTTAGCGCAGCTGCTATCTTGGGATTGTATTGTATTAAGATTTAAGAAATTTAGTTCTGAGATTTTTGAGAGTGACACAATCAAACGCCATCTCCAGACTAATATAGATTTGATATACAATGATGGAGAGCTACTTGTTTGATGTTTTAAATTTAAATTTTGATAGCTTATTTCAATTAAATTAAATCAAATAATTTGTTTGTTTGTATTTCTGGTGTTTGACTATAAAGTATTCGATTTGATAATTAAAATTTTTATTTTAACAAACATGGTTCTTTATGAATGTGAAAATTAAGAATACTTATTTGTATTGCACTAGTTTCGATTTGTCGAACGTGGTGGACTATACAATACACGATCATTATACTGACTATCACAATCAATCCAAAAGCCACATTTACTGATTCAAACATAAACTATCTTTTTAATTTGATTAAAAATTTGGCATTTGCACTAATTTTTCAATATAAATGATATTATCAACGAAATTTTCATTCGATTTAAGTATTAAAGCGGGATATTGATTATATATAAGCCCTTAAATTATAACACCTTGTTAAATGTATCTATCTGATAATGTTATAATAACTTTAATTTTTCAATTAGCTAATGCTGGTCGTGCAATTGAATTCCTCTATCGATTTGCTTGAGAAACACCATGCTTCAAGTACCCACTAATTATTCTCAATGCTATTCTATTATTTGTTTATTCAAAAGAATCTGGGGTGTGGGTACTAAAAAAGCAGAAAAATGTATGCCACTTAAATTATAAAGAAAAAAAGAAATCCTAGCACACACAGAAACACTGTACTTCTTGTATATTTTAATTTTATTGAATTTGCGCAGTAATTAAATAACCTTGAACATGAGTGCTCATTGTTGTTGTTGTTCAACAACGCATTTAAATGTAAAGCAAGTTATTTTTCTCTAACATAAGCACTCAACTGCTTATAATAGTTAGAATGTAAAATAGCATCTGACTATCTTAATTGATTGAGCGATTTGTTATTTAGAACGAAATATAATTATTTTTTTCTTTTTTAAACTTTTATAACTAATAAAGTATTACAATCGTGCCTCAAGATGAGAAACTAAGAAGTTGTAAAATGTATAAGTTAATATAAGGCTTGAATGAACAACGAAAGCAAATCGCAACATAATGATAAATATTTTTGTTTGCCTCTATAGCTTTGTGCCAAAAATTACCGAAAGATCAAATTCAATTCTGTATTTGAAAAATCAATAGAGTTTAATACTACAATATAGTTGTTTTTAGTTAGGTATTATAGAAAGATCACTTATCACATTAACTGTACTCAAAATGTATTGTTTGTATAAAACAAATCATAAAATACTACTAAAATAAGAAATTAATTTTTCAAAAATTTGATTTTTGTTTCTGTCTTTTAAAAAATGTACTCTAGAGTCTAGATCATACCAAATGTAAGCTTAACTTCTTAAAAAATTTCGTGGACTACATCTATTCTAACCTAATTTAATAGATACTTTTTTGAAAAGCCTAGTTGTTTATAATACGTTAATTCATTTCGCAAGGTTATCTAATACTTCCGTAAAATTCCTTATAAGTTCTTCTCGAATGTCGTATGTCATAAATGGTTGTGAGAAATTTTAAATTAAGTCAGTAAACAGAATTCTCAACTACTTTTTGTTTGTTTTCTCAAAATTATTTTTATGTAATATAATAATTTTAGTTACATGTCTACCTGTGGTATAATTATATCTCAGAGTCACCTATAATTCATTTATTTATAGACATGTACGTTCAATGTACAGTTAAAGTGTCCGGAGAGATATAGCCAAATATACTTCTGTTTTTTTTTTTTTTTTTTTTTTTTTTTTTTTTTTTTTTTTTGTAGTCAAAAAGCCACTACGTCTGCAGCGCATGCCAATGGTAGATGATGATGACGACGACCGACGACGCGACCGACACGACGCGATCGTAAAACAATTGCAAATCTTGTGAAACTAAGAAAAAGTGAAAGACGGATTTTTGTCTGTAGTGCTTTTTTTTGTAACCACGATGTGCACATGCAAACAGGCGCAACTGGTCTGAAAATGGAATTCCAACTGTGAATATTTGATTATTCCTTTTTTGCACATTTATTTCACACACAAAAAAAAAAAAAAAAAAAAAAAATCAAGCATCGACATTTAAGATACCAACCAACCAACAAGTTGAAATTTAAAATAATGTCAATATCTCAATTAGATATTAGATACAGTAGGAGATTATTGGAGATATAATATTATAAAATCGGTATGACAAGGTTTCAATTTCAAGAGGTAAATATATTGGTACTCTTATGTTGTAAGATACAAATAGCTTGTCCTATGATATATTGGATAAGGTTTTAACCTGAAAGAAGGCGAGGTAAGTCGAACTTTAGTTTTATTACTATTTTCATAGTAGAAAAGATATTTTATCTTAAAAACCTAATATTTTGAGTTCGAAAAGTTCCGTTAGAATGGAATTGCTTCAACTTTTTTCATAATAGTTCTTAAAAAAGTTTTTCTCACTTTACTGTTCTTAGTTTAAAAATTGAAAGTAGCTTTTATTTGGCAATATAAATTGAATTGAATGAAGAAAATTTTGTAAACATGGCATTTTTAATCATACGTATATAATATATCTATAAAATTTCAATATATACAATGATCCGATTTCGATAAAATAACTTAAATTTTTTAAATAGACTGAAGTCAAAATTTTGATATAACGCGCTTTTCAGTTATTTGTAAATAATGACTTTTAAATCGATAAGAAGTGAATCAAATAATTTAATCATGAAATTTAACCTATAGAAATATTTTCAATTGAAAACATCCCTTGTTACCAATTTTGTATTAAACATTTCATGATTACATATCTCGTTTTCAAATCAAAGGTCCTGGGGCAGTTTTCATACTTCAAACAACAAATATTGATGTTGACAATAATCACACAGTATTTCTGCTACTGGGAAATGTTGAAGATTGTGTTGACTTGTCGGAATAAAGAACCAATGAAAATATGTATTGGCATTTTGGTTTTATTGAAATTCCAAGAACTATATCAAACATTGTAGCTTTGTTATTTGCACTAACAAGTTCTTGGAAACGCAGTGCAAATGGACTCACTGTATAGCGCTACTGGAGTTGCTATAAAATTTAATTTAAATTTAATTTATAATCAAATAAAATACTTTTTCAATATTCACAAGTTGATTAATTAAAGAGATTCCATAATAAACTTTCAAACGCACATCAAAAGCTTTTGATTGAAATTTTCAAGATTAAATCTATGAAATTTCCCTTCTGATATAGAAACAAAGAGAACATAATAAATATTTTATCCGAAAACCTTTTACCAAACATTCTTCAAATAATATTCTATGAAGATTATATTATTCCTTCAGCCTTAAAGATTCAATCAAAATTTAATTATCCTTACACAAACGCTATGTTTTTGAAAAAGTTCACAGCTATTCAAAACTTTCCTTACAATCTTTATGATTTAAATATTTATGAATACAGACAACTTTCACTATAAAAGTTTATTGATTTTCAACGATGTTCTTCCCTTGGAGTCTAGCCAGTATTCTATTTAGGTCATATAAAAGGCTTTCAAAATGAGCATAAAGGGTTTTTGAACTGTGGCAAGCAAGCAAGGATATAATGCTTCAGGGATTTAACCTCTATTCCATATGAAATCAGGTACTAATGGGTAGTGCTTTATAGGTACGTCGTTATTTATGGTTTACCTTAAATGTTTTGGTTATGTTTATTTTGCGCATATAAATTGATTTATACTTAAAAAAAGGGTTACACAAAAATATTCAAAGGATATCTCTAAAAAGATTTTTTTTAAAGAATTCAGTTAAGAAACAATTCAAGGCAATTATAGGATTTCTTTTAAAAGGTATTTGTATTTTTTTTTTGATAGGGTTTCTCAATAAAATGGCTTCAAGTCACTTCATCTGTAAACGAAAGTCATTCCTTTTTTTTTTCAATCAACTAAGAAATTCTTGGTTACGAGTTGGAACAGAGTGATTTACGAAAGCCACAAAACTTTTTGGTAAGAATTTAAAATGACTTTTATAAACGTTTTAAAATGAAATTGAATATTTCATGGGTTTACATAACATTTTATTAATACAAGACATATATCTCGTGTTTGAATTATTTGTAAGGGTGCCAATTATACCAGAGTTGGAAAATTATTAATCGAATGAAAGCACAACAATAAAAATACGCACAATTAAAACTGGTTACTAGGCCGAATTGCAATAAAGAGGAGGGAAATAGCTTAAGTGTGATGGAGTTTTTGAAAAAAGTATTATCCTATTTGAAATTATTTGAGAACTCAAAGATTTTAAAAGCAAGAATGCGTATCAGAATTAATACTATTCTTATATATTCTAATGATCAGCTTTTGTATTTAAACATGGCACAAATGTATACGAAGCACAGCTAGTTTTTAACGTCATTATTTTGCTCATCATACTACTCCACTTTTGAAATTTGTTAGTGAATATTAAGAGTTTTTTTTTTATTAATTTCAAATCATTCATCGTTAAAAAAGGAAATATTTAAAGAAGTAAAGTAGACAATTGGAGTTGATTCTTAGATAGTGCGAAGCCAATAGAACTGAATTAAAACTAGGTTTCTACAATTTTTGTTTGTCCAAGAGAATTTTTCAATACGGCCACTATTGGATCTTACAATTTTGTAAGAAATTTGCAATGAAAAGTTTTTGTACAATTTTGTATTTTCCTCAATTAAGAAGAATGAATTTTCAAATATGTTTTTGAAACATTCACAGCTTGTGAGCTCAATAAGAATGAATGGGTTTAAGAAAGAAAAAATGTTCTTTATATTTGCAAGGTTTTAGCGAGACATTGCGGAAATTTTACACAGTTTGCAGAGAATAAAATTTTATTATTCATTCCAAAATAATATTAGTGTGGGATTTCCACGTCACTTTTTCAATTTTCTCACAAAAACACACTGACTGACAAATTTCTTTTGATATGTACATAATGTATATTACTAATTACCTTTGAACAATTATAATTTTGATTAAAAGTTGGAAATTTAAGCAAAAAAAAAAAAACAGAACTCATTTCACATTACTGAACAGAACAGTACACATTAAATTATATTTTCTTTACAAATCAAATAAATTGAATTTTCAATAAATAATGGCGATCATCTGTTTGTGGCATTAATTCTGAATGCCCATTGAATCCTCAGTTCATTAAAATAAATCGCTTTTTCATTTAAAAAAAAAAAGTTCAAGCATAATTCCATTTCTACACTCTCAAACCCTAAAAAAAACGTGCCAACCTAAATTCATTCTATTTATTCAACGGTAACAAAAATGTTTTTTTCAAATTGAATTACTTCAATCACTAACTTCTTTCATAAGCCAAATATCTACAACACCAAAAAAAAAAAAATGATGAAAAGTACAAAAAATATTTCAAAGTCACACCGCTCATTTATAACTCAAATTAAAAGAGAAAAAACAACACAAATAAATAAACTAAAATATAAATCTAAGCAGGCCACAGGGAAAAAAAACATTAAAAAAACGCCGTAAACTCAATCAAACTTGAACGACTTTTACTTTTTTTTCCACCACTAAGCCAGTAAACCAGCAAAAACCATCATGATGGTGTATAAGTATACACCACAAAAGATATTGTATATATTATCTAACATTTCAAAAATGTGGGCAGGTATTTATGTGAACGTAGTGCTAAAACTCAACTGCAGCTATACCATGCCACCGACAACACATTGTGTATTTGTATCTAATAGGTTATGGTTTTCTCATTAATTTCTACTGGCTGCAGTGGTTGCAGTAGTTGCAATGCGATGTGATTGTATATCAATTCAAAAAGCCAGATATGGAAATTTTTGCGATACAAAATGAACTGAACATGCATTTAAGGTCATTGGGTCGATGTTACGTGAATGGTTTTTGAATTAAAAAAAAAAATGCAGAACAGCAGAACTATCTAGCAGAGACTAAAAAAATATATCCAGATACCAGATACAAATTTGGAAGTTTTTACAACACTAAAAGTCCAATGAAAAATACAAAAATATAAGCCGATCTATTTGGATATAAATTTGCTAGATTTCATACACTTTTTTTTTGTTTTTAATCTATGAAACCATAAATATAATTATAAGAGACTTACTCATTTTGTTAACAAGGATTTACATATTTATAAAATTGTGTTCTCACCTGAAAATAAAAGAAGAAAAGCATTTGTTAGATTGTTTTTCAAAAGAATAAAATGTTTATGTTTTTAAATTAAAAAAAGAAAAAATAACAATCAACGTTTTATTTTGCCAAACTCAAATTGCCAAACCACCATATCTACATGTTGTGTGTGTGGTAGGTAAGGTACTTAAATATTTGTATCGCAGAACGAAAAATTCACTTTGTGATTCTATTTAAAGGCTTCGTCGACTTTCTTCATAGATACACAAAGTGAAGGAACTCGTTTAAAAAGAACAAAATGGGAACTTGCTCTCGCCATGCTTCCTTAGAGGTTTGCTCTTAAGAAGAAATTAAATCGTAACTAAGTAAAAAAAAGAGAAAATTATAAAGAAAAAGTTGTAAATAATAATTATTATATGTTTCTCTCGGGGAACTCGGGTGCTCGGCTTGGGAGACGGGAAATTTGTTAATTAAAAAGTATACCACACCAATGCTTTGGTATTTGTGTGAAATTATTTCATTGTTGGATTTCTAGAGGAACACTGCTGTGTTTTAATTATGTCAACGAATTTTTGTTCATATTATTTTCGTTTAGTTTTTATTATTTGGCTTTATTGGTTTCTTACTCATTTAATTCGAATGTAATTTAGTATCCAATAAATTAGTATTACAAACCCGCATTGGTCCTGGGGGGGATTTGAAATGTGTTTTCTGACGAATATGGTATCCAATGAAATGCACCAACAATTTAATAAAAGTGGGTGTGCAAAAGTTGGTTGTTTCTAAATATACCCATTTTGAATCATTTTAAATGCCATAAAATATTTGCATGAAGGTGTGTTTTGCATTTGCATAAGTTCTGTTAAGGTGTAGGTAGGTATAGGTGTTTTTAATATTTTGAATATTGAATTGTTTCAAACAGCTTGTATATTGATCGCACAGTACAATTTTCAGCATTGCCATGGGGGATGACACATGTTCCTACACATAATTTTATTTTTGATTTAATTGTGTAGTTAAGAAAACTTTGGTATTTACAGAAATTTAACACTAGAAAACTTTATTTGTTGTGAGGAAGATGGCCAAGAGAGGAAAGGAAGCAATTGTTTATGAAAATGTCATACAAATACATTGCACTAATTTTCATGAGTATACATATATCGTTTTGGAAATTTACATTTAAATTTTGAAGTGACAGCATCAATTTTAATAAAGTATAAAAGATAAACGAAATACTTAAATTGTTTGCTTTTATGCATTTATTGATGAGACATACAATATCTGATGATAATGATAGTAGGATTAAAGACAAAAATTCACACCTGAAGTTATATGTAATGGGTATTTCTCCACTAATTGGCCAACTTAGTGCCTCGCATGATTTATAAACGAATTTTTTTTAAAACATTGTAATTTTGATCTTTAATATTAATAAATAATGAATTATCTACGTGCATCTTATAAAATTTAAGGAAATGTTTCTCTCATTGTTACTTTTTGATTTTCTAAGAACCAAAGAAACAGTCCCCTGGTTGGTCACCAATTCAAAAACATGTTTCAATAAAGTAAATTGTAAATTGTTAAGTAATATTTTTTAATACATTTGTAGTTCATGTATTTACAAATTTAATTTCTCAGTCATAATATTGATTATGAATTGTTTAAAACTAAGCTAAAGATTGTCCACAAATCTTGAGCACCGTCCCCTTGTTTAACTATAAAATGATTTTAACGAAATGGAAAGTTACTAGTGTTGGGTTTGCTTCCTGGATGGTTGATGGCGCCATCTCTGTTTTGTGAAGTGTAACGCCAACTATTTTTGATTGCAAGCAAACTATCAATGATCGATTATTCAGAGGACGTGATCACTTCAAAATGAAAAAAATAAAGTGTATTGTACATGTACATGTAACTTTCTAATACATTTTTTTTTCTAGTAAATTTTGTTTACAATACACAATTTTTAGAGGTCCAAAGTCATTGGTTATAATTCTGTCAAGAAAACATATTTGAAAATACGTAAAAAAGAATATGCAGACTAAAACTGGTGACAGCAGATTTAAAAATAAATCAAAATGTTGATTGACGCCATTTATTTTACCCATATCCATATTCGGAGCATCGAATTCAAGTTCTTTATATCTTTTGGACCAACAAGCATATAAACTTTAAAAAGGTGATAATCTTTAAATAAAAATAATTTTTTTAAGCTACCTTTCAAGTAACTTCAGGAAAAAGTTCCTGATATACAGTTTTTTTTCTATTTTTCCTTGTAGAAGCTAATTAATTTTCAGTTAAAGCTTCTTGTATAAAAGAACAAACTGTTAGTTTGGTATAGAAGCAATTCAATGGTGCTTAAAACGTAAGCTAAAATGGGTTTAATGTTTACGATTTTAAATTAGAAGTTTTTTTTTCTGAAAGCATTTGAGAATCTTCATCAAACATCATGCACGAGTTATTTTCATTTAAAAAATCACTATAAGACACTTTAATAAGCAAAATAAAGGTATTCTTATCCGTCAAAGATATAACCTTTTATCGTAATAAAAATCAGACACCATTTTGAAATCCATATAATAGGAGTCAATCACGCAAACTATTTTGGTGTTAAAACTTAAAGTTTCATGTTAAGATCTTTTATTTTGATTGACATTGAAATAATCATTTTAAATAACTTCTGCCAGACATACCTTCCAGTAAAATGAAGCTTATTGTCTTCATAAGTACGGTCATGGTTATCGTGAGGTCAAAATGCCTTGAGCTCTAGGTCATGATAAGTCTACAGTAAAAATGATGAGCCATAGCCATGATAGTAATCAACCCCTTTAGATATTTCTCACTCAACAAGGTTACTGGACTGGAAGATATTTTTATTGAACAATTATAAAAACAATAAGTCAAAATGTATATCAAACAAATAATGTTTTATCTTTTCAATGCTAAGGTCTTGTGATTTGATTCGATTGTTTAAAATTTTTATTGTAAGCTTAATTTTATATAATTCTCTCTATAATTCGATTTCTCATGGTAATGCATAAATCCATGGAATTTCAGATCGATATTTAATAGTTCAAGGTCGGCTTTACCATGCTTTTGAAATCAGAACAATTTATCTTGAAAGGTTTTTCCTTCAGATATATTGCGGATGGAAATAAATCACCTTTCTTTTATTCATATTTCTTCCGAAAACTAAAAGAAAAAAAAAACACAGACATCAGCTTTTGAAAGATTCATCATATACTTTGATGGAGATTTTTTCTAGGAATTTCCATTTATTTTGTTTCTAGAGGAAAAAGTTAAAGTAAAATAAAGTGAATCTTTTCAATAATCATCTGTAAGGGATGGTTACAAATAACGCTGAGGTTGAATTAGAGTTTGACATTGACACCGTATGATTATATATTTTATTAGTTTATTTAATAAGTTATTTTAAGAGCTAGATAAAGATATTTCTGTCAAGAAAAAAAAATGTTTGGTGCTTGTTACATATTTTCGTGACTTGATGAAATGGATAGTGAATATTTAAAAAATAGAAACATTTCCAAATTAATGCTTGAAACCATTCTTTTAAATTAATATCGTAAATAAATTAAAATATTGTTTTGGTTTTCTTCTAGAATCTATTACTACCATTTTCAAATATCAAGAAACTCCAGTTTTGTTGTGCATTTTATTCAAAATGTCTTGTTAATTGATTAATTTGATTTAAACTTTCAATCAATCTTTACACGGTCAATCGATTGACGTCAACTTTACGTGCAAAAATGACATTTTACTTGCACTTATCAATCTTGTTGACATCATCATCATATCAAAATCATGTTTAGTCAACCATGTTTCATTGATTGAATGCATGTGACTCACAGAGTTCTAGTTCCATCAGCACACACCTTATTGATAGAATCAATAATTCCACACCACAGTGTAAAGGTCATAACATAATCCACATCAATTTAACAGATTTCAAAGAAATAATAAAGCATCAATTCAAAGCATACTTAAATCTAATAACATCCCTCTTCAAAACAAAATCATTGCAAAATTGTAAGACTTGCAATTTATCGGTTTTATCTTTCAGTTCAAATAAACCGATTCTCATCCACTAGGTGGTGACACTCTTTTCAAAAGATACAAATCAACATCAATTAATGAGTGCAACTAAAGAGGAGAGTCACACATAAAGATTAATCCCCTCGATTCTTTTAACTGGGTCGACCTCAGACTTAGCATCAGCACTCAGGTGCTTTCGATATCAATATAATTCATCAATGCAATAAAAAATCGAGTATGGATTACAAAGCAGAACAATTTATTTATTTTTCTTATAAAGTAAAGAAAAAAAAATTGAGATATAGCTCTGTCTTTGCTGCGATTTGTGGCAAAGGTGTCTGTTACCACCCAAAGATTGCGCCAGTATAAATCAAATTTCAAAATAAATTTTATATGTGTGTTGCCATCATAGGTATTTGTATATGCTAGCACTAGCACTTTATACTTCAAAGATACTCGAACAACGATTTGATGCATCCGCAGGCAATTTTGTGGTTTTATAGAAGAAAACCCGATGACGCAGAGTCTACAGAAGGGGGCAAGATTGTATCGTTAATTTTCTATTCGTGCTCTGTTTTAGCGCGATTCGATGCACAACAGGTAGATGAACGGCCAAGACGACGATGACGAAGACGACGGACGGAGACGTTGCAATTGCAACAACAACAACAACAAAAACTACTTCGAATGAAAATGTTCAACAAAAACAAAGAGAAATAAATAAAACAAAATATTTTTCCGAAAGGTTAATAACTTTGCAACCATACCAAGTGAAACAGTCTTAGTAGGCAAATAAATTGTATATATATAGCACATGCCCGCAGGTAAAAATAAAATTATTTTCCAAGATACTTATCATTCCGCAATTTTTGTTTCTATAAATTTTTTTTTTTTTTTTTTTTGCAAGCAGTTTGAATTTTTCTTTGCTCTGTATAATTGAAGTAGGTTAAGCGGGCTCAAGACAAAAGGTTGATGACTTTTATAATAAAAAACAAGAAAAAAAAAACTTTACACCCATAAACTAAGCTTAGTTGTTATATTTTTTATTATATTTTGTTGTAATTTTTTTTTGAATGAAATGTTAAGTGTTCATGCAATTATGGCATATTTAAATCGATAAAAGTGTGTTATGTTATTTTTTTTTTTAAGCTACATATTGTTGCATGAGCGCAAAGTTTGCAGAAAAATTTATTGTTGTGGAGCAAAAGTAAAAGTGCATTGTATAATTGCCATAATAGAATTTGATTAGGTATTAATTGATGTGTATCTATAACTGGGTGTAGAGTGTACTAAACTCAAAATAAAAACTCATGTTAGTTATGAAAGAGTGGTTGTTTGATTCAGATTGATTGTTCAACTCTTTCAAAAAGAATTTGACTATTGGAGATTTCCTTCTTTGTGAAATCAAATTTGTATTAAGTTATTTAAAACCAGATTCAAAAGTAAGGCTTAATATCAATGATTATTGGGCAACCATATGCCTATTTGCAATTTCATCCTTTTTTTGTTTTTGTTTTTTTTAGAGCCAATGTTATGCAAATGTTCTTATACTGCGATGCTTTTAGATTAAAGGCAACTAGTATTCTCATTCATATTGATATATAGAAGATGTTTTAATTTTAAATGGATTAAGGCAGATTAAAGGAACAAAAACTGGAACAAACTATAGCAGTTTAAAGAAGAAAATGGTTTAAGGAACATTTTAAGCGCCATTTTGTGTTTATCTTAAACTCTATAACAAAAGATTTATTTTGTTCGGTAAAGTTTTCTGAGATATGAAAAAACTAAACTGATGTTCGCCGTATCCACGAAGATAACTTTTTTTTTTTTTTAGTTGCAGTTTAGTGAAGACACATCCCCACATTCTCATCTGACGACGGGTGCTTGAAGGAAATCTTTTTTTGCTTCTCCACCATATTTTCTTTTACAATACATCCATTACTTGCGCTATGGTTGTAGAAAATAAAGTGCACGTTTTTGCTTTAATAGCTCAAGGATATTAAGTGGACTTAAACTGGGGAGAATTATTCAGTGTTCATTTTTAAGCAAATTGCATGCAAAGTTCAAGTGAAAATAAAACTTCCTTACTGCGACGTGGAAATCGAAATGTTTCATTTCATTCGGGAATTTCAATGTTACTTTCTCTAATGTTGCATATTGCAAATTGAAAGTGGAAAAAATTCATTCAACATTTCATAGGATGTTGAAAATTTAATAAAAAATTGAAAGTCTAGAGTGGAGAGATTGTCTTATTTTTTTGATTTTGTGTGAAATGAAATTTTTTAAAATTTCAACCTTGCGAAGACAAGGTGAACATTAAAGCAGATTTGAAACGAATACAAGTTCGTCAGAAACAATCAATATCGTAATACTGTGCGTTACAAGTTAGAACATAGCGAGTGAAAATGAAAATACCTCAAATGTGTAATTTGTTGAACCATTTCACGTGGGTTTTAGCGCTTGACGAAATTGAAAATTTGGAATGAGAAAGATTGTAGAACTAATTTGTTTTAAATTTCACATGAAGTGAAAACTAGGTCTTGTGCATTTATTGGAAACATAACATTTGTTGCATTTTTAAATCAATTCAAGAATACTTAGAGATGCCGGATGAAAAGGGAAAATTGAAGTGATACCTTGGAACGTGACTTTGTTTAATAAAAAAAAGTTTTGCAAAATAGAGTTCCGATACTGCTTTCTACTTGCGAAACCACATCTTAAACGAACATTTTATTTTGAAAACATTCGAAGCTATTTTAAAGAACTTTTCTTTAAAAAAAAGTGATATCCCAATGATAAATATTATCCGTGAATTAGAACAAAAAAGTTTACTCACATTTTTGTTTTTATTACGAAAACATTCATCTTCTCTATAAGCTTGATATACTCGTATCATCTTGCAAATGGCGCAGTATCTACAAGCAAACCTACTTAGAGTGTAGGTATGCGCTTTACATTTGCAATGATTCATTCGAGAAAAATAAAAAAAATTATAAAAAATTCAAGTGGATGTTTTGTATCTTAAGTTAATTATGTAATAAAAATGCCCGCCATATTTGTATCTCTTGTTGTTTTTGTTTCTTTCTTCATTTGCATTTAATGGACATATTGACTCTCACTGTAAAGTGATGTTGCAAAGAATAACAAAAACAACAACGACAACAACTAAAAAACATTGATGATGTTTCTATTGTCCAATTTGAATAAATAGATAGCCCACTGACCTCAGTCATCCTATATGCCACAAGTTTATCACAATGCGGCAAAATCTATCTACAAACATACATGAGTAACTATACAATAGAGTGCGGATCATCGTGATCTCTCAAAGACATAAAGTCAGACATTTAAATTTATATTGAATTAAATGAGGCAGTAAGTTGTGTTTTATGAGTGTTCTTGGCCGAAAAACTCAAAATTATGGAGAATATAACGTAAAAAAAGATACACACAAAAAAATGTTGTGTGTTGGATTAAAGCAGTTGATTTTGGATATAATGATGATGATGATGTTGATGCTTTCATTGAACACAATGTGAACAATGGATAAATTAATTTTTTGGTATGACAATGAGTTTTCAAAGCTTTACATTTTTTAATTCATAATAATTTATTCAAGATACACTTCCGTCAAAGGAGAATTGTATATTTTTGCACACGGTCAGAATTTTTTTTATGAAGCTTTGTGTAAACAAAACCATCATTATTTGTATTCAAATTGGCGAAATACAGATCAAGTTACATTTCGAATGTTTCGGAGAATTTTAGAATTAGCTTTTAGGCACCCAGTTTTATCGAGAAAAATGTGTTGTCTCTACTGATGACGAAGACTTTACGTAGAAAAACAGGAAATGAAGGAATTTGTGTCGTCCGTAATTGGGAACGATTGTAGGACGTGAGTTTTAACAGGAATTTTTGAAGGAGGAGAAGGAAAGCATCTGTGTATTTTGCTGGAGCATTGTTTTTTTAAAATAAAATAAGTTTTTACAAGAATCATTACGACGATGTTCAAAGAAAACAAAATTTCCGTAAAAGTTCTTTTACATATCAATTTACAGGCTCTTTTTAAATTCTTTCCAGGAGACACAAATATGTCAAAAGAGCGAATGTTCAGATATCTGAACTTTATTCAAGCTTCGTCGTATGATTGGCTTGCAGATTGTAAGCAGGTCAAAGCTGTTCGCTTTCCTCAATGCAAGTGCCAATATCCATTGCATAAGGGGAAGGTTATGTTTCAACGACAGAAGTAATCGTTGAGTTTTCGTAGTATTAAATTGCACACGGTTAATATAATTTCCCATTTAGCAATGCTACCAATATTGGAATTTAATAATGTAATGAGCTTATCAGACACTGCCGTAGCAAAGAACAGGGTTGTGAATTTAAAAGTACTCTCAAGAGCAAAACAAATTAAGTGGATTAGAAGTCTTAGGCAAGAGATCGCAGAAAAAGATGAACGCTAATGAAACGATCCAAAAAATTAACCTCTAATCCATCGAAGAATTGTTTCGTCGAAGGAGGCTGTTGCCAGGCTCTATCAAATGTTTTCTCCACAACCTACTCTTCTACGAAAACCGTTATGCCGGTCACTAAAAAGTCTCAATTTCTTGAAGACTTTTTGATCCAACAATTCCTTAGCTTTTTCATGAACTTGAAACGATAATATTATAGTGGTCTTGCAAGTGGTCAGTAGTTTGAAGGAGATGCAGATACGCTTTTTTTTAGCAAAGATATTGACAAATGCTGTTTTCCATCCAATCGGACAGAGACACGTAGAATAGGACAGATGGAAAAGTTTTGCAAGCTTGAAAGAGTACTTTTTCAGAACAATTTAAAAAATGTTATCAGGTTTGTATTAAAAAAAAAAATATTAAGACTTGGTTTAATTAATGGATCCGGTAAAAAAAGGATAACAAAGTTTAAACACCAGTTTCTTTTAAGCATTTTGTTTGTACTTTGATGTAATCTTTACTCATTAGAAGATACGAATTGTAAATACTGAGCCATCTGTAATCAGTAAGCTGTTCCTGGTTAATTTTTAATTGCATCAATTTACAGATGCACTTCACTTCAAAAGCAGTTTTATTGATTGTTCTTGATTGTTGTAAGAACATTTAATAAAAACTATAGTAACCTTGAATTTTCCACACAAGAATAAAAAAAAATGAACAGGAAAAAGTAACTCAAACAGTCACAAAACAATCAATTGACACATTGCGCATTATTGACAAGAACACAAGTTCAATTTTATTTTTGCTGGCTTTTTAAAAAAAAAAAGTTCCCTTGATGTTATGTTATGATGTGTAGGTGTTTGTTGGATTAGCAGTGCTCACAAATTGAACTAATTTAATTTGATATTTAGAAAAAGGTTCAATACTACAGTTTCTAGAAAGTGTATTCCAACACGAAAAATATGCAAAAAAAAAAAAGTTAAACCAATGATGACGATTCAAGCCTGTAAAAAAACTATATCTTTCCATGTGTATCTTTTTGACGCATATTTCATTGGGTTAATTCGTGAGTAAAATGCAAATTCGTACATAATGTACTACTCTACTATGTAAATACATAAAATACCGTTGTCAACTACCCTGAAAGTACAGCTCAACATGATAAAACCAAAATCAATATATCGATTTGTTAGTCTCATTCAACCCATGTGCTTGCCATACGAGTACCCAGGCAGGACAGGAATAGTTCCATTCTAAGTCTCTTAAGCATATACAAAGACAAACATATATGTAGAGAACAGAGAAGTGATTCCATAACCTCGAAGCATAATGTTCCAAATAGGGAAACTTTTATTTCGTATATTTTACAAGTGGTCGATATTTTTTTTTTTTTTTTGCCACGTTTGTTTTTTTTTTATAGTAAGTTGTATCTTTTAACATTCATATAGATACATATATGCATGCGTTTACACATATTTTCAGAGTGTTGGTAAAAATATCTTGTCAGGTATTATGTTACACTACTCAATGGGACTTAAATTTTTCTTCTTTTCCTTTTTTTATGTGTGAGAATAATCATGAGATTTGATATGATGGAGGTGTCTTGTTCATCAAAAACATTCTTCTGCTGATCATGATAACCTTCAACCTTAAGCTCTGCTGTCGACATAAATATAAAAGGTGTTTAAACAACAAAAGGGCCTGTTTGTTCTTACAGTCTTACAGGAATTGGAGCTTTGTATAATGTTATCCTAAAGGTTTGATTGAAATGAGATATCAAATTGAATTGCTTTGTTAGTTGAGTGAAATTGAGTTGGTTGTGATTAAATTATTCAAATGGTATTTTGTTTTATTTTATATGATATGAAGAGTGATGGAATCATTGGATTTAACAAGTTACTTGCAATTCATTTCAGAAACTTGGTGTAAGATTTGCTGAAATAACTACTAACTTGGTGGATTTTTCGTTGATTTTTTAGATTGTTTTTTAATTAAATGTGATGTAATGCTGCTTAACTTTAAAATACCAATTTCTCAGTCCTCTGAAATGTTTCCATCCAAGTTGGAGTTCGAAAATTTTACTAAGATGCGTATTAATCCAAACATTAAAAGTTATTTAAAGATATCTAACTGTTAGAAATTGATAGCACAAACGACTGAAAATACAAAACACGGAAAATGATTTCTAGTCTCTTGACAAATTCAAGCAGCTGAATATATGGAAGGTTGTATTAATGGATTGAGCAGAATCAACTACCGAACTGGCTAAACATGTACTATATCTATTTTAAATGATTTTTTGTGTCCAAAATAACGTGTTTTATAAAATTGGGGTTGGAACAAATATGGATATGGGTGAAAACTTAAGCAGCGTAAAACAATGAATATTTAAAAAAAAAAACTTATGATTTCAATACAATGATGTAATTTTTGCCAAAATCTAGTGAGCTTCTGACTAAAATAATAATATTTTTTCATGTGTTTCTGATTGAAAGGCCACATATTTTATTAAATCTAATAGTATAAAAATAAATCAGAAGATTTTAATTTTTAATATTTTCGTATCTTCATTGTTCATTGTTCATTGATGTAAGATCATTTTATGCTGGCTCTAAGTAAACGCTATTTTAATTCATTTCTCATATAAATAAAATGTAAATCAAAAAATGGATATTTGATTTCAAAGTAAAAAGGTAATGTTTACATTTTAGTTTTTTATATTAATTTCAATAGAATTATAATGCTTCATGCAATACCTACTTGTGTTTTTTTCTTTCATTGAATTTTTAAATTGTGTTGCGCTGGATGATCATTTGTATGTTCATAAAATTAAAATACAATCAAATGTAGTGTTTAAATTTGTTTTCTATTCCAAACACGCAAACCAAAAGGCTTAAAACAATAAATGACTGCAATGAATCAATTGCACTTAATCATACTCATTGGGGTGCTATAACTCATAAAATTATACATATTATGGAAGCTATTATTACAGAGAGGCTTATTAGTGATTATTCGATGAATTACAACCTAATTAGATTTATTTTTCTTCTTGTCATAATCGTGAGTGAAGATTTTCTGCCTTATTAATAACAATCTTAAGATCACACGATTGTGGATAGTAGAGTGTGAAAAACTTACATACTACATAGATACATTTTTTAAACCAAAGATAATTATAATAAAAAAATATTAATTTGTCACAAAAAATTATAAAACAAGTGCTTTAGAAATATTTCCTCATCATCAACAATAATTTTTATGAATTTTGAATTTCAGTGAACTTGTATCTATACGCTTTCATTACTAAAAAAATACAAACCCAGCCCACACAAAATTTCTCGAATGTGGGAAATATATTATTATTTGTTTGACTTTTGTTATTCATTCAAAAGTTTCTATTGGAAATAATAATACAACAATAATTTAGATACATATTACTCACATCAAAAGAATTCATTTTAATTTTTTAAATAATACACGCCACGTCTACTAATAATTTTCGCCATGTGAATTGTATGATGTGGCTACGCTATATTTAACCATCGGTGGGTTATTTATGTATCTGTAGGTATGTATATGGCTTAAGAGTATATGGTTATGATGATGAGATTTAACATCACGAGGGGGCATGTCCCGGTTCTAAATTCATTCTTGTCAGAAAGTATCTGCGTTGTGAATTTTGAGATGAGCATGAGTGCAAAAAATATAAATGTATAGAATTCAGTATACTATACTATACTACATAGGAGTATGTAGAAGTATAATTAAAATTACATTTAATTGACGACTTTTTGTCATTAGGCTTGCTTAGTGTGTCATGCAAATGATCACGTTTTTTGTTTTGTGTAATTTTTAATGGAGTGACTTGCGTGTGGATTAATCTTATTTTAAATGGAATTGTTTCGAATTGTTTTGGAGGATGTGCAACTTTTTTTTATCGTTATATCTTAAAAACGACAACGTGATAGATAAATAGATAGATAGATATGGCTTTTTGTTTATAAAATCCATTTTTAATACTTGTAATTATCAGTTTTAATAGATTGATTTTTTTTATCACAGGAATTATCTATTTCAAAATATTGTGCTTTACAGACATTTTTTGCAAAAATTGCGAAAGTTCACGAAGTTAAATCTATCACACATTTTTTAACTTATCAACTTAAAAATTGTAAGCACACTATCAAGTTATTTATCGATCAAACTTTTAGTTCTATAAACATTTGTTTTTCAGTATTCAATACGAAATTGGCAACAATATTGCACCATGACATTGAAGCATCAAAAATTGACTTAGTTTTCCGGCAAAGAAGGTCAGAGCACAGTCTTTCATCTAGCAACAAATGGACTAAGACGCTTCAAAACAATCAATGTCACATTTTAAAAAAGATTATATGAATTTTGTTGTTGCTGTATCTCCTATTTTGGAGAAATGTAAGCATTTTATTAGTGATAGTGCCAATACTAGAATAAAGGTTCTTAAAACTAGGAAACCAATTGAAGAGAACAAGTATTTCAATTCTAGAACTACCATTTAAAATAAAGCTAGCACCAGGTTTAAAGAAAAAAGTACTCGAAACTACGTCAAACATCAATGTAGTCACCCCGAAAAAAATTGAACCGAATTCCTTGATTGTTTCTTAAATGTGGACCATGAATTTCAATACAACTCTTTTACAATGTTTACCGATCAACTTTTGGAAGTCATCTTGCAAATACCAAATCAATCAATAATGTGAAATGGATTTATATTGTTTTCAGAAACTTTAAGCAAAATTGAGGAATCTGCCTTCTTTCATTTTAAGAATTTTAAAATTAAGACCATTAAATAGATTTTTGGAATTTCTATTTAAGTGCGTCATTATTTTACGTCATGCTTAGTTGCCAGATTCCTGTAAGCACAGACAATCAGAGGGAATTCCAATCACAAGATTGGTTGGCCATATTTGCTTGCTGTTTGGCTCGATATACCCTTTTCAAATAACAATTATAAACATTTTAAAAAGACCACCAAAATTCTTTGAAAGGCTTAGAATATAATGTCCAAAACGCCTAAGTGCTTAAAGTGTTATTCCGATTAGTATTTCACCATGCTTTGAACCACAGACATAGAGGTACAGACCCCCAACTTACTATATGTTCTCTATTTTTGCCTACAAGCTGAGAGTGAAACGCTCTCCTGTGCCTTTTTAATGTGAGCATTTAACTACACTAGGAAAATGCATAGACAAAGATGTACACGTATTTACAGACACGAACAAATATTTTAAGTGTGTTTCAGGCAAGAGGGGTACGAGTTGGCGGTCTGTATTGTCTGTATTGTATGTATGTATGTGCTTTGAACGACCAAACAGCTAAGATTTTGAAACCTTAAATTTTCCACTCCTCTGTTAACAAACATATGGACCATGAAAAACCCTTAAAATGAGTTCCGTTACCTTCATTAGAATGAAATAACAAATTGACATTATTTGCAGCTCAGCGTAGTTTGAGATTGCTATTTCCGCCGTTAATAATGTATCTGAAGCCTAAAACGCACAGTATTTATATTTATCCATGTTTTCAAAGATAAAGAAATCAAATTCTACATTCATGCTGCATTAAATTCATGCAAACAATGGATGATACTCAAAATCAAATAATATGCTTATTTTCGTTACTATGTATATTTCTTTTCCATTTTGTAAAAAGCATTCAAATGAAGGTAGGTACGATTCAATTTGGTCAGCTGAATCTTTTCAAAACCAAACAAAAATAATGTTTTCTTATTTAATTTTCAAAGATCTTCTTGATTCTTTTTATTTGAACAAATATCAAAGATCAGAACAAAAAAGGAAGCAGGTCAATAACGCTAACGCAGCAATGAAGGGAAAATTTGCAAAGTGAAAGCTTTGTCGTACTCATAAAAATGGTAACATTAAAATCCCTAGATACCTACAATTTAAAAACTAAAAACTTTTATTACTTTCTAACAAAAATATCTAAAGTTAGTGTGTTCAAAATATTAAACTCCAAATTTGCAACAAGTTGGTAGGTATATTTTCATTAAACTTTAGAAACGAAAGATATAAACCCCTCTTTGTTCAAATTTATTCAAAAAATTTTAAATATGATTGATAGAAACGACCATAATTGCTCTTAGCTTTACTAGATGGTACTTGGCATGGAAAATTTTGTATTCATATTTTCAAGCCATAGGTATTTAAGTAGAATTAGTTTAAATTTTCTGAGAACATTCAAAGTCTGTACCTATGTACACTTTCATTCATTAAAAGGCACCAATTTGTGTTTTCTAAAAATTGGTAAAGGTAATTTCCAACATTAAATTATTGTATTTGTGGTTCTTGAATAGGTACCTGCTGTTAAAACAAAATTGTATGGATCAACATTTTCATATCAATTTTCATTCCAGATCAAATCAATTTATGCAAACCACCTACCAAAATTTTCATCACCATAAGGTTAAATGGTTATGTATAGGCAGTAAGGAAGGTAGGAGCTATTTCAGAGGATTTTCAAAAAAAAAAATGTTACTTAATAAATTATTCTTAATAATAAAAAATAAAAACGAAAACCTGAAAGGTTAAATTTATGTCAACTTTCTACGAAAAATAAAACTGCAATTCTGTAACATTTCAAAGTTACCATATGTTTGAACAAACACCCCAAAACATCCCCCATAATATATACACCCGAATAAGTTTTCCATATTTTCGATTGTACTCGAATATTTAGGACGTAAATTATCGAAGAAAATTATGAATAAAATTTAAAAATATTCATAAACATTACTCACCTTTTCATTGTAGGATGTGATCCAGTTTTCCGATTTCATAAGAACGCTGTTTTGTTTATCACGTTTCACAAAAGGGGCAGAAATAAAAAAAAAGAAAAATGGTTTTCTTTTTTTATGTGATGTTGTTTTACTTTTTATTTATAATTCTCTCGTAGTTTTGTATTTTTTGCTCGCGCTTCAGAGTTTCACTACTCAATTAAATTTTTTTATACTGCGCTTTGTCGTGATGATGTCCAATTGAATTGAAATTCTATCAAATTATGGTGTATCTAAGAAATAGCCACGAAGATGATGAAAACAAAACGCAATTTTTGCGGTCCACTTACGACGATTTTGTATTTAATTTTTTTGTTGATTCACCCTTTTTGCGTTTCTGTTGCTTGGAAGGAGGAGTTTTTCAAATCGCAGTTAATTTTCAGGACTGAAAAACAAACAGGAGTATTTCAAATAGTCTTCAAAATACACTTTAACTGATTAAATTAATACACTTTGAATTTTTTTTTAAATAAATTTTTACGCCGATGCACTTTTTCAAATCACAATATGTTTCGTTTAACGCGAAGATACGCAGTATTTTTGAAATATATTTATGCACAGATGCGCATTTCATAAAAATGTAGAGTGTAAATAAAGGTATATTGTGTGCTTAATAAAAATGTCCTGCTATGTACCTAGTCGTAGTCGTGTTTTCTCGTAGCTTGGCACTTAAATTGAACCAGAATTGATTTTGCTTAAAGTGTCACTTGTATGAGTTCCCTTATTTCTTTTTATTTTTTATTTTATGGGGTGGTGGTCGTCGTTCAGGGAGGTGCAGATACTTTTTTTTATTTTTTTTTTCCTGTTGTCTTAACACCACATAAAATTTTCTAATTACAGCAGCTGTCAGGTAATGGTGCGCACATTTGTCATAGGAAAGTGTAGGTATAACGTAATGGGTTTCTCTTTACTCGGCTTTCTTAAAATAGCTCTACACTGAGTGTTGTAGATAGATATTGTGGTGCAAGGTAGAAAAAGAAGAAAAACAACAACAAAATTTGTATTTGTCAATTGGATTTCTTTTTTCTTAATTATAAATAGCTTTAAGTTTGACCCCGTGTCACGTCACTTAAGATACAAAAACAAGATAGATTGGTAGCCACTCTTAGTATCAGTATTCAGTATTCCTGGCTAAGTCAATTTCACTCTTTGAATTTGTTTTCTTTTCTTTTTTTTTTTTTTGAGTGGACACACACAAAACTCTTCCGAATGTTTCGAGAAAAGTCTATTCAATGACGCCTGGCCTATAGTGTATCTTATTCTTTGAATGAATTTTTCAAGCCTTTGGTATTTTTCCAAGTATCTTTCACTCGAAGTTGTATTTTTCTTTTTTTTTTTTTTTTTGCTTTAAGGATAAACTTTTGTCTTAAAAAAAAAAATATCAAACCAAGTGTTTTTTTTAGTTTGTTCTATCGGTTTTTGAACAAAAAAAAAAGGAAAAAATTCTGTAACACGAACGATCAACTTGTGAGTTTTATTATCTGCAGATTGCTCCTCATCAACTTCACTTTCGTACGCGGTCACACTCACTGAACGACTGGTTGCTTGCCAGTTTCATTATTCCACTAATTGAGTGAAGACTGCGAAGAGTGAAAACGAATATTTTCTGTTCCCCGACTGTTTCTCTGTTGTATATAAAACTTTTTGGATCAGAAGGGGGGTCTTGTGTGCACAAATACATAGACAAGAAATATACCGACGCGACGGACGCCAGAGTAAGAAACTTGTTACGGTTAGTCGCAGGGGGGCGCCGCGCCGCTGAGGCGACGTTTATGATGATATACTTAGGTACTAGAAGATACAAAAGTATCTTGTTGTAGGTTGACGCTACTAGTGGATATTTCCCCAACTTCGGTCTACTGAACGACTTCTGTTCTATTCGATTTGGCGTTGGCATTTAGTGACCACCACAACAAGGCTATAAAAGTCGGCTACGAGAGCTTTTTTTACAATCAAAAGGGGAAAGCCTGAATACTTGTTAGATTGCCACAGTCGAGTCTCCCCTTCTTCATCGCTGCCACATTCCCCATCAATCCCATCCCTAACGAATTTAACTTTTGAAAATACTCTCTCTCTCTTGACTTGATGGTGATTATCAGAGCGTTTTTAGAGTTTTTGGTTTTGATGTTGGTTTGGAATGGGTTGTGTTTATCTCTGCCCCCCACTGCTTATAAATATGTAGTTAACAGCGAATAAAGTCCCTTCGTGATAACAATTTACAGCTGTTTTTCTGATTTTGTATTAAAACGCTGTAAGGCATTCATATTTTGATTCTAGTGATGAGGTTTAGAAGGTTTAAAAGAAAACCCTCCGGTCTCTTCATACAAGCAAAACAGCTTTATCTGTTACGTCAAAGTTCCTTACCCCATCAGATATTGTATATTATGGGGAAGGTTTTGTTGGCATTGTCGTAGTCGTTCGTTGATATGTTCAACTTTCAAAAGCTCTTTGATTTCTTTACGATATTAAGAATATTCTTGTATGCGTTGTCATCACTTTTCGTCCCACTGTCAAATTGTGCAGCTTTTGGAGAAACTTATATTTTTCCAAATTGATTACTCGTACTGGTACAACTGGTAGTGTAGATACTAGATACTTGTGTCCGTACTTATAATAGCAAATGGTAAGTAAAGTATCTACATTTTGAGAAGCAGAAACAGAAGCTTTGAATGGCATTCAGTCAGTGTAGTAATGTGGTGTGCTTTTTATAGTTGTGGTCTTACAGATATACAAATACACTCACAAGCCCGGTCACCTAAAGTGGCGTATACAAACATCGACCTGGTTATATATGGCATATGGAGAGAATGGCAAAGTGGTTTGGTTCATTGAGTTTTACTTTCAAACATTTGGGTTGGTTAGGCTTGTTTTTTTTTTTTAAATAGTTATATTTTGATAATTATTATTAGCTCGTTTTTGTTATTGTCATTAACAAGTTTTGGTTTTGAAAAAAAAAAAAATACCTATAAAATTTAATTTAGAAATACACATTTTAACTACATAGGTACTATATGAAGCATTAGCATACACCCGTGCATTACAAATGCTTATCTTTCCCTCGGGAACAGTATTTTTTCAGGACAAAAGGTGCTCTAAGTCCTTATTTGTTCCCCTGACAATGTGGGAACAAAATTTTATGATAATCGGTCGAGCAGTTAAAGCGTATCAAACAAACACCGCCTGAATGGAATAGAGTGAAGGGAGGTGTATTACAAAATTGTATATACAAATTCGATTTAAATGGAACAAAATGAGTACCTTATATTTGGAATGGTCATTGTTAATGACAGCTTTGAGGGAACAATGAAGTCTCTTAAATTGAGTAATTTCGGATAATTGGGATTGTAGGAATCACCATTCTCTCTGCTTTAGCTCCTCCGGTAAGAATAGTTAACTTTATGATATAGGTACCTCATAAACTCTATGACATGTACATAAGGTATATCTTGATGCTAATGTACCACTTCCGTGATTGTGCATCAGCACAACTTTGACATCAATCCTTAGTTTCAGTTTACGGGAAGGCCTGCCATGATCTCCATGAATATTGATGCCTGCAGGCACCTGAACTAGAGTTGACAGGGTATTCAGAAGAATGAAAAGCTTTTGAAAAGAACCAGATTTCAAAAATAGCAACTTTTGACATATGGATCGAAAAAGAATAAATACCTAGAAAAGTGGAGTTGGCCTTTTTTAAGGAAACTTACAAATATGCCGCATCATGATCAGACTACACAACTCAAGTGACGAAAGCAGACACAGGTGGCATCAATATTGGATATTGGGAATACTGAACGACGGTACATACCTATTTCGTTTCATTTTCAAAGATTGTTACATTGAGGGACGAAAAGCGATTTTTGTATTAAGCTAGGTGCATTGTATTATATATTTTTATAGTAATTTCATGGAACATGTCTTGACGTGATAACGTCTAATAAATCGGAATATATGGGCAGTACGCACGAAAAAGTGTCACAGTCACAGTCACAGTCACGTTATATATCTGGGGAGGTTGTGATGGTTGGTGATTGTAAGTGGTGGTGGTAGTTTTCGGTGTGTGTGTGTGTGGGGAGGGAGGGGAAAAATTGTCAAAAATGGTGCATTGGTTGTAGTTGGTTTGGGTGGTGAGGCAAAAATTGTCAAAAATGGTGGGTGAGTAGCAGCTGGTTTTAGGTGGAGTGGGTGGTTGAATTTGGTGTAATGGGGGAAATTGTCAGAAATAGTGGGTGATTGATGGTGGTTAGGAAAAAGGGATTTATTGTTTGGGGGAGGAGGACAAAATGTGCAAAAATGGTGGCCTGTTGGTTGTATGTGGGGGTGGTAGGTTGGGGTTTGGGTGGGTTAAGTTGTGAAAAAAAATTCAAAAATGGTGGGTGGTTGTAGGTGGTGGGTGGTTGGAGAGATAGAACCTACACATGAACTGTTTTGTGAACTGGTTATCACATAAAATTATCGTCCGTAAACCGACTTTACAGACAACCATGTTTTTTTTAGTTCTGAACTTCGTCAATGGCGGCGCTAGTTGTCTTATCTACTTTACATCATTTATTGTCTATTGTTGTTTTTGCTTCCCATGGCGATCTAGACAAAAAACTACTCCTACCTCACCAATAAAGTGTTTATGAACTTCGTCCATAGATGGTGCACCAAACGTTCATCATATTGGGAATACGTACTATAGATTATAAATACAATGACTAGGTGTACGGAAATGAAATGAAATGAAATGAAATGAAATGAAATGAAATGAAATGAAATGAAATGAAATGAAATGAAATGAAATGAAATGAAATGAAATGAAATGAAATGAAATGAAATGAAATGAAATGAAATGAAATGAAATGAAATGAAATGAAATGAAATGAAATGAAATGAAATGAAATGAAATGAAATGAAATGAAATGAAATGAAATGAAATGAAATGAAATGAAATGAAATGAAATGGAATGGAATGCAATGAAATGGAATGAAATGAAATGAAATGGAATGAAATGAAATGGAATTAATGACATTCACGAATGTATCTAGTGTCTGACAGGGGTTTTTATGGCTTGAGTTTAAAAAAAACATAAAATTTTAGTTAGTAGCTAATGATAATGTATTTTAGGGTCAACGGCCTTGGCTCTAATAAAGCTTCGCTTTCTAGATCAGCGAAATCAAGCATCATTGTTAGTTAGATCGAGGGACATGAAAACTAAAAACTGCGTGCTGTTGGCACGTGTTGTGTGTTCTTCTCTCTTATGTTCTGTCTGCCTCTCTCTCTGCCGTGTTATTGTCTTGTGTTGTATTGAGCCGGTAGCCTCAGTTGCCAGTGCTTCTTGGTGTGTGTGTCTACTTCGTTGATTCATCGATGGATTGAAGAAAAAAACGGAATTAGTTCCAAAATACCATTTTTTAGAAAATCCTTTTTGAAAACATATGAAAAACATGTGAATTTATGAAACTTTTCAGTTTTTATAAGGAAGGGAAAATAAAGAAAAAAAATTAAATCGTTTTTAAAATATTTACGAGAAAGTCAGATATGAAAAACATTTGTCTTTCCATTAGAGAAAATTCCTACCAAAGGATATTGTGAAATTAAAAGGTGTGGTGTGAAAACTTTTTGGATTGTGAAAACCTACTTACGCGTAATCAAACTAAAATTATTGCCAGGCAACATATAACATAATTTATTTTCTATTTCAGAGAAGAAATATTTAATTGAAATATTGAAATAAAATATAAATTTTACTTAACAAATTGGACACAGTATTGATTGCGTTTTGTAAATTTTTCACTTTATCTCTCTGTGTGAAATAAGTGAAATAAGCCGATTAAAGTAATATGCTTGGTCGGACACGATTGACACATTTATGAACATACAAAAATATGTACATATGTACATATGTACATATGTATGCAATAATTATTTGTATAAGTTTTAACTTATGTATGAATGTACATTTACCTTAAAATTTTATTTCATTCTTCTTTTTATTTTGAAGGAGGCAGTTTAATTTTGTTGCATTCTTTTACTTCACATAGCTTATCCGTCGTCTAGATTTAAAGCTTGGTTTTGCAATTCGGAGGCTATTATCTAATTGCTGACTGTGTTTCTTAGCCCAGAATCGATACTTAAACTTCTCCTTTGGTGACAACTGACGCCAAATTTCAGCAGCTTTCTTTACGGATATTTTTGCATTTAAATTATTATAACGAAGTTTTTGTAAGAATATGAAAAATGGATTTGTTAATTTTTTTTTCACCGCCGAATTTTTCATTTGAAATTGAACAAACAAATTTGACAAATAAAAATATAAAAATAATTAAAGTATGTAGGTAGGTATGTATGCCTTGCTACAAAGCAAGTGGATTTTTTTTTCAAAGAAAACAAATAGTTCTGGGAGGCAAAACAATTTCACAACAACGACATAATAATCCTTCGACAAAGTATTTTTTACATCTTTGATTAATAAACCTACAAAATGAGTCCTTTCATGGAACCTCCTTTTCTGTATTCTAATTAAAATTCTGAAGCCATTTCATGTACTTAAATGTGGGTATAGGGCAATAGGGACGATAGAATAAATAATGGGACATTTTTCTTATTTAGCTTCCACGTGCCATATTGAAAGGTAAAGCCCTAGAGGGACGCACAAACACATATACCTTTTCTAAAACTAAAGCCTTTAAAGATTTATTTTTTATTTATTCTGAATCTCAGCAAAGTGAAGAGAGAAAGAGGGTAATTCGTATCCTAATCAAATAAGCAATTATTCATAATGTCCTAGAATCTGTCAAGTGCCAATATCCATAAGTGGTTTTCTAGAACAATTTTACGTTAATGCATTTGCATTTCCTTAATCTCTTTCTCTTCCTCTAAATTGGTGATGTCCTTTGCAAGCAAAAACCATGAAGTACATTACATGTTAATCCAGATTCCAGTGGCGATGATTAAAAAAAAATCTCCATCAATCCATAAGGTTGGATGAACTTTCAAAGTTTAAATGGCTCTTTAACATCCATCGAACACTCACTTCTAATCTTTCGACATTTTGCACATGAAGCCCATCGACGCCAACATCACTGCACGACATCATTACACAGTCGGGCACATGCGAACCTCCTGCCGTCCTAAACCACCTCCCCTATCCCACTACACTATATTCACTCTGCCTGCCACAAAAGACAAATAATTAGGCACTTCTATCGTAGCTTCGAGAGACTTGGGAGCTGAGCAAGAAAATAGCATATTCCTATACCAACTAGCATACTTCGAGAAGGAAATCGATGAGCAAACGAATCGAATCCGCCGGATCGTCTTCTACATATTTTCATTTAATTCCTATGGCAAGGTCTCACCTCTCACTCTGCTTCTTCACTTTTGCTTTACCAGAAAGAGACAGAGAGGGAGAGATAGAGAACAATTCAACATGCTCATATAGTGATTCCGGGAACCGTAGATACACGTAGCTTTACGTAGTTACATAAATAAGTTTCATTTTCGACACCTCAACATTCAACCCACAACCCACTTGTTTTTGTGGTGAACATAGAAAGACGCCTTAACTTCAGCCTCATAGTCTGCCTTTCGTCATTCATTGCGCGTTCTATAAAAACAAGCATGATGAAAACAAGGAATAATCATAGAAGCGCAATTCTATAAATAGCCAACATCCGCCCACCAAAATCATGCCTTCAGACGTCAAGACATTGTGGTGATGCTGTGTGGAAATTGTATTCATAGTTAAGTATCTGAAGCAATTATTGGAGTTGATGATGATGATGTTCTATTGCGTTATAAGTGTGTCGTGGATGTGGATGACGTTGTTGAACGTCAGGACATCATTTATCTTTAAAACAAATGCTGTTTCTGCTGAGAAATGAAGAAACCAGTAAAGTTTTTGTTTTTTAAGCATCGTAGTACCCCGTGGCGTAGTGGTTAGTGTGTCGGACTGCCACGCCGAAGGTTCTGGGTTCGATCCCTGACGACTCCACCTAAAAGTTGTTTTACGGGGTACTGCCTCTTGCTAGGAAGTGACAAATCCTCCAAGAGTATTAATGTCATGGAAAGTGCTTCTCTGTTAGCCGTTCTGATTCGGCGGTAAATCGTAGGTCCCTTCCATACCTGCAGAATATCAACGCACACACAGGAATGGTTGAGAGTGTAAGTCACAGGCCCCGGCCCCGCTTGGAGCTGTTGTGCCAAAAATTAATTAAATTAAGCATCTGCATAATGTAAGGGAGAATGTTAAGAACGTATATCTGTTAGTCCTTTTTTCTACTTTTCCATCTCAAGCAACTGTGGTGGTAAAAGATATATATTTTGAAACTAGAAATGTATCTCTTGTTGAATGTGTCACCTTTACACTTCATTAAGCAATCATTTTCAAATCAATGTTTAATCTCTGTGACAAGCCTATGACAGTATTTTTAATTGATGTTAAGCTGAACGGAAACGAGAGATAGGACAACGAGTTGAATTATGCAAACAAAACCTGAAGGTTTGGAATAATTATTAATGCTTGGTACGGATTACATAATTTAATTTAATCCACAACAATGTGGAACAAATTTCATGTTATTGTCAATAACGGCTGGACATCCCGAAATATTAAACTTGACTAAATTCTTATACTCTAATTTCTTGAAAAAGGACGATCATCATACCACACCTCAATTAAGGTTCCAATAATGTACAAAATAAGCATTAAATATCTTCAAAATATTTTTTCCTACTATAGACATTCTTTCACATCACAGTCACCATTTAGCATCATATTGAAAGTTAAATTCGAAATACAACAACCCTTAACCATAACGAAAATTAATTTTCTTTCTATTTTTTGATTAAATCAGCAGTTGGCGCCCGACGTGAGTCCCCGATGAATTTTTAGTTAATTGTTTTGGATTGGAACAGCAATGGTTCTATGGATATCAAAAACTATATAACCATCAACAACTTATAAACACGCATCTAATACCACAACACACTTTAAATGTGTGAGTATTAAACAATAAATAATTAAAACCAAAACAAGGAAATATGGGCAAATGAAATTCAAAGCTCCCACGACGAAGAAACATTGATATAATTCCTTATTACCAAGTAAGTCTTATTTTCTCAGAAAAGGTGGGCGAAAAATAAATTATGCATCCAATGGGAATTTCACTTACAACCTTCTATGAAAAAAAAGGGAAGAATTAACTCCACATTAGAATATTTACAGTCTTCTGGATGGTGGTGTATTAAATCCAAGGGGAAAGTAATATGAAAAGGGCAAGATTTCTTGGTACTCTCGCACGTTTATTGTATTAACCCGGAACTATGGTTAAAATGTGTTGGATCATTTTTTATTGGAACGTTTAATTTGTATTTATAATTGAATTTTCTTTTTCCATTGAAGAATTTGAATGACTTAAACAAAATTGTTTTGCAATTTCATATGTTATTAATATTTTTATTAAATATTTTTGTTCAATTCGGAGAAAAAAATAAGAGCACTGTATTTATACGAGTGAAATAATAAATTATTTAATTTAATTAAATACAAACCTGAATAATAATTTTAAATTGAAGGCAGTAATTTTAATGTCGTTACATAAATAATTTGTCTTCTTTTTTGTACGTGAAGGACCTTCTAAAAAAAAGTCATCGAACTTTTAATTTGAAATAAATTTGAAATTGTTTTTATAACTTTTATTTGTTAATGACGCATGCAAACACGATGAACATGAAAGTATAAGAATAATTTGTTCACCTCAAAAACAATTTTGTTTTTGGTGTTAGAACAAGATTGTTTAATGATAAAAATCTCAAACATTGAAATATATGTAAATTCAATTTATAAAATAAACAAGCCCTGCAAAGAACTATAGATAAAGAACACAATTCAAATTATTCGGGTTAGATTTTTTGAATTTCTAGATCATTTTTTTATGTTAAGCTTCTGTTATGCACCGTTTAATACCAACTAACCCAGAACGTAGTTATCTAAAACATCACAAGGAAGTTTAAAGGACTGACGATGGCTTAGAGACATTATCTTAGCTTTCAAATAATTCCATACTGAACTAACATTTGGTTGTGAAAAGACTTGTTCGGTATCTAACCTCGTAATTCGACAATCGCTTGAAAAAGACTCGTTTCGATTAAAATGCCAAGAAATATTGGAAAGATTCAATCGCGGTGATTCGTTGTGAATCATGAAATTCGATGAATCAAGATCTATGGATAGCAAATTTAGGTGAAATAAGATAATCGTTTGTATGGCTCTTTCAAGACGATCCAAATCCCATAAAAGTTGTTCTCACACGAAGCAAGTCGAAGCAAATGGCCGCCTGTTTACGCAATAATTCAACATGTCGCCCTTGTGCCATTAGAGTGACAGGAGAAGAATCATTCTCCATTACGATAATTCGAGCTCTCACTTATTGGCTGACACAATGTATTTTTCGGGCATTCAAAAATATTGAGAGTCCAACTATTGATTACTTCTTATTCCAGCTGTTCAAACATAAAATGCGATGTCAAAAAATTTTCGTCACCAGAAGAAACTGTTTTGGAGGCACCTTAAACGGAGTGGAAAAATTAATTCAAAAATTGGTCCATGCCCATGCAGTAGTGTACTAATCTTCATGATGAATATTTTAAAAAACAATTTTGCCTATTTTTAACTTGTTTTTTGTTCCATATCAAAAACCCAAGTAGCAACAATCGCACCTATTTTTCTACTATTTCCGTAAACATTCAATACATAACTATTGAATATGCTTTCAATGTTGCTCCTATCTGTATCTTAAAACAAATTCTTGCAATTTCAATATTTGCGGCGTATAGGATTCCTATATCAGATAAATTCGGAGAAAATAAACCAGCAGGTATCTACCAAAAAAATGTTCTACCAAATGATTTTAAATGCGCAACAAGTCAAGAACATCTTCATGAAGAACAAGGACATCATGAATATCTTACATTACATACCAACATACTTGCGACTGGCGGCATTCAAAAAAGCTATATAGTCTCTAACTCTATATGAATTAAAAAGGAAATCTCTTAGCCAAACTCTTACCGGGCACTACAACTGATGGAAAACAAAATTCTTATTTACACAAACACGCGCAAGCACTTCAACACCCACGCTTCTTTTCTGAAATTATTATTTACAGCCATATTTGCTGTGAACTGTAAAAAATCCATGACGTCCTTTTTCTCCGTTATTATTAAGCTTAGTCTCTTATTATTTGCCAGGAAAAAGCTTTTCGAGTCCCCATTGACGTCAGCAAGTAATGTGAACAAGTTGTCCTACGTCATTCATTCATTAAAAAGGGTTTTCATTCATTCACAGCGTAGCGTTTGAGTATAGTTTTGTGTAGGTTCATTATAGAGGTATGTATGTGTGTGTAACAACATAAATACTAACACAATCTAAGGATATCTACTCCCACTCACAAGTCACAAATTATTGCGTATTTTATTTTGCTTAAGGAAGAAGCTGTGTCTGTAGTTTTTTCTCCATTCACTTTTCGTTAACCTTGGTCCTTAAAATTTCACAACACACCGGAAAACCTGGGGAAATTTCAATATTCTAGAACATTTTTTATCGCCAACATTTTGCGTTTACCTGAGGTTAAACCGAAAAATTTATTAGAATTTGGGTTTCGATAATCCTTGATGAAAATATAAATATTAAGGATGCTATTTTTTTTTTACAAAAATGTATCTGCAAAGGAAAAATTGTCTTCCATATGGTAGAAGAAGTCACATGGCGATGGAGGATAAGATTGGCGCTATATACCAAGACTGAAAATACACTCAAACGTTCCTTGAGTAGATTTTGTGATCGGAAGGGGACGACATTGAGTGATTTTTCAATATATTAGCGTAATTCCATGTCGTGAGTTGTTGCTTTGTACGTCCGTATCCTTTTCTGCCCATCTCACATGCAGTTTGATTGTAATTATTATTCAGTAATTACAGTTTGAGGACAAAGAGGATGGTGTGAATGAATTTGAGACTAAAAGTTGTTTTTTTTTTTTTTGAAGAGAACCTGGCGCCAGATGAATCAATGGCTCCTTTTTTCCTGTCGATGTCGACTCGGCCCGGCGCGGCGCGACGTTGTTTGACGCGCGCTGGAGCGGAGTGTTGGGGTAGTCCTTCAGTTTTTCGCCCACGATTTTTCTTTTTTTGCCCACGTTTATTGTATAACATAAGGAAAATTGTATATCCTATTTATAGAAAGTGCCGAAGGCAATGAAAGGATATTTAAATTGGTTTGGGTGGATTTTATTTACTTTGAATATTTTTTTCATAAAGTTTTGATTGAATGTAAGGATTTTATTTTTGCTCGGAACACATAACAATTTTTTTTTTTTTCAAAAATATTATTGGAATTTAATAAAACGATTTACTTTTAATAAAATCAGACTGGATTGATGATAATAATGAGGGTTGTTCATGGCAATGGATACATAAGTGGAATCGTTTTGGTAATGTGGGTGGAAAAAATCGGTAACATATGGAAACATTTAGGTTGGTTTGGACAAGGATTTTTAACAAGGTTTGTATCCTGAGTGGATACCGTCATGAAGATTACTAAAACACTTCAAAGATTTTTGTAGTTTAAGCCATTTCAGTGAGCACGGGTGCTAAGGACTTGCTTTTTGCATATTGATGATACGAGTTTCATATTACCAAACCTACAGTTGATCAAAAATTTTAGAGTTACATACTTGAAAATTTGAAGAATATTGCTGTCTAACTTTGAGGTAAATATTTCGTGTTAGTCTTTTTATTTCGCCGCAGAGCCAAAGGGTGAAAAGAATAATATATTTCTTGATTGCAATTTGTATGAGCGAAAAGAAAACGAGCAGATACCAATGGAAATTGATTTTGAACTTCTTAATATCACAATGATTGGGAAAATGGTGGCAATGGTACAGTGGATGTAGTGCTTGGTTGCTTAACTGAGCTGTGAGTTCAAACTCAGCCTGGGCAGCAATTTTTATCTCAACTGGATGCCACCCGTGGGATTTTCGTGATATAATTAACAAATAAAATCTCAATCTACTGTACCACTTTTCTGTCCTATCTTTCTATTCCTTCTCTCTTTGCTGGTACATGTAAAGTAAAGAAACATTATAAGGGTATTCATATCCCTTTGAGTGCGAATGCATTATAAAAAAAAAATAGAGTTAGATAAGACGTTCCACATTCGTGCTGTGCGACTAAAAAATTATTCTCTGTACTTAAGAGTAAATCTGAAGTTTGGTTCAAAGGTATAGATATACTGATGGATGAGCATTCCTAGATGCGCAAGTATTCTGTTTAAATTGTTTAATGGGAAGAATACAAACTGGTATTGGGCATAAAAATAACGTCAAAATAATGATAGACAAGAAATATTGTGACGGTTTTCAGGAGAACTGATTGTTTCAGTGATGCTGGTCTCTTTAATCATGATGTTAATGTTTGTATAATGTTTTAATTGATTGACATTAAAGCTTTGGACGAACAGGCAGATCAGAAATGTGATTCTTCTAAAAAAAAAATGGTTGATGATCTACATACCGTAGATTGCGTTCCATTTGGACAGTATAAATCAAATTAGAAAATTATATACACATAGGTTTATTTAAATATCGTGCTTTGGCCATATAGTATTAATTCGACGAAAAGATTGTTAAAAGAATGCCAACAGCAAACAAAAAAAAAATCTTTCTGAAGGTTTACTTCTTTTGATTTTGTCGCAGTATATATCTTTTTATAATTAAAATGCATTTGGGTAAATGAAATGCCATTAAATTTAAATTTTTATCATTAAAATCACTTGTACTTAGAGACATTTCCATAATTAAAAATCCAGTTTTTTGTTTCTTTTTATAAACCACACATCTTTGAGCAACATTGTATCTAAAAGACTCGTTTACCTACATCAAATTAGTAATAATATAATCTGTTCTCTGTTAATGGAACTTTGAACGTTATTCTTTTACACCAATATGGCCGTCTTCCCGTCCGGTTCATTCAATCCAGAGTTGTTATAAGTTTTTTTTTTTAAGACAAACTGGTTAAACAAACTGGTTCAACAATAATTATCCGACGTGATTGCTAATCAGGAATAGGAATCCAAATGTATTGTGTTTCAAAGCTAACGACATAAAAAACGTGGTAGATTTTTTATTATTTCGTTTGTAATAGGGCTTCTACATTAAAAATTTCATCGAAATTCGTCCAGTGGCTTACGAGAAAATCGGATTTCAAAAAACCGGTCCTATGGGAGGTACCGTTATAAGACTTTTCCTGAAAAATGTATTCCAAACAAAACATTAAGTTTACACAGAAAACATTATTCAGAAAGTTTTATCAAAATCGTAGGAGCCGTTTTCGAGAAAAATTAAATTTTTACTATAAAAATCGTATGTCAGGTACCGTTAGTTTTAAAGCTAGAATGCTAATTCCAAAAACCCCTCTGTAGGACGTCATAATAATACTATCAAGTTCGAAGCAAATCGGTCCAGCCGTTTAGGCCGTAGGTGCCGATACAGACAGACGGACAGACAGATAAACAGTCAGACAGACAGAATTGTCAGACCCACATTTTTCGGCTTCTCTATCATCGTAATGTTATGTTTGATTGTCGAAAAAAAAAATTTTTTACGAATGCATAACTTGCCTTATAGTACCTACGAGTATAATCGCAAGTAAAAAACGACAAAACCAAGTCTATCTGCTTTCATCGACCCCATCAAACCCTACTTGCGTTCAAGTAACGGGTGTTTTTTTAGAGGTATAGAACTTAGAGTTGGCAAGACTATTACAACTGGCTGCCATTTTGTCAACTGTCAAGTGATTTATTTTTAGTTTGGTTTGTTATTTCAACATAATTACCCTGACGTCTGAACAACGCTTTCAAATTGTGCAAATTTATTTTGAAAATCATGGGTGAAAAAACACTGTTGATTTCGATTCTCACAAGAAAATTTTGTTCAGCGATGAAGCTCATTTTTGGTTGAACAAAACTGCCATATTTGGAGTGATGATAATCCTCAAGTGTGTGTTGACGTTCAGACACCGTTACATCTACAAATACTGGTGTGCTTTATGGGCTGGTGAAATAATTGGTCTGTACTTCTTTAAAAAGGATGCTGGCCAGAACGTTACAGTCAATGGTGACCGCTATAAAGGCATGATAACTGACTTTTTCGTTCATCAACTGAACAACTATGATGTGCAGAAGATGATGGGGTTTCAACAAGACGGCCCAACATGTCACACAGTTCGTGCCACAATGGATTTGTTGAAGGAAACGTTCGGTGAGCGCATAATTTCGCGTTTTGATCGTGAATTGGCCTCCAAGATCATGCGATTTAAAGCCGGTTGACTATTTTCTGTAGGGATATGTGAAGTCTCCAGTCTACGTCGATAAGCTCAAAACGATTGACCACTTGGAGGACAACATTTGCCGCGTTATTGACGATATACGTATGCCAGAAATTATATTTAAATTATAACGCTAGAAGATTTTCTTTCGAATTAAGTAAATTTCATGTCAATTTAAAAAAAATCATCTTTGCTTTATTCCATTTCAAAGTTCTATACCTCCTAAAAAGAGAAAACACTTTTTATGACAACGCTGGTTAAACCAAACTGGAATACCATTTAAAAAGGCTTAGGGACAAGTTTTCAAGAATATTTTAATCATATTCATTCCGTTATGAGTTACTTAATCTAAAACTGCATCAGAAAAGTATCGTTTTTCCATAATTGCCTAATTTACATTATTTTTTTTTTTTTGTCATAACTTTGTTAACGGCGGCGGGCGCGCGTTGTCGATTTCAAAATTCATAGAACTTAGTTGGGTTGTTGAAATAAAATGCATGCACTGCGCTGCGCATAGGATATCACACATGGCACACACGAACACCGAACATATAGATAAATAGATACTCGGATCAGGTTGCAAGTTTCAAAATTGCTACTTTACGCAAAAATGCAAAAGGTGTATCGTATAATACTACACCTAAGTTTTTACAGATCAACGCTCATTGAAATAAGCCAGGCCAAGACAAGACAAACCAAGCCAAGCCAAGCCAACCACCGCAACGTAATGCGAGGGTTGTCTTGTCGTTGGTCGTCTTGTTCCACCATCTTTCTAAAACGGAACGGTGCGGTGCGGCGCTGTACTGCCAATACGACTCTGCGCCACCCATCACCATCAAATATAGAAGGTGCGCGCGTCAAATTAAACTTTAAAGTCCGACTTGTCATGTGACCTGTAGCTGTCATTCTGAGGCGTCGATCGTTGCCGTCCGTCGCGTCGGTCGGTTGGTTATAAACAAATGACAATCAACAATCAACAAACGGCTGTTGCTGGCTGGAGTTTCTGGTCGGATCGGATGTAGACCGATTCAGTCAGTTAACTATCACTATGCTGATGCTGATGCTGATGTTGATGCTGAGTGCTGCTGCTGCAATCCCAAATAAAATTAAATTCGAGTTCGTGTTGCTGGCCTCAATGGTATGCTGTTGGTATGGTTCTGGTGCAGTGGGAGCTGCTGGGCTCCAGCTTTAGCAGCTTCATTCAGTCTAAGGCAATCGAGCATTGAATTTTTGAAAGCACGGCAGGCATGCCTCTCTATGTCTTATGTCTTACGTCTTATGTCTATATGCATGCGCCTAACTGGTAAGATTGGTTTTTTGTTTCAAGGACTTTCGGTGGACATTCACTTTTTGGTTTGCTATTAAAAATATAACCTGAGCTACGAAATTAAAAAAAAAAAAAAAAATGAAAGAGAGAATAAAAAGCAGAATAGATTGCATAAAGTTGGTTTGGAACTATCGCTTTGGGTTTTTTACAGAAGCAACACCAGCGATTGTAGTTTTTTTTTTTTTTTAATTTTTTAAGACAGCTGATTCTTTTGATGTCTTAAGAGTTAGATAATAGATACTTCGATGCAGTTTTGTATGTTCTGCTTGCACTTGTAGCTTGTTTGGCTCTGGCTCTAATGGTGTCTTCGGCGCATTGCAATCGTCTAGTCTGCACAGTGAATGTATCGTTTTTCCTTTCATATACCTATCTGCCTATGTGCACCACTTGTTGCTAGTACGATAATTATGTTTTTTCCAGTTAACAATTCTAACCTATATTTAGAGGTTCAGAAGAACCAATGTTGTTATCACTATGGGTGGGGTTGTTTTACAAGGCTCTTCTTTGTCAGCATCAAACTTGTCTCATAACAACACTTGAACAGATACATTTTTTATAATGGCAACAACATATCCAAAGTGATTATAACCATGGTAGCTTGAATTGTTGTTAATTGATCAAATGAAATAATTTGATCGCTGTTGGCCTTAAGGTTCTTGTTTGGACGGTGCGCCATCGCCATCGCCATGCCACAGCGCCGCAGCATAGCAATTCAAATTGATATACAATAATTATAATCAGCTTACTGGATTAGAAAATTGCTGGTTTTATAGAATATATTACATTCAAGTTTTTTGTGCATAATTGTATGGTAATTGTTTATTGGAGCTTCGCTTAAAATTTAATTAAAAAAAAAAAATTTAAGCATTGAAGGCAAACGAGCACTTTCTTAGATTTCAAGGTGTACGTTGGTCGCTTACATGCCTACTTTGAACTTACGAAATAAATAATTAAAGATCAATGGGAATGATTTACACGCCCATTTATTTTATTATTATATGACAAAACACAAAGATTTCACAAAATATCAATGATTTAATCTGGTCAATTGCGATTAATTGGTTATAAACTCATACCTATACTCAAAAACTTGAAAACTGGGCAATAACTCTGCAGGTCGTAGTTTGGCTGGGAAATCAATTGAATCATTAGGGGAAAGTGGGGGCATTCGACCAGCTCAATCACACAATTACACACAAAAGAATGGCCGGGGCCTAGTGACTTTGCTAAACCTTCAACCATTCCTGTGGGCGCGTTTATTTTTTGCAAGAATGGAAAGATCTTGAGTGCACAACACAGTTACCGACAACCCATGGAAACCTCCTTTGAATCCGTTGCGAAAACGAATCCGTTTATAAAGCTGTACATTTTGATGATCCAATAAATATATTATGTAACTTTACAATACACATTTGACATTTCAATTCCAATACTTTAGGCCGTGGAACTTTTTTTTTTTAGCTATAGTTGTTAACCATGTCTATGAAAGAATAAGACTATAGTTTTTCATAAATGTTAGCTCTTTCAATTGATTAATAGTTTAAGTTATTTTCACATTTTTGTTTTAATGCTTTTTTATGGTATGGTATATCAATACGTTTTTGTATGATGAGTGCGTAATCAAGGGGTACTTAATACCCTTATCATGAAAAATACAGTACGAGCGTTTGGCAAAGATGGATACGGCATAGGAGGTACCAATGCCATTGATTTCAAATCACAATGGGAGGGAAAAATTGACCCATGAAAAGCATTTAACATTCTTGTCGTGCGGCTAAAGAAGGAGTCTCTATATACTCTATACTGGGCTAATTGATTAGCATTCAAAGCGATAGTACTACGGGGAAATCGTTTAAGGGGAGGAATGAACACGTATATTTTTTTCGAGTACTGTTTATAAAAGTGGCGATAAAATAAGATGAGACAGGAAAGGATTGTTTCATCAAACAATCTTAAGGTTCATGTCTGGATCCTATCCATGGAGTGCCTGCCTAGATATGAGAATCAAACTCAAAATTGGGGCAACTATATGACTTGTTGAGTGTAACCAGATTGCGGCGACCTAGAAAACCTTAACATTTCGCAAATTGCTTGGCGGCGTCAAATAAATGTTCGTTCCACAGAAGGTGGTTTGTAATAGACATACATAAGGGATTGTTTATGATGTAACGGATAAAGACAGTATTGAGTTTTTGAAGCATTAAATTCCCCACGGTTGAGAATGGAACAATGCTGTCAAGATCGGATTTAAATTCCACATCCCAAGTTCGGGCTTTGAATCTCGAAACAAATGTGTCTTCTAAATTTTAAGCATTACCTGATTTATGAACATTTTAAAAAGCCTGGCTACTTTTAACATGTTTAATTCGTAAATGCAACGGGTTTGATGGATTCTATGGGTTAGGGAGGGCTTTAAATTTCTAAAAGACTATTAAAACTGGCTGCTGTTTTTGGCAGGATTCGATCTTTTAGTAACCTTGCGGATCTGTCTTATAATAGTAAATCTCATAAATCAGGTTTATTAATATAGGCCTTTCTCGTGAACCACACGAGCGATTTCAATGGTATTTTTAATTTTAAGAATTTTTTTGATTTAAAAAAAATTGTGTTACCATTCTAGATTTTGGTGATTTCAGATCGCAAGTAAGTATTGTGTAATCGTGTTAATGAAACCCAAGCAATTTCTCAGAAAGCTTCATTTCTGTAAGCTAATCCTGGGATTTATGCTTTGATATGAGCTGGATCTTATTAAAAAATTCTCGTGTTTACTTTAATTTTTTTAATTGTCTTATTATTTTTTTGCGTTTTAAACAAAATATCAGAGAGCCAAGCTGCATAGTAACTTACGCTGTAAACCATTCCGGTTGTGTGCGTGTATCAACGCAAAAATCTGCAGGATTGGGAGGACCAACAACTTACAGCAGGATCCAAATGGCTTGTAGAGATGCACTTTTCTCGACAAGTTTTAGTCTTGGAGGATTTGTCATTACCTCGCAATAGCGTAGTACCCCGGAAAGCAAAACTTGAGTGTGGAACTGTTCAGTGTTTAACGCAAAAACCACTAATCCACATGGCCCTAAAGTGTTGCCAAACCATGAAAAAATGCCAAAACAATCAAATATTATTGTACCCTTCATCAAACAAACTAAGTGTTATCAAAATCTTTGTTTTGTTTTAAACAAAAATAGGACGAAAAAGATTTAACTTATGGGAACAGTTTAATATTTATCTATATTCTCGAATAAAAAAGGAACTTCTTATAAAAATACCATGATAACTAAATGAAAGGTTGCCTCAAATACATAAAATAAGACTGAAAGCCGGTCTTGAAAGGTAATAGTCCATATAAGTTAATCCGATTAAATTCAGTTCTATACTCGTAGCCATTAAGCCATGGCAAGTGGCCAATGGTCTGCTTTCAAATGCGCTCAATGTCTTGTTGCAGTGCCGCACCCAAAGTCTCTTATATTCTCGTCCGTTCTTTTATATCTAAAGTTGTCTATTTTTGTTATTATTTTTTTTTTCCTCTCAATACCACGCACCAAGTTGAAAACTACTTTTATCTTACCAAGATTGAATCTTATGAAAAAACATATATACAAATATAAATTGACAACGCCCTGGTCGTAAACTTAAAAGAAAAATAAAAAATCGTATAAATGGAAAATAAATTTGATACCCTGATGGCTACCACATTTCAATAAATTAACTGCGAATAACAAATCTGTCCTAATGGCCTTTAATTTGCAGTTAATTTCAAACACAGCCACACAATGTCATTTTGCATTTTGACTCTGAGAGGCTTTGATTCCAAAACGAATTGGTTCATCGTATAAACCATGTCGAAAGCTCGCAAAACAATGAGAGCTGCGCATGCGCAATAGATTCGTGGAGAATACGTAATATAAACTGATCGCTTAAGAATTTCTTAACAAGGTAATTAATACAATAACCGCCTCTGGCTGGGTAACTAGGCAAGTATATGAGTTTAGTGGTGCACGCGTCCGTCCACATCCGTAACAGCTAACAGCGCATACCGCGAACTTGGTGACTGAGACCACGAGCTGAGCGGCGCGGCGCGGAGCAAAAAAGTATATTTTTTTTGTATTTTTAGGTTTGAGTCCATACTAACATCTCGATATAAAAAATATTATTTTTTTTTTCTTTCAATATCGAAGAGTACGTGCTTGAAGTGCTGCACTGAACACTCCGTTACCACACCTTTTATAAGTAAAACCTAAAAGGGGCAACGAGTGTGTATGTTGGAATAAGAGGGGGTAGGGGGAATTTGACCATCAAGAACAAACATCAGCAGCTGCAGCAGCTCACTGAAAGGGATGTTGGATTATTTGAAAGATATTGAAAGTTTTAAGCGGAATGGACGGCCTTGCCGAAGGCAGTCTTTAAGCCCCATTTCATGGAACAACGATAATGCGGGCAGTACATTTATAGTAGAACCGCATAACATAACAAAGCTAGTGTGTGATTGTTCACTTGTTTCATTACACCTTAGCTGACCATAAGGAACCTGTGTGATCTTGTGGTTTGGTCTGTTGTTGTTAGGAACTAGTAATGGTAATAGGCGTTCGCAAACAGAGTGGATTTGTATGGGACAACTATGTTACCTTGTTATATCAATCATTGCACTGATGAAAGGTTTATACGCATAATGTTCTTTTGTTAAAAGGTTTGTTTTTTAAGAATTCAATTTTATAGTTTATGTGATGATAAACATAACTTTTTGGGTATGATACTGTGTTAAAGAGTAGATAAAAATAAGGGATCCATAAAGCAAATGAGATAGAAATATTGAACCACTCAGATCAATCCAAGTTTTGGCCTCGCGAATCGCGATGCTGTTTAATCCTATTGAAATGTTTACCATGCATCAGTTTCCATTTTGAAACGTCAAATTAATCACAAAAAAAATACTCTGAATAAAGAACGTGAATAACGAAATCATACAACCGAAAGGATATAAAAACAATGAAAAAACAAAAGGATCTACCTTAAAAAGTACTTTCACTACATCACTATGGATTCACCGGGATATAACGTTGGGCAGTTTTGATTAACAACGAGATGGCATGGCGTTATGGAATTTCAACGCAAACTTGTCTTCAACAAAATGGCGTTATATGGACACTATACAAAGTCAAATAACAATACTTACATAGTTATACAGATTTTTAATTATTTATTTTAAGATAGACATACCTGAAAAGAAAAAAAAAGATTTATTTTAAAATGTATGAATTATTTTAAGCATTTTATAAATGTACAATATTTTATTTTATGAAAGGTGTTTTTTGAAGTTCTAAAAATTTAAACATAATGCTACATGCTACGAGTTTGTTACAAGAAATTTAAAATTAAAATTGTTCAAAATTGATTTTATTGCGTCTGGAAAAAGAGGGTTTCTGCAAGTTGATTCGAAATGCATAGATATAAGTTTTCGATCTAGATCTTCCATTGGAAGGATATTAGTTCAACTATCAATCTTATAAATCAAAGCCAATGATTTCATTGGAAGATCAGAATTTAAAAGTTTTGTTACAATACAAAAATACATTAAAATATTTTATCGCAAGAAAAAAATCCTATTCGAAATGCCTAAAGAGCGATTTTGCGAGCTGTTTCGATTACGCCGAGAAATTGCTCAAATTTGGATCGATTGGGTTGGGTTTGGAAGCCCGTTTTTCAGAATCCTGTTTTTTTAAATCCTGTCTTTAAAATCCCGTTTTTTAAAATACTGTTTTTAAAAATCCCGTTTTTATAAATTCCCGCTTTTAAAATCCTGTTTTTTACCATCCCGTTTATTAAATTCCCGTTTTTATAAGCCCGCTTTTGGAATCAACACAAGGTGTTTTATTTTAAAAATCGCCGCGATTTTTAAAATAAAACACCTTGTGTTGATTCCAAAAGCGGGATTGAATTTATTTAACAGCCCAATGCTGATGATGATGAGGTGACATAATGTTCATGGGCGTTATGTCGTATGAAAGGAGACAAAAAGAAAACAAAAAACAAATATTTGGAGAAGTTGTTTTTATTGATTTTGTAAAAATAAACAACATAGAACATAACAAAAATGAGGTTTCAAGATTTTAGATATTTTTCCGAAATATTAAGATTAAAGTTTTATATTGTGAGCTATACGGCGCAAAAAATCTGTTTTAGTCATATTTATGTGTACAATATTGAGTAAATTTATCAAAATACGAAACGGGCTAAGCGGGATTAAACGTAATTTTAAAAAGCGGGCTCACGAGAAACGGGATTCTGTTTAAACAGGATTATTAAAAGCGGGATTTTAAAAAAGCGGTACTTTAGAATCGGGATTTTAATTTTTTTTTTGCGGGATTATAAAAAACGGGATTTTAAAAAACGGGCTTCCGAACCGCTCCCGGATTGATTAAATGCGTCCACATATATGAAGCAGGGATAAAAGCCTGTGCCTATTCATAGATGTGGCGCATTACAGTTTTTTTTCCTGGCTCTTATCAAAAGGATATAATTTTTCAACGAAAACGAGCTGAAGAGTAGTCGAATACTAGTTGTGGCTGGAGCTTCTTTTTAAAAATCCTTAGAGACCTTTAAGTTTTCCTTTTTCCATTTCTCAACTGTATTTACTACAGAGCCGGGGAAGTTAAGTTTTTTAATTTGCTTCTGGTGTTGGTATATTCAATCTAGTGAGTTGCCCTCCAAAAAAGTCTTAATTTTTAGAATTAAAAGTGCCATTCGATTAATTTTCTCAAATATGTAACATGTCCATAACCTTTGGTCGAATTAAGGTTTCATAGAAAAGTGTGAAATGTACAATGAAACGAGGTCATAATTTCACGAAAGATAGAATTTTAATGTTAAGACAACTACAGATTATTATCGATGAGATGTACATGTACATACATACAGGACATATTTTACATAAGTATGTTACGAAAATATCAAAATTAAGGATAATCCTAACGAAATTCGTTAAATAAAACATTATAAAAATATATGTAGACAGTAGGCATGCAATACATCATGTTGAATTGGTAGGAAAAACTTGACTGAAAATTGTTGTTTCACGTTTCACAAGGATAACTCTAATCCATTTTACAGTCTTCCTTGGTTTTTATTGTTATAATATGACATTTTATTTTTTGAAATGTTGATGGCTGACATGGGTCAACATTGTCCTTTATTAAATTGAAATAAAGTATATTTTTGTGAATAATGTGGGAGAAAATCAATTAACGAAAGCTTACGCAGGTACAATTTAAGGTTGTGCTTGATACCTAAGAAAATGAGATTTTTTTCAAATTCGATTTATTAATTGATAGTTCTGTTGATTATTGGAATTTAGTAATACAAATTAATTTTATTGATAAACAGTTTACAAAAAAAAAACACCTCTTAGTAACATTTTACAGCGGAAATGGAATTCATTGATCTCCAACAATATCATCTGATCGGTTGATTGTTTTAAAAAGCCAAAAACAAGTATTTATAATAAATTTCAAGTCACGAGTCACGATAAGAAAGGCTAATGCACTCATACGTTACGTATTCTTTTTTTTAAAACAATAATCCAGATATTTTTAATGAATTGCACTCAAATAAATTTTTAAGTTTGTTCATCAAAATTTTACATCGTTGAAACTTTTAACAGGCTAAACAAATAATTTGAACTTATCAAAACCAGTTTGTGCATTTTACTGTCAGTTTTATAATGATGGGGTAACATGTACATGTACATATATACTCGTATATACCTAATGAACAGAGATTGATTGAAATTATAAAATGGGTGACTGATGTATCTCAAAAATCAATTTCCAACAAAATAGTATTTAATTAGCTAGAACATGGGTGCATGCATAGTGCCTTCATTCACCAGCATTGACTAAGTCGTCATTGTGGCTTTATAGAAGTGGTAATTTCTAAAAACTTGACAAGAAATAATAAAAGCATTAAAAAGTTACTATAGCGGGAAAGATGCTGCGCTTTTTAAAACTCTATTTTTCGTTTTCCTGTAAACAAAAAAAAATTATTTTGAAATTGTCATTCTTCGACAAAAAATGCTTTACATTAGAAAAAAATTATTGTCCATATACAAAAGTTTCGGTAATAAGCCGTTGGAATTGAAAAACTGAGCATGGGTCCAAGGGTTTGTTTGAAGCTTAGAAGATTCTTTTTAATAAAGACCCAGCTTTTTATCTGCTGTTTTCGGACACATTTTATTTTCATCACTTTCTAAGCATTTTCTTAAGCATCACTAGTATAATTTCCTCCAACTTCCAAACAGGTTTTGTTGCAAGTAGGCTGCAAGCTATCTTGTAGGGTTCTAATAGTATTTTAAATTAGTAAAAAATTTAAAAAACAAAACTAAGATTTCGATATATTTACACTTAAAATGAATCCACCATCAACGTTAAGGCCTTTTGCTCTACATCAATTTTTGCAGAAAGCGTTTTCGTGGTTCAGAAATTCCTCACTTCAAATACTGAGTGCTGCAGCACCGCTCCAGTTCAGGAGGACGCACCACCACCGCTCCGGGCCTGGCAAGGCAACACTGTCCCATACAGGGTTTGGCTCCAAAATTAAAAACCTATTATCGTCATTCAACTTCCTTCAACAACTTACATATAGATGTAACTAATATACCTTGCAAGGATTCTTCTAGGAACATGAAACCATAAAAACTTCCCCATTAAAGTCTTACCTGTTCAAACGATACCTACCCCTGCCAAAGGAAAAGTTGAACTTTAATTCAAATCGAGACCACATTCAACGAACATTCGAGTCATAAGAACCAAGAGCCAAGTTAATCAAACACGATAAACTCGATTACAACGAGTGGGAGATATAAATAAATATTTTATTAAAGACATTAAAGACATTCGAACATGCTCGAAAGTTCTTATAAAATACAAAATGCAAGAAAAACAGCCATAATCCAACTTATATGCCTTAGCATCATGGGTTTTTTTATAACGAACCAGCAAAAAAAAAGAACAAAATGATAACTGGCCTTGACCTTTTTAAATGGTTTTAAGTTTTAATGCAACAAATAAAAATTCCATCAACTGGTTTGCGAAAGTAATTTATTTATTTTTACAGATATTTTGTTATTACCAACTAAGACTCACCCTGTCCATTGATCCTGGTTAATGTATTATATTTAAGCCCCGTGACAAGCGATAGTGCAATACAAAATAATGTATATTTACTTTGTGGGCGTAACAGCGCACTATATGCCTATTATTATTTGAACAACAAATATGCTATAGTGACTAATACTACATAAAATAATAATATAATATTGTTTACACAAACACCGCTGCGGCTACTTTGGCTAATTGGGTTATTTATAACCGTCAGGCGTCATACAAATATGACTTTTTGCCTTTTGCAGAAAACAAATTTAATGGCATATGCCATGGCGAGACAAATTATAGATTACAATGTTAATTCTTATCAAAATACACTTTGATTCTGAGGCACAGAAATCAAATCAATTGCTGCTTTATTGTTGGTGGCCCTGGCATTTAGATGCATTCTCTTACATAGTTTAAGAAGCAAATGCAATTTTCATGTCCTCGGAGATAAGCTATTATTATGTAGAATGTAGTTTCTTGTTAATAAGAGACAATAAATGAAAATTTTGCTTTAAAAAAGCCGATTTCATTTAAAACTAAAAATCAAACCAATTGCTCGATTATGCAGACAAGAGGAAAGTCCGCTTAACTATATGTATTGTATATGTCTCCCAGGTCAAATTGATAAACACATTTTATGTTGAAATTCGGATTTTGAGGACAAAATTCGAGGTAAAAAATATATTGTATATTAGATTTTAAACTGCCATATATGCTTCATGGGGGGTCTAACGATTTTAATTAAAATATGATATAGGGATTCATTAGTTTTTTTTTTTATAAGGCACTGGCACTCAAGCTTTTAGGAGAGAGGGAATAGAAATATTGGAAAGAATTTTTGGTGGTATAATGGATCTATATTTTAGGTATTTCTTTCTACCACCAACTAATAAATTGTAAAAGTTTATTTGTTGGCCTGGGCTGTATATCAGAATTGATATTTTTTACTAGCTTCTACCACGGTATAGTCAATGTTCTAACCACAGGCATACAGATACGACCGCCAACTCTTACTCCTCTTGCCTTAAACACCCTCAAAATATTTTATTCAAAAACGTATGTGTACATCTCTGGCTGTGAATTTTATTTTTTCGTGTATTGGTTTCCTGAGCTTAAGAGAGAGCTTCAACATACTTAAAATAAAATGCACACCAAGCTTGTAGGCAAAGATAGAAAATATAAATATAAGTTGGCGGTCTTTGTCTGTATGCCTATGGTTCTATTATAGACTTTTATTTTATGTGCTTTGAACGTCCAAAATCACACGAAAAAAACTTTTGCTCCAAACATAACAAAATGTGTCAAACCAAAAAAGAATTGAGTTACAGCCATTGTATTTAAAATCTATAGTATTCCCAAAAAGCGGAACGTTTTGTGCGCCATCTATGGACGACGTTCACAAGCTTTGATCGGGGAGTAATTTTAGTGGTTTTTGTCTAAACTGCTATGGGAAGCAAAAACAACAATAGAAGACATTTGATGTAAAGTAGATAAGACAACTAGCGCCGCCATTGACGACGTTCAAAACTAAAATAAAATGTTCTATGAAATTACTATAAAAATATATATACATACAATGTTACAGCTCAGATGCTATCAAAATGAGTGAAATAAGTTTTCGATGTAACAAGGCCAAAACCTTCTGAGGAAAACCGAAGAACTGTCGTTATGCTAACATTTAAGAAACCGAATTTTTTCATGAACGAAAATTAAAGCAAACATTACTGAAATGTCACAAAGACAGTTACATTTTTCGGTTTTACAGCTCCTTTGGTTCCGACCCTTGCTTTTAATGACACTACGGTGTGGTCAGCTCTTAAGCAAAAGTTGACTGTTTTGCAGCACAGTTTGCTATAAATCGGTTTTTGCACTATTTTTTTTAGAATACTTAAAGATCTCGATATAAGTACACAAATCTGCAGGGAGCAACCATTTAATAGAGTCTGGCATCAGGCTTTGCGTGCTTTTGGACGGGTTTCAATCTGATATTCAAGTAATGAATAGTGCTGTGTCCCAAGGCTCTCTTCCGACTCCGACTCTCTTCCTCATATCTATAAATGATCTCTTGTTTAAGAATTCTTATCCACTTTATAGCTAAGATGCAGACAGTAATCCCAGCTTTTCATATTCGTTTCCAGATTCTCAAACCCGTTCCTCGGATGTGGAACCGAAACGTCATCAACGTATAGTATAACTAATTTGATTGTCATTGTGCAATGCTGTGTCCTGCGTATGTCAACGGCATTGTTCAATGGGGTATTGTCAACGGAACTTTTGAAGTTTATTTAATTTCATCAAAATTTTTTGTAATCCATTCGCTTTATTTTGTGAATGATCAAAAATTCATTTACTGCAGAGTTTCTTAATTTTTCAAGTAACAGTGCTTCTACTCACTAATTAATTGGCCTAAGATTTAAAATGCACTATTAAAGTGACTGAATACAAACTATTTATATGTTTCATAACTTTGTTAAATTAATCAACCTATCGGAAGATGTTATAATCATTGCAAATGGCGTCGCGTCGTACGTCAATCATATATTGACATTTGTGAACAAAACAGCTGCAGACTGCAATAGGTAAAATTGAAGTTGCCAAAAACTCCAGTGTTTCCAGTATATAGATGTTATAGTTATATATAGTAAACATCATATTTCAAGATGAAAATTGGATGATTAATTTTGCGCCAACTTATAAATATAAATTGAAAAACGTTACAAAATCTAACTTTTAACATTTGCACTTGTTTAACTGCAGGTTAGATTGATGAACAATCATATTCATAGAAGGCACTAAGCAAAGCACTACATCAATATAACTTCATAAATTTAAACCTTTAACTTAAAGTCTTCTAACGGAACATCGCTATAGGTCAACAACAACAACAAATCAAAAAAAAACCACTTTACAATATTATTCGAATTCATCAAAGAAGCTCGTAATCATTTTGTATGCATTTTCACTTCAAGCGTTGTGTATGCATATTTTGTTCCCAACCTATCGTCGCGTCGCGCGTCACCCCGACCCATCGAATTTTATCTGGTTTTCCTTTCACTTTTCTTATTGTGTGCTCGTATTTGCGGTCGTATCGTACACTTTAAATTTATATGCCTTCCCAATCCTTCCTCTGCGTCGCATCGGCAGACTTTTTGCATTCAATCATTTAATTCTTTGAAGCAAAAAAAAAAAAAAAATTATGATAGTACCTACTCTACTCATGCCTTAATAAACTTTAAATATTTATTAAAAGGTGTAACTCTTAATTCTTTATTTTTTTAATTTGTTACTACACTGAATAATATTTAACATTTATGGTGTACCAATGTCGAGGTGTGTGTGTGCTGAGGCTGACGAGCTTTTTGAGGTGAGGCGAAGTATTTTGAAGACCAATATCTTGCTTGGTTGTTCTTTAAAAGGAAATGTGTTGCGCAATTATTGTGATGAAGTTTGCAGATATTCTTTTAGACTGGTTTTGCTGCAAAATCGAATTTTAAGTGAGGCTTGTGAAAGGAATAAATTATTGCTTAAAATTCATGAGACAATATTGCCACGAAGAAGATCACTGTTGAATAAGAATAAATTCGTTTTGGTTATGTATGTTGAAACTAATGCTCATTTGTATTTTTTAGTGATAGGTATCCAACAATTTTTGTTCGATATGAAAGGCCCGTATTCAATATTTTCAAAGGCTATAAGGGTTTTAAAATTACCTACATAACAAATCGTTCGGAACATTTTTCAAATTCAATATTAATGTTGCTTAGAAGACTTTCTTACACTTAAAATACTGTCAAGATCAAGTTTCGGCGGCAAAGGTTCTAATTATTACGACATTTTCTACGTAGGTATCCAGTCATACTTGTTATCTCTGGCTCAAAGTTGAGACAATGCAGAGGGAAAAATTGAGCCACACATTCTTGTGGTTCAACTTAGAAATATGACTTTTACATAGTTTAACAGTAAGTCCCAAAATATGATTAAGGGTTAATTGATAAGCGTTCCGATCGATGCGAGAGTTATACGTTTCTTTCATCAATCAATTTAAAGGCTCTTTTCTGAATTCTATCCAGGACACGAAAATGTGTTATAGCAGTGGCTGTCCAATGCTCCAAATTTTGCTCCAAACTTTGGGCAAAAGTTTGCCTTAATAGTTAAGTTTTTGATTCTCTTGAAATTTCTTGCTCCAATAATTTATCAGCGTTTCCATGACTTGGGAGAAATAATATAAGCACTCTTGCGATTGGTCGGTAGTTTTTATGTGGAGATGAAGAAACGCCTCTTTTAAGAACGCGGATTGAAAAATGCTGTCGTAAAGAAACTTGCTGAACAAGACAGATGGAATAGTTTGCTCAGTGGTTTTGCCAGCAGACAAGCTTACCTCTTCAGAACTTTGGGAGGAATTCAAGCCGGGCCAGCGGATTTGTGTGTAGCGAGATCCTATTACTCTTTCAACTGTACAAGTACAAACAAAAATTTGACCCATAAAACAATTTACCACATGATGAAGAAAGTCTAATCACTCTGTAGTATTGTCGAATTTGCTCCAAACTGTGATGTTAAAAAAATCAGCTTGTGCATAGCAGCTAACCACAAGAGACAAGAGTGTCAATGTCAACAATGGCCCGAAACAGAATACGTAGTAAATTTACGAAGCTTGAGGCATTATAGTATTCTTGTCTCAAAGAGTTGGGTTAGTAACATCAGAGATCAGACACTTACTTCCTTTCCTTCACCTTTTTCCCTTTTTTCAGCCCAAGCTGAATCATTTTTCCTCTTTTGTTAAGATACATTTCTGTTCTGTTTGGAAATGGAGTTTATCGTTTTATTTTGTCAGAGTGATAAGCTTAGATAAAAGAATTGGCCACAGTCTGATATTTTTTCTTGTGCCCATTTTTTGCTTAAAAAACGTCAAACATTTCGTCATTCGAAATTACGAGTATATACGGGTTTTTGAAATAGCAAGTAGTCAAGGTAGCAGGTGGTTTTTATTGACTTTTTATAAAAAGATATTCATTCCGATTTTGTCCATAATCAAAAGCCATGTTTTTAGAACTAGCTATACCTAAGCTTTTGATCAATAATAAAGTTGATTCTAATCATTCTTTTTGGCAAAACAGTACTTAATTTATCAGCTTTTTTTTATATAAAACTTGCATAAGCCCGCAGCTACCTAAGAATGCTATCATTAGTTTACATATTCCATTGAGGTCAAAAACTACATAAACTCAAACTTAATTTCAAAGCAAACAATTTATTATCAACTTTATTGCTTATAGCTGGTTTAATTTAATTGCTTTAACAAGTCTGCTGTCATTTTGTCAGTGGCAAACTTATCGTTCATTAACCCTTAAGTTGCACGATTATAATAGTTATAAATTTGTATCTATACAATTTGTGAATGTAATATACGTCTTTCAATATCGTGCCATAGCAATAAGGCACCTTTGTCCGATTGTTGACTTAAATTATGAGATGCACGAGCCTATCATATCTACGTAAGAGCCTCAGCAAATAATGAAAATATTTTTGCTATAATAATTATTTTTTGACTTTGATTGACAACAGTTTAATGCAAGTACAGCAGACCAGCTTGTGTCAGAGTTATAATAAATTAATCAGAACATCTGAAAAAAAAATGAAATTAAAGCCCACAGTCAGTGTTGTACAAACCTCTATGTCACTGGGGTCATGAATTTGTTCAATATTATCGGTTGTTTATTTATAATCCAATAAAAATGATAAGCGAATTAATTGAATAATAAAATAAAAGCTGATCATATTACAGCATATAGACGAGTCCGTCTGAAAGTGTTTTTTGGCCTCGAGGAATATTTTCTTTCAGCACTTTTCTTTACTTAAAGATTCAAGTGTGAAGCAGTTAAAAGGGTATTTTTATAAAATCAAAATTATTAAAGTGTCGAAATAGTAGAGAAAATTTCGACTTTATTTGCTTAATTCAAACTCATGATGTTCTTAACTCTCCGATTACACTACTTCACACTTGTAATCCGTCTGTGATGAATTTTTCCACTGATTATTAAGATAAGCAATTATGTATGTGTTTGCGTTTTTTAGCGCAATAATAAAGGGCGAATACCACGCCCAGAGTTGAAACTTTTTATTGCCAAGGCAATTACTACATGAGGTTAGCGACATTCAATTTTAAGCTTGCAGCTCAATTTGCACAAAACAAGACAAAACTTTAATTTTGTTTATGGGTATCTAGTAATTCTTGAACCAAGGAATACAAAACGAAATTTTCATCTTCTTAGTTCTAATCTGTATCTGCGACCAATAGTAAGAACACATTAAGGAATTAATGCATAGAAATATTATTAACGGAAATCCCCCTTAGAAGTGGGCGTGTCCTAAAAAATTGTAAAAACAAAATTTAAAGCACTAACTGGAGTTTTCATCGTTAGTCAATTTTTAGGCATATGTGTAAGACTACAGCTGAATTAGGTAGTTTTTTGACGATCTTAACCAAATACAGGTATTTTATAAAAATCACGCCCTTAAAAGTGGGCATATTGCAAACAATTCTGGGATTTATTTTTCATATAACGAACGGAAAAAAAGGTTAAAATTGAATACTGGTACCTTAAATTTTTAAAACTATGATTTCGTTCTTTTATGAAAAGTGGGAGTAAGTCACGCCCAAAATTTATAAATTTCTTTTCGTACACAAGCTTTTTAGTTTTGACCAAGAGACACACAAATTTGGGCTTTTTGATTTATTATAAGAAGGTTCCGTTTATTTTTCTAATGAAAAGTGGGAGTCAGCCAAAATAATTTTTTTTCGTTTTTATGCATAAGATGGTTACACGTATGTACAAATAATTCCCACAAAATTTAAGGTTTTTTGCTCGAATGAAGCATCTTTATTTTATAAAAATAATATTGACAGTTTTGTATGAAAAGTGGGCGTCAGCCACGCCCCAACTGAAATATTTTTATTTAATTAAAGGACATTTACCTACAGCTTGCGCGTGGAAAATTTTAGCGCTGTGCTTTGATCGTAACTATACAAAAAACATTATTTAATTTTGAGAAATTTAGGTTGTATAACAAAAATGGCGATTTTGGGCGTGTTTGTGGGCGGATTTCACCAGTTCAAGAACATAGCCATACTTTTGAACCAAAGATTATATACATATACCGAATTTCAGCTTAAGCTTAGCTATAGTAAATAATTTTTCATGGATAGGAGTAGCAATGATACAGGGGATGTGGGCTGTGTTGCTAACCTACAGTTATGGGCATTGTATATATACATTTTTATAGTAATTTCATTTAACATTTTATTTTAGTTCTGAACGTCGTCGATGGCGGCGCTAGTTGTCTTATCTACTTTACATCAAATGTCTTCTATTGTTGTTTTTACTTCCCATCGCAGTTTAGACAAAAAATACTAAAATTACTCTCCAATTAAAGCTTGTGAACGTCGTCCATAGATGGCGCAAAAAACGTTCCGCTTTTTGGGAATACTATAGATTTTACATACAATGTTATGGGCTCGAGTACCAGCCCAGCTTGGCAGCAATTTTGCTACACTTTCGACTGGATGCCACAAGTGGGATTTTCGTAAAATAAATATACAAAGTAAAATTGCAAAAAAAAAAAATGTTGGAGGCGGGTAAGAAGTTCCTTACACCGTCACAGAAAGATTTCATCAATATTGATTCCTAGTGTCTCCTATCGTTTATTGCCTTTTTTCTGGTGTACTTTTCGTCGTGCAAAGTTATGAAGTATTATCATGTAAAATGGCTTGTTTTTCCTATAAACGATAAGAACTACTATTTCGTTTGCATTTTTTTTTTCTCGGTGCTGTACATGAAACATCGATAATTTTGTACCTCTAGAGGACTCTATACAAAGATATCAGTATCAGGGGACAAGACCAAGTCCTAAATAGAAATGCCGGTCCCGTTCATTTATACGTTCACGTTAGCCAAACGTAAACCAATTAGAATGAATGAAAACTAAAGAAATGTATTTGATAACAACTTACCTTTGAAGTATGCGTTTCTTTAAAAAGGGTTCGAACTGCAGAAATGTTTACGTTCTACCTCAAAAGGGATGATTTTTTCAAAGCTTTACTTTCTGCCCTCAAAAAACACTAGCCTTTCAATATGCATTGCATTGTGACTCCCTAATTTGTATTTACCTTGCGAGCAATAAGAAAATAAGTTAACACACACTCTCCATCACGTGATTTCCTCTCCGAAGACGAAGGGGAGAAAATGCTTTAAAAGGTCATTTTCTTCCAGTGTTGTTGTTGTCATTTATAGTCTCAAGTCTCGCCACGTCCCATAGCCGGGGAATATGAACACACAATCTGTCTACTCATAAATAATTAATAAATATAATCGAATTGAACATTTTGAGATTGAAACAAATAATTTTATTTACTTTATATATACTCGAGCCACCATGTGCTAGCTATAGGTAAGAAGTATCTTCGAATCTCAAACATGAACTGAACACTACTGGACGACTCTGTGCTGCCTGCCCTGCACACATATCACTATCAGTATCAGCATCAGCAGCACTCTCCGCTTAGCGGGTAGGAAATCTCATTTCGCAGTAGTTAATCTCCAGCACTACGAGCTACAAGTCTCAATCAGAAAAGTGAATTAAAATGTGTACATTTCTAACATTGAAAGTGGAATTCGAGAACCAATTGAATCAGCTGTTAGAAGTCCGGAAGGAACGAACTCTATTGATGACAGACAAGCGTTACAATGAATTGGTATTGGAGACCAAGGAAGCTATAGAGAGGCGGCGTTGTGGTTTGGAGCTATCTGGGCTACACTATCGCCGATTAAAAAGGTTTGACATAATAACTGTTGACGGGCGTGAAAAGTTAGTCCAGCGAAATGAAAGGGAACAGAGTGTCGGAAAGACTATACACTTTTGTATGGCCAGTGATATGTTTGACGCCATCCATAGTGTCCACTTGAAAATTGGACATAAGAAAGAAAAGGGAATGGAGTTGGAGTTAAAGAAAATGTTTTGCAATATCACTCGAGAGGTTATAGCCATCTATTTGAAATTGTGTCAAACGTGTGCCTTGAAAAGGAAATACAAGGAAAAGGCTTCAAATGCTAAGGATGAGTGCTTGCCTGACTTGAGCCTACGTTGCCAGGTGAGTTTGCCTCTTTCAATGTATTCATAAGATTGAATTAGGAATTTCAATTATTTAAGATTGATATCATTGACATGGAAGTTGAAACATATCAAGGGTTTCGATACATACTCAATTATCAGGATCATCTCACCAAGTTTCTGATCCTTCGGCCATTGAAGAAGAACACTCCGGAAGAAGTTGCCGATGTTTTATTTGACATATTTTGTTTGATTGGAGTTCCTAGTGTATTTCTTTGCTCGAATGAATATGGGTTTTGTGAAAAAGTGAGTTTTTTTTATTTTTCGCTTCAAGCAATATTAAAATGTCCTTTTTTCTATCTTGTAGGTTCTTCAATGCCTCTCACAAGACTTTAAGATTAAATTAGCGAGGGGAGAGTATCAAGAGGATGCTATCAAACGTATTTCCCAAGACATTTTAAGAACTGTTGCTGGTTGGATATCACACAATGGTTCAGCTGATTGGGTTTCCAGTCTTCGAATAATTCAAAGCTTAAAGAATCGCTGCTTTAACCAATCAATCAAACGTTCACCTTTTGAGGCACTTTTTGGAAATCGACAACCATTTTCACTTTTTGAAAGAGATTCGAATTTGATTGTTCAGACTGAAGATGAGCTTCGATCAAAAATTGACTTATATCAACAAAAGCTTGACGAAGTTAAGGAAATACGAAATGCGATCAGCAAGAGTCACGATGAAGCCCTTCAGCACAGCTGTGACATTCAAGAAAAAGATCGCTGCCTTAATTGTGACAAGGAATTGAGCCAGGAAGTGTATTGTTGGAAATGTAGTGGGCCATTGCATTTCAACTGTGCTCTTACAAATGATGCCTCGGAGAATCCTTTTTGCAAAATCTGTGCAAGCAAGACTGTTTTTGTTGTGCAGGATTTATTAAAAATAGGACAGAAACGGAAGATGGAGGAATTTAATGGGAGAGAGTTTGACTTGGAGGAGCAAAGATGGACATCTTGTAATAGCAGTACGGATATAGATAACAATATTCATTCAAGTAACAATAGCCTTCACAATGGGCAGGGAAATAAAAGTAAGAATGTGGGCACAAAAAACTCTATCTTGGAGAAAGTTTTTTATAGTGAAGCTGTGGGTAAAAGGTTAAAAACTGATTTCACTGTGAACTATTAAAAAAAAATATATATATATTTTGGGTACCTATAGATCAATTTAGCTAGTCTGTCCAACTATTTTTCAAAACAATGAGGAGAACATTTTAAAATAAACTTAATAGAAGTATTAAAATGCAATTTTAATTTAGACTATTTTCAATTACAGTTTTTTTAACCTAAGGCATTACAAAACTGGCTTCTTCACTATGGCATAGATGACAATGTGTGAAATTATTTCATGATCTGATGCAATCAGTCACATTTCTAATATTTTTTGACTGTGATTGTTTTTTTTTTTTTTCCTCAATGTTTTTAGGATCTTTCAAAATTGGGAGGACTCTGGTTTCCAGCCCTAAAATAAACTTCATTTTGAACTTTTTACAATATTTTTTTGTATTAAGAGAGCGGGACAAATCTTATTTTACTGTTTTTTTCTAACTTTTCATAAAATCTGAAACACAGAATCTTTCGAAATTGGAAAAAATAGAATTTTCGTGACTCTCTCGTAAATGATTAGGTTACTCTTTGAAAGTCCTTAGGGAAACGACCAAAATGGTCTTTCTGGAGGTAGAGTACCTCATTTTCAGTTATATATATCTGGATTTTTTCACGTTCAACGATATTTCCTGCCGAGGTCCTATTTCTACTTTTCCAATTAAGAGTCATTAAGAACGATCTTTTTTCGTTATCATCTTTGGTTCAGTGGACGTTCCATAAAATGGCGGGAGCAGTGACAAAAGTAAGATGTCCTGCTGCTGCTGGAGTCACCAAAGAATTTTAAATCACGCATAGTGTACACCATCAGGGAAGCGTCTTGACGCCCCAGCTCTTTATTGCTGCCCTATACTAAAGACTTGCAGATACAATGTCGGATCTCAAAGTGCACCAGTTATTATTTGATGACAATGGAGCCGTCATAAGCTAGAATCTTTCATTATTGAAACAAGTTCAAAAAATACTGAATATACTTGTGCTACCCGTTTTCCGACCGCGCATGCCTATTCCAGATATTTATTTGATTGGAACAGTGATTCCCAAGTTTGAAAAGTTTAAATATATGGGAACTATGATTAATGAAGAAAAAACTTGTGATGACGACATCAATCATAGCATAAGCGTCTTCAAAATATAATGTGTTAGTTTAAATTATATCCCAAAAACTCCATACAGCAACAATACAATCGTAAAATGATCGCCTTTAGATGACTGACAGGTCAGAACTACTGCCATTTTTTAATATAGCCCGGTATGAGAAAACATTTTCTATAGATATTTTGTTTGGAGTGAAACTTCTTTAATATCGGGGTGATTTGGAACTGGACGAAACGGATATGCGCCATGACACTTTTTAGCAAATAAATCAAACAGAGGGAACGAATACAGCTCTCATTTTCTCCTGTAATGTACTTTGTACATTATATCAATCTTAAGCGAGTGAGCAGGCGCGATTAAACGTACAGACAGTTGTAAGATCTGTCAATGAAAAATTGTTCCAAAAGTTTTACAACCTTGTGAACTTACAATTAATTGTTAGAAAATTGTAAGACATTTGCATTGCATTTGCATTGTAGATATGTATTTGCTATTGTCAGCAGCTCATTGGCAGGTCATCTTATTATTATCAGAGCGTTAGTAGGTCTGACAATATTGTTAGACCTGAGAATCGTCTGTACATGTACATAGTTTAAGTTAGTATGTTTGTAAATAGGTACACGTGATTTGCATGTTGTCTAACAGGAGAAGTTTTAGAAAAAGATTAGAATGAACCTTAGTTCAAGAAGAATGCAAAATGCAAACAAATGCATAAGAAAAGTATTTAACGGAAATTCGCATTAAAAAGATTATTAAAATTCTCAATAGGAGTCCTGAATTTTTGAAAGGAGTCCGTTTTCGATGATTTTTATGTAGTGACGTCCTGATGGAGATTAGTCAAAGGAGCCTAAAAAAAAGAGCAAGCGTGCCGAACCGTTTTTTTGCATATGTTGCAAGCATTTAGTCATAAACAAAGTTTCAACGTAAGCCCAAAACTTACTTTTCTGAAGTTTCACTTCAACCGAGTGTGAATTACACACACATATTTTTTGTACTTTATGTTCCAAGCGACTTTTACTTTTTCGACCGTTTTGATTGAATGCAGTATTTTATTGCATATGAACTTCCGTAAAAAATTCTGTAAACAGGATGTCGAAAAAGTGTTATAAAAAATATAGGAAAGGAGACATTGTGTCGAGCTGCTCTTTAAAAAATTGAAAAGTCCTGCCGGCTTAAAGGACTACAATAAAGATAAAATAATTTTAAAAGCAAGTGATTTTTCAGACACCTTGCACAAATAAAAAAAATAGCCCATTAAATTCAGATTATATTATTTGTTTACCTTAAACTTATCTCATATGTACACTTGTTGCTATATCAATACAAAATCTACATCTCATAAAAAGTGCATTTATTGGCTATGAACGGATCTTTTATCTTTTTAATGACAAGGTCATTTTAGTAAAACAATACTATATAACAAACAAAAAAAAAACACCTGTATTTACATTCGCTGTTCCAATTAAATTTTTATTTTATGTAAATATTAATTCATCCATTTATATGATAAATTTTATTTTGCCATGATCGACATAAACAAAATTTTCCACACATCAATCATTAAAGTAGTAAAGTAGCAAAAAAAAAATTTATTTTCATACAAGAAAAAAAAAATTATTAAATTACAACTTTACATATCAAATTATATTGCATATCAATATGCAGTTGTAAATTTTTGAAAAGTTTAACAAGTTGTCGCAACAATGTTTTTTTTTTCAAGTCTTCAAGAGTGATTAAAAACATGTAGTAAATGGGCGTTTGAAGGTCGCGCTGGCAAAATGTAGCAGCAAAAGCTTGCCATGGCAGAATGGTTGGTGCTGGTCTAGCTGCTACTCAGGCCCGTAACCTGGATTTCTTTTGATAGGTGCTATCTACACTTACTTAAGTCAAATTTTCAAAAGGACAATGTTGCAAATGCATTGAAAAAGAAAATACTCTGGTTACAAAAAGCCAGAATGTTTTTTGGAATATTTTGGGAATTTCTAGCGTAACATGTCTAAAAAAATAGTTATTTTTATGATGCTGATTATGCTAAAAGCATTTTTTACCAAAATCTTGAGCCACTCGCTTTTGGGGCTTTGACAATGTAAACCCCATTTACTTTCAATTTATTTTATGCGATAGAAAACTGCTTCCGTTCCGAGACCTGGTTTTTCTTTTTTGAATTGCGAATAGGAGGTGGATGTTTGACGTTTCCTAAAGGAGAAAACAGGCTTAGCCTTAAGTTCTATCAATATTTGCGACATATCTACAATTAATAGCCAATTATTTACTAAGAATTCGAAGACTACTTTTCTGAAGAGCTATAACAAAAGTTGTCCATGCAATGCCTAACTTTGGAGACATTTCAGTCTACATGTTTTTCTGTATATAAATGAAGTAGCATGTTTGACATGTCCCAGACCCTGAAACCACGGAAAAGTCTTTATTTCCAACTAAAGAATTCCAACTTCAAAAGTTTCCTACTAGGTTTTGGTATAGATTGTCTTGAAATATTCTCAGGTCTTCTTTCAACCATGTTAAACCCTCCCTTTTCCGGATGTAATTGCAATAGTTTCAAGGGGACTAAGAACTCAGACTAAACTATAAATAAATACTTGAATGCAAGTAACACAAAGTAAATCCTTACTAGTGCCCAGTATCAACAACAAAACAAAGTCATATTTCGATTCGGAAAAGCCTAGGCATCTTTAACCCCTCGCGAAGTTACGCGCCTGCAGTTGCAGCAGCATTCTAGTTAGTATCAAATGATATTGGAACCTTGATGTGGTATGTTGAAAGCCAGAATTAAGTGTTTGTCAAGAGGGGATCAATTAAGCGGGTATGTAGAATAGTATTCTGTATTCTTGCACATGCATCCGAAGTTGGCCAAAAAGAGAAAGGACTTTTGATATTCCAGAACACGATCGTACTTAACCAAGGTCACATCAAAATTTATAAGAAATATTTTTTCTCTTTTATTTGAATGTCTTTTAGTCTGTAAATGTGCGTTAATAGATTGTGGATGGTTAGGGAACAGGTTTTTATAAAAAAAATTAACTTTCAAGTTAAACTTCGTTATCGCCGTATCGGTATGAATATGCAAGACTTTAGAATTAGCATTTATTTGGGAATTCGTGTAGGTTTATGGGAGCAAGAATTTAATACAAAACGCATGAATAAATTTAAGCTGATAACACAATTTGGTGTTTTTGGTTCAGTTGACATTAACATGCATTACAGTTTTTTTTTTTTTTACTTTTTTGTGTAATTTGTGGGAATTCTCGAAGCACTTCAAATTCAAAGCATTCTAGGAAAAGACTTGCATTAGAAGGAGGTTATCTTTCTATTCTATGTTATTAAAACGTCCCTTAACATTGTATGAACTTGGAAGTGAGTGATTTTCAATAAGCTTTATCATGACTTTAGCTAATATTTGAAATTATCTTTTTTCTTTGAATATTTTTCAAGGGTAGAACATATTGTCGGAATGAATATCCCGCATTTTTATTTGAATTAATGTCAATGCGTTGTTTAAAGAATAAATTTAAATTAAATTAAATTTAATAAATTTAAAACAGTTTAATTATTTCTTTTTACAGCTCCACCAGTCGAGTCCAAACGTTGCCAAATGCGTGTATACCTAGTTACTATAGAAGGCAAGTTATGGATTCGTGAATAAAAAAAATTAAGATATCAATCAATATGACATTAAGGCAGTTCAGAAGTCGAAAAAAATGGGTCTCCCAATTCCGTCTGTCTGTTCGCACTTCTGCAGCCTGAACGGATGGGTTGTATTGCTTTAAGTTTGGTATTTAGCATTTATCGGACCGCCCCTCAGAATTTTTTTAAAATTTGTACTCAAAGCCCGCAGTTAACAGTACCTCCTCCCATACAATTGTGAAGAAGAAGTACCTCTCATAGAATTTTATTATATTTTATATTTGTTATAGTTTTTCAAAAATAAAAAACCTCTTTTTTAAAATTTTAATATTCTTTTCTTTAGAGGTAGATATTAAAGCAATTAAAACATATTATTGCATACTTAGTTTTTTTCAAAAAAAAAACTCATAAAGTCTTAAAAAAATTAAAGATTTAAATTAAAACCAATTTTTCTTAGTTTTTCAAAAAAAAAAGCTAGTTTTTTTCTTTAAAATGTTTGATGGTAAAGTCAAAATCGGTAAAACCGTTTTGTAAATAAGCCGGAACAAACAAACAGACAGACACAAACTGTATAAATTACTTTGTTTATTTATTATAATAAGTACCGTCAATACTTTCATATGGATTTAGTAAAGAAGCTGTTGTTTTAAAATTACAACAGACACTGTTGTGATATTTATTATAATCACTTATGATTGAACCTGATTGATGCAAATTCATTTAAAATAACTTAAACAAAATAATGTATGTACATGACATGATAATCTCAATTTGGAGCATTGCCACAATTCCACTATCCCTAAAAGAACAACATAGTAACAGGCTGTCAGATGACTTTTCCATGCTCATATCGTCAACTGCTATCGCCTTCGCCATAGGCCATAACATCAGCACACTGTCTCTCATGAAAGAATAATAAAATCTCATGGAAAAAAGCTCTGATACGAACTCCTCGTTGTTTGCTGCATACTTTTATGTGCTTATGAGCGCCGTTTGTTGGGTTAAGTTTTTTGTTTGTCTGTGTTTTTATTTTGGCTAGCGCAGCTGGCAGGTTATTTGAATTCAAATTTTTAAATAAACCCGTCTTAATAAATGGGGTTTTATTAAAGAAAAGTAAAAACATTGACAAAAGCCGTTAATTATATATTATATATTATCAGGTGTTGAAATTCGCACCTAATAAACTTAAAGCAAAATGGTAGCAATGTGAAGTTTAACAATAAGAAACGATTTTAAACATCCAAGTTCAAGTATACTTGTTAATAATTGATACGTTTTTTAATTTATAACTTTTGGAGTTGCTTTTTTGTATTTATTATCGATTTTTTTTTCAGTATAATTTATACATTTTTCAAAGTCGAGGGATAAGACAGTACAATCAAAGAAACAATTTTAAATTTGAGCTTATTTAGTAGGGCGGCCACCCTTTTCCACATTAATGATAAAAAAATGTTGGTACAAAGGAAAACATAATGCTGTAGGTATTTCATATAGTTTTGAACTTTCAGAAGGATTTTAAATAAACGTAGTATAAATATTTTTTAAATTTTCTAATTTTGTTCAATTGTTATTTAGTTCAAAAACTAAACTTTCTATTTTTTTTTTGTTTCAGAAAACACTATAAAAAAAACTAAACATGTTGTTAATTTATAATGTGTAATGTGTATGTATTCGAGTACCTACATTGTTGATTATTATTATTTTTTTTAATGATTAGAATAATAGTAATTAGCGTGAAAAGCGATAAGGCTAAATTTTGTTAATTTGTTTTCCAATCTTTTTAGATAATTTAAAAACAAAAAAAAAGGAGAGCGGACAGAATTAATGGCACCTTTACAAATGTTTTTAATATATGCCAACTATATCAGTTTTTAAGATAAGACTTTGTGAAAGTGTTTCTCAAAAAGAATTTAGTTTGCAAACTAAATGTTCGTTGTTATAGGAGATTCGCAGCACAGCCCTTGTAGTCCAAATTGTATTCAGCTTATCGACTGCTTTGAGATTAGTCAATAATTTTAAGTTGCACTTAAGTTGATACCATTTTTTGATGATTTATTAGATTAGATTGACACACACAGGAGTGGCTGAGAGTTTAAGTCACTTTACCCAGGCTTCGCTTAAATATTACGCTGTGCCAACAATTTATTTTTTGAAATGATAAAATCAAGTCAACTATTTGCTAAGGTACATTTGACATTTTTGCAATTCAATAGAAAATATCGCTCAATGTCAATGAAAATATTTTGTTCAATATTATGGAATTCAATAACTTAAACATTAAAAATTCTGTTAAAATATACATTTCTTCAAATATACACAACATGTTTCCTTTTGAAACTTAATTAGCTTAAAATTAAACAAGAATTGAATTTGATTTGCTGTTGAAATTTTTGCAAACTTAATCGAAAAATAGAAGAATGCTGAATAAAAGTCAAATAAATAATATACAAAAGTACAATGATCTAGAAAAATTTCAATAAAATACTTTCCAGGGTTGCTCTGAAATTAGTCTGAATACAATAAATTTAATGATAGCAAACCTATTTGACTTGACATGATTTCGATACCATTTTAAACAAAATAATATATTCACCTTGGTGAAAAAATGAAGACATAACAATTTGTAAGCAAAAACACACCAATCAAAAATCCCAAAGCAATTTGCAAATGGCTGTACTCTTGTTTCTCGTGCAGACAGCACTGTTAAACTAACTGCTTTTGAGAAGACAGCACTTTGACAAGTCGAATTTTTCCGAAAACAGTTCTCTGTTACATATGGTAGACTGGATTCAAGAAGTTGATGTTTTTTTTTTCTTCTGGCAGCGAAATATCTGGCCTATACAATTTAGGGGTAAGCCTCATCGTGCCTCAAGATATATAGCGGCCAGTCTAAAGAAGACAACTTTTTTAATGTACATATTTTCAATTTCTACATATTTGAGATACAAAACATTATCAGAAAGTAAATAATATCTTAAGGGCATTGTGACGGCTCTTTCTAACCCATAATTACGTCAAACATACAAATTGAAACTAACAATATGAGCAAAGTAGTCATTTCCTCTTTCTCGTAGATACATTAACAAAATAAAATAGATTCTCAAGTGTCCTTGAAACCAACAGATAAGAATAAAACGCAGTAGACACGGTGAAGTTTTGTATCACCTCATTGTTTTTAAATATTATTAAAATAATAAATTTGTATCTAAGTATACCAATTTGAAATTAATTTTTAATTATAATATATTTCAAATCAAACATCAAATGAATAAGTTGGGTACTTCCCGTGAAAGATAAAAAAAAAAAAACATTATCAATAACTTTTGCTTTTGTCTTCACTATCGCCATTTTAATGCCGAGATTACACTTCAAATATCTGATTTGAGATAGACAAATGATTTTATTTTTATTTTCTACCGCTGCGGTGGCAGTATATACATATATATGTTTTTTTTTTTGTATTGTTTGTATAAACAACACAATCATGTTATGAAATTTTAAACAACGCACATGTGTGATAAGTGGCAGATTGCCAAAAAAATAAACGCAAAAAAAGTGAGGAAAATCAACGCGCATATAGAATTTGAAAATCATTAAATCATCTTATAAGTTATAAGGAGAAGAGGACCAATGGATACTACAGAAGTGATAAGAAATGCATACCAAAATGAAGAGAGGAAGGTGAAGAATTAAAAAAATTAAGATACCAATGATTGGTCTACTTTAAGATAGATTTTTGTTTACAGTTCAATGGTTGCCGGAAGAGTTTTCAACATTAGGTATAATGGCTTCAAGGATATTTCCGATGGAATCAAAATAAGATTTTCACAACTTAATGCGCACAAAATTTTATTTGAAAAATACTCATACTTTTGATGATTTCTTAACAAATTGTGGGAAGATAGTGGTTTTCCTCCTATAAGTCCCAAATTTTAAATAGGTCCTTTGAGGGGCGTGGCACAGAACATCAAAAGTAATGAACAGCCACATCATCTTAAATTGTCAGGTTATTGATATTATTTAAGTTTACTTTTTTTCATGAAACGTCGCAGTTCCTTTGTAGTAGTCTTTCTCCTTTGTCCGCGTGTTGCGGATTGGCTAATAAATTCGTATTAATTTATAAATAGTTTTGATTCTGGATTTTGATTATTTGAAATTGGATTTTTACTTTCGAGATTTTAAAGATTATAAGTATATATATTTTGTAGTAAATAGGAATGGAAATCCCTCGTGAAATTTTTTTCTAGATACCGTGGTAATTAAACAATATTCATTGAGATTTTCTTTGATTTTCAAAAAAAAAAACGAAATTTACTAAGATCATCAACCAAGGCCGGTTGTTAAAGTACTCAAACAATATTGCTACGGGAGATGGCACTGCATTTTGAAAGGTCATATAACATTAATCGATTTTCAAAATGTATCACTTCAGAGCATACAGTTATAAAAGACTGCCTGATTTGTTTTTTCGAAGGTTTTGTGAATATTTTACTAACTATAACCAAATTCTAGAAAAAGTTAGAAAAAAGATGTAATTAACATTCACACTCGGTCGAAATAAAACTTCAAAAAATTAACCTGCCAAAGAATTAGATTAAAAACCGTTTCCAACACCAGTTTTCGGCATACTTTCAGACTTAATTTATGACTTAAGGTTTGCAACACTTATACAAACGTTTAAACACACATTATAGTTCCGACACGCGTGCTCTCTGACTTTAGATCTTTTGACTCCTTCATAAGCCTGATCTGCATAACGCTTCTTTCGAAATCGGACTCCGTTCAAAAATCCAGAATCATTTTACAGAATTTTAGTAATATACTTTTTTTGTATTTTTGTTTGCATACCTATTGCATTCTTCTTGATCTAAGATTATTCAATCAATCTTTTTCTAAAGCTTTTCCCTCTAGACAGAGGATTAAGACAACCATTCCAAAATGTATTTTGAAAACAAAAAGAAATTAAAAGGCTAAAATTCGAAGTTGGTAATTTGAAAAACCTTATGTAGAAATTTATTCGAACAATGAAATAATTTTACGGTGCCGTGAAATAACGCCGAATGCAATAACGCCGAATTTCAAAATTCGGCGTTATTGCACTTTGCGAAAGTGAAATAACGCCGAATTATGACGTTCGGCGTTATTTCACTATAAGAAAGTGAAATAACGCCGAATTCCAATTGAGAAATAAAGCCGAATATAAAACAAAGCAAATATGTTCTTCCCAAAAGTTCGTTTTAATAAAAAAAAAAAAAATTTTAATAATTCTTTTTTGTAGAAAAATACATACTTAATAAACATAACAGATTTACATTTCGATATTTAAAATTTTAATTATTAAGTTTACGAAATGCATACTTCATTATATTTTTAAAACCTAGTGCTGTTAAGAGAAGTCTTTTGAAGTAAAAGTTTCAGTATTTATTGAACTTAAAATGTATATGTAGATACCTAGGTTCTATATCTATATCAAGCTAAATAAAATGTCAAACTTTCATTCGAAACCGTTGATATATGTAAGTGCAACATATAAAATCCAAGCTTTGCAGAATTTGAGAGAAAAATTTTTCAGATCCAAGTTTTTTAAGAAATTCATCAAATAAAAATAAAAAAATCGCGCGATTTTTTTATTTTTATTTGATGAATTTCTTAAAAAACTTGGATCTGAAAAATTTTTCTCTCAAATTCTGCAAAGCTTGGATTTTATATGTTGCACTTACATATATCAACGGTTTCGAATGAAAGTTTGACATTTTATTTAGCTTGATATAGATATAGAACCTAGGTATCTACATATACATTTTAAGTTCAATAAATACTGAAACTTTTACTTCAAAAGACTTCTCTTAACAGCACTAGGTTTTAAAAATATAATGAAGTATGCATTTCGTAAACTTAATAATTAAAATTTTAAATATCGAAATGTAAATCTGTTATGTTTATTAAGTATGTATTTTTCTACAAAAAAGAATTATTAAATTTTTTTTTTTTTTTTATTAAAACGAACTTTTGGGAAGAACATATTTGCTTTGTTTTATTTTTAAGTGGAAATTGGTCCTGTACAAAAAAAAATATACAAAGGGTACTTAAACATTTGTTTAATGATTCCAAAGCTTTCAGGATGGTACCTTATTTAGAGAATATGATAGACACATGAAAAGTCATAAAAATAATATTTAGAAAGTGAAATAACGCCGAATCGGCGTTATTTCACTTTATTATAGTGAAATAAGGCCGAACGTCAAAATTCGGCGTTATTTCACTTTCGTAAAGTGCAATAAAGCCGAATTTTGAAATTCGGCGTTATTGCATTCGGCGTTATTTCACGGCACCAATTTTACCTCACACATTTTTTCTAACCGGACGTTCACTAAAAATAAACTCACCAACCGATTTAAAGTCGAACCTTGCCAAATGAATTTTGTCTGCACACAAAAATGTATGCATTTTATGCAGCTATAATAATCGGTTTCTGACTAAAATTAAGATCAAAACGAGTTCCATATAAACTCTTCGGTGTAAACCCACCATATTAAAGTTCAGATTCTTAAGTTTGGTATCACAGACCAATACAGACCGCCAACTCGTACTCCCCTTGCCTGAAACACCCTCGAAATATTTTTTCCTGTCCGTGAATACGTGTACATCTCTTACTGTGCATTTTGTGGTGCCGTGAAATAACGCCGAATGCAATAAAGCCGAATTTCAAAATTCGGCGTTATTGCACTTTGCGAAAGTGAAATAACGCCGAATTATGACGTTCGGCCTTATTTAACTATAAGAAAGTGAAATAACGCCGAATTATGACGTTCGGCCTTATTTCACTATAAGAAAGTGAAATAACGCCGAATTCCAATTGAGAAATAAAGCCGAATGGTAGAAAATGAAGAATTCGGCTTTATTTCACTTTTGCATATGATAAAGCCGAATGACAGCCTGCTTGAAGCGAAATCAACTGTTCTTTTCAGAAAGATAACCGAAATTTACTGTTACAATGCAAGAATGTTCAGTCAATTGTTGATGACAAAATTAAGTGGAATTGGAGTCACGTTAGTATCTTGAATAAATTAAGTTAAAGTGCCGGTGTGATGTAAGTTGCTTGTGAAATCTTGAATAATACCTATAATAAATAAAAACTTTAAATATGAATAATAATCATTCAGATTCGGTTTTTTCGTATAAAATATGTGAAGGTTTCAGAAAAGGTAGCAAACTTTTATATATACCAGAAATAACACAATTATACAAACTTAAATCAAGTTCTTCCATGTGGAAAAGGTACACGTGCTACGAAAAAAATTGTAATGCAAGCGCAGTGTTAGATATCGGGTATGAAAACCTGGTAAGAATTCCCAAAATAAGTGCTCTTCATAACCACTCGACGCAAGCGGAAATTTATAAAAAATTAAAAGTTGTTAATGAAATAAAAAAAAATTGTGCTAAGGTTTCTCTTAAACGAAGTGGAATCCGTGAAGTTTTTGACGAGGTTTGCAACAGAAGTGAAAACAGTGAAACAGTGGTACAGTTTGGTAAAATAAGGATGAGGCAACTCTTCAACATCCGAAACAATGAATTTCCGAAAACTCCGACTTGTGCCATAGAAATCTCTAATATGTTCAAAAACCTAAATGATGTGCGTGGTTTCGGTATGTCACGGTTTGAAAGTAGTGAGCCTTTTTATAGAGGTACTATAATAGAACCCAGTTTTTCATATTCTGTATTCATTTCCCCTACAATCGTTGCGGAAATAAACAAGCTCCCAGAACAAAATCAAAGAATATATCTTCTGGCACCTTCAAAGTTGTTCCGGCTTGTGGATATAAACAGCTGTTGATCATTCATTTTTTTCATGACAATCATGTAATAATTTTTAGATCCGCAAAAATGTTAAAATTTGCTAAAAAATTTTTTACTCCACAGACGTTTCCTTTCATCTATATCTTAATGAGTAACAAATCTGAATGCATGTATTACCACGCATTTCAGTATATAGAAGCTAATTTTTTTAAAAACAAGCGCGGCGCTTTTGTTACAGATTTCGAAAAAGGCTTGAGAAATTCTTTGCGCAGAATACATCCATCTGCAAAGTATATAACATGCTGGTTTCATTTTTGCCAAGCAATTAGAAAAAAATCTGCCCAAATACCTGGATTCATTACTTTTTTTAAATAAAAATAAGGAAGCAAAAAGAATCTATCGAACATTTTTGGTTCTTCCTCTACTTAAACCAAATGACATGCAATCCGGATTTGAACTACTTGAAAACGAAGCTAACGGAAAGCAGTTTGAAAACAATTTGCGAAATAACTTCAAAGATTTCCTGACGTACTTTAGGAGGCAGTGGATTGAAAGGGTAAGAACAATATTGGCAGCATATTTTTAAGCCAGGAAAAAATGTTAATTATGTAATGTATAAAACTCAAATACCATTCCATGCAAAAATTTATTTTCTTTGTTGTTTTATTTATTCATTTAGGAAACTACAACATCTTTATCATTGTTTAAATCTCCTATAAAAACAACAAGCGCTATAGAGGGGTATAATAGTCGACTGAGTCGTAAGTTGGTGAAATCCGGAAACTTTTATAAATTCATTGACTGCCTTCTTGATGAAGATTATATAAAATCCCGTGAATTCAAAATGTCAACCGATGGGACATTTCAGATATTCCAAGCTCCAAAGCAAAAATATAAACTCAGAGACCAACAAATTGAAAAAGCTTTGGATAAATTGAACAAGAAATTGATCTCAATTTATGATTTTCTGAACCAAATTTCAAACAAAAACAACAATTTATTTAACGATAGTGACATTTCTTGTATGGAGGAAGAAGATGAAGATGATAGTGACGATGAAATCCCAAACGAGGAATTGTTTAATGTTGAGGATACATCTCTTCTTTGTATTATATGTTGTGAAAATCCTCGTACTGTACTCCTTCAACCATGTAACCATTTTAAACTTTGTTTAAATTGTTTTACACAGTTGTCTGAAAAATATACCAAACTTAATAATTCAGTACTGTGTCTGATTTGCAGGCAAATCGTTCAAAGCAGTACAAGAATTTATTCTTAATAAGTAATTAAATGACATACTTCATTGTATTTTTAAAACCTAGTGCTGTTAAGAGAAGTCTTTTGAAGTAAAAGTTTCAGTATTTATTGAACTTAAAATGTATATGTACATACCTAGGTTCTATATCTATATCAAGCTAAATAAAATGTCAAACTTTTATTCGAAACCGTTGATATAAGTGCAACATATAAAATCCAAGCTTTGCAGAATTTGAGAGAAAAATTTTTCAGATCCAAGTTTTTTGAGAAATTCAGAGAAAAATTTTTCAGATCCAAGTTTTTTGAGAAAATTCATCAAATAAAAATAAAAAATCGCACGATTGCATTTCGTAAACTTAATAATTAAAATTTTAAATATCGAAATGTAAATCTGTTATGTTTATTAAGTATGTATTTTTCAACAAAAAAGAATTATTAAAAATTATTTTTTTTTTTTTATTAAAACGAACTTTTGGGAAGAACATATTTGCTTTGTTTTAGAGCGTCACACTCTCAAAATAAATGGCATATCAGCTGATTTTCAGCTTGTAGGCAAAAAGAGAGACCATACAGTGAGTTGGCGGTCTGTATCTTATTGGTCCGTGGTTGGTATTGGAAAGAAAACAAAATACTGTGTAATGTATTCCATCTCATTCTCTTGCGCGCCGGCCTGATCCTTTTAATTATTTGCTTAAAAGTGTCATGGCGCATTTCCAATTCATCCAGTTTCAAATCACAACGATACCTACTAAAGAAGTTTCACTTTAAAAATGAAAAAAATTGGAAATACTGATCTGTAAGCCTGTCAGAAAACAAATAATTATAGCTATTAAATCATTTGCCGTTGCAAAGTTTTATTGATTGATCTTTCACCCCATAATAATGCAAGGGTTGCTGAGTCACAGATGAGATGAGGGCTTTGGTAAGGCCCTCAAACTTTCTCTGTTTCTAGTTGAAACTGTATCTGAAATAATCCAATAATCTGCGGTATAGCAACTTGAAAATTAGGGTTTTCATAAGCTTCTGAAAATCGGAGACGAAATTGTTGTAAGCAGGAATTGTATTGAGCGCCGCATTCATTCAAACCAAATCGTTTATTACGCTCTAAAAAGTATCTTTTATTTATTTTTATATCGTAGTTAAATCATTAAAAATATAATAAATAGAGCCATGTCATGCAATGTGCTTGCACGGTCATCAAATGGCAAATTAAAGCACACATTGATCCAAAGATATAATTTGTTTATAAAACGGATATTTTTGGATATAGTGAATCACATCCCTCCTCCCCCTCACTCACAGGGTCAACTCAACACAACATAATATAAGACGCAAATTAAACGACAATCGTTCTTTTGAAAACGAAACCAAAAATGGTTAGTTTCCTCTTACTTTCATTCAACAATCAACATTCGTATGAATTCGAGAAACATACGAAAAGCTTTGAGCGTTGTTTGTGTGTTGTTGAAGCTGATTCATAAATTCGCGGAATCTACTACGCCTCTTCTCTTTCCGTCCGTTTCCAGTGGGTTGGTTTTGTTATGAAATGAAATAATTGACACGAGATCTTTCCCGGCCATAATATAGCAAAACACGCATGGTTTTTTTTTGTTGCAGGGGGGATAAAAGCTTTAATTTAGAGAATCACACAACAAAACGAAATCAAAGAAAAATACAAAATTATTTATTCGGTTTTCGGTTCTTCGTGCTACGTCGCGTCGCGTCGTCGTTTATCAGCCAAACTTATATGCAGCAGACGCCAGAACGACACCTAACACGTTGTGTTTTTTATAAAGTTTTTGGAGGTCAGTTCAGGAAGAACACAAAACTTTTTATGAGAATTTGGAATGTTGACATTGTTAAAAGGCGGGGGCTGGGAGGCTGAGCGGAGGTGCTTTTTTGTGTGTTGTTGTTGCACTGTATTTAACAGCTGGTGCCGAAGAGAGGATCTGTCTTAAAAATAAAATTCACGGATCGGAAATCACGTAGTACAAATAATGTAAACAAGAAGTTTATTGCGTGGTGAATAGTTTCACGGCAATACTAAGACGTTAAAAAATTGCTTCTATTTTGAAGTTTATTACCGAAGGCCAAGAAACGGCTAATTCAATTGGCCAATATTATAACATTGCCAATTTTTTTATAAATTGGAGGTTTACCGTAACTAGTGGTCTGGCAAAGCAGGGACGACAAATGTACGTCTCCAATATATTTACAAAGACAGAATGTGAATTTCAAAAACGGAAAACAAAAAGTCCAAAGAAACAACCATATTTTTGCGTCTCTCATCCTAAAGGGTGTTTTTTTAGACGTGTCTTTCTTAAGAAGAAATAAAATAAAACGCATATATAATTTAACTTTATGGACAAAAAATTAGCTTTATTATAAAGATAAGGGTTTGCCATTATGTTTTAAAAGTGATTTCAGGCAAGTGGCCGCCGCGGCTGACTCGAATAAATTCCTAGGCGATTATGTCGACCGAATATTGGACGCAGAGCGCGATGCGTCGCGCGAACCGAACCATTATTTTGATAATAAATTTGCATGATTTGCAAACGTTGTTCAGGAGTAAGTCTATTCATTATAAAATGGCAAACTAAACTGAGCATAAATCAAGTGACAGCTGTCAAAAAGACCAACTTGGAATAAAGTATTGCCAGATTGACCACCACACGTTAAAAAAAAAAACACCCTTTATAAAGGGCTTTCCAATAAGGGTGGGTAGTTTATGAAATAGAGTTATTTTAAGGGTCCATCTATGCCATTATGTTTTATGGAATACGATATACGACATCTTTCAAATGCCCACCTAGGCTTCTTACATCAAAACAAATCCGAGTGAACCAATTTTTAGTGACTCTTCTACAAAAATTTGCCTGCTTTCGAGCAGTCATCTTGCCCTTTAGGGATCCCCACAGGAACATCAAGAACATATTAAGCGGGGTTAAACCACATGGCCTTGGGTACCTGCTACTGCCAATTCACGTTACCCCTGCGAGAGGTAACCTTTCTATCAGATCACTCAAGCAGAATGGTAACCTTAGCGCCCAAATGTGGAACATAGCACCGAAAGATGATTTTTCGGCCAAAGTTAAGGTCCTCTTAGAAAAAAAAGGATAATAAAGTTTTATCATAGTGATGGTGCTATTCAATGGTATAACTTAAAATTTTGATTTGGCATCAGTAACTAAATAATAAACGACAGATTTGACAGATAGCGTCAAAACAACATGGCCGCCGCAGTCCTCCAAAATCTAACTGTGCTAGTTGAAAATGTCTTTATTTAGTTTAATGCTCTGCTGGAATAATTAAAAGATGTGCAACCTGATAGCCCACGACCAACGCACGGACGGGTGGTTTGGCAAAATCGGCCGGCATTGGTGCGTAACAATTTTGTTTTTTTTTTAATTATGCTCCCTAAAAAAAAATTGATTAGAACTGACATAAAATACTATAAAAGAGCAGCGTGAACTTTTACTAATCGCATATCGAAATTGAAATGAGGTGGCGTTGGCAAGAAGATATTCAAGACACATTTATAAATATTATAAATCAAAAAAATAATGGAATGTCGGTCGACAAATGGATGACTATGTCCCTAAAACAAGGCCCTACCTTAAAGCTAGAACCTACGATAGATTTTATTAAAATTCATACAAAGAATCAGCTCTGCAAAAACTTACTTATTCCTTCTGATCAAATGAAACAAAGTAGGGTGCAGGGAACTAACTTCACGGGCACTACCTTCTCACCGAAAGTGAGAATTAATTTCACCAAAAAATCGTGTGAAATAAATTCCCATCCAAAATTTGAAAATCTCAAGAGATAAAAACTTTCGAAAAATTAAAGAGATCATATGGACTTAAGCAATTTATTATAATTTATAAGCAAAAGTTTTTACAAAAAGGGATAGACCTATTAAAGAAATATGTATGCATTGAATTTTTAACTAAACTAAAGTTAATCTTTGCAAAAATTTAGTTTTAATTGTTTTCGCTACTAATGTTTGGCTTTAGTTTTAGTTAAAAATTCGCGCGAACTTTTAACTAAAACTAAAGTTGATCTTTGCAAACATTTTGTTTTTTTTTCAACTTGTATTATAGAATGCACAGAAACTGCATTAGCAGCGAAAATAATTAAAACTAAATGTTTACAAAGATTAACTTTAGTTTTAGTTAAAAATTCGCGCGAATTTTTAACTAAAACTAAAATTGATCTTTGCAAACATTTAGTTTTTTTTCAACTTGTATTATAGAATGCACAGAAACTGCATTAGCAGCGAAAATAATTAAAACTAAATGTTTACAAAGATTAACTTTAGTTTTAGTTAAAAATTCGCGCGAATTTTTAACTAAAACTAAAATTCGCGCGAATTTTTAACTAAAACTAAAGTTGATCTTTGCAAACATTTTGTTTTAATTATTTTCGCTACTAATGTTTGACTTTAGTTTTAGTTAAAAATTCGCGCGAATTTTTAACTAAAACTAAAGTTGATCTTTGCAAACATTTGGTTTTAATTATTTTCGCTGCTAATGCAGTTTCAGTGCATTCTATAATACAAAGCCGGCAGAAGCGGGCTTAGTTTATCATGCCAAACTAAATAACACAATAACGATAATTATATCATTTACTGTAGTAAGAAGTGAAGTTATCTCCCACCCACCGAGGGAAATAACTTCATACAAAAGTGAAATCAATTCCCACAAAATAGTGAAATTAATTCCCACTTTTGGTGGGAATTAACTTCATCAAAAAAAAGTGAAATTAGTTCCCACCAGTGGTGAAGTTAATTCCCATGTGAAGGTAGTGCCCGTGAAGTTAGTTCCCTGCACCACAAAGTAGCATGACAAATTTTATGAAAAATGTACAATTTATTTTCAAAATACTATCCTCAAATAAAAGTAAACAACTATTAAAACTATTTATTTAAATTTAATCGTCGTTTAAAGTTTGGGCAGTGTCTAACAGGTATAGATTATGTGTCTGCCTTTAAAACGAGATTTTTGTTTTATTAAGTTTTAATGGAAAATATTTGCTTTTGAAACAATCATCGATATTCTTGATATTCCAGTGACATCAGTTTTGCGACACTTTGCCAAATTATACGAATTTATAATTGATTTGATTGAATTCTTATATTCATTTTGTATCTTAAAATATTCTTCAATCGTAAAAGTAAAAAAAAAAATCAGTAGATTTGATTTGAAACATGATTTGACTGGTTTTACTTTTTCTAATATTGTTCATAATAACTGTTACCATAGAACCAGTTGAGTTGGGGATATAATTTTCTCTTGGACATCATTTTTATGTCTGATTTTAGTTTTATTAATATTTTATTGGCACATGGTAGAACTCAATGTCAGAATATTCTGACGAAATCATGCAAAATCTTATTTCTAGTCGTGTTTTGCAAACTTTGTTTCGCATTTTTCGTTTTTTTTTGACAAGATTTCTCAATTTTGTTTTCTAATTTAAAGCACGTACAATTTGATATGTTATTCAATTTAATCCTTAATAACACGTGATTTACCTTAATTTTTCCTTTTCGGTGGAAATTTACTAATATTCTGATTAGTCTGAGAATTTGGTAAAGATTATTGTTTTAAACTTCAGGTTCAAAAAAAACATTCTATAACGAACTCGTCTGGCAGATTACGTAAACAAAATTTGCATAAGAAATGTTTGCTTTAAATTATTTACTGCCGCCATTCTAGAGCACAGTGCCAGTAAGCTTTTACGCAGGACCTAACATTTAAAATAATAACTCTTTGAAAATAAAACAATTAAACAGACTTAACAAATAGCATATATTATATGAAATACAAATACATACCTACGTCTTTAATTTGAAAAAAAAAACGGCGTTTTGTTTCCATTATTTGTCCAATCGTCAATCTTTTCAACTCAAATAAACGATAGGAAAAAATGTGTGTTTAAACGACGACCATACTGTTAAATTAAAATAAACTCAAATCGACATGCACTTTTACTTCCAAAACAGGCGTTTTATTTCGGAGAAAGAAATGCAAGAATTAAAAAAAAATCAACACACGAACGTACCTACACGACGCGACGTCTGTTATGCAATGATCTGACTTATTATTTGAAGCAATATTTGTGTTTGCTCAAATGATTTAAAATAAAACAACACGTATTTGAACAAATGATTTACTTAATTAATTAATCCGCTCGTTGAAATACTGTTCTGAACTTTATATTCCAATAAAATTTTTGAATTAGGTTTGTGTTGCAATCAAATAAAATATAATTGCTTAATTTATCCCCAATGAAGAGAATATCAAAATGGCGAGGGACCATCAAATCACCAAAATCTTTAAGTAAATACTTTCCATTTGAGATAAAAAGAATTGTCCAGAAGTATCTAGAAGTGTTTTCAAGTCCCAAAGAGATATGGAACGAAAACTCTGTTCATCTGTCTATTCTCTACAGCCTTTGTTTGTGAATATGCCTTTTTTGAATCAAACTTAGTTGACGTACTACTCTAGTGTTTCAAGTTCATCTAATTGTAACTATTTCTAAAAACTATAACTTAAAAAATGTATAAAATAGAAAGCCACCTATAATTATTGCAGAAAGTGAACATCAATTTCAGTTTAAAAATATCTTTGTTTTATTAGATAATATTTGATGCTAACTTCAAAAAAAAATTAAAAAGTATGCATGACCTTAAAGACATTTGGTTAGCTAGATAAAAATTCTTCTTCTGCCTCATATTTTTTGATAAGGAAACGCTTTTGTGTGATGTGATAATTTTTAAAACAAATATTAATCTTAAGCAGATGTGCCAGCAATTATTTTTTATACATATCAACATCCAAGGGTGAAATAATATAGATCTTTTGAAAGCTGCTACAAAAAATGCAGGAAGGCTTGCTGACACGTTTTGTGGTCGACCTTGATTATCGCACATGATAATGACTTCTTACGTTTAAGACAGCTTAATGGCAGAACTTCTATTGCAATCGAAAACTCTTTTGAACACTAGAACACGTTATTTTAAACAGTTGTATAACAGTGGAACAGCATTGATCCTTTAATTTTGACGACGTTTAAAATAGCCTAATTATAACTTAAGCAAATACAAAAATCGGTCCCGTCTCACGATTCAAGACAAATCTGAAATCTGAGATAAATTTTATACGGTACAAATGGAACAAGAATTATAAAGGGTGTTTTTTTTAGACGTGTGGTTGCCAAGAAGAAATAAAACACACATAATTTAATGTTATGGCCAAAATTTACCTTTATTATAAAGATAAAAGTTTGCCTTTATGTTTCAAAAATGATTTCGGACAAGTGGCAGCCGCGGCTGGCTCAAATACAGTTCTGGGAGATTATGTCGACCGAATATTGGACGCAGCGCACGATGCGTCGCGCGAACCGAACCATTGGTTATAAATTTTGCACGATTTGCAAACGTTGTTCAGGAGTATGTCTATTCATTATGAAATGGCAAACCAAACTGAGTATAATTCAAGTGACAGCTGTCAAAAAGACCAACTCCGAAAAAAGTATTGCCAGATTAAAAACCACACGTCAAAAAAAAATCACCCTTTAGTACTTTTCACTGGTTTCGAAAATAGAACAACTCATTCTGAAAGCCAATGGAACAACCTAAATAGCTTTTGATTAATTTGAACAAAGTGTGTCTATTCGCACATACCAGTTTTATAAGGTTTATTAGTGTCAAACTGGTATGCGCAACCCGATTCATGGTATTCAACGCAACTTATTGACCTTTGTCGATTGAGTTCAACGCTTATACCTATAGTTTAAGACTCGACTAAATTTCCACACTATCAAAAATTTCGACTATGCTGCGTGCTAACAGACACTCCCAAAAATGAATACTTCTTGGTGGACATTTACATATACATATTTGTGTTTGTGAACTGATTTAAAATCAAGGAGCAAATTTCTCTTCTCATAAAGGAATGGTTTCCGTTCCGTAAGACTTTCGGCTGATTCTGCAGTCCACTTTTCCCTACATTTAGATGTGGAATTAGATTAAGAAAATATTTAAAAAAATGTTTTTCTGTCAAAATTGCAATAAGACATTTATCGTGATATGGTTGGATTACCGAAAATTCCAGTTATTTTTTTTGGGGTTAAGTTTTTCTTAGTTTCCCACTTCATTATATCGTAAAAAGCTCTTAACTTGCGGAATATTAATTTTCCGCTCAGTTCCGGAACTGTATAAATAATATGCGACAAAACCACATTCCCTACTCAACTCAAAAGCTCCATTGCAAACTGTAATAAATAAATATCAACGTTGCATTTTCTGCTGCTTACGTTTTCCCCTTTAAATTGTTTTTTTTTTTTTAATCAATACTATATACTCCCGATTTCCTTATTCAATCCATTTTCATTAAACAATTACATCAACAACTGATCAACAGCGACATTAATTTGCAATGTTAAAGCTCAAAAAAGCTCTTATGATCATTTTGCTATTCAATATTCACAGTTAGATATCTCACCCACAACCACAATTCAACAATAAGAGTGGAACTGGATATAGAACAACAAATAATTGTTGTCAACTCAACAAAATCAAAAAAAAAATATCCGCAAACAAAAATATGTCCTCCAATAATTATTATTGAACCACAAAATCCGATCAAAAATATTAAATAAAAGCTTTATTTACTTGATTTGTTGTTGTCGTTTTGTTTCTCTTTAAACTTTCAATGTTACTTACTCACTTAGCCGTGAACTTAAACAAACAAACGCAATAAAAAAAAAATCTATTAATTTATATACTTGTTTTGTTATTAATTAAAATGATATTCTATTTTCGTCATTTGTAAGTTTTATTCTCCCTTTTTCCCGCTGTTTGTCACACTTCACCAGCTCCCACTATGACTTGCAAATTTATTGATTAAAACAAAAACAGAATTAAAAAAAAAAAACTACACTTTCAACTTCTAAATGTTAATTTTTCCAGTCTCAATTAATATTTCCTGGCTCATAAATTCCAACACAAGTTCTCAATAAAATAACAAAAATAACTTCTTTTTAAATGCCAAAAACTCACCTGCATAATGGGATACGAAGTCCGTAATTTACCCATTTTCTCAAAAATAGTAAAACGATCCGTATCAGCGATCACAGCGGCAATATTGGACGATGATAGAATTGGTTTCTTTGGCTGGACAATTGGTACAAAGGTGCTATTCATTATAACGTTCCTCGGTTCATTTCGTTGGTTATTGTTGTGCGATCCCTTGGAATTACTATATTTTGAATTCTTCTTTTGAAATTGTTTGCCAGTGAAGATCATAGGACCGATTAAGTTATAATTTGTGTATCCAGCTGGGGTTGAACATTTGGCACAAGGGGTCTTAGCTGATAATTCCGATGGTAAGGAAGCCTTTGTTTTAGTTGCAGCTTCTCCGGTAGAAGTACTTGCAACGTTTCCTTGATCACTATTAAGAAATTCCGTGAGTCTCATTTTGCCAAAGTGATTCTTCTTGTGACCCATCGGGTCGTTCTTGTGATCTTCATCGCGAGATTTCATGCGCGACGATCCCGACGAATTATATTGGTTGCGTTTGTTCGAGTAATGCTGCTGTGAGCCAGAGCCCTTAGAGGCTTTCTTATTGGAGTAGTTGAGGCGTTTTAAAGATTTGCTAAGTTCCGATAGGTCAGGATCATTTTTTGGACCGATAGGATTTTTATTTGCCACTCGAACTGTATCCTTAGGCTTGTTGTTGGTAGAGGACGATGATGAGGACGGAGAAGAATCCTCCAAGGTTTTTGGCTGCTGCCGTTGAACTTTGACAGCACCACCTTTTTTAGGTTGTCGTTGCGCTTGCGGTTGCTGTTTTTGTTGCTTTTCTTTTGGTTTATTATTCATCGTTGTTGCGCTTGTTTTCTGTGTGACCACCAACTATGTACTCGTTCTCGTAGTGTGATCGTGGCCGAAAAGCTTTTATTAAATTTTACAATATCGTTTTTCTGTTCGCTCACTGAAATAATAGCACTTTGCTAATTGCCTTTGCCTTTGCCAGCTCGAGAATATAGTGCGCGATAATGATGTAATTTTTAAGCTAACGTTGGCGATAGCAGAGGGGGCCGCGGGGGGTCTTGGGTTTAGTGTTCAATGCTATTTTTGTTGTTGTTGTTGTGGTCTTCTTCAACGGAACTGAATTTGTTTAAATTTAACTTTCCACCTTTTAAGATAATTATAGACAGTCCAATTGTTTATATCAATTTACGCAGAAATAAAAAAAAAATGCAGACACTTTACCGGGTTTTAAGGGCGGTGCGACGACGAGGCGGTTATGTGGATGATGATGAAATGAGGGGATCAGGGTTGACGAAGAAGACGATGAAACAAAAACAACCACGAGACAAATATAGTTTTTTTTTTTTTTTTATTATTTATTATTTTATTATAAAATGTTCCTAAATGCGCACAATGGGCAAGGCAGTCAAGGTGAGTTAGGTGAGGTTGGGTATTTTCTTTCAGACTGATAGTTTAAATTTTTACCATGGACGTTATATTTTGTATATTTCCGTGCAACAAAATGTCTTGTTTTAGAGTACAATCAAAAAATATTGTAAATTTTTTAGAAATCAAAAACCAAGACGAAACAGAGAAAGTTTTTTTTTTTAATCCTAACGCACTTTTTGAAAGAAAAAAAAAACACAAAAATTGAAAACGAAGAAAAATTAACTATCGAGGCAGAGGCACTTTATTAGACGACGACACGAAGTGCTTATAATCACGCGGAAGGCTTTACAGCAGCAGAACTTAACTAACGTTATATTCTAGCGGAAAAGGAAATATATCAATAATAACGGCGCGGCGACGATAGCGCTGCTGGCGGCTATGTGGATGTATTGTTCTTGTTGTTGGTTTTTTTTTTTATAAAAGTAAAACGACGACGGCCGACAGCGAGAACGACGAAATTGTATATACGAATTGAGAGGAAAAGGTGTTAAAAGCCACGATAAACTGATGCGTACAATTAGAATGCGAACTTTTTTTTTTTTATAAAATAATGTCAAAGCCGCCTTTAAGAAGCAGAAAAGACATGCACACACAATATTATTCTTCTTTGATGGACAGGACCGGTTAATGAGACGGTCGGTGGCGGTGGTGGGACGATGAGACTGACGGTTGTATACCGTGCCAAAACGGAAAGATTTTAATACCGATAGATGGATTATATTTCGAAAGCCTTTAAGTCGTTGGAAAAGACTTTCTCACCTAATTACTATGCGCTTTTTAATATAATCTTCGCTTTGATCCGTATTTTTGTAATTATATTGGTGGGTTTATTGGGAAGACTAATCGATTTAAAAAAAAAAAAAAAAATTTATCGGATTAGTTTTTTTTTTTTTTTTTAATTTTTATTTTTAATCGAAATAAAAATATTTTACGTATTGTGTGTCTAAATAGCCGAGCATGTGATGACCAACTGACGACGTCTTTCAAAAGCTTAGAGAAGTGTTTTTTTTTTTTTTTTAAATATTTTATTTTACTTTTCTTAAGTTTCTTTTTGGTGGCGTTTTGTGTTTTCTTTTTTTCTGACTTTCTGAGCTCTTTGAAGAATAACAGAATAAAAATAAATTCACAAAAGTGAGTGAATATAAGCTAACAAGAGCTTATAAAAGCCAAAAGGCAACGTGGGCAGTCAGTCGTTCGAAAAATAAATATACAAATGGAAACAACAATTACACATTGACTCGGGGAAAAATTAAATTAATAGATGATGTTCTGTATCGTGTGTTGGTTGTATGGTTTTGATCAACATTTTTTTTTTTTGAAAAATCTATCTGGATTTTGCCTATTATATAAACTCCAAAGTTGGGAAATAACAATTAAAATAAGTTCAATTTTCATTCTCATTACCCTTAATTGTAATTGAAAATACTCATTACAATTACATACTTGTAATTGGAAAACATCTAACACTTGTAATTCAATTATAAAGGGAGTATTAAAAAAAAATAATGGACAAAAAGCTGCAATGATTACTTTCTTTAGAAATAATTAGAAAAAAAAAGTAATTTAATAATTGTTTCGGTAAAATAATTTTTGTTTTTATTGGTGTTGAACAAATTATATAACTTTGGTTTTCATATTTGAATAAAATCGAATAATTATCAAAAATAATATTCATACGCAGCAAAATTCTACATAAAAGTTGTTAATTGTAAACGTAGACTTGTTTGAGATTAACAAGATCCGATGTTTTGAATATTTATATTTCCGACAACAATTTTTGAGCTTTGCTGAAGATGAATCAAAAAAAAAGGTTTTTGTGTCTCAGAAATCTATTCTCTTATGGACTAAAACTGATACTGATTTCCACATTTTCAGCCCCCTCTGAAAATACTAACATACCGAAAAGTCCATTGTATAAGCAATTTAGAAATTTTTGCATGGACATCGACACTAACATTGGAGCTTTAAAAAATATTCAAATATGTCTTTAAGGACCAAAAACTCCTTTAACATCGTCAAGATGTTAGATTGTCTCTACTTATTTTGTTTTTATGGAAAATTGTTTATGTTTAAAGTTGCTATAAGACCATGGTTTTTGTAACTTTATGAAATAATTCAAAACATTAATTAATTATTTAAAAAGTAATTGCTCAGTGGTTTTGTTCAATTACTTTGAAACATAAATTGCTTTTTTCAATTACAAGTACGTTGTAATTTTAAAATACTTATTCAATTTATAATTACTCGTAATTTAAATGGAGCCTGTAATTAATTACAAAAATTATGCATTCCTTCCAACTTTCATACGAAAACGATTTAATTGTTCTTTCCACAATCTAAGATGTAACATTAGGTACTGATTCTAAATTTAAGGTGAACAGTAAAAAGGCACTTTCCAAATTCCATTCCAAAATTTTAATTGAACTTTTTCTATGAACTGGTTCTTACGTCCAAAAACACACCGAGAAAATCCATGTAGGCAAGAAACAAACAGATATCCTTTTGTTAGTTTCATGGTAGGTAAGCTATAAAAGTGCCTACATGATTCCAAAGAAAACATCGTATTTTATCTTTCAATTAAAAAAATCCATGACTTGATCAGTATTCTGCTCGAACTCATTAAAAACATCAATTTTCAAATGCAACATCTGTGATTTAAGAAAAATTCTGCTTAAAATATTTGTCGGTCCAACTGTCTAAACAAAATATTTTCTAATTTAAACTAACAAAATAATGTCTGACACTTTCATCTGAATAAAATTTCGATTAATTAGCCAACGGTTGCCTCCGAAACCAAAGAAAATGGTGGTATAAGACTACTCACGTTCTATTTAACAAAAAAAAAATCATGAGTGCTGGATTGATCCCTTATCATACTGCAAAAAAAAAACACCACTATTATGTAGAAACTAAAAACTTAAAGCTTTTTTCAACCAAAATTATCAAAGAGAAATTAAGCTTTTTCGATCTCTGCTTTTGGTCTCTGTTCTCGAAACTTTTTCTTTAATGTTTGCACTTCTTTTAGGTGATAAGTTTCTTAGGTGCAAGCTTTAACTTTGAAAAAAGCTAAAAGCTCTGATCGGAGTAGAAGAGTGACTGATCAATTTTCATGTGCCGGCCGGCTGATTTCTAAAACGTCAAAGAAGAAAAAGCGCAAAAGAGTGAAAAAAAGCAAAAATTTGTGGTAGGTTACATAGGTTACTTTTTTATGTAGGTACAACCTTAAATATGAATTATTTTGAAATGATGACTTGGCCTTAAGAAATTTTGTAGCTTAAATTATGTTAATGTCTCTTTTGATGATGAAGATAATAAAAACTTTTACAACTGAAACATTTCTATGATATAAATAAGATTTATATTCCACTTTAAAATGGGGAAGCACCTGAAGAAGAACGTATCGCAAGTATTTGCCTTGAAAGCATTGTAACTTGGCTCAAAATCTTGAAAAATAAATTGAAACGAACACTTAATGATCATATTTAAAATAAATTATTTTAATTTAACTAATACACTTAAATTGAGAAGACTAAAAAACTTAGTGTGAAAGGCTTTGGAATCATTCTTTTTTTATTGTTGAAAGTAAGTCAGACTGTCACGCTAAAGGTCTGGGTTCAATCCCTGATTCAACTGTTGCTGAATGGGAGTAACAAATCCTCCAAAAACAAATATCGCCTTAAGAAAGCACGTGCCGTTTGGATAGCATTTTGGATTTGGTGGTGGATTTCAGGTCGCTTCCATTCCTACAGAGTATCAACATACACTCAGGAAAAGTTGATAGTGTATAAACAAATACAATATTTAAATCTTTAATTTAACGCGCTCATCTGTTTTTAATTTTTGTGAAAGTAAACGTGAGCTTGAAATATTGCTCATCAAAATCTACTTGTCACAATAGTTTAAGGTCAAGAAAGCATTGTAGCCAAAAGTGAAGATTTTTAAGGAGGTAACATTAATCATATGTGTAGAGAGGTAAAGGTGACGATTTCACTGAATGTAGATTGATAACACGCATAGCTAATCATAAAAAGTGCATTACATATTTCTAATCTTTATGAAAAGGGTGTACCTGCAATAGATTTAATTTATCCCGAACTGATCAAAAAAGGTGTTAACGAGTTTGATCCATTCGGTTTCAGATTATTTTTAACTCAACCATCTTCATGGTCTTGCATTGATTTTTGTTTAAATTAACGAGTGCTGGTGACAATTTATATTTGCTACTCCAAAAACCATTGTTAGATGACTCATTTCTGAAATATCCATTTGGCAATTCTCCTTTTTTTTATTTCAAACCAGTAAGCAAGAGCTATTGAATACGTTTGTTATGAAGTTGTTTTTTTATATAAAGGGTTTTTCAATTGGCGCGGAAAGATTTGGGCGGATTGTGGCAGCCATGTTGTTTTGGTGATATCTATCAATCTGTTGTTTTTTCTTCAGTTACTGATGCAAAATTACCATGGCCAGTTACACGATTGAAAAAAAAAAACCCCAATTTTGGCCGAAAAATCAACTTCAGAGACGAGATAAGTTTTTTTATGAATTGAACTACGCCAACCCATACTAGGTGTAAATATATCTTCAAAAACTTACAGTTTGGTGTGAATTTTAGGCCAACGACTTCATAAGTCATGTCCTTGCTTAATCGAAAACGATGTTGGTGAGGCAGTCACCATCAATATCGAGCGCTATAAGTTAACCAATTTCTTACAGCCCAAGTTAAACCAAATGGACCAAGACGACATGTAGGTCCGGTTCATGTGCCACCCAAGGGACGCCTCGGTTAACATTCTGCATGAACGATTTGAGGTCATGCGATTTGACGCCTCTAGAAATTTTCTTTTTCGAAAGAAAAACTACGTTTGACTAATAATGTTGGATCCTTAATTTAAAAAACTCCCACTCCCCAATGATGTGCCAAGGTAGAATTTTTTTTTTGCAATGTTAAGTTTATCATGGACATTGGACAATGACCATCACCTCAAACAAAAACGTACCATTTTTTTCATTTGTTTTTTTTTTCAGTGTTTTGCGTAAAATTTTACCTTGTCCGGATTTTTTTTTTTTTTACTTTCTGTAATTTTTTTATACAAATATATATATTTTATAAATTTTAATTTTCAAATAAGCTATTATAAATATTCAACGTCAACAAAATAAAATTTGATTTTCATACCCAAACGCTGTTCTAGTCACCACGTCGTCGTCGTAGTCGGATCGCTCGGAACTCGAGTCTGTAAGAATGTGTTTTTCTGTTTTCATTGAAAATTATGTTTCTCTGTATATTTAGCTTTAGCTACTTTATAATATATATTTTCAATGAAAGAGCAACAACATTCACTGAAAATGACATTTAAATCACAGATGAGCGACAGACATCGTCATTTATAAATAGAAGCGAGGCAAATCGACAGTCTAATTCCTTGGGTAGCCACCAAATTTAAGTTTTGTTTTTCTCTAAAAACAAATATACTTACAAAATAATTACAAAAGTAAAATAAACAAAAGAATTACTTGTTGAAATTATTTAATACTATTTTTTCTTTATTGCATACAAAAATAACGTATCTTGTACTCTCTGTTTTGTTTTCAAAACAAGCAGACGGAGATATTCAATCTTACAACGACAGAAAAAGGCATGTTGCGAATTCTTACGAATTTAAAAGATTGACATGAAATTGTCGAAAAAATTCGTAGAAATTCAAAGTTTTCAAACTAAAAGAACCAAGGTCACTCTGAATGATCTTTTGTGTGGGCGTTCTTCAAGTTAGCATAATTGATAGAAACTTACAGCTTGCAATACTCGAGGGGACAACGGCAAAGCTTTTAATACAAAACCCTCTTCCCGGCTAAGAAATACTTTTTTTTCAATTTCCGAAAGAGGTGGCAACATGGAAAGGATAAATTAGTCGCTCAATAAAAATTGCAGAAAATAAAGCCATCCATTTAAAAGAAATATTTGGGTACAGTGACTTAGCATAAGAACTTGAATACTGAAGTTGGAAGGACCTTTTCAATTATGTTCTACAGATCTTAAGGCCACCTCTTAAGAAATTGAATGATAATACGTTCCTAGATATTTTCGGTCATATTTTTTTTTTTAGTAACGTAATGTGGGACAAACTGTGTAAGGTATAGGTGTGAAATTCACGCCATCATGTTTATGTCGAATTTCCACTTTCAGCGGAACTCTGTATTAATAAGATTAATTGAGGCTAAAAGACTGCACAAAGGAATAATGACTACCACTGGCCTATAGAACACAAAAAAACTAAGTGTTGCATAGGAACCTTCTGCTATTATTGTTTTCCACTATTGGATTCATTCAACCTATTTGGGTTTCCATATATAGTTGTTTTCAATAAGAGCGGGAAGTTTTGTGCCCAGCTCGGGCAAAAGTTCTTCAAAAATTAAATTGAACATAAAGCGATTATGCACCACTAAAAGAGTCTGATGATCGGGTTGGTCCCCGTGAAATAACTATAACTCCAGCCTATTAACTTGGTGGTAGCACACACAAGTTGTTGTTGTTTCATTCTAAATTTCCTATCTGCTTTTATGTTTGGAATATGACATCGTTCAAATGCCCTCTTCTTACTGTGGCACATATCCGAATGGTAAAATTTTCAGTGACTCTTCCGCATAATGTTTTATGATCGCCTTAAAGGCATCGGTCAAATGTGGCTTATTCGCAGAGACCTCCATGCTCTTGGTGGCCAATTCACATCACCTCTATGAGAGATAGCCTTACCCTCAAATCGTTCATGCAGAATGTTATTCGTCTAAACTTTAAATGATTATACTTTTGACATACGAAATTGGATATCCTTTGATCTGTAGCACTCACCATTGACGGTGACAACCACACAAACGTCGTCGTTTTCGAAAAAGCACGTGCCAATAAAGCCGCTACCTACCCAAAATCCAAACAAAACTTTAACTTTTTTGGATGCATTGTCGCCTGGCGAGTTCCTCGTGTGATTTGGTGCTTTATTGATAATAATAAATTGTATCCAAGATCGAAATATGAACTTAGTTTCCTACGTTACCAATCATTAAGACACATTAAATTTTCTCGATAGATTTCGAAAGACGAAAAACACAAGAGGAACATGCAAAAAATCCAAATTAAAACTAACAAAAAACAATTAAATTTATTGTATACAAAACAAATATTACTATAAAACACAAGTACTTTTTTATGATTACTTTATGGAAAACTTAGGTATTAAAGCTGGAACAAAGATTACTGCTGCATATGTTACCCCAATAAGCACGCTTAGAGAACCAACTGTTACAAATGTCTTCCGAAGTGCCTGCAAAATTATTTAAGATTAACTTCAATTTTTCAATGAAAATTATAATAATTTCAATTAATACACAAATCCAAAAAACATATAACAATAACTGAGAAACTGGAACCATCATCAAATGAAATGAAATCATTCTCAATCGATTTTTTTTAAGAAATTTTTGTTAACACGATTTCTTGAGATACCAATTTTCCAAAGTTTAGAATTTCTTAAATTTTGAATCAACCCTTTCTCACTTACCCTATCTTGCCATTTTCTATTGTCAATACACTTCCTGTAAGGCATATTTGTAAACGAAACACTGTTGTAGAGTGGTACCCAGAAACTTGGAAACAGTGTGTAAAGCAAATCATCAAACACCTTTCGACAACGGAATGAAAAGCGTTTCGTTAAATCTCGCATCTAAAAGTAGAATTTTTCAAAATGGCTTCTTGATTTAACACAGTTTTCAAACAAAATAATAACTTACCACAACATAGTTGTACATTGCCAAATCACAAATCGCATGGGCATCCTGCCATCTTGTTTCTGTAAACTGTTTCAGCACTTCTTCGACGGTTATGTTTGGTTGTTCAAAAATAGAAAACAATACACTGCAATCTTCAAAGCCAGCATTCATTCCTTGTCCATAGTATGGTACCATTGCATGAGCAGCATCTCCAATAAGAAGTGCCTTAGCATCGTGGTAAGGATAGCACTAAATACATATAAACAAACCAGTATAACCTATAAAACTTTGTTTTGTTGGATAAAAGATTAAAATCAAACCTTTATTGACACCAAGTGTTGTGGTTTTGTTTTGAAGAAATCCTTGATAAGTTTCTCCTTACCAATCAAAGGCAGAGCATCGCAGTAATTTGTTTCAAAGAAATCAATCAAGGAATCAGCATCTGTTATTGTATTGAAAACTGTAAATGGCATAGACAGTGTGACTGTAAAAGATTTGTCCTGATTTGGAAGTGCAATCATCATGTAAGAGCCCCTTGGCCAGATGTGTAGATAGTTCGCAGGCATTTGGAACTGAAAAGATACATTTTGTTTTTAATGATCATATTTTATAGATTTTGACTATGAAACAGCCTTACTTCTCCATCCTTGGCTGGAATACACAACTCTAAGTAGCCATGTTCAATGTACTCTTGTGTGTAATTGAAGCCTGGCATTTTTATCATTTGATTTCGAACGGCGCTAAAGGCACCATCACATCCAATTATTAAGTCAGCTTCTGTGTTAATGGTTTCAGTGTTTTCTGTGTTCCTGCTAGAAAGATTGATATTGTTTCAAAAAATCAGTTGTTGATGATGAATTGAGGAAGGAAAAGTTTTAAGAAATCAATAGGTTTGCATAACAAAAATGCATGATTTAGCTTTTTCGAAGAAAAATTGGAGGTTAGTTTAGGTAGGATTATCACGAAGAGGACCAAAGGAAAAACTGAGCTCTAAATGCGTCTAACTGGTGCCCCTAAAACTGTAGGTGTGATGGTCTTGGTATGCCTCTCTAGAGATAAAAAAGGTTGAATGGTCTTCCTAGAATCGAAAGTCAATGCAGACGTTTACGGGTTCTGGAAAATGGATAAAACTTGCGGATGTATTTTTTCAACAGGCAATGCTCCTTGCCATGACTAAAAATAATATTTCATTTATAGGTTAAATAACGGGTGAGTTTTTAAGAGGTTTAGAACTTTTTTTTAAAAAAAAACACAAAAAATTCGAAAAAATGAATGAAATATTTATTTGAATCGATAGTTTGAACCTTGCAATTTAATGTTTAAAGATAATTTCATGCAAATGTTGACCGCGGCTGCGTCTCAGGTAGCCCATCCGCTGAGTCCAATTTTGGCATACTCTTTCACACATATGTTGGCTTCCAGTGCGTCAATCGAAGCGGGCTTGTCCCTATAGACATTAGCCTTGACATGCCCCCACAAAAAATAGTCTAATGGTGTCAAATCGCACGATCTAGGCGGCCAATTGACCGGCCCGAAACGTGAAATTAACTGTTCACCAAACTCGCCTCGCAATTGCGCCATTGTTTCGCGTGCTGTGTGGCATGTGGCACCGTCTTGTTGAAACCACATATCATGCAAGTCAAGAACTTCCATTTCAGGCAAAAAAAAGTTTGTTATCATCGCTCGGTAGCGTTCACCATTGACAGTAACGCTGCGATTCGCATCATCTTTGAAGAAATATGGCCCAATAATGCCGCCGGCCCATAAACCGCACCAAACAATGGCTTTTTCGGGATGCATTGGTAGCTGTTGCAATGCTTCTGGCTGGTCTTCACTCCAAATGCGGCAATTTTGCTTATTTACGTACCCATTCAACCAAAAATGAGCCTCATCGCTGAACACAATTTTTCGATAAAAACATTCGATATGAACATTTCCAACCGAGCACGAAATTTGATAGTAAAATTCAATAATTTGCAAGCGTTGTTCATTTGTAAGACGATCCATGGTTAAATTGCAAACCAAACTGAAGCTGTTTGACAGTGACACAAGGTACTAAACACACGTCAGCTGTCAAAACCAGTGTTGCCAAAACCAAACCAGCTAAAAAATCACCCGTTATATGTTAGGTTAAATAAAGAACACGACTGAGTAACACGAACTTGCTCTATAAAATGTGACAGTGGGTCTTGCTATTTTGAAAAAACGCATGGAAAAAATCATTTGAAATTTTACTTATCATCTTAAATTCACTAGTTTAAAGGTTTTTTGGAAAAGTGAAGTAAAAAATCTAATTTCTTAAAGTATTTTGAATTTTAAGAAAAAAAATTTCAAAATCATTCGATGGTTTTTTTTTTGACAAACTTTCCGTAAACATATTCCAATCTTTGTTTGAGTGTGCCAATTTCTAGCCGTTTGTAGTTTTTATCAGAAAAATAAAATTTAAAAAAAATTGGATCAACCATTAACAAAAAAAAACAAAAACTTAAAAAATAAAGTGAACGACTGGGTCGGACGAACTTGATCAAATGTGTGACAGTGGTCTTGGGGTTTGAGATTTTGGAAAAAAAAAGATGGAAAAAATGATATGAAATTTTATTGATCACCTAAAAATCACTAGTTTATACGTTTTTTTTAAAAAAAAAGGAAGTAAGCCATCTAATTTCGTTTACTGTTAAGAATTTTAAGAAATTTTTTATTCAAAATCGTTCGACCAGTTTTTTTTTCAAAAAACAGTTTGTTTTGAAAAACTTTTGAAAAAAAATGTTTGAGTAGGTATGCCAACTTCTAGCAATTCGTAGTTTTTACCAGAAAAATAAAATTTACAAAAAGAAAATCAAACCGTTTTTGGAGAAAACGAAAAATAAAAAACAGACAGAATTGTCTTAGCCACTTTTTAATGCCTCTATCATCGTAATATGTATCATGTTTGATTGTCCAAAAAAAATTTTTTGCGAATGGATGTACATAATTTGACTTATATACATACCTAGTACTTGTAATCGCAAGTAAAAAGTATTTCGACGAAATTAATTTCGATGTATTAAGTTGGAATCTTTACAGGTCTATAAAAATATAAAGAAGAAAAACCTATACCTGAGTCAATGTCTCGCCGATATGTGCAGCTGTAATAAAAGCAAGAGGAGGTCCAACAATGCATGGATTAGATAGAGAATGTTTCTGAAAACTAATTAAAAGAACAAAAAACTTCGTTAACCCCAAAAATGAGTCAATTACCCAAAAAAAAATCCATTTATAGGTCTAATAACTTTTAACTGCTGTGACCGCGAGTGAAAAATTTAAATTTTTTAAATGGGTTGGGTACGAATTGCCAATTTGATTTTAAAATTTCGATTTAAAAAAATCGATCGCTATAATTTCGACTTTCGAAAAATCAAGGTAAAAATACCGACCGATTAAAATGTATACTCTTATAAAGTCGATTTTGAAAATATCGACTCGAAAAAAAGCTCGACAGTGGCAAAGTGAATGAACAATCATGCAGCGCAGCATACATGTGAACATCATTCAATTTGCCACTGTCGATCAGCGTTGCACCCCTACTACTATGATTAAAAATAATTTAAAAATTTTAACTATCAATGCAATCAAAAGAACTACATTTTGTATGAGGATAAAAATCGGCGTTTTTACCGACACTTTTTCAATCGACATTTTCATAGTCTGCATTTTAAACTGTCAACATTTTCTTATCGATCAAACATCAGTCGACATTTTGACAGTCGATGAAATTCGTTTTTATCCAGTCGACATTTTTGGTATCATTGGTTTATTTTATATTGCATGAAATGTAATCCAAAGAGTAAATATAAAATTATTTATAATATTTATTAAAATTAAAATACATTTTCAAAATTAGTAATAAGTTAGTCATAAACTTAATATGGTACAATAATGCAACCAAAATAAAGTGTATCTCAAACTAAAAAACAAAATGCAGAAAAAACTTTCTCTTATTTCTTAATGCTTTAATTATGGACCCAAAAAATTATTCTCTCTATAGTTTCTTAACAGTTACACATTGTAAACGGACTCATACACTGGAGATTTGGAGATTTCGTGGGGGTTTTGGAAAAAAAAGATTGTTTTCTTTGGGGATTTCGTTCATGTGCATTATGTCTTTGGGGATATTAGCTAAATGGATTTAATTTTTTTTGGGATTTTAATCAATGAGATTTTTTTGGGGAGGGGGGGATTCCGTATTACATTCGAAGAAAATAGGTTTTCCATTTCAAGCTTTGTTTTTCATAACACCTCACAAGAAATGCCAATTATTGCAAGGCTTCTTTAAAAAGTTGACGAAATTACTTCGTTCCGCTGTCCTAAAACTGATTACAATTTCAGAATTATTAAAGAGACCCTCAAGTTTTTAAAATTGTCTAAAAATCTGGGTATACTAGGTTGTTTCCTTTTTTTTTGGAGGTTACTGAAGCCAAGACATTTTTGGGTATTCTTCTTCAGTAATTGAACTCTAATCGAAAATCAAAATATATCATTGGATTAATTTCACATTAACTTATAATTTATAGTGTTTAATGTTTAACGTTATCTTATTAGCTGGCGTAAGTTGATCATGATTACTATCAAGTTTTCTTTATCTTAATGAAATCTGATGTAGCTCATGCATTCAGGTATTTATGAATGTGGTTGTAGTTGCCTAACTTATCATAGCATATTAAAATAATTCGTAAAACTTATCTTAGTATGCAAACAAACCTTTTAAACTGCATTGTGCCCTCCGATAAATTAGCCGAAAGAAGCTTGTGTTGAAAATGAAAATGAATATTTTCATATCTTTCGCTTGCATTTAATAGCACTTCATTTAAAAATTTCCTCCCAACAGAATAAAGGCACTATGCAAGTATTTAAAAGTTAATTATTTTGTTGTTATAAAACAAAAATTAAATTGCTAAACAAACCTGATGAGTACACGAGTCATAAATAACGATTGAAGTTTGTCCTTTGAGATCATGAAGCATACGGCCTCTCATTGGTATTGCTGTTTCTAGGACTTCTTGTTCCAAACCAACTGCTGCTAAGGCCTTGCGCCCTCTTTGGGATAATGCCAAGTTGATACTTCGTCCTTGAGATATTTCTGATCCTCGAGTGTCTGAGACAATGTTTGTTGTTTTGTTTTTTAGTTTATCAATTTTGAAATGTAAAAGTAATATTTACCTTCTCGATATTCGTACAAATGGACTTCATGACCTTTCTTTGCCAAGTTTAATGCCGCAAGGGAGCCAACCTTAAAAACAACTTGATTAGTATAACTAAGATTAAACTATTTATATTATGTTCTAGTACAATTATCAATTTTTGATTGTGAAATAGCACCATAAAAGTATAATATCTTTAAAATGGCAAACTATTTAAAGGTTTCAAAGTTATCTTATTTCTAGATTTGTTCCAGTGATGATGCGTGAATATTTTGATAATCAAAGAGATTTTAAGCAGGTTCTATTAAAAATTTTACACGTTTACTGATAAGATTGATAAAAACGAGAGTGAATGACTTCTTTCATGTGACTTCTTAGTTTGTTCGTATTTTTCTTAGATTCTTACTTCCTGTCATAAAGTTAAAACCTACAGCAGTAAACTACGAAACTAAGGTGATAGCGAAGCAACTACGCGGTATCATAAATATATTCGTCTTGTCAAAACTGCTGAAAAATAATGATAGAATTGTGGCCCTCTATCTATTTAATGCCACAGAACAATTTCAAAACAATTTTTAATTCTGAAAAATATTGTCTTAGAACATCTGTAGCTGTCAATTATTTATTTTTTTGGAGTTTTCAAAATTATTGTCATTCCAGAATTTCTTGCAATCTATATTCAATTAAATTATTTTCTACATTTTCGCATTAAAGATTTAGTCATTCTAGATAACGTCATAATTCAATTTATTGATATGAACGGGATAACAATAAGCCATACCTACATAAATATCCTTATATGCTTATGCTTTCCAGCACTGTATTTGTAAGCAAATATTTCCTTTATCATCGTTCTATCAGAAGACATCAACTACATACCAAACACATTTTAGGGCACAGGTAATGAAAAACACAATTGTATATATCTACTTTTCCATATTCTCTACAATAATCTGATTTATTTTAACTGCAAGGTATTACTAACTTATCGTAAAAATACTTCAGGATTGATGTTATCTTACAAATTCAATTGACTACAGTATATCAATATTTTGCTTGACCTTTTGATAAACTGTTTTATGTAAAAATAAACGATGCTTAATTTTTTTACTTTTTATACCTACTCTTTGATCCAATCAATATCAAAATAATTAGTCATTGAAAGCGATCCAAGATAATCGAACAATAAATGTAATCACATTTAAAAAACAAAAACAAACATGCGTTTACGATGACTAAAAATTTAAATGAGTAACTTGATTTCATCCAATATTTTAGCTCCAAAACAATAATCTATTATGGAAGATACTATATTGATGACTCATGTGCAAATACTTGTTGATCATCACCAGTACTCAGCAAGACAGTTGGATATATTCATATCTCCAAAACAGATCATACATAGTTTAGTTCAGAAATTCATTTTCAAATCCTTTCACAGCAAAATGAGGAGTACTACAAGGTTGTCATCTTGGTCCGATTCTTTTTATGTTCGCTATAAATGACGTTAAATCTTAGTGTTTTCAGAAGGTATGGACATTTGTAAAACTATTAACTCTGTGAATCTAGGTGTGGATCTTAAAAGCTGTACCTGGCTGGTGCAGCAATAATTGTCTAAGTCTAAGTTTTGCAGTTCTAGGAGTTAACTTTAGCCTTGACTGAATATATCAATTTTATTGTTAAAAAATGTAATCCTTCTCGTATGTTGGACTTTGTTAAAAGATGTTGAACTAAACATTTGCTACATTAAAATATTTTTTTCATCTCTTTCAGAATACGCAACACATGTAATGTTCATAGTCTAGGATAGACTTCTAAAGTTGTTGTTTTGAGAGTACATGTATACTTTTTTGTATTTTTGTGATTATGTTATGGTATTTGGCGTGCTAAAAACTTACACCTGCACTAAACAATGAGACAGTGTGCACATAATATATTTAAATCCTCGAATTAAGCTTCTTACTTTCGAAAATAGCAGCGTTAATGTTTTGGGACTCAACTAAGCCATTGTATATAAAATCTATAGTATTCCCAAAAAGCGGAACGTTTTATGCGCCATCTATGGACGACGTTCACAAGCTTTGATTGGAAAGTAATTTTAGTGGTTTTTGTCTAAACTGCTATGGGAAGCAACAACAACAACAATAGAAGACATTTGATGTAAAGTAGATAAGACAATTAGCGCCGCCATTGACGACGTTCAGAACTAAAATATAATGTTCCATACAATGACTAAGCCCAGACGAAACAAAATCTAATTGGATACGATGAAAAAAAAATCTCAAAGAAGTATTTTTCGCCGAACAACTCTTTGGCATATCTGTGGGAATGTTCGAAGAAGAGGAATTTTGTCTGTCTGTTCAGCATACTAAAGGTCTAGACGGATTTTCTTTCAACTTCATATTTAACTCCGTAAGAACTTCTCTTTTTATTTTAGGTCAAAAAAATTTCGTCGAAGATGACTTCAAAGATTTTGATAAAACTTTGTATTCGACATTTTGATGCATACCAAAAATTCTGGATAAGACGGTTCGTAAACCATGATTTTTAAAAATTCACCCGATTGTGCTAACATTTTAATATACCTAAAGGCCCATTTTGGTATTATAGACAATCTGTTTTGTATCCTTAACTCTTTTCATGTTTAAATTTTGTATCTGTCACCACCTTCAGAACAAGTACCTTCATCGAACCCATGCGTGCATTTAATTTTTTTAGTATGTCGAAAATATAGCATTGAAGTAATGGTAGCCAAATTAACTCGCTCCTATATTAAATAATGCTTATATAGTTTTCTTTCTATATTTATACATTTTGTGCAAAAGAAGTACAAATAATCATAGATTGAATTAAAAGAAAAAACTAAAGGGTGTTTTTTCAAGAAGAAATAAAAAGCATACAATTTAATGTTATCGCCAAGAATTTACATAGGATTATTATAAAGATATGGTTTTGACATTATGTTTTAAAAATGATTTCGGGCAAGTGGCCGCCGCGGCTGGGTCGAATAAATTCCAGCCAAGAGGCCCAATTTTCGAACACTTTTTGCAGCAACTATGGCCGTATGTCAGCAATAACGAGCCGAATATTCTCTTCCAAGGCTTCAATTGTCTCCGGCTTATCTGAGTAGACAAGCGACTTCACATAACGACACACAAAATTTGCCAGCGGTGTCAAATCGCATGATCTTGGAGGCCACGCCACAGGCCCACGACGACGCGAGATAATGCGTTCACCAAAAGTTTCCTTCAATAAATTGATTGTTTCGTTGGCTATATGCATGTAGTGCCTTCTTGTTGGAACCAAAGGTCGTCCACATCAACATCCTCCAATTCAAGCTCGAAAAAGTCATTAATCATGGCTCTATAGAGTTCCCCATTGACTGTAACATTATGGCCCGCTTCATTTTTGAAGAAATATGGACCAATGATTCCCTCTGCCCATAGAGCATACCAAACAGTCAGTTTTTGTGGATGTAACGGTGTCTCAACATACACTTGATGATTATCATCACTCCAAATACGGCAGTTTTGTTTATTGAAGTATCCATTCAATCAAAAGTGAGCTTCATCGCTAAACACCGTAAAATGGACGTAGTGCGCGATACGTATTTCGAACGGAACCATGATTTTCAAAATAAATTTGCACGATTTTCGAACGTTGTTCAGGAGTAAGTCTATTCATTATGAAATGACAAACCAAACTGAGCATAAATCAAGTGACAGCTATCAAAAAGAATAATTTCGAAAAAAGTATTGCCAGGTTGAACACCACATGTCTAAAAAAAAACACCCTTTACATAAACCGAAAGTAGATTGTAAGGGGCTTAAAATTATTATAACATTTTTGCTAAGCCATTTTTAGTGAAATTGAAGCTGTTCGTAGGCAACAAAATAAAATTACTAAATTTTTAGTTATATTAGTTAATTGATTTCTTTTTTGGATGAAATAAGATTCCTTTAACTGATGTTTAAAGTTTAAAAATTGATTGTGCTTTCTTCTTGGGGATAAAATTTCAATAATTTGTATTCTAAAATATTTGTGCTGATTCATTTCATAAAAGATCATTTTACTTCATTTATGTATAAAATTAATTAAACGATAAAAATAAGTTTGTTTATTGTGCTTTCTCCCGGCTACTTGTAGTTTTATTTATAATATTGTTATTAACTTATTTCCATACCAATTACAATTTAACAACAACTTAAGAACGTCTTGCATTTTGTTACATTTCAATTCACATTATAATTTATTTCAGAACCAATCACAAATAGAAATAAGTAATCATTCTCAAAGAATCAGAAACAAAATTTCAGGCTATGGGACATATTTTTAAGCAATTAATTGTGAATTAAAAGGAATCGATTCTATGTTGTAAACCCCTTTCGAAACAGTCAAACAAAAAATAAAGATTTTGTGGCTTTTCTTCATACCTACACATTTGACACTTAGCCTCATATGATTAAATTTCACAACCATGAGGCTAAAAAAAAAAATAATAATATGTTCCAATAAATGCTTGTTTATATATGAACATATTTTTTTTTTACGATCCAAAAGTCTACGTTTTTTTGTGTCACCCGTCAACACAACGCATAAATATATTATAAAAGTTCGAATTAAATAATGAAAAGTCTATTAACACTTAATTAACTCACCAAGCCGGCTCCGATAACAGCAACCTTCATGGGATGAGCATTTAATCCATTTGTATTTGATTGTTTAATTTTATCCATTTCTTGTGGTGTATGAAATGAACTATCAACTACATTACTCATAACACTGATCAAATAAATTATTTGGCTTTTCTTTTAAACACAATAAATTAATCAAAACTACAGAATTTTATGGACTGACGTTCCCGCGTGTATTCCTTATAACGGTTGAAAAACGAATGAAAACACAACGCAAAGTCTAAGTAAAAATGAAGCCCTACAAAAATATCACATTCAACCGCAATTATATGAAAATGATACCAATGAAAAAAAAATTGCTTTTGCTAGACTTGTGAGGTCGATTTCAATATTGCTTGAAGAAGGCGAAAAAACTTTACTTTTGAGATAAGTTACATTGCATATATTTTTTTATGTTTTTTTTTTTTACAGATTAAGTTGACAATCTTGTGACAGCTTTAAGAGCTGGGGATGAAGATTAGAATCAATTCACAATCAACTGAATTTATGAAAAGTATAGGCTTTTATTTGATAGAAGTAGTACTGCAGAGTTGGGAAGGTTAAATTTAATTTGTTTGCATTTTATTTTGTCTGCTTTTTCAAATAAGTAGTTTTGTATTAAATCTTAATAGCTACATGCTTCCATTGGGATTGAATAAAAATCTATTCATAAAAAGAAAGGCATGCTGATAAGATAAATGTAACAAAGAGTTCTGATTAGGCTTATCTCTGGCCCTTGATTGTGGTACTCAACTTGATCTTGTTTGAATGTTGCTTGATCACTCTTATTCTACAATACATTTGATTGTCTAGAGTTTTTTTCTCTTTATCATAAAGGAATCTAGAATTGGAATTTAATCACGACATCAGTCAATAGCCGACATCAAACTATAGTTTTGATTATTACATAATTTATGCGATTTTATGAGTGTTATATAGTAACAAATATATTTTAATTAGTACAATAAACTATTGATGAATGAAGAAGTACTCAGTGATAAAAGAAAATTGGAATACATTCTGTAATTATTCAAATCTCATTGTTATAATAGCTGCCATTTTGAATTTTTCAAATATTCGCCACTACATTGTTGATAATATCCATTCAATATAATTTACCACAAACCTAGAAATCTATCGAATTGTCAACTGTTCAACAGTTTTTTTTTTACAAAATTTAACTTTTTATAAATAAATATATAAAAAAAAACAGTTATGCTCTCAGAAGAATAACCACACTATTTCACAAGGTTTTGCAACGTAAACTTTTTTTAACAGACAGAGAAACCCAAAATTTTAATACAGTATTTGTTTCGAATTTGCGTTCGGAAAATAAAAAGAGAAAAAGTTATGTTGTTGACAAAAACTATATCTATCTTATTCATATTTGTCTCTCAAGTACCATCCCGAAATAACTTGGCTGTACTTATGAGATAATTTGCAAATCAAATAACACATACGCACTAAACTGATAACGCCGCGCCGTACCATAATTAATATGCTTGATTCGTATCGCAAAATTAGTTTCAACACAAAGTCCACATTACTGGTGTTTACAACGCAATAATTTGGATGATTAAAATGCTTCCACTAGATTTAAATCATGTATACTCACTGTAAATTGTGATAGGTTTGGTTCTATGAATAAAACCAACAACAGTTTAACATGACATGTTTGCATGAAAATTACATCGTATATTTTGTTCACTAAGAAACAGTTTCCACGGTAAATTGGATTGAAAAAAAAAAAAACAACAGCTTCAATTTACACAATTGCATTTTTAGTGTATAATGAAACGATTCATAGGCTGTGAAGTTGTCAAGGTTGTTAAACTTTCGCAACCCTTCAGTAATTATAAGGGCTGTTTTTTTTTTTTTGAGGTATATAACTTTAAGTTGGTAGCACTGTTTTTATTGGCATTTATTTTGTCATCTGTTATGTGATTTATCTTGGTTAGTTATTTCATCATCACTCGACTGACGCCTGAACAACGCATGCAAATTGTGCAGATTCAGAAACGCACAACAATTATTTTTTTTCTTGGCTATGTCAATAAGCAAAGTTCCAAAGCCACTGTTGAGACACCGTTATATCCTTTTCAAAAACTGACAGTTTGATGTATTTTATTGGCTGGTGGAATCATTGGGTTTTACTTCTTTTAAAACGGTACAGGCCAAAGGATGGTCAATGGAGACCAGTTTAGTGCTATATTGTTCATTATCTGATGATGATATAGTTTTCGAAGCCTAGCAACGAATAAAAATCCCATTTTACTCCATATCGGGCTGGTTATACCAGTTTGACATCAACAAAACTTTTGAGTCTGGTGCGTGCAAATAGACACTGTCAAAATCAAGCAGAAGCAATTTTACTCGTTCTATTGGTTTCCAAGTGATAACAATGGAAATTGCCTTATAATTCTAGCTTGTTTGATTTTGGAGGACTCTGGCGGCCATGTTGTTCTGTTTAGGTCTGTACTCTATGCCCTGTTTTGTACCCCTGACGATGTGTGAACGAAATTGCATGATGATCGGTTGGTCAGTTAAGGAGGAAAAGCGTAACAAACAAAAAAACGTGTGCGTATCGGGACGCTCGACAGAAGTGATAACTTAAACTTTAACTTGAGAAAAGTTTAGGTTATTACTAAAACTTTATCTATATTAATATGATAATGTGTTATTTATTATACGGCTAGCGATGTGGGTTAAAACGAAAGATGCCTACTGCTGCCGTATGCGTGAGGAGGAAGCAAAGCCAGGCAGATTTGCGCCGTAACGTGTTACGTTAAAAAGCGGGTTACCCTTCCATAAGAAGTTATCACTTCAAAAAACAAACATTAGCTAGCATTTCTGTTCGTAACTTCGTCTGTGTAGACTTGAGGTTTTTTATTCTTAACGAACTTAATGGAATGGAACAAAATTGATAAATATTTCGTATTTATATGTGTACGTAAATATAAATTTGTGTTCAGTACAGGTAAGTTTCGGGCACTCGATACTCTTGAGCAACCGACATAAAGCAAGAATTGTTCTTAGAATTCGTGCTTTGGCCCTTTGAAATTTGTAATGGTTATTCTACAAGCCATTTCAAGGGAAAGTGAAGTTCCTTAAATTGAAATGGCAGATTATTGTGAATTAATTTGGATTCGAGGAATCAACACGCTCTTTCCTTAAGCTCCTCCGGTAGCAAAAGTTGCAGTTTCTGATACCACAAATATATCTGAACCCTTTAACACTAACCAATTAAGGTATCAAATTAAAAAAAAAACCGCAAGTCGTTGATGATGGAAACTGAATTTCTTCTTGTCAAAATATAAGCCAATACACTTAAATATCTACATTACGGTATGAATTCATCCATCATCCTGCCAGGAAAGTAATCAACAATAAACAGAGCTTTACCCAATATACAGTGCAAGCAGCAGTTAATTCTCATAATCTTCAAATTTCTTAAATATTTTTAATCAATGAATTCATTAAAATTCACATCGCTAAAATATTTCGTGATTTATTTGAATAGTTATTACCCTTCAGACCAAAGATTCTTCTCCACGTTAAAACAATAGTGGTCGTTAACCTTAGAAATACGCTAAGACCAATAATTATTTTAGAAAGGACAGTGACAGCAGGAATAATGAATTTTACAATAATATATGTTTTGTTTTTCAAAATAGCACATATATAATTTTTCAAAACAAATTTTTGATATTCTTCCAAATAGCCAAATTACTTGTCTATACCAGAACCATCTATTCGGATTTCGGAATATTGTTTTTACTTTTATGAAAGATAAACTAGACCAGACACTTCGTGTGCGGCCCGATGACTCAAAGAATTGACAGCATAAGACATTCAAAAGATACACTTACAAATTTCATTGCTTTTAAAAACTACAAGAAATCGTATTTCTCTTCGAAGAGAGCTATAATTAAGTGATTCCATCTAGGAGTAAGGCAATACATTTCAGTATTTCTAATAGCGATGAAAACATTTCCATCTTTTTTCCATAAACGCGCCAATCACAAATTTTACAATTCACCTTCAATATTCAAACGATGATGTGAAATTGTTAAACAATCGTCCAAGCAAAATTCATTATTTCACTTTTCCAATAAAAACAAACGCCAACAAAGATTTAAAAAAATAAACATTCTCAAGAAAAGAAGAGCCATAAAAGATAATTGCAATGCGTTTTTTTTTTCATCCATATTACTTCGGATGCACATTTTTGATCTGTTTTTAAAAAAAAGAAGGAAAAATAAATCCTAACGAAAAATTTTAAAATCAAAATGTAGCATCAACAAGTTGGTGTTGCTGCTTGTATGTCTTGCATAGTCTATCCTGTAGATACTTTTCGTTCAAATACAAAAAATTTGTATGAACGAAACTATAGAAAAACATTTTTTTTGTTTTAAATTTTATTTAAGAAAAAACTTAACGATACTCAAACTCAACAGACCGATGATGATCAGCCGACCGACCAAATGATGACTTTTCTTCGCTTCAAGCAGAGACAGATACATTGAGAAAAAGAATAAACTTTTTCGCCGCTGTTTAAATATCCACGAAAGTAGAAGGAACAGAGTTTATTTTAAAACTAAAAAATCGAAAGAAAGAAAAAAAATACCGTTCCCCAAGAAAAATTCGAAAACGGTCAGTTGCGAGCGGACCTCTGAAAATAGCGGAACTTTTGCCAACCAGTCCGCGGAAAACGTTCATTTTTAACATTTTTTTAACTTTTACTTTAAGTTTATATTTATTTTAGTTTTTTTTTTCGTATATTATTATTATTATTTTTTAGTTTGCTTTTTGATCGTTTCTCACGTTCGCTCAGTTAATTAATTTTAATAAAATTAAGTTAGAAAATATTTTTGTTAAATATACCTACAAATTTTTCAAAACGATATGACATTTTCGCGAATAAAAGTGATAACTATATTAGTGTGCTCGTTTTTGGCACTTAGTTTTCCCGGATATGTAAACTGTGCAAACAAAAAAGGATCACAGGGTGGTGGATCTGCCCCACCACCGCCACCACTTCCTCTTGAACCAGAAGCCGTAATCGAAGAGGTCAATGCAAAGCAATTGGATAAGCTCCTAGCCGAAAAGGATTACGTAGCTGTATTCTGGTGTAAGTTTTGTGCAAAGTGCAAAAAAGAAGCAAAGGATTCGAATGAAAGTGAAATAAAAAAAAATTGATGAATAATGGATAAATATTTTAGTCAGCAAAAAAATTAAAAGTGAGAGTGTATCTGAGTTTAAAAAAAAAATTAAACCCTGTGTATCTGTGCTTTGCTGTGGGCTTTAAAAATAAAATAGAGTAGATTCTTTAGTATCTGTGCGGTTATTCTGGTGTTTTTGCCTACGCTTCTATGAGGATTTTTAGTCATGGTGTACTCAAAATATAATGAACAGCCCACGCTCGTCAGAGAGAGTGACCCAGGACACTTGAAAACACTTGTGCAAAACATGCTGCACCACAATGGACAGTAGTTGTAGTATATAGAAATTATTAATTAACATTTCCGCTATTCAAATGCTGATGCTGATGCTGATCGACGTAATCTGTTTCCTCTCGTCGAATTATATAACGTAAAATCTTTCGGCGGTGTTGTCAATTTTTGGCAAATATATCTACTTTTCACCCATTTTTTTTTTTTTCAAATTTTCTTCAACAAAATCCACTCATCGGGTACACTATACATTTGTATGTTTGATCCGACATTTTTCTGACAATTTTATTACTTTTTTTTGGTTTTACGTGATGGTTTATATGGTTGAAAAATATCTTCTTTTTTTTGTTGTTGTATTTTTTGCTTCCCAACGCACAACGCCCGCCTCTTCTGCTCAAGAAATTGCTCTGAATTTTAAACAATTTCAATGAAGAAAAACTTTATTCTAGAAATAGAATTTCCTTGCTCTCTAGGCAGCAGCAGCAGCAGCAGCAGAATTATGTTGATTTTAGCCCGCGCTAACCGCCGCTCTAACCACCGCGCCGCGCCATGCCACACCGCGCGCCGCCATCGCCAGTAAGAATTTTAAAAACTATCAAAATCATCGTTCCGCTTTCAAATTTTCAAAATATTTTGCTATTCTCAAGCAAAATTTTAATTCTTTTTTATATGTTGCGACTATATATTCAAATAAAACCATCAATTCTTGTATATATACAATACATATTTGTATCTTTTTACTTATGAATGTATATATAGTATAATATTTTTCCATGACTTCAATAACAATAATTAAAAAAAAAATGCTGTTCAATAATATATTTCATGGTTGTAGATATCAGATACTTTTCTTCGTTTGCGATTACAAAAAAAAAATACATAAAAAATTAGTATTCTCGAATGAAATTTTCCAAAAATAAAATTTCAATGGTGACAGAAAAAAAAATTCAAACTTATTTTTGGAAGGTGAATACAATAAAAGACAAAGAAATAAAATAAATAAATAAAATACCAATGATTTTATTTAACGTGAGTCTTAAAGTTGAGTTGTTTAATCGTTCTCGTATCGTTGTGAGATATTTGAGTCTATTTTGAATGTTAACTCGTATTGAGGTAAACAAAACTTCAAAATACTAGACAAGACAGCATTTTTTATTTCAATAGTTGGTTGAAGGAACATTCAAATACGAATATTTTCCAGAATTTCTAAGATACATTATGATTGTGTATAATATATTGAACCAGTTGATCTTGTTTTAATATGTTGTCAAATTTTAAATCAGCTTCGTTTCACAAAAAGTAGAACTCATATATATTTTAAAAAGTTGCGTTGGTGTAGATTTGAACTTGAAAGTATTTCTATCCTCAATTTAAAAGTCTTGAATTCCAAACAAATTTAATGAGTTCCATCAGCTGTTATCTGCCAATGTACATCAGCATACTTAAGCGATCATTGGATTAATTGAATTTTCTAGGTTTCTTCAGTTGTACCTTACTTTGAAAAATACAAAAAAAAAAACAATACAAACTCGAAGGTTATTTTCATACTTATGTATATGCTTCTTCTGTAAACCTATACAGTTAGGAAGAGCCTACCCTGCCGAGGTATCTTAACTGTGATCATGTTTATGTTTTTCACTGAAACTCAGTTAAGCCCTAGACTGATCATCTTGATGTATTTCTTGGTCTTTTGTTCTGAAATCACTGAGCGTTTACTTATATTCAAACATGAATTTGATTTGTAAACTTCAAGACGAAATAGAGATCAAAACTTTAACGAAATATTGATCTATTGAGTCCTTTTATTGGGAACTGAAAAGACTGTCAAATTCAGTTGGGAAAACACTCAAAACAGCAGACAAAAGCGATAAAGTACACCAATAACAAATTATGCGTGGAATGGATTACCTGGCACAATTTTTCCTTACCATTTTGATCTGCAGACATTCATCGACACCTCCTTTCCCTTCCTCCCTAAATTCCTATCGCTCGCGCTGTGACTTATCATTAAAAGGGCTATAACATACCCCTTGAGCGCGTGTGCATTATAAAAAAAAAAAAAAAACCAAACTACCCCCCACTATTGCGCCCGCCATTAAAAAATACCCCATACAAATAAAACTTTTTTGGGAAACCACTATTTCTAAAAACCATTGGGAATTGCTGCTCCCTTAAATGAGACAAAGTGTTTATTCACACGCGCCAGTTTCACAAATTTTGTTAATGTCAAACTGATGTGCAGAGCCCGATTCGGTCTACAAACGGATTTGTGCTCCGTGTACTCATATTCAATACCGCTCACTCAACTTCGTTCCTCGGCTTGGGTGCCTATGTATATCATTAGCTCTGTATTCAACAAAATGTCACATGTGTTGACTCTACCAAAACTATTTACAATGCTTCGTGGGAATAGACATACTCCCCAATGAATATTTTGTGGCGTATACTTCAGTAATATTTTTTTTATTTGTGATTCTTGAGTGGATTCTGAATTCAAATCAAATCTTATCAGGATAGTCATAAGTGTCATTTTCAAACAATCCTTTTGGACGCTTCTTTTCAACCTCTTACGAATTCTTCAAAAGTATGATGCTGCCATCTCTCGAAAACAGCAGTTTTGGTACATTTTCCGGCTACTTTACTTTCTATTCACTTTCTTTCGAATCAAATGTGTTCAAAAACTACAGTTCTTAACTGATATTCAAAAAGCACACAATAATAACCAATCTTTAGCAATATTTAACTACAAAATAATATATGAATATGTGCTTCTTTCGTATTCGTCCTAGTTTCGGTTTTTGTTGGAAAAACTTTTTCAACACCAAACTATTATTTGAACAGAGATCAGTGTGTTTCAGAACACTATACGTACTGCTATAGCGAATGGCTTAAGCTTCAATCATGTTTTGCGTTTCTTACTGTCCAGCTAATTGTTCTCTAGACAGATAATACATATCAACTATGATATGATTAGATATAAATAGTTCAAAAACCTAATTATAGTTTAATGAATAAAAAAAGAAACTAAATAAATTGGGTTCTATAACCTTTAATCAAATGATTGTAGTATAAGGTCAACGGCCTTGGCACTGATAAAGCATCGCTTCCCAATAGATCAGCGATATCAAGCATCGTTGCACGTGGTTAGTAGTTAGATGAAGGACCGTCAAAACTAATAACTGCGTGCTGTTGACATATGTTGTGTGTTCTTCTCTCTTCTGTTCTGTCTGTCTTTTTCTGTCGTGTTATTGTCTTGACCCGATGGCCTCATTTGCCATTGTTTGTAAGTGTGATTCATCGACGGAGTAGATTAAAATGTAATGTAATGTAATGTTGTAGTATTTAATTTTTGATATACAAATATTTATCTCGTTTAAAATTTTGTATTTGTTTTTATAAGCCCTTTAAATTTGATTATTCTATGCTCATAAAGTTGACTTTGGTTTTTGACTCAAGCTGATGTAAGTTATACATATTATTGGCATTCTAGCTACATTTTCGGTGTAGTATGTAGTTTTCTACATTTGAGACGTAATGTATTAGATTTCTATTAATTTTTCGAATCAAACTTTCCTACAGGTTGATTCTTAGCAACACCATTTTCTGTGCTTAATTCAAATTTCGACTGCAATGATGAAAGAGGATTGGAATCAAAAATATTAATGTTTTCTCCTTTGGGTGTTACAGACAACTATATTTTTATTTTTTTAGTAGCCAAACACATTGGACTGTAATAAAATTTAAAATCAATCGTACGGATCTAAATTTTTCATCATAAGTCCTCTTTTAATACAAAATATCAGCTAGTCCTGCAATAGACAACCTTAACTAATATACTCATACAATAAAATAATTTAATTTGAATAATTCAATTAATTTGCTTTTTTTTTTGTTAAGGATTGTAAAATTCTAAGTTTAATATCGGACGTTTAATAAAAAAAAGAAAAAAGAACATCTTAATTGAATTGAGAGTTAAAAATTTAAATCATGAGTTGCTTTTATAAGGTTCTTTTACAAATAATCTCACAGTCTATCTTTTTTGTTTAAGTACAAATCCCTCAGACTTTTATTAACTTTTCTCAATGAAGGCCGCATATCTGGGAAGGTGGAACGTATAAAATCGATTTTTGAGGAATGATTTCCCAATCAATTATCGCAACATTTAGTTGAACTATATATCATAATCCCTGTAATTGACGTTGTTTTGACTCTATAATTTCCTTTAGGTACTTACTTATGCTGATGAGTGATGCCATACAAATTTATAAGCTCTTTTGTACTCAGTTAGACAATAAAGCCTCACAAATTGATTTAAGTAAATTTTCTGATTGGTGCTCGCACAACAAATCCTTTTCATGTGTGTCTTTATGTCAATCAATATATCTATTTTCGAAGAAAATAATTACAAAATGATTTGAATATTGTATAAATCAATCTACTTTAGGGAAAGCTGTTTCGATTTTTTAATTGGGTGTACTTGTACTGTATAAGTATCACCTAATTGGTAGTAAGCACCTCATATTTTAAAAATCTTCCAAACAAGGCAATACTATATTGTTTGATTTCGTTGAGTGTCTGAGGAAAGAATTTTTTTTAATTTTACTTTATAAAAATTGATATCGAATTGCAAAACACCATTGTTCCTCTTCAGTTTGGGCATTCGTCTGGTTTGTGCCATCAATTAATAGGTTTTATATTATCACATCAAACTTATTCATCTTTTATACGTTAAAAATAAATACAGTGGAGCTCTAGGATAACAATGCAAATATTTGTAGTATAAATCAAATTTTGTTTCTGTTTTCTGCTTATATATCAAACTGAAAAAACTCTCGGCAATGCTTTTTATTACGAAAAAGTTACTGCTTTTCATTTCTCTAAAATGTAGAATCACTCATTCTGAAAACTTACTCAACAAGCACTCTTGTGGTTCACCCATTTGGCATGATAAACGGAATATAATTTCTTCTCCGCAGTCAATACTTCTCACTTCAGGTCATCTCAAACCTGTCATTGTTGAGTTAAATAAAATGCACGACTGGGTCGCACGAACTTGCTCTTATGATAAGCAATTGCTTAGTGGCTGCATATATGGATTTAAAAAAAATTTAAATAATTTCGAAAATTCTTTTATTTTTTAAATTAGTTTAAGAGTTTTCTCGGAAAAACAAAGTATGCAATAAAATTTCAAAGCTATACGTCAATCTAGGAAAAAAAAATATTGAAAATCGTTCGACCAGTTTTTTTTTAAAAAGGTTATTTTTGAAAAACTTTTCCAAAAAATATTTTGAAATTTATTTGGGTATGCAAATATATGGCAACCTGTAGTTTACATTTGAAAAAATAATTTAAAAAAAAATCAATATACCCGTTTCCAACATATTTCGAAAACCAAAAAATTTTTTGAAAAAATTATAAAAAATCAAAAAAAAAAGTTTTTGAAAAATTTGAAATGCCATATTAATAAAATTATAAATGACTTCCTGTGGCCAAAATTTTATTGAAATCGAATGTATAGTTTACGAGAAAATTTGATTTGAAAATACTGGTTCTATGAGAGGTACCGTTATAAGACAAATTTTGAAAAACTGAAAGTTTTATCAAAATCGTTAGAGCCGTTTTTGAGAAAATCAATTTTTTTCTTCACGATTGTATGGCAGGTGCCGTTATTTTTGGGCCTAGAGCAAAAATAAAAAATACGTTCCGAGGGACGGCCAAATAAATCCTAGATACCAAATTTGAAGCAAATCGGCCCATCCGTTCAGGAGCTAGAAGCGCGAACAGACAGACAGACAGACAGACAGACAGACAGACAGACGGACGGAATTCCCAGACCCACTTTTTTCGACTTCTCCATCATCGTAATGACATGTGTGATTGTTATCTCGAAATTTTTTTTCTGCACGAATCCATAACTTGCCTTATAGTACCTATAATCGCAAGTAAAAATGTATCACCAGTGTCGATGCACGTGAAACTGGCAACATCCGGTGTGTGTAAAAAGGCACTACCGAATAGTACATGTATTTGTACTTGATTCTGAATAGACTTCCAGAAGCATATTTTTCTCGTCAGTAGAGTTATATTTGTGCAAAGGTAATGGTCTCGAAAGACTTCTTTTGTGATGCTTCCATTGTATTTAAAATCTATAGTATTCCCAAAAAGCGGAACGTTTTGTGCGCCATCTATATACGACGTTCACAAGCTTTGATTGGAAAGTAATTTTAGTGGTTTTTTGTCTAAACTGCTATGGGAAGCAACAACAACAATAGAAGACATTTGATGTTTATTAGATAAGACAATTAGCGCCGCCATTGACGACGTTCAGAACTAAAGTAAAAGATGTTCCATGAAATTACTATAAAAATGTATATACAATGATGCTTCTGAACTCTTCTTTTCCTCCAATGGAAAGTGCTATAATGTACCATGACAATCAACTTGAAGTTTAGGGAATAAAAATGGAACAATATACACTCATGATTGTGAGTTTTATTTCTTAACGGAATCAAATGTATCATCGAATCACTGAAAAAAAGCCAAAGCCATCTGAACTTGAGTGAGTCTTGAACAAGTTTGTGTCCATTTATATTTCAGCAGTACCCCATGGATGGCGTAAAGTGGTAGTGGTTAGTGTGTGGAACTGCAACACTTAATAGGGTTTTCACACTGGACCAAAAACTCAAAAAGTTTACGAAACCTAGTTGGAGCTGGAGCATTCACACTGAACGAAAACTAGGTTTTGTTTGACGTTTCATGAATATGTGAGTGTTTGAAGGTACTTTTTCAAAAAATCCCTTGACATTTAGTGAAAATCCCACTCAAATAAGAAATACACTTCGCTTTTTCTATCTTTTGTCGGTAAAAATCCCATACTCTGAGAACACTACACTGTTTTATCGACGAGTTTATGGTGCCAAAAGATCAGTTTGCGATTGCAAGTAGGTTTTGAAGAGTTTTATCAAAAACTACTAGTTTATGAAAGAGAAAAATGTATGGGAAACCTTGTGGTTTTGGTGTAGGTTTTGGGGTTTTAGACAAAAACAGAGTTTTTGATCCAGTGTGAAAAGCCTATAAGGCTCTGGGTTCGATCCCTGACTCCACCTAAGTACTGTTCCGTGGTGCCGTCATAAAAAAGTACTTCTAAAGTAGCCGGTTCCGATTCGGCGGTAAATTGGAATATTTGTCTGCATGCCATTGCATAGGCTACAAGTTATTTGTTAAGTGACTACAGATAGCATGTGTATACACATTTTTATAGTAATTTCATGGAACATGTTTTTTTAGTTCTGAACTTAGTCAATGGCGGCGATAGTTGTCTTATCTACTTTACATCAAATGTCTTTTATTGTTGTTTTTGCTTCCCATGGCAATCTAGACAAAAACTACGACCTAACTCACCAATCAAGTGTTTGTGAACTTTGTCCATAGATGGCGCACTAAACGTTCCTCTTATTGGGAGTACTACAGTGATGCCTTTCAAATAATACGATTTCTCGAGCGCCTCAAATCTTTTACCTCCGAGCGATTTTTTCATGTTCGAAAAGAATAAATAATTGGAAGAGGCTAAATCTTTGGAATATGCTGGATGAGCGAGGAGTTTGTTGCCTGGTGAATAAGAACATTTCACCTTGCCAAGTGCGGCCTTTTCTGCTTCAAATCGGCTTGGAATCGATGCAGCAGCTCTGAACCGGTGATTTTGTTTACACTTTTCAATTCGAAGTGAAGTGAACACCATGCATCCCAAAAAACTCTCGTCATGATATTGATTACTGACAAACCCAACTTGGCCTTCTATGATTCACCTGGAGAAGAATATTGTTCCTTGGTTTCTGGTGTATTATGGTGAAACCAGGTTTCATCCACGGTTACGAAACGGCGCAAAAACTAAGTCGAATCTTTCTTGAACATCGCAAAACACACCTTTGAAGTTGTCAAATGTTTGTTCGGTTTTTAGCCAACGCGGCACCCATCTTGCAGACAGCTTTTTTGTATCCAAATATTTATGTTAAATCAAAATCACTAAGCCATGTGATATGATTGTGGCCTATTAAAAAAAAAACTATAAGTAGTATTTTTTTTCGCAAAATTCATTTTCTCGAAATTCCTTTTTTTTTCATTTTAACGAAAATGTTCTAATGCGTCCATATAAAATGGCTGCCACAGCAAAAGTATTTGACAGATCTGTCTGAAAACTTGGGTGTGTTCTTTTGAAAGTTTGGAAAGATGATTCTTGGCAAAAAAAATGACAAATTTAACGTGACGATGACAATGACAGAAATACATATCCACACATGGCTGTTTTTACATGAAACGTTCAACAGATTTTATTCTTTAGTAGTCGATATATATAACTTTTTGAAAATTAAATAAATATCTGAGATTTCAAACACAGTCATCATCATGAAATTGCAATGAATGATACCTCCAAAGAGAAAATGATTTTTTTGAGCATTAAATATATTCCAATTCAGGAATGCGTTTTTGTTTTTATTTTCTAAATATAGCTTCTTGGGATAACTAAATTAATTTGCATAATTATGTTTGTAGACAAAATAAAATGCACGAATGGTTAGCACGAACTTGCTCTAATGTGTGACACTGGTCTAGGGGCTAAAGATTTTGATAAAAATACATTTTTCAAAATTCTTAAATACATTTTTAAACTAATTTGAGCTGAAAAAAAGTATACCATTTTATTCCTTGAATAAATTAAAATTTATGAAAATAAATTTATAAAAATCTGTAGAGCGGTTATTAAGAAAAAAAGTTTTTTTTGAAAAACTTTTCGACAAAATTCAAAAACGCCAGCTCATAGGTATTCAGCAAAAACATTTATTTTTAGTTTTAAGAAACAAATTTAATAAGCAGTTTTCAAATTATTAATTTTTTTATATATTTTTTTTAAAAATACAAACAATTTTTTTTTTAATATTGGTACGCAGTACAAATTGAGCTACCTACACCTGTATATATACACTATCAGTTGAGTTGTTTTCGAGATAGTCGAAAGTAAAAAAAACGGTCCTATGGAAAGTACCGTTCTTAGACATTTTTTAAAACTTTGTATTCAGCCATATGATTGGTCGTTCCTAAAAAGCAACACTGATTTTTTTTTTAAATCAAAAGCGTTAAGGCCGTTTTTGAGGAAAATAAGCATTAACGTATCAGTTAAATGGCAGATAGGTACTATTATTTTTTGAGCTAAACAAAAATTTCAATTTCCTATCTGTAAAGTACCTAAAAAACTCTATATACCAAGTTTGAAGCAATTCGGCCCACCCGTTTTGGCTATAGTTGTCTTTACATTACATACAGACGGACAGATTTTAAGAACATTTTTTTTCGTCGCTATCATCATAATGTCATGCTTGATTTTTATCACAAAACTTTTTTTTTCGGCGAATACATAACTTGCCTTATAGAACCTATAGTCGCAAGTAAAAATGACAGTCCTCGACGATTTCCAAAACTTCAAACAGAAAAATTTTTACTTGGTGTTTTCAACCAACTTTACTTTTCTTTATTGTGTTAATTTAAATTCTTTTTTTTAATTGATTGATAAGGGTTACAACTGCAAAAAAAACAACAAAACAAATTTCGCTTTGTATACCAGGTTGTCTTGTAAATAAATTACATAAATGAAGTAATATTTTGTCTACACCTTAGCATCAAAGCTGTCGTTTTCTTGTTTTTGCCACATATTAATACTTTGTATTTTATTAGAATGCCCGCAGTTGAACCATACCAATTTCAACTTACAAAAAAAAAAATGTCTATTTCGGTTACAATAATAAAAGGTCTAAGAAGAAGAAAAAAGAAAAACTACATACTTCTTGGCAGACTGTGACATAAAACCGTTCGTCTACCGAAAAGCCAAAAAAATATTTTTGTGCAGCATTCGAAAATCCAATCAAGCGCAAAAAAGAACGAAAAACAGCTGTATCTGCGTGTAGCGTGTATCTCAGATGCTTTTAAATCTTTTTCTATTAATTTATTTATTTTTTTTTATGTCTTGAGGTTGAATGTTGATAAATTTGGTGTTTCTACCTGCTCGCCATGTTCTATCACTTTTGATCGCTGACGGCAGGATGTTGTGGGAAGTTCGAATTCTAAATTGGTGCACAAGTAAAATGCACGGTTTTTCAATGAGCCAAAACTGCAGCATTATTCATAAGTTTTTTTTTTTTTTTTTTTTTTTTTGATGTTTCTAGTTTACTTGGCTTTTAAATAAATGAAATGTTATGGGAGGACTGGCCGTCGTTGAACTTGGCCGACGACAACGATGATGCTTTGCTCGAAATCATAATTCATTTTATAATGCTGCTGGTGACACGGGCGGTTGATGTCGCCGCCGCCGGCCGATGGAATATCACTTCTTTTATTGGTGTAATAAATCATTTTCATTGAATTACACTATTGTAGCGAGTAGGTATGTGATGATTTAATTGTTGGTGTTTCGCATGTAATTCATAGTTGTGATGATATGATGCAATAGAACAGGCATCTTACTGACACACAGTATTTCAATGTCATAGCATTGGGCATTATTTGATTTTTCCAGTTAAAACTGATTTCATTAAAAACATTAATAATAATTGCAGAACAGACCTTTTTTGAAATTACTTTTGCATTCGATTTGAAATAAGCGTTTAATTTCAACTCAGACAGACAAATGAAAAAAGACTTCTGAAAAGTATTTCCTTTATAAATAAAAAAAAAAAGTACGTATACGCCACCATTTCCTTCATAAACTGAATGGAATGTTATTTTCTTAAGAGCATTTTGTTTGTAAAATGCTTAGTCTGTTTGTTTATTTAAACAAAAATTATTTGTTTGTGAAATAAAAAGAAAGAGTTCCATTTCTTAAAAACAGAATTTAAAATCTGTATAAACAAGCAAACACATTCATATCAATGAACGATAATTGAAAACACCGTAAAAATTGAAGGGGCTTTGGCATTTCTTTCAAGTTTTTAGACATGTTTATATCACACATAATATTTTGCACAGTAAAAATTGATGATTATTGTACTCTTTTAATGTTATCCTTTTATTTCAAGACATTTATGTTAATAGTAAAAACGAGGATATATTTAAAATGCAATAGATTGAATAAAGATTCAGTGAAGCAATAATTACAATGTTTTGATTTTATGCAAGACTTTAATGATTGACAATTTCAAAATAAATTGCTGCTGCAGTAGACTGACTTTTCGCTTAAATCACCTCATGTTTTATTTCCCTATTTCAACTTGAGTAATAAAATGTTACTTATTTTCTTGTATAGTTTTGTATTCAGCACTCAGTCAATAACTGTAAAAATGTGCAAATCCTTCAATCATAAAAATATTCATCTTAAATAGAGTGGGATACACCAAATAGAAAATTTTGTTGAACGCTTTACACAGTTGTTTCAATTTCTATTGTCCAGAAGTCTTAGCGCTGTAAAATTCAATGTTTTGGTATCGTAATCCATAAAGTCGAAATCAACTTCGAATAATATAATCAAAAGTTCCTAGTAAAATTTGATGTCATCAGTCAACCGATTGTCTGTAGCAGTTGAAAGGGTTTAAGATAGGAAATGCATTGCATCTGACGCATATCACACTTGAAAGTCTTTGCCAGTAGTTCGATTACATTTACTGCAATGAAATTTTTCGATTCTCTTCAGCTTTTTCACTGTTTTAAGTAATTTTTAAGATCATTAAGTTTCTTGACTTCTTTTTTTTTGATGCTTAAAGTATTGTGTACTAATTAGGTAGATGACTTTTTACTTGTTAGAGTCTCTTGAAAGCTCCAAATCCTAAGAAAAAATGGTGCTCCAAGCCAGTCAAAATATTTGAAAAACTATTCAATAGATGCAAAGAATATAAAATGTTTTTTAAGCATTAAATCTAGATAAAAAGTAATGCAGCCTTTTAGTTACTCTAGAAAAAGAAGACTTTTCAATGGTTTTGATTACTCAACTGAAGTCAACCTATTTAGAGCTAAGTATTTTGAATCAAGTGACTGCCAACAGAAAAAATTCCATTGCTCTGATGAAAGCCAAATAAATTTTATATTAACACTTTATGTGTTCACCTCTTAACAATATATTCTTAAGAACATTTTTTGAACAACATATTTTAAATTACATTTGGCATCACTTGTTATATTTCCTTAACTTAAATCATAGTAGCCACTGTGGTAGAAATCTAACATTTTTGCAAACTTCGTTGACACATTAAAAAAAATATTTGCCCACTGACGAGGTATAGCCATAATACACTTTGCACTCATGACTATCTGCATTTTAATTTCTTTAGGCAGTGTCTGTTAGTATGCACCACTTTCACCATTATGATACTAAGATGAGGTGGCTAGTGTTGACACTTTTGAAACTGGCGACACTGGTGAGTTAGAACATTTTTTATGAACAGCAACTGTGTCACAACATTCGTTGATTTGTCTGATTTTAAAATTGCGCCTGCGGCAGGATTTAAAACAATGATTCTACTCTTTCCAACTAAAGTTAAGTTAACTGTAGTGAACAACACACTATGTGCAATAGACAGTTATATACTATTTGTGTACAAAAGTACTATTGTCCACAACAGTGAATGCAACAGTACATACATAGTTATTTTAGAATGGCGCCCTGCACAATGTGTTGGACTGCCGAAGGTGTGATTTCAATCTTCAAAATATTTTTCGGATGTACTGCCTTATGAAGAAATTTACCTGGGTCCACTATCTTTATCTCCAGCTCTACGGTAAATTGTACGCCACTTCCATTACTTCCCAGTGGAGCTTCAATGCACGCACATAAATGGCTCAGAGATTAGGTGACTAGGCTCTGACTTCTTTGAACTGTGATGCCTAGAACCGATCCCACCTACCCTATTTAGCTTGGAAGCTAGAGTTGTTAACTGCTAGATTGGAATATTATCCTCATCTTTCAAACAAAACCAAAGTGGGTGATGCCAAATATAAAAGGGACATCTTCCCATTTGTTTTGTATTGGATTTAAAAGATTAGTTTACCTAATTTTATATTAAACTCACTACGCTTAAAAAGCTAATGTTTTTTACATTTTATTTTTTGCCAATTGGATAGGTTCCAAATTTTAAAAAATTAATTCACCGTGACAGTCGACTTTGTTTTCCTTAGGTCGTGGTTTTTATCTACAAAATATTTATTTGTATACGAGAAATCTGATCGAAAATCTCTTAAAGTTATTTTTAGATTAGTATTGTTTTTAGTTTAAGTTAACTTCGAACTTTTAATTGTACAGGGTGTTCCATTGTTGATCAAGTATATACATACACATACTAATTTAAACGCCACCTTTTGTTTAAACAAAATCTTGATGATTTGAACATGTATATTAATATAGATATTTCAATATGATGCCTTAGTACTCTATAAAAACTATTAGTCAATTTATTAACCTGCCATTGGAAAAACAAGATCTAAGAAATGTGTCACCCACTATTTCCGCTCAAGGACTATTCTAATGAGGGCGATCAAAATACAACGAATGAACGAAATGTTCTCCTATTTTGACGTTTCATCCACATGAACCATTATATATAGAGCCTTTAGTTCCATCATCAAGTTGTTTTGCTGGTTATCCACGGGACGGCAAAACAAGGTACTAGCTCATTGCATATTATTAGTAGAGAAGAAATAAGATGGAAGAGAGTATTTAATCAGTCTTGCTTTTGGCATTGTATATATAAACTATAGTGGTACCACTTGAGGTGCGCCATCTATCGACGGAAAACTAAGCTCTTGATTTTAGAGGTTTTTTTCTAGATTACCATGGGAAGCAACAACAACAATTTTGTTTACGTTCCACCATTTTAATTGTTGTTGTTGCTTCCCATGGTAATCTAGACAAAACCCTCCAAAATAAAGCGCTTAGTTTTCCGTCGATAGATGGCGCACGTCAAGTGGTATTACTATATTTTATATATACGATGCTTTCGTATAACACATGTTCCGCCTCAGCAGCGCTCTTAAGCGGGAAAACAAAACAATACTAAAAACTCTCAATTGGTATTACTACATGCATTGTAGGTATATATGTACATTTATGTAATATGTAATAGTAATTTCAAAGAAATTTATTTTTTTAGTTGTGAACTTCGTCAGTGCCGGCGCTAGTTGTCTTATCTACTTTACATCAAATGTCTTCTATTGTTGTTTTTGCTTCCCAGTCTAGACAAAAACCACTCCAAACTCTCCAATAAAGTGTTTGTGAACTTCGTTCATAGATGGCGTACTTAACGTTCTGCTTATTAGGAGCACTATAGTTTATAAATACAATGCTACAGGTTCCATTGTACGAACCTTCTTTAATTGTATGAACCTTCTTTAATTCACCCATCCCATATATCACAAAAGAGCACTGAGATAAGGCGTTAGTAACGCAAAAATAATTTGTTCTTTAGAATGTAGATAGATGGCGTTTGGAAGGCAAACAGAGTATTTCAATTAGTAGGACTAACTTTGTAATTTGCTGTGAACACAAGTTCTTTAACCTTTATCGATCGGTTATACATTTCATTAGTTCGTCAATTATTCGTTCATTCGTTGGCTACTGGACTTAACTGCATCGTAGTCGAGTTATAAAGGGGTGTTCACATCCTTTATCCCCCACCACAATGCTGCTAAGCCATCGAGGGACAGTTTAGTAAAGTGGACTTAGTTTACATGTGAGCTGGTGAAATAAATTCCCACTCCCACCAAGAAGAAGTAAAACAAGAAGTCGAGTATTTTCAGTATCTTGAAAAATAGTATCATTTCGTTTTGAAATTTAGTTTACAAAATTCGTCGAACTATTGTTATTGATAGTAATTTCCTTCTTCATGCTTTGAAGTGTCTACTTAGTCGTCATATAAGAAAGTGGAGTATGTTTCCATTTTACTTAAATTGATTAAGTTCCAATTAAGTGGTTACTTAGTCCTTCGGGGACATCTACATTTTAATATCCATTAAATTTAAATTTATTTTGACAAATTGAATTTGTATTTCTTACAGATGCCAGAAGTTGTGTAACCTGTGATAAAGTATTGTCTGAACTCGAAAAAATTGACGATGACACTGATTCGTTTGGTGTGGATTTTGTGAAAATTAACGATAAACGACTAGCAAAACAATATGGAATCAAAAATTTCCCAGCACTCACGTATTTCCGGTAAGTTTGTTAACATAATACATCATTTCAAATGCATCCATATTATTGTAAAACAAAAACAATAAGACCAAAAAAAAACATTATAAATCATCAACATTAGTGAAAAGGAACCTATCATCTATGATGGTGACCTCATGGATGAAGAAGGCGTTCTCGATTTCCTAACATCACTTGAAGCCATGGATCTGCCCGATCGTATTGAAGAAGTTAACGCTAAAATTTTGCTGAAGATCATCGAGGATACCGATTTCGTAGCTGTCCTATTCTGTAAGTTTAAACTTTGCTTTTTGTATGGCTACAGGGTTTTTGTTTTTGTTTTTTTTTTATATATGTAAAAAAAAATATAAATAATAATTAATGCAGTTGCAGTTGAAGAACAATTAGAAAACTAAGCTTCATTCATGGGATGAAAATTCATGTAGAGCTCTAGTCAAAAATCAAATCAGTTTTCATTGTTGATAACATCAAAATATAACGTTAGTTTTAATTTATTTAAGTGTTGTAGGTAATCAGAGGTAAACTAATAAAAGTAGTTTTAGTCGTTTTTAATTTGTATTTAACAACAACAACCAAAAACAACAAAAAAAACGTATAAAAGTCTACGTTGCTCAGACTGAAAACTCGGTTTTCTACGAGCAGTCATAAAAATGAGTAGGAAGCTGTATAATTAATTTTAGTTCAGTAGATAACAAAACAAAAAACATTCAAAAATTAGATTCAAATAACTTACTATTTTGTGACTAACAACATTGTGGAGGAAAACGCATATTGTGTCTAAAAAAGGAGGCTTCTACAATATTTTAATTTGTTAAATTGACTGCAGGTCCTGATCATGCGACATGTCCTCCAAGGGTAATGGGTGAGTTGAGCTTTATATGTGACATAAAATGTTTGAAGGACCCTACAAAAACCTTCCTCCACTCCATGTGATTGAATTTAACTTTTCTTTTTCTATTTGTGTTTTATTCCTTATTCACATCTGTTGTTTTATTTTATTTTATATCTTTAACTTCTATGCTAAATTATATTTAAAACTAACCATTAAAAACTTTACTTGACTTTCAATACACATCAAGGCGTTCAACCAAAAATATTCCCATAAGTCATTTTTTCCCTACACATATACATATGCAAATTCAGTCACTTTAGTGACAAAGAGAACCCTCTGGTTTTAGTAAATTTGTCATTTGAATGAGAAACTTTGTCCAGTATGGATTAAAACAAGCATAACCATAAGTTTTTATACGGGATTTATAAATGAGGGTGGGTAGATGTCAAAATGAACAATCATCGTAAACATCGCTAAACTTGCTATCGTGATTTGGCATCAATAACTATAACTAATAATAACCAACAGATTTGACAGATGTCATTAAAGCAACATGGCCGCCACCGCCTATTAACCGAAATTCGATGTTTTTTAAATTATTTTTTTACGGTGCAGCGAATTTAAAATCTCACATTGCCATCTGGAGTAAAAATCTAAGGCTGACATTACAAATGTAAGTTTTACTCAACTTCTGATCAAATTATGATTAATGTAAACGGGTCTGTTAGTGACTTGCAATAAATCGTATATCAACTAACGTAAGCTGTCAGTTGTCACACCTACGAAAATCTTACAGCTAACACACCCAGCAGTGATAAGCTTACATCTTACGTAATGCATTTCTTACTTTAAGACCATCTTTAGTGTAAGACTTTCTGTATGCTACTTCTGTAAACCTTACTGATGCCACTTCTGTAAGAATTACGTAAGTGATGTCAAAGTTACATGAGCAATTTTAGCCTATAAGATTGATGTTGCACAAAGGTAATCTACTCGTATGTGACTCGAAGTTCTATAAATCTTTGAAGTTTTTTGACATCTCATGAAAATGCACTGACATTTCTCATTTATTTTGCCGAAAAAAAATGTTGTCAGAGAAAATCAAACAAGCTTACTTAAAACAATTATGTAGATGATTGTGACGTCTCACACAAAGTTAACATACCTTACATTCCGATTCACAATCAGATGTCAAACTTCCAACCGTAAAATATGGTAGGGAGCGCAGTTTACATCCGTAAACAAAACTAATGAAAAACTTGACGAAACAGAGCAATCCGCTATTTCAGATACGCGATGTGAATTGCTAGTTCTCGCTCAGTTATGGACGGGCTAGTCTGCATCGTTCCGTCTATTTAGTTCTGAATTCCAATTCATTTTTGTGGATATTTATTCACTTTCGCAGAAGTTATAATTTGTTTTGGAACTTAAAATTCTATTGACTATAGATATTCCACAATGATGACAGCAAAGATTGAAATCTTAAGTTTTGAGTAATAACCTTACTCATTACCAAAAATAAAGAACAATAAATGTGCAGTTGTAGATTGAAGCTACTGAATTATGATCAAAACTATAGCCATCAAATGTCTCATCTGTCATTATCTGACATTACAAAAGGGTTAACTTTTTTGACAAGTTAAGAAAATATTATCCCCCAACGCACGTACAATATAGAGGGCTAACCATAATTGAAGAATGCGTACGTGTACGTTGCCTTACGAAACAGTAGAAATACATGTGATTTGTATATCCAACCCAAAATGACTTTTTGATAAGTTTCGGCAAGTTTCGTTCACTTGCGTTTCCGTACGTAATATACGCTTTGAGTCGTACATTACGTACGAAAATCTGACATTCCTTTTTTTCTAAAGGGTATTCTTCTCCTTTCTTTCTTCTTATTTCTAAAGGCTATTATGGGCAGCTGATGTACTTTACAAATCGAAAGGAAACTTTTCGTTCGGTTTTGACACTAGCTTCCTTTTTCTTTCTCGTATTATGGTTGGGCCTTAACTTTATAGACAAAGACATGTTGTTTCTCTCTTCACAGAATTGAGATGTTTAAAGTGATGAAGGCGTAGCGTTCTTAAACTTTGATGAAAATTTTGACTTTGCGACAGTGAGTCTACCTACATGTAGGTATACAATAAAATATTTAGTAAGGGGTTCAAAAACATCACTAGATTATAATTAGAATACAATCCATAAAAATAATTCAAATCTTTTCTATGAAAAATTAAAAAGAAAAAAGAATCTTATTGAAAACCGTATCAATATCTAAAAATCACAGCGTTGCCAATAATATAACAAAAATTTTAAAAGTGGAGAGATCAAAATGTATTTCAAAAATGGAACACACATAAATTCCAACCTTGTGCATTATTCACCTTGGAATTTGATTTATTATCTATGGATGGACATTGTTTAAAAATATTGGAGAAGAAAAACTAAAATGCTAATCGCCGATGGTAGAAAATATCAAAAAAAAAAATGATCGTATTTTTAATATGGAATAGAAAATTAAAATTTAAGATGAGTAATAGGATAAAAATGTTTTCATGAATTTTCAATTCTTACACGTGTATGTACTATTTTTCCTATTGGACTTTCTGACAAAAGATTTTTTTTTTCAAAAATTATACCAACCATTTGTACAAATTGTGCATGCACTACATTAATAAATAACTAAAATGTCTGGGCCCAGATCCAGATTCGTCCCAGTATTTTAACTTATTTATTTTATATTGTGTGCCAGTGCCCGGCATAAGAACCAACCGTTTCTTCTTTCCCGCTTTCCCTTTTGTTGTATTTTTTTTTTTAATTTTCGCATTCTAATAGAACTGTATGTCGTATATATTTCTATGCGCTTTCATGTGAATAATACCTTCCACCTACAATTGCTATTTAAAAATAGCATTTTTCTAAAGCAAGTCGACGGACGCGCGGACAGACAAATATCTTATATTGTATTTCAAGCATTTTTGTTTTTGTTATTTTATTTTGAACAAAACATTTTCAAAAAGAAAAAAAAAACAAGAAAAATAAGACTAATTTCACAAATCTATATGCACATAATATAGCACAGCCAGATATCTTTCAAAATTTATTTTTCAAAAACAATAAAAACTTTGTGAAAATATAATTTCATTTTGTTTACAATATTTACCAAACCCGCTGCGCTGTTGGTTGTGTGTTGGGATTTTATATTCGATATTCTTAATTACCTTTTACAAAATCCCATCAATTAATTTACATTTATCAAAACCAAGAACCGAAAACCCCAAAACAAGAATATTTTGTTTGAACAATAAAAATTTGTACTGAACAATAAAATATTTTTTTTTTGTTGGGCGCCATCTAAATGTGATGTCCGAAGAAGAGTGAATAAACCCAGAAAAATTAATTGCAGCATTGAACATAGGCAATTGAAAATCATTTTTATTTTGCATTTTCACAAAAACTTATATTCAAATGTATGTTTGTATTGTATAGTATATAAATGGATGGCGTATTATAAAAGATACACACTCGATGCCACTACATTGATGTACGTAAACACATACATAATAATATAATAAGATAGATGCTCGTCTGTTCGGATAATAGAATTAAGAACAAAATTGGCACAATTCCAATGTAAAATTGAAGCAAAATAGTGTTTGGCAAAAGTTGACACATTATCGCCGCCATGTGGCAACAGAGAGCAGCGGCTCCTTGACTTAAACCAAAAGAATAATTTTTTTTTTTTTAAACTAACTAACGGCGATAAAACAATTTTTAGGAGATTATGTGGGAATATCCATTTTTCTTAAATTTATATGCTTGTATAAAAATTCAAATTATATTTTTAAATTTTTAAATTTTCAAATATACTTGCTTATTTTATCTTGTATTTGGCCATGACCCTAATTGGTTGCCTTTGGCATAAAACGCACGCGTTTCAGAAAAATATCGGTTTGGTCTAAGCTTTTCTCAAAGATTGGAATATTTAAGCCTTAATCTAAGAAGTAAAGCAACCAGTTATCTATTATTTTTTTTTTTCAAAAGTTTAATAGATTACGACAGGTAACCAATTTGCGTTTTCTTTCTAGAAAGCTGTAATCTGCTTAGGTCATCTATGTCTTTTGTTCAAAGAAAATTCAAGCGGCCATGTTAGATTTAGCATTGTTCCTTAAACATCTTTCTAATGCTGTTTCCATGTCGACATTTTGAAAACATTCCTAAAATATCAAAACAATATCTTAACGAATAACTTCTTTGAGCCATTATCTGACTGACATTAATGTTTACAAATAAAGATTGCAATTCACACTTTTTAAAAATTTCTTCAAGTGTGAACATAGCTAAAGTAAATCTCAAATCGAACAGAATTTATTTAAAAGTTGATTTTTTTGTTTGACTAGCCGATCCGTGCTTAAAGTGAAGCATTGACTTGACTAGTCAAACCTAAGTCTGATTAAACATTGGGCTGTGATATAACATATGTACACAACGTCTAAACAACAGTTTGATATGGTGTTTTGAGATCCGTTGAAATGTTCATATTATATCAATCACAATGCCATTCGAATGACAAATTAGGGAAAATAATGAGACCAATTGAATCGAACCACTCGTGGTTGAGTAGTTGACGATAGAATGACAAAGGTGCGTTAGATTACCTGTCACTTTTTGCTTAATGCTTGTTAATTATTTACCGTAGAACATTCTATAGGACATTAATGTTTTGTTGTTAAGATATTAAAAACTTTATGATGAAACTGAAGACAAAACCTAAAATATAGATGATTGGAAAATTAAAAGAACAATGTTTTGATCTCTAAAATGGGTTTCAATTACTTGAAATTTATAATTCACCATACTTGACTAAGACTATCCGTTAAACGCTGACATAGGAATGTTTTATTTAATCATTGACTCCGCCGAATTATTTTCTGTTCAAAGATATTCATGGACGCATACAGCTATAAAAACTTTTTCTTCAATAAGGAGAGTATTTGCCGCCCAAGAAATATAAAGTATAATTTCCAACAACTAAATTTAATTTAGGATTCAGAATGCGCTTTAAAATCGTCAGGTTAAAGAACAGTTAACGAAACATTTGTTTCCCTTTAACATTGCCAGAATACTTCTTGCCTCACTTAGTTTCATCCCCATTTTTATAAACAGTGCTCTGCTCCTGCGAAATAACGACACGCATTCGTCCCCTTAAAATGTATCCCTTAAAATATGTTCCTATAATACTAGCATGGTTAGGAATAATGCCCATCAATTCACTGTCGAGCCTAACATCGGGCGTACTGTTATGGATTGAGACTCATATTTAAGCCGCACTACAATAATTAGGATTGCTTTATCTGAATGCAAATCGGTATCTCATTTCATCTCGTATCCAACTTTGCCATAAATGCTGACAATATTTTAATTCACGATTATCCATCATCCACCTCAATACGTGAGCTCTAAAGTCTTTCAAACGTATGTCGTAGTTTCGTAGAAGGAATGATTTATTTTAATCCAAAGTACTTAGTTAAAAGATATAGAATGGTTGGTGGGCCATGGTTATCTTCCTCCCTCTCTAAGTGGGTTGAAGAAAACACCTACAAATAAGGAAATAGAGAGTAGGGTAGGCGAACAAATGGAAAAAGTTTTCGTTGTGATTAATTTTACTCCGACAAAATGATCAATGCAATTCAAACGAAAATAAATGATGTGCTATAAAACACAATAATGTAACCGAAAATAGGATTAAGAATCAACCCAACTATGCATGGCTACTCTTATCGAGGGAACTGAGAAGCTTTCCTTCTTCTTCTTTTTTAATTCTGAAAACATTGATAGATAATAAAATTAGATAAGTATAGCAAATGATAAGCTTAACCAATTTATAAATACATATTTTGTAGTTACTGTAATATAGTAATAATGATTGGCATGTTTCCCAAAAAAAAATTAAATAAACATGGTTTGTTTCATTTGTAATCCCTTTTTTAAATGTTTCAGTCTTTGATCCTTTTTATATAAATTTAATGAACAAAACTTTCATTTTCGTTTATTTAAACATCCCTATCCAAAACACACTATTCCACACAATAACACCCCTGCAAGTATGACACACTGTATCCACCTACACTCTACACACATATTCCCCCAAAGCGCATGATTCCCCACCAGAAACAAAATAAAACATAATCTGCACGAACACTCTTAAATGCAAATCCCCCAATCAAGATCCTTCAAACTTTACCACAACAAGCAGCTGTATTTTACAACCAAACCTGATGAATGTTCTTCTCTATATGTAAAACTAGATAAGCCGGATTGCAGGAAATGTGCCAAGGCATTGCAAGAACTGGAGAACATTGATGACGAAGCCGATCAGTTGGGAATTGGATTTGTGAAGATTCACGATGAAGCACTGGCCGATGAATATAATCTGGGAGGCCTACCAGCACTGGTCTATTATCGGCATCAAACACCCATCATCTACGAAGGTAAATTTCATGGCGCGAATTTGTCAAGGCATGTCAAAGAAATCGTAACTAATTCACCCATAACCCAGGTGAATTGTCCCGCGAAGAAGATGTCCTCGAATGGTTGGTTCAAAACAAGTCAACAGGTGACGAAGATGATGTCATTGAAGACGTTACTGCCAAAACTCTAGGAACACTGATCAGTAACATTGACAACTTGGTTGTACTTTTCTGTACGTATTTTTACCAAATGTCATACCAACATGATTTTTGAATAACCCCACATACATATACGTGCTCCGCAGATGATCACGGTGACGATGACTCCATGACCGTATTGGAAGAGCTAGAAAAAATTGACGACGACTGTGACAAGCATGGCATTCAGTTTGTTAAAATTGATGACGCTAAGGTCGCAGCTGAATTTGGAATTGATTCGGTAAAAAATATTTCAAACTCAACGAATCAAGTTAAACAAAAAAAATTTTACTCCTTTTGCAGATCCCTGCAATTGTGTATTTTGAAAAACAAATTCCAAATGTTTACGATGGAGATCTGATGGATGAGGATCAGATCTTGCACTGGTTGCTGGGACAATTGGAAAGTGATGAAATCGAGGATGTAACTGACGAAATGCTTGATAAACTGGTGAAGGAAGGCAAAGTAATGGCAGTTCTGTTCTGTAAATATAATCTAATTGGCCATATGTGATTTTGACAAGAATTTTTACATTAAAAACCAAAATTCTTTGACAGATGACAACAATGACAAAAAATCACAAAGAGTTCTTGAAGAACTTGAAAATATCGACGATGAATGCGATTCGCTTGGTATAACCTTCGTCAAGATCGACAATCCAGAGGAAGCTCTCGAGTATGGCATTAATAAAGTTCCTAAACTTATCTACTTTGAAAAAGGCATTCCGACCATATACGAAGGCAATTTAGAGGATGAAGAGAAGCTACTTAAATGGCTTGAAGATCAAACAAGCTCCGATCAAATTGAAGATGTTACCGATGAGATGTTAGATTTGATTGTGGAAAAAATGTCATATGTAGCGGTGTTGTTTTGTAAGTGTACTATTGTTTTTATTTCTTTTCTTATAGATATAACTTTTAAGTTATTTCAAGCTTGTAAAACCACCATTTGTATGTTTTGGATGAGTCAGAACTTGATTTGCATTTGCGCGAGCTGTCAAACTTGCAATAATATTTACACAATCCCAGTAATATTGCTATAAATGAGGAAAACTCCGTCTCGTTAAGCTTCGTTCACTCACGCAAAACCCGACCAAAAGCACTCGAAGTTGCTGAAAATTTGACAGTTGTGCGTTTATACCTAGGTAGTGTCTATTCGCATACGCTAGTCTTGACAGCTTCAGTCGTTTTGACTTTGGTGTAATCGTATTGAATTAAGAAATTTTGATAAACGCGCCAGTAGGTGAATTGGACATACACAAAATGGAATAACAATATTGTCCGTGAACCGTGAGCCATACTGACTATAAGTTAGGCTACTAACCTTAATTTTTTTGGCGAAACTAATGTATGCGCAGAGACACTGCCTTAATAAATTGTTATGAGCGCAAAAGTTAATCATACAGTACTTTATTAAACATTTCTTGAATTTTGACATAAGCTAATGTTTGCTTTTGTCTATAATGTTAGGGCGGTACGAAACAGAGCAATTACAAAAATTTAAATTCATAACTTCATATCAGAGCAGATTTATCTGTTTCATGAAGCTTGCGATAGTTTTGTATCTAGGCGCAAGGTGCGCTCCTGTTCCATAAACTCTTTCGTGCATTTCTATCCTTTATTTATTCAACTGACAGAAATTAATTTTTTTCTATACAGCCCAAATTACTGATAACTTTGTTTTATGATTATTATTTCATATTTAACAATATCCTATTTAAAACATTTCAGACGACAAAGATCAAAAGAAATCGCAGAAGATTCTTGCCGAGCTAGAAAATATCGATGATGAGTGCGATCAAAATGACATTGCTTTCGTTAAAATCGACGACGATAGCGAAGCCAAGGAATGGGGTATTGATGAAATTCCATCAATTGTTTTCTACGAACGTGGTATTCCTCACATCTATGAAGGCGATTTGATGAAGGAAGATGAACTTCTCGGCTGGTTGATTCATCAGAAACGTTACTCTGAAATTCCAGAAGTTACCGACGAAATGAAAGATAAACTGATCGAAACCACCGAGCATTTAGCAGTAATATTTTGTAAGAACCTACACTCATTTTTTTTTTGTGGCAACACTTATTGCTAAAATAAATGAAATTCTCTTTACAGACGATAAGGAGGACAAACAAGATATTCGGGTTTTGAATGAGCTCGAAAATATTGATGATGAATTGGAAAAAGAAGGCATAGTTATTGTTCGAATTGATAATGCTGCCGAAGCTAAAGAATACGGCTTGGATCATCTGCCAGCACTGATTTACTTTGAAGAAAAAATTCCAGCTCTGTACGAAGGTGATCTTATGAATGAAGAAGAAGTCTTGGAATGGCTCATTTTGCAAAAGAGAACTGCCACCATTGAAGAAGTCACCGATGAAATTTTGGTCAATTTGATCAACGATCATGAATATGTTGTTGTATTCTTTACTGGAAATTGTGAACCCGGTGATAAATGTGAAAACACTCTTAATGCACTTGAAAGCATTGACGATGAGTTAGATGAAGCTGGAATTATTTTTGTCACTACTGAAGACACCACCGTGGCTAAGAAATACGGTATCAAGACTTATCCACAATTGGTGTTCTTTAGAAATCGCGATCCAATGGTATTCCCTGGGGATCTTGATGATGAAGATGAAGTTCTTTCTTGGGTTACCGATGAAGAAACCTTGGAAATTCCTGGAAAAATTGAAGAAGTCAATATGAAGATGTTGGAGAAGATTTTATCAGAGAACGAACATGTTGTTGTGTTCTTCTGTAAGTATTTTATTTTTTTGTGTTCCTAGATAGTGATTTTGACTGCTCAACCAAAAACCAAATATCAGATATAATTTTCTTATTTTACTCGAAACCATATCTTTAATTCTTATCAATTTATTCAATAGATCGCGAAGGTGACAAGAAAGCACAAAAGATCCTTAATGAACTTGAAAACATTGACGATGAATGTGAGGAAAAGGATATTGATTTTGTGAAGACTTCTGATGAAGGTGTTGATAAGGAATATGATATACAAACACTGCCGGCTCTTGCATTCTACAGAAATAAATTTAGGACGTTCTATCAAGGTTTGCAAATAAGAAATTTATCCTAGAAACTTTAAGACACCTTAAAGTATATTCTCAGGTGACTTGATGAAGGAGGAAGAAATTCTAGAATGGGTAATTGACCTTTATGAATCAAATGCAGATGTTATTGAATCGGTTGATCGCAAAACTCTTCAAGTGTTGATCAACGATGTTGAACATTTAGCCGTATTTTTCTGTAAGTTGTATTTTTTATTTGTTAATTTTATTATAAGAAGTCGGCATGGCATTATTATTTAATATTTAATTTTAGACGATGATAAATGTAGCACATGTGCTGAAATTCTTGAAGAACTAGAAAACATTGATGATGATACAGATAAGCATGGAATTCAGTTTGTCAAGTCAAATGATGTTAAGCTGGCTCATGAAATTGGAATATTTGCTTTCCCAGCCCTGGTGTACTATGAAACTGGAGTTCCGATCATGTATGATGGTAAAGTATAGATAGTTATTGAAATAAAAATTAAAGTTCTAATATCTATTTGTTCTCTTTGTCCAATCCAGGTAATCTTAAAAACGAAAACCGTGTTTTGCAGTGGTTGGTCAATCAAAAAAGTGAGCATTCTATTTTTCATTTTAAATTTTTTTTTTTATTTTTTTATTAACAATATAGTACTTGGTACTTCTTAGGAAAAATTATTTAACTTAAAAGGCTGTGAAGCTTTTAGATAATATTTTTTTAAGGGACAAACCGAATTGGTACTACATACTAGCTTCGAAATCAGAACTTTTTGAACTGAACCTTAAATTTGGTTTTTGAATAATTTGTATATAAATGTCACAGGAAAAGGTGGGGATAATAATAGCAAAGTTGGAGGTATCAGGAAGAGATATATGAAACGCAAGGATGACGACGATGATGATGATATTGACGATGATGATAACGATCATCGCAATAAAGGCAGTGTTGGCAGAAGCAATAACGATGACGATGATGACGATGATGACGATGATGACGACGATGACGATGATGATGACGATGATGACGATGATGACGATGATGACGATGATGACGATGATGACGATGATGACGATGATGACGATGATGACGACGATGATGACGATGATGATGACGATGATGACGACAACGATAACGACGACGATGATGACGATGATGACGATGATGACGATGACGATGATGACGATGACGATGACGATGATGACGACGACGACGACGATGATGATGACAGTGCCAGTAAAACTTTCAAAAAATTATCTGCCAAGAGTAAATCCAATGCATCAACTGATTTCAAAGCATCAAGATTTTTCAAACAATTTTTAGGTAATACCGTTGCGTTGTCCAAATCATCATTAACAAGTTGTCCCTACAAGAAACCACCATTTCAAATACGTTGTTTCATTACTTTGATAATGCAACCCTGTGAATTTACTACACATGTTCGAACAAAAAGCTGCAAAACGATTTGACCTATTTTTGAATATTTTTTTAAATTTAAATAGAACACTATAATGTGTAGTAAATTCAATTAATATTGCTTTTACATTTCAATTGGTTATTTTTCCTCTGAAAATCATAATAAATTGAGCTGAAAATTCTATAAAGTCATTAAAAATGTCAATCTCAAGCAATTTCATAAGACAGTTTTTTTTTTTTTTTTAATATTTACTTTCTTAACACACAAAATTCTATTTCGTTTCTGCAGATCCCAAGAAATCGAAATCTAAGCCTTCGTCGAAAGGTAAAAAATTGTTTAAAAAAAGTAAAAAATTTGTAGTTTAGTCGTTCAATGTTACTGATAAACTTAACTGATATTTCTATCAAAAAATTTCCCTCATTAACACACAAGTACTCCTATTTTATGTACCCATTGATTGTTTTAATGGAACTTTAATTGTACAAATTTAAAAAAAAGATGAATACGTCAATTAATACATATTCCTACAAGAATGGTTGTTTTTTCCCTTCTTCATTCATTATTGGATTGTCATCTTAGAAGCTTAAACAAACATTTTAAAAACTAAATAAAACACATTGAGGTAGCTATTTTGAATTTGAAAAAACCATTACATATACTATTGAATACAAAGTTTATTGCTAGAATTGGAGTCACCATACAATCAAGCTTTAAAAAAGTGTTCCATTTAGATTTTCTCATGGCAGAAGTTGATTAAAGACGACAAGAGTTTCAGAATGCAACTGGTTTATTTAGGTTTGTTTCATCACTTCATTTTAAGGTTAAATGTAATAGAAAAGATGTTTCAAGGCGATAAAAAATCAATACAAACCATGACATTTTGTGGCGTTTATTTAAGATTTCAAACCAATGAACTACTAAAACTTACAGGTACTTAAATACGTGAGAATCAACAAGAACAAAGTTTGTTTCTAACAAACAAGGCAACATTTAATGAACTGCAGAAGTTATAAAAACAGAATTTTGAAGACTTGAATGTTCGTCTAGTGACAACGGAGCTTTTGATGAAGTCTATGTTTTTTTTTTAAATAATCGTGTTAAAATTGACTGGTAAAACGGTAAACTATACAAAGAAACACGTATAATTGAGATCTCGATATAAAAATGTGTTGGTTTGTCTACATTCTTAAGCTACGTACAGACGATTGTAAGTAATGACAATATTGTCAGATCTGTGAAAAATTGTCCCAAACGTCTTACAACCGTGTGAACTTACAATTAATTGTCAGAAAATTGTAAGATACTTGCATTGCATTGTCATCTCATTAACAGGTCATTGTTAGAGCGTTGGTAGACCTGGGATTCGGCCCTATCCAGAATTTCTGACGGAGGAAATCAGAAACAAAGGTGTACCTAGCTGTCAAAAATTACACAAAAAAAAATTACTTGAACGTACTGCAACGCATTTCCCCGCTGTGCGTTAAAATTTTTCGGAGAAATATTCCGAACAGCTGGTCTGAGCAAAAATCATCCGAATTTTATAAAAACATGTGTGGTTTTATGAAACCACCGTAAAAGTGAAACTAACGAGCGCCTTTCACTTTATCCCTACTCCGCGGCCGACCGTCACGCAACACACAGACGAAAAAGTTTGAGACGATGTAATAAAAGTTTCACTTTAAAATTGGAGAAATTTCCCTTGCGACGCGACGGCTCGATAGAGCCGAATACTGTAAAGAATCGTCTATACATAGCTTTAGGTAATTTTAGTTGTATTTAATCATAAACACGGTACACTAGTATGTAAAACGATACCACACATTGAAAACGGTACTTCTCGAAATCGGGTTTATTTAGTAATTAATTGAAACTACAACAATACTGTGAGTCAGTCAACCAATATATTAAATAGTATTGGATACTATAAAGTATAAGCAAATACCACCACTGAATACGATGATAGAATTTTTTATATCGTTTCCTTGAAAAAATATTTTATAAAATTTGAATCCTCGCACGAGAATTTGTGTTTAATTTAAGGAAATATCACGTGCGCATTAACAAAGGACAAACAAGAGGCCAAGTTTTGGTAAAATACTTACTTTAACTATGTAAACTGAAATAGTTCAAAATAAACCCCTTTTTCGATTTTAAATATATTTCCTTTGGAAGTATTTTTTTTTTTTTTTTTTTTTTTTTTTACCATCAATATCCCAAATAAAGTTTATTTTTTGAATAAAAGTGTGTTATTTTCAACTCCAACATAAGGTTATTGAAACTGAATTCCCCTTAAATGCATTGATTACACGACCCTTCGCCAAAAAACAAACAAATCTCTAATATCCACTCTTCAAAAAAAAAATTCAAAACCATACTTTTAAACATATAGAAACAAAATTTCAAACACAACCGCATGATATTAAATTACATAAATTCAACTCAAAAGTGTTGTGTTGTTTGAAGCCCCCCATCAATGTTAAATCGTTTAAAATGTTCGTTGAATCGTTTTTGTCCAACTATTAACCAAGAGTTTAATATACCAAAATATCATAGCTGACACAATGTTTTATTATAATTATTTTTTAAACTTTATTTTAAAAATAAAAAAAAAGTATGTTCATTCCAAAAATAAACAAATGCAATTCCAATAATATAAAATAAGACAGTAATTATAAATATTAATTACATTACATAAAATGTGTTTTAAAAATTTACAAAAAAAAAATATTATCCTTAAAAATTTATAAAACCAAATGGTTATTAAACAGAAAAATCAAACAAACTATTATTTCCTTATGTATAATTTGTTTATATGAATTAATACACGAAAAATAAAAAGATCAGCATCAAAAACATTTTGTCAGTTATAGGAATGAAAAATAAATTTCTATATATTTTTTTTAATGTAATATTGTGTTATGTAGAACCATTTGAGCACTACAAGAGCACGCTTAAGTTTTATTCTTATTTGTTGTCATGATAAAGAAAAAAAAATATACTAACCAATTGTGGTACATATATGACTTCATTTCTATGTTTTCTTTACAACCACTTGAAAAAAATTAATAATAATAATAATAATAATAATAACAGATAAATATTGAATTGTTTTTTTTTTTTGTGTTTTTACCAAACAAAAAAAAATTATTATTATAATGGGAAATTAAAAAAAAAAATAACGACCTGACAAAATGTTTTTGTTTGTTACATACAGATGACGAATGTTTCTATGTTGGATTGGGTCATGGCGGCCAATCAGCAAGGCAGGGCAATATTTACGTTCCCAATGAATACAAACCATTCCAATGCTGTCCAACAAAACTCGAGAAGTCAACCAAAGTTCCTCAAATGACCGCCCAGCGTATTGGTCATGAAACCCTTGACAAAGGCGGCAATTTCAAATTCAGCTCACCAAAAGCAACATCATCATCTTCGAAGACATCAACCACTTCAAAGACATCATCATCAAGGAAGTCTGCATCAGCAGCTGCAACTGCTGAAATTGATCCACCAATGGTTAAGGTCTCGTATGCTTCCCCTAAAACCGGTGCTTCATCCAAAAAACCCATAACCCCATTGCCCACATTGAAAAAAGACACAAAATCCACCAACACTAAACCAAGTCCCCTCGATGAAAAACCAATTGGCAAAGGCAGCAAAAAATCCTTATCCAATGATCATAACTCAATTGGCAAAGATGGCGACAAAATCAACGTCAAATCCGGTATGTTAGGCATTGGCAAATATATTTTCTGGTAGACAGTAAATCGATGAAATTTTTTTTTAACTGTAAACCTTTTTTGTTTCCTCACATTCTTTTCTCTCTTTCTGTCTTTCAGGAATAAATTATTTGCATAATCGAATTAAAAATTTATATGACCTTATGTTTCAGGATATCTCTCTGTGGGAATAAAGAAGCAATATAGTAATTGAATTTGATTTTATTTATGAAAAAAAAAGTATTAATTGCTATCCAAATACATACACACAAAAACACAAAAATTCATAATAGAAACCAAAAATATTACCTATAAGCCTTAAGCCACTTGATCGGCTTGATCCCGAATCAATAATTTAAAAATTCAATACAAAATCCTTTAAAAACAGGACACACACAATACAAAACAAAACAAAAAACGTTTCCTCCCCTCAAAGAGAGAAAGAGAGAAACGAATTTTACAGCAGGAGCTTGTTCGAATCGATTTGACATTTGCTCCAAAGTGACAGCCAACCGCCAACACCTGAACTGTCACTTTCACCAATATTACCACCATGACTACGGCCAAGACCGCCACCATACCCAAACTTTCAAAACAATCCAATAAAGTCATCGCACATTCACGTCATATCCTGGAAGCATGATCCAAAATATACTCGTACATCGTCATAAAAAGCGCATGAAAGCCATATTCCCGAAAGGTTATATTATCACAATAATTACATATATATTAACAGAACTGTCATACTAACTGTTTATCCTGTCAAATTTTTATTATCTTATCTGTCAGCTGGCCTTATAATTTAAATCTTAAACTTGTATATTTCTGTTAACAAAGTGCATTTCGTCGTTTACTGGATCCTATTTTGTAAAGAACAAGCGTGCAGTCATTAATTTTTATGGTTGTTTACATGTGAAGTTATATTTTTTGAAAATTTTGCATAACGTCAAAATTTTTAATTTAGTTTTTGTTGAATGGTTGCCATTGCCATTGATATGTTTTTTTTTTTTTTTTGATTTAAAGAAGTGAATATTTATTTTGAAACTTAGCTCACCAAGCTGCACGCTTTTTCAAAAATAAATAAATATATATTTTTATATATTTTATTGTTGTAAAATATAAAAACAAATAACTTTTGATACTATCGTTTACAAATTTGTATATTTTTATGCTCTTTAATTAATAACAATAAAGCAAGCTGTTTATCTTTTTTCAAACTTACAATCTCGACAAATCTCGCCAAGCTGAATAATACAAAATACAATTATTACATACTATGTATAACGTTTTTTTTTTTTTTTTTTGCACAAATATTAATATTATATAATTTATTTTATTATTGTTATTTTTGATTGTTTTTGTTAACTTATTGTTGTTATTGTTACAATATATTTAAAATACTAGCTTTAATTTAGTGAGAAAGGAATTGTTATTTTATTTTAATTATTTAAAGAGAAGACTTGCAATAAATTTAGAACATAATAATTAAACAAATAAACAAAATATAGAAACGAAGTGTTCAGAACAACAACTATACCAACTAAGAAAAAAAAAATTAGTTTGTAAAATTTTACTTCGTTTTAATAATTTTTTTAGTTTGTTATAAATAAAAATTGTTAAAACTCAAAATCTGTTTTTGTTCATCACGATTATAATCAAAAAAATAATTTAACTGTACAAAAAAAAAACCAATAAATATGGGAAACTTTTGGCTGAATTTTTTAGAATATGATTTTTGGAATTGCAATTGTTGGTTTGGAACAGGAGATACAATCATAGCATACACATTGTTTTTGTTTGGTATATTATCTTCTTTTTTTTAAATAAAAATCACTTTCAATTGATGTGGTTGTTTCATTGGAATAAAAACTTATTGGCGTTGGAATATTTATTTAAAGTAGATTTGGTAAAATTGATTTAATTGTTATAGTTATTATAGTAATTTATTTTTAATACATTTAACAATGGTTTATTTTTTTACTAGCCTTTACCCACTGCTTCGCTCGCGTTGCAGCTGATCTAGAAGTAGCCTGTAGCCTGAGGAGTCGCCTCTCGTAATCTAGCTACTTTTGTAGCCCGAACTTTATTATTCCATACATTTTACCGGGATAAAGAGTAGCCTTTGTGCTATTCCAGACTATAATCTATCTCTGTGCCAAGTTTCATCCAGATCCGTTCAGTCATTCTGGGAGTTATTGAGCAACAAACATTCAAACATAGAAACTTTCACATTTATAATATTAGTAGGATTTAGACGTTTAAACTCTGTCGTAATACTTGTCCACGTAATTACCTATAAATTCCATTAATTTAAATTGTATTGGCTGTGCATTATGATTTTAGCAGAAAAACTAATATATAGAATTTTTCCAGAGCGTCGCGACGTAAGCAAAAACAACAGTTTTTATTTTTTTCCTGTCTATCAGTCTATCTCTTTATAAAATGTTTACTATTTATTATTTCTTTTCGTCATCCAAACGCTTTTTGAACAGTTCTAAATGCGTTCTTTACTAGATGAAAGTTTTTGTGTCGAAAACAATAATTATCTAGAAAATTTCAAATTTTTATCGTCCAGGATTGCAGAATTGCATGTTAAACTACGAGTATACACAAACTTCGGGACCAACAAACTGTTTTTAAAGAAATTGATAAAATAAAATATAATAAATATAAGAAAAAACACGAAGTTTATTTTTATTTTATTTTTATTTGTTTTTTATAAAACACTTAATATCACAACTTTTATTTAAAAATAATAATCGTAGGTGCGACGCGTTTCGGGTGTTCGCCACGAAGTTTAGTGTTTTTTCTTATATTTCTTATATTTTATTTTATCAATTTCTTTAAAAATTTACACACAACCGGATACAACCATAATATGCAACAAAGTGTGGTTGTTTATTCGATTGTCATCCCAGATCGGATAGCCAAACAAAACCACTATTATTATGAGATTACTTTGGTAGAAAATATGCAATAACATTTGCAAATTACAAATATATTAACTTAATAAGTTTTCTAAAGCTAAGATCAGACAAATTATGCATAAGCACAACTTTCATTAATTTGTGTATGGCACACGAACATTTCAAACACAAACGAAAAACTGCTCTTGGAATTGCCAAGAAACGAAAACATATCAGTCATTCTCAACGAACAACTTTTCATTTTTTTTAAATTTTGAAAATGAGTGAATTTTTCAATTTTTGCAATGCACACAAATAGTCATCAATTAATTTGTTACCCTTATAAGACAAAACGTTTGTGTATAGAATTTGCTTTTATATAAATTTGTGGCTCAGACGATTTTCGAATTTTTTTTTGGATATAATACACAAAATAGCTTTGTTTGTTGAACTTTACCCATAGTGGCCCCAGGTTTTCCCGTTCTCAAAAAACGCATTGTATATTTTTCACAACGCACAAAATCAAAAGTTTCCATTTTGTTTTATTTGTTTGATTTCATCAAAATAAATGCATTCACCTGTATTTCTTTTAGTTTTTTTTTTCGAAAAAAAAATATGAAAAATTAATTACAGAAGGAAAATACACAAGAAATGCTTGACAGCAAAAGTCACTTCAACAGCTGATTCGTTACCTCAACTCGCCCCAGCTAAATATATATCAAGATCGACTTCAAGGCGACCCCTGGTTTAAAAAAAACAGTGAATTTTGTCTTGAGGGTGAGTTGATGTATTTCAAAAAACGAGTTGTGGCGACCCCATGGTGACTTCAGGGCTCAACAAACAAAGCTAATGACAAGACATTATTTATAATATACACGATTCGTCTGATCTTTAGGTAAGGGGCCAGTTATAGCTATACGGAGAACCAAACCGAAAAAAATTGCAAATGGAAAATTTGTTATAATATAATCAAATTTAAAACACAAATGCTACACTGATTGATGGCAACCAACTCAGAGAATATATTTTGCAAATAAAAATTTGGATTGAACTTGTACTTTTTGTTAAAAATGTATTTTATCATTTTTCTGTTATACGTATAAAAGAAATTTTTTTAGCATAAAGTCTTTGTTCAATTAAAATTATTATGAACAAAAAACATTCTCTGCCTTGATTGCCATCGATTAATGTAGCATTTGTCTTAAAAAATCTAATCAGAACATACAAAATTTTCCATTTGAAAATTTGTTCGGTTTGGTTTTCCGTATCTCTATAACTGGCCCCTAAGTAAGAATAAGTAACATTTCTTACTTATTCGCAAATAATATAAGGAAAGGAATAAAACTTCCATGATTTAATTTTTAGACATCAAACTCCATATATTTAAAGAAGAATAGAACAAAATAAAACAAAAACAAAACGACAAAGTTCGACCCCTCTAAAATTGATGTAACTTCAGCCTACGAATTTTGGGGGTAGCACACAAAATTTGTTGTATCGTTCAAACCTTTATGATTTGAGCTTTCAAAGCAGTTTTTATCTTAAATCTTGGACAAGTTTTCTTATAGTACGTTATATGTTTATTGTTCGAAGGCATTTAGAATTTATTTCCTGTAAAGGAGCCACAGATTCATATTTAAAAATTACTAGTTGAAGCAATATCCTCATCGTACAAGAAGCTTGTAGTATCAGATTTAATAGACTTATCATAAAACATCGTTGATTAGTTAGGGGAAGTGGGGGCAAAACCGCATATTTATTTTTTGTCCGCTTTAAAAACTATTAAGACAAGTGTTTTTTTTTTTTTATTAAAAGTCATTATTTTGTAAGTATGTTGTTTTTATTTGTAATGCATTCGCATTCAAGGGGATATGAATATGAATACCTTTATAATGATTAAACATGTGCTAGCGAGGAGAGAAGGAATAGAAAGATATTAAAAGGTACTTTGAGCAATATTATAAATAAATAGATAAGTAAAAAAAGTTTGACTTTTAAAAAGTTCCTAAAAAACGATTTTGGCAATATTTGGGGTAAGATAGCAATAATATATTGAACTGTGATGTGATTTGTAAATTTGTGGGCGGTTTTTCCCCATACGAATCTTAATTGAATTATAGAAGTTTTTTTTAATGTAGGTTCTTGTCGATTTTGTATATCTTATACTACTTTCCGATGTCTACCTTGCTTAATAAAAAAGAATACACTTCTGTTTTTTGATTATCTTACTAATTAGAACACAATTTACTTTTCACACGAGCGATAACGTATTCATCAAAAACCACAAAAATAAGTCAACATGTTTGACATCTTCTACAAACTACATTATCTTCACAGACATAATGCTTCATTCAATTTGCAACGTTTTTACATTAAAAGTATTGCCATTGATTTGTTTTTTGTTTGCTTCCATGTGCGGTTTTGCCCACGCTTTCCAAAAGTTATAATCAACTTTTTTACAACGGCTTATGTCGATATAAGCACGCAAATGATTCGATATTGCGTAAGTTTAAATTAACTTAGGTCAACGCAAGCGTTTCCAAAATAAATAAGAGCTTATCTCAGGACTTTAATAATTGACAAAAAATATATTTTTACTTATGTTTCGCTTGATTTCAGCTTAAGATACTCGTATATACATAATGTTCATATAAACATAAGCTACTTTGATTTTTTTTTTATTTAACGCCTATATTTTGTCCTAAAGCTATTGGACCAAGACTGAAATGAAGGTAAACAAACGGGAAAGTGTGTGAATTTAAAATAACGATTTTCACTTAAGTCGACTTAACTCTTTAAACTTATTAAAACAGATATCATATAAGTCTGGATTATGTTTTGGGTTCTTCTTCTTAGCTAAAAAATTTTTAAGAAGAATATTGGGATTAAGTTAGGCTTGGTTTCTGCCTCATCTATTCTTGTACAAAAAAAAAGTGTGTCCTTATGTAATACGCCGCGCCGTACATAAGTCTTTTTTCCGGGATACTGCCTCTTGCGAAGTAGTGGGAAATCCTCCAAAAGCAAATGTTTTCATTTAAACGTGCTCCTCTGCAAGACCTTTGGATTCGTTGGTTCTTTCCATTCCTGCTCTATGTCAACGCACACACAGAAATGGTTGAAAGTGTAAGTCACAGACCTACATACCATATTAATGGAAACTGGTTTCATTTTGAAGATGTTGCACCAAAGAATGGGACTGGAATGTGGGAGGGTTTTTGTTGTAGTTTTACTGAGTTGGTAGAGAGGTCCTGAATTACAAAATGCGTTATTGTGATATAATCCCTTTCAATCTTTCTGCAGCGGAGTAGTTAGACGCTCAGAAATAGTGGTCATTTCAGACATGAGTTAATGTAATTTGATTTATTTTTCAATAAATTGTTGGCCTTATCGTTTTGGCGTCTTACGGCATCGGAACTCTTTCGTAGCTCCGCATCGCATCCAAGTAATTGGCTTTTTATTTTTATAGAAAAAAAAAAAAAAAACATACATACTCATTAATACAGCTCATTTAAAAAATGCTTCACATACAATGTCCAATTGATTGACCGAACTACTGCAAAACACAGGTATAAAAACTTAATTTTTCAACCAAAAAATTGCTGTAAATCGAAAAAAATGTAACACGATATTTTTTTATTAACAGGAACTCTTTCCGACAATCAACAAGTCTTCCAATGGATTCTTGAACAGAAAGCCGATGAAACCATTGAGGAAATTGAGCGAAACACTCTCTTTGACTATATTGCTACAAAAGATTTCCTAGCCGTTGTGTTCTGTAAGTATTGATGAATTGACAATTATTGTTGCCAGGAAGAATATCTCTCTCTCCATCACAACAAGAAAATCTAAAAACAGCGGTCAGGGATAGCTTTTGCGAAAACTGTAACTGCTTAGTTATTATTTAATTACATTTTTTTTTACAAAGATCTAAGTTTAATAAAGTTAATAAACAAAATTTTTATTAAATTTAAAAAATTTAGATAAAGAAGAAGACGCTGATACACCAAGAATTCTTCGGCATATTGAACTGATTGATGACGAAGCTGTCGAATATGGAATAAGCATTGTCAAAATGAAGGATCGTTTGATGGCAAAGAAATATGGTTACCGGAATCCTCCTGGCATAACATACTTTAGGAAAGGAAAATATATCAACTATGATGGTGATATAGATGATGAGGAGGAAGTTCTTGATTGGCTCACTAGTCCTGCCAATATGGAAATGACAGATCACATCGAACAAGTCAATCGAAAAATGTTTGAAAAAATTCGGAAGGCTTCTGATTATTTGGCAGTTATATTCTGTAAGTATCAAGTTAGATTATTCAGATCAGAATATATGTACATACATATGTATGTACATCTACTTATATTGAGACATGTTTTTAGTGTAACATAAGCCTTAAAGTTCTTAATGCCTCTGAAAGTTGTCAGTAATTAAGCCATGTTTTTATTCACAAAACATTAAGTTTGTTTAATGAACATGAGTTGCATAGCATCTCTGTTCTGTTATCTGACATTTGGTTCCATAAAGTTGTACAATTCAGTTTAGTACAATATTTTCTCAAGCACTTGAGAAATGTTAAAAGTGCCAAATCATTTGCGATTTCAAATTATTTCAATGCAATCTTTAGACTTAGGTTAGGTTATGTACGTGGTAAAGTTCTTTTTTTTAAGTCAAATTTCACAGCTATCAACAATTGGCTGCGTTTTCTGTTCGTACTTGTTCTGACAGCTTTCACTCATTTATGCTGTTCTGATCCAGTTTTATTTCACTTTACTCAACTTTTGATGATGATAAAATGATTGAAAATGGCAGAATGTTAATTTATACATTTGTGATAATGGGCCAAGGGGACAACTAAATAAAGCGGAACCAACCTTATTCGTAATTGATGGATGTCCACTGAAGTATCTGTCAAAATAAAACATCTATTTTGTATTTATATTCAGGTGTCAAATTTTTATCCATAAAATTGGAAAATTGGACACGAATGCACTTTACGTCAGTAAGCATTTAGCTTATCGAAAACTTGACGAAACAGAGTTGTCCTCGATCAGTATTCCATCAATTATTTATAGATTGAGGAGAAATCGCACTGATCTTTTTGTCTTGTTTTAGACAGCGATGAATGCAAGCAATGTCCAAGAGTACTGGCTGAGGTTGAACACATAGATGACGAAGCGGACAAAGCAGGTATTGACTTCGTCAAAATCGATGACAGACAGATGGCCAAGGAGTACGGTGTATTTGCTTTGCCTGCAATTGTGTTCTTTAAACCAACATCCAAGGAGCCTGTCATTTATGCTGGTAAGTTGAACAATCCAGAAAACAATTTTAAATTTAATATTTTTGTTTTTGTTTTAAATTAAGGGGATCTTTATGAGGAGGAACAAATTTTGAACTGGCTTCTAACACAGAAGGATCCGAGTGGTGATGTCATTGAGGATTTGGAGGGCGAGCGATTAGTTCACCTTATCGAGGAATCCGGTTCGATAGCTGTATATTTTTGTAAGTTAAACCTCAATCTAAAGTTTGCCTTAGGACACTCAACATACACACTCTATGTTCAACTACAACAGCTGCTGTGTCAATAATACTCAAAATGGACGACATATCCATTTTTGTTTGTCAAGTTTGGCAAGTTTGGCTATTCAAGGCCGCACTTACTATACAAACAAAATTTATAAAAATTGTGACTAATTTTTCTTATTTTATTTTTTCAAAAAAGAAAAGATCGATTTAACAGATTCTTTAAAAAGAAAAAAAAAACTAACCACTTTAAGTTAAACATTTCTCTATTATTAAACATACTGTGCAAATTAGGGAACAAAACGCAATGCGACATTTGCAGCTCAAAGGCGATGCGAAAGGCGCGCATGAAAAAAGAGCGCGAACAACAGCAGGAAGGTGGTGGCGCTAGTGCTGCAGCCGCTTTTGGGGGCGAGGAAACCATGGATGGATCCGAAAAACCAGCACATCACGAAGAGGGTATTGTGTAAAGTAGAAAACAAATTTAAACCAAAAAAAAAAAAAACAAAATGACAAAAAAATGCAGTGTACAACTTTATTTCCCCATGCGCCCGGATATGCGAACAATTCCCGAGTTAAATCACACCTCCTGTTGAACCCCATACCAGAGTTATATTTTTTTGCACCATGTTAATATAGTAGAGTGTTTGAATTTGCTAGATGTTTTATTCATTTTTTGTATTCCTAGACAATGCAATGGTAATATTTAATTGATCCCTTGTAATGCTACTTTTTATTTTAAAAATTTATTCGCTTTATTTCGCTTGCACTTTTTTTGCACAATATTTTTTTTATACCTACATGTTTATATATCTACCATTTTATATTTTTTTTGTTAAGTCATGGTTTTGAAATTAAATTGAATTTTAAAAATACACAGATACCGATGGTTGTGAGCAGTGCACAAAAGTATTGGAAGAATTGGAAAATATTGACGATGACTGCGATAAGCATGGAATAACTTTTGTCAAGACAAAAGATTTCTCAGTTGCGGATGGCTACGGTGTACATGATTATCCAGCTTTGGTATACTTTGAAGGAGGAATTCCAAATGTTTTCGAAGGTAAGTTTTATTCATATCAATTGAGATCTTTATGAGACCACTCTTAAATTTAGACGAATAACTTTAAATATAAGATTTATTTTAACAACATTAAAATTTAATTTAACCATGAAATTATAGTGTACAAACACTTAATGTACCTACTCGTATATCTAACGAAATGAATTTCGTTTGTTTCGAAATGCCAATTCTATCAACAAGATTTAAAAATAATCATTCTGTGAATCAACCGGAAGACAATTTTGTGGATCCGATTCATCAGTTATGTTTTGTCCAAAGGGTAAATTTTAAGCAACTAAAAGAGCCTTGTATAAATGTTAGGACCAGCTGTACAATTCTACGATCGAAATTCGAAAACGATTTCCCACGATTAGTGTTTGTATAATCAAAGTTTGTATGACAGCTACCGTTATTTTTGAGCCTAAAGTAAACATTAAAAATAGCCTCCGGAAAATCACAAAATGAATACTCAATTTTGAAAGAATTCGGCCAGTCCGTTTAGACTGCAGAGATGCGAACAGACAGACTACGAAGGAAAGAATATTCAGACCCCACTTTTTAATCTTCAATATCATCGTAATCTTATATGATTTATTTGTGGCCTTGAGCTAATTTAAGCTCTTCTTACCACAGTCTTAATTCATGTTTTATGCTATGTTTTCATTGGGCCAAATGAGGTAATTTCGTAGCAAAATTTCCAAATTCGATTTGAAATCAAATTTCAAAATTAACTCATTTCCACCTTATTTGGACAAAATTACGTTACAAATTATATAAAACAAAATCAAACATACCTAATTTCAATGCAAATTGTGAGCGGGTCTAGTGAAAAAATGGGAAATTTGGAAACAAACCTCAAGACAACGGCAGAAATAAACAAAACAAAATAGCAATTAGAAAACAAAATAAGAAAAAGAAAGCAAGAATGAAAAAGAAGGAAAAAAACCTGGTGAGAAACGAAATTAGCAAACTCAAATATAAACACTTTTCCTTCTAATTTCGAAATGAGCTAAACGTAAAACGTATATCCCTCACAAACTTCGTATGAAGCGTAACTTTACAACCTCGTATTTCAAATGTCAAAACTTCTATGGAAATTGTTGTACACAGGGCTGAGAAATTTCAGCGATGATTTTGTCGCACACTCTGGGTCGTAAACTTACACAAGTCTTAAATTTGAATTATTGACCGTAATAGGTATCTTCGGGCTTGATTTTTTTTTTGCTTGTTTATGGCTTCTCGACCGATGAAATTGTTCAAAAGAAACTTTTATGACAGAAAGTTTTACACTGACATTTACAAGTTTCGTTTCAAGATTTAGTTTACACAACTTGCTTTGCGAGTGCGTTTATGCAAAGTGAAGCGTAAGTTTACGAAAATACATAATCTACAAATGAATCTTATTGCATGAATACTATTTGAATTGCATATACATATGTACATATTTTAATTTAAAAAAATTCAATTTTGACATGTAATTTTGAATTTTATTTTGATTTCAGGTGAACTAAATGAAGAAGAAGAAGTTCTGCAATGGCTGATTACACAGAAAACTGAAGACAGGATAGAACTTATTACTAGACAAATGTTAGAAACAATGGTCGAGGAAACCCAATACCTAGCAGTATACTTCTGTAAGTGTTGGATAAATTATAACTTTATAAATCTTTTTGGCTCTTCCTTTCACAAAAGTCCTTTTTTTTGTTTTTTCATGTTTTTGATAAATATAAATAACAAAATACCCGATAAACCAAAAAAAAATAAAAAAAAAAATAAAATACCAATCCTAATCAACAAGTACCCCCAGATCGAAATGGAAAGCCACCCGCTTATTGCCGAAGTTTTTGCGCCCCTATTATGTATTCGAGCAATATCACCACAACCAATCCTGCTAAAAAAGCCTTTGTACAGAATTACATCACGCAAAAAAGAAACCGTGTCCGTAAACAAGGTATTCTAAATGGTACAAGCTGCTGAGTAACTACACTCTCTCTCTCTCTCTTATTAGCCATAAAGCCTTACACTGAGCGCTTGAGCTTAAAAACGTTGGATCAGTGCGGTCTTCTATTCTCTCTTTATATGTGAATTATTAGTTTTAAGAATATACTAAAACCAAAAATCCATTCAATAATAACTTTTAACGATGATGAAAAATTATTGATTAAACAGACACAACCAAAAATTAATAAATAATGCTCTTTGATGTGTTCGTGGAAGCTGATGCTCATTGGTTTGGATATAAATAAAAAAAAAAATTAAAAGAATACCTGTGTTTGGGCGGTCTTCTTCGGCTTAACTTACAAAACTAAAATTCCTAATGAACCTTAACAGACACAGACACAGCATTTCTAACAATCCATTTTGAATAGTTCCTAAAAACAATAATTGTTTTCGAAAATCATTAACCATTCCGTTTGCCTTTGATGAGCCTTTTTATTTTAATTGTATGAAAGTTTTGATAAATTGTGTGTTCATTTTCTTAGACAAAATCAACTGTAACATTTGTGATCAGATATTGGAAGGACTAGAGATGATCGACGATGAGTGTGATGTTTTTGGAATTCATATGGTTAAGATTCAGGATCCTCAATTGGCTAAGCGTTATTCTATAAAAACGTTCCCAGCTTTGGTTTATTTCAGGTAAGTTAATTTTGTCAAATACTTGCCTTACTGAATTGTGTTGACAGTCTAGGGATCTACGGGTATACAATCCCGAACTACGATCGATCCTAGTCGATCATATTACTGAACACTTTGCAAGCTCTTCAATAACTGACTTGTATGTCTTCTTCTTGCATCTGTCAATGGACTTCACTGCTTTCCTCCCACTGCAGAAATCCTGAACTTCTAGAGTCTAGCTTCTAATCTAAGCCACGACAAGTGGAATTATTTTAAAGAAATTGCTTGAAAATGTAATAAGCTAAATATAGGGCATATTCATAATGTCTTCTTAGTTTTTTCGTAGTCGTACTATACGAGTATGTACTTTCTGTCAAAACTTATTGAAAAAACCACAAGACTACAGAATAATACCGAAGAACCTCAAACAATTGTTTCCTACAAACTTCAAATCAGCTGATGTGCATTTTATTATAAGTATATAGTAAACTTTTGAAATTTGTATTTATTTAAGACACTATCCAAATTCACACCACTGACTAATTTGTAGTATCAACTTTGTTGTGACAAAGATAGAAAAAAGTTTATAGAACTTTTCATTGGTTTCACTCAGGGAACAGCACTCATTCTGAAAACCAATGGAACAAGTCAAATTATTTCAACCTACTTAATTTTAACGCAGTGTTTGTTCGCATGCACAATTTCCAACGTTTTTTTTAAACGTCAAATTAAACCCGATTGGATGGATAAATGTAAATTATAAAAAGATCCTAGTATTTAGTATCGCTCTGAACAACTTCTTTGCACAGCTTCGGCACCTATCAACATATTTTGGATTTTAAAATATGTCACCTGTGTAGACACTAGCAAAATTGGTGGCCATGTGAACAACCTACTGCGTGAGAAGACACTTTTTAAAAAAAATTCTGGCGGGCATTGGAGTTATATTTGCATTTGTTCTTCTTGAGTGGATTCTTAAAACCGAAAAATTCTCTTCTCAGAAAGGGTTATCTTTGCCAAAGGAATGGTTCAGAAGACTTTCGGTTGCTTCTGGCTTTTGGGTGCTTTTTTTCCTTCAATTACTATAGTGCTATTAGTTTTAGAATATTAGGTGCATTTATAACACTTCTATGTTTCACTGTTCATAATTTTTGTTTTGCTTTATCCTAGAAACGGAAATCCTCTCCTTTTTGAGGGTGATCTTCAAAACGAACAATCTGTTCTCGAATGGTTAATTGATGATGATAACCGTGAGTTGGCTGACGAAATCGAGGAAGTCAACGAGCGAATGTTGGACCGTTTGATGGCGGAGTCCACACTTTTAGTTGTATTCTTTTGTAAGTATTTATCAAAGCCATGGAAAAATATTTATTCAAAAAAATGCAATAAAATTCTCAATAGATGATGAGGACTGCGCTGAATGCGAGGAAATCCTCGAAGAATTGGAAGAAATTGATGGAGAAGCAGATATGTTTGGAATTGACTTTGTAAAGATAGCCAGTGTCGAAGCTGCTAAGAAATATGAAATTGTCAATATTCCATCTTTGGTTTACTTCCGGTAAGAAAGATAAATGTTCAAATGTCAAATAATGTGTACACAATGTCAAAATGTATTTGTATTTTTCGTTTAGGAAACAAGTTCCCGTTCTCTATGACGGTGATTTGCACCAGCATGATAAGATTATTACTTGGCTGACATCGCAAGACGTGTTCGAAATCAAAAACGAGATTGAAGAAGTCAACCGAAAAATGTTGGACAAACTATTGGAAGAAAATGAGTTTCTAACTGTCTTTTTCTGTGAGTTAAATTTTTGTTCACTAAGACCCAAGACATGACAGTAGATTGTACTAAATTGCAATGGTTTTCTTATTTTTAATGGAATACTTTTTTTGCATTCTGTAGATGAACATAATCAACAAGACAGTGCAGCAGCTTTGGAAAAACTAGAAAATATTGACAGCGAAACTGACAATCTTGACATAACTTTTGTTAAAATGGCCGATTCCAGGTATGCAAAGAAGTGGGGAGTGACCAAACTGCCTGCAATGGTCTATTTCAGAAGAAGATTCCCCAGTATTTACAGAGGTATGTTTTGATACTTTTTATACTTCAAAATACAACAAACAACTGTTATATTTTTATAAATCAGGTGACCTCCTATCGGAAGACGAAGTGTTAGAATGGCTTAGAAAAAATAGGTTCCGACAACCTGAGCTTAATATCTTCATGTATGCCCTTATAGCGTTAGGTGTTGGCTTTGTCATGTACACGGCGTTCCTTATGCAATGTTTCAAACCAACACCTCCACCGCCCGTTCAACATCCTAAACAGACGTGATAGACTTAATTAATTGTAATTTTTTTTAATAGAACAACAACAAACGCTATAAATTTAAAAAAAAAATCTTAAATCAATGACATCGACACTAACGCTATAGTCTAAATTAGACAATTTAAAATAAAAACAAGGATTAAACTTAAATTAAAAAGAAAACAAAAAAGTATGCGAAAAAAATGATTATAAAGTTTTATGTTTTTTTTTTTAATATCTTTCAATACCTACTTTATTGTTATTTTTTTCGAAAAAAAAAACAAAGAAAAATAAAAATAATTATCGTTTCAAATACAAAAAAAAACTATAAACAAAGGCATTTTAAGAAATAAAATCTTAAATCTTTAAACAATATTTTGTAATATGAAATCTCAGTGCGTTACTTAACGCACACATAAATATATAATTTAAATATTAATAAAAATCAATTAAAACAGTATAAGCGAACACGAAAACATTATTTTATTTGGAAAAAGAAAATATTTCAGCTGATAACGTTAGAAGGCAGAACAATTTCGATTTGATGTAAACATACTCAAAGTAAAGCTGATTAATAGGGTTTTCACACCGAGCTGAAAACACGGTTTTTGTTGAAAACCCCCAAAACCTGAACGAAAACACAAGGTTTACCATAAATTTTTGCTAAACACAATTTTTCGAAAACAACTAGTTTTATATAAAACCTGTCGAAAACTCGTTGGAATACAAAGCAAACACACCTAAGTTTGTTGTGATTCTTTCCAAACACACCTAAAAAGCATAGCAGCCGAAAATATTTTCATTTCAAAATTTGATAGTCAGTTGTAAAAATGAAGTGAAATATCAAACGAAAACTTGAAAAGTCCGGTGTGAATGATTTTCAGGTTTTCGTAAACTTTTAGCTGAAAACCGTGTTTTGCTCAGTGTGAAAACCCTATAAGCTGACATTAACATAAGGATACGCCAATAACTGTTATAATAAAGTTATAATAAACGATTTATAGAAACTGACAATATATTGTATGTTTAATAACTACTTTCTACGAAAGAGTAACTGTTTAAGCCACTTTTAACAACATCCAAATTGATAATGATAAAGTTTTGCATTATCTTTCATTGCTGAAAGATGATTACTCTCCCGGTCCTGATGGCATTCCTCCTATTATATTAAAAAAATGTTCCTCCGTTTTAGCTTCTCCCTTGCAATTCCTTTTCAACCTATCCCTTAAGTCCGGTAAATTTCCTCAAGTATGGAAAGATTCATTCATTACTCCCGTCTTCAAAAAGGGTAATAAGTCCGATATTACCAACTATAGACCGATTTCTAAACTGTCCTCTATTCCAAAGCTTTTCGAACAAGCAGTTTGTGATAGTATAACGTTTTTCTGCAAACATTTAATCTGCCATCAACAACACGGCTTTATGCAGAAGCGGTCTACTGTCACAAACTTATTAACCTTTATGAACAAGTGCTCAAAGGCATTAGAGAGTGGACATGAGCTGGATTGTATCTACACAGATTTCTCAAAAGCTTTTGACCAACTCTCACATGAAATAATCATTTTCAAATTGAAAGCTCTAGGTTTCCCTGTAGGATTTGTTAATTGGATATATTCATATCTCCGAAACAGATCATACATAGTCAAGTTCAGAAATTCGTTTTCTAGCCCTTTCCCAGCAAAATCAGGAGTCCCACAAGGCAGCCATCTTGGTCCGTTACTGTTTATACTAGCTATCAATGACGTAACTTCGTGTATTCATTCTAGTGAGATCCTTGTTTTCGCTGATGATATGAAAATTTTCAAATCTATTAACTCAGCTAATGACCGCGTAGAATTGCAAGCCGACATCGACAGATTTGCTATCTGGTGTAGCAAGAATTGTTTAAGCCTGAATCCAGCGAAATGTCAGACAATGACTTTTTCAAGGAAACGGGTACCAAGTACACACGGCTATTACATTTCACAACAAGTTTTGCATCGCGTTTTTAGTTTTAAAGATCTGGGAGTAAACTTTAGCCCAGACTTGAGTTTCACGGAACACATCAACTTTATTGTTAAAAAAGCTAATTCCATGTTGGGATTTGTTAAAAGATGGTCGAAGGAATTTCAAAATCCTTATGTAACCCTAGCTTTATATAACTGTCATGTTCGTCCCCATCTAGAATATGCATCACAGGTATGGTCTCCTTTCTACGAAGTTCATAAGTCTAGGATAGAGGCAGTTCAGCGTAATTTTATTCGATTTGCTTTAAAAGGTCTCTCCTGGGCAGATCCATACAACCTCCCACCTTACGAACACCGGATTCAACTTCTACAGATTCAAACTTTGTCACAAAGGCGTATTAACAATGATGTTATTTTTATTTACCAACTTTTAACGGGATCTTTGGACTCACCCGATCTTCTATCGTGTGTAGGTTTTAACTATCGCGGAGGGGCTCATCATCTTCGTAGATTAGAGTTATTGCATTGTCCCCAACACCGTACTAATTATTGCATGAATGAACCTCTTACCCGCATGTGCAAACTTTTCAACTCAAATAAAAGTATTGTTGATTTTAATATTAGTAAATCCTCTCTAAAAAAAACATTTAAAACCAGTGCACCACGCTCATAGTTTATGTTTTGTATGTTCTCAATGTTTTTGTATCTATTTTGTATAAATGTATGTGTTTATTAATTTTTTATTTTTTGTGCTTGTGTTATGCTATTTGTATATTTTGCTTACTAACAACTAACACCTGCACTAAATGATGTAGCCAGTGAGCACATAATATGTGTTGGCTAATCTCTGATTGTAAGTTAATGCTTGATATAAGCTTCTTACTCTCGAGAACTGATAGTGTAAAAAAAAGATTGTTTGTCTTAATGCTGGAAGTACCAAGATCAGCGTAATGAAGCAATTTTGATACTGCTTCTGACTCTATCGTACCTACATACCCTACAATCCAAACCTCAGTATTGAAAACACTACTCCAACCAAAACTGTGTTCTTGGAACTTTTGGGTTTATTTATTAACTACCTCTCCGTCATCAGAGTTGATTTCATTTTCAAATAAGTGGTCGAATCAAATTATTTCTCTGAGGTACATTTAACAGCGCTATTATTCGTAGTTCTGCATTTGCACCGCTCTACAACTGGAAGTACGCAAATAACCGTGGAATATGCGCTTCAAAGAAGTACTCTGAAAGTGCAAATCGCAGTACAATAGTAAGGGTTAAGAGAAGTAGCGATTTTCATACTTCAGTTGTACTCGTACTTCCATTCAAGTATGTAGCTACTCTACAGAAGTACTTTGGAAGTGTTTTTATTAGTACTTTAACTGCTGGGGAAATGCAGTACCTACTTTTGTTGTTTTGTTGGGTTAGAAAGAGATAATGCCTTCACCTATTCTCAAACGCGGGAGGTACCTACCTATATAAAAGATTATATCCTTTTTCAGTAGAAACATCAGAGCACATAATATTCTACTAGTTATTTATGTACTTCTACGGTGGCAGGGAACCTCTGCTATATAAACTATAGAATTATGATAATGAAGTAATTACTGTTACAATTAGTGGATATTAGGCGCCACTGCTATCTTCAGATTATATTTTATACTTAAAGCTATTAGAAACGAAGTATTTAGTCACTAGAAGGCAACACAGTCAAACGCAATCTACAGATTGATCTACTATTGATTTTATATACAATGCAGTAAACTCACGGATTGCCATGGAATAAAAAATATTAATCAGCGGACCAAGAATTTTAAAACTAGTAAGATGTTGTTTAGTGCTAAGCCACTGTTGTACAACTACTGGTACATACAGAGCAAATCTTAAGGTCGTATTCACGAAACACTAGCTTTGTTTGTTGAGCCCTGAAGTCACCCTGGGGTCGCCACAGCGCGTTTTTTGAATTACCTCAACTCGCCCTCAATACAAAATTCTCTGTTTTTTTAAACCTGGGGTCGCCCTGAAGTCACCCTGAATTCGATCTTGCTATTTAGCTGAGGCGAGTTGAGGTAACGAATCAGCTGTTGAAGTGACTTTTGCTGTCAAGCATTTCTTGTGTATTTTTCTTCTGTATTTGATTTTTCATGTCTTTTTTCGATAAAACTAAATGAAATGCAAGTGAATGCATTTATTTTGATGAAAGTAAATACAAATCGAACAAATAAAGCAAAATGGAAACTTTTGATTTTGTGCGTTGTGAAAAATATACAATCAGCAGCCGTCATGCGTTTTTTGAGAACCGAAAAACCCAGGTTTTTTTGACAACTCTTGGAGTTGTCAAGAAAATCCAGGGCGACCCTGGGTAAAGTCATTGTATATATAAACTATAGTATTCCCACTTGAGGTGCGCCATCTATCGACGAAAAACTAAGCTCGAGAATAACATGGGAAGCAACAACAACAATTTCCACCATTTTAATTGTTGTTGTTGCTTCCCATATTATTCTCGAGCTTAGTTTTTCGTCGATAGATGGCGCAACTAAGGTGATAGTACTATAGTTTATATATACAATGGTAAAGTTCAAAAAACAAAGCTACTATCAAACGGCCCTTAACTTTATGAGCCTCTTACTTGAATTTCAAAAAGTGGTATTCATTGACTTATGACTCCGAATATTTGTTTAAGATGGCGCTCGTAACTTAACATCGGTCGTGACGAGTGCTTGGAAATCTTCATAATATTTATTTTTAAATAGACTTAAGGAGTTTTCACATGAGAGCGAACTAATGGACGAATTGGCGATCAAATTATATTTTAAGCATTTATATAGCTTATTTCTAAGATTAGACTATGCTGATCGATAGAGATTAAATTTTAAAATATTTTAATTTAATGAAATATTTAAATTTTATTGTTAAAATAAGTAAAATTGCATTAAATAAATTATTCAAAGCGAACTCCAAAGTGTTTACTACGAAATGTCACACATACCATCCACATTGCAACGAATAAATTATTCGCTCACGACTAGCCTCAAAATCAAAATCAATTGTGATTGACGGACATGACGTTCGTTGATCGCAACGAATAAATGAAATTTCATGTGATTAGAACGCCAAAATAGGCCAATAATCGTTCATTGGTTGTTCGTTGGTCGCTCTCATGTGAATAGTCCTTAACGAGGCTACTTTGCTATACAAATCATAGGTCTATGAATTAGAAATAATTACTGAAACAATTATTGCATTTATAAACAAAATACTCTTTTTATTTATTAATAATTTATTTAAAAGAAACGCTTTTGAGAAAAGAAAAATCAATCGAATGAAAATATTTGAGTTTACAGAAAAATATAAAACTCCCTAATACAAAATTCAGCAGGTATTATTTAAAAAACATAACTGAAAGGTAACATTCTTTTTTAACTTCAACACTTTCCCTTGTTACCTGAAAGTTCAGTTTTGTGTTTTTATTATTATATAAGTCCCATTTGTTTGCATAAAATGTTAAGACGTGGACTTGGAAGTGGTTTCGTCATTACATCTGCCAGTTGCTTCTCTGTTGATATTTGTTGCACCAAAATTTTTCCTTCAATAACTTTTTCCCGGATAAAGAAATGTTTAATGGAAATATGTTTTGTCCTTCGGTGAAACTCTGGGTTTTGTGCAAGTCTAACCGCTGCTGAATTATCCACTTGGATAACAGGAAGATCCTTTAGTTGCAAAATACCATTGAACAGTCTGCTCAACCAAATGACTTCCTTAGCTGCTTCATTTGCCGCTACTATTTCTGCTTCTGTTGTAGATGTGGACACCATTGCTTGCCTCTGGCTAAGCCAAGAAATAGCTCCACCAGCATATTTTACAACTACTCCTGAAGTTGAACGGCCTGTTTTCAAACAACCTCCGAAATCTGCATCGCTATAACGTTGTAAAATACCTTTTTCTGCATCATGATAATAAGTTATTCCGAAGTCCAAAGTTCCTGCTATATATCTGTAAAGCAAAAAACTTTGTAAAAATAAAAGGCAACAACTCAAAAACACTGTATTTACTTTTTATTACTGATTTATAAGTTCACAAGTTAATTTATTTTAAAATTGTATTTCAGTCCGTGTCCGCTGCCTTCAATTGTTCAAAACGAAATCAACCCCATTTACAATTTGGGTTGGCTGGCTGTAATTATGGTTGTCAGTTTCTTCGGCTGTAGTTGTTCGGTGAACTGTCAGTTTCTTCGTGGTTATATGTGGTCTTCGAGCTGTCAGTTGTTAAATCGGTGACGACATCCCACCCACCGTGAATTCTCGGCGAGATTCACAACAAACCTCTAGAACTGCAAGTTTTGATGCTGGGCGACGAAGTGTTCCTTGCGATGTTTTTACTTCGGCGCTTCTCACTTGTCCATCTTTGGCTGGGTAAACACGAACGATTTTCCCTCGCTGCCATCTACTTCTAGGCTGGCTGGCATCGCAAATAATGACTAAGTCATCAACTTTGAGAGGCGGTACGTTCTCGTGCCACTTACTGCGTCTGGTTAGCATTGGCAGATACTCTTGGATCCACCTCTTCCAAAATCGGTTTTTTAACTGCTGAGAGATTCTCCATTGTTTCCTGCAGCATATCGGAGTGTCATCTAGGTTGGGCGTTTGAGTGGAGTTAGTGCATCCGATCAAAAAATGATTGGGTGTCAGCGGCTCATCTTCTTCGGAACCCAGTGGTAACTCTGTTAGTGGTCGAGAGTTTATGATGTTCTCTGCTTCAACAAGCAGACTTCGTAGCGTTTCCACACGCGGGGCTTCTTCTCTTAATGTTACCATTAACACTTTCTTCACCGATTGTACCATACGCTCCCATATACCTCCTTCACTAGGATTCAACGGACAGGAAAACTTCCAATCAATTCCCTTCGCTGACATCTCACTCTGAATGCGATCGGTATCAAATAATTCTGCTTCTCGAGCCAGTTCTCTTTTCGCCCCAATGAAGTTCGTCCCGTTGTCACTTCTTATGCGAACTGGAGTTCCACGACGATTAATAAAATTCCTCAAACATAGTATTAGAGCGTCAGTCGAAAGATCTCCGGCCAATTCCAAGTGAATCGCTCTTGTTGTCAGGCAGGTAAACAATGCCACCCACCGTTTTTCTCTTCTTCGCCCAATGGAAACCTGCAACGGTCCAAAATAGTCCAAGCCAGTGTACGTAAATGGGCGGACGTACGGTGTCAACCTATCTGGTGGAAGCTGTCCCATGAGTGGAGTTGCTGGTTTTGCTCGGGCTAGTTTACATTGCTGGCAATTCTGTTTGACGCGTTTGAGCACTGATCGAATGTGTGGGACCCAATATCGTTGACGGACTTCGTTGATGGTCAAGGCGTCGTTTTGATGATGTAACGAATGATGGTAGTGGTTTACTACAAGAAGCGTATAGGGATGGGTTTGCGGCAAAATGATTGGCCTCCTGGCATCAGCTGGTAAACATTGAGCTGCATCAATACGTCCACTTACTCTTAACAACTGATCCTGCTCCAAATAAGGCGTGAGCTGGTATATGGTACTTCTTTTCGACACCTGGCTTCCTTTCTCAAGGTCAGTCCATTCTTCAGGAAATGCTTCTCTTTGTGTTTGGCGACATAGGAACTTCTCGGCTGACCAGATTTCTGCGGCGGTAAGTTCATCTCTGTGGATAGGATGCCTTCGATTCAAAACACTTCTTTTTTTGACTCTCTGTTGTGTAGCGATTCTTTCTCTTGCCCGACTTAACGCTACACGAACTCGCAGGATCCATGCTGTGGTTCTTCTCAACTTGGAAAAAGAGGAGAATTTAGCAATATGAATTAAGGAATTGCTTGCTGGATGAACATGCAATATTCTTGGGCGAATCTCTTCTTCCAATGTGCCTGGTACCTGAGATTCAAGGAAATGAGGCCAGTGCCGTTCGGGGAGGCGTAAAAACTTAGGTCCAGTCAACCATCGGCTATTTGTGACAAATTTGGGTGGATTTATCGCACGCGTAGCATCGTCTGCTACGTTTAAGTCGGTTGGAAGCCAATGCCAATCTGAAGGCTCCGATGCATCGAGGATTTCGGCTATTCTATGTGCGACAAAAGGCTTATATCGTCGCTGTGAAGATTGAATCCACCAAATCGCAGTCTTAGAGTCACTCCAATAGTAGACTCTGTTAATGGCAATGTTGTGATTAGCTCGTATGGATGTTTGCAGACGACTTCCGAGGACAGCTGCTTGCAACTCAAGACGGGGAATGGAAAGTATTTTCTTTGGTGCACACCTTGTCTTGCCAGATATGAAAGCTACATCTACTTCTCCTTGATACTGGATTCGGAAATATCCAACTGCAGCAAAGGCACTTTCACTGGCGTCCGTGAATATATGTAGGTCGATGCACTCAGCTTGTGGAAGTTTGGGTGAGTAGCAGCGATTTATTTGAAATTGATTAACACTGTTCAGCCCGGCCCACAAAAGTTTCCATTGGCAATTAATCTCCTGTGGTAGCGGATCATCCCAACCAATGCCACTCTTCCAGGTGTTTTGAAGAAGTATTTTGGAGTAAATGAGAAAATTGGCCAAGAAGCCGTACGGATCAAAAACTGCCATGACGATGCCAAGCATCTCTCTCTTGGTCGGTGGCCTCGACAATTCCAAAACCTCTTTGGCAATTTTATAAAACTGTAGTCGAAAACGAAAAGTGTCATCTTCGGTGTTCCAGTACATTCCCAAAACCTTCTCTCCATTCTTTTCTGCTTCCAAATTGACTGCTGATTGGACTGGGTGTACCGGATCATTCAGCTTCTCCTGCACAGCTTCTAAATTGCAAACGAAGTTCCGAAGCGTGAAGCCCCCTTCAGCATGAACATTTCTGACTGACTCGCTGATTCGTTCTGCCTCGGATTGATTAGGAAAACTGCAGACGAAATCATCAACATAGTGGTTGTTTATGATTGCATCCACAGCTTCCGGCAACTTCTTTTCAAATGATGCAGCGTTAAGATTTTTAATGTATTCGGCTGCGCAAGGTGAGCAGGCGGCACCGAATATCATCGAAGACATGGCATACACTCGGATCGGCAAATCACTATTTCCGTCCCGCCACAGGAATCTCTGGGAATCTTGGTCATCTGAACGAATCCTCACCTGGGAAAACATTTCCTTAATGTCTGCCACCACTCCAACCATACCCTGGCGAAACTTGAACAAAATGGATAAAAGTGGCTTAGCCTGCTCTGGTCCTTTAAGCAACATAGAGTTAAGTGAGATGCCATCAACTTCAGCGGCGGCGTCAAAGACGATGCGAAGCTTTCCCGGCTTGTATGGGTTGACAACTCCAAAATGCGGCAAGTACCAGGTTTGGCCATTCTTAACTTCTGCTTCCTGACAAGTCAGTTCTCTGGCATAGCCTTGCTGGACGTAATTAGCGATTTGGGCTTTATACCGCTCGGCATATTCTGGATCTCTTCTCATTTTAGCTTCGATGTTATATAAACGTTTCTTTGCCATTTGAAAACTATTGGGCATTGAGATGCTATCATGGCGCCACAGTAAACCGGTTTCGAATTGTTTCCCAATACGTTTAGTGGATTCCTCCAAAATTCGCCTTGCTCTTGTGTCGTCGACGGATTCCATAATTCGATTACTGTTGATAACACCAAAGTTTTCTACGGTAAAATAAGATTCGACCAGCTTATCCAGTTTTCCAAGAGTGGCATTTTCATTTATGTGAAACAGCAATGGCGGGTTGTCATTCACTTTCTGTTGCGGCCCAAATGCGACCCATCCTAGCTTTGTATGTGTTGCTATTGTTCCTCTGCCTTGGCCTTCGATGGTAGAGCTGGCGACGCCCAGGTGACAATTGTCCAATCCGATGAGCAGAACTGGTCTCACGTCTCTGTAGCTACTGACTGGAATATCTTGCAAATGGTCTGCAGCTTTCTTGTCGAAGGACTGAATAGGAAGACTCAGGTTCGGCACCGTTCTAACATTTTTCATTTGAAAACACTGAGATCCTTTTTCGACTCCTCGTATCTCCAAGGCAACTTTTCTTGATGGCTCCGTAACTACCTTCTCTCCAAACCATTGCAATGTGAGGTTCTGCAAATGTCCCTTAAGCCCAAGTTGCGTTGCCACACCTTCCTCCAAAATTGAGACCGAAGATCCTTCATCGAACATGGCAAATACGGACTTTTGACCTCTGGGGCCCAATAAAATTACAGGCAAAATACGGAAAAGTTGGCTACTGTTGCTCTGCATTTGACAGTTATGGATTCTGACTGCAGACTGTGGTGTCACTTCACCACATTCTTCGTGCAAGAGCTTGTTGTGGAACTTTCGGCATTCATTTTCTGCACATCTTTTTCGGCTACGGCATAATGCAGCCCCATGCCCAAATTTCAGGCAAGAAAAACAAAGGTGCTTACTCTTTACAAATTTCCAACGATCTTCTGTTGACAAACGTTTAAATGCATCGCATTCCCGTACGTGGTGATTGGCACCGCAGCACACACAGATTCCGCTACTGTTGTTCCTCCGATTCCCAGTGTCTCTCTCATTTGTCATGGTAGTGTGTAGCATTCGGCGTATGTTGGGCTGTTGACCTCTGACTATTGTGCCTGTAGTGTTTGCCTGAGGCACCAGTTGCACAATATTTGCCCGTTTACTTAGCCAAATAGAAAAGTCCTTCACTGTGGCATATGGCTTTATTGTTGATGAATGATTTGCCCAATCGAGTCTATGGGACATCGGCAACTTTAGGCATAACTCTTCTAAAAGCATTGGGTTACACAAATGTTGTTCACACTTAGCTGAAGACAAGAATGCGACCACGTTCTGCACCATTGTAGAAAATGGAATTATTTGTTCAATGCGTGCTTCGACAATAGCTGGGAATCTCTGGATGTTTGCTAATTGTGTCTTAACGAGCAACTCTGGCCGACCGAAACGGAAAGAAAGCGCACTGATAACTTGTGAAACATTATTGGGGTGTATTAATAAGGATAAAACTGCATCCCTGGCTTCACCCTGCAGGCTTTTCTGCAATCGGATGGTATTTTCTACATCCGAGTACCCAAAGTTAGCAGTTGTTTCCTCATAATTGGCTAAAAACAGCGGCCAGTCCTCTGGCTTTCCCGAAAACTGTGGCAGGTCATACAGTTTCTTATACGGCTGTGCTACTGTATTCGTAGCGGAACTGGGTGTTGAAACTGATGACTGGTTCGATCGGTTTCCTTCCGTCGTGTTGACTTCCATTGTATTGTTTGCAACTCCAACTTGGCGGTCGATTGTTTCTCTCAAACGTTGTGTCTCCGCTTGGTTAAGGCTCGCATCGTTTCGCAGTTCATCCACTGAGTTCTTAAGGGCATTTAATTTCTCCAACAGTGCGTCCATAACTTGACTTGGTGTTGTCTCTTCCATTTTGGTGAGTACTGCTTTCGAAGATTCAGATTCCGACCTGTAACGTTGTGGAGGAACGCCTTTATTCTTACGATCGCTTGTACGAATTGATGTTTTCATATATCCAATACAAAACCAAAAAACTGGCGTCGTTTTCTGTCTACGAAGATGGCGTCGATTTTTTTGTCTACAAGGACGGCGTCGTTATTGCTGTATACTAAGATGGCGTCGTTTTTGTTGTATACGGAGATGGCGTCGTTTTTCGTATACGAGAATGGCGTCCCCAGGCAATTTTGTTAGGTGCTCCGCTGTTCTGCAATATATTTCGGCCACAATTTGTCCTTTTTATAAATATTGTGTTTTACTTACACGATTGCTGCAGCTATTTAAGCTGCAGCGCTGAATTCCACGGCAAATTTCTTTTTGGCAATGGCGATTGAAGCCGGCATTAATTATATATATGTATATATAGGCAATTGGCAGCGGCACGGAATTTGTTAATTTCCAAATTTTAAAACTTTGTAAAGCAAAAAACTTTGTAAAAATAAAAGGCAACAACTCAAAAACACTGTATTTACTTTTTATTACTGATTTATAAGTTCACAAGTTAATTTATTTTAAAATTGTATTTCAGTCCGTGTCCGCTGCCTTCAATTGTTCAAAACGAAATCAACCCCATTTACAATTTGGGTTGGCTGGCTGTAATTATGGTTGTCAGTTTCTTCGGCTGTAGTTGTTCGGTGAACTGTCAGTTTCTTCGTGGTTATATGTGGTCTTCGAGCTGTCAGTTGTTAAATCGGTGACGACAATATCGGAACACTCTCTTGACTCGGGTAACGTCTTCAATAGATGGATTCTCAAGACTTCTCGATAGGGATCCAACGCTGTATGCAAGGTATGGTCTAGTACCAAGCATTAAGTACATCAACGCACCAACTGCTTGTCTGTACGGAAATGTGTTTTCCATGTCTTCTTTCCCTGTTTTAATGGTTTCTTGGTTTGCTATCATAGGAGTTGAAATTGGTTTGCACTCAGAAAAATTAAAACGTTCCAGAATCCTTCTTGAATACGCTGTCTGCTTAATTTTTATGTTCTTGTCCTTGTTCTCTATTTCAAGTCCCAAAAAATAAACTGCATCTTTTAAAACAATTTTGAATTCTGTCTTGAGTTCGTTTATGAAGACATCCAAGTCGTTTTTGTTGGTGGCTCCAATCAATCCATCATCAACATACAAAACTAGTATGAGCTTACTTCCATTTCGCTCTCGAATAAACAAACATGGATCAGCTTCACTGGTTTTGAACCCCAATTTTGAAATAAAAGTTCCAAAACGTTTATTCCAACATCTTGATGATTGCTTCAAACCATACAAACTTCTCTTGAGCTCACATACTTTATTTGTTCCGTCATTGTATCCCTCTGGCTGTTTCATATATATGGTTTCTTCAAGTTCTCCATAGAGAAATGCTGTTGATACGTCGAATTGTGCAAGATGCATCTGCTCACTTGCAGCAATGCTTAAAATCGACCGTATCGTTCCCATCTTTGCCACTGGACTAAACGTTTGACAGTAGTCTATTCCAAAACGTTGGCTGAATCCTTTCGCTACTAACCTTGCTTTGTACTTGTCAATACTTCCATCTGTTGAGTTCTAATTAAAAAGCAAACGATTCGTTCAAGAGTTTATTAGAGACTAATTTATAAAAAGATATAAAGTATAGTAGCAGAAAAAGAATTCAACATTACAGAGAGTGTAATGGTATAAATGATGACGAATGTAAATGATATTACAATAGTATGAGCGTTGATAAAGAGAAAGAAGATTAAACATATTCACAATAATCTTTTAACACCATCAGGATTTTTCTTTAAATTAAAAACCCATTTGCATGGTATCGCTTTTGATCCTTTTGGTAAAGTTATAAGTTTCCAAGTCTGGTTTTCTTTAAGTGAAGCAATTTCCTTTTCCATTGCTTTTTTCCATTCTACTTTATTTTTGCTGTTGGTCGCCTCTTGGTAACTTTCAGGGTTTTCTGTAGCACTCACGAATTCTTCCGCTGCCAATACAAAATCGTCATACTTCTTTGGTTTTGTTAATTGTTCACGATTTCTTAAACGTTCAGCTAATGATTGCTGTTGAATATCTTCTACTTCGTCGTCAAAATCAGTGTCATGGCCGGTTTGGTGTTCTTCATCGTAATTTTCTTCTGTTCTTATTGGTTCTTCTTCTTGTTCTGAAACATCTAATTCCTTAGTATTGTCTTGTCTTTGTTCTTCTGAGTACTTAACATCACGGAGAGATAGTTTGGCTGTGTCTAAACAAATTCTTGGCTTTTCTTGAAACTGGACATCTCTAGATAAAATCACTTTATGATCTTCCTTGACATAGATTCTGTAACTTTCATCACCGTCATATCCAACAAGAAAACCTTTAACTGCCTTTTTGTCCATTTTCTTTCTTTTCTGAATCGGTATATGTGTGTAGCAAGTAGATCCTATTATTCGGAGATGTTTTATCCTAGGTTTCTTTTTCATCCAAAGTTCATAAGGACTTATTCCATCAACCGCTGACTTTCCTGTTCTATTCAGAATATATATTGCAGAATTTACTAATTCTGCCCAGATTGCTTCAGGAAACTGGATTTCCGAATTTGAATATTTAAAAGTTCTTGACATCTCAACAATAGTACGGTTTTCTCTTTCACTACCACCATTCTGTTGAGGTGTATATGGTGCTGTCAGTCTTTGTACAATTCCATTGTCACGAAGGATCTTCTTCACTTCCGCATTGTCAAACTCACCACCATTGTCACTCAATAGTTCCTTTATTGTATGTCCTAATCCTTTTGCATTCGCGAGAACCTCTTTCAAAATATCCTTGACATCCGATTTATATTTGATAGCAAATCCATAACGAAATTTTGTGTAGCTATCCTTAAACACTACCAAGTATCGTTTTTTCTTGAATGAATCACAAAAAGGTCCACATATATCAGTGGACAAGAGTTCACCTGGTTGGTTTGCTTTCTTCCGAGTACCAAATGGTAGTCGATGTAACTTTCCATATATACACGGCTCACATACGTTGTTGTCTAATTTTACTTTTATACCCAACTCTCTTAATAGCATATCCTTAACATGGCGTTTGTCTTGGTGTCCCCATCTTTCATGATAAAGCTGAAGTGTTGAATTGTCTGCAACTACAATATTCAACCCAAATTCTTGATAAGTCGCAATTGTTCTTATAGATGCTTTGTATAATGATCCATTTAATTTGCGATCACCATACAACACCATTTTTCCATCCACCTCAAGCCAGCATTTGGTTGCAAACGACTTGAAAACACTGTTCTCATTTCTGTCTTGAGCTGCTAAGACTGAAAAAAGATTTCTAGAAACTTTAGGTACATACCAAACATCCGTGAGCGTTATTTCCTGTTCTATATTATTAACTTTGGACATTGCTCTAATATTTCCCTTTCCGATTGCATGAAGAGTTTCATTTCCGGCTGCTTGAATACTACATGGAATCTTAAACTTTTTGAATTCAGTGAAATAGTCCGCAGAATTCGTGACATGTCTAGTTGCTCCATTGTCAATCCACCATTCATTCGAGTATGTTTCATTTGTGAGAATTTCGTTGCAAACAGATACAAGTGAAACATTTACATCTACTGCATTGCTCATTGGATTATTTGCTTGTTTGTTTCTATTTGGTCGTCCTTCCGATATCCATTTTCTGCAATCTCGAAGCCAATGTCCCTTCTTTTTACAATAATTGCAAGTATCTTCTTTTCTTGACTTATTGCTTTTGAACTTTCCATGATCTCTTTTATCTGTTTTTGCTACTAATGCCTCTTGAAAAACATTTTCACAATCTTCAGGTTTTCGAAAATTCCTTTCGAACATACATAGCTGTGTGAGTTCATCAAACGTCTTTTCTGTGTCTTTTGTTAACAGCATCCAACTTGACTTGAACGTTTCGAATTTGCTAGGTAAAATGTGTAAGATTTTGCACACTAGTATCAAATCCGGCAAAGCATTATCCTCCTTTGCTATAAGGCCATTATTTAGTTCGTTCCATAGGTTTTTCAACTGAGCTATATGTGTTGAAACATCATCACCCGTCTTCCAGGTGAAACTAAATAGGTCGGAACATATTTTATATAACTGGTCCTTGGAAGTTGCCTCAAATTGATTTTTCAAAGCCTCCCACACTTCATGTGCCGTCTCTTTATCCATGATCTTCTGATAAACTACATCAGTGACCGAACTAGTTATCATAGATTTAGCATAACTATTTGCAAAGATCGCATTTCGCCTTATATTCTTTTTGCTGATTTTCTGTAGTATTCTCTCCCAACGCTACTGGTTTTACTAATTTTCCATCGATGACATCTACTGCTCCCTCATGGTAATCCAGGAGATCCTTCATTTTTCTTCTCCATATTGGCCAATCTGCTTCACCAGCCAAAAGTTTTATGTGTTTCGCCAGATCCATGTTCTTCTTTGCAATGCTTCACAGTAAATCTATATTCTTGAAAAATATTTTTTGTGATTCTTTTAAAATATCTGAGCTGAACCCATAACCTATTGCATTTATAAATAAAATACTCTTTTTATTTATTAATAATTTATTTAAGAGAAACGCTTTTGAGAAAAGAAAAATCAATCGAATGAAAATATTTGAGTTTACAGAAAAATATAAAACTCCCTAATACAAAATTCAGCAGGTATTATTTAAAAAACATAACTGAAAGGTAACATTTTTTTTTTAACTTCAACAACAATCAGTGGCCACTAGGCACCGCTGTTATCTTGGCGATTGTATTGCTTATAATAGGGGGCAGGCGACACAGTCAAACGTCACCTCTAGGAAACTAGACAGTTTATAACAATGGAGGTTCAAGTTAATAATAAATCGATACATAGCGCCCTAAAAGTTTTGATTGAAAATAACATCGCCTCATAATTGTTTTGTGCCATAGACCATTTTTTTCGTTCGGGACGAAGTGTTCATATAATTTTTCGCAATTTTTTTGTGAGAATTGTTTAGTTCCACGTGTTAAAGAAAAGCTATGTACATATGTGGTACACTGATCGCAAAAATTAAGTATTGGTTTGTTCTACCCTACCTCCATTACTTATTAGGAATTTTTGTTGGGTTCCACGTGTATGAAAACAAACAAAAAAATCAGTTTCAAAATATGAAAGTCAAAAAGTCAAAAAAGCCGGCTTTTACATTAAGGCCCGTATTTATCGATCGCTCTCAACTTAAGAGCTTCTTAAGTCTATTTATCAAGCACTATTAGTACTGATTTACGAGCGCTCGCAAAAGTTATGAGGCGTCAGGACCACTCCTAAGTTACGAGCGGTATGTTCGAAAAATATTCGAAATCATTAGTCTATATGCACGCAGCAGTGTAAACAGTTTTATATGATAAATAGTCACTAGTCCATAGGACCACTGACACACTTTTATGACAAGAGCGTCAGTGTACTGACCCTGTCCCATCACTGGCACCACACGAAATTGCTCGTTGTGCCAGTGAAGAAACCCCGTCAGTGAACTGACCTGTTTTTTAATATTTTGTTTGAAAAATTTCAAGTACCGTATTTTTTGGGAAGTTTTAGAAAAAAACTTTTTTTTACCAACTTTTTTTTTGATTTTTTAGAACTGGCATTTTCTAGATCACGAATATGCATTTTTTAAGTCGCTAGGTCGCTTAGTTTAGCCGCATGTCGAGTTTAAAGATGTCAACTTTGATGCCTCTAGCACGTCTAGTTTAGCCGCAAATCATATTTAAAGATAAAAGTCGATGTTTCATATAATGCGATACATCAATTGAAAGGTGGTATTTCCTAGACCACGAATATGCATTTTTGAAGTCGCTAGGTCGCTTAGTTTAGCCGCAAGTCGAGTTTAAAGATGTCAACTTTGATGCCTTACAACTTTTTAGATTTGTTATAATTTGCAAAGTAGACTAAATATTAATTTGTTGCTGAGTACGAATAGACTACGATTTTTTATAATTTGACATTTAAGAAGAAAGCAGAAGTCACACATTGAATTGAATTAATTTAATTTAATTTAATACTTTCTCAATCAAATATGTGAAAATGGAAGCGGGATTTCTTCAATAATTAATATTAAAGTTGTTTTTGACATCGTGTCCCAATGCAATATGATTCGATTGGCTGAATCACGACTACGAAGATACGGTTGAAGGATGGATACCCTTAAAAAAAATTGGCTACCAAACCTTGGATCCTGATACAAACATGTATCGAGCTCAGTTATGCTTGACAACAGGACCATCTAGCTCTGGAAATACAGCTGCAATAAAGATTCTGGCTAAACTCCTGAAATGCCAACTTGTTGAATGCATTAATCTGACTGATTCGGATAACATTAGAACACTCTTGGAGACCAAAAAGGTTTATATACTCAAAGTCAATTGAAACTATTCAATGGTTTTCTATTCCAATCATCGCGCTACAAGTCAGTGCTCAAAAATTCGATAAACGATTGATTTTGGTACAAGACTTTCCTAATTATTTCATTAAAGATTCGGACGTATTTAAAGATGTCCTTAAGTAAGTTTTAAGAAGACAAAAAAAACTTCAATTCATTTTTAATGCAACTTTTGTCCGTTAATATGATTTTTTAGTTGAGCGGACACTGGCAGGAAGCAAAAGTTGGCTTCGTTTTGAATGAAAAGACGCAACAGAATCATGGGCGAAATGATAAGCCGACAAAAAAATAATATACGTGAAAGTAAAGCAGCTGTCCCGGTTAGTTAAAACTCTCCCCGTACAATTCTTTGAATGCTTTGTTACCCCTGACACAATAAATTGTCTACAACATTGCCTATTGAAATTAACTTTGTAAATATACGATTATCTGATGTATCTATTGTAAAATTAAAAAACTGAAACCTTCAAACGTTTAAACAGATTTATTTTTATTTACCTAAAACAAGAGCATTACATATTTTATTTAAAAAAAAAATTAAAAGAAATCATCCACGATGTATTGTCGTGTAGAGAAGTCAACATACATTTGTTGAAGTAAATTTTGAGGCCAACCATATAAATCATCTTTTCCTTACTAAGATTACTTGGATCTTGGATTCAAGCCCCTCAAATAACAGGCATACCGAAGGGACTCGATTGGCATGTTGTGCACATCACCTTCACGGGTAATTGCCAAGTCCATGTAGTGTATTATAAAAGCTAATTCAGCCATCCTGTGTCTTCTAAATAAACCGCCAGGTAAGCCGTACATCAATGCAAGCAATTTCTAAAACAAACTTGTTAAATTAACAAATAACTGCTTAAAATACTTACGATATGTTTGGAGCTGAGTGAATTAAAATGGTAGGGTGGTTTTGAGAAAACCTCTTTTGCTTCAAGGAGTTCTACAGACGGATATTCTCTATTTCTTCATAGTGTTCATTCTTTTTGGCACTCTTCAAAAGCGCCTGCAGATTTCAAAGTAGGTACTCCACGATTATTATTTAGTCTTTCATTTAGAGCTAATTATTGAAATTCAGGCTTTTGTTGTAGTGTCCATGTATTCTTGTCGGTTATTGTGGCTAGGGATGTGAGTTTATTAATAATTTGGAGGCTAGCAATGATTTTTTAAAAATAAAACTTACCTAGAACAATATCGAATGAGTTGAAATTTATCGGGTTCAGCCGAGAGTGTGAAGTGCACGATAAAATCTGTTCCGGCCAAAGTCCAAACACGACCGCATTCACATTTTCAATTACAAACATACTTTTGAGTTATTTTCCGGTGAAACTTTTTTCCTTTTGTTTATGTTTGAACTTACATTGAACACTATTGTTCCGCGGAACTGGGATTTTTGTCACTTTCATTAGTGCATCTAAAATTCTGGAAGCCGACATTTTTTCTACAATTTTTCCAACTTTGTATAGCTTAAAGGAACAGCAGAATTGAAATGAAACAAAAATTACAATGTAATGATTTGGTTTCCTTTTAGAACACCGACTTTTTTTTTTAAATAAAAAATGAATTATTTATAATAATAATAGAGGTAGGTTTATTTTATAACAATTCAACTTTTTGCCTGGCTTATTGGTTTTTTTTTGTTTTTTTTTTGACATTTGATTTCGAAAAATAAGTGGGATAGTTTGGAAATAGCTTTTGGGTGCGTTCCGGAATAAGGAATCCGCCATTTTTCGAATATTCGAATTAGAGTTAATAGTGTTCGATGAATAGCACTTTTCGAACTTAAGTTAAGAGGCTCTTAAAGTTACGAGCGGTTTGATATCGTTCGATAAATATGGCCCTAAGTAACATAGCTTTCTAACGGTTTGGCAAAACACTTTGAAAATGGGTAGGTATACTCTTTATAAGACTAAAGCTAGGGGTCTGCAAATATTGCCGGATCTGTCAGTGAAAAATTTGTCTTGAATGGCTAACAATCGTGTACACACCAAATTTATTTGCAGAAAAATTGTTTGGCTCCTAATTTGTAGACAATCTGCCAATCAATTAGTAAATATCTGGTAATCGTGTACACGCAAGCTGACAACCGTGTACAACAGTGTACACACCAAATTAATTTGCAGAAATAAATTTGTTCATCAATCATTTTGAAGACAAATTAATTTGCAGATGTGGCAGTAGTGTGTACACAAAATTCATTGGGAGATCACCAAATTTTTTTCATTTTCTGACGTTTCTGCAAATGTCTGGCAATGAATAAATTTGCAGATGCAGTTAAAAGAACATTTGAAAATGTATTCATTGGTAGACAAGATTACAAGGTACATTTTAAGGTGTTTTTTGTATTTTAAAGAAAATGTATATATGTTAATACATGAACATTTATTTTCAGATATGGATGCTAATATTGAAGATGAAAGTGCTGAAGATTTTCAGCCCGTTGTGGTTGAAAATTTGATTTGGTGTGTACACGGTTGGCAGAAAATCTACATTTGTAGATCTATTGCCAGCTATTTGGCCAAATAAGTTTGTCGACATGACAACTACTAGAGATAACGCCAAATTTCCAATTTTCATTTTTGATTTGTTCTGCGCATCTACGTCATAAGAACACCTGGGGTGGAATCGGTTAAGGTGATTTGTGACAGTTATTTAGGTGTCACAAGAAAAAGTCACAAAAATGTGATTGTCACATGTGACAATCACCTTAGCCAGACGAAATTTGTTGATTGTGACTATCACTTATCACAAATCACCTTAGCCGATTCCACCCCTGATGTTTGCGCCTTCTCGTTTTCGCCTTCCCGTTTAACTTTTGATTCGTTCTACTCTCTATACGTTCTACACATTGACATAATATACAAATGTATATAGTATGTTAATGTAGTTGTGCGCTCTACGTCATAACAACACACGGAGTTTGACAATGGTTTGACGTTTTGTATAGCATCATGCACAATGCTATATCTTTATTAGTTGTATCATGGTTTGTCGACATTGTCAACCAAATATTTGACAACAGATTTGCAAACATTTTGTATATATTTCTGCAAACCGTGTACACACAAATTTAATTTTCAGCTCATTGTCAGCTCATTTTCACACATTGTCAGACGTTTGCAGATCTGACAATAATTGTCAGACCTACCAATCGTGTACACTTAGCTTAACTTCAAGTTAAAAAATAAAAAAGTGCCAATGGCTTATGGAACAAAACAATTCTCAGTCTACGATAAGCTATTCGAAATTTGCGAGTGTTTATAATAATTGGTATTGGGTGTATTAATTACACTTTACACCCATATTATTTTTATTACCGACATTGGGATAAAGCGAAATTCAATATTTTTGCTGCGCCACCTAGTTCTTCAACACTATACTAAATTCCGGATAACAACACTGACTATGATACGATCCACAAAATAGTTGGCGTCTAGAGAAAAAAAACAAACCACTCCACAGATGATTTTGACATTTTCCTTTTTTTATTGTTCTCCACATTTCATTCTTCACGTCTTTCTCTTTAGCACCATCAACCGTCTTGTCTTAGGAAAATTGATTGTGGATACAAAACATTTTGGTCTTCCTCTTGGTTTTTTTTTTATAATATATTATTAATTGAATTTTCATTTAAATTTAGCAATTAAAAAGTAAATTTGTAGTTTTGCCAGGTAAGTGAGTGAAAATAATTTCCAATTCCTTGTCATACAACTAAAGAGAAAGTTCGATACATTTACAAAATCGTTTTCTTCCGTACTTTACAAAGGGGATTTCTAATTGAATTTATTGATTAAACAAAATGCATTATTGCTTAGCACTTGCTGATTGAAATACTTGCTTTTTTAAGCAAGTTTTCAAATTAAGAAAAGTTGTAGTTTAAAAGCAGGAAAAAGGAAAGTAATCTTTTCTTCCGCATACCCATGCACTTGGGACACAAATCAATGACAACATAAATTGTCCTAGGTCAATGCGAAAAGATGCATTATTTGGTGACCCAGAATAATTGATTGGCCATGCAAGAAATGTTTCAAGGACTTGAAGATTTATAGTTTAAAAAAGCGCATTGCTTTTAATAGAGTGTGCTTTCAACAGACGAGTAGATTTTGTTTTGTTTTTGTCAAGACTTTGTGCTTTGTTGAGTTCTAAAAAAAAAATCAATTACATATTTTACTTTGGAATTGATAAGTCTGTCTGTAGTCATTGCAGTTGCAGGAACCAGTGTCATGCAGTAAGAAAAGCTACTACACCCTCCCAAGTGCTTCTTGTAAACAAACTGTAAATTAGAAAGTGACAAGAGTATTTCTTGTTATCTTGAAATCGCTAACGTTGTTAATAGGTATTGCTTGTGTAATTTTTTTTTATATTTTTATTGTTCAACTGGGGTTTGCGCACAACATTTCAAGGCCAATTTTGAAGCAATTCCATCTCAGTGCGTCACCTTGCTTCCCTTGGTGGTGAAGGTTTTAATTTCGAATGAAAAGTCAAGCGTTCTTTAAATTCAATCTTAGAATTCTTTTTGGAAGCTGCCATTTGAAGGCTTCGAAGAAATGTATGTTTATTGTTGAATCGTTAACTAGAAATAGAAACCAGAGTCCACCTTGAAATCCATCACTATAATATAAAACTGAGTGTTTTGGAATCATACGCAAGAAATTGGGTCGACACAGGGCCCTACAATGCGGAAGCCCGCTTGATCATGTCTTTTCGGTGTTCCAAAGGACACTTGCTCAGTTATCGCAGTTCTTAAGATTATACGGAATAATGGTTGTCTTTCCAGACGGCATGTACAATCAAAAGATTAATATACCTAGTCTTTTATTTTTGTAGAATTGCTTAACTTATCTATTAAATCCCCTGGGGTATCCCTGATGTCGATATATTCCAGATCAGATGTTAAAGTGACGTTCGTTGTCAATTATTTCGTGTGAATTCACTATCTGCAAGAAAGTTTGTTTGTATTTTTTAGAAGAAATCAAGGGAACACATCATTTGAATAATAGTGGGTTGCTTCAAGAAAAAGACTTCCAAGGCTCTGTTGTACGACACTTTAATACTCAACTTTTGTGGGATTATTTGAAATCAATAGTGTCTTGACCTGCAAAACCCAATAATTTTCAAACACTTAAACAGAAACGTTTCATTTATTTAAGGGTCATTAAAAAGATAATTTTGATGTTACTATGAAACTGGATGAAGTCGTTACATGGTGAGTATTTTGATTTAAAACTAACATGTCCTTGTCCAGTTTAATTTAATTTTAATTATTTAAAACACAAGGTATCAGAAAAAGATCGGCACATATGACAAGCAACAATGGGAAAAGACAGTTGAACAAAAGATACTCGATGGATTCACAAGTTTTACACTGAAAAATGCAAAACTGAAAACCGAATTTATTGATGTTGATTTAGTAAGAGGTATGTATGTAAATGTATATTTCAGAAAAGTAATTATAGAAATGTGGCAGAGGGTGATACAATGGGGTGTTCTATAACCTAGTATTTTTTATTATTTTTACTTTTTGTTTAACATATAATTTAAATTACAGCTAAATATAAGAAAAAAAAGGGCTCTAAATGTGTAACCAATACCTCCTTCGCAGTTACTTTTAATAATGGAACTTTGACAAGTAATGGACTTCTGCCAGACTTCGCATCAGTATTCACTGCTGAAGCACTCGCTATACAAGAAGTTACCAAAACTGCGTGATAAGACAGTTATTTGCTCTGACAGTTTTTCAGTACTCCGCGCAAAAACCAACCCAAATCACAGCTCGATTCTTATAAATAACATTAGAAATAATATCATAAAAAAATAAAACACTTAAAGTTCTGTGGATTCCTAGTGACATCGGAATTCAAGGTACCAAATTTGCCGACCGCAAAGCCAAACTATCCAGCAAATCCCCCTTCTACTCTAAGATGCGCACTGAAACGTGGCGATGCAACCGTACTCATTATGCCAATATAAACACAGATTGCAAAGCCCATCTCTATCCAAAATCAACTCCTAATTCTCTGATCACGACGATTCACTCGTCTTCGTCTTGGACACACCGTTACCACCCACAAACACCTACTAAAACGAGAAAACCCACCAGTGCGCACATCTTGTAACGACATCTTAAACATTATCACACCTATTTGGCCAAACTACATGCAATATCACAAATCAACATCATCTTGCACAGCAATTGAACACTATGATATCCTCCACACATTCGATCATGACTCCATATCAAAAATACACAACTATTTCAACAAAGTCAATCTTTCCATATAAATTATCCTATTCTAAAAAAAAGAATAGTATTTTTTTAATTGGTGATTGGTTATATGGTTGGTTGAGAAACAAAGAATGCATTTCGTAGAGAATAGTCTTGAATGAGCTTAGTTGTTTGTTGGACTATGAAGACAACATGTATGTTTTTTGACAAATAGTACATATCTGTAAGATGTGTTGATGACTGCAGTGCAGGATATAGGCGAATAGATAAGTTTTTACGCTAACTACAAAAAGAAGAATTACTATTCTCATAGGCCACTTGCAAGAGACGACCATTCTAGAGGTTGAACAGTTCAATTAACTTGGAAGCATTATAACCTCCTACTACGGTACAGATCTAAAAGTTAAAAGCAAGACAAATTAAGCTTGAGACTAAGGCTAGGCGCGCACTAGGCGGCCAGGTTTTATATGAGTTTGGCCGCTGGTCGCTGGCCGCCTATTACGCGTACTTGCATGCTTCCTAGAAAAACTCATTACCCACTGCAGCCTGGCCGTGCGACTTGGCCATCTAGTGCGCGCCTAGCCTAAGGCAAATAATATGACAATGGTACCTAGTTTTTAACGATTGGGAATACTGGGCAATTTTCCAAAAATTCTTTGGACACATGTTAAGGTCTCCTAGATGCCAATGGCGATAGCTTGATCACGTGCTGAGAAAGCCAAAACCATTATACCGCAAAGCATTTCAATAGATTCCTGAGCGTGCACGGCGCAAGTCTTAAAAGTGCCCACTTTTGAAATTTCATGGGTAGTGACAAATGTCTGTATCTGAAAGAGATCAACAAAGAAAGAATCTCTTTGACCTTTCAAAGTACTTGCCACATGCAGAAAAGGTTCACAAAATTACCAAAAGTGGTTCCATATTTTGCAAATACCCTGCATGTATCATTTTTGAGCAACGAGACATGTTCCATCATCGTTTATATAATGAATGTTTAGAAAGAAAGTCTATCTCTTGAATGCATAAGAAAGTGATTCAAGGGTAAAAGGTCCTCGGAGACAGATACGTTCTAATCTATTGATTACAATTTTGTTCCTTCTTCATTAATGGCAATATTTAAAAACATTGAAAGTTTTAAATAAACTCATGGTTATCCAGATTGCGATGGTCTACTACTTCCATTTCTTCTACGAGGACCAAATAAACCTAACTATGTTTACCTAAGCAAACGTCATCACCATTCCAAATTGTTCTGTCCAAAGATGCAAAAAACAAATACTGTTGTTCTTTGCCCTTGTGTTTTGTTTAAATGGAATGTTAAAAGCAAGAGGATAATAAATAACGCTTTATTGGCCACACACTAATAAAACTTGACACCATCCTCGGAGCACGAAGGATGGGATGAAACTCTTGTTTAAGAAGATTTTTCTTGGAGAAGACATGCCTGTAGATGATATTTTTAGCTGTAAGCCGACGCCCCATGACCTTTAAGTTAAATGAGTTCAAGAGCTAAATATATTCTAACCAGCAACTGTGCAATTTCATAATAGACAATTACCAATTCTTGTTTTCCTTTTATTTAAAGGCTCCACATTTCCAAAGGCCAAGCCGAAACAATCACTTTCGACTGTTATACGATTGGCTATACTGCGCTACTTCCTCCTCCCAGTATATGCAAAATGGTGGGTACAGCAGACGTCTCACAAAGTCTTTGGGATGCTTTTGTTCTTGTATGTAACCCAAATGATCAGTTGGGCAGTCTACACATTCAATATACTTCATCGTTTGGATAGCGACGCTGAGGTAAATAAAAAAAATATATTATTTATGATGAATCAACAATAATACCAAAAATTTTATTCCAGCATATAGTCTCAATTTCGGAACTCCTCATACCCATGGCCTTGAGTCTAATACTGAGTTTTATTCACTCCCAAATTGTGGCAACCAGTTCAAGCAGTAATGTCTCCTCAAACCGTAAAAGATACTGCAATGCATCCGGCAAACCAAAAGAACGTGTCAGACGTCGAAGGAAACTTGTGAAGTAAGTAGAATTTACCACAGCATCACATGATTTATGTTTTTTTGTTTTCTTTTTTGTCGTTTGCAGACTGAGAAGCCTTGAGATAGAAAATCCAGTTGGTGGAAAGCCAACTCGAAGCAGAGCCACGACTCCACAAGAAAGCACCACAAGTATTCATAGCAAGACTACCTTTGTTCCTTTAAAAGACAACAAGTTGTTCATAAAATCCCCAAAGAATGCACTATTAGAAGCTAAACTATCATCCCCCACCACCGACATCACCGACATCAAATCATCTAAGCTGGCACTAGATCTCACGTTGGGCTGCAGTTCAACCATGCTGCCAAGTAGTGCCAGTCCCATTAATGAATGCAAGAAACGCAATGTCAACTGGGACACACCTATTCATAATTTCGCCGCAGAAGTTCAAGTTGAAAAGCCTCCAACTCCAACTGCGGATGGTGGTGCTCAAGCCAGCACCACGACAACCAGCAATAGCAGTGCTGAATGTTCGCCTCAAGAACAAAAAGAAATAAACAAAGAGCCTAAGATTCAAGAAGAATTAATTAAAATTCAGAATGTTGCCCAAGAAGATGGTGCTACTAAACGAAGCCTTGGTGAAGATGATGGTTTCGAGAGTTTAAATGGAAAAAGTTCCAGTGGTGAAGAAAATATTAATCCCCCAGCAATAGCTCCGTACGAACAGCAGCCTATTGAAAAAAATCAATTGCGATTGAGGTTGAATGAGAACATCACCAAAGCAAGAGAAGACAATTCAGTGATTGAAGAAGTGTTCAGTGCGTCGTCCACTCCAGCTTTGCCTCTATTCAGACGAAAATACCCACTTTCTTCCGAATCGGATCTGGACAGGTCAGCGAAAATTGGCAACATGAAATCGTCATCGAGTGAGATTTTCAACAAGAAAACCACAAATAAAGCGAATGAAAGCAGTGACACTGATGAGGAAGGTGACGAAGGAGAGATCATTTCAAGTCCAGCATCAATTGGTACATCCAATTACACTGAATGCACGACATCTGCAACGGAATGGTTAGGAGTAACTACAAACAGTATGTATAAATCTACTTAAGTGAAGCTATGTTATCGGATTGAGTTGTTTTTATAGGTGAGGAATGCAGTTACAGCTCAGAATTGGATAATTCGGACTACAAGCCATTGTCTGAAGATGAAGGCTATGATATGGACTTCACACCGACGACTATTCTTAATCCTCACGGAAATACCGATCGAAGTGAGTTTTAAAAATGCATAGCAAGATCCCTATTTTCAAGCAAAATATTCTCTTTTTTTTTTTAAGTAAGCTGCACCGTTTGGGAACACAGGGAAATAAAAAAGGCACAAATGTCCGTTTTGGATATATCATCGTGTATAATCGAACGTGTCGAGGCTATGCCTGAAACTTGTGATTATATTTACTTTGGTATTTGCTTTTCAATAGTTCTCTCAATGATTCCACCTTTCTGCCGTTTATGTGAGGTAATTTGAAAACCAATTTTCAAAACAACACAGTTGAGTTCTTTTTGTATGTGTTTTTTTTTAGAAAACTATTGATTCTGATGACGCTGATATAAACTATTTGGATATTCCGATGCTCCTGTGGGAGAAGGCTTCATTTTCGTTTATTGCCATTCTTCGGTTTGCCTTTGGTAACGCGCAATGGGAGCGAGCTCTTCTTCTCATTGGATTTATGCAACGTTTGCTGCTAACTTTGATATTCTTCATGCTATTCGCTGTTGCAGAGAGAACTTTCAAGCAGAGGTAAGACAAATTTTGCAGCTGACATTGGCTAAAATCCGGATTTTATTTCAGGTTTTTGTATGCCAAGCTTTTCTCCCATTTAACGTCTTCGAGACGGGCGAGGAAATCGGATTTGCCTCATTTCCGACTCAACAAAGTGCGCAACATCAAAACATGGCTTAGTGTGAGATCATATTTGAAGGTGGGTCGGTCCTTTTTTCTATAGTTCCTGTTAAAGTCTTTTTTATTTTTTGTTGTTTGTTTAGAAACGAGGCCCCCAACGGTCTGTAGATGTTATAGTTTCTGCAGCCTTCCTTTTGACACTCCTTTTGTTGGCATTTTTAAGTGTAGAATGGTTGAAGGATTCAGTTCATCTGCATTCGCATTTAAATTTAGAAGCCTTATTGTGGTCAACTTTCATGGGTATTTTTCTTCTGAGATTCATGACTCTGGGAAATAAAATTAACCGGAAATATAGAAGCATTTCCGTTTTGATCACAGAACAAATAAATCTTTATTTACAAGTAAGAAACAATAAGGTTCTGTTTACGACCTAAAACTACGAAATTCTTCACAACTTTACTATTAATATGGAAGGCTTCAATGAAGTTGCTAAGAAACTCTTAGTTTTGGGCAGTAAATGAGCTATACGTTACTGTGCAATTTATATCTATTTAATTCTTTTACTAACCAGATTGAACAAAAACCTAAAAAAAAGGACGAGCTTATGGTATCGAATAGCGTATTAAAGCTAGCTGCAGATCTGCTCAAGGAATTGGAATCGCCATTCAAAATTTCAGGACTAAGTGCAAATCCTTATTTGTATACTACTATTAAAGTTGTTATCTTATCTGCCCTATCCGGGGTTCTTAGTGAGATGTTAGGATTTAAATTGAAATTACATAAAATTAAAATTAAGTAGATATTGTATAACGTAGTACAAATTTGATGTGTAATATTATGTTATGAAACTTATTAAAACAAAACAAATATGTATGTATCTAGATGTATACATTCGTGTTAATAATTTTAGTAGACAAATGAGCTTTTGGTGGCTTCTGACAAGTCTAAATGGAATGGAGCCCAGAAATATCTTTTGTTAAAGAAGATATACGAACGAAGTTATAGAAAGTATTCCTAAGAAACCAATATTAATTTATGTATTCGATTATATTTCGACTTACTGTCAATACTTCTGTTGCCCTTTATGCAGTTCATTTCATATTTTATTTGTTTTTGTCGTCTTCTTTTTATTTGTTCTAGGACTACCATGGAGTTTCGTAAATTAATTTTCTCTTGGTTAGAAGACACTGCTAGATGATAGACAAAACTTCGTTAGCTGCCTTTAGTACCGTTAGGTAGTGTAAGGTAATATATTGCGCAGGTTGTCAAAATCTGATCTGTCACTTTGGCAGCTCATATTAAAAATAGCTGAAATGAGAGACATAATAAATTGTGGTATAAATCAACAAGGATATACGTACAAATAATTTGTTGCTTTTTTTTATAAAATGCCAGCAACCCGGACCAACCAAATAACAAAAGAAAAACAATTTATTTTATTTACAATTTATTGTTTTTATTTTTGCAGACCATTTTTGTAAAGTGATGGCTGCTGGGAATGGAAAGCCCTTTTTCAGGAGCAGTCGGTATGCCCGGGGACCAGCAGCATACACAGATATAGCATTGGAAAGGTCTTTTTCCGACCACCTCATTCTTTTTGTTGGGTGTTCCATTTTTTTCAGTTGCCCTTTGGTAAATATACTTCCCATTGTTTTCATAAGCTGTCCCTTCTTCCAATTTTCCCGTTGCAGTCTCAAAATTTCTCTTGTTTTTAGTAACCTAAGAACAAAGGTCCAGCTTATGAGAAAATAAATTTTTAAAATTAATTATATTACTTACTGAGTGTCTATGTAGGAAGAATCAGTTTGAGTACCATTGTGGCAAGAAGAAACACCTGTTTGTGTACCACGATTTAGAACACCTGCTGTTAGTAATGTGGAACTGCCAAGAAAATGTGTTTCCAATGGATCTACTAATTCCAAATCATTGATGGCAACGAAAGGTGTTTCCGGGCCTTCTTCGATAAATCCTTGAGGGGTGTCAAAATCTGAAGCGCATAAAATATTTGCAACAACATTTTCTTCAGAATCAACATTTATTTCTTTGGGAGTTTGATTTTCGGTTCTGTAGTGATTGACAATAAATTTTTTTTTTAAATAATTTGTTGATAGATATTTCAAAATATTTTATTTGCTTCGTAAAACTTGCCTAGCTTTCTTGTTCATCCTGATTTGACGCAAAGTAGGTTCTTTTTCGTTTTTGAAAGGCAAACCGAGAGAAGGAATCACATTTGGCATTAAGCGAATCGGCTGCGAAAGGCCATGCTCTTCCAAAATCTTGTTCTTTGGAACAAAATCAGAGCTCTGAAAATGTTTGCTGCAAATCCTAGAATTTTTTGGCTCGAACTTGTCTTTTCGGCGACATAAAAACACCCACTGTTTGCACACTTTTGGGTTTTTTGGAAAATTGAAAAATGATGTTTTATTTTCTGAATTTTTCTTGTTGTTGTTAGAATTACAACCAAAAACTGCACACCTCATGTTTATAAATATTTATACTTCTTTTTGTATTTTTTATTAAATATATTCTTATTTATATAAATTTTATCACTTAAAACAATCACTTTAAAAAAAAACAGAACTGTGTACTATTTTCACATGAAAAACAAGTCAGTGTCAGTGTGTCTCCAGCGGCCGCCATTTTTCTTTATTTTGACAGATGCGCAGCAGTGAGCAAAAATGAAAACGCTAAAGATATTACTTTAAACCATAAGTTAAACTGCCAGAGTAAATACATCAGTATTTCATGACATTAGGGGTATTCACGATCTGGTGCAACCAAGTATTGTAAAAGTGCGAAATTGTTTGTATTTCTTGTAGATCGTGAACTCACTTCTTCTAATCTGTAGCAAAACTCACACAAATGTCAAAATCAGGTTGACACAAATGTCAAAATCAAAAGTACAAATTTTACACCCTTGTATTTTCCTGTTGCAATGGGGTTGAGGTATAGATAAAGTGCAAAAGTGTAACAAAATGACATCCAGTATATTTGTTGTTGTATTGCAAGAAAACGTAGCACTTCTCCACTTTTACAATGATGCAAGACAAGTTACACCAGATCGTGAATACCCCTATTGATTTAATTTTATTAGGACGACAAGGTAAGAACTTACCTCGCTTTTCAAAACGCGCTCAGATTCGTTGCGTATTTAAAAGAACTACCTACTACGGAAAAATAACAAACTATAGGGTTGTTTGCGACGTCTCGTCTGTCACTTCGTAGATTGTTCGTAGCCGTCATTGCCATCTTTGTATAAAACCCATAGTAACACTTGGGTTGGGAGTTTTTTAATATTGCCTTGTTCTGCAGCTTAAGAGCGCTGCTTAGGCACTCTTCTGTTCCTGCTTCAGCAATAATCTGAAATGAGTTAATGATTTGTTTTGATGCTTACTAGCTAAACTTCTTGATGATTGTACTATAGGTTATATTCCCCCCTATGATGTTAACCGATTGGAGAGAAAGTTCCTCCGATTCGAATGGTTTCGGTAAGCATGCGTTTAATTGTCCCAGCAAAGCACATTGAATTCATGTGTTACAACGCGTCTATTTGATTTGTGTTTCTTCCGATTATTTTCAACAGCAAATCACATGTGGAACTTTGTCCGACCGCAATAAAAATACATACTTTCAAATAAAACAGAAAGACAAACCATTCAATTTCTTGTGTATATTTGTTTTAACAATAATAATAATTTTAACTACAAAAGAGGTTCATACTTAATTGATTTTTTGTTTGCCTTATGCCATGTTTGCGCGTTGGTACTCATTTTTATTTCTCTTCCGATTCGGATTCCACGATACCAATTCGAAGATCCTCCGATTGGAGAAAAGTTCCGATCGGATACCATGATAGGGGGCATTATTATACAATATTGCCATATATAGTATTCAGCAGATGGCGTTTTACTGTGTTGCCCTCTAGTGCCAATATGAAATGATGTTTGGAACAGTTTTGTAGTTTAAATGCGCACTTTGACAGATGACACCCTCATCACAGTTTTCTTATAATATCAAAATATTTCTTAACACTGCTTCTTAAATTTTAAATTCTATTTAGAAGATTCAAGGAAGTGACTTGAGGAAGACTTGTGACTTTCTTTCCTCGTGTAAAAGATCGATAGTAGCAAATCAAATCTCAAATTCTAATTTTGGAAATCAAAATTAGGAACCTTGTGTCAGCAAAAATCTGCGTCGTAAAAAAGTTTCAAACATCTTCCACTGTAAGAAGCATATTTTTATACACTCTTAGATTTTGTTTCTTTTTTTTCGTAGATGAGCACTTTTTGAAATTGGAAAGGGTAGCTTGTCAAAGGGTAGCATACAAACAAAACTGCATCGTCGTACTACCTCCAGTCATCAATACAAAATACCTAATTTAAAAATAAAATCTTATCACGTAGCCTTATTACTACAAAAAAAACTCTTGGCAGCACTGGTTTTATTTTTGACAGTTTCCCTTTCTAAATCTGACAGTTAGGAAAATAATATTTTTGTCTCCCTTTAACATTTGTCTATTCCTATTTACCTTTTCGTTTTAAATTTTGTTTTCTTTCTTCAACTTCAGTCGAGCCAAGCCTTTGCTTTGATTTAAAACTAAAAGCAAGTGAACCGTTGTCGGTGGGTGTTGCCGCGTTGGTGAATCCTTAAATCAGCCTGTTGGTCTAAAAAAGAAAATAAGAAATCAAAAATTCCCAATTCACCTCTAAATTAAAATATTTCTTTCAATATTCAGTTCAAAAAAGATTCCAAGGAATTTAACGCATTCTTCGGAGTGTTTTTATTTTGTTTTTGTGTTATTGTTTGTTGTGCAAAACGAAAAGGCCGCTGAATATTGTGGTCGCGAATCCGCGATAAGAAAAATTAATCTCGCCACCATCAAAACGATTTCTGTTTACCAGCAGCGAATTATCCTTCACTCGGGGGAGGATAGTTAACGAGCTGACTGAAAGAGGAGTACCTTTTGTACCTTTTTTACCTTACCTGTATGTTTTTCCTGGAAAACAAACCTATACAGTAGAATTGTGTTGGTCAAAGTTTTTCCCAAAACTTTTACAGGTTTTTTTTTTTTGGTCTCGCAACAATTGCAACAACTCATCTCAAAATCCCACGCGCAAAATGCTTGAAGAATTCCCCCTTCCGCTTCCACCAGCTGAGGAGGAGCACACCTACTATGACGGCAGTCGGACATTCCTTTGGCTAGCTGACTTATGCGGTCTATCTGTGGACCTGGTAAGTACATTTTGAGTACATTTCAGTGTGTTGCTGTATTCCGTGTGTTTGTTTGTACCTACCACGAAGTTCCCATTGAGAACATGATTTCACTACACACTGACACTGGTCCTCTCCTCGGCTACATTCATTTTTTTTTATCAATTCTTGGGGCTTGGTTCTTGGTAGCGTCGTCTTTGCAAAAGAAGGTGGTTGCCAAACCAACACTACAACATCATGCCTCATTTGACACTATATCTCGCCACCAGATCATACACATGATGCTACATATCGGCTGATTGGTTGTTGGTTCGATTGCCTTCGTTCTCGTCCGGTCCCCAACTGCCTCCTCACGTTTACTATTCTTGCTTGCAAGAATTTGCAAATAGCTTTGGATCTTGGATGTGGTTCTCTCAACTCAAGTGTAGGCGTTTATCGGTGGCACAGAAGCACAATTAAATATTATGATTTGTTGGTTATTCGTATTCCAACGAATGCCAACAAATGAATTCACCAAAAAAAATATAGAATTTTGGCCAACAAATGACCAACCTTGAAGTGCGGCGTTGCGGCTTCGTTAAGGTCATCAAACGCAATGATGTGGGTCATTCAGGAGGAAAAGTTTATTTAAACAAAAAGGAAAGAAAATCTCTGACATCATCATGATCAATCTTCATCGTTCATCAGCAGGGCATCGGAGTCGGAGTCGGCTCGGATGGCAGTTCGGTTTGTGCTATTCCGGACCGGACGACTCTTTGTTTTCTTATTTTTTTTTTCTTTTTATTAGTCATTTTATTGGGAAGCGCATTTACATTTTTTTATTAATTTTTGTAGATATGTACGAGTACGTAGGTATGTACTGTACACGTACCTACATTATGTACATATCTATTTTGTATACATAGATTCCAATTGTGTGATAGCTGTGGTGTACGGTGTGGTGTCGGATGTCGATCTCTGCGATAGTTTTGTTTTTCAATCATTGGAAGAGGGTGAATAAAATAAGTTTTTAGCGTTTGCATGTGATTTCTGGATGTTACGCGCCAATTAGATAGGCGACGTGATTTTTATGTTACGCAAGCAAATCGATTGATTTTTTTTTATTTTCGATTGATTTATGCTTTAAACAATTTGTCGATGAAAAGTTGTAGGTATCATTTATAAAATGCGATCGAATGCGAATTAAATAAGCGTGATGCGTGACGCTATGACGATTGATTAGAAATATTTGCGTGTACCATTGAAGATTGTATATCAAGGCAACGAAGGTCAACTTAATTGGGAGTGTTTTGGTTTAGAAATAAATTTAAATAATTACCTTATTGTGTGTATGCATATGCACCCCTTAGCTTAGTTGATGTGTTGTGAAATGTTCTTAGTTGCTAACGACTTAGGTAATTTACAGATGAGATATGTTAAGAGCAAAGCTAAGTTCTTGGGTAGGTAGGTACACTTTCGAGGAAAAGTTGAAGATGCTTTCAAGAAATCCCAATTTATTTAAAGAAAACAGAAGAAACTTAGTTAATCTGATCATTCCCTTTTTTACTCAGACTCAAAGAAAATTAAAAATTAATACATATACACATTATTGATGTCCGTCAAGTTAGCACTACCACTTTCGATTTTTTTAAAATGAACAATTGGATTATTTGTCGTGAATTTGTCGTAAATTTGTCGTGAAACAAAAAAAAATTTCCCACCCCTATTTTAAAAGTTAACCCCTGGTAGTGCTAACTTGACAGTCAAGTTAGCATTACCACCCCCCAAAAATGCACCAAATTAAAAACTGAGTATGCTTTTATTTGTCTTGAATTTGTCGTAAATTTGTCGTGAAACAAAAAAATTTTCCCACCCCTATTTTAAAAGTTAACCCCTGGTAGTGCTAACTTGACAGTCAAGTTAGCACTACCACCCCTCAAAAATGCACGAAATCTAAAACTGAGTATGCCATTAATTGTCGTGAATTTGTCGTAGACAATCCCCATTGTTTTAAAAATTTTCAGATTTTTTTTCCGGGAACTACCCCTATTTATACTAAATTGACAGCCAATTTTTGAAAAAAGTCAAAAAATATTTAAAATTAAAAAAATTTTTTTTATTGGATTAATTGCCGAATATTAGTTGCAAATTTGTCGTGAAAAAAAAAAAAAATTTGTCGCGTTTCATTTTTTAAAATTAACCCCTAGTAATGCTAACTTTTTAAATTTTAAATTTTTTTATTGTAAGTATTTTTTGACTTTTTTCAAAAATTGGCTGTCAATTTAGTATAAATAGGGGTAGTTCCCGGAAAAAAAAATCTGAAAATTTTTAAAACAATGGGGATTGTCTACGACAAATTCACGACAATTAATGGCATACTAATTTTTTGTTTTTGAGTATCCTAAGAATTTTTAGGGGGGTGGTAGTGCTAACTTGACTGTCAAGTTAGCACTACTAGGGGTTAATTTTAAAAAATGAAACGCGACAAATTATTTTGTTTCACGACAAATTTGCAACTAATATTCGGCAATTAATCCAATAAAAAAAATTTTAAATTTTTTTAATTTTAAGTATTTTTTGACTTTTTTCAAAAATTGGCTGTCAATTTAGTATAAATAGGGGTAGTTCCCGGAAAAAAAATCTGAAAATTTTTAAAACAATGGGGATTGTCTACGACAAATTCACGACAATTAATGGCATACTCAGTTTTAGATTTCGTGCATTTTTGAGGGGTGGTAGTGCTAACTTGACTGTCAAGTTAGCACTACCAGGGGTTAACTTTTAAAATAGGGGTGGGAAATTTTTTTTTGTTTCACGACAAATTTACGACAAATTCACGACAAATAATCGCATACTCAGTTTTTAATTTAATGCATTTTTAAGGGGTGGTAGTGCTAACTTGACTGTCAAGTTAGCACTACCAGGGGTTAACTTTTAAAATAGGGGCGCGACAAATTTTTTTGTTTCACGACAAATTTACGACAAATTCACGACAATTAATCCAATTGTTCATTTTAAAAAAATCGAAAGTGGTAGTGCTAACTTGACGGACATACATTATTGTTATACTTTTGTCAGCGGGTTCAAACGAAAAACTTGGAACAGCTGGACGTAATATGCTAATATGTACCTACATTCTGCCCGGTAGTCCTTTCAAAACCTTAGAACGCCTGATTGATATCAATCTACGAAATAACATTTGCAACTGCTTTGCATTCTCCACTTCAAGGAACACACAATGATTGCCTTCCTTGGTATAGAAGGCGCTTTTGACAACGTTAACATATCTTCCAATGAAAATGCACTCAGGCCTTAGGATAAATTGCTCACTTGGCGGGTTGACCGACCAAATATTGATAAGCAGGCGTATATAGTCAAATCTGGGTCTTACACCAGCAAGAAGATTTGTCAGTAAAGGCGCTCCCTAGACACACTCCTTTGGAACTTAGTTGTTAATTAACTGAAAACAATGCTGGAAGAGAGAGGCATTCAATGTGAGTTAATATACGGATGACCAAGTGGACAAGACGATGTGGACTAAGTGTTAACCCCCTCAAAACTGAAATTAAAAAGCTACAGTAGCTCTCTTGTCTTGCAACAAAATATATTGGAAATAAATGGGTTCTATAAAATCCTAAGTAGTTAATCCACAACGAATTTTAGACCGATTCTCACATAATGGTTGTAGGTCGTTTGGTGGACTGCTTTTGACTCAACGACAAATTGTGATAAGCTAAGAAAAGTACAACGCACTGCTTGTATGTACATAAGTCGTCCGTTGAAAACTACTCCCTCTGCAGCGCTTGACATACTATTTTATCTCACCCCCTTGATATTTTCAAGAAGAAATTTGCTGCTTGATTATTAACTCTCCTAAGAGCACTATAACAGTGGAAGTAACATGGGCTACTCCAAACCTCCTAAATTTTGAAAAAAAAACTTCCTAATTAGCTTACCTAGATCTAGATCAATCTGGGAGGAAAATGCCTTTCTGTAAGAAGAAAATCTCCTGTGTTTCACTGATGGTTCAAAAACAAATAGTTGTGTGGTGAGGGGTGTTTTAATTTAAATAACCACAGATTTCTGGGTATTCCCATCGCTACACGTAAATGTTTCCTAAAACAAGATGGACGGGTGGTAATGTTAACACAGCTCTAGCGACAAAGCAGATTTGGCCAAAGCTAAATCCAATACACATAGTTTTAATCTCTCTACGAAAAGGGTACATTATCTCGATTATATGTGTAATTTAAGGACACTGTCTCATTGAAAGACAAGTTTCCAGACTTGCCATACTGAATGGACGAAGACGAGGAGACAGTTGCCCATCTACTATATACACAACCTGCACTACCTTATAGACTGAAGCTCTTTTTTAGGAGAATATTTTTTTAATTACATTGGTGAACTGATTTGGGCATCAATTCTCTAGTGGGGTTCGTATGAAGCTCAATTCGGTTCTAAGTGTGTCCGTTCTTAGGGGATAACACCCCAAACTTTGTGCTTCGCAATGGTCCTCTGACATCCTATGAGACATCTGTAATAATGAATGTGCTGTCAGCATTCAAGTTAGATTTTACGCAATAGGGGAATTTCCCAATCTGTCTTTACTGTCTCCAAGCGAAATAGTTGCTTATACGGATGAACTTTCGCTTGCTGTTTCAAGTTAAAGTATCGTAAAACTTAAAATAAGCTCTAACAAAAACAATACAGTTTCAATGAGGCTATAATTCTACACCAGACAGGGAGCGTCCTCTTTTCCTGAAAGTACATAAGCCATATTCATTTTGTACGGAAATTCGAATTGAAATCTAAAACCCCATAAGAGTTTTCCTGGCCAAAAATCCACTTTATAAATAAAGTTAACAATCCGGTAACATAGTGTTAATGCTTCTAAATCTCAAAAATTAGACAGTAGGTAATAGGTCTGGTAGTGAAGAATTTTTTTGTTTCTAAAATTGCATTGACAGTTGTTCCAATTTTTAAGCGTTCCAAACCCATAGATTCAGTAATAAGGAACCCTAGACTGCCGATCTTAGCTAAACGTCCAAGACTTCTATCCCACTTAATTGTTCAGCTGGAAACAGTACTAGGTACTTACTGCCCTGTTCTTTGGATATAGAACTGCAATGGCAGCGTATGATAAGCCCATTGAATACATATCTTGAGAGCTTTGAAAATGCTTTAGATGCTGTCTACTGTCATTGAAGCATAATCTATCCATGAGTGGCAGTTAAATCGAGGAAAACAAACAGGGCTACATAGGTCGATGCCAAAAATATATTTCCCCAAATGATCTGGCTGCAATCTACTAGGCATAGGCATAAACCCGCCCAAACCATGAGTGCAAATTCTCATATTGTCATAACCTTAAGCAGAGTTGCTCCTGTTATACATTTTCGTCTCCTAGATATGATTCAAAACAGAGCTTTAAAATTGATAAGTTTTAATTATGGAAACTTTGTTATGTTTCTTGTTTCATCTTATTTAATTGCTACTTCCAGCGAAATACCTAGTTGCTTTTTTCCCCGAAACAAGTTCACCGTAGTAATACCTAGCTTGGTTTGGAAGGCTTAACAGACTCGAACCCAATTTCAGAGGAACTATCAAGTATAAGTACTCTTTCTTTATGCGGAGGCAGAGTATAATTTCTTTGTTTCTCTTTAATTGAAATTCAAACAAATTCAACTAGGTACCTCCTTGAAAAATTTCAATTTTTTTTTCTTTTTACTGAACTGTAGTCAGGGATGGAGGCATAAATTCCAAAATCTTGTCCAACCTTCCAGGGGCGAAACTAGTTACAATACAAATCATATTCCTATGATACCCAAAATATCGAACGTGAAACAAGCATTTCTCCAGGGAAATCATTTTCGTATTAAATATTGATATTTGATATTTTTGAAGAATCTGTAGCGTGGTTCTTGGAATTGGAAATATGTATTATTTCATACATTTTAACCGAAAGAAGATAGTCCCAAATAACATTAAAACATGATAATTAAAGGCAAGGAACTTAAGTATTCTGCATATTTGTTTAAATCAGTCAAGACAACTTGGGTGAACTTCAATTTGTTGGTTTGTCGTATTGGAAGCTAGCAATCAATCAATTATCATTTCATTATGAATAATCGATGCAAATGTGTTTAAAACTTTTTGCAAACACTTAGTGCTGGAACATACTAAACGACAATACCTACCGAAGCAACCCATGAAATGAAGGGAAAGTTTCTTGAAGTTCTTTTTATCTTATTTATTATGTATGCATGGATAGGTATTCATGAATCCAACGCAAAACGAACAGAAAATAAATGATTTTGAAATTGGATAATCGCAGAGAACAAAATAGAAAAATAACTGCGAGAATATACCTACTTTAGAAGATTTTGTTCCCCTAAAGATTTGAAACTGTTTTCTCCTCTTTTTTTGTTTAACTTAATAAGTAGTGTGCAATCGTTGATTACATTTGTCCAATTTATAATCATCTTTAAGTTTCTCCCTCAACTCAGACAGGCACTTAGATGTTGAATTGGAGAGGCTGAATTCGGTTTGTATCTTGTTTGTCTAAGCTAAAGACATAAAACGTTTAATGCCTTAAATAAAAGTAAATTAGGTATGTAATGTGTTTTGAATGGGTTCTTAATAATGTTGGGGGAGCTTATAGATTTATTTAAGTAATTGTAAAGGGTGGTCCAACCATAGCGCGCTATGTTAATTGTAAATAAAATACAAAGTTTTCGGAGAATTATCTTACCCAATTTTTTTTTTATTATGATAATAAGATAGATGAAAATTATGTCTGAAAAAAAATATCGGCTTAATGCTCGCCACGGCTTCGGTAGCAAATTTTCAATGACGCTGATGCAGAATTGAGGTTGTTAATGTGTCGAATTATCTCATCCTTTAGCTATTCAATAATTGTTCTTGGGTTATTGACGTGCACTTTTTCTCTTAAATATCCCAAAAAAAAAAAAAGAAGTCCAACGGTGTCAAATCACATGATTGTGGCGGCGAATTGACGTTGCCACGACGTGAGACAACAAGGCCATTGAATTTACCGCCATTGTTTCGCTGGCTGTGTAGCAAGTTTCACCGTCCTGTTGGCATCACATATCGTTCAGTTCGGATTGGGTCCGATTTGTCGATTTTTAAAATGTCGATTTAAAATAATCGATCGTCATAATGTCGACTTTCGAAAAGTCGATTGGTAAAAATACCGACCGACTAAAATGCGGCGCCGCATGCATGTGAAAATCACCCACTTTGCCACTGTCGATCAGTGTTGCGCCCCTACTTCTGATTTAAAAATAATTTAAAAAACTTGGTTGTCTGTAAAGTCGGTTTACGGACGATAATTTTACGTGATAACCAGTTAACAAAACAGTTCATGTGTAGGTTGTATCTCTTTAACCACCAACAACCCACCCCACTTACAACCACTCACATTTTTTGATTTTTTTTCTCACCCTTCCCCCCAAACATCAACCTGTTACCCTAACATACAAACAACAGCCCACCATTTTTGACAATTGTTTCCACCCTCCCCCCACACACACAGTAAATACCTACCTTCCTTACCACCAACAACCACCAACACCACCTACAACCATCCACACCGCCTATACAACCATCATCAACCAACCACCCACTTTTTTTGACAATTCCCTCCCAAACACCAAATCCAACCACCCACTTCACCTACAATCACCTACTACTCACCCACCATTTTTTATCATATTTTCTTCCCCCCCCACAACCACATTCACCAACCACCACCGCCAACCAACCAACCCAACAATTTTGGACAATCCCCCCACCCATCCCCCAAATCCAACCACCCACTCCACCTACAACCACCAGCCACTCACCCACCATTTTTTTACACTTTTGGCCTCCCCCCAACACCAAATTGTACCCATCCCCAACATCACCCCCAACTACCCATCCCACCTACAGCAACCAACCAACCATCTACCATTTTTGACAATTTTTTAATCATTCCCTCCCAACACCAAATCCAACCACCCACCCCATCTAAAACGACCTTCAGCTCACACCCACCACTTTTGACAATTTTTTCATCGCCCCCCAATCAAATCAACTATCCCCACCACTTAAAACGCCGACCACCTAACCCACCTACAACCGCCAACCAACCACCCACCATATTTTCCAATTCACCCCCCCCCCCTCCACAATCATACCAAATCCCCCAACACTAAATACCCATCCCACCTACAGCCACTATGGAACCACCCATTAGTTTTGACAATTTTTGTCTCACCACCCAAACCAGCTACAACCACCCACCATTTTTGACAATTTTTCCTCTTCCCGACACTACCCCCCCCCCCCCCCTCCCTGGCTGCCCCACACACACTCCCACCACAACCAACCAACCACCCAACACCCTCCACTCCCACTTTAACGACCTTTCTAGGTTATCAAAGCAGCTAGGTAACGTTTCTGTGACTGTGACTGTGACATTTTTCCGTCCGTGCCGAATTATTAGACGTTATCACGTCAAAAATTTAACTGTCGATGCAATCCAAAGAACTTCATTTCTTATCAGGATAAAAGTCGACATTATTACCGACACTTTTTCAGTCGAGATTTGTATAGTCTGGATTTTAAACTGTCAACCTTTTTTTTGTCGATCAAACATCAGTCGACATTTTGCCAGTCGATGAAATTTGTATTTATCCAGTCGACATTCTTTTTTTTTGACCATTCGTACACTTCCTGTTCAGTTCCACAGCCTCAATTCCTGGCCACAGAAAGTCCTTTATCATCTCTCAATAGCAAACACCAATCACGGTTACTGCACGAAATGTATTTTGATTTGAACGCCCATTTTCATAAACGCTTCAAAAATCTGAACGCGCTTCTTAATTGTGTACCTACCTCTCCAGTTTAGATGTTTGAATTTGTCAAAGAAGAAATACCTACCCGATCCAAGTAAATTTTATGGTAATTTCACTCTCAACTGTCTGCAAAAATAAACACAAAAATAAAAATAACAATACTTGATCCTAAATTTCAAAGTCGTAAATTATAGAATTTTTTATATAAAGGGTTCAGTCTTGCATTCACTAACAGATACAAAACTAAGAATAGGCTGATTTGCTATCAGTTTTACAATTAAAACATTCAGTTTTGATTGATTGATTTAAAATTCTACGCTATAAAGTTCTTATATAAATGTGAAACAAAGTTCAATAATTCTTTTGTGATGCACAGACGATTATCTGTTATTCCATATTCAGAGGGCAAGAACCTACGAGATTTTTTTAAGTCAATTTCTGTAAGTTAAGTCGAAGTAACAGACAGGAAATAATTTAAATTTAATGTTATATAAAATCAATGCACTATCTAAAAAAAAAAGACATGCTATAAAATAATAATTGTGCTACCCCTTGGCGTAGTAGCGTAGTTAGTGTATAAATTTAAAGTTGCGGGTGCTGCCTCTTGAAAGAAGTGACAAATCCCCGAAGAGTACAACTGGTTGCGAAAAATGCTCTCCTAACCTTTCGGATTCGGTGGCAAACTGTAGGTAGCTTACATTTCTGCAGATAAGCAACACACACATGGAAATTGATGAGTGTGCAGTGCCTTAGCCGATTTTCTGCTAGAAGCTATTGCACCAAAAATTATTTAAATAAATAAACTTTTCGGTCAAACTAATTTTTGGTTGCTATACCATCACCTCGTAGGTACTTAGGAGAGTCTAATCCAGGAGGCCACTAAATAGGTACTTTTTGTTACGGAACAGAATAACAGTCCCATGGTAGGTCATGTTAGTTAATTGAGCAGCTAAACTGTTCAATGAAAAGAGTAATGGTACGTCATGTAGTTACAGCTTATCAAAAGACACACATCTGGAGTACGATGTTAGAAAACGGAGAAGGCTACAAATAGAGGTTGTGCAAATGTGGAACTGTATATGGAAACAAAAAATATATGTGTGTAATCCACAAGCGGTCAAAGTGAAACTTCAAAGAAGTAACCTACGAGAGAATGAGATGAAAAACACCTACCAAAACCAATTTTCGGCTTACTTTCAAACTTTATTTTATTTCAATGCAATACGTATACAAAGGTTAACACATTCAAGCATACAAACGTACCGACAAGCTAGCTCTCTCCCGCTTTAGATCTGTAGAGCAGGGCCTTTGGGAATCCTTAGCGTCATTTTGACTAATTTTTAAGCTTGAACTAACAGGGCGCCACCGTAAAAAAAATTCAGGGCTCCGTTCAAGAATTTAATGCCAATTTGGATGCCAATTTTCATTCTTCTTAAACCAAGCTTATTCAAATCTTTTTCTAAAACTTCTTCTGTTAGACAACATGCAAATCACATATGTATATTTACAAACACACTAACTTACTCGTATCAACGAGCCTGCTCACTCGCTTTAGCTTGAAATAATGTACAGTGTTTAGTAGACCAGAGTGAGAGCGTGAGCGGCTACGTAGCATGGCAGAAAATGAGAGCTAGAATATAAAATACTGTGTCATGATTTTTTTTTCATTCGTTCTCTATCAGGCTTGTTGCGCTTGCGATATATTAATTTGTTTGATTTATTTGCTTAAAAGTGTCATGGCGCATTTCCGTTTCGTCGAGTTTTAAATCACCCCGATATTAAAGAAGTTTCACTTTAAAAAAAGCTCTGTGCTGAATGAACCTTCCATTATATTGTTACCAATTAGGAATCCCTCCAAGGTCATTAGCATTTATTCTTCAACATTGGCAGAACTACAAACAAAACTAGAGAAGCTGGCAATGGGTTATCAAGTACACACAAATCCACTTATTTTTTGTTTTTTTAAAAAGACCACAAGTTTGTAAATGTCAAGAAAGCTCTGATTTTTTACTCCGGAAAAGTCGGAAATTAAAGCGTTTCTTCTTCTCACTACCACCTTACAAACTGTATTTAAATACTTACATAACTTTTAATTTGTTGCTACTTTTGTCAATCTAATCTATGAGTCATTGGAATAGGAAGTTTACAGTGTGATATCAGTCGATCCAAAAGGAAATTCCTTTACAGTCTAAAAATATAACCTGACGTTCGTATGAGGTGATTTTAATCCCAAAAGTCTCCCCAAACATTCATTTTACGTCCCAATCTTTCGCTACAAATACAAACTGCGAAACCGGAAAACTAGAACTAATCAAAACCTCAAGAGAATGCGATAAGAAAATCATTAACTCTTGAACCTAAGATATGATTTTGTTTTGAAACAACCTTCACCTACAAATGCGTACAAAATGAGAATCGTGTGTTCAAAAACATAGAACTCAAACTCCATCATTCAAAAAATCAAACATTTATTGATCACACGAGTGCTTTTAATCAATGAAAGATAATATTTCCTCAAACGACGTAAAATAAACTTTTGATCACAATCAAATTATGAATGTCATTTCAAACGAAAAAAAAAGTTTCCCGCCAAAGATTTTTGTATCTCAAGATATCATGCCATAAATTATATAGGACAATCTATCAAGTGACTTTGAACTTGACTTGTGTAGGTATCTTATCTCAAGTGAAGTGACATGTAAAATTGTGTTGTGTAAGTTCAAAGACCCTTCAAAGCATCTGTAGCTTTTAATAATTTTTAGTTACATCACTTTAATTAAGGGAGAAAATCAATCAATAAGGCTTGTTGATGTAGAAAATGGAAGACATCAAAAACTCAAATGGGACATGGAACCCATTATGAACATATGAACATTATGGGGTCTTATCAACAATTAAACAGTTTCACAATTAATCATTGTCATAAGTAAATATTTGGGGTAACATTCATATACAAATAAAAGTTATCACTCTCTTGACAAATTTCTAGTGAATGAATGAGTAAAAACAAATAAGAAAAAAAAAGTTTGACATATTGTTTAGTCGTAAAGCTCATCGCACTAAAATCAAGATGGTGGTTATTTTTTTATTTAAATATCGTCACGCACTATTGCGAGCAAGGTGAATTAACATTTCACGGCCGACAAATATTACTACGGCTTAAAATATATATCAACTTTATGTCTGCTATAAGGTAAACTGTATCTACAAAATACTTTGCGGTTTTTTTTTTTAGAACAACAACGGTTAGATCAAAGTAAAGCGACTTAATGACAAGTCACAGTTAGTAAAATAAATTTCATACGCTAATTGCTCGCACGCTTTGTTTGGGTTGGCTTTTTTGACAATATTTTTTTTTGTTCTTTATTAGCAATTAGGCTAATCTACGCAAAACGCCATATCCGTCCATATTGTCTTGAGAAACACGCCATATGGGTTTATGATTATCAAAGTCGTTGCTTTTGATAAAATGATATATTACCTACCTTAGGCTTTTAATTGAGTCATGTAATTGTGTAACGTGTGCGAATAAGGAAACGAATGTACGAGGTGTGTGAACATTTTGTAAAGAAAATCATTTTTATGTTTTTAGTCTGACGAATCTTCACCGGCTTAGCGATAATCCTGTATTTAAAATCCAACTACCGAATCCGAAAAACCAGTAATTGGAAAATCTGAAATATTTCATGAATAGGGCCATTCTATGTACGCAGATAAGTTGCATGAACGGTGAAGCCGGTGGAAAAGGCAAAGATGGCCACCGAACAAGTGTTGATTTTGAAACAAACTGTGTCCCAAGTCCCAGGGCTGAGAAAAGAGTGCCTTCTTCTGACATTTTAAACTGACAAGCACTTTCACGCTAACACCACAAACAAACTTGACACGCCGACTCAAACCCAAAATACCCGAGATATCCGTGATATTTATGGAAAAGTAGATGAAAAATACATACATATGTACCTAGATGCACTGGATCACATCCATTTGCACGATGAAGAACTAAATTTCCGTTCACCTGACCAGGAAGAAATTCGGGTAGCAATCAATCTAAACTTAAGTCCAAGAAGACTGAGATGACTTGGTGAGAAGCATAGACCAACTCATCTGTACAATCTGGTCGGACGAAAGAATGAACGACAAATGGAACTTCAGCGTAGTGAACCCTATCCACAAGAAAGAAGATACATACTCTGAATTGCGTGAATCCACGTGAGCTGATTGGACCCTGTCAGAGTGATTTCAGGCCAGATAAGTCAACCTGTTTTATCGATTTCAAAGTCAACTAATAGCCAGTTATAGCGATCAGAAAAACCGAACCTAGTACAAATTTCAATTGAACTAAAAAGTTTTTTCCAAAACTTTGAAAAAATAGTTAAAATGAACATTTTATCTACATACATAATAGTTTTTGTTAAAATATAATTTATTTATTTTTTGGATTGAATTTCATTTCGATCAAAATGGAACAAATAGTTTATTTTGTTCCGTTCTATTTTTTGTATGTTCCTTTGGCAGATTAGCTGTGAAAATCTGTCATACAATTTGTTTCGTGTGCAATTCAACAACGTCACCAGCAACGCATTGTGACAGTAATTTGTGTGAATTGCATGGCGCCTTAAATGGACCTAAACTCCTTTTTCTGCCCCACTCTCACTAATGCAACTTTGTTGCTCCACGAAATGTTTGTTTAGGCTTGCTTGACACTTGGTTGACATCTTTATAGAAACTTTCATTATTCGATAAAAACGAAAATAAATACACTTCTAGGTGCAGATAATCGCTTGTTTTGTGAAATGTCAAACAGATATTTTTTCTGTCATTTTTTTGTTTGTTTTCTGATCGCTATAAACGCTAATCACAAAAAAAACTCCAGTTCTTATGCTGTTCCAACTTTTTCGGTTTGGTTTTTTTTTATCGCTATAACTGGCCCTAAGACAGCATGAAAAATTGAATAGAATTGATCTTTCAAATACATCAATTGGCCATAATAGCCTTTAGAAATAAGAAGCATTTGTCTCTTTCTTTCTCTTTGAAAAAAGAAATGAAAAAAAAAAACGAATTCGTGCGAAATGTACGACACATTACGTACGAAAACAAAAGTGAACGAAACTTGCCGAAACTTATCAAAAAGTCATTTCAGGTTGGGTAAACAAAACACATGTTCTTCTACTGTTTCGTAAGGCAACGTACGTACCCATTCTTGAATTATGGTTGGGCCTTTAAGCACCCTATATTTTTTCAAAATGTTTGCGGCACTGTCATGCAATTAAGACGATAATCCACAGGTGTTTCAAATGAACGATGATTTAATTTTGTTCAGCTTTGTGCAAAAAAAAATATTCTAACAACTATGTACTCGTATGTAAAACCTCATAACAGCATGCAGAATCTTTCACTTGACAACATTACATTATACAACATGCACGCTATATACACCCACCCCATCTTATCTACGATATTCACCGAAAGTATTTATTTACTAACATAAAAATAAATATTGCATACAAATATTTAAAAAAACGCACGTGCGGTGATTCAGCGCATCAGTTTAGGTTGATGTGATGTGAAGACGTCGATAAAACAGATAAAACATTAAATAGTTAAAATCATGGTGATATCAAGCTTTAAGTTTCAGATAAATTATGCCGGCTATTTATGTCGATAAAGCTCTTCAAACGCCGAAAGACGTTTGCATACAGAGCACATTTATTCATTTAAGTTAACTTTTTTGTTTGTATCCACAGTGTTCCACATGTCTTGAGTTCTTCCCCCCTTTATCAGATGTCATTAGCCCCTAATGCATCTTTCATAGTAACAATAACATCAAACATTCCATAAACCGCTATATACTCGTATGTGCTCGTGCGATGCCATAGTTAGAGAAAGTTTAAAATTTTTGCACGCTACTGTAGTATACAAATATTGTGTATGTATGTATACATAAATAGTCTAAGCTCTAAGTAATATGACGCAAAAAATAAACCAACTGTTGAAACTTATTTACGGCGCGGCGTGATAATGTTAGAATGTAACAAAAAACCAGACAATCTCTTTCTGACCTTTGGCTTTGACTCTACTGGACTTATATTAGAGTAGGTTAGATACCTTCTATTCGCTTGCGGTTGGGAATGGTGTTGACTGGTGAAATCGATTAGTCATTATTAAGTCTTGCTCATCCCTGAAATTAGCGAAGCGAAGCGGTAGGTACACGTGAACCTTTGAATATTGAGTAATAAAAAAAAAAAAAAAAACTTAGATAAGCATTATTGTTTTTCTTATTCGTTGTGCCATTAAATTAATAATATGCATTAAACTTAAGCAAAATATGAGAATTAGACGAAATAGGTAGATGATTTTATTTTTGAATAGAACTTGTTGGGCCAGCGAAGATGTGGAATGTTGTTGTTTTTTTTTTTTCAGGTAAAAAAGTTTTTGTATTGAAAGCCGGAACAGCATTTTTCGATAAAAGTAGCATTGTTTATACATTTTTAAAGTAATTGCATGGTACATGTTTTTTTAGTTCTGAACTTCGTCAATGGTGGCGCTAGTTGTCTCATCTACTTTACAGCAAATGTCTTCTATTGTTGTTTTTGCTTCTCGTGGCAATCTAGACGAAAACCACTTCTAACCCACAACTCACGTGTTTGTAAACTTCGTTCATAGATGGCGCACCAAATGTTCCTCTTATTGGGAGTACTACTTATAGATTATAAATACAATGAAAGTAGTTACCAAATTTGACATAAAGGTAGACCAATGAAATATGAGCAAATTTGAATGTGCCCTCTGGTGGCCATTTTGGAAAACTGTAAGACCGAAGAAATTTAACTAAACAAATAGAAACATCTGAAGAAAGATTATATATTCGGACAAATATGAGCCAATTTTCGGTGGGCAATGTACAATGGTTGTGGTTTATTTATTCAATTTTGCATAAAACTTGTAATCAAAATTAATTGCTCTGAGCTATTTAAGAACATAGTTTTGATTTTAATGCATTTAATGTTATCAAACAGACATGGTTTTACATTTTTGTCAACATTAAAGACAAGACGATTTTTAATGTTCTATTCCCAAAATACTTTGGTACAAGTCTTCTTCAAAAAGTTAACAGTCAGAGGTGGATGTAATTCTATTTAATTCATTTATAAAATAAATGTAGGCCTAAATGGCTGCCCTGAGGGACGCCAGAATTGACAACAAATTGACTAAAATACTCATTACCAAATACAACACTATTGAGTCTATTTCTTAAATACGATTTAAGATCTATGTTTTTTAAAAAAGGATTTGTTCACGCAAAATAACAGCCAATTTGCTTGTGGTGAGTGGTTTCCTGGGGCTCGAAACCACAACCACAGCTACACTAAATTGATGTCACCCGTAGCATTTCCGAGAAATAAATTGTACCACTATAAAGTTTAATTCCTTTGTAGCAACAAAAATTATTTTCAATTTTTCTATTCCTTTCAAGAAATGTCGTGCAAGTTGAAATGACATGAAAGTCTTAAAGACATGCAATTGGCTTTTCGCAATGATTCGTAGACTTGGAAGCCACAAAACATTCATCAAAACCACAAGATTTGCCGTGCATTTTTAGTTTCCACAAAGCGAGTTGTTTTTGAATTTAAAAAAAAACCTTAAGCCCAACTTGCAAACGTAGGTTTGTGAAAAAACACAACTTTTAGACCAATCCACTAGTCGATAAGACAGTGAATTGTGCTAAACAAACTGCGTTGCATGTAGTACTCCGTGGCGTAGTGGTTAGTGTGTCGGACTGCTACGCCGAAGGTTCAGGGTTCGATCCCTGACGTTGCCACCTTAAGTTTTTTTTCCGGGGTACTGCCTCTTGCGAGGAAGTGACAATTCCTCCAAGAGTAATTAATGTCATGGAAAGTGCTTCTCTGTTAGCCGTTCGGATTCGGCGGTAAATTGTAGGTCCCTTCCATTCCGGCAGAATATCAACGCACACACAGGAATGGTTTAGAGTGTAAGTCACAGGCCCCGGCCCCGCTTGGAGCTGTTGTGCCAACAATTTATTTTTTTTACTTGCGATTATAGGTACATACTATAAGGCAAGTTATGCATTCGTCGAAAAAAAAAGTTTTGAGATAACAATCAAACATGACATTACGATGATAGCGAAGACGAAAAAAGATGGTCTAAAAATTCTGTCCGTCTGTATGTCTGTCTGTCTGTCTGTCTGTATAGAGACCTCAAGCCCAAACGGGTGGGCCGAATTGCTTCAAACTTGGTATATAGACTTTTTTAGGTATTGTACAGAGGGGAAATTAAAATTTTTTTTTAGCTCAAAAAATAACGGTACCTGCCATACAACCGTTACGTTAAAGCTTATTTTTCTCAAAAACGGCTCTAACGATTTCGATTTAAAAAAATCAGTGTTGCTTTTTAGGTACGACTAATCATATGGCTGAAAAAAAAGTTTTAAAAAATGGCTAAGAACGGTACTTTCCATAGGACCGTTTTTTTTCTTTTCGACTATCTCGAAAACGACTCAACCGATTCTTTCGAAATTTCACACACATATACATAGCTGTAGGTAGCTCAATTTGTATTGCATACCAATATTTTTGAAAAATATTTTTTTGTATTTTTAAAAGCATTTAAAAAAAAAAATTTTTGAAAATTTTTTTCAAAAAGTTTTTCAAAAAAAACTTTTTTTCTCAAAAAGCGCTCCACAGATTTTTATAAATTTATTCTCATAAATTCAAATCTATCCAAGAAATAAAATGGCGTACTTTTTTTTCTGCTCAAATTAGTTTAAGTATTTATTTAAGAATTTTGAAAATTTTATTGTTATCAAAATCTCAAGCCCCTAAACCACTGTCACTCATTAGAGCAAGTTCGTGCGACCCAGTCGTGCATTTTATTTTAAACTGCGTTGCATATTTGAGTAGAATTTCTTGGGAAAGTTTCTTTGAGCAGTCTTTTATTTCCGAAACGTCAGCGTCAGACAAAATCACAAAGTCAGTGTGTGGAAAGCCTATAGAACACTATTTTCCTTTCCAACTATACTTAATTTAAACACTAGAGCAATTTAAAAAAAAAATTCTTCATATTTAAGAAACTTGGTTTTAGCCTTTTCAAACAAAACAAAAGTTGCGGCTAATATGGTCCACACAGAGTACAATAAAGACTACTGTGCTGTGAATATTGAATACAATAGAAACGTCGTTTTTATTATGTTAACGGGGTAGGTTCGTACATTATTTACAAATTATAAAGAACATTTTGAAGTTTGTTAGGACGACGATTACAGACGATTCGATATCCAGCCTGCCAGTAAAGTTTGAAAAAAATCTACAAAAATAGGTAAGGAGAGTTTTATTGTTTTATTTAAAAGAGTATCTCCTGGGGATACTTAAACCGGAAAATTCGAACAAAAAACCCTGTGCGTCGTCCGCCATTTTGAAAAAAGCTTTTAAAAATGTTTACTCGATTTTCTAGGTCGTTATTAGTCGTAGAGTAGGTAGTTATTTTTAATTCGTTTTGTAGGAAAACAAATATTCTCTAAAATGTTGGTCTAAAAACCTTTTTTGGCAGCTCCTAACAATAAAAAGTTACTGTCGGAAAACTGTCAAATTTTCAAGTTAAGAAATGGATTTTTACGTTTATCTCATCCAATGTCCATCCCAACTAAAAAAGACATTGTACGTACCTATATTTTGTATAGAACATTAAATTTTCTACATTTCTGTGTATTTACGTTGTCAAAAAACTTCCAAGATAGAGCACGACAAAGTTTCCAATATTCTGCAAATGTTTTGTTAATGAGGAAATCCTCAGTAGCATGTTCCACTGCAATTTTCCTGAAGGAAGGTGTTAATGTACTCCATAGGTAACATGAAGACACCTGGCTTACACTCTGGGCCATGTGACATCACGTTTAACGGCGACTAAAGACTACAAGTCATTAGAGAATCTTCTTCGACATAATTATGAATCGTAGATGAGATCTGCCTTTGCTTCTGATGTCCACTGATATGGCGTCGTCGTTGTTCTTTTTTACTAATTCAATAACGACTCGGAAGAATTTCTGCCGATGAGGTTCTGCCCACATGCCTGTCTCATTGGACAGGTGATTGAGTTTGAGTCATCAGCTAATTATATTGCCGTTCTTAACCCTGTAGATATAAAAACATCTTCTTATCTAAACTCGAATCACGCGAAATGAAACGTAAAACATCTACATATTTCACGATATCTATATCACTATCGCGTATCACTATAGATATCAAACACACATCAGTTCCCATCGAAACGATGTCATTCGAGGTGATAAGAGCTTGAATTGATTAATCGATAGAAAGTTCAAAGTTCCGTTAAATCGTTTGTAAATTTAACATCGAATCGATTAACTTAAAAAAAAAAACCACGCCATCCCTCAAGTAATTACCCATTAGATAGATGACCACAAAAAAAAAATAATCAAAAGCATTTAACGATGCAGTCGTTGCCCCCATAACCCAATAAGATTGATTTTCTTTAGCACACTTTTTGTTGTTTTTCTATTGAATTTATTTAATTGCAAACAAATTTAATTCAAATTAACAAGCTACGAAATAATGATTGTGATTTTACGTAGGTAGTTGGAAAGGGAAACAATAACAAATCTGACTTTATTTACAAAATTCTTTGCAGAAGTAGAAAAGTGTGTCTATTGAATTTATTTAAAAACAATACTATTAAATTTGAAAGCGAAGGATAAACTGAAACTAACCAAACTTATTTATAGACCTTAATCAAGTTATTTGTGTGGCATACCTAATTGTTTTATTTTACGAACACTTAAAGAATTAAGAGTAATATCTAATTTTTTTTTTTTTCTAATTGAAATCGAATCAGGAATAGATTTAATGTTGCTTTTCATCATTATGCTTGCGGATACGGTTAACTAGACTTCACTTTCCCAGTCTCGTTAGGAAGCAAATCGTGATTTGTAGTTATTTTCTATTTGAAATGACCAAAATGTGTATTTAAACTGACTTTAATTTTAATTGTCTATTAGAACCAAAACTAAACAAAATGATGAGTCAGTGGTACATACGGTAGATACATTTGAGCCGGTGGTTTTTAAAATTTTCTATTTAAACGCAATCATACCAGAGAAAGATTCGCTCGAACCAGCGAATATCCAAGATCATCGAATCGTACCACAAGCCAATGGAATAGTCGAAAAACATCACATGAAATAACAAAATAAATCAAATACAGAATAAACCGCTGAACTTATCAATTGCAAAACGGAGAGTAAAAAGCTAAGGGTTTTTAGACTGTTTAAAAACTCCAGCTGCGATTACGAAACATACAGAAAAGAACAAATATCAAAATAAGGCTCGACTAAAAAAGAATTGAACATCAGGGGATGACGACGTTATGTAGAGCGACAGAATCTAGAGACAAAATCTATATAAACAAAATAGAAAGATAAAATCTAGAAAACAAATCTAGAACGTGAACAAATCTAGTTAGAGGGAAATATAAATCTAGAATTATGAAAAATAAATTCTCGATTTTCTATAATCTTTTTGAGAGTTTAGTTGGATTTTTCACTACTATGTTTGTTGTTGATTATATCTGCAGTTACCATTGAATTCGCGCGCGAATTGTAAAAATTGTCAATACTGCGTTGTCTCAAAAATTAACATTAATTCTTGATTTTGTCCTTTCTATTGGAATAGGGTATATTCCATAGAATGGGTATATTGTGTGGAGTTTGTAACATAGAGAAATAATACCGTTAGGTATAGAAAAGTATATATATTCTGACTCAGAATCAAAAGCCTAGTCGATTAAGCCATGTCCTGTACGTCCGTCTGCCCGTCCGTATGTATACTCTATAGAGGTCGCAATTTTTGAGCTAGAAAGCTGAAATTTGGTTTATATAATCTTTGGTTCAAGAGTAAGGCTAAGTTCTTTAACCTGTAAAATCCGCCCACAAACACGCCCACAATCGCCATTTTTGGTGCACAACCTCAATTTGGTAAAATTAAATTATGTTTTTTGTACAGTTACGATAAAAGCATAACGCTAAAATTTTGCACACGTAAGCCTTAGGTAAACTTTCTTCCAAGTAAATAAAAATATTTCAGTTTGGGCGTGGCTGACGCCCATTTTTCATACAAAACCATCAATATTGTTTTTATAAAATAACAATTGTTATATTAAAGCGAAAAACATGAATTTTTGTGGGTAAACATCTTGTGTATGAAATTAAAAAATTTCATTTGATTTGATTAACTAGAAACTATAAAAAAATAGTTTTTGTAAATAAACGGTATTAATAATCCGCAAGCCAAAATTTTGCGTTTCTTAAAAGAAACTAAAAAGTTTGTGTATGAAAAGAAATTTTTGAGTTTTGGGCGTGGCTTGCGCCCACTTTTCATGAAAGAACGAAAAACGTAGTCTCAAAAATTTAAGGTAGGTACTTCCAATATTCAATTTTAACCTTTTTCCTTCCTTTCGTTATTTGAAAAATATATCTCTACATTTTCCTGTGTAAACTATTCAATTAACCCACTTTTAAAGGCGTGATTTTCATTAAATACCTTTGTTCAGGTAAGATTGTTAAAAAACTACTCGATTCAGCTGTAGTTTTACAATGCTTCACATTTTTAAGACACGCCCACTTTTAAGGGCGTTTCCGTCAAAAGTCGTATAATGCATTAATTTTTTTCATTTTTTAACTATCGGTCGCAGTTTTGAAGTAAAAAGATGAACACTTAGATTTGTATTCCTTAGTTACGTAGAAGAGTGTGGTTCAAGAATTGTTGCAAACGCCCATAAACGCTATTTCCATTCAAAATCTAATTAAAAAAAAAATTTAGTTTTGTCTTGTTTTGTTCAAATCGATCTGCAAGAATAAAATTGAATGTCACTGAGCTCATACTAATTGCCTTGGCACTTATTAGCACTTATTGAACATCACACCACACAACATTAATGTTATTGAATTTTTTTCTGTCTGCTAAAGAGGAATTTTGTTTCTGAAACTGAAACATCGGCTAGCTGCGGGAGGCGGACGCATACACATACAAAAATATAGGGAATAGGGTATCCAACAGTTCGTTGCAAACGTACTGTAGCTCTCGCTTATGTTTTTTCTTATTTTAGATTTTTTTTATACTTGATTTTTTTTCTAGATTTTTTTCTAAATATTGTGGTAAACCCATTGAACAGAGTTTTATAGACCACTGAATCCAAGTTCGATGCACTTGACACAGAACGAAGTTTAATTTTGAAGTAGCACTGAACAAAAGATGCTACCACAGTTTTGAGTGAGAAAATAAAGTGCACGACTGGGTCGGACGAACTTGCTCTAATGTGTGACAGTGGTCTTGGGGTTTGAGATTTTGGAAAAAAAGCAGGGAAAAAAACGTTTTTTGGAAAAAACTAAGTAAACCATCTCATTTCGTTTACTGTTTAAAATTTAAAGAAATTTTTTTTTTTCAAAATCGTTCTACCAGTTTTTTAAAAAACAATTTTTTTTTTGAAAAACTTTTCGAAAATATGTACCTAAAATTTTTATTTTTGCTGGAAATCGAGATAAACCGTTTTTTACCCTTAAAACCCATTTGTTTTTGTTCGTCCATAAATATATTTAAATATAGACACACGTCTCTGTCCGTGTATTTTTCGGAGGGTTCGTGTAACCAGCTATTCCGCTGCAGTTTAGTTACGTTGCTGCATGCGAATAGACACATACATAGGCCTGTGGTGTGTTTATTTTGACACTATTCACATATGATTTCAAAAGGAAGTTTGGAAACACGTTCACGAAGAAAAAAACCGCCATTTCGAAATTTCGAATCAAAGTTTCTATTGGTCGATGAATGTCACATTTCGAACTTAAGTTGAGAGGCTCATACTACATGAAGAACAATAGCCACAATGAAATCAATTTCATTTCCTCAGTAGATTCTCAAGAATCGTAAAATCGCTTCCTGATTCGGTTACTTTCTTGACTTCTTCTCATCACTTCTTAAAATTTTAATCTTCCAAGCCTGAACACTCCTTCCTATCTGTTGCATTATGCAAAGGAATTCCCGAAAGACTAATTTGAATTAATAGTGTCCAATATGTGAATGACCACAGATACTTGCTTGGAAGGTTAAATGTTTTCACTGACATTAAGTTGCTTTTCCTTGACAGACGATACAATGTTCAAAAATAAGGAAGCACAAGCACGTGTTTAGAAAAACAATTTCTCATGTTAATTTTTATTGTTGGCATGTCTTCAAAATATAAAAGACGCCATTTTAAAGTTAGTGTGAGTGGTTTGCAGACGGTTATAGAGTACAAACAAACAAGAGGAGAACACAATGAACTGCGGAATTGTTGTGAAGAACAATACAAAACAAAAGGTTATCAAATCTGGATGCAAGTTATCGCTTCAGAAGATGAATCTAGGTCAACTCAAAGTGATTGGCATGACTTCTTAACCTGTGGTGAATATAAAACAAAGCGTCCCCCCATTGCATTGTTTATAGACTTTTTTTTCCAACTTCAAATTGTGTTTCACACAAAAATAAGATATAAACTCACTCCATATCAAACCAGAAGCGTAACTAAATTGGCATTGAACTGCAATGGCGCTGCGTTGTGTTGTGTTGCACAAGTTTAATTTTTTCTAATCTATCTTTTGTCTATAAAAAAGAGTCGTTGTTGTTGAGGTAAACCCGTTCAAGAAATAAAAAAAAAAAAATATTACAAAAAAAAGATAGAAAACAAAAATTGCTGTAAGAGCTATAAACTAGTTTGGTGAGCTTGGTTTTTCTGCCATTCACCGGCTGTCATTAGCTGTGGTTCCAGCTATAGCTCCAGCAACGTTTGGAGAGCAAATCACAGCTGGCATAGAACAAGATCCAAACCACACTCTATTGAAATAGTGAATGCCGCGGTATTTGTATTCACATGCAGCCAGCAAACTAGTTTTGCTTGGATGTGACAAAAATGCGGTTTGCTTTGCGAATTTATTACATTATACATTATTTTATAAATAAATACTTACCTCAAATTACTACGCTTCATTAGTTTCATTAGTCCGGTTTAAGTGGTTTAAAGTCATACAAAACTTTGAGGTGATTTTGTAGTCAAAGCCATGCAAAATATGGGTCAATAGATTTGTGATTTGGACTTGGACGGAAACATAATGTACGTTTGCAAGCACTTCATTTAATAATAATTAATTTGGAAGTTCTTCTTAATTGATTTGCCCACAAGCACTGTCAGATGAACAGAATATAACCCTGAATAAGAACTTCAACTGATGGCGGGTTGTGTTTTTCGCGGACGTGCTAAAAATCAGTAGTTTTAGGCATTCCAACAAAGATTGCCTTTCACATTATGGGATGGCCAACTTGGTGGGAAAGTTATGTAAAAGGAACTAATTGCTGTTGCCAATCAACAGCTTTCATGAATATATTCATTTGTTCTGTTTTAACTTATTCAGATTATCGGGGTACCATTTTTCTTGTATACCCTATTCTATGGAATGGGTATATTGTATTTGGTGTGGAGTTTGTAACATAGAGAAATAATACCGTTAGGTATAGAAAAGTATTCTGACTCAAAATCAAAAGCCTAGTCGATTTAGCCATGTCCGTCCGTCTGCCCGTCCGTATGTATACTCTCTAGAGGTCGCACTTTTTGAGCTAGAAAGCTGAAATTTGGTATTTGGAGTTCTTGAACCGGTAAAATCCGCCAACAAACACGCCCACAATCGCCATTTTTGTTAAACAACCTCAGTAACGATCAAAGCACAACGCTAAAATTTTGCACACGCAAGCCTTAAGTAAATTTTCTTCCAATTAAATAAAAATATTTTAGTTTGGGAGTGGCTGACGCCCACTTTTCATACAAAACCATTAATATTGTTTTTATAAAATAACAATGCTAACATAAGAGCGAAAAACATTAAATGTTGTGGGTATTACTTGTACATAAACATCTTTAGTATGAAATCAAAAAAATTGATTTTGGTCGTGACTGACGCCCACTTTTATTAAAAATTATAAAAAAATTGTTCTTGCAAATAAACGGTAGGTATTTTAAAATGAATCCACAAACCCAAATTTGTACATCTCTTAGTCGAAACTAATAAGCTTGTGTATAAAAAGAAATTTTTAAATTTTGGCGTGGCTTACGCCCACTTTTCATGAAGATGGAAAAACGTAGTTTTAAAAATGTAAGGTACCTAGCAATATTCAATTTTAAACTTTTTTCCGTTCGGTATTTGAAAATATATCTGTTTATTTTTTCGTGATTTTTATAAACTATTTTTAGGGGCCAGTTATAGCGATACGGAAAACCAAACCGAAAAAAATTTCAAATGAAAATTTTTGTATGTTCTGATTCGATTTTTAAGACAAATGCTACACTGATCAATGGCAATCAATGCAGAAAAGTTTTTTGTTCATAATAATTTTAATTGAACAAATACTTTTTGTTAAAAATGTAATTTTTTGTTTTTCTTTTACACGTATAACATAAAATTGAATAAATACATTTTTAACAAAAAGTACAAGTTCAATTCAAATTTTTATTTGCAAAATAAACTCTCTGAGTTGGTTGTCATCGATCAGTGTAGCATTTGTGTTTTAAATCTGATTATATTATACCAAATTTTACATTTGAAAATTTTTTCGGTTTGGTTTCGCTATAACTGGCCCCTTATTCAAGTAAGATCGTTAAGAAACTACTCGGTTCAGCTGTAGTTTTACACATATGCCTAAAAATTGACTAATGATCGAAGCTCAGTTAGTGCTTTAAATTTTTTTTATTTTTAGGACACGCCCACTTTTAAGACCAGTTTACCTCAAAAGTCGTAATATGCATTCATTTTTTTTTTTTTTGATGTTTTTTTAACTATTGGTCGCAGTTTTAAAGTAAGAAGAGGAACATTTCCATAATCGCTATTTTCATTCAAAATCTAATTTTAAAAAATTTAAGTTTTGTCTTGTTTTGTTCAATTCCATGTGCAAGCTCAAAATTGAATGTCACTGAGCTCATGGTAATTTTCCTGGTAATGAAAAGCCTCAACTTTGGGCGTGGCACACGCCTTTTTACTTGCGATTATAGGTACTATAAGGCAAGTTTTGCATTGGTAAAAAAAAATTCTAACAATCAAACATGACATTACGATGATAGAGAAGTCGGAAATTGGTCTGACAATTTTGTCTGTCTGCCTGTCTGTCTGTCCGTCTGTCTGTATCGGCACCTACAGCCTAAACAGCTACACCGATTTACTTCAAACTAGGTACATAGTATTATTATGACGTCCTACAGAGGGGTTCTTGGGAATTAGATTTCTAGCTCCAAAACTAACGCTACCTGCCATTCGATTTTTAGTGAAAAATTAATGTTTCTCAAAAACGGACCCTACGATTTTGATAAAACTTTCTGAATAGTGTTTTCTGTGCAAACTTTATGTTTTGGTTGGAATAGATAGGACTATGGTTTTTTAAAATCAGATTTTCCCGTAAGCCACTTGACGGATTTCGATGAAATTTTTAATGTAAAAGCCCCTTTAAAGACGAAATAATATAAATTTTTAAATTTTTGAAAAAAAAGTTTTTTTGAGTTTAAAATTTTTTTTTCATTTTTTGTTTTTTTTTCCAAAAACGGTTCAAGCTATTTTTTTAAATTTTATTTTTCTGATAAAAACTACAAAGTGCTAGAAGTTGGCATACTCAACAAAAAAAAAATTGGAATATGTATATTTTGGAAAAGTTTAAAAAAAAAAAACTGTTTTTTGAAAAAACTGGTCGAACGATTTTGACAAAAAAATTCTTAAAATTCTTAACAATAAACAAAATCATATGGCATACTTCATTTTTTCCAAGAAACGTTTTAACTATTGATGTTTTAAGTGATCAATAAAATTTCATATGATTTTTTCATTGCTTTTTCTTCCAAAATCTCAAACCCCAAGACCACTGTGTCATATAAGAGCAAGTTCGTCCGACCCAGTCGTGCACTTTATTTTTAATGCCAGTTAACACCCTGTAAAAATGCACCGTAAGCATCACGACAAAAATATGCTTTTACGTGCATTTCCATTCAGCCTAAAAATCGATACACGCGTCGAAGCGTGTGTATGGCACTAAAGGGTCAAATCACATGACCTTAGTGGCCAATTCACGTCACCTTTGCGCAAGATAACCTTACAAACAAAATTAATTTCTTGAACGGACCTCAATCGGAGTGGAAGCCGTGCTTAGAAAATGTGTTTCTTTCGCATGAAATAGGTAGGTACCTAGTGTATTAAGCTTCGGTGCCATGACATAAGACCGTATTCGAGCATATGGCGTTACGACGCTTTCGGAAGCGTCATAAGACCATTATGGCCGTATGTCACTTTCGTTTTCTCTTTGAAACTTTTTTTTGATCAATCTGAATTTTATTGTCATAATGGCATGGCCTGATAAAAAAAAGTTACAAGAATTTGTAACGTGAAAATTCGCGGCGAATTTTAAGCTTTTATTTTTTTTATCAATCTGATGTCATTATGATAATATAAAGTTACAAGAATTTGCAATTACAAAAGCAACAACACTTAATAACAAAATAATAGCTTAAAATTCGCGGCAAATATTACCTACAACGTTTTGTTGTCAGTTGCTTTTTTTAGTATGGCCCTACGTCACAAAAATATATGGCCTTATGACACTTTAGCAATGTGTCATGAGGCCATATGTACGAGTGTGGTCTTATGACGCTTTACAAAAGCTTCGAAATATGGCCTTATGTCACATGGCCTTATGTCATGGCACCTCAAGCTTCATAGAGAATATTTTGAAAAACAAAAAAAATTATGAATGTTTATACTTTTATCAAAATTCAAAACTTAAGTAACAACCTTCGTATATCCGAAAACCATTTTTATAGACATAGAAAACGAGTCCGGAACTATTTGCTTTTTTGCAGCAAAAGCATTGGCTGTTGTGTAAACATTTTCCCCGGGCCTTGAGTTTTATAAAAGATGTAATAAAGTACGAGTAAATGTAAAAACTTGCGTCACCCTCACGCCAGATTGAATCATTTTTTTATATGAGAAACTCCCACATTCCGTGTTCTGAACACAAACAATTTCCTATGACATTATTACATTAAGTAGTTTCGTTAGATATTAAGGCATATAGGTATATTATAATTTGCACTCTAGTTACAAAATTAACACTTAAATGTGTTAAAAAAAATATCGCTTTATAATGAATAAATAGGTACACAAGACGTGATAAAGAAACAACAATATTGTGAAGTAGTCAGAAATGAAACTCAATTCATAGACCTTGTGATAATTTGAGTCCCAAAACATCCTTAGCACGTTCAATAAATTTAAATATTTTAATAAATTATATTTTAAATTAGAAAAACAAATCGAAAATTTAACTATAAAAAAAGTACAAGAAAGTGGTATCCAAAATCTTGGATAAAATTATAGCAAAACACGGAAATTGACTTTTTTAATTTCATTTTTTTAATTCAGGTTTTCAAAATGTTGTTGAGATAATGCAGCATTTAATTCGTACTATTCAATAAGCACTTAATTCTAGAAGCAGGTTTTTGAAAAAAAAAGAAATAAGAAAAAAAATTCATTAAATTAGCATTTAATTAGCAACTACATAATTCGAGGACCAAATTTCGTATTTTTAAATTTTAATTTAGTGTACTTTTGAGATACTGTTCTGCTAACTTCTTGTGAAGAAAATTAATTTTCTCGAAAACAGAGCATTAAATATTTTTCTTTGGCATTTAAAACATTCAATTAGCATCTAATTATGCAATCAAAAAATGTTGGTTCTGGTGACTTTGTTCTGCTATCTTCAAGGACATGTAATTTTAAGTTTATTGAGTTAAACTTTTATATTAAAAATATTCTCTTAATATCTTTTTTCTATACATTAAAGAATATTTCACAAATTATTATAATTTGTACCTATACCTGTCAAAACAAAAAAAATATTAGCAGCAAAAATGTACTTTTACATTTAAATAAACACAAGGTTTTTTATATATTCTGAATATCCTTGACGTCTTTTTATTAAACTGCAAATATCTAAAATAAAGCTTTTTTGCACTTATTCCACTATTATTCTGAACGCCTCATTTATAGGTCTTATTTCTACCAACATAGGACATTTTGAAGTGAATACCATTTTATCTCTCACGGGTGTTGAACATAGAAAGCAGTAGATTGTCTCGATGTGGGATCCACACCAAAATCTATAAGTTTAAGAGTAGAAGTACTCCTCTTGCTTGAAGTATCATTTGTACCTCTATATAATTAGCCCTAAAATAGTTCGTCTGGCCTGACTATGTACAAGAGTTTGGAGTAGAGAGAAACCTACCAGTTCTGATTTTTGAGTGAAGCTGTTCAAGCTGATCATCAAGTATAGTTTCTACGTTTGCAGGTTTTCCAGAATTGAATTGAAGCGCTACATATCATCTTTATTTTATTACTCTCCAAACTAAGGACATTTGGATTTGATGGCTGCAATAGCGACTTTTCGAGCAATTTTTTTAGTGGGGTTGTACATAAGCTTGATAGGGATAAGGTGCATGTAATTTGGTGTTGATCATCAGCTGAAGTGACTCAGGAGATTTTGAAAAATGTATTCTTATAAAGCTGTATCAACATCGTAGCAGCAGTCTGAGAATTCCAAAAAAAAACACTAACAACTTTTAGCTTCCAGCTGAGTTTAACACGCGTCAAAAGCAAACTATAAGCTTTAATCATACAGAAATATTTACTTTCGAATGATATTTTGTTACATTCCCTGTAACAGGTGGAAAAGTTTAAAGCAAATATTTTCTGTTCTGTTTTCAAACTGGACGTTTACTGGCACGAACAAATTCCAAAATAAATAACTTGAAAAGTCCAAGTCATTTTGTGCTTTGGACAAAAAAAAATAAAGCTCTTTCTTCCATCAACACAGTTTAAAAAAAATCAATCAATGAAAAAAAAAGAAAATCATAATAAAATTATTTTCTTTTTAACGTTACAACACTGGCGTATCTGTAACGAAATCGACCTTCAAATACAAACTACAAAAGTCTATTCAGATCATCGCAATATTTTATACTTTTTACAACACATTAAAAAAAATCACCTATTGTTTAATATAAGTACACTGATGTAATAATAGTATTTCTTTTTTTTTATTAAATAATGATATCATCATGCCTTGAGTATTCTTCAATAAAGTATCTGTACTTGAATTTATTGAAATTAAAATAAAAAAGATTAAAACTAAATTTATAGATAAGAAGCAAAGTGTTTTTGTTTGATTATTTTGTTTATAAAAAGTCAATGACAGCAGAACTGTCAAAGATGACGAAAAAGTAAAATACAAATATTAAGAAAAACATTTGATAGGGAACAGTTATTTACAATGAAATCACTATATTTAATCACTACATTTGTTTGCTTGCTGTTTCGTTTAAAAAAAAAAGGTGCACTGTGGCGTATGTGGAACTTTTTTTTTTAAATGTTCTGGTAAATCACCGAAGCAAAAATGTATACAAATCTCCCTATGTAGTACATTCACAGTACATAAAACATAGGTATATAAGAACATATGCATCATTCTATTTCACTTCCTAATTTAATTTAGTCATTTCATATGCGGGATGAATACATAATTAAGGAGCTTTATGTCAGGTAATATAAAAGCCAGAAGTCCCCATACAACGATGTTTTAAGGGATTCGAAGTTTCTGACACAAGATGGCTTATGAAGATAAAATCAAAAGTGGGATACAACCGTAGCCTTGGGGCACAGCGACACTAATTTTATGAAAACCCTTAAAAAACTACCCGAATTGGACGGTCCGAAAGTAACTTCTGACACATCAAAGAAAGGGATCGTCGATACAAACATTTTAATAAGTAACCTTGAATCCAAGCTCTATCAAATGTTTTTGAAATAAGGCTCAGTAATCTTAATTTCTCCGAAATGATGCTAAGAGTGATTCCACTTTTCGGTGAGATATACCATCCCATCATGTGGACTTTTTGCTACAAAAACCATGTTGCCGCTGACTAAGGCCCCCAATTGCAATTAGTTAAGGCTGGACAATTGCTGTTTTCCATCCACTCGGAATGATACAAGTAGAATAGGCAAAGTGAAAAGTCAGCATGAAAACATCTCTTCAGAATAATGCGAAAGATGTTATCCGGACAAGATTCGAGTATTCCGAGATCTTAAGTACTCATGCAAATGTACGATTATGAAAGAAGAGTTTTCTGATAGAACCATTTACGATCTAAGTACAAAAATAGCCATATAATTCTGTTATCTCGTAAAATTTCATGCAAACTATGCTGCAAATAAATCAGCTTTTCCTTAGAGGTTGCCCACAAAATTCCAACTACAAACGCGCTTCTGGTATGATGAAAAGTGAAGGTAGTTCAACAAGTTCTGTTTCTCATCCATTTGAAATATCTGAATCAGCGACACTGTTTTACATACAATTTTAAAAAACACAAGTTTTCGTAAACGACTAGTTTCATTGATATCCTATCGAAAACTTGTTTGTATACCACCAAGATTATTTAAGCAAGCACACCTAATTCTAATTCAGCAACGTATACAGGGCTTACCTAAACGTCAAACAAAAATACAGCTGTTGCAATACACAGTGAACTCCCCCTAAGCCGAATTTTCACTTGATACCCAGATTTATTTGAGTTAGAGGGAAGAAGTTTTAGTAAAATTCGAGTAACATTTTATTTTGTTTAAAGCTTTTATTTAACTTTGTACAAAAAAAAGCTCCTTATTAAGTTAAAATTATATAAAAAGACATTAATGCATCAAAATAAAAACAACTAAACTAAATTAAAAAAAAACTACATACAAATTGAACATTTAAACGTTACTTAAAATAAATTGTAATTTTTGATTGGGTCATTAAAAAACAGCTTTGATCTTTATCCCGGACTTCATCAGTTGATTCTACTGCACTTTTCCTGACATTTCTTTGCCATTTATTTTTTGCAGAAATTTTTTAAACAAAATTCTATTCAAGGGATAAATAAAAGGCCAAGAATCGAGAATGTGTTCAAATTAGAGGTATTTTCGAAAAAAAAGAGAGTTCGACTTAGGGAGAGCCAACTGTAATGACGTTTGACGATTGTCAAAACAAAGTGAAATGTCAAACGAAAACATTAAATGTTCTGTTAGAATACTTTTCCGGTTCTGGTAAATTTTTGTCGAAACCGCGTTTTTAACTCAGTTTGAAAACCGTGCTTGTTCGTTTATACCATATAAAGGGTGATTTTTTTTAGAGGTATAGATGGATTAATTAAAAGATGATTTTTTCAAATCGACATGAAATTTTGTCTATTCAAAAAATAATCTTCTGGCATTATAATTTAAATATGAGTTGTGGTATATGACCGCCACGACTGGCTCAGACGTGTAGTGTAATCTGGAGTTCCAATTTCCGGCGTAGACTAGCGACTTTACATATATCCCCACAGAACCATGATTTTCAAAATAAATTTGCACAAATTGGAATCGTAATTTAGACACAGTCTATTCATGTTAGAATGTCAAACCAAATTAAAAATAAATCACTTGACAGCTGACAAAATGGCCGCCAGTTAAAATAGTGTTACCAACTTAAAGTTCTATACCTCTAAAAAAACGCCTTTTAGTACTCTTCCACACTTCCATTATACGCTGTGAAATACTAATTAATCTGTAAGCGTAGAATCAGCTGTAAGTTTCAATGTAAGCTTGCCTTAAAAGCTTCTTCCTAGTCTCGTTATTGACAACAAATGGGGACAACAAATGGCTTTACAATTAAATCATTCGATAGATGATTCAATAAAAATAACTTTCAATTCGATAAGGCAGTACTCGAAGTATTTTATCTGAAAAATACAAAATCAAAAAATGGTCACACACCTTTGCTTTAGCTTTAGCAACCCCAAAAATAAACCCCCCAAATAATTTAAATTGCTTTGCTGTTCGATATTCAAATCTAATCCCAGATCCCATGCCATTAGCCATTACCAAACGAATCATGCATTTCGGTAATGACATTCGATTAAAAGTTTCCGCTTATACTAAATACAAGTTCGACAACGGTCTCATCTCATAATATAGTTTTGGCAATGTCCAATAACCAAAACACGTGTGGGCGTTTGTTTGTCGTCTTGTCTGTTAGTTTGCTTCCTTCCAATTGCAATGGCGCTGTCGTCGTTGTCGTCGTAGTTTATAAACATGTTCTTCTTAGTTCTGACGCAGAAATAAATTAGAGATATAATTGGCCTCACTTGTGCCAAAGACGAAATTTATTTTTATCGACAGAGAATATTAGAAGGCAGAAAATGCATTCATTAGGAATTAAGATAAATAGATACACGTTTAGCGAAATATAGTTCGAACATGTTTGTATAACAATATAAGCGTGGCTACAATAATGATTTATGTATCTCGAACTCGGCCATATTGTTGGAGTGTGTTTTATTAAGAATAACAGAATGTTCATTTATACATGACATGATTATTGATTGTGGAAGGTTTTCATTCAGAAGTAGAATAAAATTCTTGGAATTCCTGGAATCTTGTTAATTTTCATGCTCATGTTCATCTGTAAGGTATCAAGTCAGGAAAGGGACTGAAAGAGTTTTTTTGTAAATTTCTAAAAAATGTATTACACAAAGGGAGCTCTCTCTAGAAAATAAATTAAGGTAAGGTTAATTGAGTTAGAAAAAAGGTGGCTGTCAAGAAAACGACTGAAAGATTTAAACCTCCTATAATAAGGTTTATTGTGAAACCCCTTCCAAAAGCGAGGGATTTACTTATATTAAAACGATGGGTACGGTGGCAGTGTTTGTTAAATCACTGGTTGCTGGTATCGTTGAAGAATTCTGATTAAGTGCGGCCGGGTGGCACAGAGAAGTGTAAACTGGTCGCCCACCTGGGTAGAGATGTGTGCGTCTCATTTCTCAGACTATTGTTTCTTAAACGAAGTTTAAATTTCAAATAAGAAGATAAATATTTAAAAACATTTGATTATCCGACGATTTTTTAATATGTCCTGCTTTTGACGAAAGAACCCCGCTTTTTCACTCAAAAAAATGCAAAAAAAACCTGGCAATGCTGTATGGGAAAAAAAGAGCCAACCAACATCGGATGGATTACTTCTTTTGGCCCACCCTGTAGTTCCATTTCTGGTGAGTTCATCAGTTTTCTAGCTTCACGGAACGTCCAATGACCCAACAATGATGAATGTCAAACTATTCTGCCGTCTCCGTGAGAGATCAGTAACAGTAATAGGTAGTTGCTGAGTTTATGGAACAGAACAGAGCAATCTAAGGGCTGCTTTAGGCTGTCAAATATGAGGATATCTGACGTGGATATCACGTTTTCCTTGAGCCAAGGTTGGACCACTTTGATGACACTTTTGTAAACAATTTATTTGAAGACTAAAATATCCACTTCCAACTATAATGATACAACTAAATAAGATAGCGCCTTCCAGTTCTCATTTCTGTTTCGTTCGGCGCATCTACGTCACGGACACACGTGGAGTTTTCGCCTTTTCGTTTTCGCCTTCCCGTTTTAATTTTTGTTTCGTTTTACGGTCTATTTTTTTTTTGTATAAGTTGTGTTTGAGATACCTATCAGCAAACTAGGATAACTTTGCTGCATAGATCGGGCTGAATTAAGGCGAGATCAGGAGTTATTTTGAGGAGACTAGTCATTTACTGCTCACTAGCACAAACCTACAACTTCAAAAACCCCTTAGTGGCCAGAATGTTCATTGTGTGGCATCATCAACTGTGTGGCACATAGCGCTGTACTGTTTAAATAACGTGCTGTACACATCCATATCAGTCAATTAAAAAATCAAACATTGGATAATAAAAGGAATTCCACCGTGGTTGTCGAAGAATTATCGATTCATTGAGTCACCGGCATAAACTTAACAAAAAGTGACGTTTTGAACATTCATTGCCACTCGACGATTCGGGAATCTTTCAAACGTTCCCGTGTATACAAGATAAAAAGAAAGGTACCACACGTATCCTGGATATCCTGGATAGGTTCAACCTGGAACCTTTTAAAAGACGATTTGAGAAATAATTAGCGCATTTAAAAAATGACCATTTCCTTATTTTCCGACTGTCATTGCAAATGTTTTTTTTTTTTTCTTACTAACTCTAAACTTCCAGCCGTGAGACCAAGAACGTGTGACCCAATCATGCACTTGATTTTTTATTTTAGCATTCTTAATTGGTTGTAATTAATAGCAAATCAACGGTTGGTTTCAGACAAACCAATGTATTTTATTGCGTCTAGGTTTTACCAATGCTAAATTCAAAAGATTGTGCATCTGATAGAATCGTGATTGCAAGAAAAAAAAGTAAAGTTTTACTGCACCATTCGAATTAAATAAGATAGAAGGATTGATGTTTGTTTTGATTCCGCTGTGCAAGCAAATATGCAAACGTGACTCGATGCAAATTTAATTTAGAATCGTTATGAAGCTAGCTATTGCAAGTGCATAACTGGATATGGTTAAGTCCAGCTGTAGGTATCATAGAAGGCTTATGAAGCCAATAAAGTGCACGACCATATGCTGTACGAGATCATTAAAGCTTGATATGGGTCAACTTTCTGAGGAGAAAAATAATGTCTAAAATTTAATGATTTCTTAATAGACATTATTTGATTCTATTTATTTTTGAAAATACGATTCTATGACGTCAGTTGAGTTTCAAATAAATAAATCAAGAAGACCTATAGTTAAGACACTGCAATAATGGCGAGCCTAGACAGTTGGGACTTTGGTGTTTTGACAGATGTGAATTCATGCATTTGTAAACACGCCATTATGGAATATGAGAATGAAAAAAGCACATTGACAGCTCTGTTAGTCAAACACCGAATGTCAAATGACAGCTTGATAGATGTTTATGACGTCACAAAATGGCGATTTGAATGTACCAACTCAGCATTCCTGGTACATTTTAGTGTCATAGTCTAATGACTTTAACGCTTGGAATAGGAAATTAAATTTAAATCCTGTTAATCAACCTTACATTTTGTATGTAGATTTGTGTAAATATCGATGAAAACGTATTACAATACTCGACTTGACGTAGAAAACAAAATAAAAAGAGTAATAAGGTAGCATTGCAGATAGGATTAGGACCGGGGAACATTGACTTTTCCAGTCGAGCGGAGACTGCTTGAAATAAATGGTGACTAAAAAAACATAATGAACAGTTCTTCGGCGTAAGTAGTGTTTCAGCTTTATCTCCATTAAGACCATGGACTTGCATCTCCACCAAAACAAATTAATTTTTACAGTACACTGGATCCCATATGATATGTGCTTTTAAGAATGACCGCATATTGGTGTTACCAACTAGCGTCAAAGTTGATTTGTCTCCTTTTTTATCCAAAAATATCTTATCAACTGTTGATATCGATTTTGCCCATGCAAAGTGGTTAATTAAGATAAAAGGGACGTTGTTGGTGTCCACTACAAGTCATTCCGCATAATCTGCAAGTAGAAAAAAATATCTGATAATTCAAATTATTTCCCAAATTAAACGTGGTGAACTCAGTTCCAACAGTTGTTGACAACGGAATAGTGACGAACTGCGGGAATGTATAAAGAACTCTAGTCAAATAGACTCGGTCATGTTGACATTACACACGAACTTTTAGGAAAAACGGCTAATGGTCTTCTTTATTTTTTCCATCCATCATGGTGCATTCAGATCTAAGAGTTTTGACCACGAAAGGGTAAATTTTGAAATCTTCCAATATCTCTCAATTTACACACACTTATTTATTCACGAAAAGAACTGATTCACTGATTTCTATCAAAATTCATTTTCTAGGTTAGCACAATATGGGTGATTTCTTCACATTTGTTTTCATCCTATTAAGTAAAGGCGCCCATTGGAATATTTTGATTGGATACTGAACGTCAGACGCTTCGCTGATTTACATTACGTCTTTGAAAGTCCTTCAAGATTTTCATAAGTCAAGATAAAAAGTCAAACCAAACGTCAACATATATCCATAGCTTCATAAATCTTACACGAGTCAAAGGCTTTTGTATATTTCAATCTATATTTTATGTTTCTGAATTTTTTCAACATACATTATTATTTATTTATTTCATTCGCCAATGAAATGCAAACACATTCTTAGCCAGCGGTTAAATTTGTGTACTCGAAAACCCTTCAAAGAATCTCAACAGCCGAATTTATGTCTCCTCGGGATGACCTTGGGTACATCAATACACTCCATGGCTTTTTGCACAAATATAATTTTCTGCTTGAAGAATTTCAAAATTGTTTATTTGCATGTTATATGATGCATGAATTATTAAAACAATCTTTCATGTTTTCGAATAAAAAAAGATACACAATATTGACGAACTGATAAAACTCACCTCTTTCCGTAGAGTTTTGTGTCACAAATAATATATAAGGTACTATAGGGTGTGGGTATTATATTTAAATAAATACCTTCTCAAAGGTATTTTTTAAAATTCAAAGAATACTGGAAATGTGGTATAAATACTTGATTTTATTCTATTTTCGACAAATATTTAACCGTAGGGTCAGCTAGTCCTGAATAAAACCACCCGTTCGACTGCGATTTAAAACATGTAATCGTTATATCAGAAATCGAACAGAGCTCCTTCAACAGCTATTATGTATAATGTCAAAACATCAATATTGGTTATATTGCGTCGAGTCTCGTTTGCCATGTTTGCTTGCTTAGCACTGAAGATTTTTTGAAAAATCTCAACATGGCCACTTTTGGTTATCGCAAATTCACAATAGCGTGTTTTTTTTAAACTGCGAACCCCAGTTTTAACTTGCGATTATAGGAACTATAAGGCAAGTTATGCATTCGTAAAATATTATTATTATTATTATTATAATTTTATTACAATGTAAGATTAATTACAGAATAATATTAAGAGAATAGCACTAGCTGCCAAGGCTATCGGCTAAGTGGTAATGTAATTGAATATAATACATATGTCTTATGATACAAAAATTTTCTTAACATTATTTTCCTTCTTTTTTTTTTTTAAACTTTATTTTTAAATTTTCATATGAATTTTTAAGGATTTTAGGATGGCAAATATTATGTTAATGTTATCTATGGAAGGCAACCTCAGGATTTCCAACATCGGTTCGTTGATGCCGTGGGCAGTTAGGCTCCTTTTTGTTGTGTTGCAGTCAGATACGATGTGTGGGATTGTGAGAGGTCCGTTATTACATAAGTAGCATCTTGGCGGGTCTTTATTCTCAAGTAGGTGAGAATGCGTTAGGTATGAGTGGCCTAGACGCAGACGGGTGAAGCATCGGGTCTTGAGGGTACTGCAGTTGGTGGGGTAGTATGCTGGTTCACCTCTCGGGTTCACGTTGGAGTAGAAGTGGTTGTAAGTGTTCCATTGGATTTTTCTTTGGCTCGCCCAGTGTAGTTTTGCTTTGGTGTAAATGTCTTTCTTGCTGACGGAATATGTTACTATTAGCGGTTCATGAGCCGCGTTTTTGGCGGCTATGTCGGCGAGATCGTTACCTTCTATCCCAGCGTGGCCAGGGACCCAAAATAGTTTGAGGGTATTTCCGTTAGCTATAAGCTTGTCTCTTATTTGACGTATAAGTGGGTGATTATTGTTAAGGTTCCTAACGGCGTTAATAGTTGAGAGGCTGTCTGTGAATATGATCCTTTTCTCTGTGGAGAAGAGATTCGTTGCAGCAAGGATTGCTGCTGCCTCGGTGGAAAAAATTGATGAAAAGTCTGGTACTAGAGATTTATATAAAATTTTCCCGGCATCGTCGACTACAGCAAATGCCGCACCGTGCTGATTTTTCGTTCCGTCGGTGTAAATGAATTTCCAATTCCTTCGTTTATAAATATCGGTCTTTTCCAGGAAGTAAGATTTATAGACTTCGTTGTTAGTTGACTTTTTTGGAAGCAAACAGAGGTCTGTAATGATGTTTTTTTGGGAAAGTAGCCATGGCGGGTGTGGTGGATCTTTGCCGCTATGGAATGTCAATTGGATGTTCAGTTTGTCGGCGGACGTCAGAATGTTGTTGATAGTTGAAGCGGCCTTTGGGAATTTCTTTCGGGCACAGCATAGTTTAGCAGTAGGTATGATTGGTGATTTGCTTGGACCGGTAAATTTGTGGATGAGGAGAGAGGTAAGGTAGTCGAGTCTTTCTTCGATAGATGGAAGGCCGGATTCAGTGATGATGTTCATTATCGGATGGCACCATGGTATTGCGGTTTGAGTAACTGAATAGAGGATTTAGAGCATTTCCCATAGATAACAAGGCCGTAGTCTAGTTTTGATAATATAATGGATTTTATTATTCTGATTAAAGTGTTAACATGAACTAAGCTTGATTTACATGATAAGTACTTTATGATGTTAACTCTAGAAGAGATATTTTTTTTGAGTTGGAGAAAGTGTTCCTTAAAGTTAAACTTATTATCAAAGATAACACCAAGAATGTTAAGGTGATCTCTATTACATATACGAATATTATTAAAATTTAAATTAATTTCTTTTGAACAACTAGTTTTCCTACAGATGTGTAGGACATTGCTTTTGCTTATTGAAATGCTAGAACCTGCTATATTACACCAATTGAAAATATCATTAAGTACGTTAGAAAAAATGTCGGTAATTTGTACCATATCTTTGCATTTTGATAATAATATCAAATCGTCAGCATACAGAGAATGTCGCACAGAATTATGATTTGAGAGAATTTCACTTAAGTCGTTGAAGGCAAATATAACTACTGACAGTGGGGATCCTTGGGGGATTCCATTTTTTAGGTCTTTAACATTTGAGTAAACATTGTTTATTCTTGTGCGAAACTTTCTGTTTGTGAGGAATGATTTAGTATAATTAAATATTTTTGGACCGACTTTCCATGCAATAAGTTTGTTTAGGACTACATGAATCCCTATTCTATCAAAAGCCTTCTCAAAGTCAATTGATAGGATAGAGATGTGGTTTCTTGTTGAAAGGGATGATGCAATGTATTCATCCATGTACAAGAGTGCATCAATTGTACCAAGGCCGTGTTTAAAGGCAACTTGGTTGTTGCTTGTGAGTTTGTTCTTGTCAATGAACCATTGAAGCCTTTTGGCGATAATTTTTTCTAGGAGTTTGCCCATTCAAGAGAGGAGGGAGATCGGACGATAACTGTTGAGGTCAAGGGGGCATTTTTTTGGTTTGAGAATCGGAATAACAGTGGCAGTTTTCCAGGTTTGTGGAATTGTGCCACTATTAAAAATGTTATTGTAAAGTGATAGGATGCGGTTTTTGTGAATACTGGGACAATTAATTAACATAGGGTAGGATACCCGGTCAAATCCAGGTGTCTTACCTTTGACGAGGCGGAGGCAGTTATCAAGTTCAGATAGACTGATGGGTAACTCAATTAGTTTGGCCGAAGCCGATGGAACAAGTGCTGAATGGGATTGCAAGGAGGTAGTTTTTGTTTGAATGAACATGGGGGTAAAATTGCTATCCTCAGAATATAAAGACCATTTGTTGGCGAAATAATTAGCCATTTCGGAGGAATCAACTAGAGTTTGGTGGTCGGCTTTAATTGCTTTAATAGTTTGTGGGGTGTAATTTCCAGTTAGCAGTTTAATGTCGTTCCACATTTTTTTTGGTGTAGAGTTTGGGTTAATATTGCCGGTAAATTCTTCAAATGATTTTTTCTTTGCAAGCTTTGCAGCCCTACGAAAGCAAGCGTTGGACTTGCGATACTTGATCAGGTTGTGATCATTGGGGTGTTTTTTAAAGAAGTTCCAGGCATATTGTTTTTCGGCGCGTAAAGCACTTAATTCATTATTCCACCAGGAAACGTAGGCCTTCCTAGAATGTTTGTGTGATTGTGGAATGGCTATATTAGCAGCTACTCTTATAGATTTTAGAATTTTGGAAGCTTCCTGGTTAACGTTTTGAGAAGGAGTTGTTAAAGATTGTATTGCATGTGTCTGAAATGAGTTCCAATTAGCACGATCAGTGAGGAATTTCGGGCGCAGGTTAGAGTAGTTTGAATGAGAACCTATAGTCATAGTTGATAGGATCGGAAAATGGTCACTACCATGTAGGTTATCAAACGCAAGCCAAGATGTGTTAGGGAATAGCTGGGGGGAGACCATAGTAAGATCAACATGGGTAAGGGAATAGTGGGTGGAAAAGTTTGTTGGACTGCCATCGTTTGGCAGAATGAGGTTTGAGTTGGCGAGAAAATCTTCAATTATTCTGCCCCTAGTGTTACTCTGAGGAGAGCCCCAGAGTGGACTCCATGAATTGAAATCGCCTGTTATTAAGATGGGGGTGTGGATGGTGCTGATAATGTCGCAAAGATCGGATGTGGAGAATGGTTGATCAGGTGGGATGTAGACATTTAGAATTGTAACTTTGAGTTGTAGTTCTATTTCAATGGCTAGAGCGGAAAGGTTTGAAGTTATGGGGATCGGGGTTTGGGGAATCGACTTGTGTACCAGAAGGCCAATCCCTTGTGTGTTTGTAGTATTTGTTGGAAGATTATGAAGATAGGAGTAATATTGTTTAGGGCAGTAATTAGAAAGGTTATTTTTGTTAGACTGGTAAGATAAATGGGTTTCTTGGAGGGAAATTATAGATGGGCTTTGATCCTTTATCAATAATTGCAGCTCGTGGTAATTGTTGAAAAGACCGTTCATGTTCCATTGAAGAACCTTCACCATAATAATTATAAAAAGTACCATTAAGAGCAATATGGATTTTATTTTTATGTATATTGCCAGAAAGGTAAGGGGGGAGGGGGTAAAATTAGGATTGATTCAGAGCTGAATTATGAGTTTATGTTTTGAGTTACTTGGTTATAGACAATACCTTATCTATGAGGTACTGCGGTATATTAGTGTTGTTAATTGAGGAGGGGGCCCAACAATGCCCGAGGGCAGAAACAATTGGGACCCTTTTATAAAGCGTTAGGCGGCAGCCGACCAGCGACGGGCGCATCACAGAAGCGATGTTCTTTGATGCGTCCGTCGCTGGCAGCCGCCGCCGCCTGTGTGAAAAATAGGAGTATGAGGTTAGTTCATTGTGACATCCTCTATCGGGATGTTGTTTTCTTGGTTATTGTTTGAGAATTGAGGGGTGTAGTATTGGGAATTGGATATTAAGGTTTGTGTAATAGCTGATATAGGAGAAATAGGAGTTATATTGTTTTGGGTTATGTTTGTTGTATATGGGGTGGTGGTAGGGGGTTCATTAGATTGAAATTGATTAGAGGAAGATGTAATTGTGTTGTTCTTGTTGGTTAAATTGTGGTTTGATGGTGGGGAGTTTGGTGAATTAGAGTTAATGGTGGTTGTATTTGTTAGGGTTGAGAGAGGGGTATTTGTTGTTTTTGGATTCGGTAAGTTGTTGGATGAAGATGGTGTGGAATCAATGTTTTTATTTTTCTGTGTTTGGGTAGAATTAATTGTATCGGGTGGTTGCATAGAACTTTGGCTCCCAACTTTGGCAGCGTATGTATTAGATGGGAGAATTTGCTTGGATGTTTTGTGGTATAGTCTTCTAGCTTCTGACATAGAACATTTTTGTTTTGTTTTAATTTCTAGGACTTGTTTTTCTTGAATATACCTTGGGCAGCTATTGGAGTTAGAGGGATGGGTACCTTCACAGTTGACACACATGATTCTCGAGCACTCAATTGGGGAATGAGGGGGGGGGTTGCATCCTGAGCACGTGGGATTGTTTGTGCACCGGTTCTTAGTATGTCCTAATTTTTGACAGGTCTTGCATCGCATCGGATTCGGAAAGTAGTCTTTAACACGTAAGGTTATCCAACCAGCTATGATTTCCTCGGGGTGGTTATAGAGGTCAAATGTAAGAAGCATGTGGCCTGTAGGAACTTTTTTTCCGTCTAAAGTTTTCTCAAATTTATAAACACTAGTAACACCTTGAGAAGCCATTTCACTAACAATTTCGTCGTCAGGACAATTATTGAGGAATGGTGCGTAAATTATGCCTTTGCAGAAGTTGAGTGATTGGTGAAGTTTTACCGAAACGGGGCATAAGTTAGATAGTTGTTTTACCGCGATAAATCTGTTAGCAATTATTTCTGATTTGGTAAGGATAAGTAGGCTACCGTCGCGTAGTTGGGAGATGGTATCCCATTGGGTGCTGATTCCGTCGATTGCTTTTCTGAGAGCAAATACACTGAATGAGTTAAGAGATTTGGTTGTGTCTGAAGATGATATGACGATATATTTGGGATTTTTAAGGTTACTTGGCTTCTTGGAAAAGTCTAGAGGAGTATAAGTTGTTCTTGCACGTTTTGTATAGGCTGGAGACTGATCACTCAGGACTACCAAATCCAGTGCATCATATTTCCCCCCTTTCCGGGGGGGGTCTCGTGCCATGGCAAAAACCGCACTTAACTTTTTAGGAAGAAAAACACACTTTAAATATATTAAATGCTTTCCGAAAAGATAATTGAAAAGGTTATGTCGATTTGACAAGAAAAAACCGCGTGAATTACACGAGAGGGAGACAGATACATAGATAAACTGTTTACGAGAGTAAATTGAATATCGAAGTGATCGCTTTGAAGGCTAGACGATGACTGCATTCGTAAAATAATCTAACAATCAAACATGGCATTACGATGATAGAGAAGTCGAAAAAAGTGGGTTCGACAATTCTGTCTGTCTCTCTGTCCGTATGTCTGTCTGTCTGTATAGTTACCTACAGCCTAAACGGCTGGACCGATTTGCTTCAAACTTGGTACATAGTAGCTTTGTTCGCGTACGAAAATCAAACAGCTTGCAATAGATTTCATACGTTTAAATTAACACAAAAAGCGTTCGTGTACTGAAAGATGAACGAAAGAAATTAACAGCTGTTTTATTTTTTCGTTCATTTATTTTCAAGTTTTGACCAAGTGAAAATTCATGGTAAAAACTTGAACTTTGTCAAAAGCGAATGACGTAAACATTTATTGTTGCAAATGACCCTTACCGCGAAGAGCTAACAATCAAAAAATTCGAATTTGACGTTTCTCAAGAATTTACACAATAAGTGTTCGCCTACTTTTCGGTAAATGAGAGAGATTTTTCTCTCATTTGAGCAATTATGGCAGATTTCATTTTTTGGCACAAAAAGAACCCAAACAAAGCTAGTATTATTATGATGTCCTAACAGAGGGGTTTTTGGGATTAGCATTCTAGCTCTAAAAACTAACGGTATACCTACCTGCTATAAGATTTTTAGGAAAAAATTAATTTTTATCAAAAACGGCTCCTACGATTTTGATAAAACTTTCTGAATAGTGTTTTCTGTGCAAACTTTATGTTTTGGTTGGAATAGATTTTTCAGGAAAAGTCTTATAATGGGTACCTCCTATGGGACCGGTCTTTTTTTTAAACAGATTTTCTCGTAAGCCACTTGACGCATTTCGAAGAAAATTTTAATGTTGACTCATATTTATAGACAATTTTTCAAAAAACGTTTTTTTGAGTTTAAAACGAACGATTTTGAAAAAAAAAATTTATCAAAATTCTAAATAGTAAACGAAATCAGATGGCTTACTTCATTTTTTTCCAAAAAACTAGTGATTTTTAAGTGATCAATAAAATTTCATATCATTTTTTTCCATCTTTTTTTTCCAAAATCTCAAACTCCACCACTGTCACACATTAGAGCAAGTTCGTTCGACCCAGTCGTGCACTTTATTTTTACAACTCTTAGGCTTGTCAAGGAACCTGTAAATACTTAAAATTAACGCTAGAATTCGCATCAATGAATTGCACCTACCATACTTTTCTTTTAAAAAAATGTTCCAAAGACTGTATTCCAAACATTATAATCATCAGTGGTCCCAGTCATTTTGTATGGGGTACTTAAAGTTCCATTACCAAACACTGATGACATTCAGCTAACAATGCGATACCAACTTTATTTATTAACACAAAGTCATTACTCATTTGGAATTGGAATGTAGGAGCAATAAACACCTTTTATACAAATGCTAATCAGAATGACCTTGCATCAACCGACGACGACGACGCCGCGCCGCCGCCGCACCGATGGCGATGCGACGATTCAATGAACTATTAAGCTAGGCCTGTCTACCTGTCTTGGCCATGGCAATGAATACAAAAAGCAATACAAACTTTGAATTGTTCGTTGGAATCTCTTTTGCCTGTTCATAAGGTCAAGCAGCTTGTGCAGCTGAAGTAGACAAAATACAAAATAATACTTGCCACGTGCCAAAAAAATTGTTGTTTACTGTACTTTGTGTACTAAGATACATTTTGTATTATATAGAGTTGTTTGTGTGGGATTCGGAGGTTTAACAGGAATGGAAACAAAATGTTTCCTTAAATACATATAATTCGATAAATTATATTCACCATTCCGAGTTGGCTAAGACATTGTGGCTTAGTTTATTACCCTTAATTTGTAAAACAAACAAACGAGTTTTATGCCTCGGAGAAGACGCGACGTCCCTTACGAAAATTGGTCGCATATTCATTATAATTTCTTGAACATTTGACACTAGTAAATTTTCTATTTTGGTGGGCTTGCCTGTTTGATGTTGTATACCTACTCCATAGCTAATAGTTGCCAAGTGGCTTATAATGACAGTTATGCCAGTCTATCCGTATCTACTTTGTTATAAAAACTTTAGTATATTCTGTCGTCATGGCTGCATACTAGACGCCGCTGTCATCGCAACTGTGTATTTTATGTTAGTAATTAGTCATTAGTTAACTAAGTTTGCAAAGCTAGGTAGAGGACGCCACACTCAAATGATATCATAAGATTATAATGGACAATTCTATCATTATTACGACCAAAACTCTTTTCCTAATCTCTTGGCATTTCTTAAAGACTATGAGCCAAGCTCAAAGTGTAAGCTTGGAGTTACACTATTGTAAACGCTTTAACATGAGCATAATCAATTTGTTTCTTTGAAATCCGTATTCCATGGCCTTTTATCAGGATTATTTTAAGACGCAAAAGTATGTATGTAAGTATGTAAGAAGCCTTCTGAATGCATTTATTTTTTAAAGTAAATCAAAATCAAGTAGTACCCCGTGGCGTAGTATTTAGTGTGTCGGACTACCACGCAGAAGGTTCTGGGTTCGATCCCTGACTTCAACTAAGTTCTTTTCCGGGGTACTGCCTCTTGCGAGGAAGTGAAAAATCCTCCATCATCCAAAATCAAACAAATTAAGCAATATGAAAACTTTTAATTTTGTAGATTATGACAAAATACACAGTCGGTGGTAGCTCTAGCATGTTTTTTTTTTTAATTTTTTAAAAACTGAAAAAGATAGGTTTTTTGACAACTCTTGGTGTTGTCAAGAAAACCTTGATCAAAAATTGGGTAAAGTTCAAAGAACAAAGCTTTTATTAGGTTACAAACTTTAATTTGCTTGCTGAGTATTTTTAAGCATAACTTTGATCAAATTCACTAAATTATATTTTTGTTTTTTTGCAGGTTAACTTTATTTTATGCCAAGTGTCAGCTTTATTCCTGGCTTCGCTCTTCCGATCAGTTTTACATCCTTCCAGGGTGTCTTCCGTTGTCCGACACACATTTGGTCTTTCTTTAGGACTTGTCTTCGGTTATATTTGTTTCGGACAGCAGGCAATCCATATCGCAGGACTTCCATCGGTATGCTACGTTGTTATTCGAACACAGAATCCAGCGGTAGTTCAAAAGTAATTACAAAAAAATATATTATTTAGACTAATATTTCTTACAATGTATCTTCTTTTGCAGAGCTGTTATGATAGTAGCCATGACTTACTTGCTATGCATCCACTTGCATCGTCAAATATATGACTACGGCTCATGTTCGTTAGACATAACCGGACCGCTTATGATTATAACCCAAAAAGTTACTAGTCTGGCATTCAGTATCCATGATGGTTTCGCAAGAGAACAAAAGGTTAATACATTTTTTGACGTGATAACGTCTAATAAATCGGTTTGGAATATATGGGCAGCACGCACAGAAAAATGTCACAGTCACAGTCACACTGACGTTACCTAGCTGCTTTGATAGCATAGAAAGTCGCTAAAGTGGGAGTGGAGGGTGTTGGGTGGTTGGTTGGTTGTGGTGAGAGTGTGTGTGGGGTAGCCCGGCGGGGGGGGGGGGGGGGGGGGGGGGGTAGTGTCAGGAATAGGAAAAATTGTCAAAAATGCTGGGTGGTTGTAGCTGGTTTGGGTGGTGAGACAAATTTTGTCAAAACTAATGGGTGCTTCCTTGGTGGCTGTAGGTGGGATGGGTGTTTGGTGTTGGGGGAATTTGGTATGATTGGGGGAGGATGGGGGGTGAATTGGCAAATATGGTGGATGGTTGGTGGTTGAAGGTGGGTTGGGTGGTCGGCAGTTTAGGTGGTGGGGATAGTTGATTTGATTGGGGACGATGAAAAAATTGTCAAAAAAGGTGGGTGAGTGGAAGGTGGGGTAGGTGGTTGGATCTGGGGGATTTGGTGTTGGGAGGGGGTGAGGGAAAAATAATTGTCAAAAATGGTTGGTGGTTGGTTGGTGGCTGTAGGTGTGATGGGTGGTTGGCGGTGTTGGGTGAGTGGCAAGTTGTTGTAGGTGTTATGGGTGGTTGGATTTGGGTTGAGGGTGTAGTGAAGGGAATTGTCAAAAATAGTTGTATTGGGGAGGGGGTGGGGGTGAGGAAAAAATTGTCAAAAATGGTGGGTGAGTAGCAGGTGGTTGTAAGTGGAGTAGGTGGTGGAATTTGGTGCATGGGGGAATTGTCAAAAATAGTGGGTGGTTGGTTGGTGGCTGTAGGTGGCATGGGTGGTTTGGTGTTGGGGAGAATGTTAAAATTTGTGGGTGAGTGGTCAGTGGTTGTATTGGAATGGGTAGTTGGGATTGGGCGGGAGTAGTGGAAGGAATTAACAAAAATAGTTGTGGTGGGTGGTTGGCGGCTGTGGTTGGGGGGCGGGGATTGTCAAAAGTGGTGGGTGAGTAGCAGGTGGTTGTAGGTGGAGTGGGTGGTTGAATTTGGTGTAGGGGAGGGTGGGGTGGAATTGTCAAAAATAATGGGTGGTTTGTTGTAGTTGGTGTGTGTGATTGGTAGTGGTTATGAAGGGGGATTTACTGTGTGGGGGAGGAGGAAAATATGTTCAAAAATGGTGGGCTGTTGGTTTGTTGGTGTATGTGGGGGGTGGGAGGTTGGTGTTCAAGGGGTGAAAAAAATTAAGAAATGGTGGGTGGTTGTAGGTAGGTTGGGTGGTTGGTGGTTGGTGGTTGGTGGTTGGAGGGATACCTATACACATGAAGTGTTTTGTGAACTGGTTATCACGTAAAATTATCGTCCGTAAACCGACTTTACAAACAACCATGTTTTTTTTTATTTCAAATAAATATCATAAGCTAACCTCCCAAAAACAATTCTAGGACATGACCAAAGCTCAACAATATCATTCACTACAAAAACTTCCATCTGCACTGGAGTACTTTTCGTATGTTTTGAACTTCCAAGGCCTGATGGCAGGCCCATTAGTATTCTACCGAGACTACATTGAATTCATCGAAGGATATAACTTGCTTAAAAGTCCCACATCAAATGTTAGTACTTTGGCTGTTCTTCGACAAACTTACAGTATCCTAGTTATTTGAATGTATTAATTTATTCGTTACTACATTACAGGGCACTTTGGATAATGGAAATACAAAGGAAATCATCATTGAACCATCACCAATGAAAGCGGTTATAAAGAAAGTTATTGGCAGTATGGTGTGTGCCTTTATATTTATGAAATTCGTCAAAGTGTATCCAATTAAAACGCTCAAGGATCCCGAATATATATCAAATACAGCTTTACCTTATAAATTGTATTCCATTATGATGGCAACAACGATAATACGTTTTAAGTATTATCATGCTTGGTTGCTAGCCGATGCTATATGCAATAACGCCGGTTTGGGATTCACCGGTTATGATAAGGATGGAAATTCCAAATGGGATCTCATTTCGAATATTAATGTATTATCATTTGAGGTAAGCTAAAATACATTTTTTTCCAATTCAATTACTAGCACCCTATATTCTACAATCATCCGTATTTTGGATCGGTCCCTTTCTAAGGCAAAAACAAAATGCTGACACCATTCCAATTATTGGACTTGGACTTGTAGTGTTATTCAGACTTGGTTCTTCCCTTTTGGGGTTGCCTTAAAAGGAAATATAATATTTCCGTGTTGACGGGGTTTTCAGACTTATGTCTTAAATAATGAAAAATAAGCTATATTCCTCGACAAAGAGATTGAAGCCAACAGACTCTCATCCGTGTCTGGCCACGCCAACATACTGATATCTTTCTGTATCCCATAAAGTCTGTCTCCACGCCTCTACTATATCTTGGCAAACAAATGATGAGGTTGGAGTTGTGTACTCTAACAGACTAAATCTTAGTTTCTTTTTCCGTCTTCCAAACTATAGTAGCGTGTTACAGTCGTAATCAACAGTGATTAAGCGAGTTTTCCCTGGCTTATAGAAAACGCGATATCCTTCAAAGACGTCATCGTTTTCTCGGATTGACAGGCTGCGCTGAAATCTCTGAATTCCATTTCTACTAACTCCAAAACAGCTCCCGACTTTTTATCATCTTTCAGAAGTAGCGGAAAATTTAACATTTACCTTTGTTGCGTGCCAGGGCATAGCAATATGCCAGGGAACTGCAAGACGAACTTCGTCGGCAACAATATTACCCATTTTAACTAAGCTAGTAACATTCAAGCTGACAGCTGCCTTAACCTCAAAAAATCCGAGACAAACAAACTGATCAAATATTTTTTCCATCTTCTCGAGGAAATGATAAATTAATCCAAAAAAACCCATATGTGTCTCTTCTTGATAGTTATTGGACCCTACATCAATTACATGCGTTTTTCTTCTTTTTTTTAGTTTGCATCAAACTTTCGTGATGCTATAAACAACTGGAACATTGGAACAAATATTTGGCTCCGAACTACAGTTTACGACCGTGTACCTAAAAAATACGGCACCATACTTACTTTTGCTCTTAGCGCTGTTTGGCATGGGTTCTATCCTGGATATTATTTAACATTTACCACTGGGGCAGTTTTTGTCACAGCTGCACGATCTGTAAGTTTTTTTTATAATTTATTCTTTGACAATTTATTATAAAATGTAAAATGATATAAATTTTTTTGTTTTTGTTTGCAGGCTAGACGCATGTTCCGTCATCGATTTCAGAGAACCCAATTTACACGAATGTTTTATGATATTTTAACATGCCTGACAACTCGTATTTTTATGGGTTATGCAACTTTTCCATTTGTTCTTCTTGAGTGTATGGTAAGTGTTTAAAATGTTTTCATTGTTTATTAAATCAAACTTTAATATTTATGTATGTTTGCCAACAACAAAAAAACAGGTCAGCGTCAGATTGTACCTGAAACTATTTATGTGCCTTCATGTTATTGCGATTGCTACTTTCGTCATATTACCAAAACTTATTCGTGACGAGAAGCATTCAAAGACATCATCAAGTGCAGTATCAAGTGGAGTCGACAATTGCACAACAAATCACCATTTTACAAAAACTACTGATCTCGTCCAAAAGAAATTGTCAGCTGAAGAAATGGTGGTTTCCAACGAACCAATTGCCAATTTACTTGACACTTCACAGGATCCATCACATACCATTGATAAAAAACGATTCAGTGTCGCTATAAGCCGACAATCCTCCACAAATGTACCTACAGCACTTGCTGCTATAAGCGTTGCACACGACCAATGTGAAATGGACAATTTATCTAGCAAAATTAAAGAAAAAATCGAAATGGAGACGAAAAATATTGAGGAATTTATTGATAAGACTGTCAACGAAACGGTGTCTGGCATCGTTGAGTTTAAAAATGATTTAATGCGCGACAGTGATAAAATATTTATATCAAAAGATGATATTCGTAAACGTATCATTGGTGCTAATAACGATAACAAAGGTTCTGAACGTGTTGATGCATTTCTTAAAAAGGAAATCAATGCTATTAATGCTGTTGTGCAGCAGGCGAATGTTTTGCCTGTTGTCCTCAGCAATGGTCATGCCAAATAGTAATAAATCAGGCATTACCTACAATAATTTTCAAAAATTTCAAAACCTTTGTCAACGTTGCTTAAGCTACCGCTTTAAAAAGATATAAAACATAAACTACTAATTCACAAACGCCTTTTGCTACACACTACGTAAAATATCCTAAAAAAAAAATTACACAATTTACCTTCGCACTAATATACAAACATAACATATTTATATATACACAAAGATATAACTATCACACTGATTTTTAATAAAACGTCGTCGCAGCAATGTTTTTTTTATATAATGAACGTAACGTAGACGAAAAACGATATTATAATTATTATTTATTTTTTTAAATTTTGTACAATTTAACATATTTTAAAATTTTGTAAAGCTTACCATGAACAAATTGTTAAATAATACAAACAAAATACAATTTTTAATACACACTAGAATTATTAATAAGAACAAATTAAATGATCTTGAGATGAGAACAAATGAAAATATAGTCTTGAATTGATATTGAGTAGAGTAATTTTTCCTGTCGGCGTAATATAATATTGCCAATAGGTTTGGCCCTTACTTTAAATAAATTTGACTCTGCTGTCGATACGCAGTGAGCTTTTGAAAAAAATCAAATATTTAACTTTAAATGTGTAGGGAAGGGTAACAAAAAAACCACACATCTACATCACATGAAAATGGTTTTCAACTCACAATTCTAATTTTCTTATCTGCTAACATTTGATATTGAATAATCCTTTTAGAAAGTCTTATTCAATGTGATTCACATATATGAGTTTTCGTTTTCAACATATTTTTTAATAATACAAAGAAAATTCCATGTGTCTAACGAAAAGAAAGCACTGCTCTTAACATATCTTAGCGCATCACAAAAAATGCCCCGATATGGATGAACCAGAGCCTTGGCAGATTCGTCGCAACGATAAACATCACAGATTATATCAATGAAAAAAGTTGACGTATGTACATATAAAAGCAAAGTCTTAAGCCTGACAATTTGTTCTTATATCTTTTCTTGGATACAAAACAAAAAACGAGGGACTAAAATAATAAAGAAACATATAAATTATATATTACTAAGCCTTTACCAGCATATGTCCCATGTTTAAAAAAAACACGGGACAATAAAAGAAAAAATCGTAAATTTTCTATAAAAAAAAGAAAAGATTTGTATACTTAAGAACACAGATGTTTGTATTTCAAAAACTATTGATGTATAGATGTGTAATCCAATAACAACCCAAATGATAAATTAAAACCAATTGAAACTGTTAACCTTTAAAAGGTCTAAAATACAAATAACAGTTAAAATAATTTGAAAATTTTGAATTAAAAAACAAAAAACAATTTAAAAAAAAAGTAATTGACTGAAAATCAAAAATTAAATGAAAAAAGAACTAATATTGTATGAAAATCTGCATAACTCTAAATTTTTGTAAAATTTTAATTTTAAAATCAACGTCTGCACGTGTGCTAGTTATTATTAAAAATGTATTTTTACTTAACTTTATTAGATAGAAGGGCTGTCAGTTTAAGAGCATAGGTTTTGATAAAACGATTCCTCCGATATCGATTAAAAGAAGTCATCATCATTTTAACTATGATAGGTTGCAAATAAATGGCAATTTTTTTCATCTCTAAAGTTGATATTTCAAATAGTTGCACGAGATTTGCTCGTAAAATGTTGGCTTCCTACAAAATCGATATTATGTAACTAACAGAATCAAATGTTATCTTTTGATTTTCTCTTACATATCCATTATTTTAAACGCCTCTACAATCTAGGAATCATATTATCCGAATTACAGATTTATGTATGTACGTCTTAAACGAGGACAGCCTGTATGCCAATTTATTGATTCTTATTCAAGAAAGATTTTTTGTTTTTCCTGAGAAATCTGTAAACTTAAATTTTTCCCCTTTGAAAGATATTTTTTATAATTATTATTAAATATTGTTAAAGAAAAAAAAAAAAAAGAATAAATAACAACTTCAACAAAGTGTTGAACTAAAAATATAATAAAAATTAATTTGTTTTTTATGTGATTAAAATTTATATAAAAAAAAATTAATTAAGTGATAGTATGAAAATAAATATTAAAGCACTTAACATATTTTTAAAACTGCAAAATGGTGTTTTATTTTGAGTTTTTAATCCCGCAAAAAAAAAACAAGCGGGAGCTACAGTACGTTTGCAAAGAACTGTTGGATACTCTATTCCCTATTTTCAGAAACAAAATTCTTCTTTAGCAGGCAGGAAAATGCAATAAAATTTATTTTGTGTTACCGATGTTCAATAAATGCTGGCGCAATAAAAAAAGGCGTGTGCCACTCCCAAAGTTGAAACGTTATTGCCAGGGCAAAAACCATGAGCTCTGTGACATTCAATTTTGAGCTTGCACATCGAATTGAACAAAACAAGACAAAACTTAATTTTTTTAAAAAATTAGATTTTGAATAAAAATAGCGATTATGGGTGTATTTAACAATTCTTGAAACACACCCAAATGTTCGTCTTCTTCTTACTTTAAAACTGCGACCGACACATCATCAAAATGAATGCATATTACGACTTTTGAGGTAAACGAGTCTTAAAAGTGGGCGTGTCCTAAAAATTAAAACAAAAATTTTAAAGCACTAACTGAGCTTTGATCATTAGTCAATTTTAAGGCATATGTGTAAAACTACAGCTGAATCGAGTAGTTTCTTATTTCTTAACGATCTTACCTGAATAAAGGTATGTAGTTTATAAAAATCACGAAAAAATAAACATATATTTTCAAATACCGAACGGAAAAAAGTTTAAAATTGAACATTGCTAGGTTCCTAAAATCTTTCATGAAAAGTGGGCGTAAGCCACGCCCAAAATTCAAAAAATTCTTTTCATACACAAGCTTTTTAGTTTCGACCAAGAGACGTGCAAGCTTATGCTTGTGGATTCATTATAAATACCGTTTATTTGAAAAAAAACAATAAATTGTTTATAGTTTCTAATGGAAAATGGGCGTCAGTCACGCCCAAAATCAATTTTTTAATTTCATACACAAGATGTTTATGTACAAGTAATACCCACAAAATTTCATGTTTTTCGCTCTAATGTAAGCATTGTTATTTTATAAGAACAATATTGATGGTTTTGTATGGAAAAGTGGTCGTCAGCCACGCCCAAACTGAAATATTTTTATTTAATTCGAAGATTTTCCTAAAGCTTGCGTTCTAGCTCAAAAATTGCGACCTCTAGAGAGTATACAATATGGACGGACATGGTTTAAATCGCCTTGGCTTTTGTTTCTTAGTCAGAATATATATACTTTTCAATACCTAACGATATTATTTCTCTATGTTACAAACTTCACAATAAATACAATATACCCATTCTATAAAATAGGGGATATAAAAAATATCACCAGCGCTTTTAAAAATCATAAATAAACTTCTTTCATCGTTTATGGTGCATTTGTATTGTTCTGCATCTTGATTCCTGCAAAAAGAAGGATACAAGATACAAAAAAAAATCATAAAGAGGGGAGATACAAATGCAGAACATCTTGATAAATCAATAGGAGAAATCAAGATCAATATAAACATGGTCATTTTGACCATTGTTTATCTTTTCACTCTTTTGTATAATGACGTTTAGCTCTCCCGCTTTAATTTTCTTGAAATACGCAGATCAAGATGTTGCAGAACAATGTAAACCCACCATTAAACATACTTAAAATAAAATGTTTTCTTCACAGCCTTATACTATTAAGTAGACCTTACGTATTATCCAAGATTCAGTTCTCAGCAATATGTTCAGTGTCCATTGATGTTAAAAATATTGATCGGAGGAAATCTTCGTTCGGGGAACTATTCGCGAAGGTAAAGCGGTTTTTGAGAGTAGAACAAAACACAAGATGGAATTGAACAAAATGTCGAATCAAACATAACTAACTGTCATCCAGTCATCATCCGACGTCGTTGTTGTCAAATATGTACCTTTCAATTTTTTTGTAAACAAAACCCAAAGTGATTATAATCTTTTCTAGCTATTAACCAAAATTAAAGTTTAATAAAAATTCCTATTATTATTGCAATTTCAATAATTATCGAAAATTCTATAAATGGTGACTAATAAAATGCCAGGTGACGCAATATACCACGAAAGGCAACGACGCCAACTATGTGCTCTTCATGCCCTCAATAATTTATTCCAATGTAAGTGCCCAATCGCATTTTGTAACAAAAACAAAAAATACCAATTTTCATCTTAAATGGTTGTGGTTTTTCTTTGTCTAGCTGATATATACACAAAAGCTCAACTAGACGAACTGTGTAAAAATCTCAGTCCTCAAGTCTGGATAAATCCACATCGATCTGTCCTTGGCCTAGGTGACTATGACGTCAATGTTATTATGACTGCACTCCAGGAAAAGGGCTGTGAAGCTGTCTGGTTTGATAAACGAAAGTATGTATAATATGTCCTTTAAATAGAGTAATAATTTTCATTTAAATATTTTGTTGTTTTGATAATTTCCAGAGATCCATCTTGTATAAATTTTGACGAAGTGGTTGGGTTTATTTTAAACATTCCCGCAGACTACAAATTTGGCTATGTTACTCTTCCTATAAAGAAACGACATTGGATAGCGGTAAGGAAAATCGATGAGGGACAATATTACAACCTAGACTCTAAACTAGAATCTCCGAATTGCATTGGCGGCGAAGACGACCTGTTAACATACTTGCGTGGCCAATTGGAGTCCAATGACCGAGAGCTGTTTATTATAGTACAAACAAACGAAGGTGAAGACGCTCAAAAATGGCTCAAAGTAACGTATGCGGCGAGTTCTACAGAAAAGACGGACTTAAATAATGATGAAATAACAACAACTGATGTGGAGACGAATTCTGAGGAAACTCCAGAAATAGGAGAGGAGGTGGTGTGATAGTAAATCCTTTACATTATTTAAACAAATGCATATAAATTAGATATTTAAATTTACGAAATCAAACGAAAACTTACTGGTTGCAAAAAAAATAGCTCTAGTCTAAAATAGTTCTTCAATGTACAAGTTTAAGTACTAAGTTGGTTAGTGTTAATTGCTTATTATAACACATTTGAAGTGTAAATGAATAAATTCTACATTAAAAACTATTTTCCTTTTTATTGTATAAGGTTCAGGTATAGCGATCAGTAAAAATTATTACAAACAGTGGAAACAGAAGGTTTTTTGGGATGAGCGTAAGATTGTGTCATAAGCACTTCCTTGTTTGTGACGGCAGTGCAACTATGTTATGTAAATTGGACGATTTCTGGGGTCACTAACATTTCTCGAAATGACTACTCGGTTTGTAGTTAGGTTTAAAAATGTGTTGTATTCATTACACTTCACAAAACAATATACAGACTAATTAGAGAAAGGTAAAGAAAGAAAGACAAACTCTCCAACGTTCACTCAAGCTTCAAAATTTTGTACAGGCTGCAAAAAGTAACGATTTAACACAATCTTAGATAAGGTTAGGTTGTAAAGGGTGGCGATTTAGTAAGATCACATCACCTCACTCGAATCTAAATCGATCAACTGTGCTTCCCTGCTACCCAGGATTAGGTAAAGGTTATAGAAAAGGGTGAGGGTGTATTTAATATAATTTAGAGCGTCTGTTCAAGTATGTACTTAAGTGGCTTGTTCGTTCAAAAAATTTTCCCCAGGGCTGCTGCCTATCTAGTCCGTGCTAAGCTGGAGCATTCAGATATGAAATGAATTGAGTCTTCCTCTTCTTGACACCCTCTGCATAAATCAGATGTGTCGACACCCATTGAATTGTAACTACCAGCTCAGCTTGAGGTTTTTTTATTGAGAGGCCAGAGATTCAAGAAGTGCTTATCCAGGACCATAAATGTCATTTTTGTCGATTTGAGGAAACAACATAACTCAAGATGAAATTTCTGATTCTGGGAAAGATAAATGCTGTTAAATCTTGGTAGGCTTTCACCAGCCGGTGACTACGGTTCATATAAGTTAAATAGAGACATCATACGTGAGAAATGGCTCCGGAAAGGCCATACAATAAAGTATACCTGACGTCGGAATAGCGTTACCCCTTCAAATAAAATTCAAGGCATGAAAGTATACCAGCAGCGATACTGAATTCTACCGTCGAATTGGTCACAAAATGTTCAATAATCTAAACCTGCGGTTCCAAAGGCTCTTTCAGTTAAAGCAACTATAGTGAAGAAAAAATTTGAGACACAAGTACATAATTAAAGTTAGTAAATAAAAGACTGCTCTTTTTCTTTGTCTTATTAAAAAAATATTTATTTATTTGTCATTTTTGGTAAAAAAAAATTTAAAATCAAATCAAAAATAGAACAAAAACATTAGAATGTTTCAAAAATTACTTTACATTAATGTGAAGGCACTTTCTCTAGTGGATACAACTTAAACATTAAAAATAATATTAAAATCAAACGTGAATTGGGTTTGATATGGACGGATTCTATAAACGAGAAGATGGGAGTGTTTCCTGATGTTCAATTTTTTAAATATCAGTTTGAACTCCTTCACCGTATCGCCTCGTATTGTAGTCGTTAGCATAATCGTTCACCTCGCGATTACTGATTTCGTTGAGGCGCTTGTAGCGTTCACGTCGTGCCTCGACAATGTACAATATTCCAGCTGGCATGAGGAACGCGCTGCCAATGCAGGCCAATGCGAAGGCCCATCCCATGTCGTTGTTCTGCCAGTGGGGCATCCAATCTCTTCTGTCACCATTAGCACCGAAAATGATTGCGGCAAGAACCCCACAAAGTGAACCGAAGACCTCAACTGCTCCCATTGTCAGGAGGAGAAACACATACCTATCGTCGTCCCGTGAACATCGAAGAAAAGCCAAAGTCAGTGGCAATGCCACCAAACATGCAACAAAACACAACGTAGCAAAGAACTGAACAGCAATGTAAAATCCAGGCAGCAAATAATCATGAATTATGTAATATTCCTCTTCGAATACCCACATGCATCCTGTGAATCGGGTGTCGTAGAATCGATGGATGTCCTGGAAGTGATTGAAGCATACCTCCCATAGGCCAAGATTGAGAAATTTCGGATCAGCTAGTTTGCCATCGGTGACCAACCAATATGGTGAGAAGAAAGCAATCACAATAAAGAGGGCAGATGCTGTGGATATTCCCAAAGCAATCCGAGTATTTTTGTTACTCGCTCCCATTATTTGTTTTAAGATTTGCTTAAGTTTTATTCGAAATTAATTAATTGGCTTAGAAAGTGATGAATAATTCCACGCCCTAAAAACCACAAACAGAACACAAAAATATTTGTATGAGTTTTGACTTTTCTGTTTTCTGTAATGAAATGACAAATATTTTGTCTTTTTCGTTGTTGCGTTGGCAGCAGTTCTTATGTCAGATTCTTTTGAAAAATGGCGTTCAGTGAAAAAAGATTAAGGTCAAAACAAATTCTATTAGTTGAATTCAAAATCTTAAATAATTTTGTAAATTTTATCAATCTTTATATCACATACTAATACGGACAGGCAACTCGTACTCCTCTTGCCTGAAACACCCTCAAAATATTTGTTCGTGCCTGTGAATACGTGTAAATCTCTGTCTGTGCATTTTGTGATGGCAAACATCCCTGCGTAGCGTATGCCATTTATTTTGTTGGTGTGTTTACTGCTCCCATATAAAAAACGTTATGCTCTCAAAATAAATGGCATACCAGCTGATTTTCAGCTTGTAGTATAAAAAAAGAGACCATACAGTGAGTTGGAGGTCTGTATCTTATTGATTTATATTAAAATAACTTTGGATCCCGATTCAACATCACGATTACACACACAACACTGTATTTGACATTTGCCTATCAATGCTCTTTCATTTTGGTTAAGTGCTTCGGAAAAATAAATTTGAAAGCATGGTAAATGGAATTAATTAAATGTAATAAGGTTATGAAATTATAGTAGTTCTTTATTTCCTTTGGGCGAACAAAATCTGAATTCTGAGATCAATAGTGACTACCTGAAGAAAACTCGCAATTCTTTCTTGGAAAAATGTCAGCCCTTATTGGATTCGTGAACGTTAATGGTTGATGTACATTGTTCTGCAACATCTTATTTAGCAAAATTTCGAGAAAAGTAAAGCAGAAGAGAGTTATACGTCTCTATGCAGAACAGTGGAAAGATAAACAAATATACGTACTCGTCAAGATGAACACTTTGTCTTGATCTTGATTTATCTCTTTCAAAAAATTATGATTTTTATGTTTTATGGTGGATTTACATTATTCTTCAACGTCTTCATCTTCAAATTTCAAGAAAAGTAAAGCGGGGGAGATATACGTGATTATACAGAAGAGTGAAAGAATACACAATATACGTACTCCTTTTTGATTGCTATAATTTTTTATAGCTAGGTGACAGAAGTCAAAATCACTAAAACTTGCTGTCAAAAAATATTACAGATTTCAATTGAAAAGACAACAAGACATAGGATTAATAATAATACAAAAATTTGCGTTAATTCAAGATAAATAAAAGGAAGTTAATTTCATATACCTCATTGCACCACCAATTACAAAGTAATTTTTTCTTTTTCCCTATATACGCCCTCTTTTCACTGACGCGCACCTAGGCAACCACAGATCAAACGTGAAACTTTTGTCCGTTTCTGTTTTTCGTGTCTAATATTTGTGTACAAAAAAATGTTTTGTTGAATAAATTCTGGAATAGGAAAATATAGTTTTGTGTATTCCAGTAAATCGCGATCGCAGAAAAATGGGTGTCAAGAAATTTCTCTACTCCAAAATTATTCTTTCGTTCGTCGTGTGGTGTTCGGTGGTGATGATGAATTCATGAATCTCAATCTGAATCTGAATCCTTTGTGGTTGTCGTCGTTATCGTCGTCATCGTCGTCATCGTCGTCGTCGTCGTCGTCGCCTAGCCAGCATCCCAGGAGCTGTGACAAGTTTTTCAGTAAAAGTACTTCATCGTACCTACATAAATCTATCTACCACACCTTTATGATCACATTCAGACAAATCGTCATCAGATAAGACCTTGACCTTGGTATCCGGCGCAGAAATCCCATCTCTGATTATGCCCTGACATTGGATTGGCTGCTCAGGGCTACAAGTGTGCTGAATGTATTCAATGTTTTGCATTAAGTGATGGATTCATTGCTTGTGGAGAACAAAATGACATAGATGAATATAATCCTCTATTTAGATGCCCAATTAACGCCAGCTTGCCGCTTACAGAACTAATTGTTCAAAGTTCTGTGTGTCTTCACAATTGGTTGCGAAACCATAATGGAGCACGATTCATAGACCATGGCTTAGTTGATATTGACGAGGAAGGCCAAATAACAAGAGGAAGCTGGAGAGCGCTCGAAAATAATATGCTTCCACTTCGCTCGAATACTGGGAATTCATCCAATGCTGCTAAGTCTGTGCGAAATGATTTCGCAAAGTACTTTGTTGGATCTGGAGCAGTCAGCTGGCAGAATAGCAAAGCTTAACTCTGCTATATTTCAATTTTACTGTCGGCAAGAAAAAAACGTCCTTTTCAGGACGACCAATCATTTAAATAAAGAGTTCTGGGTTACACTCAATGATTCCGGAGGAATGGAACGCTATCTACCAGTGTAAGTTGTATTTTAAGCATCCACATTTTATATTCCTTTACATTTACCATATATTTACTTCTATGAATTCTTTTTCTAGAGTGAATTCAACATCAACCAGTCAAGAGTCTTTTGATTATATTATTCCTCAATCGAGCAAACTTGTATGGCTACATCAAATGCAACTACGGTGCGAACCAAAACCTCAACACAGCAGCAACAGATTTTGTCAGAACTGAACTTTTTAAAAATCCTGTTGAAATCATGACTAAGTCAAGTGCTCAGCCCACAACTGCTAAACCAACGGGTATTGTCTAATCCATTCCGTATTCTGTATTGTAATAATTTAAATGATAAAATAAAGTAAATAAATAGTTATCTAATATTAATAGTATATTTCTCTCTTAATTATGACACTTTAAATTTGGTTCGGAAAAAAATATAGAATGCATTAACAAATAAAATGTATGTGGAATATGGATTAAAATCAAAGGACAAGGAAAAGAAAACAAAAACAGAATAGATAATGAGTGTTTACAAAATACAACAATTTTAGTGTTCTCTGTGCATTAAAAAACACTTGATAAGGCAACTCAGACCATTAACCATTTAAACTTTAAAAACGCAAATAAAAATCCTTCTAAAAACGACAACTCTATGACGGACGAGTTTATGCTGTTTTGTTTGCGATAGACCACTGTTACGTTGTAGCAACAACTCATCGATGTTGTGCTCTTTGACATCCTGCAGATCCAGTTCAAGTTCCTGCGCCTGTTCAACCTTTTCACCATACTTCTGCAGCAGGGCATCATACTGGCACTGTAATTCAGCAAAAATTTTGTTCTATGTCCTCATGTAGTTGGACTTTTTCTTTGATCTGAAGGAAGGGAAGTGTTTTAGAATAACATATACTTTTGTGTTTATAGAACAACTTACATTTTCTAAGTCCATGGACAGGTTGGAAATTTCTGAATTCAAGACATCCCTTCCGACTTGAAGACGGGAGAGTTCCCATTGCAGTTGATTGACTTCACCATCCCGCTGTTTAATAAGCGATTGCAAGTGTTCTATTGTGCTTGCACTGTCGCTCATGGGTGGCAGGTTAATGTGCATGCCATAAACTGACGCAGCTTGTCGGCCAGAACTTGATATGCAATCTAGATTGTCCTAAGAAATAGAAAAAATTGTATAAATGCTGTAAATTCAGGTGTGCTCAGGTATATAAGGAAATCGCAGCGCCGGCCAAAAAATTTTATGTACTAAAGATGAAGCACTTCTTAGATAAACAATCTGCAGTGCCAACGTGGCTGGGACTAAAAAATGTATAGCTTCAATGCACCCATTTGAAATCGATGATAGCTTTATAAGATCTCCTTCACTTACCACATGCCAATGTAAAGATCCCAATGCGTCATCGATTAGACTTAGAGTCGGTGATGAATTATTTGGGCGTAAAGTGTGATGTGTTTCATCAGAGTTACTTGCTTCACTCATCGAAATTTCACTCTTGCGATAATTCGCTGAATTATCATGGTGTATCTCAACTGGCCTTTCCTCCTTCTTATGTGCCTTGATTGTTTTATACTTCTTTTCCAAAATTATATATTTTTTCAGGTCCTCAAAACTTTCTGTTAGTGTTGTCAATTGTCTAAAAAAAAAAATAATAAAATAAAATCAAAATACCACACAGCCAAAAAGCCAAAACAAACCTTATGATGATGATGATGATGATGATGATGCGATGATGATGATGATGATGATGATGGGTTTACCATCTTTTGTTTCGTGTTCCCTCCCAGAATACACTTGACACTCAACCCAGTGGATTTGGTTAGTTTTTGTGCAACATCTGCAATTTGTAGGGCCAGTTCCCTTCCCGGGGTGAGAATCAGCACAAGCGGACTGTTTAGTTGTCTCTCTTCAAATCGATAATTTCTTTCAAGGATTTGTTGGACAATTGGCAACAGATAGGCGAGTGTCTTGCCGCAGCCAGTCTCAGCGGCAATGAGTGCATGATTGCAGTCACGAATGATCGGAATAGCATCGGATTGGATTTTTGTTAGTTGAGTTATTTCCAACTCGGAACTCAAGTTATTTATTAAATCCTCAGATAGTTGAAGAGATCCTTGAAGTGTTTTTATATCTTGCATCTGGCTCAGGATATCATCTTCATTCACTGAAGGATGAACTATGAAATAATCACCTTTTGATCTGCGGTGCATCCAGCCTTTTGAAGCCAGTGGGATTGTTCCAAATTTGGCTTCAACTAAGGGCCTTCCGAAAGGGACATTTAGCTCGCGTTTTTTGCACTCTATCAGAGGGATTTTCTTTGGTTTGGGTGATTTTGTGAGCTTGGCAGCTGGAGCTACGACAGTGTATGCTCGGGTTGAAGAGTTTTGGATAAAATTTGATAAATTTCGTAACATTTTATTTTACTTTTATCTAATAAATAACTTAACAACTTCAGAGTGATACAAAATGCGGCATCAGACGTTTATTATTTTCTGAAATAAAAAAAAAGGTTGTGAATATTGAATAATAGTTAATAATTATAATTTATTATTACTTACATTTTAACATTTTCGTATTTTTTTTTTGTTTGCTTTTTGCAGCTGGCTATTTCCTTGTTGTTTGGCAAATGACATTTAATAAAAAAAAAAAATGACAGAAGAATTTTTGACTTCTGTTGCGTTCAGGTAATTAGGATTCAGAGGCGAAGTTTTCAATTTGGAACAAAAAAATTCAAAAATTGGTGTCAAAACGAGAAAAACTGTTGGCCTGAACTATAGAAATTATAGGAACCTCGATATGCAGAAGAACATGCTATAATGAAGATGAACATGTTTGTCTTCACCATAATCTTCATCTTCATTTCTCCTATTTCCTATAATCTTGATTTATGAAGATGTTCTTCATTTTTATCTCCCCTCTCTATCACACGCGTATGACTTTTATATGTTGTATCCTTCTTTTTTGAAGAAGTAAGGATGCAGATTAGTGTAAATCCACCATTAATCTTCTTTTTTGCAGAAATCAAGATGCAGAACAATGAAAATTCATCATTTGTATACTTAAACAAATCAAGGAATATTTTCGAAACAGTCATATGGTTAAAATATTCTTATATCCACAGCAGTAAAGATGATCTATGTTATGTCCAGTTTCCGCCTGAAAATTGTTTCAGCATGATGGAAAGATTTCGTTGAGCCTTTTTTATTTGTTGTTTGAACAAGTTTTACAAGAACGCAGTGAATAACACAACGACACTAGCTGGGTATGGGTACCACCAACTATGGCATGTACTGTCGCTGAAGTGTAGTTCCACTACAGCATAGTGCGTTTTAACTCATACGAGTTCATAGAATGAATAAGAGCAGTTCAATTTCAGTGCAGTTCCACCTAGTGTTTAGTTTTTTACTTTGCTAAGTATGTCGGTTGCTGTTCTTTTCTGTGATAGTTCCTTTTCTTTCCAATAAATAAAGTAAGTACTTAGATCTATTTGTTATTTTGACCAAATAAAACCAAAACTTATATGAGTGTCGATAAATATTTGTTCGCAACAAAAACGATAAAAATCCCAACACTATTTCTTTTTGTTTTTAATTTTATTTCTTAGATTACATTGTGATGATACCCTCAACGTTTGGTTGCACTTATAAAGCTCAAAACTGTCATTATTTTTCAGTTCAGTGGCAAGCAAACCAAAAAACCAGCCCTCCCTGTCCTCGTTTGTGTGTATATGTTTGTATGTATGCACAAAAAATTCTGTTCAGTCGTCAAATTCGCCGTGTTCGTGTGTGTTTTCAATCGTGTTTGCATCGTTCTTCATTCGCAATTTAAAATAAAAAATTAAATTAAAACAAGAAAAAGAAAAGCCTTTCATTTCCATTTCCATCAAAGAAAAGCATGGCGTCTGATATTGAAATTGTTAACATCTCGAACTTTGAGAAAATTCAAAATTTTCTAAACGATTCAGCCTACAAAGAAATCCTCGAGAATAGTGAAAACTTCAATACACGCCTCTGCATCGAGCGGCGCCTCCGGATGCCATTTCTTGATCCCCAAACGGGCGTTGCACAAACCCATTGTGCTTTGTTTATGAAACAAAAACAACGAATGCCCGGATTCCGTGATGGCCAAATCTATACGTATCCGTCAGCGCGATGGCGTAAGCCCAAACGTCAATACCTGCTCCACCATCAGAGCTACAAGGCCTACCAGTTTAGGGAAAGCCAAACGCATAACCACCATCATTATCATACAACACAGCAGCAGCCCTCGTCTCAGCAGATACAGCAGCAATCACAACAGCAGCTTCAGACTTCATCCGACAGCACAGGTAACAAAATTTATAGAGTGATCATGGTGTTTGTTTCGGTTAGTTTTTTTTTTTTTTTTTTGTCGAGTGTGCTCGTTTCCTTGGAGCTTGGACGGACGAAAAAGACATTCCAGAGAATCTGGAATATATTGCAAACTCGCTCCGGATACACAAAAGCCACAGAAGCAATTTTTATAAGAAAACCATTCGTCTGGCTCCCGGCAATGAAATGGCAGGTGCACATGCTTAGGCACGGGCACCCCAACCGGGTTCACATTTATTTATATCAAGGGAGAGACTTTTTGTGTGTTCTGTTGTGTGCAGAAGCAGAAACAGATGCAGAGGGGGTGGATGTGGATGTGGATGGTGGTACAACGTACGGAGTATCGTCCCCATACCCATCCCCTTCGCCACCCCATCAACCCACTCTTCAATTGCCTACTTTGTATTCTGCAGGAGTTGTCTCCGGTTTGCTTTTGTTGTTAAAATTTACACAAGGGCACAAAATGAATTCCGTTTCTATTGTCGACTTGTGGTGTACATAAAAGAGATGAGATATAAAAACATATAAAAAAAAAAAGAATTGAAAGAAGGAAAATAATCAATACAAGGGGTCATCCTTCTTCTCTTCCATCGCCTTCGCCTTCGCCTTACTCCTCCTCCTCCTCGTTTAGTTCTAATGTTTGTCCTTTATTTTTTTTTATACCTTTTCCAACACAAATCCTGTGTGTTTAGCATTTGTGTTCAATTAAACAGATTCCCCATCAAAACATTGAATTTTTTTTTTGGGTTTTCAATTTAATCCTCGGGGAGTTTTCTCTCTCCCCACTTCGATTGTTTCTTTTTTTTTTTTTTTTTTTAATTTTTTGCAGGAAGAAAATTAAAAATGTCTATGGTTACCTTCATCTTAACTTGTGTCGATTAATAATGTTGTGTGTCTACCTGTTCCATTGAAATTGGTTTTCCTTGTGTTACCTTTACTCCAGTGAACTCCAGAGGCGGTGCGGGCTGATTTAGCGCCTTCATTAAATGTGTGTTGTTTATAATTTTGACAGGCGTGTGCAGGAAGAAATACTGTTTTTATCTTTTAAAGACGCCAACTAGATTGAAGGGTTTCTATTTCTTCGAAGTGAGATTTTTTTTTCCGTTGGAAAGGAAAGAGACATTGTCCGTTTAAGAAAATTAATGATACAGTTCACAGAGTTTGAGTTGGCTGAAGAGCTATCAGTACTCGGCATGTGCATAGCCACATACTTGAGATTGCCAAGAATGGTGCAAGATGCTAAGGCTTCCTTAGTAGATGCAAAAAGTTTCTCACCCCTTCTGATCTCGCTTCAATTTACAAAGCGTTTATACGCCCGAACTTGATTATAACTCCTATCTCTGGACAGGTGCTTCTCAAACTTTTTTACACCTGCTAGAACAGAGTTCAGAAAAAAGTGCAAGAATTGATAGGAGAGAGAAACATTATGGAAACATTTCCATCACTCGAACATCGTCGAAATGTTTCATGTCTTTCCTTATTTTACAGGTTCTTCTACAAAAAATGCTCACTCGAGGTAGCCACCCCTTAAACATTTCCTTCGTAATACTCGTTTTGCTAGGAATGCTCATCAGTTTACACTTGAGCCTAATTTCGAACGTACCGTGAAATATAGGGATTCTTTCTTTAGCCGTACAACACGAATGTGGAATGAATTACCTGGCACAATTTTCCCTCGCCAGTTTGATCTTCAAACATTCAAGACCAATGTTCATCGACACCTCCTTTCCCTTCCTCCCTAATTTCCTATCGCTCGCGCTGTGACTAATCACTAAAAGACTATTCAAACCCTTTGAGCGCGTGTACCCAAAAAAAAAAGACATTTTTTTAAAGGCTCGTAAATGAACCCAAGGTTGCTCAGAAAAGTACAGAATTGAGTGTTCCATTAAGAATAACCTTGAAACATCTGTTTAACAATGTCAACTCAAGTCTGAAGTTAATATAGTTTGAAATTGGTTAAATGTAACCGGTAGGTTTGGGATAATTCAAAAACTGAAATAAGATACGTTTAGGGTAAAATATTTGCAAAGTTTTATCAAATTCCAGTCTATTGTGCTTTTTTGATCTAGTTTCTGTGCAATGAACACAGTTTTTCAAAACCAAACCATTTAAGCTTGCACCAAGGACTATTAAAGTTATTAATAGGCACTTGTAAGTAGGTATTTTTTTTTCTTGGTTTGACTTGCAGATTATTTTATTAATTAAATACATCGGATACATATCCACGGACTTACTGTTTGCTTCTGTTTTTTGATGCACACTGAAATATTCTTTGATATGGTCTTTGCAATAATCTGAACGTCAAATTACTGATTTGTTCCTAAACTTCATCTTGTCCCTAACACATTTGAAGAAATATTGATAACCTATAAGCAAACTATGAATACGGTCACATTAGTGAGTGGAAGACCGATATCCACCAATTAATGTTTTCAGAAGTTTTGGAAACTGTTTCCATGTCGAAGTTATGAGAAAGCTTGAGTGTTTTGGAATTCACTCCGTGCTTTCAATTGGTTTTCAAATCGAATATAAAAAAAACTGTTCGGTGTACCTTAGGGCAGCCATCTATGACCAAACTCTTTAATTGATTTAAAAATAATTAAATCTATCATATTTCCAATTACATGACTGTATAAGATTTTCATTTGATATAATTTAAAACAGTAAACCAATCTAAATATGTGCCTACCATAGTTAACAGTAGTTTCTTTCTCTAAGATTAACACGGTTTTAGATCATCGTTACATTTTTGTCTGGTTGTGGTATTTCCAAACTTTTATTGTGATCCAGAAACACACCCTCCTCTCACCAAAAATAGAAATGGTTGTTCAAACTTTATTTTTTTTGGTTCAATCTCATACAAATAAAACTCACCATTGTTTTAAATTTCTGGTATAAGCTTCTAAAAACATATATTCTGACCTAGCTATGATGAAGCACATCGGTACTTACGTAATAAAAGAGATTTAAAGTTAATTTAAAATGAATAAAAAAACAGTCTAAGAGAAGCTTAAGTCTAGTCATTTACTCTCGCAGCTATTCCTGCGTGTGCGTTGAGGCTCTGCAGGAATGAAATGGGCCTTTCTTCCACTTCCACATCCTGAAGTTTGTTCTGTAGTCTCGAATAAACCGTTGATACAGAGAAGAATCTAGCTACAAAAAGTGTTGAGCTCTATGGAACAGTTTTGTACGAGATAAGTTTATAGTGTAGATGCTTTTTCGTTTCTATCGGATCTCTCCGTTCTACGCAAAAGTGTACAAAATTCATCGAATATATGTTCTCAGTTTTGTATATTGATGCTTCCTTTTTTTCTTCAATCCGTATTAAGAAATGATACCAGGCACTCTGGTATACAATTCAAATTCATGCACAACATTTGAAGTTGATTAAAAGAGCCGAACGCACAATTGATTGTGATTTAGATGGAATCCAAAGAAAGTAATAAATTATAGTCCACAGCAATGAATAAGAAAAAAAGGACTGATTTCAATCAACTGCCTCAAAATAGTTTATTGGGTATGATTATTATGTTGTTTACCAGTGATGAGATGTTTACCAGCTGGAGTCCAAAATAAAAAGGGACGTATAAACCAATTTTATAATGCAAGAGAGTTCTGATTTTTGTTAAGTAAAGTACAAGTAAAGTATATAATTGGGAAGCTTGTTATGTACATCAGATGATGGTGCATGGCAGAAGGCAAACCCGTTAGCTAGCATGATCGTGACAAACAAGAGTATGTTATGTACATAGATTAGCACAGCAACCAACTAGAATATGGATTTACTTTAAAGGTAGAAACAATAAGAAGCACTAACATAGTGTAAATCAATTTTGTTTGGCAGGTTGAACTTAAATTATGAAGATTATGAATTCATTTTCTTTTATACAAATTAAAAAATAGTTAAGTAGTTAATTTAGAGATAATATTAATTTTTAATCCCAAACAACATTAACGCTTTGAAAACTCAAGTCCTGATAATTTAAATGCACAATACAAGCGTCAACAGTTCGAAGAGAAAATTTTGTGTAGTAGAGATCCACCTTATCTTGCCTTAAATGCAGCTGAAACTTAGATTTCCATGTTTCTAACAACAGTCTCAACTCCCCATTGTTCTTCTACATCTCTAGCACTTTATTGCTTCCCACCTCAAAAAATATTTAATTTTTTTTTTTTTTTTTTTCAAAAAATCTAGTTTATACAAACAAAAGTCCGACCCTGTCCACGGAATGGGTTTTTCATCTGTATTCTACTCCCTTCCTTCGATTAAAACTTGTGATTTACAATTTCCGAACAGAAAAAAAAATGAACAAGATACGTGATTCAACATTTTTAACAAAGACTGAAAGAACACCGAACAACAAAAAAGAAAAATAATAATTATAATCAGTTCAAGTTGTTTTGGTTGTGGAGATGGATGGATACACACGACCTTGGTATCGAGTAGACTGTCGTCGACGCCGGCCAAGGAACCAGTTCGTTCGTTCGTTCGTTCTTTCTGGCGGTTAGCTTTTTTGTATCGCTAACTCTACACACAAAAAAAAACAAGCGCGCCGAAAAGCAATTGTAACCGTTTAACTTTCAAAAAGTCTTCAACCGGATTTTCGATTTCTTCTTAATTTATTCGTTCGTTGTTCGATGCCACGGATGGCATTGGTTTAGTTCCTTGCAAGTTTTATACCTACCTACCTTTTAGTAGACGAATATAAATGAATACCAACAATAAGCGCAATAAGATGAATATACAAACAGTAGCAGAGCAGCGCGGTGTGCCCAGCGCATTGGCGCTTCAATATTCTTCTGTGACTTGTTTGGTTTAAACATGAGTAAAACAAAGAACAATGCGAAAGAGGTTAACTTGATGTTTGTTTATTAATTCAAGGTTTCTTGCTGTTACTGTGTGCATTGAAGTTCTTCAACATTTTTGAAACGGTCCAGGATCTTGTCTATAGTAGAATTACATAACTTGAATTGTGACAAATAACAGCAATCAATGGTTTCGTATCTAATTAATTTAGTTATCCACTCCAATTTGGCCAGATATCTAACTATATTTTAAACATCAGACAATCAATTAATAAAATCAGACTGTAAATTTTCGCTTGAAGTCAAGCAGAAGATTTCATAAAACTTAGTTAGAAGATAAACCTGAATATGAAGCTGCACCCCTTTGTTTAAAAAACAATCAATTTTTTTTTCGATTCAAAGGAATTCAAAGCATTGGTGGGCAATCATATTTTGCCTTAGTTCACACACAAAATTGGTTAGCTACAGCAAGTCCTCTCTAATGACTTCATTTCGAAGTATAATTTCCTGCTGCTGTGTATTATATTGTGGTCTTTTTTGCCTTTATCCTTGCCAACCATAATGTCATCGATATAATCTACATGGGTAAGCTTATGTTTGTACCAAAAGATATTGGTGACATTCCGAATAAATCTTAAAGATGCAAAATAAAACACCTTCCGCTGTGTTAGTTTGCTATTTTATATCAGTGACTATTGTCTCAAGAATGCAATCTTTCGATTGAATTGCTTTGAACCACATTTGAAGCTCTTTCAAAAAAGAAGACAAGAAGTGATGAAGTTATCGACAATATCGACCGATTGTTCACGAAGGATACAAAAGTTGTTAACTTGATATCTAAGCAAGCAACTGTTTCGAAAGCCCGTTGCATCCTTGTTTCTGGGGCTAAGACCCGATACTGAAATTGCAAACAATTGTTATTACTGTTTTCGGAACTAGAACAACTCTTCGTTGCCGATTTCTTAATTATGTTTATTTGGTTTCTCAAAAACCTGTAAAAAGGGTATTATTCTGAAAAACAGCTCAAACTAGTTAGAAAAAAAAATACATTGGTTAAATTTCTGCTACTTCAGAACTTTGCTGGTAAAGCTTAAGCCTCAGTTCCATTGCTAAAAACAGCTTTACTGAACGTCGGGGGACATCACTTTGAAATAAGAAGTACTCAAGTGTTTTTTTTTTTCTGTATAATTTACGCGTATTCAAGGGGTTATTAATACCCTTAACATGAATTAACATAGTGCGAGCGGTTAGAAAAGTAGGATCGGAGATAAAAGGAGATATCGATGCACATTGGTTTTGAACGTCTGTATATCAAAAGGGGGGGAGGGGGGGGGGGGGGGAGAGAATCGAGCCGGGTAAAGCATTCCACATTCTTGTAGTGCGACTAAAAAAAGAGTCTCTTTACTTGACAGTACGTCCGAAGTTAGGCTCGAGGGTAAATTGATGGGCATTCCTAGCGATGCTAGTGTTACGTGAAAATTGTTTAAGGGAGGGGAGGAATGCATCTGGCTATTTCGCTGGAGCACTGTTTGTGTAAGTAGCGATAAAACAAGGTTACACAAGAAACATTGCGGCATTAAATCCTTTTTTTGGATCCTATCTAGGAGGCGCAAGTGAGTGACAGGAACAGCTGCCCAGGTATGAGAATTATACTCAGGCTTAGGGCGAATGTAGAGAGCCTTCTGCCAGACTCTATCAAATGCTTTTGAAATATCGAGCGCAATGATCTTACTTTCACCAAAACGATGCACAGATTGGTTCCACTGTTCGGTGAGATATACCATCATATCACCAGTGGACCTATTGCTACGAAAACCGTACTGCCGGTCATTAAGAAGCTTTCATTTCTCAAGGTATTTCTTGATCTGAAAATTTATCAGGGTTTCCTCTGAAAGAAGGGACGTAAGTGCAATTGGTCGGTAGCTTGAGGGGATGAAGATCTTTTTTTTTTTGGAAAGGGTTGGACAGATGCTGTTTTCCATTTACTCGGAAAGAGACCTGTAGAGTAGGACAGATGGAAAAGCTTACAAAAATATTGTTTTAAAGATTTTCTATTCTAGAAATACATATGTATTTCAAATTCAAAAACTATTTACAAACGAAGTGCTTGTGATCGGCAGACTGATTATATTATTAGAAACCTCAAAATAATTCTATTTACGTTCTAAAACATGAAATGGGGACTCGCAAGTCTGACTAGTGGTTCTCAAAGGATTTAAAATGCAATTTATCACACGAATTTCTCAAAACTATTTCTTAAACCATAAAGAAATCTTCCCATAAAGCATGCTGTAGAGTATATTGAAATAAAAAACTTTTCTTTGGTTTGATTTCAATGGCGTTATGGTTAGCGTGCGAATCATGCGATAACAATCCTTACCATGAATTTAATTTATGCCTGCCGTTCGGATTCGGTGGAAAGTTGTTCCATTCATCGACAAACAAACTGGACTAGTTCAGAGTGTGGTGTAAGTCAATAGACTTTGGCTCCTTCTGAAGCTTTTCTGCCATAATTTGTTTTATTTGAAAAGAAAATGATCGGTTGCCACTTAGCTGATAAAATATTTTTCTAAAGACAAATTCATAAAAGTACATATATTGTTTTCTAAACTTAAAAAGGTTCTTTCTCTGATCGGATTTCAGCGAGTTCGGCTTTTTTGCAGCGTTAGCAAATGTAATTACCATCGTATGCTGATACTGTCTTTACTCCTTTGAACGTTTTGTTTCAGTCCATTGTGAATCCTTTCTTACATTTGCTCACTATAAAGATTGGAAGTTACTGATTTCGAATGCTGCCAAATGATGATATGACTAAGCAATAACTTGGCTTGGCTTGTCTAATAAATTTGTTTGTGTTTGTTGCAGCGACTGTTATACAACCTGATGGCAACTCCTTGGGTGCAACAGCTGATAACGACAGCAAAGACGGTCATCCAAATCCGGAAAAAGAATGGTTCTACGAAGATCTGGAGCTCACGCATGTTGAAGAATTCGAAGAGGATTTCGACTCAGATGCTGATTTTGATGATTCATACAACAACCGTAAAAGAAAACGTGCTAAACCTGCAAAGAAACCTCCAGCAAATCCTGATGCCACACCTAAAAGAGGCCGGAGAGGTAAACAATTATTTGATATTAATTTAAAAAACCTTTTAAATTTGTATATTATATTTAGGAGGACGAAGAAAGGGGGGAAACACAGATGGTGAGCCGAGAAGGCGATCCAACGCTATTGCCAGTGCATCCTTTAACACAAACTCTTGCGCTTCACCACTTAACACTCTGGACGACCAACCACTATCTATGCTTACGTCTATCGACAAAATGCCCTCCGAAGAAGCTGAATCAAGTCCGAAAAAGGGCAGCACATGTGCACAAGTCGGAGGAGGAGGCGGTGTCAATAAAATGAGAACTGAACGCGACGCAACAGCACATCCATCACCATACTGCGATTTCTGTTTAGGCGACGCGCGTGAGAACAAAAAGACAAACATGCCGGAGGAACTTGTCTCTTGCTCTGACTGCGGTCGGTCTGGTCATCCGACCTGCCTGCAGTTCACACCCAATATGATCATTTCCGTAAAACGCTACCGATGGCAGTGCATAGAATGCAAATACTGTTCGATATGTGGCACCTCTGATAATGACGACCAGCTGCTCTTTTGTGACGATTGTGACAGAGGCTACCACATGTATTGTCTCTCGCCACCACTCATAACACCCCCCGAAGGTTCGTGGAGCTGTAAGCTATGTCTGGACGAGTTCCATAGTGGAGATAAATAAATAATGCAGCACCGACACTTACTAGATTCTTTTAATTTGCTTTTTTTTATAATTTCGTTTCTATGTAAGGTACTTGTAGTATAAAGTATATAATAATGTATGTATAGTGTATGTGCGCATATTGCGCAATTTTATGTTTGTTCTAAGTTAAAATTCTTTTTTTTTTTTTTTACTATATATGTATGTGTATTATTAATATCTTTAAACAATTTTTAATCTTAAGATAAAAGCTATAACAATAAGACAAACCCAACTTTAAAAGATAACAAAAAAGGCAGCGCGTTAAACAAAAACGCTTTTACATTAGATCATAAGAATTTCATTCAAAAACAAAGAAACAAACAAGTATTCCAAAATTCTTTTAAAAAAACTCGTGCTTTAAAAAACAAAAATGAGAATTTGATATAATCGATAAGTGACGTTTGTGTAGTCTGAATTTATTTAAAAATTAATTCAGTATTTCAACAGTATTAATGGGATTTTTATTTTCATACATATTTTGTTGTAAAAAAAAAACAGTACATACTTCAAACTAATTGCTTGCTTGACTATAAAAATGCCAAAAAACAATAAAAATTCCTTAACAATATTTTTGTACTTATTTTAAAATTAGAAAAGTTTTTGTTTAATGCTAAAAAAAAAAAATAAAATCAAGGGGTCACAAGTTATATTTATTATTGTGAGCAATTACAGAACTTATTTTGTGTAAGCACTTCTTGTGATAGCCAGAAAGTTAAAATTTCGCAACAATATCGAGCGCATGTAAAAAGATGAATAGAAAATAAAAAAAATATAATGTGAAAACAAAAACTTCACTTTTAGTTAGAGATCTCTAGATTCGATTGAAATTTCTCTAAGGCATCGGCAGATAACTATGTGAACCTCGACTACGTTTGAGTTATCTTGCATCTTTGTTATAAGAATAATGAAAATAAAAAGGAGTTTGACGCAATAAAATAAAAAAAAATTGTTTTTTTCACGAGTTCAATTTAGCAGAATATTCACAAAGTCTCATCTCCCATTTTCTTCAAACACATGAAACAAGCTATTTTCCTCCAGTCAACATTCCCTTTCGCTTTCTAATTTTTGAAGTTCCTTTCCAAACTTTACCTCAATTACGACTGTTCGCTTTTGATTATGTATTTTGAAATGCGAATTTGAAGTGATATGTAGCTTCTTATGGGAGGGTAAACCTCTTTGTAACGTAACGCGTTACGGCGCCATTCTGTCTGGCTTCCCCTTCACTCACGCATACGGAAGCAGTAGGCAGGCTCCTCCTTTCTCACTTCAACCTACACCGCTAGCCGTTAAATAACCTTTCCTCACATTATCATATTAATATACATAAAGTTTAAATAACACCCTATGCTATCTCAAGTTAAACAATTTCAATATTAAATAGTTCAACTAAGATTAATTTATGTTATGTTATATTCTGTCGAGCGTCCAGAGACGCACACGTTTTTTTCGTTATCTCGTCTAACTTTTCATTTATTTTTCATAAATCTTCATCTTTTCAAAAGTTTGACAATTGTTTTCATACTTCCTTTCCCTTTGTTCACTCGGGGAACATATCATTCTGATAGCCAATGGAACAAGCAAAATTGTTTCTGTTTGGTTTTAACACACGTACCAGCTTCACAAGTTTTGCCAGTGTGTCGTGGTGAAAAGGGATTATTGCTTGCTCCCCGTATTCAATACGGCTCACTCAACTTCGCCATTGTATTATAAACTATAGTATTACCAATTGAGGTGCGCCATCTATCGACGAAAAACTAAGGAAGCAACAACAATTTCATTTTAATTGTTGTTGATTGTTGTTGCTTCCCATCATATTCTAGAGCTTAGTTTTTCGTCGATAGGTGGCGCACCTCAAGTGGTAATACTATAGTTTATATATACAATGTCTATGTTATCAGATTTTGGTTCGAAAATATGTCATGTGTCGACATTATCAAAACTCTCGAAAATGCTGCGTGCGAAAAGACACTCCACAATTAATACTCTGTGGCTAATAAAGGATGTTTTTTTTAGCTGCATGAGAAGTTTCGAGGGTTTGACAGTTGAGAGTGTCAAACTGTGTTGACATTTCTGTTCAGTGAGGTTTGGCAATTTATAACGAGTTGTTTAACGCCAGAACAACGCTTCGAAATTGAGGAAAATTATATTAAAAAAATTAAATCTGCACTGTGTCCATTTTACGGTGAACATAAGGCTTTTTTTTCTTTTTTAGTTCACATCAGCGCCTGAAATGTCAAAACAAAACAAGTGTTTCTTGTTTGCTTCAGAGACTTCAGAGCATAGAGCTGAATAAAAATATAAACGTCAAAAGTGAGACGCTTCCAAATCAATTCAATAGGGTTTTTAAGCAAACGGCAATATATTTCTTTCTCACTCAGTGGCCCTAGCTATTATTATTTTATCAAAAGAGAAGTATCCAAACGCAATGCGGATACTTCTCTTTTGATAAAAAGTACTCCTTAGCGTCGCGTCGCCTGGAAATAAAAAAAAGTTAAAATGGCTGACGAGGGTATTTTAAATGTTAAAAAAAACTTTATTCAGGGTTTCAGGAAAAAGAAATAACAGCAAAGTGCTTAAATTCGTTTTATAAATAGTTCAGAGGACGTCAGAGAAAACTCAATATACTAGAAAACTCTGTTTAGAGCTCTTTTCTGAATGAAAAAAGAAAAAAACACCTACAATCAGCCTAGTGAGCAAGCAATTGGCCTCGTCAATAAGCAAAATTACCGTATATGGAGAGAAAACAATCCTCAAGTTGTTAACATTACCTCCATTAAAATTGCCAATTTATTGCCAAATCAATTTTGTGACTTTTTGCCAGAAGTGGTCCTTTTAATTGGCCCCCTCGACCCTCGTCCGTGCGACTTAACGCCTCTCAAATACTTTTAATGGAGCTATGTGAAGTCATTGGTTTATGCCGATAAACAAGCAGCTCTTAATAAAGCGTAGGAAGCTAATATTCAAGCCACCATTGACGCCATACGGCCTGATTTAATGGAAAAAGTAGTGCAAAATTGAACTGATCAAATGGACTATGTAACTCATAGCCGCGGCGGACATAATTCATATTTAAAAATGACACTCGGAAGTGTCATTTGTTTACCATGGAAACGGTTTCAGACGACTCTTGGATACGGATACCGGGATAATGTACGTCTCATTTTGTTGGCAGTTGAAAAATAATTATTGAAATTTAATGATGCAATGAGGTACATATTAATTTAAAAATTAAGTTCGGAGCAGCTTTGTTGTTTTTTGACATTTTAGGGAGATGCACTGACAGTTCTCAGTACGCCATTTATATTGAATTCCATGCAAGAAAAAAATCACTCTCGATTTAATCTCGAGCACTTTTCGTTTTCCATGTTTTTTCCATACAAACAAAATTGACATTCTTAAACGTCAGTTTGGAAATTTGGTTTTCACATTGTGGTTTGTGAAAAGGAACACATTTATAAGCAAAATAATATATAATATATATAATACATATTATGTACTGCACATACTATGTACATATTATGTACATAGTATGTGCAGTACATAATATGTACATACCTAATAGAAATATAATATAAAAATTCAAATATAAAAAGTCGTTTTACCTTTCTTTTTCTTTTCTTTGTGACATATTGAACTCGTATCTTAACTCTTCCCAACCAACTGCCAAGTTGGTACATGCTCGGGTAAGTTTAATTTCGCTTCGTAAAATCGAAGTTTAAGTCATAATCCAATTTCGGCGGATTGTGATGAGCTGTGTTATATTAATTTTTGACGTGTAAAGACATAATTGTTTAAATTAAATGTATTTTCACTTTAACCTGTCAGTTTGGAGAAAAGCTTGTTATCCAAATAAAAGAAAATTTTTCTAATGGTAATTTTTTTTATTATTTGACATGTTTTTAAATATTGTTCGTTATTTTAAAAATCTGACATCATCTTGTTTTCCATTTAAAAATAATAAATAAAAATTGGCATTAGAAACAGATAATTTTACAATTTATGAGTCTCGCGAAATATGTTTCTATTAAGTATAGCATTTTAAAAATTAAAAAATTCATATAAAATAACAGTAGTTTACACTCTTTTAGAATAATTATAAATTTATACATTTTGATAGACAATTTCTTATATATTGCATTTCCTTATAATTGCTCAGGTAAGGCCATTTCGAGTGATAAGTGTTTTAATTTTTCGAAAAGTATAATTTATACATAACACCTACTATTAAAAGAAAAGGGAAAATCGAGAATATACACCGATAGCCCAGAAAAACAAAGGCTTGAAAATATGAAAATTTTAAAAGACCGAAATGTTCGTGATAAAGAAGAAAAACAAAAACTTAAGAATCTTAACTCAGCAAAGAAGTTACTAGGTATTAAAACAGCTAAAAAAAGAAAAATAAGGAAAAGTCTAAAGAAACCTGAGCCACAGTCAGATTCAACAAGTTCTTCCAGCGACTTCGAAACGAAGGAGATTTCATCAGATTCGAAATTTTACATATCATCTAACGATTCTAATGTTGATGAGGTTGCTCATACACAGCTGACTTCTGAAAATATTAATATAAACGATTTTGTCCTCGTAAAGCTTGAAAATTCAAAAACCATCAAACACTTTGTTGGAAAAATCATCTTCAAATACGATTGTGGAGACTTTCAAGTCTCCTATTTGAGAAAAAAACCATCGGGAACATTTGTTTTTCCTGACGTAGAGGATGAAGCTTCTATTCATTTAAATGACATTGTATTGCTGCTACCACAACCTTCCGTAATAAAAGGTACTACCAGGATGGCATCTCTCTTTAAGTTTAAGATGAACCACTCTTCGTATAGGTTGTAAAAACACTTCGTAAACAGCTGGACGATCTGCGTTTGGGAAACTCCAAGGGAACAGTCGTCGATACCCCGACCAGTTTCCGGACCATGTAAACAAAGGCTACAACACATTTCTACATCATATAGTTAAATGAAATGAGTGCTTTTTGACCAATCAAAGCGGACGGTTGTTTTAATTCCTTCGGTTCGGTGTATTAAATAAACAGTTAAAAAATAAACCTTTAACACATTAATTTTGCCAACATTTTTATTTTTTATTTTTCCAAAAGAAAAGGCGTGACGAGTTTAAAGAAATGTAAGGTTAACTTAAGTATAAGATATCACGAAATCCAGCGTGCTTTTGGGTATTTCCTAAAACAATAAATAACATCAGTTTTTTTGAAGACTAAAACATTCAATTGTAGGGAAAACATTTCCATCTACGTCACCAAGAATCCAAATATGTATACTTAAAAATCTGTCACATCATACGTCACAAGTACCAATCCAAATGCCATCGACATAAAAAAGCGATTAAAGTGACATATCCCCAATTCCATCTATACGCATGGAAATCAACCAACATGATACTTTTCACGTCATCGATAGCAACACATTTATTCCTATACGGACATCCAATAATTTCCTATTTATTTGCAGATATCGGACTGCGCCACAATTTGTGCCCGGTGCACCTATTACGTCACCAAGATAGCCACTCACATTAATCTGATTTACCACCAAAATACAATAGCCACAAACATGTCATGTAAAACCATATCATATTTTCATTTATTATAGCACTTCACGTGCAAAACACATCGAAATTCGACAATAAATTGTCAACCGTAAGTCACTCCATCTATTGGCAAATAAGAACAAAGTATAATTTGATCCCTCATTTGGACCAACCTTCTAAATATTTCTGCCATGAAAAGGAAATTTAGCAGGAAAAATCTAGAAGGGGATATTTTTTTTGGGAACTTAGACAGGAAATTGGGCAACCTCGCATTTCCTACCACAAAAACTCGTTCATTTTATCATCAACCACAGAAGTGTAAAAATCTAGAAACCTGAAAAGAAAAATAGAAATTAAAGTGTGAATCTGTAAAGTTAAAACACAAAAAAGGTGTTAGAAAGTTAAATAAAAGTATAGTGAATATATTTTAAATAAATGTAAGTAAAAATATATAGAATAAATGACAGAATTAGTGGGATTAAGACAAACAAACAAAATTCATAGTGAAATGCAGTGGATTTACTGAAAAGGAGAAAAAGATATTGAGGTTAGCAGACAGGAATACTGAGAACTAAAAAGAAGAATCTGAAATTAATGAGAAATCCGTCAATTGAAGCATGTTTTATGCTGCGACAAGAAATTTTATAAAATGTGAGTAAACTTTTTTTTTTTACATTATTTTTTTGTGCGTGCATACAATTTTCATGGAATCACAGGACGAGACAAAGCCACGCTCGAATTCCACCCGAACTATAAAATCCAATTCGTATCCATGCGATACACAAATCTAGATGCAAGAATTAAAGCAAAGTCTCCCAATTTTTGTTTCTTTTGTGCAGCATGTGGTCGAGACCAACGCCGCGCCGCCTCGCACAAGTAGGAGATTGCAACACATGTCTAGCCACGCGGAAGACAATCCATGTAAGCCAATTTAAGCTGCGACGTCATATGTGAGAATATACGTATAGACGCAGGGAAAGAAAAAGCAACCAGAAAGAAGCAGAAAGACCCTACGAGCGCGAGACGGCGCCGATTTTATTTTACCTTTATATATTCAATTTATATATATATACCATTTATATACTATTCTTATATTTTTATCTTATTCGATTACATCGTATTCTTAGATAAAATTGACTAGTCATCATCATAGTATTTTTGTGTTCCATCTACGCAAACAACTACCTATATACGTAGAAATACTGAATCAGAATACGGTTGTAGCAACCTCTCAACACATAGATATAGTATTTCAGTAAGATTTGTGCTAACTAAGAATAGATTTCTCTCGTGCTAGTCAAATAATCAGCACCCAAAGATACAGCAACTTCGAGCAAAGTGTGTGAACTCACGTGTCTGAACGTTCCATGGTCAGTCGACCGGAGAACCCTCATATCGTGCGGCAATCTATCAATCAAACCACATGCGGTGATAGAACCGCATGGTAATCCAATTCTCGGTTGTAAAACACAACGTAATTGGCAAGTCAACGCTACGAAGGTTCTACCCAAGGACCCACCGAATACGGCTACGGCTAAGAAAAATCATTAGTGTGAAAAGACAAGTTTTTTTTACACGGTAACAACAGCGGAACATCTACACCACAGAACATTTTCGAGATCCAGCTTTTCTTATGAAAGAACATCAAGTATTTATGCATAAGGACATCTCTTCAAGATTGTGTAACACGCTTTTCTTTTATTGAAATTAACTTCATTCAAATTATAGTAGAAATTAGAACCATTCCACTTTTTGCGAATATATCGCCCTAATTCAGATGTTTAAGCCTAAACTAATTTGAACATCTTTGCTACACCCCCTTCCAGGTTTACATTTAATTGTCAAGAAGAGACACTATAATCTCGCAAGTGATTATGATCGTGGTTAGCATCAAGAATGAGATGAAATGAAATCCCTTTGTGTGTAATTGTGATAAGAAGATAAATTCCTAAACCCCCCCCCCCCTCTCTCAGCTCAAACAAGAAGAGTTATCTTTAATGTTTAACATACTTTCGATCCGTCAATATTTTTGATATCATTCAACTAGCCTCATATCAACGGCACTCCCGAGTACGTCTCAGGAGGGTGCAGTCATCATTGTGAACAATCAACTAATATATAACGAACATCAACATAATAATTAACATCTATAAATTGAACCGTGACACAAGCGTCACGCATCATTATCCTGGAAAGAGTGCACTGCCTCCGATGGATATACATGGTGAGTCAGACAAGTTATATGATATTTAATCACATAATAGATACGTAAATAGAATCCCGCTTCAGACAATATGGATTCAGATTTGTGATCAGATCTATGAAATGAAATTTTAGTCAACAATAAAAGAAGATAAACGTTGATGATTCTACGAAATAAATTCATCATTTTTGTGGCAACTGAACATCTTTGATAGGTGTCTTAACTACCGATAGGTATCTTTATTATATATAGGATTTTCTTAGAATTAAGGAATTTAGTTTGTTAAGGATTTTAGATACGTACGAATTCATTTAGTACATAATTTTTGGTAAATTTAGATTTAAGACTTTTTATATGAATAAAATTTATAGAATTTCTTTTATAACGTTAATCAGCAATTCTTTTCATTGAGTAGTATTGACATATTTGAATTTCGTGATGAATCATATAATGAAACTTTTTTGAAAAAATTTTCAGGATTGTAAGTATGCATCTTTAAGTAACAGGTTCGGTGGGGATTGGATTGGACTTCTCCCCTCTCTCTCTTGTCGGTCTACAGTAGAATGGGTCAGTTGTTTATAGTTTAGATATAGATTTTGAGTGAATGTGTTGAAATGTCGTTTGATATGAACCAAGAAGTTGAAGTATGATTTAAGTGTGAATGATTTATAGAGTAATATTTTGGAGGTTGGTTTAGAGATTAGATTTAGTTTAGAGGTATAGTTTTAGGATGAAGTGATGTTCGTTTGAACTTTACTTTTTATTATGTTTAGGGGTTCCATCGACTATTATTTCAAGCACTGATTGGAACCAAGGTTTATTGATGTTGGTTAACAACAACAATAATATTGGGAGGGTTACGAGTGCTGGGGTGTCGTTAACATCTTGAGACACCCCCATACCATTACAAGCCGCCGACCCATATCGCTGAAACCATCTGGATCCATTGCAAGCGATGTTGTGCAAGTCCATGATGGATGCTACCATCTACATCCATCTATAAGAAGAAGCTACGAAGTTTATCAAGGTTTGTGGTACAATTTGTTTAGTAGGGTTTGCTATCTCTATGTTTCGGTGCATATAAAGTAGAGAAAGTCGAAGATATTCATCACGAAACTGCCTTAGCATTCTGTGTTTTGGTAGGCGTCTGACGCGTAGGTTAGGTTTGTGTAGAACGGGCCCCCATAAACAATTTAAACAATACAAGTGAACAACAACATAACTTGAAAGTCTGCAGATAACGACAAAAAAAAACACATGTAACCAGCTGACACAAGATTGCAAGAACCGCACCCCATATGCTCCTGGGTGAACCAGAGCCACATGCTGCAGGCCGTCGCATGTCTTGGTGGATAGCACCCTTAGTCCGCGCCGATTCAACTACAACCCATACAGAGAAGCCACTCTTGTGTGGAAGATTATTGATAGGTTAGTGTCTGAGGTTAAAACGCACTGTTAGGGATGAAGATCGGAAGAGGAAGGGTACAGGAAAGGGTATTACTGGTGTTGAGTCTACCGGAAGGGTAGGTGCAGGGGTCGCAGGCCTTTGCTCTTGGAATTTCGAAGACAGTATATTCAGTCCGACTCTACACTTCTGAACGAGGACCGATCATGGTGTTAGTCACCCATCACACAGTTCTGAGATGGAGAGTTAAGGAAGCCCAAGGTAATAGTATAGCTCATAGATCTGTTTATAGTAATTTTGTAAAGTCGAGGTAATAGAAGGTGTTACAAGGGGACTATTTAGGGGGCTAAAGAATTCTTCTATCAGGGTGTGTGGGTTGGGAGACATCAAGGTTGATTGAAGGCAAACAATGTCACCTACGTTTGACCAATCCTTTGCTGATGATGGAAGTGCGGATGAGTGCTGGACTATAGGGAACCACCTATAGGGAAGTGTGAATGCAGATTCCATCTGAAGCGTTTCTGCGTGCGTATACTAATGTTTAGGGAGTATGAAGAGATGAAGTGTTGTGCGTTGAATGAACGGTGTAAAGTCGATTTCTGTCTTTCTTTGCCTTGACAACATTTTCTTCCGTTACAGAATGATTGTGACGTATTACAATCAACCACGACCATCTTCGATCATTATATTTATATTCTTTTTATTCATTAATTTCTTCGTTACACAATTTTCTGCGTAAATCGCGAAAACAACATTCGGAGAAGAAGATACAACAACGAACTATACGATCTGTACAGCGACATAAGCCTAGCCAGAAAAATTCGAATCCAAAGACTAAGATGGCTATAGATCGAATGGACACCGACGCTCAAGCTCGTAGTCTTCAGCGCCAAACCCGAGGGAGTCAGAAGCCAAGGTAGACCTCATCTTCGATGGAGCGACCAGACCAGGTAGAGGGAGACATCCGTCAACTTGGAGTGCGAAATTGGAGACAGCAGACTAGAGATCGAGCCGGCTGGAGGGGCATTCTCAGCAAGGCCCAGGAGCACCACGCTCCAGTGGCGCCATCATAAGTAAGTAAAGTAAGTAAAACATTCAATACCAAATCCTTCCCACTAACCTCAGAATTGGTGGCAGGGTGAAATTTAAGGAGAAAAAAAAGACTCCATCGAGGAAGATCATCCTAGGAAAACATTTTTTTTGCAACATGAATAGCCCACGTAAACTCAAGGCTGCTCAAATCCTTATAAGGTCCATAAGGAGGGAATGTTAAAGTATCAGTATCTTAATACATAAATGTCGCCATATGGTTGTTTGAAAACCATTATAACTTTGAATATTGAGAATCTTTTCGTTAATTGTTTCTTGTTCTATATGTATAACAGTTTATTTTCATCGTTTATGCGAATAAAGTTCTGATTGAGTACCTATGATCTAAGAAGAGTTTAGAATCAGAAAGATTGATATAGAGATGTGATGTAACTTTACAAGTGTTCGGTTGAGTCAACGTGTCGTGTGAGAAATATTTACTCCGGTGTTGAACACGCTTTTAGCATTATGTTTGCACCTCAATGATTAATGATACGCGCCATCTGCCGACAAATTCAGAACTAAATTCAACCAGACGTCAGCACTTCAGCACTTTTTTTGCGTTTATATAAATCTTCTAAATACAAACTGCGTTCAATTTCAGGTTATGGCCCAGTTGGTCACAAACAATTGATTATAAGATTTAGTCAAAGAGTCACGAAAGCAGCAAGGACGAGACTAAGAAAATTAAAAAAACGGCATCGGCGTCCCTAATTTTCGTTTTTCATCAGGTCGAACACATCAGTTCCAGCAACATTCGAGAAGCTTGATGGTAGATCGAATTTCATAGATTGGAAGTACGCCATGAAAATTCACCTCATAAATAGTGAATTATGGGAATTCGTCCATGGCACAAAGTGCAAGACTGGATTCTGATGGCACTAAGTCTGATACAGAGCAGGAGTCTGGCACTAAGGTTAATGCAAAACAGGAGTAACGTGCTTTGGCGGCAATTGTGGGAAAACACACATTTTTATAGACATCCGTGATCTAGAAATTGAGAATGGAGGTTCGCCAGTGAAATTATAGAAAAAAAAAACAATTATACGCAAAAAAATAGATTGAGGTAAAGTGCATTACAGTGATTAATTGTGTATATTTAAAAAAAATTAAAAATAATATGTATTGCTGCGTTAAATTGTGTAAAAATAGCAATGTTAAGAGTTAATGGAATGTTTCTTTTCACAAGTTAGTATTTTTTTCATTAACAACCAAATGTTCATTGAAGTGATGTTTAAAATATATTAACAATATGGTAGAACAATTCTATATGAATTTTGTATCGTACTAAGCTACGAAAATAATAAATTCCTTGATAACACAAATGTACAATTTCAATAAATTTTGCTACTATCTATCTGTCGAATTGCAAGTTGAAATAAGGGCCAGATTATTTTTAATTGGTGATGGTAAAGGCGCTGAAATCCTTAAAGCGCCCGTAATAAAATCAAAACCAACAACCTCAAAAAAGTTGTTTCTTTTTACTGTTCAGACTTTTGCTTGTTGTTGTTCAAAAAGTTTCGTTTTCCTTCCCTCATCGCGTCCATAAAATGAACAACACATTGAGCCCAGGAAAAGAAATTGCAAAAATGTCAGACAAGTCAACGGGACTCAGTGGAAATAAAAGCAACTTTGGCTTGTGGCAAAGAATACTGCCGGAATTCGACGGAGGAGCTAGTGCAGATGTGTGGCTTTCATAATTGAAAAATGGTGAAGAGGTCTACAAAGTCGATGAAAAAAACCCACACACACTGTTGGAGCAAAGTAAATACATTTTAGTATGCATAACACTTACAAAAGTGAGTAATGTCGAGGAACATACCTCTTTTTATTTACTACACGCAATTTCCGTCGTACACATGTACTACATTACCCGACCACTCAACTTCATTGCGGTACTTTTCAGACGCGTACAAAAATATTTCCTTTTTATAAAATAAAACAACAATATTCTTTTCAAACAATCATTTCAACTTGAATTTATTGAATTCAAGCCTGAAAATACTCTACGAGTTTAATTGACAACAATATTTGTCATTAATGTCACAACAAGCATATGTGTCACCATCTGGTGATATCTTTCACAACCAAATGTGCATCAAACCTGAGTCAACCTTCTCAAGAATTCAATTGTAAAAGGAAACTGACACTTTGGTTTATTGGATAAAGGGAAGACGAATTTCCTCACAGGAAATTGGGATCACTCACTGAGAACTGAGCGATGTTCTGCCATTTCATTTTTACAATCGCCAGAAAGTAGAAGTTAAAAGTTAGAAAAAAAAAAAAAAATTCTGGAATAAAAGAAATTATAAAGTGTGAAAAATATTGAAATTAAAAAGTGTGTTAGAAAATAAAGAGTAGTAAATTATAACGAATAAATAGTGCAAGTCGTACAGACAAAGCAAGGATATTCATCATCATAAAGTGAGTGGTGGAAAAATCGAACCAAACAAAGTAAAGAAAAGAAGCCTGTGGAAGAAGAAATATAACCCTAATGGGATTGTTGCGACGCAATACAAATTTTACATATATATTGCAAGTAAGTTTGTGAGATAACTATACCCAATCAACAATTTATAACCTGAGTTACAAAATTACCGCGTTAATAATATTACTTTAAATAACCTTGGTCATAAAGTGGTCTGTAATTGGTTAATTTATGAACTGTAGTTATTTACCAGTAAAAATAAGTATTAATTTCAACTTTAGTTTAATTCAGGTAAGAATTTATCCCTAAAACATGGTTATTTGTGAGCGTCAGTTAGATTTTGGTTCTAAAAAAAATTTTTGACAGCGTGGTTAAAATTTAGATTATTTTTAACCGCAATGTAACTTTTAATTAATTTTCGGTTAAACAATAACCAGTTTAAGTGGTTAAAAACAAACTACGTTAGAAATTGGTTTCAAAATAACTTATTTTTTTAGTTGCAAAATAACCAGATCTAGTTTTTTGACAGCGTGGTTCAAATTTAGATTATTCTTTAACCGCAATGTAACTTTTAATTAATTTTCGGTTAAACAATAACCAGTTAAAGTAGTTAAAAACAAACCACGTCAGAAATTGGTTTCAAAATAACTTATTTTTTTAGTTGCAAAATAACCAGATCTATTTTCGGTTAAACAATAACCATGTTTAAGTGGTGAAAAACAAACCACGTTAGAAATTGGTTTCAAAATAACTTATTTTTTTGGTTGCAAAATAACCAGATCTATTTTCGGCTTCAAAATAACTTATTTTCTTCTGCAAAATAACCAGATCTATTTTTGGCTTCAAAATAACTGTTTTTCCTAGTTGTAAAATAACCAGTTCACTTTGTTGCTTCAAAATAACTTATTTTCTTTGTTCTCAGTTTCCATTTCTATTTCATCGAAAATCAGTATTACCACCAGGTTTCATTTTGAATGAGCCCCAAATGCTGAAAAACTGCAATTATTTGAATCCAAATCCAAACCTTTGTATGTCTAAATTATATAGTACGTGCATGAAGTACTAAAACACTAAAGTCGGTCATCTGGATTTTACCTGACGTAAGCTACTTTCACATAAAATATTCCACACGATATCAATAAAACAACAAAATGTCACATTAAGCGAGAACTATAATAATTTTAAACATACAAAGGTCCAAATAGAAACATTTCAAGAAATTGTTTGCAGGGGTAACACTGATCGCGATTTTCTGTTTTGTTTCTCTCTTTTTCATATTTTTTTCGTTTTTGCATAATCTAACCAGTTTAGTTTTAGTTGAGTGCGTTGCGTCGTCGGTCGTTGTCGTGGTAGTCTCGTCTCTCGTGGTGGTTGCTGAAATAAATAATAAAGTTTAAAGTGAAATAGTGCTACAATTAACAAATAGTAAATTGAAAAAAGGTAAGCAATTAAATGTTTAATAACAATTATAAAATCCGATTTTGATATGGTGGTGTTTTTATACTTTTCTAAAACAATTGTTGCTGTGTTGAGTTATTTTTTTACTTTTGTTCATAGGTAGTAGAAAAATAACCACAGCTGTGTTTTTTCAGTTATTTTATTACTTTTGTTCATAGGTAGCAAGTAGAAAAATAACCACAGCTGTGTTGTTTGAGTTATTTTTTTACTTTTGTTCATAGGTAGCAAGTAGAAAAATAACCACAGCTGTGTTGTTTGAGTTATTTGTTTACTTTTGTTCATAGGTAGCAAGTAGAAAAATAACCAAAGCTGTGTTTTTTCAGTTATTTTTTTACTTGTGTTCATATGGAGTAAGTAGTAAAATAACTTGAGCTGTTTAATAATAATTTTAAAATCCGATTTTGATATGGTGGTGTTTTTTTTACTTCTCTAAAACAATTTTTTTTGGTAACGTTTTTTTTGTGTTCATATGGAGTGAGTAGGAAAATAACTTGAGCTGTTTTTTCAGTTATTTTTTTACTTGTGTTCATATGGCGAGCGATTGCTTTTTACTTTATATGATACTGTGTTGACCCACATTTAGTTCACTTTGTACTCTTCTACTGGACAGTTCGTTAATTTTAATGTTCAGTTTGCTTCGTGCTTTAAAAAAAACACAATTTAATATTCCTTGAGCTATATTCAACTCGCCTTGTATCCCTGATTTTAATATTCAGTTCGTTCGTGTTCTTGAAAAAAAAACAACAATTTAATATCCCTTGAGCTACATTCGACTCGCCTTGCATCCTTAATGTTAATATTCAGTTCGTTCGTGTTGTTGAAAAAAAAAACAACAATTTAATATTCCTTGAGCTATATTTAACTCGCCTTGCATCCTTCAATTTAAAAAAAAAGATTACTTGTATAGAAAAATTAATTCCATTATAAAACTTAAAATTTGTAGCCGGTGCGGTTTCCAACCGCACCAAGTCAACATCCAGACAACAGCCGCAATTTTTATCAAAAAACATATTTTTTTTTTACATACACAAAAAACCAACAAGGTAAAATCAGTGGAAATTGTTTGACGATTTATACGTCAAACATATACATATCTCTGATATCTTTAATCATTTTAAAAAACTAATACATTTTGTACTAAATAAAGTCAAATTGAACTTGTGCGACGATTTATACGTCTCACACATATGGTTTGACAATTGCTGAAAATTTTTTAACAAGGTTATTTTAAATAAAGTCAAATTGAACTTGTGGGACGATTTTACGTCTCACACATATGGTTTGACAGTTGCAAAAAAAAATTTATTTGATATATGCGTATAAGTTTTGTCAATTGTATATACTTATAATAAGAAATATCAGAAGTTGAATACAAAAAGTACGCCTCGTTTTTTTGCGTTTTTATTTAAAAAAATATTCTTCAGAGGAATAAAACCTTTTTTGAGTCATTTCACTTTGAAAAATATATAGGTAATATGCGTAGTGTTGAAAGTAATCCAATGACACTTTCTGAAAACATTGGTTGTGAAATTTCTGGTGTTGAAAACCTTCAGCTCATCTAATCATAAATATGAAAATGACATTTCGGATAGTGATATTGATTATTTAGAAGTTCCTACCAATTTAATCGCGTCCCCTCCACGGAAGATACCGATGTATGTATGTAAAAGTAGTTTTTTAGTTTTAATCATCGTTTTGTGCTGGCCGGTCGTCCGCGAATAAATCGTAGACTTAATGTAATTTCATTCATAAGAAAACTTTCATTCTCCTCAATAAATAAAATCGACTAAATTTGAAGAGTATCAAATAATGACCCTCAAGCATAAATCTTGAAGAGTATTCTTTCGAATCCGAAGTCGTATAAATTGTATAATTCGGATTCTTTTTTTGTGGACTACTGACATGAAAGTAGCAAGACCCAAATCAGATCCCGTGTACCTGGGGTGAAAATATTTTATGAAGAGTAAATGCCCAGACATGTGGTAGAAATTGTGTTGGGAACTAAAGAAATAAATTCATTAGCTGAGCAATTGATCAAACTTTTTCCTTTTGAAAATAAGGTCTTAAAACAATAGCTTAAAATAAAAGATGGGAGCAGAGCCAGAGGTTAGCTTTATTCAACTTACAACAAAATCAAATTACTAAGAAAAAAAGGAATTTTACCCACACGACCAAAACACAACGGTTGTTTAAGATCGGGTAATTCATCGTCATCGTCAACTTCATAAACATCGTGCCCATCACCGCCAGATATTACGCAAAGTAAGAAAAGTATCCAGCGTCGTGATGGGAAAACTTTCGAAAAAAGACTTTATTTTACAATCTGATTCCGAAAATAGTTTGAACCTCGAACAACAATACATGGTGAGTAATACTTGTATTGGACAAAAAAGGGGTGTAGATTATTTCATAGGAATATTTACGTTTTTTTTTATTTCACTAGAACGTTCAACAGATCCTACAATCCAACATCAGAGGCAAATCATTGCTAAAAAAAGTCCCTTTAACTCTGCAGAAAGAAAGGATGTAATATCAACTTTAGTTGACTTTGCTCTTATTAATGAAATTGTGTTGGGAACTTAAGAAATAAATTCATTAGCTGAGCAATTGATCAAACTTTTTCCTTTTGAAAATAAGGTCTTAAAACAAAACTTTTTACTAATAATGATTTATTTCATAGAATTGTTACTACGTGCCTAGTGGAGATGGGGGCAGAGCCAGAGGTCAGCTTTATTCAACTTACAACAAAATCAAATTACTAAGAAAAAAAGGAATTTTACCCACACGACCAAAACACAACGGTTGTTTAAGATCGGGTAATTCATCGTCATCGTCAACTTCATAAACATCGTGCCCATCACCGCCAGATATTACGCAAAGTAAGAAAAGTATCCAGCGTCGTGATGGGAAAACTTTCGAAAAAAGACTTTATTTTACAATCTGATTCCGAAAATAGTTTGAACCTCGAACAACAATACATGGTGAGTAATACTTGTATTGGACAAAAAAGGGGTGTAGATTATTTCATAGGAATATTTACGTTTTTTTTTATTTCACTAGAACGTTCAACAGATCCTACAATCCAACATCAGAGGCAAATCATTGCTAAAAAAAGTCCCTTTAACTCTGCAGAAAGAAAGGATGTAATATCAACTTTAGTTGACTTTGCTCTTATTAATGAAATTGTGTTGGGAACTTAAGAAATAAATTCATTAGCTGAGCAATTGATCAAACTTTTTCCCTTTGAAAATAAGGTCTTAAAACAATAGCTTAAAATAAAACTTTTTACTAATAATGATTTATTTCATAGAATTGTTACTACGTGCCTAGTGGAGATGGGGGCAGAGCCAGAGGTCAGCTTTATTCAACTTACAACAAAATCAAATTACTAAGAAAAAAAGGAATTTTACCCACACGACCAAAACACAACGGTTGTTTAAGATCGGGTAATTCATCGTCATCGTCAACTTCATAAACATCGTGCCCATCACCGCCAGATATTATGCAAAGTAAGAAAAGTATCCAGCGTCGTGATGGGAAAACTTTCGAAAAAAGACTTTATTTTACAATCTGATTCCGAAAATAGTTTGAACCTCGAACAACAATACATGGTGAGTAATACTTATATTGGACAAAAAACGGGTGTAGATTATGACACTTAAATGAAACCGGAAAATATTAGTCTACAATTTTTTTTTAAAGATGATAACTTCGTTCATCGATTAAAAAAAATGAATAGGTCCATTTTGTACCTAAAAGTTTTAGTTTACTTATGTATTTTCACATTCTTAACAAAACATTTTATACCACTTCTTTTTTTTCGTGATATCTTCACTTTAACGTGTTTCTCTTTTTTCGAATTAAAAATGAAATCAAAAAAAGAATGCCAAATATATCCAATTTAATTGTAGGTAAACAAGGTTTTCATAGGAATAATTACGTTTTTTTTTTATTTCACTAGAACGTTCAACAGATCCTACAATCCAACATCAGAGGCAAATCATTGCTAAAAAAAAGTCCCTTTAACTCTGCAGAAAGAAAGGATGTAATATCAACTTTAGTTGACTTTGCTCTTATTAATGAAATTGTGTTGGGAACTAAAGAAATAAATTCATTAGCTGAGCAATTGATCAAACTTTTCCCTTTTGAAAATAAGGTCTTAAAACAATAGCTTAAATGCATTATGACAGCAGGCCTTGAGATAAATAAATATTTTACACAATAAATAAACTTTTGTTTTTGATTTGATTTAAAAAGATTCTCTCCCCGACATCACTCTTCTCCCGAATAAAAAAGGGAAAGCACGGTGATTCGTTCGGGTTACAACATGTGTTTATGATATCTGATTTTTGATAATGGATTTATATAGACCCATAAATTTCGTGAACAATATTTCAAGACTACATTTAAGTATAATTGAATTTGTATTACTTTTATTGAACAAGATCAAAAGTTGCGAGACTTTCGATTATCAAATAATGACCCTCAAGCATAAATCTTGAAGAGTATTCTTTCGAATCCGAAGTCGTATAAATTGTATAATTCGGATTCTTTTTTTGTGGACTACTGACATGAAAAAAGCAAGACCCAAATCAGATCCCGTGTACCTGGGGTGAAAATATTTTATGAAGAGTAAATGCCAGACATGTGGTAGAAATTGTGTTGGGAACTAAAGAAATAAATTCATTAGCTGAGCAATTGATCAAACTTTTTCCTTTTGAAAATAAGGTCTTAAAACAATAGCTTAAAATAAAACTTTTTACTAATAATGATTTATTTCATAGAATTGTTACTACGTGCCTAGTGGAGATGGGGGCAGAGCCAGAGGTTAGCTTTATTCAACTTACAACAAAATCAAATTACTAAGAAAAAAAGGAATTTTACCCACACGACCAAAACACAACGGTTGTTTAAGATCGGGTAATTCATCGTCATCGTCAACTTCATAAACATCGTGCCCATCACCGCCAGATATTACGCAAAGTAAGAAAAGTATCCAGCGTCGTGATGGGAAAACTTTCGAAAAAAGACTTTATTTTACAATCTGATTCCGAAAATAGTTTGAACCTCGAACAACAATACATGGTGAGTAATACTTATATTGGACAAAAAACGGGTGTAGATTATGACACTTAAATGAAACCGGAAAATATTAGTCTACAATTTTTTTTTAAAGATGATAACTTCGTTCATCGATTAAAAAAAATGAATAGGTCCATTTTGTACCTAAAAGTTTTAGTTTACTTATGTATTTTCACATTCTTAACAAAACATTTTATACCACTTCTTTTTTTTCGTGATATCTTCACTTTAACGTGTTTCTCTTTTTTCGAATTAAAAATGAAATCAAAAAAAGAATGCCAAATATATCCAATTTAATTGTAGGTAAACAAGGTTTTCATAGGAATAATTACGTTTTTTTTTTTTTTCACTAGAACGTTCAACAGATCCTACAATCCAACATCAGAGGCAAATCATTGCTAAAAAAAAGTCCCTTTAACTCTGCAGAAAGAAAGGATGTAATATCAACTTTAGTTGACTTTGCTCTTATTAATGAAATTGTGTTGGGAACTAAAGAAATAAATTCATTAGCTGAGCAATTGATCAAACTTTTCCCTTTTGAAAATAAGGTCTTAAAACAATAGCTTAAATGCATTATGACAGCAGGCCTTGAGATAAATAAATATTTTACACAATAAATAAACTTTTGTTTTTGATTTGATTTAAAAAGATTCTCTCCCCGACATCACTCTTCTCCCGAATAAAAAAGGGAAAGCACGGTGATTCGTTCGGGTTACAACATGTGTTTATGATATCTGATTTTTGATAATGGATTTATGTATATAGACCCATAAATTTCGTGAACAATATTCCAAGACTACATTTAAGTATAATTGAATTTTTATTACTTCTATTGAACAAGATCAAAAGTTGCGAGACTTTCGAATATCAAATAATGACCCTCAAGCATAAATCTTGAAGAGTATTCTTTCGAATCCGAAGTCGTATAAATTGTATAATTCGGATTCTTTTTTTGTGGACTACTGACATGAAAGTAGCAAGACCCAAATCAGATCCCGTGTACCTGGGGTGAAAATATTTTATGAAGAGTAAATGCCCAGACATGTGGTAGAAATTGTGTTGGGAACTAAAGAAATAAATTCATTACCTGAGCAATTGATCAAACTTTTTCCTTTTGAAAATAAGGTCTTAAAACAATAGCTTAAAATAAAACTTTTTACTAATAATGATTTATTTCATAGAATTGTTACTACGTGCCTAGTGGAGATGGGGGCAGAGCCAGAGGTTAGCTTTATTCAACTTACAACAAAATAAAATTACTAAGAAAAAAAGGAATTTTACCCACACGACCAAAACACAACGGTTGTTTAAGATCGGGTAATTCATCGTCATCGTCAACTTCATAAACATCGTGCCCATCACCGCCAGATATTATGCAAAGTCAGAAAAGTATCCAGCGTCGTGGTGGGAAAACTTTCGAAAAAAGACTTTATTTTACAATCTGATTCCGAAAATAGTTTGAACCTCGAACAACAATACATGGTGAGTAATACTTATATTGGACAAAAAACGGGTGTAGATTATGACACTTAAATGAAACCGGAAAATATTAGTCTACAATTTTTTTTTAAAGATGATAACTTCGTTCATCGATTAAAAAAAATGAATAGGTCCATTTTGTACCTAAAAGTTTTAGTTTACTTATGTATTTTCACATTCTTAACAAAACATTTTATACCACTTCTTTTTTTTCGTGATATTTTCACTTTAACGTGTTTCTCTTTTTTCGAATTAAAAATGAAATCAAAAAAAGAATGCCAAATATATCCAATTTAATTGTAGGTAAACAAGGTTTTCATAGGAATAATTACGTTTTTTTTTTATTTCACTAGAACGTTCAACAGATCCTACAATCCAACATCAGAGGCAAATCATTGCTAAAAAAAAGTCCCTCTAATTCTGCAGAAAGAAAGGATGTAATATCAACTTTAGTTGACTTTGCTCTTATTAATGAAATTGTGTTGGGAACTAAAGAAATAAATTCATTAGCTGAGCAATTGATCAAACTTTTCCCTTTTGAAAATAAGGTCTTAAAACAATAGCTTAAATGCATTATGACAGCAGGCCTTGAGATAAATAAATATTTTACACAATAAATAAACTTTTGTTTTTGATTTGATTTAAAAAGATTCTCTCCCCGACATCACTCTTCTCCCGAATAAAAAAGGGAAAGCACGGTGATTCGTTCGGGTTACAACATGTGTTTATGATATCTGATTTTTGATAATGGATTTATGTATATAGACCCATAAATTTCGTGAACAATATTCCAAGACTACATTTAAGTATAATTGAATTTTTATTACTTCTATTGAACAAGATCAAAAGTTGCGAGACTTTCGAATATCAAATAATGACCCTCAAGCATAAATCTTGAAGAGTATTCTTTCGAATCCGAAGTCGTATAAATTGTATAATTCGGATTCTTTTTTTGTGGACTACTGACATGAAAGTAGCAAGACCCAAATCAGATCCCGTGTACCTGGGGTGAAAATATTTTATGAAGAGTAAATGCCCAGACATGTGGTAGAAATTGTGTTGGGAACTAAAGAAATAAATTCATTAGCTGAGCAATTGATCAAACTTTTTCCTTTTGAAAATAAGGTCTTAAAACAATAGCTTAAAATAAAACTTTTTACTAATAATGATTTATTTCATAGAATTGTTACTACGTGCCTAGTGGAGATGGGGGCAGAGCCAGAGGTTAGCTTTATTCAACTTACAACAAAATAAAATTACTAAGAAAAAAAGGAATTTTACCCACACGACCAAAACACAACGGTTGTTTAAGATCGGGTAATTCATCGTCATCGTCAACTTCATAAACATCGTGCCCATCACCGCCAGATATTATGCAAAGTAAGAAAAGTATCCAGCGTCGTGATGGGAAAACTTTCGAAAAAAGACTTTATTTTACAATCTGATTCCGAAAATAGTTTGAACCTCGAACAACAATACATGGTGAGTAATACTTATATTGGACAAAAAACGGGTGTAGATTATGACACTTAAATGAAACCGGAAAATATTAGTCTACAATTTTTTTTTAAAGATGATAACTTCGTTCATCGATTAAAAAAAATGAATAGGTCCATTTTGTACCTAAAAGTTTTAGTTTACTTATGTATTTTCACATTCTTAACAAAACATTTTATACCACTTCTTTTTTTTCGTGATATCTTCACTTTAACGTGTTTCTCTTTTTTCGAATTAAAAATGAAATCAAAAAAAGAATGCCAAATATATCCAATTTAATTGTAGGTAAACAAGGTTTTCATAGGAATAATTACGTTTTTTTTTTATTTCACTAGAACGTTCAACAGATCCTACAATCCAACATCAGAGGCAAATCATTGCTAAAAAAAAGTCCCTTTAACTCTGCAGAAAGAAAGGATGTAATATCAACTTTAGTTGACTTTGCTCTTATTAATGAAATTGTGTTGGGAACTAAAGAAATAAATTCATTAGCTGAGCAATTGATCAAACTTTTCCCTTTTGAAAATAAGGTCTTAAAACAATAGCTTAAATGCATTATGACAGCAGGCCTTGAGATAAATAAATATTTTACACAATAAATAAACTTTTGTTTTTGATTTGATTTAAAAAGATTCTCTCCCCGACATCACTCTTCTCCCGAATAAAAAAGGGAAAGCACGGTGATTCGTTCGGGTTACAACATGTGTTTATGATATCTGATTTTTGATAATGGATTTATATAGACCCATAAATTTCGTGAACAATATTCCAAGACTACATTTAAGTATAATTGAATTTTTATTACTTTTATTGAACAAGATCAAAAGTTGCGAGACTTTCGAATATCAAATAATGACCCTCAAGCATAAATCTTGAAGAGTATTCTTTCGAATCCGAAGTCGTATAAATTGGTGCGAAAATATTTTATGAAGAGTAAATGCCCAGACATGTGGTAGAAATATCTATTTTCACGTAAGAGCGAGGGTTTTGACAGTTCTTTTCTTTTTCCTCGGAATTTTCAGCAGCACGGCAGTAGCAGATGTCGACAAAGGTAAAGTAGAAGCTTGCAGATCTATTAGACCTTCGTAGTTTTTTTCCTTTTTCCAAAAATTTGGTATCAGATAATGAACCAACTTTTTGCTGGCAAACGATACAATCAAAGTAATGGTGAATTTGAACGTTTCCATTCAACGTTGGGTGAAATTATTGCTAGAACTGTCAAAGAAATACTTAAGTACTCGACTACTTCAATTAAATCGATGCTACCTCTGAAACACCAAAATATTCTAAGCTTAACGTTTCAAAACATTCTGAAAATATAACTATTCCATTTTTTGAACATATGCATTTAGTTTGATTCCGCCATAGAAGCCCAACAAATTAAAGGTAGGTGAAAGAGGAAATAGGAACGCACTACTTGAATGGTTAAGTACTTCCCTTACAGAAAATATGTGAGTTTCGTAGATTGTCCGTGCTTACTAAGAATGAGGATGGCGTTAGGTATACTCAATTTATTTTGTATCCAACCTTCATAATGAATCTTCCATTAAATAGTTGTTCTTATACGCAGCAGAATTTTAAGTGAAAAATTATTTTATGCTTATACGTACATATATTGCAAGGATTAATATATATATATTATATATGTGGGAACGTAGATCTATACACAAAACATGACACACACAGACATAGATACAACCAACGAGCATCCTTTTTATTTTTGGAATGAGTGATTACTCGTGGTCCAGACACGAAACAATAAAGACTATAGCTAGATAAGCCAACTTGTGTACTTAAATTTTAATTTACATATTCTTAATAATAAAAAAAACGTTAACAAAAATGCAACCATTATTTTTTTCATTCTTCCACATTCCCTACAATTTCGGGGCATAAACCGGGATGTAAGATGCAGACAAAGTGGAAAGGTGTATTTTCGCAAGTTCACATGAAGACAGAGTTGAAATTTAAAAATAAAAAGTATATACGATCAAGGAAATATCTAAATATCGTGTCGATCAAGTACTCGTCGTGAGCGGTCGCGTTGTTACGTTGTTAAAAAAAAATCAAAACCAAATTCACATATATCATATACATAGTGCAATAAATTAAAAATCTTAAATTAAATTCAGCCCTTTACAACACCCAAAATTTCGAAAAAAATAAATAGAATAAACCAGTGCCAAATAAAAAGAAAAAAAAAAAAATTTACACCAAACCTCGCTCGCAGTCGCAACACAGCAGCGTTTGTTACTGGTTTTCAATATAAGTTTGTCTATCGTAATGACAGGTAACTTTAAGGTCGATTACAGCAACGTTCGGGGGCTAAGAAAGAATTTCTATGCCGCGTATGTTCATACTGCTTCGTACAGGTCAGCTGTTTGGCACTGAGTGAAACCCAAGTAGGGGATAAATCTGATTCATTGGAATTTAACCTACACGGGTACAGCTTAGTGCCATTATTCTTTTCATACCACGGTCTAGCCGTATACATAAGAAATTATGCTGCTTACCAGCTTCTACCACAATATGGTCAGAGTTCAAACACAGACTTCAATTTCATGTGGTTTAAATTCACCGTCCAAAAGCACATCATCCATACATGTTTTATTTATAGAATTCTCAAAGTGGACAGTAACTCGACTTTTATCGAATTCGATGCACTGTCTGACTCCACCCAAAGAATTGTTTCCATTTATCCTTGCACTGAAGTCGTCTACAATTTTTCGTGGTTTTGTTATGTTGGTCAGACAACACCTGAAGGAAGGTATGCTGAGCTCTTCGCAGTGTCCAACAACGTCCATCACCTGATGTTAAATGTTAAAGGAAATAACGTAGTTACTCAAATTTACAACTGAATAGTAGAAACAAATATGTTTGAATCAGCAAGAAGCTTCGGAAATTATTCCAAACTTTAGAAATTATGTTGAATGTTGCAAAGTTTTACTCACAAAAATGTAAAATTTTCAGTTAAAAATCTAGATCGCATTTGGCAATATCTACAAAATTCAAGAAATTATTAAAATTTTTGAAGGTTCCGCAGTAAAAAAAAAATTCTCCACTTTTCGGAGTTAAGACTTCTCATATCACACAAAAATTAGAGATTTCAGATACTACTTTAACCCACCGTTTGTTCAATAAAGCTATTAAAGTTGTTTCATTTAATGAAGAAAATGATCAATCTTTCTGTTTTTCTCCTTTAATATTCAATTAAATTAAATAAGTAATACACATGCAATAAATTATAAAATATAAATACAAATATTATATTTGAACTAACTCTTAAGGAACTTTCTTTGGGAAAAAAAAAATGGATGAGTCTCATATACAAAACACTGAAAGACATCTCGTAGGAGAAAGAGGAATTCACATATCGTCAATTCCTAAGAATAAGACCAAGTAATTTCTGTACAAAGATTTAAAAAACAAAACATTTGAAGTTTCGTTTTGACACCAATTTTCGAATTTTCGTGTTCAAAATTGAAATTTTTGCTTGTAAATCCCAATCACCTGAACGCAACAAACAACAACTATAACTGTCATATTAATGTTTTTTCAAACAGCAAGGAAAGAGCGGCAAAAAGGATAAAAACAAGGGTAAAAAAAAAAGTTATTAGAAATAAATTATTATTAAAAATTATATGGTTTTCCTCAGTCATCAGCAACAAAACAAAAACTACCCTCTCCGAAAAAAGAGAGATCGTGGAGTTAAGAGGGAAAGAATAATTGAGTCAGTCAGCTCTTTACCACAAACGGGTGCTTTGATTACGTGAGGTACGCGCTAACCGAATGTTTTTATGTTTTAAGCTTTTCATCTCAGAAGAAGGATAAAGAATTCGTGCTCCAGTAATAATATGAATAGTAATAAATAAAAAAAACAAAGAAACGCCTTGTTACTTAAAAAATTAAAAAAAAAACTGTCGCGCCGTGTTAACCCAGCAACGAGTAGGTCGACGCCGTTTAAGGATTTTTTTCTTTTGGATTAGTCTTATAACAAGATTATTGTCACCGGCAACATTTCGTCAATCTCCAGTTGAATTTTAGAGCCACGTGTATGTCCTCGACCGGATGGGCCTTAGTATAATAATATTAATATATATCTAGGACTCCTGTTTCAAAACCCCAAAAAAATATGCACGTGGATTACATGGCAGACAATATTGAATTTGCAAGGGGGTAATTCACTGGAGTTAATGCCCACCAGAAGCAAGCTGAGCAGTGGGAAATACTCAGTTCCCAGCTGAAATCTCTCGGCTCTGTAATTAAATCAGTGGAGCAGTGGAAAAAGGTAAACTAAACCATATTTAACTAACTTACATGTAAATGTTAAAATATTTTTAGTGTTAGATTGACATCAAATTCGCTGTCCGAAAGCTGGCTAGCGAAAAAAGAGCTTTCAGGAATAGAACTGGGGGTGGAGGTTTATCCGATGCACCTCGAGAGTTTACCGAGTTTGAGGAAAAAGTACTCAGGATAACTTCAAGGATGCGGTTAATGGAGACGCCCCCACCCCTGAGCTGGGCGCAGCTTCAATCAATGTAAGTTCAAGTCTTCATCTTCCTTCCTTTTTTTTTTATTTGTTTTTATTTGCAGCCAACATCATCCGTTAAAATGCAATTAGGGAGAGTGAGCCATAGCGACTTAGATTTTAAGTTGCCTCCAGAAAAAAAAGAAGACACGAGATGGCCTACAACAGTGCATTGGAAGAGGCCAAGGAAATGCACGATGCAATTGACACAACGTTGAACAAAGTTTTAAAGCAAAACGGAAAAATTATTGCTCAAAACGAAGAAATTCTTGAACTTTGTAAAAGCATTTTCATTAATTAATTATCTTTTATCTTTTTTTGTAGTACAGTTTGTGTTTTTATTATTTATTTTGTATTTATTTGTTAAACCTGCATGAATTGCCTTTTTTTTGTTCTGCAGAATTGCCGATACTTCGGCTATCATTCGGGACACCATCGTTCGACTCATAGCCGCCAAAAAATCTTGGCCAATATTCCTTTGCGGTCTTCAGACGCATATATGCGAAGTTTTGCGGATATGGCCAGTTTGCCACGAAACAATGAAGTGGTTAAGAAAGTAAAAGAATTCATCTGTCGAATATATGGATTTAAATTGGTGAGAAATATGGACAACGCGAGATCAGAAATGTTCTTAAGAACATACAAAGTTCTCGAAAACGATGAGGTATTTCGCTTGCCAAAAATGAACATCTACGGCTCAGCATTACCACCATCAAGAGCAGAGTTGAACTCACACCCACATTTTCTACGTGCCTGCTATATTTCAAAAGTTTGGACTCATACCCACTGAAGAATCTCCAATTAATTTTGGCTGGGAACTGGAAGGTAATAAATATGTTTTCAAATGGTTTTTCAGCTACCAGTTGCCAGCATACGTTGACGATATAGCAGTTCAATCGGATACAGGTAATAGATACTTATTGTGTTAATAATAGATATAAATTTGTTTACCTACATTACAATTTTTATTTTATCAATTAACCATATTCAATATCAATAATATTTGGTTTCCTTCACTTTTGAAGAGAATAAGGTTAGAACATTATTATAAAATGATTTTTTTTATAAGCATACGTAATGCATGTTCTTAAGCTTTTCTAGTTGTGGCATTTTCATATGCATTATTATGTATGATTTACGAATGTGTGCAATTGTGTATGTACATAATAATGATCCATGATTATTGTTTGTGTTTACCAGTCTAAATCTATTTATCCTTGCTTATCATTATTGTGATTTCTAATTGTCATTGTGTTTATAACTTAACTCTAAATTAGACGATCTATTGTGAATTTCTTTTTCGTCATATTTATTTGTTTTCTCTCTCTCTTCGTTATGTTTTTTCTTGTAAAGTTTGCCGCGGCTATCACGGCACAATAAAAAATTATTATTACAAGTTCGTCTGACAACCAAGAAGGTTTAACAACTCGTGTTTCATTTAAATAAAGAGAAATAAGGGACAAGATACAAAGAAAAAGAAAATACAGTCCATTACTATTATTCGAGTTTACAGTTTGAATATAATGTATTTTTGTGTGTGTTTATGCATTTATAGATAATGAAGAAGACATTGACGCTTCTGAAAGTGAATAGGATAGCGATACAGAAGAACTATATACACCAACCTAAAATTATGAATGAGATTCAATTATTGTTATTTGAGCTTTTAAATTTAATTTATGTCAATAAAAGTTAATTAATTATTAAACGATTTTGTGTCGACTAAATTTTTATATTTAATGTTTTAAGGCTTAACAATTCCACTTCAAATAAGGATTCAAAGACCGCAATTTAAAACGGTGTTAAGGCAGTGTTTTGTGCGCGGGATGTTAATTCGTATTTCTGTACTTTTACCATTCACCAAGTAAGCTGACAGTCTTAGTACCGCGATACCCAGCTGACTTGTTTTATTGTGTATAGTAATGTATAAGCTATCATATAACCGAATTTCAACCTTGGCGGAATCATTAATTTTTACACGTTTTTTTACATGTTCATGTGAGCAGCTGACGTATGTAGTACCGCGCTAGAGACAGCTGACTTATTGTTTTCTATTCATTTTAATAATGTCAAACAGTATGCAGAATTTCAGCTTTGGCGCTTTAATTGAATTTCTAATTTTATTTTACATCTTTTTATGTTGAGAGCCAACGGCCAGCCGACAGCGGGACAGCCAGCGTACTATATACCACACCATTGTGTGACTAAGAAATTTCGAGTAGTGTTTGATTATAGTTGTCATACGGATAAGGGTGTTTCATTACATGATATGCAACTGCTAGGGGAGAAGTTACAGCGTGATCTTCACGAGATAGTGATGAGATTTAGAACGCACAGGATAGCGTTTGTTGCAGACATCAAAATGATGTTTCGGCAAGTGGGGATAGCGCGACAGGAATGGGACCTCCAGAGAATATTCTGGAGAGAGTCTCCTACAGAAGAGCTAGCGGAGTATGTGCTATCAGTAGTTACGAATCATATGACGTCGTATTATTTTCATTCCCTTTTCTGAAAATAGTTGGATTATTATTGTTCAACGAATAACACGACAAATGCAAAGGGAAAACTTGTCAACAAGTTTCACAATGATCGAACGAAAAGTCGTTCCATTAATCGGTTGTGTGAGTTAGAGTGTTCCAATTCCCATACAAAGCAGAGACCAAAGGTGGTGTTGAACGTGGAAAATCCGCTGATGAGGGCAGAATACTCCACAGAATAAAACATGACTTCCAGAGAATGAACGCGAGTGAAAGAATGGAAGCGTGGGAGAGCACATTCAATGCCCGACAAATCGACCTTCAAATGGCAAACGCCAAGACAAAACCATTGCATAAAAGAAATAGCACTATCCCTATCATATATTGAAGTATTACTATAAATTACATAACATATTATTATTAACCTTATTTAAAAGTTACAGCGATCCAGCAGTGCACTCCTGAATCAGTGACAAGGGTATGATTCTTGTTTGAAGCTCCTTGAAGGTAACATGGTAAATTGTGTTGGTACTTTGGTATATTGAATTATATTTGATCTTTGATACTATCTACATATACATACATTGCTATTTTGACTTTTGTCTTTGGGAACTATTGTGAATTTCGTTAATTTTTTTTTTTTTAATTCGAATCACCCTCGAACAAACTGATCGAAAGTTTTTATTAGGTCCTATATATAGAGAGTTGATTCCGAATCTACTTTACTGTGCATAGCGAATTCAATAATTTCTTCTTCATAGTTGAGGGAGCCCTATGCGATAAATATAACATTCTGTAGTTACAACATTTGACCACGGCAGACCTGCAGGATATAAAAATATAACACCGTCGGAAGATCCCAGAGCAAGTTCCTTCGCCCTGGACTGAGCTACACGAGGGCAAGGCGGCTGCAGGTCGAGTGCGATGGTTGATCGCGGACAACCTTGTTCTCTTTGTTGGTTGGATTATATTCCTTTCAGTGTCGATATAGACATCGAACGGAATCGTCAACGATCAACTGAGAGCAGATGCTTTCACCCAGTTGAGCAGCAGCAGTCTATTGGTTAGGTTAGCAAGATATGGTTGTTCCACTGATTTTAGTTGGGATGTTCTGGTCTGCCATAGATATCATGGCATTTTTGAGTTTATGACTGTGGACTGTGGAGTTATGTTGAGTATAAGGATAGAGTTTATAGGTTTGTGTGTTGTTGAGATAATGGGGTATGCAAGTTATCACACGCCTTCTGCACATAAATCCAATTGGGATAATTGAATTTTGACATATCCCAAAGCCAATATGACACGATCACTATAATCGTAAAATCATGAATTTAATTAAAGTAAAATCCTATTATGAAAAGTCAGCAATTGTCACGATCTGACGTCACACGTTCCATAAGGGTGAATCATTTTCCTTCAGACAATGATTCATTTGTTATCCCCACTCCAACGTTTTATTAAGATACACTTGTCATTAGGATACACTTGCTCAAGAAGCAAACTAAGAGTTTTAAGTTAGTATTTACTGAGAAGCCGAATAAAAAGCATTCTTTTTAAAAACTCTAAAATCATTACGATTTTATTAATTAACGACCGTGACAGGACACGTTTTAAAAAAAGGTCCTATGAAAAAAATATATTAAAAAATTAGTATAACCAAATCTTACGTAAACCAGAAAAAATTTGGTAAATGTTGTATATCGTGTACCATGCAATGGCTGTAATAAATGTTACATTGGTACTACCTCGCAAAAAGTAAAAGAACGCATGAATCAACATGAATCAGACGTCACCAACAATCGGATAGCAAGGAGTGCCCTGGCCAAACATGCTGCCACTTACAAACATAATTTCAATTTTGAAAAGGTTCAAATACTCGAACGTGAGAAATTCTACCGAAAACGTATGATTTTAGAAGAAATACACATAAAAGCTTGCAAAAAAAAAAATTGTGTAAATTCTAAAAGTGTAGAATCAAAAAATGTTAGTGATATTTATATGAACCTTTTTAAAAAACTTTCATAATTGTCTTAAAATATCTTAAAATATCCAAAATATTTAAAGTACCTATCTGTTTGTAAAATTTGAATCACCCTGTATACGATCCACTAACTGAAGCTTGTCAATTTCATATGGAAAAGTTTGACATTTCCTTCACTTCAAATAATTGTTTACGTTTTGCTGATCAAGTTTGCTTAAGATTTTCGCCTTTTTATTTATTAATTTATAATAATTTTACGTATCAATGCTAGCTATTTACATAATTTTTGTTAAAAAATATTGTTTACATGGCTGTTGTTGAGAAAGTATTTTTACAGACACAGTCGATATTACTTATACAGTAAGTGCTAACATTATAATTTTGTTCAAGTGAAAATTGATATGTATATATATGTATAAATGTTATTGTTATGATCCACTCTCCTGTTCCAGGCCCTGAAGAAGATTCTAACCAGAATCGAAACGTCGGCAAATATTAAATAAACATCGACTAAAAAACAAAGACTGCATTTGGCTTTTATTATTATTAAACAATATCTAGCAGTCGGTAGCCTCCACCAGAAAAAATAGAGTATGGTTAAGATTTATAGAGTTGTTACTCGCGCAAGTGAATTTTTTTTTATTTAAAGAAACAGAAAGTTGAAAAGTATGTTTTAAAAAATTTAATCATTGTGAAAAAAATCAAAAAAAAAAATAAGTATCCTTCAAAGAAAGGAGAAATAATTAAAAATTGTCTAACAAGTATCCTTAATATAGGAGAAAGTATCAAAGAAGTGAAAAATTAAAAATATATACTAGTGCAAAAAAATATATATTCATGGAAAATAACAATATTTAAAAAGAAAAGTGAAGTGTTAAATAGGTACATATATCATTTAAATTTTTTAATTCCATGTATGAAACTGTGGAAATCGAGTTAGACGATTTCGAAGAAGAAATCAATCACCCATTGTTCGATTTACTGATGGACATTTTGTTGGGTTGATTTTAATATGTGCCCCACTCGAGCAACTCTACAAATTCTATACCCAGAACTTTATCAACAAAAATTAGTTGCAATAGTTATGCCCGATATACGTGGTAGGCATACAGGCACACTGATAATATTATTATAACACACAATACATGTTTTTCCTCAAATCGAATTGTGTACAATTATGTATATGGATACGCAATTAGATTTTCATATCATATCTTTTTCACAATAACCCATCATGCATGTAACCATGTACCTATTATGTATGGACTTCTAGTTGCCTACCACAAATTGGTTCCATTTTAGTCCTAGTCATTTTTGGCGACACTAGCTCTACATTCCAAACTAGCGGCAAATAAAGAAGCTACATCTTTGACATTTGCACACTTTCTGCTTGTTTTGTTCACTTGAAAGTTGAGACTTGAGTTGGAAAGTAATAAGAGGTAAGATATTTTTCGTCTAAGTTATAAAAACAACTTAAAAACACATTAAAAACCCTTTAAAGTTATTAACATTTTAGGAAAAAAAAATAATGAAGAATAAGTGCGTAGTGAACAATTGCGTTTCGAGAACTTATGTGTTTGAAAAGGGTGTATCTTTTCACTAGTAAGTTGAATTCATAAAATTTTTTACAATAATTTAACTTAAAGTATTTCATTTTAGTATATATCGAAGTGGTATCTACGAGCATAACTGGATTAAGGTGTCAGGGCTTTGAATGGACAGGAAATACCATGAACCATATAGATTTCGGGACAGATTTCAACAAAAATGAAGACCTTCCTCTTGCTATGGAGGCTTTAGTTTATCTCTTGGTAGGATTAAATGGTGCGTGGAAACTTCCAGTAGCCTATTTTTGACGAATGGTCTTGGTTCTTCCAAAAAAGGTAACTTAAGGAAACAGGTACAAAGTTTCTTATCAAGTTCAAATGTTGATGGACACCAATCAAACATGAGGATGGTCAATTAAAAGGGGGCAACTTAACACAATTTTGAACCTATGATTGAGCACCCGGAAAAAAATCCAAATTTATATCTTTCTTGACGCTTGTCATTGCCTTAAATTGATAAGGAACTCATGGTCAGCGAAAAGAATAATTTTCGCCGAAAATGGTGAAGCCATTAAGTGGGAGTTTTTGGAAAACTTGTAAAGTACCAAGGCAAGTTAGGTCTTCACTTCGCCAACAAGCTCACCGAAAACACATCAATTGGAAATCCAATCAAATGTAAAGCTGGCAGCGGAATGTGAAGTAGAAGAGTTCAAAGGTTCTGAAGCAACAATTAGATTTTAAAGTTGTATAAACAATACTTTCGACTGTTTAAATACCAAATTAAAATTTGGATTTAATTGTTAAAAAGGTTTATGTTCAGAAAATGTTTTTTTTTTTTTTTGAAAAATCAATTCAATATATTTCGAACTTAAATTTTGGAGATGTAAAAATAATGAATTCGAAAAACAATACGGGGTTTATAGGCTTCATCATTGCGATGAAAAATTAAAAAAAAATTTATGAAACCTAGGTATGTTGCAAGAAATAAAATGCTTCAACGTATTTTAAGCTACAAAATATCTCAAGATCATCTCGAACTATTTGTTTCCAGCATTAGGTCCAGGGGTGGCTGCAGAAAAGTGATGAATGCAATACCGCCTCAACAACCTCATAAACAAACAATTAACACTTATCTTAATATTTCCGCTCGAATCGCAGAACAAAGGACCAAACGATAACCTCATGAACAAGCAATCACCATAAACCAAGATTATGCTAAAAAAAGGACTCAACCAAAGATTATAAGTAGGAATGCATACCACATTAGAAGTTAGTCTTATAAAATTACTCAAACACGTATGTTAATTCCCTAAGATTCACTAGGAATTCTTGTTGATTTGTAAGAAAAATATTTCTTAGCAATAATTAACAGGCACCCATAGCATACCATGCAAATAAACACCGAACTTCATCTAATTCTATGAATTATTTACCTACCAATCCATTCACATGGTATCACACATAAAATTCTGCAACCTCAATCTCCCTCTAGTTGCGCAATGACACATTAAATCTATCATCTCGAAATTCTAGCAGTTTTGCACGTCATTTTAGTCCACAATGTTGCAAGCCTGCCAAGCCACTTTATTTTACAATTGCCAACCTTAAAAGGAAACATGAAAAAACTACAAATGTTCTAGAAGAAATTGAAAAAAAAGATGGCCGGATTATTTTTAGTCTGAGACGGCGTACGTGACAAAGTCCAAAAATAAAAGGTCTAAAAAAAAAGGCTTAAAATTAGAGTGCGCATTAACGAAAACCGAGGTTACCAGATTGCGACGCGGCACAAGTGCGTTCTTTGATAATTCGAACTTCCAACCTGACACAACCAGTGTCCAAGCGAGTGCGCGTTTCGGTTCCAAATATATATATATACTACACAAAAGAAAAGTTAAGTTCCCCCCAGTGGTCATAACCAGTGAAACCAAGTGATAATTGGTGTCTCAGTGAAACTAGAAATAATAACCAACCCCCTTAAACAACCCCTAGAGGTAAGCAATCTCTATTCTTATTCCATGTCCCTGTTCATATTGCTCCGCCTACCGCATGGCCAATTTATAAAAAAAAATACGATCTCTATCCAGGTATCCCGGACGGCGAGAATAAAAAAACCTAGAATTCCTAGGAATTACCCAAATTTGAATCTTGCGCCGCGTGCTCTGAGGAGCAACACAACGCGTCCAACACTTTTTAAGACAGCTAATTGCGGATTTAAATACCACTCCTGGTGGCGAGACACATCTATAAACGACCTTCTTCCGAAATAAACAGGTAACCCCAACATGCTTTTCTTTACCACGCTACGTGTACCATGTCACGCATAACCGCATGAGCGGTACACGAGATCAGGCACAGTCCTAGAAAAATTAGTTTTTTTTTATTATCAATTTATGAGAACCATGTATGAATCCTGTTAAAGCGATCATTATTTTTTTCTTTTATGCCGGAACAGATCGCCCCTACAGGACCAATTCCTCATCACGCGGCCCAAAAGATTTTTAAAATCCATCAATCATATAAAATACTTTTTTTTCATCAAATACCTATATGATCAGTACCATCATGTCCTTATCTATCTATATATAAATATATCTATATATAAAGAGATTGGCGTAACATATCATTGGGATTTGAGTTAATTTTTTTTGTGATACAATCTACCTACCTACCCGCCGACAAAGAGACGATCCTATCAGCCGACCCTCTGGATCCGACGAACAACGCCATAGCGTTGGACCTCCACCGCTCAACGTTTAACATATTATTTCTTATCATTGACTTTATTAAACTTTAAGGAACATTTATGATTCATTATACACTTTTAAGTATATTACGTATTCCTAGATTTAACTATATATCTAAGCACTTATCTTACGAATTGTTTTTATTCATATATATATAAACATATCTATATATTTTATCTATCTGTTTATACGCTCACTAATTGCTACTTTTTTTGTAGCGCACAAGAAAATTTCACCAATTCACAAACAAGCAACATTTTAGTAATCAAAGAAAAAACCCCAGAAAAGAAAAATCTTAATCCGAAACTCAGAATTTCATCATTACAAACCTCATCGTTATATATATATAATCCATTACATCATCTTTACCAATTAAATTAGTTACCTCAGTTCCTGTGGAGTGTGCACATTCGGCAGCGACGACAACAGGAAAAAAACCTTACCTGTTACTCAGCTATAATCTCAACATGATAAGTACCCACTCAACGTATCGGTGAGTCTGTAATTTTCTTTTATTTCATATTGGTTTATATATATATTCTGAGGATTTGTTTGTAAGGATACTTTTTATTTTTGTATGGAAGACGACCTACATATTTCAGTTTTTATTTGTGGCGGTCGGTTTGATGATACATGACCTATATAGTTAAAAATCCGAAAATTTCCTTTTTTTTTAACGAAATAGAAAGATTGATAATTACTTTGTTTGAAAAAAAAATTGTTGCGGTTATTCAATTTTAAAGAAAGAAAAATTAAAAGAAACAAATTTTTACTTAAAGATAAAATCTAACCGTCACCCTGAACGACGGATAGATTCGATAAGCAAAAGCGCTTCAATACACATTAAATTTTTTTTTTATTTGTTTGTGCGAACCTACAGCGTACGAAAACCACCCTTGTATAAGCATACGGTGGTGATACATTGGAACCAATCTAGCGAGATCGCAGTACAGGTGACACCCTGACTCTGTCGTATATTTTTTTTTTAACTTTTGATTGTGTACCCGATATATGTAGATAAGTAGTAACACATATAGTTGGTTGTGCGTATACTTATTTTTTTGAATTCCCTGTGCCTGAAGCCTATGTCTGGCAGGGTCAGAAAATTGTGGTGCAATTTTTTTTTTGTTTTCCGTGTGGATTAAGTTCATTATTAGAAAGGAGAATATCTCCAGTCACATGGATGACTAATCGGCAAACCATATGTATTTAATTGAGAATTATTCTTATATTATTTTCTTTTTCTAAGTCCAATATACTTCATTAAGGATATTTTGTAATCTTTATAACGATTAAGTATTCGAATTGATTGCATTCAAGCCCTTAAGGTCCATTTTGCTTTGAATATAATTTTGATCTTATATTTTATTTTTACTTCCTTAGATATAATAAATAACAATTTATAACGATCTTGAAAATTCAACTGTGTCAGTTTTTTGCATTAGATATGTACAAGGTTAGGAACCTTGATGATTCACTTTGGTGCTTTTGAAGTGGTTATGCATTTTGTAATGCAGGGATAAGTTTGATTGTGTTGTGAGGAGATGGGTGGGATAACATTCGATGGACGAACTGCAGTTTGTGAGTTTATCATTTTTTTTTTGTGGATTCTATCTTCTTCCGTTTTCAGATGGTACTTGTGATTAGTCTGGAGAGCGGTCATTTTTCAGATTCGAGTTAATTATGTATATTTTTGAAGTTCTAATTTTGGAACTTTTTAAATTTTGGGGATCTACTCAATATAGTATGCAGTCAAGTAGATCAACGGTTGACGATCCTCCGGGTCGATACGGAGGTTAGTCACTGGGTGGGTAAAGAGACTGCGAGGGGGAAACTTACTATCTCTTTCTCCCCCTCACCCTTTTCGGTTTTAGTTCCAGAACATCTAGGGTAATACGGAAGTTAAACGAGGACACGCCAGACCCAGGAGGCACTAGCACCTATGCGCTCCCAATATTTTTCTCCAGTCATTGAGTCATTTATGGATGACAAAAAAATGATGATTAAGGATAAGTGTTCATCCACCTAGCACCGCGTGAGTTAGGGAAGATGATTTTTCAGTCTTTATTTCCAGGTTTGCGACGTTCCACATCTACCATCCTCGGGCCTCAGTCAACCCCAACATTATACTGTCAACGTCACCGGACAGGCCTGCTTAAATCAATCTGTAACACCGCCTAGTACCCCGCACAAGATCCCACTCCCCACCCGGCGAGTTAAAGCGATGGCACCCAGAATCAGGCCGTGCTGCTAGGGTAACTAGTGCCCCCAATTCTGCACACCTTCTTACTAAGAGCAACGAGGACGATATCGTCGTACCGTTTGGGGGAAGCCTGGAATTGGGGATTCGAAATGGAGAAGGTCAGTTCTGAGTATTATGTTTTACGGGGGATAAGATACGATTTGGTATTAGTAGTTCAGGTTCAAATACTAGTTCCTGGTAATGAAAGTTTTATGTTATACCATTCCCTTAGCAATTCAATTCTTAGTAGTTCTCGTTTGAAGTTTTCTTTTTTTTTTGGTGTAGTTATTTTGGAATTTTGAGGAACATTCATTCTATCAACGGGTGTTCCCACCCCTTTAAAGGTAGTGAGGAAGGGTTGCCTCACTATTTTATGTGCGTTGTAGATCCATATGTTGAGGAGGAGTTTTACGTTCGATATGTAGCTCTTTTCATTCGGCCTTCATACTTTTCCAACATATATATAGAGTGTATATATATATAACAATACAATATATAGTTAGTTTTATAGGATTTTTATAAATATTTACGTTACAGATTAAATTAATAAAGAAAACCTTTTTAACAAAAAAAAATCTAAATATTTTATTTAAAAATGATATATTAGTGGTTTTGTAGAATCCAGAATAATTAAATAATATGGGTGCAAAAATGTGTCCAATTTTTAAAAACCTGTCCCTCTGTGGAATCAGAACTGATAGGAATTAAATAAAAAAAAAAATCTTAGATATCCCCATAGGGACACCGTTAAAATTTTTAAGGCAGTGCAAAAAATTATACAAATAGAAAACAAAATTAAATGTAAAAACGCATATAATATTATAATTTTTAGTTCTTTAAGGTTAATAGATTTAAGTAATAAGTATTTACATAGATGAACATTCGCACGATTGTGATATGTTAGATAACCATAAGTGATAAGTATAACTTAGTTAAGGAAGTAATTTCAATTTCTTCAAAGGTGCTTTTACCTTGAAGAGTATGGGTATGGGATAACACTAGACGTTGCCAAGAGTGGCCGCAGTGCAAATATACTATGGAATTTCCATACGTCGGTATGGAAGTGTAATCAAAGTTTATTATTATCCGAAGCAAAAAGGAAGTGATTTCCTCGCTCAGCCGCAGCTACTTGCATAGAAGGTGGCGGTAGTGGTATGTTTCAGGGGAGCTTCATTCGAGTTCATTTTGAAGACACCATTTCTACCGACCACACCACTTTGAGAAGCAGCTGCAGAAAATAAAATTATTTTACAAAGTTTTTACTAAAGTGTGTTAAATTCTTTTGGAAACATACTCAAAGGTAAGTGAAAATTCCAATTAGAACGAATATTATTGATTCATGGTTCTCACGAATTGAATGTTCGAGCTATATGAATTTTTACATTTTTTTTTACATCGGCTTTTTACATCATCTTTATTCAACTGTACATGGGGTTAGTGCTGTAAAAGCCCGCATCGATACATATATATGATACATACACTCAGGTAAACGCTTGTATACTTCTTTATTTTTTTTTTACATCGGCGTCCCTATTTTTTTTTATTCGGTGCCTATAGGTACATTTATTGCACCATCAACGTGGGATACCACATCAAGCAACATCAACTTCATTCAACTGTACATGGGGTTAGTGCTGTAAAAGCCCCCATCGGAAAGTTTTTGCAACACAATTTTATAATTATATGTATGTCTATGATACATACACTCAGGTAAACGCTTGTATACTTCCTTATTTTATTATATATATATATGTTATATCAAAGCCTACTTGTGCGCCCCCACAAGAACTTGACTTCAAATTTAATTGTAATTGATACTGCACACAATGCATTACCAAAGTAAAATAAGAATGATGCGATCATAAGAAACCATAAATTGCATATCAGCACTCTTTGCCTTCAGCAACTTGTGTGGGAGTTCAGTCTAACTAAGAAAGTCGTTTGATCATCAGTCAAACACAGATTTGCTGAGTAGACATTTAAGTAATATAAAAAGGGTTCCACTGACCATAACTCCTATATACCTATTTTTTTTTTCGATACTGCAGTAGCCGCACCACGCGTCCGCAACAACCCATTGTGGGATGTAAGCAAAATGGTGGGATTTCGTTCACCATTTTACTCTTCTTTAACATTCCATTGTTATAGGTGACAAAGACCGGTCAAATAAAAAGAGACTATTAAAAGTACTTTAAAACGTGTTTTCGATTATCTACAATCTTACAAATTGGCGACGAGAATGGATTCATTTTCAAACAGAATCACTCCATTCGATACAACCGAAACTTCCAACATAGGCGAGATGGAAAAAGTGGATATGGAGATTGGACAACTACATGTCTATGATCTTTAGAAGAAAAATTAAATTGCCAGCGATTTTCGATGGGAAACAAAAATCAAACACTGATTGAAAGCACTGTATAGAAAACATTTAGGCCGCATATATTTGATCCATGAAATATCCACCACTTGACAGGAACACTTCTTTTGACGTTTAGTTGGACAATTACGTTCAATACGAGAAAAACATTATATAAAAATTATGTTCCTGTAAATTACATATAAGTATTCTTTTCATTATCTTTAGCTAGACATACATAGCCTAGGTATCTCTTTAAAAACATAATACTAATATATATGTATTCTTCCTCGCACCCCATTTTAGATTTACATTCAAGAAAAAATTCAATACATTATTGTTACGTAGGTCATGTACTTATACGATTTGAAGAAAAAAGTCTCAGTCAAGAACATACAATATTTATACCCTGTTTGAAGTTTCATCCCTGTTGTTAGAATTCATACTACACTACATAAAAGTTAGAAGTCAAGCGACAGAAAATGTGTTCTGGGGTTAAGAGCCGAAGGGCTCACATACTTTTAGGATTACAGTCCACTGAGCGAACATGTGAATAATATGGAAGATGTTTCACATTTGGGTAGACACAACAGATAACGTGCGACTGAGAGAGCGCATATGAAGTAAACACAGAGCGAAGAAACCAGAATGACCATGGCAGGCTAGCGAGCGACATGATCAACAACAATAAGTAAGTTGTTACACATACACGAGCGACAAAAGCACTGTGCGAAGGAAACAAAAATCAGATACAGCGCTCTGACTACTGAAGAGCGACGGCGACAGCGACTGCGCGACATCTGCTAGGTTTGAACGAACGCAATGGAATGAAGGAAGCCAAAAGAAAGCTGTGGACATACATTTCAGGTCGAATGAAGGAGCATGGGTGCTTTTATACTCCCTTCCAAGTTGAGGGAAAGTGGAAAAGCTTGGAGAGGAGTTTCAAACAAAAAACAAGCCACAACAAAAAAACGGGCAGAAATCGGATGACTTGTGAATACGAAAAGTAAGTTTGCAGAAATCATTTAAATATAATGAATTCATTTTATTAAACAAATTTCAGTGACCTCACCGATATAATGCTTGAACCTTGAACGGGCTGCCATCGTTCCTACGTACAGGTTGGGAAGTGCTTCTGGGAGTGGTATGACTCGTGTCCAGATCCTTAAAGAAACAGGAATTGGACCATCATGTTCTAATGGTAATAACATTTTAATATCCATAAGTTAATATCCTTGTAAATACTATTTGATTATAGTTTTACATTCCGAAGCCGTCCCGACACCAACAACTGATGATGAGCCCAACGTCTCAATGGACTCATCGAATTCTTTTGAGGAGCGAAGAAGGCCAAAGCGAACCAACACAGTGGCAAAGGAAATCCGGGAGTGGAGGGAGTTGCGTTTCCAAGAAAATAAAAAAAAGGAGAAACAAAAGGCAGCAGATGACGCAGCGAAAAAATCTCGTCATGATGATAAAATTGCTGCATATGGAGAAAGGACAGCAGAGATGAAAAAAAAGAATGAGCTGTTGGAAAAATTATTGTGTAAGGATGCAAATGCAACGCACGATTCTTAGTTTAGGTTTTTATTTAGATTTTTTAATAGCATAAGTTTTTTACTGTGAATGATTTTGTTGTTTTTTAAGATTAAGATTATTTAAATAAAAAATTAATTGAATAGTAAATTTTTTGTTTAACAAATTTTTATCTTCGGTGGTAAGCGGCGTATACTTGTTCACACAAATTATTTCGTATATCTAATCCTTCTTGCTGATCTCTTCCATCTGGGACATTTATATCATCCAAGTTTTCTTCGTTGTCGATGGGGATAAAAGGTTCCAACTCTAATCCATCGTCGCCACAGAGATTATGTAATACAACACAGGCACGTATAAAATGGCATAGCTTCTCTATACCTCTCAACTTACAGCGACAGCGACTGCGCGACATCTGCTAGGTTTGAACGAACGCAATGGAATGAAGGAAGCCGTCCCTATTGTATGCTGAGCGAACAGAAGAAAATGAAGGAAGCCGACCCTTCTTCATAGCAGACGCAGCTGCAACTTTTCAACTTTATGAATTATTGTAAGATTTTGTAGGAACATTATGATTGAATAAAAATTATTTGATCACTTCTAATCTGAGCGTCAACGAGTGAAGTTGTTTATTTTTAACCTTGAATACATTTGTGGTCCGTGCGAACCGGATAGGAAAAAAGCATTAATTGAGCGAGAGAGCGATTTTACATTTTGATTCAAAGATTTCTGGAGCGTTTAGAAAAAGTAGAAGTTTTAGCCATGAATACGAATGAGCGCCGTACGTTCGTGAACACAGTACATCATGTGGAGCGTTTCACGAACGGCTTGGGATTCAGGCAAGCGACGCGCCCGGCCCTACAGCAAAGGCAGGAGTATTTGGAGACGGCGTTTGGGCGATTCATGGAGGAACACCAGAAGGTGGTTGCTAGGGTGTTCGACAAAGCAACCTTCCAGAGTGAGAATTCCTTTTTTGCCCAAGTGGAGGAGATTTATTTAAGAGCGATGGGGCGATTTGCAGAGCGATACAAAGAACTCGATGATGAGGAGTGAACATCGGGTGGAAACAGCATTGCAAATTAATAAAGAGATAAATTCGATTTCTTTTTGTTGAGCGATAAGATTTTGGGGTGCGTTGCATTTTTTTTATCTATACAAGATATAAATTCGATTTCTTTTTGTTGAGCGTCAGGATTTTGTGGTGCGTTGCATTTTATATATATACAAGAGATAAATTCGATTTCTTTTGAGCGTCAGCATTTTGTGGTGCGTTGCTTTTTTTTTATCTATACAAGATATAAATTCGATTTCTTTTGAGCGAAAGGACTTTGTGGTGCGTAGCCAATTTAGTTTCTCTATACGAGAGTATTTTTGAAGTTTGAGCGAATATAAGTTACAATAGAAATTGTATTGCACATTTTACATTAAGGTACGGACGGTACTTGCGTTATTGGGCGTTGTTGATTTTTTTAAATCATTTTTTAAGCCCTTCATTCAAGATGGAATTAAATCGTTGCACGGCGCAGCGTACAAACATTTTGAGAGCGTTGGAAATCGGGAAAAGCGCGCAATTGGCAGAAGCAAATATTTTTATTTAATTTTAATATGTTTTGTATTAAATTTTAATATTTTTGTAGTAATTTTTTCATTTTTAATTTATTTTGGATTACTACTTGTTACTACTTGTAATACAAAAAGATTAGAATTTAATACATTTGGAATTAAAACCAAAATTTAATACCGGTTTTCCTACATTTTAATACCCTTATTTTGAAAAATAATACAATTTTATTAAAAACAAATTCTCTTGTATTACATGTTAGTACCCTTGCATTAAAATATAATACCCGCCTGTATTACATTTTAATACCCTCGTATGTATTAAAATTTAATAAAATTTTATTAAAAAAACCGTTTGCATTACATTTTGCTGTATGCCATCTGCCTGTAGCGTCATTCCAAAGTAGTTACTATGGAGAACGCTAGTGTAAAGTTCGGGTCGTTTCTCAAAATTCGTAACTTTAAAACAAAACAAGCAAGTTTCATACAAATAAAAAACAAGTGTTAAAAAAGGCGAAGGAGCATTAAGTGTAAATTTTGAAGCCACTACTTTGGATATTCTGCTTTCCGGTAAGTAAAACGTTAAGAATAATAAAAATAAGTGCAAAAATGCTAGTTTTCCTAAATTAATTTTCCTGCATTTTTTATTTGTGTGAGTTTTAGTTTGTTTTCAGTAATAATACTGTTCCTTAAAAATTCTTCAGTTCGCAGTCAATTATTGTAATAAAAAGTAATGTGTGACACAACTTTACTGCAAATGTGCTTAGAGCGTTAGAAGTTTTTTTCCAAAAACTATTTCGATAAGATTGCTTTTTTTTAATATGAATTTTCTTGGGACAGTTCTGGATGCTACAACACCAGAAGTCACTGGTGATTTCACCGTAAGAGACCGTGACGAGGCTGAAATTCCGGTCGAACTTCTGAAAAATATTGTTGCGCAGTATAAGAACTGCAGCCATTTTTTAATTGAAATTCAACCTACAATAATCGCCAATAATGAAAAAGAAAATGTTCCCGGAAGGGCCACATGTCAAAATGACTCTATTGGCTCACGAATAATGCTCTACAAAGAGGTATCACGAACAACGTTTTCAAATTCATATCATAGTGAGTATTTCACGCGTAAATCAACACAAACAAACACACTTACACACACCCATATTACATATAATTTTGGTAGATCGTAGTTAGTAATTATTTTTAGAATTTATGGGATGTAGTAGGTATGTTTTAAGATGTCAAAATTTTTTGGTAACAGCCAAAATTTAAAAAAAAATCTAAAATTTTGAAAAAGAGCACTTTTTGAAACAAAAAAAAATTAAAAATGTTGAAAAATATCACAGTTTCTGGAAAATATCAGACATTTTTAATAAATTTAAATTTTCGAAAAGTATCAGTTTTAAAAAATAATCAGAATCGGAAAAATCGGCTGAATTTTCGATCGCGAAAAAATTTAATTTTATCTCGAAAAATTCATCAGGACAGTGAAAACCACCTTTTAGAAGAATATAAGGAAACAGGAACATTAAAGGATTCCTCACGGAGGTGTTTGGTCAGTTCCGCAAAAAATTATCTCCGCCACAACTGTGGAAATTACCCTACAAAAGAAGATAAAATTGCTTGTGCGGAAGCTGTTATTTCACTATTCACTTCTTTTAAAGTTGTGGACAGTACTGTGGGAGGAGTTGTAAGTATTATTACTGATTCGCACAGTAATATATAAGCTATCATGTTTGATTTTTTGTTTGTAGGACTTGTTTTATAATCCAGTGACAAATACTGGGTACTTATTGAATAAAATAAAAAACTTAAACAATAAACGCCAAAAGTGCGAGGGGACGTATACCTAAGTCTAAATAGAAAACAGATTTGCAGATCTTAAATTGACGTAGAACTCGCTACAACTAGTATAAGAAGTCTTTAATGTTTGAAATAAAGAATAAGCCTTGCTCTCAGTAATTTACAAATTTAAAGAAAAATTTATTTCAAATAAACAAATAAAATTTATATATACTCCTATACTCTTACTTACCTACTTTCATCTATCTATCCATCCATTGAAGTCTCCTTCAAATATATAACCCTAAGACTAACGTCCTATACTTTTTAGGGGTTTCTATAGTATTATCTATATCGTGTTAGTGCTATCTTTTAGTTGTCGAGTAGAGTTATATGTGTATGGTTATACGTATAGTTATTTTCAGCATTAAACCTTTTTTTAATCACTTTCTTTTACAGCGTCTGGTTCCAGAAGCGCACTCCTGTTATCACCACGACTGAATTTTAAGTTATATTGATTTAAATTATATTGTTGAACCATATTGATAACTATATTTGATTTCTTTGTAGTCTATCTATTCCTTGACAGTGAGTAAGAAATACACTAAAGTGTATAAACTTATCGAACAAATTTTATGAAGGCAGTTAGTGGAAAGACGCCGAATGCTTCATTCGGTCGATTATTCCCATAATAAAGAAGTTCGTTTCGTGGGAACTGAAAGTTCTTTCATCTATCTATCCTTCCTTTGAAGTCTCCTTCAAATATATATCCCTTAGACTAACGTTGTAGTCTTTTTTAATGGGTTTCTATAGTATTATCTATATCGTGTTAGTGCTATCTTTAAGTTGTCGAGTAGAGTTATATGTATATGGTTAAAAGTAGTTATTTTCAGCATTAAACCTTTATTTAATCACTTTCTTTTACAGCGTCTGGTTCCAGAAGGGCACTCCTGTTATCACCACGTCTGAATTTTAAATTATATTGATTTAAATTATATTGTTGAAACATATTGATAGCTATATTTGATTTCTTTATATTCTATCTATTCCTTGACAGTGAGTAAGAAAGACACTCAAGTGTATAGATATTGGTACATAAACTTATCGAAATTTTTTTTTATAAGGCAGTTACTGGAAAGCAGCCGAATGAAGCGGTCGATTATTCCCATAATAAAGAAGTGCGTTTCGTGCGAACTGAAAGTTCTTTCATCTATCAATCCGTCCCTTGACGTCTCCTTTAAATATATAATCCTTAGACTAACGTTGTAGTCTTTTTTTATGGGTTTCTATAGTATATTATCTATATCGTGTTAGTGCTATCTTTAAGTTGTCGAGTAGAGTTATATGTATATGGTTAAAAGTAGTTATTTTCAGCATTAAACCTTTATTTAATCACTTTCTTTTACAGCGTCTGGTTCCAGAAGGGCACTCCTGTTATCACCACGTCTGAATTTTAAATTATATTGATTTAAATTATATTGCTGAAACATATTGATAACTATATTTAATTTCTTTATATTCTATCTATTCCTTGACAGTGAGTAACAAAGACACTCAAGTGTATAGATATTGGTACATAAACTTATCGAAAATTTTTATATAAGACGCCGAAGGAAGCGGTCGATTATTCCCATAATAAAGAAGTTCGTTTCGTGGGAACTGGAAGTTCTTTCATCTATCTATCCTTCCTTTGAAGTCTCCTTCAAATATATAACCCTTAGACTAACGTTGTAGTCTTTTTTTATGGGTTTCTATAGTATATTATCTATATTGTGTTAGTGCTATCTTTAAGTTGTCGAGTAGAGTTATATGTATATGGTTATACGTATAGTTATTTTCAGCATTAAACCTTTATTTAATCACTTTCTTTTACAGCGTCTGGTTCCAGAAGGGCACTCCTGTTATCACCACGTCTGAATTTTAAATTATATTGATTTAAATTATATTGTTGAAACATATTGATAACTATATTTGATTTCTTTATATTCTATCTATTCCTTGACAGTGAGTAAGAAAGACACTCAAGTGTATAGATATTGGTACATAAACTTATCGAAAATTTTTTTTATAAGGCACTTACTGGAAAGCAGCCGAATGAAGCGGTCGATTATTCCCATAATAAAGAAGTGCGTTTCGTGCGAACTGAAAGTTCTTTCATCTATCAATCCGTCCCTTGACGTCTCCTTTAAATATATAACCCTTAGACTAACGTTGTAGTCTTTTTTTATGGGTTTCTATAGTATATTATCTATATCGTGTTAGTGCTATCTTTAAGTTGTCGAGTAGAGTTATATGTATATGGTTAAAAGTAGTTATTTTCATCATTAAACCTTTATTTAATCACTTTCTTTTACAGCGTCTGGTTCCAGAAGGGCACTCCTGTTATCACCACGTCTGAATTTTAAATTATATTGATTTAAATTATATTGTTGAAACATATTGATAACTATATTTTATTTCTTTATATTCTATCTATTCCTTGACAGTGAGTAAGAAAGACACTCAAGTGTATAGATATTGGTACATAAACTTATCGAAAATTTTTTTTATAAGGCAGTTACTGGAAAGCAGCCGAATGAAGCGGTCGATTATTCCCATAATAAAGAAGTGCGTTTCGTGCGAACTGAAAGTTCTTTCATCTATCAATCCGTCCCTTGACGTCTCCTTTAAATATATAATCCTTAGACTAACGTTGTAGTCTTTTTTTATGGGTTTCTATAGTATATTATCTATATCGTGTTAGTGCTATCTTTAAGTTGTCGAGTAGAGTTATATGTATATGGTTATACGTATAGTTATTTTCAGCATTAAACCTTTATTTAATCACTTTCTTTTACAGCGTCTGGTTCCAGAAGGGCACTCCTGTTATCACCACGTATGAATTTTAAATTATATTGATTTAAATTATATTGCTGAAACATATTGATAACTATATTTAATTTCTTTATATTCTATCTATTCCTTGACAGTGAGTAACAAAGACACTCAAGTGTATAGATATTGGTACATAAACTTATCGAAAATTTTTATATAAGACGCCGAAGGAAGCGGTCGATTATTCCTATAATAAAGAAGTTCGTTTCGTGGGAACTGGAAGTTCTTTCATCTATCTATCCTTCCTTTGAAGTCTCCTTCAAATATATAACCCTTAGACTAACGTTGTAGTCTTTTTTTATGGGTTTCTATAGTATATTATCTATATTGTGTTAGTGCTATCTTTAAGTTGTCGAGTAGAGTTATATGTATATGGTTATACGTATAGTTATTTTCAGCATTAAACCTTTATTTAATCACTTTCTTTTACAGCGTCTGGTTCCAGAAGGGCACTCCTGTTATCACCACGTCTGAATTTTAAATTATATTGATTTAAATTATATTGTTGAAACATATTGATAACTATATTTGATTTCTTTATATTCTATCTATTCCTTGACAGTGAGTAAGAAAGACACTCAAGTGTATAGATATTGGTACATAAACTTATCGAAAATTTTTTTTATAAGGCAGTTACTGGAAAGCAGCCGAATGAAGCGGTCGATTATTCCCATAATAAAGAAGTGCGTTTCGTGCGAACTGAAAGTTCTTTCATCTATCAATCCGTCCCTTGACGTCTCCTTTAAATATATAATCCTTAGACTAACGTTGTAGTCTTTTTTTATGGGTTTCTATAGTATATTATCTATATCGTGTTAGTGCTATCTTTAAGTTGTCGAGTAGAGTTATATGTATATGGTTAAAAGTAGTTATTTTCAGCATTAAACCTTTATTTAATCACTTTCTTTTACAGCGTCTGGTTCCAGAAGGGCACTCCTGTTATCACCACGTCTGAATTTTAAATTATATTGATTTAAATTATATTGTTGAAACATATTGATAACTATATTTGATTTCTTTATATTCTATCTATTCCTTGACAGTGAGTAAGAAAGACACTCAAGTGTATAGATATTGGTACATAAACTTATCGAAAATTTTTTTTATAAGGCAGTTACTGGAAAGCAGCCGAATGAAGCGGTCGATTATTCCCATAATAAAGAAGTGCGTTTCGTGCGAACTGAAAGTTCTTTCATCTATCAATCCGTCCCTTGACGTCTCCTTTAAATATATAACCCTTAGACTAACGTTGTAGTCTTTTTTTATGGGTTTCTATAGTATATTATCTATATCGTGTTAGTGCTATCTTTAAGTTGTCGAGTAGAGTTATATGTATATGGTTAAAAGTAGTTATTTTCATCATTAAACCTTTATTTAATCACTTTCTTTTACAGCGTCTGGTTCCAGAAGGGCACTCCTGTTATCACCACGTCTGAATTTTAAATTATATTGATTTAAATTATATTGCTGAAACATATTGATAACTATATTTGATTTCTTTATATTCTATCTATTCCTTGACAGTGAGTAACAAAGACACTCAAGTGTATAGATATTGGTACATAAACTTATCGAAAATTTTTATATAAGACGCCGAAGGAAGCGGTCGATTATTCCCATAATAAAGAAGTTCGTTTCGTGGGAACTGGAAGTTCTTTCATCTATCTATCCTTCCTTTGAAGTCTCCTTCAAATATATAACCCTTAGACTAACGTTGTAGTCTTTTTTTATGGGTTTCTATAGTATATTATCTATATCGTGTTAGTGCTATCTTTAAGTTGTCGAGTAGAGTTATATGTATATGGTTATACGTATAGTTATTTTCAGCATTAAACCTTTATTTAATCACTTTCTTTTACAGCGTCTGGTTCCAGAAGGGCACTCCTGTTATCACCACGTCTGAATTTTAAATTATATTGATTTAAATTATATTGTTGAAACATATTGATAACTATATTTGATTTCTTTATATTCTATCTATTCCTTGACAGTGAGTAAGAAAGACACTCAAGTGTATAGATATTGGTACATAAACTTATCGAAAATTTTTTTTATAAGGCAGTTACTGGAAAGCAGCCGAATGAAGCGGTCGATTATTCCCATAATAAAGAAGTGCGTTTCGTGCGAACTGAAAGTTCTTCCATCTATCAATCCGTCCCTTGACGTCTCCTTTAAATATATAATCCTTAGACTAACGTTGTAGTCTTTTTTTATGGGTTTCTATAGTATATTATCTATATCGTGTTAGTGCTATCTTTAAGTTGTCGAGTAGAGTTATATGTATATGGTTAAAAGTAGTTATTTTCATCATTAAACCTTTATTTAATCACTTTCTTTTACAGCGTCTGGTTCCAGAAGGGCACTCCTGTTATCACCACGTCTGAATTTTAAATTATATTGATTTAAATTATATTGTTGAAACATATTGATAACTATATTTGATTTCTTTATATTCTATCTATTCCTTGACAGTGAGTAAGAAAGACACTCAAGTGTATAGATATTGGTACATAAACTTATCGAAAATTTTTTTTATAAGGCAGTTACTGGAAAGCAGCCGAATGAAGCGGTCGATTATTCCCATAATAAAGAAGTGCGTTTCGTGCGAACTGAAAGTTCTTTCATCTATCAATCCGTCCCTTGACGTCTCCTTTAAATATATAATCCTTAGACTAACGTTGTAGTCTTTTTTTATGGGTTTCTATAGTATATTATCTATATCGTGTTAGTGCTATCTTTAAGTTGTCGAGTAGAGTTATATGTATATGGTTAAAAGTAGTTATTTTCATCATTAAACCTTTATTTAATCACTTTCTTTTACAGCGTCTGGTTCCAGAAGGGCACTCCTGTTATCACCACGTCTGAATTTTAAATTATATTGATTTAAATTATATTGCTGAAACATATTGATAACTATATTTGATTTCTTTATATTCTATCTATTCCTTGACAGTGAGTAAGTTGGTACATAAACTTATCGAACATTTTTTTTATAAGGCAGTTACTGGAAAGCAGCCGAATGAAGCGGTCGATTATTCCCATAATAAAGAAGTTCGTTTCGTGGGAACTGGAAGTTCTTTCATCTATCTATCCTGCCTTTGAAGTCTCCTTCAAATATATAACCCTAAGACTAACGTCCTATACTTTTTAGGGGTTTCTATAGTATTATCTATATCGTGTTAGTGCTATCTTTAAGTTGTCGAGTAGAGTTATATGTATATGGTTAAAAGTAGTTATTTTCAGCATTAAACCTTTATTTAATCACTTTCTTTTACAGCTTCTGGTTCCAGAAGGGCACTCCTGTTATCACCACGTCTGAATTTTAAATTATATTGATTTAAATTATATTGTTGAAACATATTGATAACTATATTTGATTTCTTTATATTCTATCTATTCCTTGACAGTGAGTAAGAAAGACACTCAAGTGTATAGATATTGGTACATAAACTTATCGAAAAATTTTTTTATAAGGCAGTTACTGGAAAGACGCCGAATGAAGCGGTCGATTATCCCCATAATAAAGAAGTTCGTTTCGTGGGAACGGGAAGTTTTTTCATCTATCTATCCGTCCCTTGACGTCTCCTTTAAATATATAACCCTTAGACTAACGTTGTAGTCTTTTTTTATGGGTTTCTATAGTATATTATCTATATCGTGTTAGTGCTATCTTTTAGTTGTCGAGTAGAGTTATATGTATATGGTTAAAAGTAGTTATTTTCATCATTAAACCTTTATTTAATCACTTTCTTTTACAGCGTCTGGTTCCAGAAGGGCACTCCTGTTATCACCACGTCTGAATTTTAAATTATATTGATTTAAATTATATTGCTGAAACATATTATTGATAACTATATTTGATTTCACTATATTCTATCTATTCCCTTAAGTCTCCTTCAAATTAAATAACCCTTGAGCTAAAGCCCCATAATTTTTTTTTTGGGTTTGCTAGACTCTCAATCGTTGGATAGTATCGTGTTTAATTGGTCGTGAATTCAGTTTCGTCCGTGTCGTGTTTGATTTAGTCCATCTCAATCTACTTACTCTCAAATAACAATACTTAATCACCGGAGTAAAATATACGAGTAGTAGATCTTCTAATGTTTAAGCATTGTGTGAGTGCGAAGTGAGTCAGAAGTAACGATACTAAGTACATAGTACGTTTCTTCCTCGAAGATTTACACTTTTTTTGGACAAAGCTTATAAGATTTTCTCTTTACCTTTTGAAAACGAGGTCAGTTTTTTTATTTAGGTAGATGAATATTTTTACATTGTCAATCTTTATATAAGATCTAAAACATTTTGTGGATTTTAAACATATTGACTAGGAAAAAGAATTATTTTTCTTTTGTAACTCTTTACTAATTAAGTAAAGTCAACTCTCTTTCAAATATAGCCCAGTAATTTTAGGTTTTATCTGCGGAAAAATTCCAACCAAGCTGAATTTTGGTACACACCTTTATTATGGCGTTGTTATGAAGATGTAAAAAATCGACATTGATATCGTGCCGGCAAAAAAAGTTATGAAGGTCAAAAGGTCACGAAAACCTAAAAAAAAACCGTTTTTCGCAAATATCTCGGTTTCTATAGCTCCAATGATTTTAAGGTGTATGACAAAATTGTAGAACATAAAATTTTCTACAATTTCGTTAGTACAATCAATTTTGTATGTCGATTAGTTACCGAGATATGGCACTTTGAAAAACAGGTCATTTTTCAAAATTCGGCAAAAAATGCAAAAAAATTGAAGAATTGTACCTTATTTCTTCGGATATACCCGAGAAATCATGAAATATTGCTGTTTTTATGGCTTCTTGTTAAGATCACCAACTTTTTACACCCCCCAACGATCCCCGCTTGCCCACCAGGTGCCAGGCCATGCCCATTACTATTGTCATTCCGCCCTAATTTTTATATATTACTTTGTTCTTAGTATACTGTGGGCAGGTAGAAAAAGGTCGGAAGTTAATCAAACTTTGAGATATTGTTCAGGAATATTGAATTAACATTTGACGAAGTTTTGGACCTCACCGGCCCTGTTGAAAAAGAGGAGGAGGGGAAACTGCAAACTTTTCGAGTTCGCTCCGGTTTTCGCTCTATAACTTTTTTTGCTTACGTTCTACGGCAAAAGTGTAATAGACTTTTTTGTAGAGCGTTAAATTTACTAAAATATTGTTGGTACAAAAATAGTTGTATGTCATTTCGTTACCGAGATACGGAAAAAGAGGAAAAGGGGGAATTGCAAAATGTTCGACTTTGCTCCGGTTTTCCCTCAATAACTTTTTTTCCTTACTTAATACGGCAAAAGTATACAAGACCTTTTTTGTAAAGCATTAAATTTCCTACAATATAAATAGGGCGAAAATTGTTGTATGTCAATTCGTTACCAAGAAATGGAATTTGAAAAGGAGGGTGGAACAGCTTCATTTTTGACCTTCCATTCCATTCCATTTCTTCATAAAGAATTGACATAGAAGAACTTTTGAACTATTAAAATTATAGAAAATTTAATGCTCTACAAGAAAATCGAAAAACGTTTTTTCCGTAAAGTGTAAGTAAAAAAAGTTATTGGGGGAAAACCAGAGCAAATCAAAAATTTTGCAGTTCCACCCTCTTTTTCAAATTCCATTTCTTGGTAACGAATTGACATACAACAATTTTCGCCCCATTTATATTGTAGGAAATTTAATGTCTTACAAAAAAGGTCTTAAATACTTTTGCCGTTTTAAGTAAGGAAAACAAGTTATTGAGGGAAAACCGGAGCAAAGTCGAACATTTTGCAATTCCCCCTTTTCCTCTTTTTCCGTATCTCGGTAACGAAATGACATACAACTATTTTTGTACCAACAATATTTAAGTAAATTTAACGCTCTACAAAAAAGTCTATTACACTTTTGCCGTAGAACGTAAGCAAAAAAAGTTATAGAGCGAAAACCGGAGCGAACTCGAAAAGTTTGCAGTTTCCCCTCCTCCTCTTTTTCAACAGGGCCGGTGAGGTCCAAAACTTCGTCAAATGTTAATTCAATATTCGTGAACAATATCTCAAAGTTTGATTAACTTCAGACTTTTTTCTACCTGCCCACTGTATACTTAGAACAAAGTAATATATAAAAATTACGGCGGAATGACAATAGTAATGGGCATGGCCTGGTACCTGGTGGGCAAGCGGGGATCGTTGGGGGGTGTAAAAAGTTGGTGATTTTAACAAGAAGCCATAAAAACAGCAATATTTCATGATTTCTCGGGTATATCCGAAGAAATAAGGTGCAATTCTTCATTTTTTGGCATTTTTTGGCGAATTTTGAAAAATGACCTGTTTTTCAAAGTGCCATATCTCGGTAACTAATCGACATACAAAAGTGATTGTACTAACGAAATTGTAGAAAATTTTATGTTCTACAATTTTGTCATACACGTTAAAATCATTGGAGCTATAGAAACCGAGATATTTGCGAAAAACGGTTTTTTTTTAGGTTTTCGTGACCTTTTGACCTTCATAACTTTTTTTGCCGGCACGATATCAATGTCGATTTTTCACATCTTCATAACAACGCCGTAATAAAGGTGTGGACCAAAATTCAGCTTGATTCGAATTTTTCCGCAGATTGGGGTTTAAAATGCCTAAAATGACTGGGCTAATAGTATCAGATAACTCAAGCTGGACAATCAGATATTGTCTAGATAGGATTAAGGATATTAAGAGCTAAGAATATCAAATAAATAAAGAATTGTTATAAAGTTTTGAAAAGAAATCAGTAATGTTTTCAATGTAGCTGATTAACAGTGACGGTATCGGAAGTTGGACATTTCTTTTTTCAGATATGCTGTTTTTGAAGTAAGTTACGTAAGGGGGAGTGGACAGCTCTCGTGTGCAATGGATTAGACAATAACATGGTAAGGTCGATTAGGGGTGAAGAGTTTTAGATTCCCCGGATCCGATGTAGGTAGAGAATATTTGATATTAGTATGTTTCGTTGGTTAGGATGTAAGTAGACTTTTCGTCTCCTTGTCCGTTTTTGGGGTCCCAGAAGAAAAATATTGAAATTTCATTCTGTAAGCAAGCCTGGGACATTAAGGTGAAGGTCATCTTGTTTAGATAGATACTTTCTCTGGGTGGGGTTATATAAGCTAAAGGGATCATTTACATCTTAGATCCCTCCCCTTTATAGAAGTGGTCTTTGTTTCGTCTGCGCCAACGCAACAGCATTCGGTTGCATCCCCTCGCGTTTCTGTGCTTCCGGCTGCACAAAAAAAAAACCACCAGCCACGTCACTGCGACGCTCCAATAAGTCAGACTCAGCAAGCGATTGAGGAAAAAAATCTTGCATCGCCACCCAACATCAGTCTGCACGACGAGTTATACGAGTTATACTCTACCAATGACACCTACCATAGAAAAAAAAAGAAGAAAAAAAAAAGAAAGAAAACCACCCCTAAATAGTGATAGTGAACCCCTGAATTAAATAAATGTATATGTACATAGTTTTTTTTTTTGAATGATATAAGAAAAAGTACAAGAAAAGATCGTAAAGAAAATCCAAATCAAAAAGAAAAAAAAAAATCGTTAAGCCTAAAGAAAAAAAAAATTCTTAAAAGTAGAAATCTAATAAGAGAAAAATTATATTCTATAAGCTGAGTGTGAGTGATATCCTAACGATAACAATTTTTGATTCCCTAAGTAATCACAGCTGGACTTCGAGCAGCCATCCGAAAACTGACTTTGTGCGCACAACAGACAGCAAGAAGGAAAAGCAAAACTGTAAGTCAATTCATATATTCTATTAGAAAAAAAAATTATTCTCGAGTAGAATATCACTCCGTTCCCCTCTGGAACTTGATTGTAAATTTTTTTGATCGTAACTTATACCAGTACATGCATATATATTGTATCTATATGCCTACTTTTTGGAATTAGGTCACTAGTATAATAGCCTATTCACACCGCACTCGTTTTGGCTATTCGTTTACCAAAACGAGTAGAGCGTTCACACCGAACATTTACTCGTTTTTGTTTGACATTTCAATATTAAATGTCAAGTTAAAGTAATTCCTATTATTTAAGAAATTATTGAAACGAGCACAAAGCAATTGAATTTTTGAATTGCAACCAATTAAAACTGATAAAGCATAAATTAACCTATGGAAGCCTTTGTCGGTGCTGATATCAGTTTGATTGGCTATTCTGCCTACTTGGTCGCCGAAAAAGTCACCTCGAAGCAGAAGGATGATGTGCAATACGTGTGATAATCTGCTGCTGGCTGCTGCCCTTGGTACATGGTAGAAAGATAGTTTTGTGCTTCAAGGAGAGGACCAGGCCTAATATTTGGAGGAGAGCAATAACAAATAAATCGTTAACCATCGCAGTTCATTGGCTATCCAATGAAGTTGATCGTCGAGAAAGAGCCCTACTAGGAAGTCAAGTGCAGAAAAAAATTGAGATTAACGAGCTCAATTACGAAGATGTTGGTGAGGTTGAAGATTTCGACCAAGATGCCGACAAGAAAGACTTAAAATGAAGCTATATTTATTTATTGACATATATAAAATAATTTTCGAACTTTGCTGTTTTCTTCACGCTCTCTCTTCCTCACCCTTGTTTTTAGGCGATTCCAACCCTTCCTTGGTCACAAATACCAGCAATTAGCAATAGCTAGTCTTTGCCAGATGACGTCGTAGTAATTGTATTTCTTCTTGTCCACGCAGTTTCATGCATTCATCCACTAAGTTCTTCAAATGACTGAGAACTTTGTGCTGATAAATACACGACCACGACGCACGTACAACTTGATGTACTCGAAGAGGAATAAAGAGCAGGGCAAGGGCACGGAATTAAAACCAATCATCCACAAAGAAGTGTTTCACAGCCAAATGGTCCTCCCAGTCGTTGGTCAGGGTTTACTAAAACTGTCTATATTCCTCCTTGGTAATATCATCTTGATTTCTGGTCCAGATGAATTTACTTTTGTTTAACTCCTCGTCTTCTGTGTACCTACCTAATTATAATAAAAAAGAACAGTGGTATACAAACATTATGTAGAAAAATGTTACTTACCGCTGCCACGAAAAAGAATGCCTACAAACAAATTACAGAAATAATGAATTTATTTTGACAGCAAGAAATCAGCTGTTCTATTTTTTGAGTGTCTATTCACAATAACATCACAAAAAGATCTGTTCGTGTAGTTCATTTTGAAATTGCAACTCGTTTTCCAGTCGTTTTGCGGAAAACGAGTCGTTTTGCAAAACGAGTTGGGTATCAAAAATGTATGGGAAAACGAGTCGTTTTGGGTAGTCGTTTTGCGGAAAACGAGTAAATGCTCGTTTATCGTTTGGTGTGAATAGGCTATAAATGTATAAATTGAGTAGAGGCAGCTCCATATGTTTTTGTTTTCTTTTAGTTATTTAAGTCAAGTGGATGTATGTTGTCAACGAAGCGTTTGGTTTGCGTATTGCAAGTTGACTGAGCCATAAGGTACGCGGTATTCATGATCACCTATGAATACAATTTAGACGCACAGGTCGTGTTCTTTCCTTTTAATGGCACTTATCAGTTACTTTTTTTCAATTGTACCTCTTTTGAGGCGACATAGTTAATCCGGCCCCTGCAATTAACACTTTATATTTTTTTTTTGAGTTAACAAGATCCAAACTCAATAGGTTCGCAGTACTAAATAATGTAACAACGTCAGTATATCCCAGAGCAAGGAATTTCGAGACGACTCAACTGAGCTAGTTCGTGGCGTACTCCTGCGGACCGACTGCGATGGTAGATCTCGACCACCTCAATCTCGTACTGTGTTATTTCGTTTGGTTAATACAATGGAGAAGGTTTTCTATGGTAGGAATCAGAAAGGTCCGTTGAATGAAATACCGTCACTGACCAGCTTGCTCCAACACTTGACGTAGAGGGCTCACAGTTTAGAGTCCCAAATTAAAGTGAATTGAATCACCAATCGTAAGGAGATATCCGTACATAGTCTTAAACGTGCGTGTATCGTATGCAGGGCATACGAGGGAGTGGACATATGGTTGTCTCACTCTGCAATATATTTAGTTATACTCTTCTGTTAATTTTATATAAGCTAATGTACTAAGAAGCGAAAAGTGTGTTTTTCAGTTTGTGATTTGATTTGTAAGAGTAAAGGTCAAAAATCTTTGTGTTTCATTTCGATAGGAAGTAATTTTAGTTTTGATCTTATACACCCCCCCAAGGTCTAGTAGTACATCCAAGGCCGTAGATCTGCTATATCAAAAATGTAACATAAGTCTACCTTTACTGTAGCAAGAACAACCCCCCCTTACCACCCGATAAGGATCAGGATTACATTTTGTAAGAGTCCTAGTGGACGGAGATGATGGTTTGGTTTTTGTAATTTTAGTTTTTTTTTAGATTTTTTAACCTATGAGTTCCTCACAGATTTCAATTATGAAGAAGACCAAATCGATTGGTAATCCAGTGTAGAAAAATAATTGTATTTTTGTATTACCATTATATTTGATGATAGAAGCGGTGAGACATTGATTCGCACTCTGGAACATCAAGCACGAGATGTATAGGATTCGTGTATTCCGAAATAGCTTGTGGACAGAGGTTCTATTTGAGATAAGTAAGATATTGATGAAAAAAATTTAAATGCGAGAAATTCCGGATGGTGATGAAAAAACGGTGCGAGACCCTAAAAACTGGGTAATGGCGTTCAAAAAAAGAGTGCAGCCAGTGTTTCTGGAGCGAAGAACAAAAAATATAAATACGCTGAGCTGTTATGTTTCCAAGATGACACCATCGAACCCAGAAGGTACATAAATAATTCTTAAAAAAAAAATGTACTTTGTATTGTTATTATGCCCAACCCGATTTCTTGAAGAAACTGCTCCAAAAAAAAACTGAAGAACGTATTTCTTAGGTTAAAATTTCAGAAGCTGTAAAGTTCACAAATCATCAACTGTTTCAGGCTTGAAGCACAGGAAATATTGAAAGATATTTTAAGGAGGTTTTTGTATGAAATTTTATACTCGCAGTTAAGGCAGCTGCTTGCCGAATTTACAATTGAAAATTTAAAAATTTAGAATGAAACAACAACAACTTGTGTGTGCTACCACCAAGTTCAAAGGCTGGAGTTATAGCTATTTCACGGGGACCAACCCGATCATCAGACTCCTTTAGTGGTGCTTAATCGCTTTTATGTTCAATTTAATTTTTGAAGAACTTTTGCCCGAGCTGGGCTTGAACAAGCGACCTAGCGTGTGAGGAGCTAGTGCACTACGCCACCGCACCCACATGAAAGTTGTAAGCCAATTACAAGTTTTTTCGTTCTATCGAACTATACTGAACCGATTAGCATTTTTCTAAGCACACACAAGTAATTGTTGTTGTTTTATTCTAAATTAAAAAAAAAAAAAGATATTATCTAGCCCCAAAATCCTGAACAACCCCAACCAAAAATGTGGCTTCCCTTACAAGCGAAATGAAATGTAACGATATGGAAACACTGCCAGATATGGAGCAAAGGAGCCTGAGCAAGGAGCTATTTGCCATCGTAAAAAATGTAGAAAATTAGTTTGTAAATGTTTTTGTATACGGTATGAAACCAACTTCATTGATTGAAGACTCTTATATTTTTGGACAGCAAATTAAAATATTTTGACTTGTCACGGAGCTATACAAATGTATAGCGATCAAAAACGAGCACGTATTCGTTTATTACTCTTCTGTAAACAATTGTAATCCACCATAAAGATATGTATTTAAAATTTTAAAAAATAAAGAAGATACAGAAGAGAACATAATACTATGCCAACAGCACACGGTTGGTGTGGAACGGTCCTACATCCGATAGCTAACCACACGGAATGATGATTGATTTCGCTGATCTATCGTGATTCGTGTCGTGAAGCGAAGCGATGCTTTATCAAAGCCAAGGCTGTTGACTACTTTTTTTATTTTGTTGCAAGGCCAATCCTGATTAGATTTGATTAAGTATTTTTGTATAAATATGTAGTTTGTTTAGTGGTTGTTTAAATTTCATGGATTAAATGGGCAACACGTGAGCAATTATAAGGAATTTTTGCAAGAGTTTAGTTTTCTAAGCTTAATTAATAGATATTTGTTTAAATTATTTGAAATGCCCTAAAATATAACTTAATTTTAATAACCTACTTGAATGTTCTTCTGAGCGGGTTTTTGTTGGTAGATGTGATGCGATCCCTGATGTTCGGATTATTTTATGATGTTTAAAGATGTTATCTGCTACGCAATGTTTGGATTTAACTGGCGCATTGCTGGTTGATGATGACACAGATAGTAATTCCAACTTAATTGTAGACATGTTTGTAAATTAAAGTAATATCGCATTTATAAAGAAAGTTGGTAATATCACTGCATCAATTCTTATTGCATTAGCGTGCGCGATCTATAAAATAAATCAAAAATAGAGTCAATATCGTGAAACATTAATTTTTAAGATTACTTACATGGAGTACAACTCTCTTCTTAGCTTTCCGATTTATGCGGTTTGTGATTTATCAGGCACCATCATTAGGTTTTATTTTTTTAAGTATTTCAAGAAATAGAAGGTGTCGCCGAAGTTGCTTACTTGTAAGATGAGCGAACACTTAAGTGCCATAACACTTCTTAACCTGAAAAGATAGTAGAAAACGTCTATTAAAGTGAGAAAATAAAGAACATACCACCAGCAAAAAAAACTTATTTCCGAAGCAAGTACTATTTTTTTTTTTTTTTCTCCTTATAGTCTAGTTGACAGGTAGGAAAAAGTGGGTTTAGGTGGAAAAGGTCAGAAGTTAATGAAACTTGGAGATTTTGTTTAGGGATAGTTAACTTAAATTTTGCCAAGAGGACTTTGTACTAAAAGAGGAGAGGAGCATATTCTACTTTTTTGCAGAGCGTAAGATTTCCTACAATTTTGTTAGTACAAACAATTTTGTAGGTGAATTTGTTACCGGAATATGGCGCTTCAAAAAACATTTTTTATCGATTTGAAAAATGACGAGCTTAGAAAAACGAAGCCCCATATCGTCGTAACAAATTGACATACCAAAATAATTGTAGGAAATTTAACGCTCTACTAAAAAGTTACATGTTTTGGCCGTAGGACGTAAGGAAAAAAAGTTATTGAGGAAAAACCAGAGCAAGGTCTTTTGCAGTTTCCCCTCCTCCTCTTTTTCCACAGAGCCCTCGAGGTTCAAAACTTCGTCAAATGTTTATTAACTATCCCTGAACAACATCCCAACTTTCATTAACTTTCGACCTTTATCTCCCTTAAAATACCTGAAGACTGGACCAAGAACAAAGAATTATTTTAAAATTACGGCGGGATGACAATTATAAGGGGCATGACCTGACCCCTGGTGGGCAAGCGGGAATAGGTGGGTGAGTGTCAAAAGATAATGATTTTAACGAGGAACCATAAATACAACAACATTTCATGTTTATTCGAGTTAATACGAAGAAAGAAGGTGGAATAGGTACTTAATTTTTTTGATATTTTTTGGCGAATTTTGAAAAATGACCTGTTTTTCGAAGCGCCATATTTTGGTAACAAATTAACATACAAAAATTCTTGTACACCCAAAGTTGTTGGAAATTTTATCAATTAAAAAATGTTATTTAGGGAAAACCGGAGCAAGGTTCCCCCCTCTTTTAGCACAGTACCCTCGAGGTTAGCAAAATATTAATTAAATACCCCTAAACACAATCTCCAAGTTTAATTAACTTAAAAGCACAGACCAATATACAGACCGCCAACTCGTACTCCTCTTGCCTGAAACACCCTCGAAATATTTTTTCCTGTCTGTGAATACGTGTACATCTCTCTCTGTGCATTTTTTAATGGCAACTATACTTGCGTATGCCATTTATTTTGTAGGTGTGTTTGCTTAATGGGTTTTAAAAGCAGGGGGAGGGCGTCACACTCTTAAAATAAATGGCATAGAGAAAGCATACAGTGAGTTGGCGGTCTGTATCTTATTGGTCCGTGCTTTAAAGAACCTGTCGACTGGACTACTATACTAAAGAAAGACATCGAAAAGTGATGTTTAATGAAAGAAAAATGTTCAGAATTCAAAACAAAAAATACAACAAAGAAAATGAAAGAAACTTTCAAGAAAATAAGTCTTCTTTCTAGGGCCATCGATATAGAATCTCCATGAGCTGTGAAGGTGTCATTAATTCCAACAGTGGGTCACAAAAAAAAAGGCGAACAACTCTCATTTAAGAGGATGTTGTGAAGCCCTTAAATGATGACCTTAACAGGACAAAAACTGGGTTTTTCAACAAAACTGAGTTTCAGTCCACAAAGAAAAAACAAGTTTTGAAAAGAGAAAAAGAAATTACAAGTTTTCGAGTGAGTTAATTTTTGAAGTTACCATATAAAAATGTTCATACGTTCATCAGCTGTTAAAAAGTTTGTTTTCTGTTGTTGTATGACAAGACTAATATAAAATAAAAACAGTACAGTAGCGATTATGGGTGTCGTGTAGGTATTTAACAATTCATTCTTGAACCACACTATGCTACGTAACCAAGGAATACAAACCGATGTGTTAATCTTCTGACTTAAAAACTGCGACCGGTAGTTAAAATCATTAAAGAATTAATGTATATTAGGACTTTTGACGGAAACGCCCCTTAAAAGAAGGCGTGTCCTCAAAATTTAAAGCACTAACTGAGCTTTGAACGTAAGTCAATTTTTAGACATACATATGTGTAAAACTACAGGTGAATCGAGTCGTTTCTTTTTAACGATCTTATCTGAATAAAAGTATTTTACAAAAATCACGCCTTTAAAAGTAAGCGTATTGAAAAAATTTAGGCAACAAAATAGCTATACACATTTTTTTCAAATAACAAACGCAAAAAAGTTTAAAACTGAATATTGATAGTACATATCTACATATCTTAAATTTTTAAAAATACGTTTTTCGTTTTTTTCATGAAGAGTGGACGTAAGCCACGCTCAAAATTGAAACATATCATTTCATACACAAGCTTCTTAGTTTCGACTAAGAGATGCACTAATTTGGGCTTGTGGACTCATTATAAATACCGTTTTATTTGCAAAAACAATTTTTTTATAGTTTCTAATGAAAAGTGGGCGTCAGCAACACCCAAAATCAGTTTTTTTTATTTCATACACAAGATGTTTATGTACAAGTAATACCCACCCACAAAATGTACTGTTTTTCGCTCTAATGGAAGCATTGTTATTTTATAAAAACGATATTGATGGGTTTGTATGAAAAGTGGGCGTGTCTGCCACAACCAAACTGAAATCATTTTATTTAATTGGAAGAAGATTCACTTAGGGCTTGATTGCTTTGCCAAATTGAGGTTGTAACAAAAATGGCGTTTGTGGGCGGATTTTACCGGTTCAAAAACTTGGCCTTACTCTTGTACCAAAGATTATATACCTATACTGAATTTCAGCTTTCTAGCTCAAAAAATAGTATACATTCAGACGGACGGACAGACATGGCTAAATCGACTACGCTTTTGATTCTGAGTCAGAATATTTTGTATACACTTTTCTATATCTAACGGTATTATTTCCCTATGTTACAAACTCCACACCAAATACAGTATATATAAAATGGGGTATAATAATAGACCAAGAGCCGGCAGCAAATTTTGGGAGTGGAGTGATAACCAAAATGTATACACATGTATGTGTAAGATATACGCAACATAATGCAAAATTTAACCGTCTGGCAGATTTTTTTTTCAGCCGGGGGCGCGGGTGGGCTTTCGAAAATGGTCATTTTTTCGATTTTGGGGTCGAAGTGATAACCACCTAAATGTACACAGCTGGTCAAAAAAATAGGTGTGATCAAATATTTTCGCACCACTGTTGTCTTTGATGCAAAATAACTGTTTTTTTGATCGCAGGCCTTACAAAAAGTTCTTGTTTTAAGAAAAAACGGTTATTCTGTTGACACTGATGCTGAGCTTACTGCATTTTGTGTGTGTTATGTTGAGCTGTTCTATTTTCTTTGTTGCATTAGGATTTGGTGTTTTTAAGAAGTTGGTCATTAAAATAGGTGTTCTCCAAATAAACCCAGTTTATATCTTTGTTATTTCAAAAAAATACTAAATTTCAAGGTAACCTCCTTTTAATAATTTTACTATCCATAAATGATAGTTGTTAATAAATAAAATAATAAATAATAATAAATAATAGTTTATTAGACTTTTAGTATGGGTAGAAACGTCCACTGTTGGGCGGAAGAAAGACGGTTAGTTTTACAGCTAAGAAATGAAGGTAAGACTTACAAAATTATAGCAGAAGCCCTAGGAAGATCCCAAAATTTTGTGACAAATGCACTCAAGGCCAGATTAGTGCGCGAAAATCGTGGGAGGCCGAAAAAACATCAGTCACCACTGATTGCCGTGTACTCCTTTTTGCTAAATCTAAACCTTTCGCTTCGTCAAGGACAATAGGAGCACAAATCAATAATGGAGTCAGTGCCCGCACAATCCGCAGAAGGCTTCAGAGCTTCAACCTACCAGGAAGAGTTGCCAGGAAAGTTCCTTTACTAAGAGCAAATAATATAAGGTCCCAAAAAGAATTTGCCTTAAACCATAGAAGTTGGAACGGACCTGAAGGAGCAAAAAAATGGCGAAATATCCTCAGGAGTGACGAAACAAAAATTAATTTGTTCTCATCAGATTCGGGGCGAAATGTCAGGCGACCAAAAGGAAAGGACTACCATCCTCACTATACCCGGAAAACAATCAAACACGGAGGAGGAAATATAATGGTCTGGGGCTGTTTTTTCTGGTATGGTGTAGGTCCCATATTCCGCATTAATAACGTATTGACCAAATACGGTTATAGGGATATCTTGGAAGATGTTATGCTTCCATTTGCCGAAGAAAACATGCCTCTCCGATGGAAATTTCAGCAGGATAATGATCCGAAACATACGGCGCATCTTGTGAAGGATGGATTTCGAGAGAAAGAAGTCTCAATCGTTTCGTGGCCAAGTCAATCCCCTGATCTCAACCCGATTGAGAACTTGTGGAATCAGCTTAAGCGGAAACTAGGAGGTCAATATTTTCCAAATGGGAACCAATTGTGGGCTGCTGTCCAGAGGGAATGGTATTCTATACCCCAAGAAACATGCCAAAAGCTTATTGAGTCAATGCCACGCCGACTTCAAAAAGTTTTGGATAACAATGTCGTATACTCGGGTTATAAGAGAATGGTAAACGAAAATTACTATAAAATACAACAAATTTTGCATTCAAACTATCATTATTCATAATTTAGGAAGACACACCTATTTTTTTGTCCAAGCGCAAATGTCTACACCGTCGGTTTTATTGTATTAAATTTATAATTACTTAATTTAAAAGCCTTAAATATTAATATTTCATTAAGTATTGATAGTCCAATGAAAACTAATGTTAAAATAATATTTAAATAAACAAAACATATTAAAAAATTAAGTTTATATAAAAAAAAAATAATTGCACCTATTTTTTTGACCAGCTGTGTATATATAAACAATAGGAGATGGTGCCCTGATGTCAAAAAAGTGTGTCCAAGACGTTTTACCTTCAGCCTTCCCCTCGCCAGACGGCCACCAAAATGCGCGAAAATCAACTTTTTGGGTCGAAATGATAACCACATGAGTGATACATCAAAAAATTCTCCTGATTATAAAAATGTGTGTCCAAGACGTTTTTCTTTCAGCCTTCCCGTGCCAGACGCATTTTAACACTTTTTTAAAGCATTTTTCAACTTAAATCCTTAATAACTTTTTTTCTATTAACCATAACCAAAAGAATCATATACCAAAATATCAGAAAAATTACACTGATTGTATAAATGCATGTCCAAGACGTTTTTATTTCAGCCTTCCCCTTGCCAGACGCTTTTTAACACTTTTTTAAAGAATTTTCCACTCCGAAAATTTCCTGCCGGCTCTTAAGCTAAGTGTACACGATTGCCAGGTCTGACAATCATTGTCAGATCTGCAAACGCCTAACGATGTGTGAAAATGAGCTGACAATGAGCTGAAAATTGAATTTGTGCGTACACGGTTTGCAGAAATCTACAAATGTCTGCAAATCTGTTGCCAAATATTTGGCTGACAATGTCGACAAACTAATTTGGCCAAATAGCTGGCAATAGATTTGCAAACATTTGTAGATTTTCTGCCAACCGTGTACACACCAAATTAATTTTGGATCTGCAAATTCATTTTCAGCAATTGTCTGCCAATGAATAAATTTGCAAATGTTCCTTAAACTGCACCTACAAATTTATTCATTGCCAGACAGAAACGTCAGAAAATAAAAAAAAATTTGGTGAACTCCCAATGAATTTTGTGTACACACGATTGCCACATCTGCAAATTAATTTGTCTTCAAAATGATTGATGAACAAATTTTTTTGCAAGTTAATTTGGTGTGTACACGGTTGTCAGCTTGCGTGTACACGATTGCCAGATGTCTACAAATTAATTGGCAGATATTTGTCTACAAATTGGGAGCCAAACAATTTGTCTGCAAATTAATTTGGTGTGTACACGATTGTCAGCCATTCGAGACAAATTTTCCACTGACAGATCCGGCAATATTTGCAGACCTGGCAATCGTGTACACTTAGCTTTAGACTATAACGTTTGTATCAAATATTTACAGTACATCGATGTATATCATACTTACATTGATCACAAGACATCGCATGATAATTGCGGCGTCCTTTTCGCATATGGTGTACCTATTATCTTGGAAAATGTACAATCCAACATTCTGTCCTTCAAAATTAGTTTCCAAATAAATTCCATCCCTTTGAATAGTCGTGGAGGTAATGTTTTTATAAGCCAAAAATTCTGCATTTTGCTTTAGTGAAAATATGTTTGTTGTTTTGGATTAAACTTTTGGAGTTTTCGAGGGAATCTTGTTCATCTGCTGAGGCACATCCTATTAGTTTGTGTAGGAGTCGCTTCAGTTGACACAAACCTTCGCTCACACTAAACCAGCTTATCGATATCCACATGAGAAGGAACAATCATGTAAGCCAACGCAATACTTAGGTACGGGCTGGTTTTAAGGAGTTTTAGTTATGGTCTCTTAGATATCAGAGCCAAGTATGTATCCATACAAATATACCATCGATTCTTCTTTTTTTTCATCTTTTCCGAAGAATAAAACTTTATCAAGCAATCTTTGGGTTATTGTATCTTAAGGGACAATACCATCCATGTCAACAGCGTTAAGTCGCCCGACCAAGCAATTTTTTTTTCAATCAATTTTAGTACGCCTATTGCTTTGGCTTTTCTTGAGATTCCCACAATCATCGGATTTTCACATATTAAGGACGTATTATTCATTTTACAGAAATTGATTGTTTGTTTGGATTGGCGCAATTGAACGGAACCCAATATTATAGCGGGAAGAGAAATCATCCGCTTTTGGCTTCTTCAAATATGCGACTCCAAGTTACAAATGACCTAGAAAAAATTTAATGTTTTTTAGTACAAAAAAAAATATCATAGATTAAGCTAATGAAACATTTTTGTAAAGTAAATTAATGGCGCTCTTAATGGCGTCATTATTAATGTTTGAGTTTCTAAAGAACTTTTATTTGATGAATTAACATTTTTGGTGTATTTTACTTTATGATATTTCAAGAATGTACTGAAGAAGTCTTCTTAGTCTTCGAGGAAAAGCCTGCACATGGGTTCTGTCCTTACCGAGCAGAAGATCCCGACAAATTTGATGTGCGAAACAACATGCGGTCTGAATAAAGTAGATTTGACTAGTGACTACTGACTACTATTCTAAATCAAGTCCTTGACTGGAAGCACATGGTTTAGAATAGCTAGCTATATTGGAAAATAATTCAATATGTATGTTAAGGATCAACGAATCCTTTTAGAAAAATATAATAGAATATAAAGATGCAACTTCAAACGAAACAAATTATCCTTTCTTTCCCAGATTGAATTTAAAAGTAAACACAATGGTGATAATCTGATATAAAAATTTGTTTTATAAAATTGATGTCCACATACCTTATAGAAATGCAGCTTAAATTTTGGATTGATTTTTATTCACCACAGCAGTAGAGAGTAGATTGATTTCTATTTAATTATTTTACTTTTCTTGAAGCAGCTGCTGGGGCAGAGAGAAGATACTATAGAGAGAGACAACTTTCCTCGCCTCCGTCCCCGCACAGATTTTTGTTTACATTTTTTATAACGAGTTGAATTCCTATCGGTATATACATGTTTTATCCTTGTCCAGAACAAACAAAATCAAAAAAAAATAAGCGTCTCTTTCTCTCTTATTTAAAGGTCTAGTGACAGCAACTTGCATCTGTGTTGTCCTCACATTTTTTTTATATGGAGTTTAATACAGATGCAAGTTGCTGGCAGAATCGCAGCTTGTAGGCTAAAAGAGAGCCATCGTCGAAGTTGCAGCTCTCTATTAGTATCTTCTCTCTGGCTGGGGCGGCTGACAGTGACAGACGACAAACAAAATACAAAATCACAAAACAAAAAGCATTTGAACTTGAAAACGTTTAAGGTTTGAGTGCATTCAACAAAAATAATGAATGCGACGCCATCACATATTATCATGTGACACAGAGGTGGCGCTGCAATACATTCAACTGTGGTGTATTTCTGAAATCTGAACACCAAGCGCACAGACCAATACAGACCGACAACTCGAACTCCTCTTGCCTGAAACACCCACGAAATATTTTTTTTGTGTCTGTGAACACGTGTACACATCTCTCTCTATGCATTTTGTGATGGCAACCATCTCTACAAATGCCATTTATTTTTTTGGTGTGTTTACTGATCCCATTTAAAAAGCACGGGAGTGTGTACACGCTCAGAATACATGGCACATAAGCTGATTTTCAGCTTGTAGGCCAAAAAAAACACCATACAGTGAGTTGGCGGTCTACATCTTATTGGCCCGTGACCAAAACGCAAAACCAACTATATTTTGGCAGCAACAGAGTAGACACGATTGAAAATAGAACATATATAGTAATATCACTTGGGACTTTAAAGTATTATATTGTTTTGCCGCTTGAGAGCGCTGCTAATGCAGCATTTATGTATGTGTACAAAGAAAATTAATTTTATGTTTTCCTCCCTATAACACTTTTTGAAATCGTATTATATAGAGCACTCGTTTCATTATTACTTTCAATGTTGACAATTCTCAGCATATTCTTTACTCCCTTCCATCTTTTCCTTCTTCACCAATAATCTGAAATGAGTTAATGCCTTATTTAGCCGTCCGCGGCTAATGAGCAAAACTCCCATTTATGTCAATTTGTTGTGGCTGCGCTCCCTTTGCCTTAGCTGGGATTGTTTAATGCAAAATATCATAATGCATCGCACATTTCAAAGATTAAATTTAAAAATATCATAGATGTCGCCAATTTTGTATGGATGAAATTTAAAAATGTCGGTTATTGTTTGTCGGAAAATGCATCTTTTTGAATTTTAAAGAACAGATGTCACGCTCACGAGCTTCTATGTCAAAATAATGAATAGCTTTGCAATTTCCCTGATTGTCATGTGTTGTGTTGGATTTATGAAACGCTATGAACGTGCCTTAAATGATATTTAGTTTAAGTTTCAAATACACGGTGGCGCTTGTGATCGTTAAAGGATATTCTTTTTGAATTAACGACTTTTTCTCTATCCAGTGTTTTGTGTTGTGGGAAGCGGACGTGCTTATTTTTCATTCAATAAATTGTTCTATTAAAATCTGGTTTTGTCTTTTTAATAACAACATTTAGCCGTGTGATATCCATTGTATATTATATTTGTATAGTAATTTCATGGAACATGTTTTTAAATTCTGAGCTTCGTCAATGGCGGCGCTAGTTGTTTTATCTACTTTACATCAAATGTCTTCTATTGTTGTTTTTGTTTCCCATAGCAGTTTAGGCAAAAAACACTAAAATTACTCTTCAATCAAAGCTTGTGAACGTCGTACATGGATGGCGCACAAAACGTTCCGCTTTTTGGGAGTGCTATAGATTATAAATACAATGAATGGTACGCTGTAGAAAGCGTTTGACGGTGGTGCCCTCTAGTGCATTAAATATTCGCTTATAATAGCTTACATCCTTGCTATATACTTCAATAAATATATTATATAGGGTGTCCCCTAAAGGTGGCTTTACATGAAGCTGCAAGACATGATTTGCAAAAAGAAAGGATGCAAAATATGTATATACAAATCATATTTGTGTGATAGAGAGGCAAGGCCAAAATGCAGACGTCTTCATGGATGCAGATTATAGGAAAATTATGGATGCAGCTTGAAAATTATAGTGAAGACGAACGTGTTCATCTTCTTCGTCTGTGCCACGGACCAAGAAGATACAGACCGCCAACTCACCATATGGTCTCTCTTTTTGCCTACAAGCTAAAAATCAGCTGATATGCCATTTATTTTGAGAGTGTGACGCTCTCCCTTGCTTTAAAACCCATTTAGCAAACACACCTAAAAAATAAATGGCATACGCAGGTATAGTTGCCATTACAAAATGCACAGAGAGAGATGTACACGTATTCACAGACTGAAAAAAATATTTCGAGGGTGTTTCAGGCAAGAGGAGTACGAGTTGGCGGTCTGTGTATGGTCTGTGGTCTGTGCTATGATTGTTGTTGCTTTTTCGTCTGCACCATAATTTTTTGCAACTCCATGTAAAGCCACTTAATTTTTTGTAGGCAATATTTTAGGACATAATTTTTGTGTATATTTTAAGAAAAAAAATCGTTCTACAGTAAAGGCCTTTCTCAATTTTGATATTATTTTTTGGGGATTTGGAAAAATCTTACTTTCTGGTACTCACGTTAACGATAATTGTGCTGTTAGTCATGGACAATAGAAACTTCGTTTAGCTCTTCAGTTTTAAGAGAAATAATAGCCTTTGTAAGAGTGCGTTTAAATAAATTTGTTATCTTGTCTCAGTTTTTAGATATCTAGTTTCTAGACTGTTCCATTTTTCCTGCTAATATTTTGATTTTCGAGATTTTCAATGAACGCAACAAAAAAAGCCTTTCCTTAAATACCAAAAAATTAAATCAAAATTGGTAATATGGATTACTGTAGAACGATGTTTTTTTAAATATACCCACGAATCATGTCATAAAATATTGCATACGAATTAGGGGACACCCTGTATACATAAACTAAAGAAACGAAATTTGAGGCACTAGACGTAAAATTTTGACCATTTTGAGTTTTCATTCACATGCATGTTCTTAAAAATTAATACTTCTGATTCGTCGAAATCATCCTTTTAACAAATATTAAGTGTACTTACCACCGTAGTCTCAAAAATGAAAACTTAGAAAAAACAGTACGACATGGAATTATTGTTATCTTTTTATTTTTATTCTGTTTTTTTTTTGTATCTTATAAGTTCATTAAGCCGAAGCAAATATTGATAAACATTTAAATATAAAATATTTTTGTATTAAGATTTTAAATATTTTTTTAAAAAAATTAGCAACTAATATGTTTCCAAAACTTATACCTAAGTTAACATTTATTTGAATGAGGTATTCTGTATTTTTTTTTATAATAAAATTTTATAATAAGTTTAATGATTTAAATAACATTCAATTAACAAAATAATATGTTATTTTCATATTGGTAGCCAATTCTATTAACAATGTAAAGCACCTAATACAAAAATAGTGTTAGTTTTTTTAATTGTTTCTGAGGAACGTATTTTGATGTTTTAATTATTATAATATTATCCCTTATTTATAGTTTTGAAAAGAATTGTTTCAGATAAATAAGATTAATATTCATATTTATTTGTACTCTCTCTCTCTCTCTCTCTCTCTTTGTCTTGCTAAGTTCGGTTACTAATTCAAAAAAAAAAAATCAATCAAACATAAAATCTGTTAGAGCTAATTTAAAACGAATTTTCTTCATTCCTATTCATTTGGGAATCATTTAAAAAAATTTAAATAACATTAAATTTTGTTTTTAAATTTATATTAAAAAATTGTATTATTTTTTATTTTACTTTATTTTCATTTTATTTCGCGACGAGTTTCAGGAATACTCCCATCTTCAAGTTGTATTTAATTAATGACTGATAAGTGTTTCGAGGAGTTGAATTGCGCTCTTGAAAGTGCAAGAACTCGTTGTGCTTCGTAAAGTATTCAATTTAAAAGCAAAACGCCGAGTTTAAGGAGTCGGTGTCAACAACATTGATGATCTCTTTAATATTTGTTTCAATACTCTTAAAAATGAGATAAAACCAATGTTTTTATCTTCATAAAATTTACTTAAATTCAATACTCCAGCAAGCAAGTTCACAGTTTTAGAAATTAAAGAAAGTAAGAAACTTATATTCCATGGACGAATAACCTGAATATCGTATTGTACTAAACACTTGTAACACCAGAAACCCCCTCGCGGCCTTGACCTTGGCGTCGGTGACCTACCTACCTAGGTAGGTATATAGTGGGAACTTTTTTATCTACTTGTATCGAATGGCATTACCTTTCGATGATTTATTTATATTTATATGATTTTTATGCTAAGTACTAAGTATCCTTGAGTTTGGCAACCCCGTTGCAAGAAAGCTCTTTTTTTGTTCTAAATAAGTAGGTTTTTTAAAAAGCTATAAGTTGCTTTTTTTTGTATTGGTTAAGAAGCGAAACGAGATAGATCGTCCGAATGTGAAGCGTTAATTTAACTTAAATAAAATGTGAGAATTGGGTTTTTTAAACTGTTTTCCCACTATAAAAAGTGTCTTTCATTTAAAAGATCGGAATATTATTTTGCACGATTGAGCTGGACATCAAAACATTTGGTCCACGTCGAGAACGGATAGATTAGCGAATCGGACGGGATAGATACCGTGATAGACCGGTATCTATCTTTGTCCGAAAAGCCGTGGCTTTTTGTGAGAAGTGTTTTTCTTTTTGTATTATTAAAATAATAATAAATACAAGGTGAAAGGAAATGTGTTGTTTCACACGAGAGCGGCAGCAGAAGTCGCTGCAAATGAATATGTCTGGTAGAGTAAAACCTCTAAAGGGTAAGCGATTATTTTATTTAATTGAGAAAGGTTTGTTGTTCAAATACGAGACAACCGCTGAGAGAGATTTGTGATGGATTTATCGTCTTACAAACGATACCACTTGATTGGAAATTACAGCTTTCATTCATTGTGATAGACCCCTCGCCTTACAAACGAGGAGAGAAAGAAGAATGCTTACAACATTCTAGAACAAATTATTATTTTTCAGACATCTGCTTGCAGCTTTTCGTCTGTTTGTATGTATTTGTGCGTTCCTAGAGACAGCTTTTTGCGTGGCTCTGGTTGAACGGTAATTTCACATTCAAAAACATAACTTTTTGTTTTCAGCATTATCATCAGACGAGACAGATGAGTGTCCAACACTCAAACATATTTTTATTATTGCTTAAAACCTAACCAGTTTCGTTTTCAGCATTATCATCAGACGAGACAGATGAGTGTCCAACACTCACATATTTTTTATTCTTGCTTAAAACATAACTTCTTTTGTTTTCAGCATTGTCATCAGACGAGACAGATGAGTGTCCAACACACATATATTTTTTTTATTCTTGCTTAAAACATAACTTATTTTGTTTTCAGCATTGTCATCAGACGAGACAGATGAGTGTCCAACACTCGCACACATTCTTATATTTGCTTGAAAACATAACCTGTTTATTTTCAGCAAACGAGATAGATAAGTGCCCAATACTCACATCACACCATGTAGGGTCAGTTTTTTACATCAACACCTAAAACACATATAATCAGTTGATTATATCCCTGTATATCGACAAACACCCTGTACAACTATACAATTGAGAAATGAAACAGCCAAAGTTCGCATTGGAACGTCATCCTACCGAACTGCACGCTCAAATATTGACATTCTCTCGAACTGCCCTACCTACACAAATTTCAGTTCCATTATACTTCTTCATAAAGCTAAATAGACTATAGACATCTGAGATTGTCTTTGTGTCTACGACGTCATGTGAGACCGAAACTAAATCACAGTCGGCCTATTCACACAACGACCGCCGACTAGTCCACACCTCTTCGGGTGCAGACCAAGAAACGTAACTTAAAATAATTTTTTTTGTTCCCGTAGTATAAGGAGTATTCTTTTATTGATACCTTTGGAAGACTAAAAGGAAATTAAAAGGATCACGAGTGTAACCACAGTACAAGTGGTTGGATTCAATTCGTGCGTAAGCAAATAGCACGAACACCAGGTAACCTTATATATTTTTTTTTCTCTGTGTTTTACGTTCCTCCCTGAAAAAATCGAAAGTGGCATATATATATATATATATATGATTAAAATAGTGTAGTGTGTGCTCCAACAAAAGGATAATAAAGAGTGACAAATCTTCCTATACTGCAATCGTCATAATTCAATTTTGGTGTGGCTACGAAATTAATTGCCATACAGAGAGATTTTGGTCTGCCGACAACTTACGTCCGACGGTTAACGTCCTGACGCTATACCTACAAAGCGGAAGTCTCCATGACCTACCGCAACAAAAAGAACAAATCAATTCCTCCTCCGATTCAGGTTACAAATTACCTGGTTGCGAGTAGCTATAGTAAATCTTCAGTAATTCCGTATTTTTACCTTTCTTTGGGAACTGCGAAATAATAACCTCATTACGCATTTCGAGGTTATTCATACATGTGGAATCATCTTCATTCGCACAAAATATATCTGCGAAACCTATGCAAGCGATCGTCGATGAGCACACACTCGCACCCCTAGACATTTATTCGACGCATATATATATATAGCCCCTTCTGAATACACAAAACATCACGTATCAAGGCAAATTAAGATACGAACAACAATAATCGTCCTATGTTAAAGTGAGGTGCTGATACATAACCGCCCATAACGATACCACCCTCAATTGTCAAGCCAGCGGTATCAACACAAATCGAAACTCACAAATATGTGATTTTGAGAAGGCTGACCTTTGATGTTTTATCGTTTATGCAAACTTCGATTCGACGCATCGAGAACAGCGGCAACGAGCACCTTGTAGTAGATAATTTTTGTTTTAAATTATATAAACTCTAGTATTGCATGGTAGCATAAGTATGTATATATGTATATATATATATAGGCCAGATTAATAACGTGTGACTAGTGTCGATAGACAGAACAAAGCGAACCGCAATTAGATTCAGATAATGAGCAATTGATACACTACCGAAACGAAATAGTGTACACAAACAAGAAAATAATATTAGAGGTCTACCCTCGCTGACGTAATCGTAAAGCAATTCAGCCTACCAACAAGATACCCCTTTCCTCCTACCTACAGATACATACTTTTTTTTTCTCTTGTCATTTAAATTACATACTTACATAATAAATAAACATTCAAATTTTCAGCCACCATATCACCGAGTCGCAGTGCACTTCAACTCAGGATTGGATGGACTTGGTTAATATACTTTTTTTTCAGCATATTCAATTTCTTTTAACGTAACATTCATAAACATATATCCATTTTTAACATTTATTGATATTTTTTCCACCTATCCCTCCTTCCTTTCTCTGCGTGTCATCGCCAAACAGGAAACGACACTGAACCCTTAAATACATAACCCGTGGACGAACAGTACACAATTTTTTTTATTAGCCCAGTCGAATTATACAAAAAAAAAGGGCTGAAATGGAAAAAATTAGATAGGGGTTTTTTTTCTTTTGATCGTTAGAGGGGGCTTCATTAGGAGCATATGTATCGGTTTTCGACCTCGTAACTCTATTGCGTTGGTCGCCATTTTGAATTTAAGAAAAACTTGTTTTTCTTAAATAACTCGCTTATTTTCAATTTTTCACTAAAAATGCTTATGACAAAAGTTGTTTAGAATTGTATTTCCTACAACTTTGTTCATGACAATTTTTTGCCTACGGCTAATATTTTTCGTGCGTCGGGCCCCCCCCCCCCTTTTTAATCATTTTTGGACTCTTCACAGCTGAGTCCTATTGGTCTGCGATAAAACAAAGAGGTAACACCGTTGTAATCCTATTGCAAGAACCCGCCCCTATGACTGAGCATGGCAGGGCGAGGCGCAGGCCAAGCCGCGGTAGGAGTTGCAACAACCCATCAGTACTATCGAGCCTACGGGATAGAACTTCCTGGCTGAGGTCGGCCGCACTCAGTGCAGGTTACCAGGAAACACGATAGGATGGGGCTGATAAAATAGAGCAGACGGATTCTCTTGAGAATTAGCAATGGCGGAAGGAGTTTGACAAGGCATAAACAGTGATCCACCCAGTTACGTAATCCCGAGGGAGCGATTGCCTACTTCGAACCAAGTGGTTATATAGGATGGGATGGGCCATTGACAGGCAATAGTGTCACTCTTCCACCATTGTGGTGGTAGTGGGAGTTTTCCGATTCTGACGTTAAGTTTTTTTTTTTGTCTTTAGCATTTAAATGCTAAGTTACTGGAATAGGTACGAGGGGTATGCAAACACCTGAGCATACCGGATCAGGAGCGTATGTGGGCCTTGTTTCCGCTCGGCAGGGCGCTTCTAGTGGCCTGGAGTTTTGAGGGCATGTTGAGTAGAACTAGGTCCGCGTACGTCTCAATTTCTGTGGTGTGGTTATAGGAGATATGAGATTAGTTGATGTACACTGATTCTGATCTATAATCTTCGTTTCAGATGGCGCTTTGAGGCATAAGTTGTTGAATGCCTCACGGGCTCCGTTTGTGTGGATAAAGATTCAGCGAGGTAAGGGACGTCCTAGTTTCCAGTCTGATCTATTTGGAATATCTATCTACGTTACAGATGTGTTTTCGCATCTGAATTAAATATCTGCGTTACAGACGGATCTGATCTGAATATGTGTGTTCGGTCAATATCCCATTACCATGCATACGGTTGCTATTTGGTTTGGATCTTCTTCTTGCCTCCCGCCCACCACAATCGTCACACCAAATTCTATGCCCCGCATATGCTCCCATTATGCGCCATAGAATTAAATTATCAACGTTTCAATGACACACTCCACCAGATACTTTTCTACGGTAGCGATAGCCAGGCATGAATATTAGCTAGCAGCCAGATAAGAGATACACACTGGCTGCTACAAAGTATATTGGGATACAATGGGTATGACTGAACTGTCTCGTCGCCCACTCATGCAATGGCCTGGAGTACGGAACGGATATTTGATACCTCGCGTCGCCAATGGATTGTTCGATTGTCTGTATTTATGATGGATAAATACTGCATCGAAGGCGACCACCTTATCAGTCAACAGAGTGAAAATGAGCCCTCAACGGGTTTTAATAGCTATCGCTGGAGTTGCTACGATATTTCTGGTGTTCCGATGGATGTCTAAGGCCTGGGCCTGGTACCAGCTATTGGATTCGTTCCATCTATGGGTCTGGGACTTGGTCGTGGCTTCAGATGGAGAAGCATTCAGTCTTACTTCGACATTCAGCAGACGTGGTCGCGTGCTATTTGTATACTCGTTCGTGGAACCCTTCTTTTGTAAATTATCATTGTAATAAATAATACCTAAACTCAATCTCTGTGTCGTGTTATATTATTGGTTTTAGACAGTGGCTTTTTCTCTGGACATTACAGAAACACCTGCAATTCCCCTGTACTTGATTGACGTTCGGAACATAAATACCCGACAATGTGGTTGTCTCTTTCTAGTTTTCTTTCTTTTCTCTATTTTATATCAGCTAGCTTCGTTACAGATGGCGCTTTGAGGCATAAGTTTTGAATGCTTCACGGGCCCCACTCTGCGATTAGCTGGAGCTTCGTTACAACCATCACCAGAGACAGAGAGACTATGTGTAAGACACATAAGATCTGCATAGATTTGTTTTCAGGTTGCTCTGATTTGTTTTTTTTTTTGTTGCTGATTGTCTTCGCACCCATGGCAGATGGGATGCGAAGACACTATGAGAAAACCAGATTGCGAAAGAAGTGTAGTGTTTGTGTATGCATTACGCACCACTACACACATGAGAAGCACTGTGATGACTGTTTGGCTTCACTTAAAAGTGATCAGTCAAGTGGTATGGTTGCAAAGAAAGAATAATAATCAGTTGAAAGAAGAAAAAAACACACAAACGATATACCTAAAAACAAGTGAAAGAATAAAAAAAAAATTTTTTTGCGAAAGATATTGTATCTAGCATGCAATTTGATTTTTAAAAGAAAATAAAAGATAACATTTTGTGAAAGATGGTGAGTTGTGTTTATCATGATTGAAGGGTTTATTAAGATGCGAAGACTGAAGCGAATGGTAAACAGTCAGAGGCTGACCATTTTAGTTAAATCGAACTCCAAGCATATTTATGTACGAGTTGCGATGATAAAGAGTAGCTTGCAAGCAATTAAAATAAAACAAAAACAATTACAAGGCAAGGTTTATCTACTCGTTAGGAGAAAGAATAATTTCTGGATTGAAATTATATTTAAAGAGAAAGACGAATAAAAGAATTATTTTTCTTTCTGTTCGGTTGAATAGTATTCATGACAGTGAGAAAGAGATAGAGTGGAATTTTCCAACTGCAGGATTTCCAAGAAATGGGCAACCAAAAACAACAACACAGTTTGATATTCCAGTGCTATATATTAATAACATAAAAAATTCACTTAAATTGATAATTACATCGCTTTTGAGGGACTGCATTATTTTTTTTTTTTTTTTTTTTTGGCAGGCCACTCACATTTTTCTTAGGAATTTATTATTGAATTTTTCTATGAATTTTTTTTGAGATACGATAATAATTCGCATTACTTTTCAGGCAGAGAAAGATATCAACGAGAAAGGGCAAGAGAAAGGAAGGCTGGAGTACATTTATGACGCAGCCATACATGCGATAGAGCGAATGCGATCTTTCGCTACAGAGAAAGAACAGCTGGCCGAGATTACTCTCGAAGAAATCGAGGTCAGGCTGGAAGTACTTCAAGACTCCTGGAAACGAGTCAAGGAGTATGAAGCCATACTGGCTAGAGATGGTGATTTACTAGACAAGGCAGACATAGAGAAGCGTGCAGTAAAGGCAGAAAAAGCTTATTTTACTGCCCATGCTGTGCTGAGAAAGAGGGAAAAGGAGCTGCTTCCCGAACCAAGCGAGAGAGGCACTGCCTTTTGCGGTGCAGGTCAACATGCCCTTTGCCGAGCATGATGTCAAGAACACTTGGGGTACCTTTGACGGTTCCATTACCAAGTGGCAGGGGTTCTGCGACCGTTTCGTGGCTGCGGTACATGAGAATGAGAAAATTCCGGCTGCATAAAATTTTGCCTACCTGAAAAGCTCTCTCTCAGGTAGGGCTGCACGCACCCTCGAAGAATGGCAGCTCACAAGCCAAAATTATCAGGAGGCATGGAATCGTCTAGATGCCGCCTACAATAGACCCTATGCCACCTGCAGAGAGTTGCTGCGTAACTTTTTCCGGCTGCCGGTGTTGAGGGGAACTCCCAAGTCAGCGGAGTTGCAGAAAATGTCAAATACGACACATGAAACGTTGCGACAGCTAGCTGCACAAGGGATCCCAACTCAGCACTGGGACATGATAGTGGTGCACACCCTGCATTAGAAGCTATGACGGTGAGACAGCGTGCAAGTGGGAGGAGGCAAGGAGCTCAGAATTGTCTACAGCGACAGAGTTCTGTGCGTTCTTAGACAAACGGGCAACCGCCCTAGAGAGCGTACAGGACAATGTACGGAGAAATAGTCCCTGCACTTCGCAACAAGCCCTCCAAGCGATCAAGGGCGAGAGAGCTGCGCCTGCCATGTCCCGGCAGAGTGAGATGAAGAGAGAGAGAGATCTTCTGGTCATGCAATGGCGTGCACAGTGTGGAAATACACAATACATCCAGTTTGGGGTTGCCAGCAGTTCCAAACCCTGACTTTGAAAGCGAGACAAGACATAGTGAAAAAGAGAGGGTTATGCATCAATTGCCTAAAGGTTGGTCATCAAGCGAGAGATTGCTTCCAGGGACCATGTGCTAGATGCCCTGGGAAGCAAATGCACAACAGCGTCATGTGTCCACAGAGAGAGATACGGAGAGGGGATGCTTTTGTTCTCCAAGCGAAAGATAAAGGGGAAAAGAAGGGCACAAAAAGGAGCGAGAGAACGGCATGACTGGCCGAACCGCCTGCAAAACGTTGCCGTACAGAGAAAGAGGAGATCGGGAAAGATACTTACGGGAACTTGCACGGAGAAGATGAATCGGAGAAAGATGTTTTCATGATTCACCTAAATGCATGATCAAAACTCCCCACAGTTCATAAAATGTCAAAAGGATTGGCGCAAAAATATATTTTGAAACTAATTGCAATTGCGAATTTATAAAAAAGTGTTTTTATTAAAACAAATTAATTGATAAAATGGAATCGAAAATAAAATTAAAGAAAAGTGTGTCATGGGGTTCTCACTACGAACACAGTTTACGAGTGGTTTTTCCTCTTCTATATGGTTAAGTACTAATTTTTTTTTTGCGAAAATCGGCCAATAAAAGTTATTGTTTCCGACATGATGTTGTTTAGGTTTGGTTAATGGAAATTCTTCCTGGATATTTGGACTCTGTATTAATATGTCCTACTATTCGCACTGTTAAATTGGAATTCCAAGCTACATATACCAACATCCTAGGAAGGTTTTGTTGCATATCGATCAGAAGAAATTCCATACAAACAGAAAAATCCTTAACCCTGGTGTTCAATCTCATTATGAAATGTTATTTTTTAAATCGAATCTTAAATACTTTCCTCATTCGCATTTTATCTTAATTCAGAATAATTTTGTGTTAACCTTAATTTAATACTTTTGACTCATTCGCTTTTAATACTATTGTCTAGTACTCTTTAAATTAATATACAGTCTATTATGAAGGAGTTAGTAAGTATAGATCGATCCATTATAAAAGAAACACGAATCTGAACCATGTTCGGAGTCAAATAAAGTAAAAGCTAAAATAAAATGTCGTGTTAATTGTTTAAATTAATTTTTCTTTGTGACTCAACACTTAGATCAAATTTGAGATCGAATATGAAATTTTCATGTAAAGGAACATTAGTTATTTGAATGAAAATTGGGTTCTTAAAAAATATTTTCTCAGCAATTATTCATGATATTCCGGATATAAATCTGAGAACCGAGGGCTGTGAAATGCAAGAAATTTCACAGCCTCAAGAAATTCAAAAAACTTGTAGCAGAAGTGATGTGGTTATTCAAATTCAAACTGAAAAAAAAATTATCTTAACACACCCCGAGAAAGATTTCTCTGAGGGAAACTCTGAAACGGACACAGAGAAATCTTTCCATTTCGATAGATAAAGTTCGTGCTCTTGAAGAGACAATAAGAGATAGAGATACATACTAATATCTTACGTCTCGAAGAGGAACTTAATTCCCTCCGGCTTAAGTACGAAACAGCTGAAGTTAGGTTTGAGCAAAATTTAAATGGTGCTCCGATGGTCTTAAGACAATAGTCAACAATTTTAGGACAAATGCAACAACTTCTGCCAAAGGCTTTAGATATTCCGTGACATGAAGTTATTTGCACTTTCAATAAATTTTACTAGTCCAGTAACTTATAGATTATTGAAAGATATATCATCCTAGCCAAAGCAACCTGGTAATATTGAATTCAATATTCAAAGTTTGGAACTGAAATTAGGCAAGCTTCCCAAAATGTATAAATACTGCTCCATTTCGATTTATGGAATGGCATTAAAAACTCACCTAGACTACTGTAGGAAAACAGATAAGATAATAAGGGTCCTCTCTGGCATTTCGCTGCGATGATTCAGGTTTGTTTTGCTTTTTTAGCGACAGAAGTGTTTCAGCCAGGCAAGTTTTTCAAGTGGAACAACAGTTTACTACGAAGCATTTAGCAAGTGTCGATCAAAAAAAATTAAGGCGTAAAGAAAACAAGACATACACTTTTAACTACGCTGTCGAGCGGTAAAGACCGGGACTCAAAGGCATTTGCAAAAGATTTGACAAAATGTTTCTTGGAAGCGAATATTCCGTTGCACAAAATATCCCATCCAACAGTTGTGAAATTCGTTAAAAATCATATTAAATATGCAACTGCTTCAGAGACGTCATTGCAAACAAAGTATCTTTTCCAGAATTATACGATAAGTGTATTGATCGGATGAAACGGATCGCTGTTAGCAACTTTTTTTGGGTTTCAATTGATGAGACAACAGATAGTCAGCAGAGTTTTGTGGCGAATATCGTTTTTGGTGTCTTAGGCGTTGATTATGTTTGTTTTGCAGGTGACAAACGCTTCCACGATTTCAAAATTTTCCGAGGATTCACTGAAAGAATTAGGTTTGTATAATAGTTAGGATTTAGTTACAGTAGGCTTCGTCTACTTTTATGTTTAGGGTTTCCTAAAAATTTATAGTGAGTAGACAATCTCGCTGGTCTACTGGAAACGTCGGTCGGAGGTAAGGAGAGATGATTTCTTCCTCCGTACTCGGTGGGTTAAGAGACCGCGTAGTTTTATCTAACATCTGAAAACCCCACCCCCCTTCTTGCAAATGTTAGTCACCTCCCTTCTAACACATAGTGGAATATCGTTGGCACCCCTGTGTACGAGGAAGTCAGTTGGCCAACGCGGACACGATCATCTATACTTCGCATCTATTTGTCTATTGTATTTAAAGAAGATCTTTTAGAGATATATTTTATGCTTGGACCATTTATGTTTCTTTTCTCTTTTTAAGTAGTGAGTTTGGAGGTGCAAGCACGAATCTCCCGACTTGGTGTGGTGATCCCTTCATTCTTCCTTTCATAGTAGAGGGAGCCCCAGAGACAAAACGACAAAAAGGAATTGACTCTAAACATCCGAGTACAGGATAATAAGAGGTAACACAGTCGCGATCCCGTAGCAAAAATCCACTTTAATTAACTGAGCTTGATAACTTGGAATCCAATACTTTGAATAAATGCTAACTCTCAAAATTTTTCATAATTTTACGTTACCGATGGCGCTCAACGTGAGGCAATTTTTTTTGTTTGGACATAAGCCCCATGGAAGATTGCTTGATATTTCGAAGAAGACATGATCCATCACCAACACACAATTTTAAATAATAAAATTTACGTTACAGATGGCGCTCAACGTAGGGCATAGACCTCTTGTGTTTGTCCCTTGAAGAGCCTGTCTGTATCATTGGATAGGGAAACAGCTAGGTCATGAATCTAAACTCCAAATAATAAAATTTACGTTACACATTGTGATAAATTTGATTAAATTTTTAAGAAAATGGTTTTTTTCTTCCATAATTCGTCCATATTCCGATGAGTTTTCGAAAATACTTCCCATACATATTTTGATAATTTTTCGTCCATATTTACATGCATATTTTGAAATTATTCGTACATATTTTTTAAAAGCCCTACTTAATATAAACGAAACTTGTATGTTGTATAATTTTGGAGTTCATACAATGAACATAAAATCGGCCTATATGCACATGTGGAATGAAACTGAATTAGGAAGAGGATCCCAAGAAATCGCTGCATGTTTAAAAAGGCATTTGCTCACTCATGCGTCGGAGGACAAGTACATAAACTATGTACAGTGATGCATGCGGAGGACAAAATAGAAATATCAAATAAAAGCTCTCATTACTTAAAGTGCCGAATTCATCGAACTAAAATGTATGTAATGTGGTCACTCGTTTTTGCCCAATGATGCTGATTTTGGTGTTATTGAAAATAAAAGCAAAAAACAGTAAATTAGTTATTCCCACGATGACTGGGTTTAAATAGTTAAAAGTTCTAAAATCAAACTCCTGTAAGCGAAAAAAAGAGTACACGCAAAAGACAGACAATATCTTTATAATTTAAGTATATATTAGTTACTATTGTAAGCTCCTTTTAATATGTGTATTCGCTTTATGCTGTATTCAGCATATTTGAAACTGCAACAGGCAGTCTGTTGAAAGAACTCGGTGTGTAAAGACGTTAATAAAAGAGCTAATCGAAATATCCAAATGAACTGTGTTTTATTCCTAAGGAAAGTGTTCTTCTTAATTAAATCTGGAGACAGCCATTCAAGACTACCTTCAGAATAGAGCTTAAACTCCCACTATTCGGAGTAATTGAAATGCACCAAAATTCTGGAAAATAATATAAAAAACAGTTGATGATCATAATATTTCAAGGTTAAAACTTAGGTTAAAAATGTCCTTCTTAAAGAAAATTAAAGCTGTTGTTGAAGTTGTTCCTGAAAACAGAAAACCGTTAAGCAGCCTGAAAACTCTAACACTTCGTCAAAAATACAACATTGTGAAGGCGAAAAGATGTAATACTTATATGCTCAATTCGAACCATGTGAACAAAATAAATATTATCGTTAAAACGCGTGGCGAAATGCTGCCTTTGAACTTCATACCTCATCGACCGGATCTACCTTTACTTTGTAGTCTATGCAATCTAAACGAACGTGAAGACATTAAGCATTTCGTTGCAATCTGCCCAATCTTGAAGGAATTTAGGATTATACACTTCGCAAACAAAGCTTAGATGAAGATGAGCTTATTGACATTCTGAATGGAAACGCTGGATGGGACACTCTGTAGTCGTATGTTGTTGCTGCCCTTCGATATAGGAATTGCATTATTAATGAAGATTTTTAGAAAATAAAGAATTTTAAATAACCAAATCGTATTCCTAAGATATTGTATATTGCATACTTTTTTGTTTTTCGCCACTATATGTATTAATTTTTTTTTTTTTTTTTTTTTTTCAAAATGTCAGTCTGGTAGACGGCCATTGGACAAACCTAAATGACTTAAGAAAGAACTATTTGTACATAAGACAATTCGTTGTATTTTATATGAAATAAAGAGTCAATTAAAATTAAAACTAAAAACTAATACCAAATTTGGAGAGCAAATTCTAGTGTAATTAAGAGGTTGTGTGGTGTATTTGCCAAAACGTGTAAGGAAAACTTTTCGAACATTTAATTTCGCATTTTTTTTAAACATCAAATAATGGCACACCACAACAAGATATGCAAGAAATTGTGTTCAGATTTATTCATTTTTCCATCGCCCCAGACTTACTAGAAGAACGAATAAATCGAACTAGTAGGTAGGCACCCTCAAGAATGTTGTTACGAGTGACATGACAGTTGAATGAGCGCTGAACTCCTTCTCAAACTTTAGCAATCAGCTGGTTTCCACAATCCACAAGTACTGAAAATCAACTTCTTGTCTAGTGGGCTGCAGCCATCATTTTATTTGTCTTTTCTATACAACCGCCAACCAGACAACAAGCAATTAAGTCGATTTCCCTGATTAGCCAAATGTTTTATGCAGTTTCTGATTATATTTTTAAGACATATGGAATGGCCTAATCCAATAATGAATCCAGGAAGGATTGCCGCCATTTCCATGACGAAAAACCAAGCTCGTGGTCCACCAGCATTTTAAGACCAAGCGAGCCAACGTGGGATTATAGTTCCAGAGGTTAACATTATGTAAAAAATTTGTACCACCGTGGGAGCAACTTTATTCGTACAGAAAAGCTGTACCAACGAGGGAGCACCAGTTTTTCGTTTCGTCGTGAGATTTCTCCACCCAGGAGAATCAGCCGCCATTTCCATGACGAAAAACCAAGCTCGTGGTCCACCAGCATTTTAAGACCAAGCGAGCCAACGTGGGATTATAGTTCCAGAGTTTAACATTATGTACAAAAGTTGTACCACCGCGGAAGCAACTTTATTCGTACAGAAAAGCTGTACCCACGAGGGAGCACCAGATTTTCGTTTCGTCGTGGGATTTCTCCACCCAGGAGAATCAGCATTATCACCTTCATCAAGGAAACTTTGTACCTTATGTACCACCTCCATCAGTAAAGAATAAAAGTATATTAATACCACGTCAACACAGGTAACCTTAGTATATTTTTCGTGTCTTTATCTATAATACGTCGATGCGCTACGACTTTCAAGGGGCGCAAGCAAGGAAAAATCATATAAAAAGTGCCATATTAGGGTCTTGCATATTTAATTACCGTAAATCTATTGACGCACGATCAGCAGGAAAAAAAGTAGATGTCATTTTTTATTCGGATAACTGTGGTGGCCAAAATAAAAATAAATTTATAGCTAGCCTCTGTTCATTTGCAGTAGTGTATTTTGAAAATATTCATACTATCACCCATAAATTTTTGATTCAAGGTCATACAGAAAATGAAGGAGATAATGTACACAGCCTTATAGAAAAAGAAATAAAGAAAAGTTTGAAATCTGGTCCCATTTATATTCCACAGCAATACGTTACCTTGATCAGAACTGCAAAGAAACATGGATCGCCATTTGTTGTCCATGAACTCGATTTCAAGTATTTTTTCGATTTGAAAAATCTACAAGATCAATGGGGCTACAACTACACGGAAAATGAAGACAGAGAAACATTTACCTGGAGTAATGTTAAAATGTTAAAATATGTCAAAGAAAATCCGTTTCTCATATATTACAAAACTTCTTATAAAGAAGATTTTAAAATACTTAATGTCAGAAATAAAAGAAAAAAAAATGAGAACACTGGAAGAAATAGAGCTGCAAAATCTCTATACGGAAGGAACTGAGCTAAGTGCGAACAAAAAGAAAGATCTCGGTGAATTACTCAAAAAAAAATTTGATACCAAATGTTTACGCTGCATATTTTAAGACTTTTATATAAGAATATGAATAATGTATTTTTACCTGAAGAAAAAGTTCCTCCTTAATGAACTTAATAATTTAATTATTCAGAACTGATTTTTATTTTATTATTATTTTGTTACCTAACATTAAAAATGTTTCTTTAAAGTTAAGGATTTAATGAAATAAAATAGACCGTTATATTTGTCAATGTTGAGTTTTAATTTACACCCTATGATGTGAAAAACTTTAAAGACTGATTCCGTAATATTCTATCAGCGTTTTTTGTATTTTGCGTCTTAAATAGACTTAACTCGTAAAGTCTCAAAAATGCTGAAATATTTTTGCAGTAGAAAGACTTAATTTGAAACTCTTTTTACTATTTTATGTTCAAATATATATTTAAAAAACAATTTTATTAAATATAATGTTACCAATCTGTAAATAAAAGATCAGTACATTAACCCGCAAAACACCGATCCTTTCCAAAAAAACAAGGGAAAGATACATTTGAATTTACTCAACACTATGCATTTTTGAAGACTTTATTGTTCATTTCTCACAAACTGCAATTTTTGCGTTAGGTCACTTTCATTCTAAAGTTGCGATATGTGCAAATATTAAATTTTCGGGAATATATTTTGTACCGTGTCTATTGTTTAATTGTATACCTACTAATCTCCCAACTTTTTTCTTCGCCAATTCGTGTTTCGTGTCTAAGAAAAGTCATCATAATTTTAATTGTCTCTAAAAACAACTCTGTGAGCTGTAATTTCATTTTATGTAAATACTCATTAAATCCCACATAAATAAAATAAAATAACTCACGATTAATTCGGTTTTACGCTGTTTACTAATAATTATTCTTGTATTTATTTTTTCCGTTGGATGTGATGATGGAGGAGGAATATGACGCCCTAACATTTGGCTCAGCCGTCAATGGCAACTGGGAGGAGCGTCCCGAAAATCTATTTCGTATAGATAGTGTGGGATACCAAACTTGTAAGCATCACCTTACAACCCAAAACTGCACAGACATACCAAGATACACACGAGACATAAACTACATAACAAAACAGAATATGCGCCCCTTCCATGTCCATTCGTTAAACCCTTTCTTGTAGTTCAGTTTTGAATCAGCAGACAGTCATCGTTATATACTCGCCGTGTGAAGTTGATCGCCAAGAGAAAATTGTTGAGACCCCTGAAATTACTTAGTGTACAAATATATCTTATGAAAAATAAATTAAGAGTTGTTATCAAAGAAGTGAATTTCTATTTATTATACTAATCCCTAGACGTATACGGAATTCGATCCCTATAATAATATGTGAAACCGATGTTCGGCCTGCAGAACTGCATGATAAGCTTCACCTTTGGCTAACTTATCTAGCTAGCTTCATTCATCCTGTTACCTCTAGTCTTACGGCACAGTTCAATATTGCAATATTGGACAAAATATGCTCCTAACGGATGCCTAGAAAAGGACTTCCCTGTGTTAAATATCTTTGCCATAAGGGACTTCCTATCAGGCGTATCGAATGCCGAAATAAATGAAAAATGGAAGTCGTTTTGTTTAGATGCTCGTCGAATAGTTAAAAGGGTTTTCGTTTTGGGAACTGAACGTTAAATTATTGTTTTTTTAAATAGTTTGGCACACAAGCTGAATGATTATATGCATGGCTTAAGGGTTTAGTAAAGAATTTGATATTTAGATCAGAGTTTATTATACAACTCCGGCGGTATACCACTCGACATCGAGACTTGTTGTTTTGGACTTCGCTCAGTTCTAATTCGACTTCTGCTTAAGAAAACGATGCGTATAACTTGTCCCTTTGCTGTAGAGGTATGGAATATAGAGAGGTTAAAGGAAATTATCTTTGCCAACCTTTTAAAATGATCAACTTGAGCCTGGGGCTCATATTGATGAAGGAAGTTGATTTTTAGTATTTTTGTTACTTACTTACATTAACAGTCTTCCCTGGAAAACTTCGTTAAAATAGCCCATCGGAATGTGCTGTTTTTTCCAAACGGTTTGACTCACAAATATGGTTTATACATATTTGGAATCTACATTGCTAATGATAGCATTTATAAATTTCGGTTTAAAACAAAATATAATAAAATCGTACACCAAAAGAAGTTTCTTTTCAGATTTTTCAGTGATAAAGCGGTAATTTTCGGGGTAGTTTTTTTTTCCAAAAACTTAATAGTCATTATATGAAAATTGTGGTGATGAAGTTAGTTAGATGAGCTCATAAGTGACTCAGAATGACCAAAATCAAAAAGATCTGATAAGTAACTTATGAGATCTAGCCTTTTTTGTACTCTTGAAAAGCATATGGCCAAAGAAACAGCCCTTATATGACTTTTTTTTTTAAATACATTGATTAAGTGAAAACGGGGGATGCATAAAGGATCAGGTGATCCAGCAGAACTGGGAAACACCAAAATCTTTAATATCGCATTGATAGATGCTCAGAAAATAAGATTTTTGTGTTTCTGGCCATATAAATACCTAGGTCATTTTCGGGGTAGTTCTCAGATGAGCTTATAATCTCACTCAGCATCACTGATTATTAAGATGAATAGTATCGATTTTTAAAAGAATTTCGATTTTTTATTTTTAACTTATTCCACGATGTGATAAAACGACTTAATGACCTTCAGGCTAGACCCACCACAGACAGCATTGTCGAAATTGCGTTCACAACATCCATATAATGGCACAGAAGGTTGCAGGGATTGTTTGGATAAATTGAAGAACTGGCTGTAAGTATTTTTACCAGAGCCAAGGCAAAAGTCTGTATAAAACGGAAGACCGATATAACTTAATACACGACTTATTGCACGATGTGATAAAAAATAATGAAATAAATTAACTTTCAGCCTTTTCAATTAGAAATCTTTTGTGTTATAGAGCAAACAACCCATCTCATCGGATCGTGTGACCTTAAAGAAGATTGTTCCTATCGGTATACAAAGATTGTATTTTACCGCATGAAAATAACACCAAATGTTAAAGCTATTGCACTATAAACAACTATTTTTCCTATCGTTTTTATTTATTAATAATTTTAAAAACATAAAATCCCACCTCTTTGTTTCTAAACGCCACAAATAATAATTTTTTTTTCTTGTTGGAAAGCAGCTGTCAGATTATGATAAAACCTTCAACCATAGAGAAGTGTCATCTTTAATTTGTCACACAAAAAGTGTTATACTTTCTATGGAATAAGCTATCCAGTGTTTATAGAGATCAGTGACAAAACCCCACCGAAATTTCCCTACAGAAAGCTGAGGAGACACCCCTGCTAAAAGCACATATCTCTTCCATTAAACTTTTGAACAGACGTGAGACAAGACGTGCGATGGCGAACGCCAAAGTGAATTAAATAAGTATTAGAGAGTAAAGAAAAAATAAAATAAAGTAAAAAGCCAGAAATTAAGTAAAATCAATAGGATGCATCAACTAATCGAGATGTAAGTGTGTTAAGATTGTGAAAATAAAAAATAAATTCGTATCACAAAGAGGGTATTAACTCCATTTCACAACACCGATGGAAATTTTAACATCATTATGTGGGACAGGCAGCCGGTCGAACACCAACACTAACAGCCGACAACCTGATCGACGAGTACATAACACAGACACGAGTACGACACAATACATACACACCATCTACAAGACACTAACCGACCGGACAGACGACAATAAAGAATGTGCGTCCCTATATTTCTGAGAAAACCCACCACCAAATGTACATATGTAAATTAGTCAGTCGATTTGAGAACCTTGCCGCTGTCGGTCTAGTTTGAGTTTTGAGTTTCCGTTGTCGCTATACCAAATTAATGTATCAAATAAAGTTAACTAGATTTTAATAAACAATTATTCGTAATTAACTTGTGTCTATTTATTTAAAACCTAGACGAGGAAGCCGGGGATTCCATTAAGAATCCCACAATTATATCAACATCATCTATATACCAACCTACTAAAAAACTAAATATACCCAAACATGGTAACAGTGCACTACCAGCTGCAATCTGATTCTTTATTGAATTTATTGTATATGATAAAACTTACTTGATTGATTGAAGAAAAACATAAGATAAAGACAATGATAAAAAGCCTGAAAACATATAAATTTCGAATATAAATTTTGGTCTCATTAAAATTCAAATTATAAGCGCATACGGAAAGTGAAAAGAAAAAAAAAATGCGAAAATAAAACGCATTTATATAAGTGGAAAGACAATCGCAATATACAGGCGGATATATATGTATTTATTTATACTACGATGGAAAATATTCTCAATACGAAAGATTGTTCGGTTTTTATTTACTATGCTTTGTGAAACAACTAGGGAAGGCAATGGGGAAAACTCCAAACGAGAAAGGAAAGACAGCCAATTCGGCCACCAAAGATAGCAAAGGATTCTAGCCTTTGTGGAAGGCGAGGACTTCACTAACTGTTCTGCAGAGGAAGTTGAAGTCAGGCTAGAAGTGCTATGCAAAGCTTGGGCTCAAACTACTCGTAAGTCAAACGAAAGACAGCTGATAGCAACTGGCGAAGTGATGGTGGTTGCAGAAGCGGAAAGAAAGGCGTCCGAAGCCGAAGATATATACTTTATAGCATGCGCTGCTCTGAAGCGCAAGAAGGCAGAAATTGCGCCGGTATCTGTAACAAGAAGCGAACCACCCATTGCTGTTCAGGTAAACATGCCATTCGAGCAACACAACGTCCAACGAACCCGGTGCACGACGACAGAATCGCGACAGCCTACAAATTCGCATACATGCGAGCGTCACTCGTCGGAAGAGCAGCACGTACTTCGGGAGAGTGGCAGCTCACTGAGCAGAACTACCATGAAGCTTGGAAGCGCCCCAATGAGATTTATTGCAAGCAATACGCCACTTGCCGAGAGCTGCTGAGGCGTTTTCTGAAACTGCCAGAGCAAACTGGCCCTCCGCGTGCTGGTGAGTTGCAGAAGATGAGCAACACCACCCATGAAAGCATGAGGGAGTTGGCAGCGCAAGGCGTGCCAGCGGACTATTGGGACATGCTCATCGTCCATATACTCCATGAAAAGCTGGATGCCGAAACCGCTTGCAAATGGAAAGAAGCTAGGCTGTCTGATCAGCCGACAGTATGTGACTTCCTTGACAAACGCACCAGAGCTTTGGAAAGTGCTCAAGATAATATGTGCAGAAGTGCGCCAATAAAAAGCGTCGCAATCGCGCTCATCATATGGACGAAATGAAAAGCAGATTCATGAGGAAAGAGATTTCCCAATGACATCAGCACAGGCACGTTTGTTGTATGAGCAAGGCGGACGGACATCCCAAGGAAAGACAACTGGACAGAAAGCAAAGCTTCTAATAGAGAACCCGAAAGACGAATAGGTTAGACGAAAACAAACTGATTCCAAGAGACCGATGGAAAGAAAAGGATACCTTGCAACGTGTGCCGATCCGTAGGCCACCCGATTTGGAAATGCCCGGAATTCCAAGAACTCAATTTATAGGCGAGACAGGACTTTGTGGCTAGACATAAGCTGTGCCCTAATTACCTTAAGATGGGGCAACTTAGGAACGTTGTTACCAAGGGGCATGTGTATGATGCCCAGGAAGACAAATGCACAACAGTGTTTGTTACTTATAGCAACATATATCCAACATATAGTCCATACGTATAGCTCCCTAAATACACTGAAAAAATTATTATTCTAAAAACTATGAATCTCGATCATAAACCGAAATTCATTAATGTTTAAGGAATATTCATTAAATTTAAGCACGAATTCTTTAAAAAAAGATTGATTTTAAGAAAAATTCATACAATTTAAGAATCAGTTTTCTTAAAAAATGTTCTATGAAAAATATTTGTATCAATTATGTTTAAGAACAAATGCACAGGTGAATGAATATATTCATAAACTTTTAGCCTCAATTTGAAAGAATATTTCATTAAATCTAAGAATCTGTTCATACTTTTTATGGACGAAATTCATTCATCCCAAGTTTAAGAACTTATTCATCAAATATATGCAATTATGCATACAAATTATGAATAAATACTTAAATTTTATGTTTTAAGAAATTTTTCTTAAAATCGATGTACAGTGGTGGACACAAATTTAGCACGCCAAGATGGGTACTACCATATTTTTAATTTTCTCTCTTGTTTTGTTCCAAGCAACGGAACATTTTGAACTAATATATATGACAACAAATCAGAGAAAACAAAACTGTATATTTTCATATGCAATCCAATTACATAGTGAAAAAATCTTTGATAGTTTGTCATTTGCATTGTTTTTGGTTGGACATCAATTTAGCACGTGTACAAATTTTGGCTATTTTTTTTTTAATTTGTGGGTTTTTAAAAGAACAAAATTATTTTCAAGGTAATTTTATATCTTCTAAATGTTGTTTATTCAAATACAATTTAAAAAAACATTGAATAGTCATGGCAAAAGGGCAATGGTGTTCTGAGGACAAAAGGAGTCTTATCATTGAGATGAAGTCTCAAAGGGTCACACAGTAACGGAGAGCTGCTTGAATGTTCCAAGAAGATGGTCTACAATGCTCTTAGACATTTTGAAAAGTATGGAGTGACGAAACATGTTAAACAAGCATCTCGCACACGAAAGACAACAAAGAGGGAAGATAAAGTAATTTACATGATATCAACCAAGGATCCATTTAAGACCTCTAGTGCCATTCGAAATGAATTAATGGAGAATTACAATGTCAATGTATCCTCAAGAACCGTGAGACGACGCCTAAATGAAGTTTCACATCTTAACGCATTATCCAAATATAATAAAACAATCTGGGCCACTTAGAAAATTTTGGTCTTTTAAATATGAAGCAAAACACAAAAGTTTTAAACTTTATTCACATTCAATAACATCAAGAAAAAACATTTGTCTAACACTAGCCAACAAATTTCAACTTAAGTATGTGAAGAGAATTTTAAACTACAAATTTAAATTTGAAGATTCAAAGTTTATTGTAGATATCCTCAAAAGACGAAACACAAACTGGGTTCAATTCTTTAATAAGTAAAAAGCTGGGAATAGATAAAGAGAAACTCAAATATTTTAACAAAGTTCAATGCAATGGCGTTGTGTTTAAAACAGGATATTTTGTGGCGAAGCTGGTTCATGATTATTCAATTTTAAAAACTCTGCACCTTGTTCAATACGAAGAAAAAGTTCTATTATTTTTCCTAGAAATTAAATGATGTTCACTTTGATCCTCACTTTATGGCATTTGAGGTCGATCCTTCAATCATGGGAGAATTTACAATTTTAAATTTTGAAGAAATAGTAGGACCTCCAACTACACTTATAAGAACTGCAAAGGGAAAATGTGTGATAAGAATAAAAGAATACTATTTGCCCTAAGTCATAAAGATTTAAGTCCTTATAAATAATTCCTTTTTATAATGTTTTCTATATAACTCGCTTATTTTCAAATTTTTACGAAAAATTCGCTTTACACAAGTTGTTCAGAATTTTATTTTCATGAGAGCATTCAGCCGTTCATTATTTGAATAGGTGAAGAAAATTTAAGATATACCTAATAATATTTTCGTATATTTAGATGGTATTAAATACCAATTTAAATTTTTTTAAATGCTGTGGATGTATGTTTTAAGACATTTCATTTGTTTAATTTGGAATATCCCGCTGCATGTTCGCAGTTTTGGACATTCATTTAATACCATTTTTATGACATAAATATTTCCAAAATTAAACCATCAAAAATGTTTGTTTTGTCGGAAGAATTAAAAAGTGTGTAGAATCATTCCATTATATGCGCGATTTTAGTTGAATAATCGACAAAGATCCTTTAAAATCAGTTTGAATTAATTTTCCTAGGTACTTTGAATCGCTGAAAACAAAACAAAATCACTTGTTTTTGCGGCTTTATTTTGTATTTGAATACATGTATACCTACTTTTGATTCATAACAAAAATTACTTGCGAAGGCAAGTAAATGATCTACTTCAGGATTGGAATTTAGGACACCTTGCCAATCGTTTCCGGGGTAAGTTTGGTGTTTATTGAAATCTTTTTCCTTTGCAACATGCAACTCAAGTATATTTACATCAATAACTGATTTTTTCGTTTACTTTATCATTTTCATTGCCTGTTTATTAGAACAAAACATTACTAAGGACATACTAAAAATAATAAAGCAACATCACAATGCTTTACTTTTTAAAAACGAGCCAGTAGGAGATTTAGCTTTGTTTGAGCACAATCTTCTGGAGTGGCGTCACACAAACAGCATCATTACGAATGAAACACCCTGCTGTTCCAAAAGTTTGTCTACAACGCCACCACCATTATCTCCGACCAATTCTCGTTATTGCAGTTCCCCTGAGCCATTCGAAATATCAGCCACATTAGCAAATATATTGCACAATAATAAAGCAACAGCAGGTTTGATCAAATATTATGCCGAAAACCAAAAACTTTTGGCAGAGCATCGGCCAGCATTGGTCAATGTTATTTGCAATTATTTTTTGGAGAACGAGTTGCGTTTATCCTTAAAATGCAGCCACTACCTTGAAAGCGAGATTTTGAACCGCTTTCCATCTGAAAAAATCGAATACTAAATCGAAAATGTATACAAAGTTTTGCAACGCGAAAAACACCCTATCAGCGATACAAAAGAGATCCAGTACACCTGAAGTTGACAATGCAAAAAAAAGCAAACAAATCATATTTGAAAAACATAGAATTTTGTAGGTGTTTACATTAAAATTTATTTCTTTAGATATTTTTTTTTTATTTTGATCATTTTTTAACGTATCCAATTTTTTATTGTTTGGCCTGAGTACAGGAAACCAACTGGCTATCGATTGGTAAGTTGTGCATTTTACATTAGTAGCAAAAAATTGATTTTGGAAATGAAAACAAATATTTTTTTCAGATAAACAAGGATTTTGAGGTGATGTATGGCAAACGACCAAGGCTGGTCATGAGATGGCCCGAACAGGTCCTTTAAATGAAAAACTTCCTGGCTCAAGAAACCCATATAAAGACCTACAGCCCACTTAACTTAGCCTTAACTCAGTTTAAATAAAACAGGTCACAAAAACAAAAACAATTGTTATAAAGAACAAAGCTTTAAGAACACTGCTTCAAAGCATCTCAGAAGAAGATGTGACAGGAGGTAAATGTGACTATAATTAACATTTTAAAAATAACATTCATTAAGGAAGATTTACAACTAAAGATAATTCGTAAAAATCTCCCTTCTATTTCGATTTTTTAATACAAACTTTTTTTTTATCTTTCCAGATGATGCATCCATAAAAATAATGTGGTGCCTCCACGCCTACCTCTTCCCAACTCAAAAAACTGTGAAGAAAAACACTGATGGGAGATCCAACGTTCTGAAGTATACTGTTAAGAGCTCCCAGGAGGCATTTCTTTATCATGCCAGAACCACCCAGGAACTCGACGACCACATCAAGTTTTTACTAAACAAACATAGGTGAAGAAAACTTTATATACAACAATATTTTCGTATACTAAGATGGTATTAAATACCAATTTAAAAAAAATTTAAATGCTGTGGATGTATGTTTCAAGACATTTCACTTGTTTAATTTGGAATATCCCGCTGCATGTTCGCAGTTTTGGACATTCATTGAATACCATTTTTATGACATAAAAATAAGACGTCAAAAATGTTTGTTTTGTCGGAAGATTTAAAAAGTGTTTAATGTAAATAGTTCCTTTCCATTTTAATTTATTTTAATGTACATAGGAAGTAGTTAAGCTTTGACAATAAACCTTATTTATTGCGTTTAAAATCAAACATTTCTTTTATTTAATTAAGAATTTCAAATTTCTTCGTTGTTTTTCCAATCGGGTTGTTTTCTTTTGTTGGTTGTTTGTTTGAAACAAATTTTATTTTTCAGGAACGAACTGAAGGACTGGAATGGTAATCTATCATATGTTTTATGAATTTATTTAGGCACATACCTATATAATTTAAATGAAAAATTCATTAAGTTTTATGAAAACAATCATATAAATTTAATGATTTATTTCATAAAATTTAAGCTCGCTGTAAGTGGGCCGTCTGTAATGAACATTTTTGGAGAAACTTCATATTCAAGAGGGAGATAAGAAGAATAAACAATAAAATAGATTTTTATCGTTACGCATTGCATTCCGATACAGCTCCGGCTCTTCTTCACTCAATTCAATCAGCAGCTTGGCACAAAACCCTTCCTTCTCTCTGCGCCCCAGCCAATTTTTTTTTGTCAAATACTGCGAGGTCGACGCTCTCTCTTTTCGTGATCATCATCGCTGAAACCACACACGCTAGCACATACGCCTCCGTGGGTATTTCCACAGTCTCCGAACATTCTGGTTTCGCCATTTTGTTTTAAAACATTTTTGTGTAAAAAAACCACCGATATCAGTTTGACTTTGTGTTTAATTGCAACGAAATTAAATCTTCGTAAAAATAAAAAAAACAAGGATCTGACAGCCACTGGCTGTCGATAGTGCGTAGTGTGATAGCAAAACTGCTCACTGACCCGATTTCGTGTAAATTTCACTGACGTCACTTGCCAGTGAATCATATGTCAGTGTAGTGTGATAGTCAGGCATTAGTTCACTGACCGACTCGCTGAAAATTTCACTGACTAGCATCAGATGTCAATGAGTTTTGGGACACACTAGCGCAGGCCTGCCAGTAAGTGTGATAACCTTTTTTTCTCAACTGACCACTGACGAGCAATTGTTTCACTTGCCTCCAAATCACGTCAGTTTTCCTGACGTCTCTGCCCGCCAGTAGGCAGTGAATTCACTGGTAGTGTGATATAGTTTAAAGACTCTTAGTCTTCCATTTTGCATTGTTTGAAACTATAATCGGGAGCCGAAACATTTTTGGTGGTACTGAAAAATGTAAAGACAGTTCAATTTGAGCAACGGTAAAAGATAGTTGTAATAAATCTTCAATTGAATATCAAGGAATTGTTTTATTTCGAATAAGAATCTACGAAGGTTCCAGTGGTTTAATTTTTTTAACATTCCACGGAATAAATTCCTTTACTGGCCGAAACATTTTTGGTGGTACTGAAAAATGTAAAGACAGTTCAATTTGAGCAACGGTAAAAGATAGTTGTAATAAATCTTCAATTGAATATCAAGGAATTGTTTTATTTCGAATAAGAATCTACGAAGGTTCCAGTGGTTCAATTTTTTTAACATTCCACGGAATAAATTCCTTTACTTTATCACTTTACCACAACCATAAGATACAAACCCTAGTTTAACAAAATTAAAATAAATTTATTACTCCGCCATAAATATGAACAATTACACAGTGAAAAAGAAAAATCTCTTAAGAAAAGTGAAGGAATGAACATTGGTTTAAATAACCCATTTTGTTTTGATGAGCATAGTGAATTCAAAGCAAAATATTCACTAGAGAGAAGCATATTTATACATGCAATTTTTTGTTTGTTTTTATCGCAGATACACTTCATCGTTCCGTGTCACATTACCGTATTAATGACAGCTGAGTGAACAGGCGCTAAACTTATTTTCCGACATCACGCACCTCATGAATCTAAAATGGGTGCCACTTCAGATGAGGAATCTGTAATCCCCAAACTTGACAAGTAATTTCTTTTATCCTGATTAAATTCGCCTAGGCAATTGTATTAATTTTATTTAAATTTCTGATTTTGCACGTTCATATTATTTAATGAAAGTGGACCACGGAGGTAAGTCGGTATTTTAGGTTTCATTTCCCTGAATTCTGTTTGTAAACTTTAATTTTATAGAAGGCATCCACCACTACAGAACTTATATGGCATTTTGAAGGTTGTTATCGTCCTTTTAGGAAAAGTTTTCACCCGTATTTAAAGTAGGCTGAAATCGACAGAATTGCGATTGATCTCTCGCCATAACTTTAAGTACAGAACCGGACGATAATTTAAAAGACAGAAAGTCGAAATATATATCAAGAATGGAATAAATAAAGAAAACAACTAGAATTCTTTCTAGCTTGAGATTTCCAGAAATTCTTACTTTGGAAAATAGTGACAGTGGTAGTGAAATAAAGAAAATCAGAAAGTAATAGCATAAAATAAAAATTAATAAAGAAAAAAATACGTCTGAGACGTCACCAAAACCTGTTTCCCGGCACCTCTTATATTCTCCATAGCATAGAATCCATATGCCATTTTGCATACGTTGCAAAACCAGACCTTATTAAGATACAGAAAATAATCCATAACTGTGTCTCACACCTTTTTTTGCATACATGTGGGACTGGCAGCCGATCGACCACCAACACGAACGGACAACAAACCGATCGACGACGTACATAACACAAACACAAGCACAATACCTGCAGAGAACCGGACCGACGGACGAATACAAAGAATGTGCGTCCCTATTTATTTCCAAAGTAAGACCACCACCTTTTATGTACATAGTAGTTCAGTTGATATTTTAACCTTGCCGCTGTCGGTCGAAAATAGTTTCAGTTGTCGTTGTCGCTTAGCCTTAAAGAAATTATTATAACGTTGTGAATCAATAAAAGACTAACTTAATAATTGACGATCGGTGTTTTATTTAGTAGAGCCCTAGACAAGTTAGGAATATCCTTAAAGAATATACATTACAAAACCAATTCTAAACGAGAATACACCCCCTTTCCCCGTTATGCCACACGCGCAGATATTGAAAACCTCATTCTTCTATCTCCCTCATACCTAATTCATTTTACTCGCTCACGCCCAAGGCCAACTCTTAAAAGTTGGCCGTATGTCACTTGCCCTTAAGTAACGGCACCGTATCTATCTAATGAATTAAATTAAAAAAAATTATAGTGTACTTTTACTGTATTTTTTCTTTTTGTTGTTTACGTTTGATTAATCTATTGCATAGTTACGTCTCAGACTTCATCTAAACCTCTAAATCCCCTTTTCACTACACCCCCCCTTGTCTAACGGCAAATATAACTGTTTCTAACCATTTTCGCTTTCACAGCAAAGCGTGCCGTTAACGGATACACCCCCTTCACCCAGTCGCCATAGACCTGAAATAACAAATACTTACATTGCACATTCCTCAAATGAAATAAGAATATTTTGTAAACAAGTTCAGACACGCTCCCACGGGAAATAATCTTACCTGCAGAATAGTCCAAGGTAGAGTCTTAGTCTTAATCCAACAATCTGATTGTAAGGTGCAGCCACTTGGTATAAACAGCGGCCTTACCTTCAGAATTTAATTAAAATCATAATTGTACTATATTCGAAAAATAATCAATAGATATATAAAAATAAAATAATTAAAAAAATCTTTTTTAAAAACTCCAAACGGGAATTCCAAAACATAATTGCACCAATAATTAATTTTCCTCGCTTAAATGCCGCGACGATGCTTAGCACTGAGACGCAACCAGAAGATTCAAATGCCCTATATATATATATTTTTTTTTAATTCCTTATATGCGTGTTTTCCTTCCGAAGCGGTAGAAATACTTTATGCACCATAAGGAGGCCTTTTTGGCGATCACCCATTGACCAATCCGCCCGAGATATTCAAAATATATCCAAAAGAAGTGTATTTGTGTCGCCACCTCTGAAACTCAGCGACCGTTCACTCCAATTTATATCATATGTCGGCCGCCCATCTCATGAGCTATTCAAAAATTGAAAATAAAATCAAAGTAGATATGTACCTATTACCAAAATTTTTTATTTGCACATTTTTTGTAGATAATTCGAATGCAGAATTCGAGTGAGTAACGACAACCCTGGGTTTATCTTGCTTTATATAATATGTATTTGTATTTCGGGAAATGTCTTCATATCGATGAATGATTTCGTCGTATTAATGAATTTATATAGATTTCATCAATATGATGAATAATGCAAATGAATTGTCATGCAACCAGGGTAGGCTAAACTTACTAAATTTGGTGTCTAGATCATTAATAAAACAAGAAAATCAATAAAATCCCATTAACCATCATTCGAGAAGAACAAATCAATACCTTGATATTATGCAAATGTGAAAAAATCGCATTTCAAAAATAAAATTCAATAAAATTCAAAATTATAGCTTAAAAATGTTTTAAAACCTTAGAAGACGCTGAATATTCGCACGGTTCTAACTTTGGAAAAGTAGTAGCCCTTGACAAGTACATGTACAAAATTTCAAAGTTTTAGTTTAATACAGTGCAAAATATTCATTTGATAGTTTCTGCAATGTAAGTCAACAAATTACAAGTAAGTATTTCACTATAACCAAAAATCATTATCAGCATTCCATAAATATTTTTTTTGCTTAATTATAGATGATGCAAGCTGAAGGTAGAAAAATGCGACAAAAATAAGTGAGTAAATAATAATAATGTTGTGAAAATATATTTTATATCTGATTACTGTACTTTTTTGTTTGTTTTTTGGTCGCAGGCCGAACGCACACGTTCGAATAGTATATGTTTTTTGAACCAGTATGTATGTACATATTTTATCGCTGATTTCTGTACTTTTTTGTTGCATGGGTGCATTCTATGGTCGCAGGTCGAACGCAAAACGTTCGAATGGTATATGTTTTTTGAACCAGTATGTATGTACATATTTTATCGCTGATTTCTGTACTTTTTTGTTGCATGGGTGCATTCTATGGTCGCAGGTCGAACGAAAAACGTTCGAATGGTATATATTTTTTGAACCAGCTATAAAAATACCGATTAAAGTGAAATTAAAGGTATGTTTTCTCATTATTTCATAAGTTTCATGTCTATTAAATTTTTTTATCAATTTTTTGCATCGTATTAAAAGTTTAAAAAAGCCTTGCGTTATTTGAGTTTTAGTTTTCGATTGGTTTGTATGCAAATCAAATGTATATGAATTTCAATCAATTATTTTTGCATTTCCCTTGCGAATAAAGTTTTAATTAACAAATAAAGTAATAATTTTATTATTTCAATGATTGAATTTCGCAAGGATTGGAAAAATATTTAACGGAATTTCAGTCTAGTCTTGTATGCATATATGTATTCACTGTTCTTCATATTGATGAACGTTTCACAATTGTTCTTCACATTGATGAACGTTTCACAATTGTTCTTCACATTGATGAACGTTTCACAATATTGTTCTTCACATTGATGAACGTTTCACAATAGTTCTTTATATTTCTTATTATATTATTTCGTTTTGTTCTTGAATTTTCAGATAAATAAAAAACAAAAACACATTGCACAAAATTAAAATGCAGTGTTTCTTGTGCCGAATGAATATTGATAACGTCTTTGCATTAGGCAAACATCTTAGAAAGAAACATAAATTGGAACAAAATAACACATTTATTTGCTATGTTACTTCTAGCGCTCAGTGTTTCACAGATATTTCCAATTACAAACGGCATATTTTGAGATTACATTCTCCTACCGGAAGCATTGAACGCATGGAAGAAGATAATGCGAATTCAACTGCCTCGGCTGAAAGTTTACCGGCTTCGTCAAATGAAAACAGTAGTTGTGCTGTTATTGGCAGTACAACTATTGGTTCTAATCAAAATGTAGCTGAAAACTTAAACCAAAATAAATTCTTGCCTAATGTTTTTGATGAAGCATTCAAATTTTCAACTCTTCTGCATGGGAATCATAACTTTTCAAGAAAAAGTGTTTACGAAATTCAAAAAAATGTCAAGACATATTTGATAGATCCTTTGCTGGATCAGATAAAAACTTTCGCACAAGATCGTCTTAACAATAACATTCAGGTGCAAACAGATTTGCTGAGTGTGGTTTTTAGCCTCCGAGATCCTTTTAAAAATTGTGCTACGGACCATAATTTATGTCAAACACTCAAAGGGAAAGGGTGCATGGATGACATTAAAGAATTTACTATAAAAAGCGATATCCAGCCTATTTACGTCCGCTCTGAACTAGTGTACGGCGAAAAAATTTGCAAGGGCAGCGTCTTACCACTAAGGCCACAATTTCGAGAAAAGTTTTTGAGCAAGAAAATATATTATTTTAAATATTGAAATATATGAACTCCTTATATTCTGATAAAAAGTACACAAATTTTATTCAAGGGCCGCTTTGGAAAAAGAAATGCGATATGTATCCAGGCAAGACTTTGATACCATACTTTTTGTATGCTGATGATTTTGCTGTAAACAATCCTTTAGGTGCACATGCAACAACTCATTCTGTTTGTAATTTTTATTACTCATTTCCTTGCTTTCCAAAGCGAAGTTCTAAGCTGGAGAGTATTTTTTTGGCAGCAGTAATAAAATCCAAAGATTTGAAAAATATCGGAAACGAGGACTGTTTGCATTATTTAATAGAAGAACTGGTATCTCTTGAAGAGACAGGAGTGGACATGTAAGGAAAACATTTTTGAACATATAATTTCATATATCCAAACATCCAATAATGATACACCACCACAAGACATACAAGAAATTCTGTTCATATCTATTCATTTTTCCATCGCCATAGACTTATTAGAAGAATGCATAAACCGAGTCAGTAGGTAGTCACCTTAAGAAAATGTTGCTACGATTTGACAGTTTAATGAGTGCTGAACTCCTTCTCAAACTGTCATAATCAGCTGTCATCCACAAGTAAAAGGACTGCAGCCATCATTTGTCTTTTCTTCACAACCGCCAACAAGTCAACAAGTCATTTTTAATTCGTCGTAAGCCACAAATTTTGTTTTGTAGTATCAAGGTGTTATTTTTTTTTCTTAAGGCAATTCGGGATCGCGAGTGAAATTTTTATCAAGAATTTTCGGAGGAATCCGACGAGCTTCCAAGGAGTTTGATAGCTCCAGGTAAGAACAAAATCTTTAGTTTTCATTTAATATAGGAATTTCCTAAGATTTCTCTCAGGTTTGGACAGAAATTTGATTTTTGTCCCGACTCCTAAATAAATGAGGTTTTAGAAGAGATTTCCCTGTCTAGGCCCTTATTTCACGTAGTTTCTGTTTTTATTTTTGTAGAACATATGGAGCTGCATAATTCCTTAAAGTATCCAGGAAGGATAATTGCAGTTTCATTGAGGAAAAACCAAGCTCGTGGTCCACCAGCTTTTAAGACCGAGCGAGCCAACGTGGGATTTTATCTCCAGGATTAAACCATATGTACCAAAGTTGTACCACCGTGGGAGCACCTATAATCGTACAGAAATCTGTACCGACGAGGGAGCAACAGATTTTTAATTTCATCAAGGGATTTTCTCCACCCAGGAGAGCCAACAGAATCATTTTTCTTCAAGGCGAATTTGTACCATATATACCACCACCATTGTTCCGTATGGGTACCATACGGAGTAAAATCCCTACCAACTATACTACCGAATCTACTACCAAGACGACAGCGCTGATGTGTAACTGCCTCTGCATACCATCACATCAATCAACATAATATATTAGTTAATATATACTTATACATGCCAGCCTGCGAGCGGTATATTCTGTAATATACAATTGAGTCTAGAGCTAGCCAGCGTGTAATAAAGTTGGGTTTTTATTCCTTCAAAAGGTTTTCCCAAATAAAAAATACTATTCTTTTATTTCGTTCGGAATTTAAGTTTTCAGAGTTTAGAAAAGAAGCGAGCGATACATTTTGGTCGCATCGAACCGGATGTGTACCAACGGCCAGCGAGATACAGTCCACTGAGCCAGCGCGATAAGTGAAAAATAAGTGTTTCAAATGGGCAAGTGGAAAGTGTTAACAAATCATAAGATTTGAGCCCATAAGTCTGCCAGTGTGGAAAGTAAACCAAATTGAATCGATTGATTCAATTAGGCAGCAAGTGTTATAAAGTTATATTATGGACGAAAGTGATACACTTATGAGCAAGGAGTAAGATTGTATAAATATATATAAGCTTTCTTTCCAAAAAACAGCCAGCAGAATGGGACAGTGGAGAGTTGCGGACAGCATAAAATCTAAACGTATAGTGGTTTCTCTCCAAAGCAGCCAGCCAGCCAGCTATACATATATTTATTTTACTCCAAACAGCCAGCCAGCCAGCTATACATATATTTACTTTATTCTAAACAGCCAGCCAGCCAGCTATACATATATTTACTTTATTCTAAATAGCCAGCCAGCCAGCCATACATATATATTTACTTTATTCTAAATAGCCAGCCAGCCAGCCATACATATATATTTACTTTATTCTAAATAGCCAGCCAGCCAGCCAGCCAGCTATACATATATTTACTTTATTCTAAACAGCCAGCCAGCCAGCCATATGTATATTTCAAATAGCCAGCCAGCCAGCGATATGTGTATATTTATTTTTCTCTCCAAGCAGCCAGCCAGCCAGCTAAACGTATAGTATTTTTCTCTCCAAACAGCCAGCCAGCCAGCTAAACGTATAGTATTTTTCTCTCCAAACAGCCAGCCAGCCAGCTAAACGTATAGTGGTTTTTCTCCAAATCGAATAGCCAGCCAGCTTTATATACACGTTTCTCTCCAAGCGAACAGCGATACATACACATTTCTCTCCAAATCGAATAGCCAGCCAGCGATATATATATATACATACACATTCCTCTCCGGACAGAATTATATTTTTTCAGATAGTGAGTCAGCGTATACACACATGTATTTATTCATATGCATTTGCGCATATTATTTTGTACAGCGAACCGATACCTGTATGCACATATCCCAGATACAATCAGCCAGCCAGCCAGCCGAATATATCTCAACACGAGCCAGCGTAACCCTTTTGTGTGTGCGCAGTGCATATCGATTTTGCACAAGCACCCATGGACAGCAATTTGTTGATACATACAAACCGGTATGGCAAGCAACAAGAATAACTAGTTGCACACAACCCACCCTTAAAAAGGGTCTCAGTAAATAAGCAATGGATTGAGGAATGTGTGTGTATGGATAGCTTGTTTTTGTCTACGCATCTTTTTTGAATGGTTTTGCATGATTATTCAGTGGTGCGTATTTCAAGCGAGCGGGATATTCAGAGTGCGGAGAAAACGAAAATTAAAATTTAAAAACAATTGCGATAGTGAAAAATTACAAGGAGAAAAAATAGAGGTGTGTATTTATTTATTAAAATAATAAATATTAAGTGTTTCTGCCAGCAATAAGGATAGTGGTGCCCAGGATAGAAAATAGAAAGTGTTTCAGGCCAGCGAGGAAAGTGTTTGTCGATTTAATTTGGATAGATAATAGATAGTGTTTTAGCCAGCGGGGAAAGAAGTGATTTCATTTATCGGCGAATGAATTGTAAGTGTTTTTTTTGCGTCGGATTTGCATACGGAGAGTGATATTGGCATAAATAAAGATAGTGTTTTCGGGCCAGCGAAATGATAGTGTTTTGTTGCCAGCGAAAAATATGCAGATATCCGAAGCAAGGGTTTCCTTTTTATTTTTTTTGTTTGGGTATTATTTTTTTTTTATGCACAACAACACGGTGCGAAGTGTTGTTGTAGCGATGGGGGTGCGTTGCGTTGATGTGTTCGCCGTCTGCAGCGGCGAATGCATTATATTTATTTTGTGCGTTGCGTTCTTTTGCGTGGGATTTGGGTGCGTTTGCGTTTGCGTTTTTAATAAACAATATTTCCGTGGTCTCAAATGCGTTGGGACTACGTTGAGATAATGTTTTACATTTGTTTTTTTTAATATCTCGATGATTTTTGTGCGCTAGGATCATCTTGAGGTATATGAGGGGGTGCGTTTTTTTTGTAAATAATATTGTATTTTTTGAGTAGCCTACATATGTCCGGGAAAGTGAAATTCGAAGAGTGAAAATTGGCAACAAAAAGGAAAAGCGAGACTAATAAAGTCAATAAAGATAGCGATAATCATCCAAATGGAGATTAACAGCCAGCGAAAATATTGGCATATAAAAGTGTTGGCCAACACGCTTAGTGGGGAATTTAGGTAGGATTATATTTCGGAAGGCAAATGGACAGTGATGGAAAGCAATATGCAATGGAAAAGCGAAATGGAAAAGTGAAATGCCAATTAGCCAGCGAACGCAGAAAGCGAAATGGAAAAGTGAAATGCCAATTAGCCAGCGAACGCAGAAAGCGAAATGGAAAAGTGAAATGCCAATTAGCCAGCGAACACAGAAAGCGAAATGGAAAAGTGAAATGCCAATTAGCCAGCGAATCTGGATAGTGTCAAGGAAAAGCGAAATGCCAATAGGATAGTGAATTGTGATAGCGAATTGAGATAGCGAAATGCCAATAGGATAGTGAATTGGGATAGTGAATTTAGATAGCGAAATGCCAATAGGATAGTGAATTGGGATAGTGAATTTAGATAGCGAAATGCCAATAGGAAAGTGTATTGAGACAGCGAATTGAGATAGCGAACAATGCTAATACGAAAGCGACACGAAAGCGATATTTGCCAACCGAAATAGCAATGCTGACCTAGGGTCAGCATTTGGACAGCATATAAAGAGCAAAAGCTCACAGCCAGCAGGTAACGTTACCGGAAAGTGACACGATAGTGAACAAGGAAAGTGACATGATAGCGATTTTGGCAAAGCCATACGATAGTGAAGCCTGTACGCAGGCAGGAACAGCGACAGCGACGGACATATGTTAGGTGGTAGGTAGGAATTGGTTGCTGGTAGGGGTAGATTTTGGGTATAGAGGAGCAAAACTTTGGCAAAGTACTAATGCAACTCTTTATTCATTTTATTTTCAGACATGTCAAAGCAGCATGCCCATCGAGCAGCGATAGCTGCCATTGAGCGAGTAATGGCATACACGGACAGCGAGGCATTGCTAACAGCGGACAGCATCGAGCTGCAGATGCGTCTAGAGCGACTGGAGGAGTGCTGGGCGCACCTCACAGTCGTCCATGACAAACTAGTTGTGGCGAAAGGAACTGACATTAAGTCAGTAGAGGAAAGCTACATGATAGCTGAGGACAGCTATTACAATGCGAAAGGGGCCTTGATGCGAAGGCAAGCCAGCGTACAGCCAGCGATTATGGAAAGTGTGCCAGCGTTGCCAGCGTCGCCAGCGTCCCTAAGGGAAACACAAGCACAGCCAGCGATCTCAGTGCAGGTACAAATGCCTGCACAACAGCATAATATAAACAACACCTGGGGTATGTTTGATGGGGACCTTACCAATTGGCAAGGTTTCCACGATAAATTTGTCGCCGCCATACACGACAATGAAGCCATCTCGCCAGCGTATAAGTTCACGTACCTCACCACGTCTTTGTGTGGTGAGGCAGCAAGAACAATGGGAAAGTGGCAACTAACGGATGGGAGTTATGTTGAGGCCTGGGAACGCCTCAACCAACTCTACAACCGCAAGTATGCGACATGTAGAATGTTGCTGAGAGCGTTTACCGACTTGCCAGCGTTGCCAGCGAATCCGAACAGCGCAGCGATTCAGAACATCTCGAACGTCACCCACGAGATGTTACGACAGCTAAGGGCACAAGGTGTGCCAGTGGATTCGTGGGACATGTTTGTCGTCCCAATGATCCACGAACGCCTTGACCCAGAGACAGCGCGACAGTGGGAGCTGCATAGGGGAGATGAGTTGCCTACAAGTAGGCAGATGCTCGAATTCTTAGATAGGCAAGCAGCAGCTAGCAGCCAGCCTACCAGCTCCAGGACCCGGTACAATCGGTTCCAGAATGAGCGGGATGTCCAACATCCAAGACCGACAGCGGGAACAGCGACTCCGAGAGTCATACGGCCAGCCGAACAGCAGCCAGCGAAGAAACCACAGCCAGCAGCAAAGCCAGCGGGAGTTAGTGCATCTCGGGATAGCGGACGTCGTCACACATGCGAGTTGTGTGGTGACTTCCATCAAATACATAGTTGCGATAGATTTCGACAGCGCAATCTGACAGCGAGGCGCGACTATGTTCGCCGGCACGGTCTGTGCGAAAATTGCTTAAAGCGTGGACATGGGGTGGATGGTTGCTTCCAAGATCCATGCCCTAGATGCCCGTATCGACAGATGCATAATAGTCTACTATGCCCCATATGGACAGCGAAGAACCCAGTTCCAATGATGACAGCGGCGGCATTCAAGTTGAAGCCTAGGAGAGCGGATTGACTGGAAAAGCGCCCATCAATTAAGAACGATGGGATTAAGCGAAAGCGGCCAGCGAGCGGAGAGCGTGTCAATCAATTCAAAAGAAAGTGTACGAAAGAAAATAAAAATAATGGAAAATATTTTGAATGTTTAAATTCTTTGGGAAATGGGTTTCAAGGGGAAGGAGTTACACTTCTTCCAACTGTAGCTATTTTGTTTCAGGTGGGCAAGAAGACGTATGGACCAGCGAGGGCATTATTAGATTCAGGAGCACATCCGAATTTGATAACGCACAGCTTGATCAATGATCATGCATTTGAGACAGTGTCGACAGCGAGGAGAGTGGTGGGAATCAATGGTGATCCCATTCGCATTCGGAAGCAGATAAGCATTCGAATAATGTCGGAAACCTGGATAGATGAAGTCTTTTGGGTACTTCCCAAAGATTCCAAGTGGATAGCGCATACTCCGTTAAGGAATGTAGAGCCAGCGTTATTTGAGACAGCGGAGCCTTACGCCGATCCTAATTATTGGCAAAGAGGGGCTTTTAACATTGTGCTAGGGGCAAGAATTGTTGCCAAAGTAATAGCGAGCGCGATACCACGCAATATTGGCAATATGGTGGCTATCAGTACAGCGTTTGGGACAGTAGTGTTTGGGGGTAGCAACCCCGATGATGCGAGCGTTGGGATGAGTGTTTTGCCAGCGGCTCGATGTGTTGAGCTGGAGAGTGTGGACCACCTGGTACGACAGTTGTGGGCCATGGATCAAGTGGGATGTTGCGCATCCAGGACAGAAGAGGAACAAGCGGTAGAAAACAATTTTCTACAAACGACAGTGAGGGATAGTGAAGGACGTTTTATCGTCACGATACCATTAAAAGCTGATATACAGCAGCTAGGTAGTTCTAGAGAGATAGCGTTGAAAAGATTTATGTATCTTGAGCGAAAGTTTAATAGAGAGCCAGCGATGAAAGCGAAGTATGTCCAATTCATGCGTGAGTATGAAGAGTTAGGGCATATGGTAAAAGCGAACGGCCAGCCGACAGCGGGACAGCCAGCGTATTATATACCACACCATTGTGTGACAAAGAAATTTCGAGTAGTGTTTGACTGTAGTTGTCATACGGACAGAGGTGTCTCGTTGAATGACATGCAACTGCTGGGGGAAAAGCTGCAGCGTGATCTTCACGAGATAGTGATGCGTTTCAGAAGGCATCGGATAGCGTTTAGTGCAGACATCAAAATGATGTTTCGGCAAGTGGGTATAGCGCGACAGCAATGGGACCTCCAGAGAATATTCTGGAGGGAATCTCCCATGGAAGAGATAGTGGAATATGTGTTAACAGTGGTCACATATGGCATGACGTCATCTGCATACAATGCAGTACGTGCCTTGGTACAGTGTGCCAGCGAATTAAAGAACACCTTTCCAGTAGTGGAGAGGGTAGTTCTCAACGACTTTTACATGGATGACTGTGTATCAGGTTGCGATAGTGAAGAGGAGGCTACACTCCTCATAAAACAATTGGATACAGTGTTGCGAACTGGCGGGTTCGAATTGCGAAAGTGGAAGTCGAATAGTGTAGAGATAGTGAGACAGCTGAATGCTGATAAAGAGAAAGTGGTGACATTCGAAAGTGAAGGGCAAGCGACAGTGTTGGGATTACAGTGGTTAGTGGATAGCGACCAATTTACGTTCTCAGTACAAGAACATGAACTGGATACGAAAGCGACTAAGAGGACAGTGTTGAGTTCGATAGCGAAATTGTATGACCCTAACGGTTATATTGCGCCAGTGGTTATCTTGGGAAAAGTGCTTATACAGGATATCTGGAGAGTGAGTTATGAGTGGGATCAGATATTGCCAGCGGATCTGCAATGCAGATGGAGCCAGCTTTTACGAGAGATAAAGCATTTAGAGCAATTTCGCATTGACCGATGGTTACGCACGAGTCAAAGAGCGAAGATCCAAATACATGGATTCTCTGATGCTTCGGTTACAGCGTACGGAGCAGTGATTTATGTGAGAGTGGAGACAGTGGAAGGAAAGTGTACATGTCAATTGGTAACAGCGAAGACTAGAGTGGCTCCATTGAAGACGGTAAGCATACCACGGCTGGAATTAGCAGCCGCTGAGTTGCTGAGTCGAGTTCTAGTGGAACTAATGGAGACAATGGAGTGGAAAGCGGTAGAGTATGTGCTCTGGACAGACTCGATGGTAGTTTTGCATTGGCTACGCAAACTTCCACGAGATATGAAAACATATGTAGCGAATAGAGTGTCGTCAATACAGAGCCAAACCGATATTAGCCGGTGGCGGCATGTTGACACGAAAGCGAACCCAGCTGATTTATTAAGCAGAGGGTTAATGCCAGCGCAGATAGTGGGGAATAAGTTGTGGTTGCATGGACCTGATTGGTTATGCCTCCCGGAAAGCGAATGGCCAGCGAATAAGATAGCGATGCCAGCGAGTGAGATAGTGAACAGTGAGATGCAAGTCTTCGCACTCACTGGTGAGAGTGTAACTTGGAGCATATCAATGCCCAATCAGCAAGAGAGAGTACCGATAGTGGAATATGCTAGCAATCTTAGAAAAGCGATAAATATTATTGGTTACATATGGCGGTATATGAACCAATTGAGAGCAAGAGTGACAGCGAAAAAGTCTGCTCTTGCAGTAAGCAAGATTCAGAGGGGTTGTAAAGTGTCGACAGTGTTGAAAACGGAAGAGCGAGTATCAGCTATGCGAATTCTCTTAAGAGAAGCACAGGCTGAAGCGTATGGAAAGGAAATAGTTTCGTTACGAAAGTGTGGACAGCTACCCGAGCACAGTAGAATCGAGTCTCTTAAACCGATTTTCGATAGTGATAGTATTCTGCGAGTGGGGGGACGGCTACATAGAGCTGAAGCAGCCTATGATACACGTCACCCAGCAATTATACCAAACGGCACGCGGCTGTTATGGTTAATAATTGATGACGCTCATGTTCTTACAAAACATGGCTCAGCGCAAGTGATGATGCAAGTGATACGACAGCATTTTTGGATTCCTCGAATCCGCAGCGAGTTACGAAACTATTTGCATAAGTGCGTAGTGTGCGTGCGGCACAACTACAAACTGGAACAGCAGTTAATGTCTGAATTGCCAGCGGATAGGGTACAACCAGGCAAGCCATTCCTTCATACAGGTGTGGACTATGCCGGGCCCTTTACGGTGAGAGTGTTGAATCGACAGGGAAAGCAAGTGAGTGTACGAAAGACATGGATAGCGATATTTGTCTGTCTTAAGACAAGGGCAATTCACATCGACACAGTCGGTGATTTGACCTCTGCAGCGTTTCTTGCATGCTACAGGCGATTTGTGAGTCGCCGAGGTAGATGTGCAAGAATGTACAGCGATAATGGCACGTCCTTCGTAGGAGCAGCCAAGGCGATAGAGCAAGCGTATAGAGTGTGGGAAAGAGATGAAGTGTTTCATCAGTTGAGCAATCAGGGCACTGATTGGATCTTCATGGTACCAGCTGCTCCTCATCAAGGGGGTATATATGAGGCGGCAGTCAAGTCCATGAAGTATCATTTAAAGAGGATAGTCGGACAGCATATTATGGAAAGCGAGCAATTTAGAACATTGCTAACAGAGATAGAGGGTATACTGAATTCCAGGCCCATACACCCATTACATGACGATCCAGCGGATTTACAAGCACTCACACCAGGACATTTCCTAGTGGGAGAGCCGATAGTGTTACCACCATTGTTTACTTTAGCCAGCGACACGCCAGCGAAAGGAATAAGATTATGGAAAGAACGACAGTGTATGCTAATGCATTTTTGGAAGAGATGGAGAGAAGAATATTTAGTTACGTTACAGGAAAGAAAGAAATGGAGAAGAGAGAAAGAAAGCCTTAAGGTAGGACAGCTAGTGATAGTGAAGAATGAAAATTTACCGCCAGCATTATGGTCTATGGGTAGAGTCAGCCAGCTTTTGTACAGTAAAGATGGGATAGTGAGATCAGTTGTAGTGCAAACTGAAACAGGACAGCTAACTAGACCAGTACAGAAATTATGTATATTGCCAGTGGAGATAGCGAATCAGGACAGCATATAACAACAGCCAGTGATATTCGATAGTATATAACAACAGCCAGTGATATTCGATAGTATATAACAACAGCCAGTGATATTCGATAGTATATAACAACAGCCAGTGATATTCGATAGCGTTTATGGTCAAGGGTAGGGGATAGGCAGGATAATCGATTTGCTTCTTTTCTATATTTCGCAGATTGACCAATAGAGCCAGCGTATGCCAGCGAGGACAGCCAATGACAAGAGGATCAGCGATTACGACAGCGGAAAGTGATGAAGGACAACCTAGTGTGAAAACGTTCGTTTTCGCGGGGAGTGTTCCGTATGGGTACCATACGGAGTAAAATCCCTACCAACTATACTACCGAATCTACTACCAAGACGACAGCGCTGATGTGTAACTGCCTCTGCATACCATCACATCAATCAACATAATATATTAGTTAATATATACTTATACATGCCAGCCTGCGAGCGGTATATTCTGTAATATACAATTGAGTCTAGAGCTAGCCAGCGTGTAATAAAGTTGGGTTTTTATTCCTTCAAAAGGTTTTCCCAAATAAAAAATACTATTCTTTTATTTCGTTCGGAATTTAAGTTTTCAGAGTTTAGAAAAGAAGCGAGCGATACAACCATCGTTAAAATAAATAAAAGTATAATCATACTACGATAATACAGGTAACCCTTGCATATTTTTTTTGTTGTGTCTTAAATATATACGCCGATGCGCTACGCCTTCCAAAAGGGCGCAAGAAAGGAAAATCCCCAAAAATCATCAAAGTGCCAACCCTACATAACATGTGTGTTCCGCCGAAGCAGTCAGTTCATTTTTTTGTATGCGTTGCATGAAATACACGCACGCCGACGTTTTCTGAAACCGATTGCGTTCTCGTCGTATCAGTAGACATACACTGTCTACGACCCAAATCTACGCAAAATATTTCGACAAAATCGGAAAATCCATGTGAATTAAAGCATACTTACTGATGTGCTAAGAGAATCCGAAAACCACACCTACATAATCTGAAAGTTAAGAAGGAAAAAATATAAAACATCCCTATTCATTCAGCTGACGGTTAACGTCACGACAAGCTGCTCGACGTCATATACCTTCTAGTTGTTCTTCATGAAGTTTTAAGAACATATCAAACCCGTGCCTATTTATATACATACATATATTTATTTTTTTTGGGAACTCAACGCTGTCAGACACCTAAATGTGTCCACGCGCAACTCTACGATACATATACATATACACACACATCACATCCTAGCTACGCAAAACGAAAAGATACGAGAAAGGAGAACAAAAAGTTTTTTTTGGTTAAGCACATTAAAGACAGCGTCGCACACTGGGGCAAAACACCACTTTTGCTGGCATTTAATCAAATTTTAAAGTTGAGCTTTAACTTAAACTACTGTTTTGTTTCCATTATAAATAGGATAGAGAATACAAAATGAGAATTGAACAGTTAGTTGGGAGCACGTGATCTTTGCAAGATCGTCGTCGTACGCACATTTGCCCATACCGATGCAGTGCGCACCTGACCTAGGACAATCCAAGTCATATTGTCTAATTAAAATTCAACGATTCACGAAATTATCCACTCACTATAAATTGCTATAGCCAGCGTTATCGACAAAAGTGAACCCCAATTTGGGTTTGCGAAGGCTGCAAAACAAAGTGATAGTGGGATTCTACGACAACATCATATTTCGACGATCTACGTAGATTTAAGTATAATACAAAAAATACACAGCCGTACAGCTGCGTGCGGGGGCTGGAAAAATTAAAACAGAAAACCACAGGCTCGAAGGCAGAACTCATCTTGCGGTTGCTATCTGTACCGTCCGCACAGCGTGGAGAGTTCTACCAGGAGAAAATCGCAGACAACAACGCAGACTCGGACGACGATTCCGAATTGGACGACAGTGTGAGTGCAGTGATGGACGCAATAACAAAAGAAGGAGCGAATAGTACATGCACACAGTAAGCAGAGACACAAATAAATAATGAAGGAAATAAACAAACGAGAGCACAAATAAATAATAGTGAGAATGATGAGAGAACAAATGAAGGCGATGTACATAAAGAGCGACAAACGGAAGATAACATTGAACGACAAAATAATGAGAGGCTGGAAATGGAACATATGAGGAAAGAGATCAGACTTCTGAAGAGAGAAATTGAACTTCAAATGAGGGAAAAAACCGTACTAAAAAAAGAGATTGAGCTAATGAAGGCGAGAAAACAAGATTCCAGGGCTGGCAGCGTAGTACCAGTGTCAGCACTAAAAGAACTCATACCAGAATTCCGAGGTGAATGTTTTTCGCACTGGCAGACGCAATTCCGGAATCTAGTAGAAGCGTACAAACTGGACGACAGCAACGCACGTATTTTAATTTCGTGCCGATTGGGTGGAAATGCCCTAAAATGGTTCCACTCCAAGGCCGTTTTAGCACAAATCCCGACAGGCCAACTACTTCGAGAAATGGGCGAAATGTTTGCCACAAATGATAGCCGACTGGAATTAAAACGAGCATTTGAAGGAAGAGTATGGCAGTCTACTGAGACGTTCCAGAATTATGTCCACGAAAAGACCATCATGGCAAACAAATTGGGTCTGGACGAGGAGGAAGTACTAGAAAATCTCATCGAGGGAATTCCAGATGTGAGACTGCGAACACAGGCTCGCATGCAGCGCTTCACAACTAAACAGCAGTTATCGGAGGCATTCAGGCAAATTAAGTTGCCCAGAAGTAGACCATTACCAATGAAAGTGCCTGTACTCTTTCCATCAACAGCATTAAGACGATCAACAGCAGCTGAGCCGTCTCAAACAACATCTCGTCGAGCAGCCACTCCTGGTGAGAAGGCAGACACGAAGAATGTTAGATGCTATAACTGCAACTCCCTGGGACACTACGCATCCGACTGTCGTAAAGAAAAAAGGCAACCTGGAGCCTGTCACGTGTGCGCCAAATTAGGACACCAAGCAGCCGAGTGCCCAATAGAAAAGCAGTGGTCCTACACACCTTTGAGAATGATGACGATGATGACGATTATTTTGTAAGGAAATTATATTTCATTTTAAAAAAAAATCTCTTATCTTATAAATTATCTTTAGAAACACTACTAGACACCGGCAGCCCTATCTCTATTATAAAAAGACAACACGTGCCACATAATTTTGTAGTTTTAAAAAATTAATGTAAACGAATATACGGTATTAATAAAAGTCCATTAAAAATAATTGGTCATGTAGTAACTTTTATTTATTTTGATTTCGATAAGATTGAATTAAAACTTTATGTTGTAGACGATAGTACTATGCAGTACTCAGCCTTACTTGGAAGAGATTTCTTAAAATTGGCTAAATTAAAATTAATGAAAGAAAATAAAAATAATAAAAATGAGAGTACAGTAGAACAGAATGAAATTTTTGAAGATCTAGAAACTAAAAATGAATTTATAAATAAAAACGGAAGTACAAATGAAGTTACGTTAGAAAAGAAAAATATGATAACAAATGAAAGAAGAAGTAATTACGAAAAAGAATGTTTTAAATTAATGAGTATAGTATTAGAAGATGATAAAAATGAAATTTGTTTAGCAAATAAATGTGAACAAACATATGAAACAAAAAGAAAGTTAAATGAAATGTACAGTGATTTCTTGAAATGCAGGCGTCCCGATATTCCTGAGACTTGTTTTCAAATGAGGCTTAGATTATCTGATGATAAACCATTTAGTTGTGCACCTAGGAGGCTATCATATTTAGAGAAGGCAAAAGTACAAGGCATTTTAGATGAATTATTAGAGTCAGGAGTAATTAGGCCGAGCAAATCTGAATATGCTTCACCTATTGTTCCGTATGGGTACCATACGGAGTAAAATCCCTAACAATTGTACTACCGAATCTAATGCAAGACGACAGCGCTGATGAGTAACTGCCTTTGCATACCATCACACCAATCAACATTATATATTTTATATATACTTATACATGCCAGCCTGCGAGCGGTATATTCTGTTAATATACAATTAGTCTAGAGCGAGCCAGCGTCGAATAAAGTTGGGTTTTTCTTCCTCTAAGAGGTTTTCCCAAATAAAAAATATATTTCTTTTATTCAGATCGTAAAGTTAATATTTCAGCGTTTTAGAAAAGAAGTGATCGAAACATTTTGGCCGCATCGAACCGGATGTGAGCCAACGGCCAGCGAGTTGTGTTTACATCCAAATCATCAACAATAACTTCCGCTGCGAACATCCGTGAGAACATAAACAATGAACTGGACCCACGCTGTGAACATCCGTGAGAACATAAACAATGAACTGGACCCAGCGGCCAATATACAAACAAATACCAACATGATTGGTATGTCATCATATTGAGTCATTTAGTTTCGATCTCCAATTAGATTTAAGAAACATATTCAAGTTAGTTTTTAAGAGACAACTGACGCAAACAGTTCGGTCTGAATAAAGATTCTATTTTTTTTTTTTAAACTAAAAAATTAAAAATATATTTAATTAGCGAGATACAGTCCACTGAGCCAGCGCGATAAGTGAAAAATAAGTGTTTCAAATGGGCGAGTGGAAAGTGTTAACAAATCATAAGATTTGAGCCCATAAGTCTGCCAGTGTGGAAAGCAAACCAAATTGAATCGATTAATTCAATTAGGCAGCAAGTGTTATACAAATTGTATTATCATATTTACGAAAGCGATACACTTATGAGCAAGGAGTAAGATTGTATAAATATATATAAGCTTTCTTTCCCAAAAACAGCCAGCAAGATGGGACAGTGGAGAGTTGCGGACGGCATAAAATCTAAACGTATAGTGGTTTCTCTCCAAAGCAGCCAGCCAGCCAGCCATATATATATATTTATTTTACTCCAAACAGCCAGCCGGCCAGCCATGAATATATTTACTTTATTTTAAACAGCCAGCCGGCCAGCCATGAATATATTTACTTTATTTTAAACAGCCAGCCATACATATATATTTACTTTATTCTAAATAGCCAGCCAGCCATATGTATATATTTATTCTTCTCTCCAAACAGCCAGCCAGCCAGCTAAGCGTATAGTAGTTTTTTTTTTTTCTCCAAACAGCCAGCCAGCCAGCTAAACGTATAGTAGTTTTTTCTCCAAACAGCCAGCCAGCCAGCTAAACGTATAGTGATTTTTCTCCAAATCGAATAGCCAGCCAGCTTTATATACACGTTTCTCTCCAAGCGAACAGCGATACATACACATTTCTCTCCAAATCGAATAGCCAGCCAGCGATATTTACCTCTCCGGACAGAATTACATTTTTTCAGATAGTGAGTCAGCGTATACATACACATGTATTTATTTGTACAGCGAACCGATACCTGTATGCACATCCCAGATACAAACAGCAAGCCAGCCAGCCGAAGTCATCTCAACACGAGCCAGCGTAAACCTTTTGTGTGTGCGCAGTGCATATCGATTTTGCACAAGCACCCATGGACAGCAATTTGTTGATACATACAAACCAGTATGGCAAGCAACGAGAATAACTAGTTGCACGCAACCCACCCTTAAAATGGGTCTCAGTAAATAAGCGATGGATTGAGGAATGTGTGTATGGGTAACTTGTTTTCTTTTTGTCTACGCATCTCTTTGAATGGTTTTTTGCATGATTATTCAGTTGTGACTTGTGAGCATTTCAAGCGACCGGGATATTTTAAGGAGTGCGGAAAAGATAGAAATTAAAATTTAAAGAAAAAACAATTTCGAAAGCGAGAATAATACGGAGAAAAAAAAACTAAAGGTGTGTATTTGTTTATAAATTAATAAATGTAAAGTGTTTTCGGCCAGCAATATTGATAGTGGTGCCCAGGATAGAGAATAGAAAGTGTTTCAAGCCAGCGAGGAAAGAGTTTGTTTATTTGGATAGATAATGGAAAGTGTTTAGCCAGCGGGGAAAGAAGTGTTTTCATTCATTGGCGAATGAATCGAAAGTGTTTTGCTTCGGATTTTAGAGTGTTTTCGGCCAGCATAAATATTATTAAATATCTGCAAGTGCAATGATAGTGTTTTCCGAATAGCGTTACGACAGTGTTATTGGCATAAATCATGATAGTGTTTTCGGGCCAGCGAAATGATAGTGTTTTTTTTAGCCAGCGAAAAATATGCAAATATCTGAAGCGAGGTTTTATTCTGGGAATTATAGTTTTTTTTTGTGGTGCGTATGTGCACAGCAACGCAATGCGAATTGTTGTTGTTGTTGCAATGGGGGTGCGTTGCGTTACTGTGTTTGTTGTCTGCAGCAGCGGACACAGTGTAATTTATTTTTGCGTTGCGTTTTGCGTGGGATTTGGGTGCGTTTGCGTTTTTTAAATAAACAATATTTCCGTGTCCCAAGAGCGTTGGGATTACGTTGAGATAGTGTTATTCGTATGCGTTTTCAATATCTCGATGATTCTTGTGCGCTGGTCTCATCTTGAGGTATATGAGGGGGTGCGTTTTTTAATATTATTTTTTCGAGTAACCTACATATGTCCGGGATAGTGAAATGCGAAGAGTGAAAATTGGCAACAAAAAGGAAAAGCGAGACTAATAAAGTCAAATAAGAAAGCGATAATCATCCAATTGGAGATAAATAGCCAGCGAAAATATTGGCATAAATAAGTGTTGGCCAACACGCTTAGTGGGGAATTTAGGTAGGATTATATTTCGGAAGGCAAATGGACAGTGATATTAAATGGAAAAGTGAATTAGAATAGCGAAATGGAAAGTGAAATGCCAATTAGCCAGCGAATTTAGATAGCGAAATTGAAAGTGAAATGCCAATTAGCCAGCGAATTTAGATAGCGAAATGGAAAGTGAAATGCCAATTAGAAAGCGAATTTCGATAGTGTTAAGGAAAAGTGAAATGCCAAAAGATAGCGATAACGAATAGCGATATGCCAATAGGACAGTGTATTCGAATAGCGATATGCCAATAGGACAGTGTATTCGAATAGCGATATGCCAATAGGACAGTATTCGAATAGCGATATGCCAATGAGATAGTGTATTCAGATAGTGATAACAGATAGCGAACAATGCCAATACGAAAGTGACACGAAAGCGATATTTGCCAACCGAAATAGCAATGCTGAGAGGGGGTCAGCATTTGGACAGCATGCAAAGCTCACAGCCAGCAGGTAACGTTACCGGAAAGTGATATGATAGTGAACAAGGAAAGTGATATGATAGCGATTTTGGCAAAGCCATATGATAGTGAAGCCTGTACGCAGGCAGGAACAGCGACAGCGACGGACATATGTTAGGTGGTAGGTAGGAATAGGTTTTTGGTAGGGGTAGATTTTGGGTATAGAGGAGCAAACTTTGGCAAAGTATTAATGCAACTCTTTATTCCATTTATTTTCAGACATGTCAAAGCAGCATGCACATCGAGCAGCGATAGCTGCCATTGAGCGGATAGTGGCATATACGAACAGCGGACAGCATCGAGCTGCAGATGCGTCTAGAGCGACTGGAGGAGTGCTGGGCACACCTTACAGTCGTTCATGACAAATTGGTGGTTGCGAAAGGGACTGACATCAAGTCAGTGGAGGAAAGCTATACTATAGCCGAGGAAAGATACTATAATGCGAAAGTGGCCTTAATGCGAAGGCAAGCCAGCGTACAGCCAGCGATTTCGGAAAGTGTGCCAGCGTCGCCAGCGTCCCTAAGGGAAACCCAATCACAGCCAGCGATTTCAGTGCAGGTGCAAATGCCTGCACAACATTAACAACACTTGGGGAACGTTCGATGGGGACCTTACCAATTGACAAGGTTTCCATGATAAATTTGTCGCCGCCATCCACGACAACGAAGCCATCTCGCCAGCGTACAAATTTACGTACCTCACCACATCTTTGTGTGGTGAGGCCGCAAGGACAATGGGAAAGTGGCAACTGACGGATGGGAGTTATGTTGAGGCCTGGGAACGCCTCAACCAACTCTACAACCGAAAGTATGCGACATGCCGAATGTTGCTGAGAGCATTTACTGACTTGCCAGCGTTGCCAGCGAACCCGAACAGCGCAGCGATTCAGAATATCTCGAACGTCACCCACGAGATGCTACGACAGCTAAGGGCACAAGGTGTGCCTGTGGATTCATGGGTGATGTTTGTGGTTCCAATGATCCACGAACGCCTTGACCCAGAGACAGCGCGACAGTGGGAGCTGCATAGGGGGGACGAGTTGCCTACAAGTAGGCAGATGCTCGAATTCTTGGATAGACAAGCAGCAGCTAGCAGCCAGCCTACAAGCTCCAGGACCCGGTACAATCGGTTCCAGAATGAGCGGGATGTTCAACATCCAAGACCGACAGAGAAAGTGTACGAAAGAGAATAAAAATGATGGAAAGTATTTTGAATGTTTAAATTCTTTGGGAAATGGGTTTCAAGGGGAAGGAGTTACACTTCTTCCAACCGTAGCTATTTTCTTTCAGGTGGGCAAGAAGACGTATGGGCCAGCGAGGGCATTATTAAAACAAAAGCAGCTCGTCGGTGATTTGGTAAATGTTGTATATCGTGTACCATGCAATGGCTGTAATAAATGTTACATTGGTACTACCTCGCAAAAAGTAAAAGAACGCATGAATCAACATGAATCAGACGTCACCAACAATCGGATAGCAAGGAGTGCCCTGGCCAAACATGCTGCCACTTACAAACATAATTTCAATTTTGAAAAGGTTCAAATACTCGAACGTGAGAAATTCTACCGAAAACGTATGATTTTAGAAGAAATACACATAAAAGCTTGCAAAAATTGTGTAAATTCTAAAAGTGTAGAATCAAAAAATGTTAGTGATATTTATATGAACCTTTTTAAAAAACTTTCATAATTGTCTTAAAATATCTTAAAATATCCAAAATATTTAAAGTACCTATCTGTTTGTAAAATTTGAATCACCCTGTATACGATCCACTAACTGAAGCTTGTCAATTTCATATGGAAAAGTTTGACATTTCCTTCACTTCAAATAATTGTTTACGTTTTGCTGATCAAGTTTGCTTAAGATTTTCGCCTTTTTATTTATTAATTTATAATAATTTTACGTATCAATGCTAGCTATTTACATAATTTTTGTTAAAAAATATTGTTTATATGGCTGTTGTTGAGAAAGTATCTTTACAGACACAGTCGATATTACTTATACAGTAAGTGCTAACATTATAATTTTGTTCAAGTGAAAATTGATATGTATATATATGTACATATAAATGTTATTGTTATGAATCCACTCTCCTGTTCCAGGCCCTGAAGAAGATTCTAACCAGAATCGAAACGTCGGCAAATATTAAATAAACATCGACTAAAAAACAAAGACTGCATTTGGCTTTTATTATTATTAAACAATATCTAGCAGTCGGTAGCCTCCACCATAATAGTCCTTAGTTTAAGATAGCTTTGCAATTATTCTTAGATAATTAGTGCCAGATGATGGAAATTTAATTTCCGAAACGCGTAGCGCAAAGTAAAATAAAGTTGTGATATAAGTGATTTAATTTAATTAATAAAGATTTTATAAGTTATACTTAACAAATATCTTTTATTTCATATTCATCCGAATAATGCCCTGGTTTCGGTCGGAAACCTGGATAGATGAAGTCTTTTGGGTACTTCCCAAGGATTCCAAGTGGATAGCGCATACCCCGTTAAGGGATGTTGAGCCAGCGTTATTCGAGACAGCGGAGCCCTACGCTGATCCTAATTATTGGCAAAGAGGGGCTTTTAACATTGTGCTAGGGGCAAGAATTGTTGCCAAGGTAATAGCGAGCGCGATACCACGCAATATTGGCAATATGGTGGCTATCAGTATAGCGTTTGGTACAGTAGTGTTTGGGGGTAGCGACCCCGATGCAGCGAAAGGAATAAGATTATGGAAAGAACGACAGTGTTTGCTAATGCATTTTTGGAAGAGATGGAGAGAAGAATATTTAGTTACATTACAGGAAAGAAAGAAATGGAGAAGAGAGAAAGAGAGCCTTAAGGCAGGACAGCTAGTGATAGTGAAGAATGAAAATTTACCGCCAGCATTATGGTCTATGGGTAGAGTCAGCCAGCTTTTGTACAGTAAAGATGGGATAGTGAGATCAGTTGTAGTGCAAACTGAAACAGGACAGCTAACTAGACCAGTACAGAAGTTAACTGCCAGTGGAAATAGCGAATCAGGAAAGTACATAAACACAACCAATCAGGATAGCGTATAAACAATAGCCAGTGATATTCGATAGCGTTTATGGTCAAGGGTAGGGGATAGGCAGGATAATCGATTTGCTTATTTTCTATATTTCGCAGATTGACCAATAGAGCCAGCATATGCCAGCGAGCACAGCCAATGACAAGAGGATCAGCGACTACTACAGCGGAAAGTGATGAAGGACAACCTAGTGTGAAAACGTTCGTTTTTGCGGGGAGTGTTCCGTATGGGTACCATACGGAGTAAAATCCCTAAAAATTGTACTACCGAATCTAATACAAGACGACAGCGCTGATGAGTAACTGCCTTTGCATACCATCACACCAATCAGCATTAAATTACTTATACATGCCAGCCTGCGAGCGGTATATTCTGTTAATATACAATTAGTCTAGAGCGAGCCAGCGTCGAATAAAGTTGGGTTTTTCTTCCTCTAAGAGGTTTTCCCAAATAAAAAATATATTTCTTTTATTCAGATCGGAAATTTAATATTTCAGCGTTTTAGAAAAGAAGTGATCGAAATACCTATAGTACTTGTAAGGAAGAAGACGGGGGATATCAGATTGTGTGTCCATTATCGTACCTTGAACAAAAAAACATTGAAAGATAACTACCCGCATCCATTGATCGACGATCTATTAGACAGGTTAGCGAATAAAAAAATATTCTCGCTTCTAGACTTAAAGAGTGCCTTTTATCACATAAATATGGAGGAAGAGTCAATTAAATTTACGTCTTTTGTAACGCCATTAGGGCAATACGAATTCCTGAAGATGCCATTCGGTCTAAGGAATGCACCTTCAGTATTCCAAAGATTTATTAATGAGGTGTTTGCAGACTTGATTCGGGCGGGCAAAATAGCTATTTATTTAGATGACATTATGGTGTCAACAGAAACAGTTGAAGAACATCTAGAAATTCTGAAGGAAGTTTTTAGAAAATTAGTTGTGAATAAATTAGAGCTAAGGGAAGACAAATGTAAGTTTATGGAGGCAGAGGTACGGTATTTGGGTTATGTTATTACGGGAGAGGGCATACGACCTGATGAGAAAGGATTAGAATCTGAATCTGAATCTGTTCTTATCATTGACTTTATTAAACTTTAAGGAACATTTATACACTTTTAAGTATATTACGTATTCCTAGATTTAACTAAATATCTAAGCACTTATCCTACGAATTGTTTTTTTATTCATATATATATATATATATCTATCTATATATTTTATCTATCTGTTTATACGCTCACTAATTGCTACTTTTTTTTTGTAGCGCACAAGAAAATTTCACCAATTCACAAACAAGCAACATTTTAGTAATCAAAGAAAGAACCCCAGAAAAGAAAAATTTTAATCCGAAACTCAGAATTTCATCATTACAAACCTCATCGTTATATATATATAATCCATTACATCATCTTTACCAATTAAATTAGTTACCTCAGTTCCTGTGGAGTGTGCACATTCGGCAGCGACGACAACAGGAAAAAAACCTTACCTGTTACTCAGCTATAATCTCAACATGATAAGTACCCACTCAACGTATCGGTGAGTCTGTAATTTTCTTTTATTTCATATTGGTTTACATATATATTCTGAGGATTTGTTTGTAAGGATACTTTTTATTTTTGTATGGAAGACGACCTACATATTTCAGTTTTTATTTGTGGCGGTCGGTTTGATGATACATGACCTATATAGTTAAAAATCCGAAAATTTCCTTTTTTTTTAACGAAATAGAAAGATTGATAATTACTTTGTTTGAGAAAAAAAAAAATTGTTGCGGTTATTCAATTTTAAAGAAAGGAAAAATTAAAAGAAACAAATTTTTACTTAAAGATAAAATCTAACCGTCACCCTGAACGACGGATAGATTCGATAAGCAAAAGCGCTTCAATACACATTAAATTTTTTTTTTATTTGTTTGTGCGAACCTACAGCGTACGAAAACCACCCTTGTATAAGCATACGGTGGTGATACATTGGAACCAATCTAGCGAGATTGCAGTACAGGTGACACCCTGACTCGGTCGTATATTTTTTTTTTAACTTTTGATTGTGTACCCGATATATGTAGATAAGTAGTAACACATATAGTTGGTTGTGCGTATACTTATTTTTTTGAATTCCCTGTGCCTGAAGCCTATGTCTGGCAGGGTCAGAAAATTGTGGTGCAATTTTTTTTTTTTTTTTCCGTGTGGATTAAGTTCATTATTAGAAAGGAGAATATCTCCAGTCACATGGATGACTAATCGGCAAACCATATGTATTTAATTGAGAATTATTCTTATATTATTTTCTTTTTCTAAGTCCAATATACTTCATTAAGGATATTTTGTAATCTTTATAACGATTAAGTATTCGAATTGATTGCATTCAAGCCCTTAAGGTCCATTTTGTTTTGAATATAATTTTGATCTTATATTTTATTTTTACTTCCGTAGATATAATAAATAACAATTTATAACGATCTTTGAAATTCAACTGTGTCAGTTATTTGCATTAGATATGTACAAGGTTAGGAACCTTGATGATTCACTTTGGTGCTTTTGAAGTGGTTATGCATTTTGTAATGCAGGGATAAGTTTGATTGTGTTGTGAGGAGATGGTGGGATAACATTCGATGGACGAACTGCAGTTTGTGAGTTTATCTTTTTTTTTTTGTGGATTCTATCTTCTTCCGTTTTCAGATGGTACTTATGATTAGTCTGGAGAGCGGTCATTTTTCAGATTCGAGTTAATTATGTAGCGGACGAGTGTGTATATTTTTGAAGTTCTAATTTTGGAACTTTTTTAAATTTTGGGGATCTACTCAATATAGTATGCAGTCAAGTAGATCAACGGTTGACGATCCTCCGGGTCGATACGGAGGTTAGTCACTGGGTGGGTAAAGAGACTGCGAGGGGGAAACTTACTATCTCTTTCTCCCCCTCACCCTTTTCGGTTTTAGTTCCAGAACATCCAGGGTAATACGGAAGTTAAACCAGGACACGCCAGACCCAGGAGGCACTAGCACCTATGCGCTCCCAATATTTTTCTCCAGTCATTGAGTCATTTATGGATGACAAAAAAATGATGATTAAGGATAAGTGTTCATCCACCTAGCACCGCGTGAGTTAGGGAAGATGATTTTTCAGTCTTTATTTCCAGGTTTGCGACGTTCCACATCTACCATCCTCGGGCCTCAGTCAACCCCAACATTATACTGTCAACGTCACCGGACAGGCCTGCTTAAATCAATCTGTAACACCGCCTAGTACCCCGCACAAGATCCCACTCCCCACCCGGCGAGTTTAAGCGATGGCACCCAGAAGCAGGCCGTGCTGCTAGGGTAACTAGTGCCCCCAATTCTGCACACCTTCTTACTAAGAGCAACGAGGACGATATCGTCGTACCGTTTGGGGGAAGTCTGGAATTGGGGATTCGAAATGGAGAAGGTCAGTTCTGAGTATTATGTTTTACGGGGGATAAGATACGATTTGGTATTAGTAGTTCAGGTTCAAATACTAGTTCGTGGTAATGAAAGTTTTAGCAATGCAATTCAATTCTTAGTAGTTCTCGTTTGAAGTTTTCTTTTTTTTTGGTGTAGTTATTTTGGAATTTTGAGGAACATTCATTCTATCAACGGGTGTTCCCACCCCTTTAAAGGTAGTGAGGAAGGTTTGCCTCACTATTTTCTGTGCGTTGTAGATCCATATGTTGAGGAGGAGTTTTACGTTCGATATGTAGCTCTTTTCATTCGGCCTTCATACTTTTCCAACATATATATAGAGTGTATATATATAACAATACAATATATAGTTAGTTTTATAGGATTTTTATAAATATCTACGTTACATCATTGGATAAGGCTTTAACTAAAATCGAGTTCGTTATGAATAACACTTTACATAAGGGTACAGGAGCTCACCCGAGTCAGTTACTTTTTGGGGTAAATCAACGAGGAGATTGTATAGATCCAATGAAAGAAAGGTTAGAAGAATTAAACGAAAAGGAAAATGATAGGAATTTAGAAGAAATACGAAAGAGAGCTACAGAACGAATAGTGAAAATGCAAGATTATAATAAGCAAAAGAAAGATCAAAAGAGGGTATGCAAGGAATATAGTGTAGGAGATTATGTGATGGTGAAAAATTTTGTAAGTCAAGCAAATGTATTTAAGAAAATAATTCCTAAATTCAAAGGACCTTATGAGATACGGCAGGTTTTACCAAATGATAGGTATGTGATAGGAGACGTGGAAGGGTTTCAAATTAGTCAGGTGCCTTATAGTGGGGTGTGGGAGGTAGATAATTTAAAGCCATATTTGAATGAAGAGCTTGAAGTCGAGGGCAATAGGGACGATTGTAGATCAGGAAGGCCGAATTGTAAGAGAAAAAATAAGTACTCTCTTAGAAACAAAGAAAAATCGAAAATATATGCATGCACACAAAGAAATACTTGTAAAGGGTTGCCGGTGGAGAGTTAGTAGTCAGTTGGAATTCGGCGTTGAAATTGATCGGTCGCAAATAAATAATTATTATAGAGTTTTAAAATCGAGTGTTTTTATTTAAAGAAAGAATAAGGACAACAGAAAGAAAGTCGAATTTGAATGTTTTAAAAAGAGTGGTCCTTATAGAAAGAAATATTTTTGGGGAGATTTAAAGAAGAGAAGTGAAAAACTACAAGTTTGGAACGAGACTAGAGATTAAAATTGTGACATACAAAGGAGTAAACAAATTTTAAGATATCTAAGTCAGATTTTGAAGACATTGAGAGGAATTTTCTGTTGGAGGAAAATTTTACCGAGCTAAGTATTTTTGTGTATGGTTTTGACCAGAAATTTTAGCTTGACTATTGTTTGTTTAATTTGTTTTAATTCGTTTTGTTTGTGACCCTATGTGGGGCAAAGAAATTAAGATTTGAGTAGGCATTTGTTGTTATTCGTCTTCTCCCAAAATTGTGTGAAGGTATTAAACCTTCAATTACCATTGTGACCTTTCTTTGTGTCCATTTGACACAAAACATTGTTTCCTATTTTCTTTTATTTTGCTGACCTATTCTAAATTTCGAGATTTAGCCTTCTGCTAACCTCGAAATAACATTGTTCTATTTTTCTTTTGATCGAAAAGGCTCTGGGTTGTCGTCCAGGACTTCTGCCAAGGTTTCCCAGACCAATCACTTAGCAAACAATAAAAGATTTTAACTTCCCATTGGGAATAATAGTTCTTGTGTTTATTTGGTTAAGATTGAAGAACTATTTCAGATTTGTATTGGTAAGGCAAACTACCAAAATTTCTTTTTGTTTGTAATTGTAGTATAAAATTATTATGTAGTATAACAAATAGTGTGTTACTGCCTTAGTGATTGAGTTGCAGGGTATCGCGACTAGGTGTCGCTCACCTAGTGCGCGGTACACTGAGACTCAGACATTGAAGCAAGATAGAACATGTTTGTCTGATAAATTTCCATATCTCTTGTACTTGACAAAACAGCAGCCACATTGTTCTCGGCGAATAAAATAAAACTGTTTAGTTGGAAAAGTTAACCGAGTTTTAATTAAAAGATTTTACCTCATAAAATAATTTATTGTATTGGAGAAATTTAAATGTAACATGAGCTTTAAAAAAACTATTTACCAACGCCACCTCGTTCTAATTTGATTAACGATAACCAACTTTAAGTGGAACCTTCGAGAAGGGAAGCCATGAGAAAAAAGAACGAACCGCCATTATTATAATAAGGACGCTAAAAGAGGATTGACGAGTTTTACGAAAATAATAAAAAGTGTTAAAAGAATATCAAAGTTGTTTGAGTTAAATTAGGGCTTTATAACTTCAGGTGTGGGGTTCAACCGAAAAAAAATTAATGCGCCTGAGGCAGAATTGACATTTCTCATCGAAGGGTTCAATGACGAGAGCCCCAACATCAAGCTAATCAACGACAGCAAAACATTCAGCGAATTATTGCCGAGACTTGATCGCTACGAGCAAAAGCGATCGGCATCTCATCAACCAAAAACAAGTGCTGTCGCAACAACAAGCGTCGTCAGCAAACCGAAAAGTTGTTTGAGTTAAATAAGGACATTATATGTTTAAAGTTTTGTTTTCAGTGAAAAGCCAACAAATGTTTTAAACAAATATACATATATAGTAATAATACTATTTTAAGGGGCTAAGGTGAATTATTTCAAAGTTACAGCGACTCGGAAGTGCTCTCCTGAAGCAGAGAGACGGGTATGATTTATTTTTATTTGAATCGCCCTAAGGTAAAATGGTGTAAATTTAATTAAATAATCAATTTGACTTTTAAAAATCAATTATCCCTCGAGCAAGAATTTGGTTTTTTCTTATACACTCCGCTGAGCTACGATACATTTGGTCCGTGTTGAGCTGAATGTTCCCAGTCGGTACGACGGGAAATAATTAATTATTTCACTTAAAAAAATTACCGGAAAAGTGTTTTTGTGAGTGCTTTGAAGGGAAATACAAAATAAATAACGAGAAAGAAGAAAACTTATGAAACTCTAAGTATACCCATAATCAGTGCAACAAGATTGAAGGAAATATTTACTTTGTTTCGTCTGAACGACATCGAAAAAACAACAGCGCAGAAAAAATAATCAAGAAGGTTCCCCTCTGAAGTTATATGTATCATACACTGTGAATGAAGTTACACAACAATATTGAGAAAAATGTATAAGTCAACAAAAACAACAATCAAACTTCAAAAGAAAACAATCGTGTGAATCGTTAAATGTTAAAATGCCAGCATTGCCAACAGACCAAAAAATGTCTTGTTTAAAATTATGCCAGTTTTGTTGAACGCCAGTTATGTTATTATGAATCCGGAAAAAGCGGAGTGGCTACAATATTCAATATTGATCGAAGGATCTTCGGTCACATAAATGGATGAAAGCGTAGCAAAACAATTGAAGACACAAACTGGTTATGAGCCATTGACAATGACCGTAGATTTTATGATTAGTGATAAGGAATGTGGACGACATGCCAGACTTTCGTTAAGTTTTTTGCGGACAGATGTCGAAATAACCGCCAATACCAACGAAACAAATCTAGCTTGAGTTTTGTCGCCACTTTGAGTGTAAGTCACAGGCCCCGGCCCCGCTTGGGAAAAATTCGTAAGGTTTACTAAGATGTAAGAATAGAAAATATATTTTTTGGTTTTTTTGTATGAATATGAATAATATAATTTATTTCAGAAAATAAATACAAATAAATACAAGTCCAAGTATTACGAGTATTACTAATTTTGTAATGAAAAATAATTTATGCGCACCATCTTCTTCACCCAAATCGACTCGCAAACAAATTTCCACCACCTACTCTACGAATTGCATGGCAAAAGAGGCAAGTAAATTCTATGCCCAAAAATCAATAGGAATATCGACATGAATTTACATGCCAACACACTTTGGTAACCGCACAAAAAATGTCGTAAATCTTCAACCACCATCCATAATATATTTTCTGTAAGCAAATTATTTACCTGTCACCAATAACATAAAATCCTGCACGGAAATAATATTAAAAGGTCATAAATAATCTTTATTAATTTTGTTCTATGCAGAAATAAAACTTATTTTTGCACCCATCCCTAGCTCACCTTAATAGTAAAATGAGTGACACGCATTTACATTACGTTTGTAGCAAACGAATAAATACATGCACTACCTTACCTACCAAAGATATTTTTGGAGCACACCCTAATTGTGGTTTTTGCCATGCCAACTAGTGCCAACTTCACATGTCTGGTTTTTGCAAAATTAAGCAATAAGCCAACATGGCCGGCCGCCCCACCCGAAATAAATTCTTTGTAAGCAATTGAAAATTGCTACATAGTAGATAATCTCAAGTAGAGTTTGATAATTTTGTAATTTTTCTATAGACAGGGTGTACTAGCCAACGGTTAGTTTTTCGTTAAGCAGATTTACCAGTTCCAGGTTTTTTGGAGCATAAGTTCATAACAAGATAAAGTAAAGCAAGTCAATGGTCTAACAATGCAGACGAGTTAAGGCATTTGCAATTTTGAGAGTTTATAAAGGGACACCAAGGGACGAGAAAAGCAATCACATCAGAAACACACAGAGCAAAATAATTCAGTGAAATTAAAGTGTAACGTAATTCATGGTACTGGACTTTACCATAGTCCAGTTTGAAGTATTTGAATCAGTAAAACAGTATACTTTTAACCTTGTTTGATTTTTGAGAAGCCAGTAAGGCTCAGTAACATTTAAAAGAACATACATCATCAAATCACGTCAAAGAGATATATATATTATTTTATCATCAAGTAACAGATACGCAGTTCCAGCTTTACTTCAGCAGCAAAGTTTTGGGTGAGTTCGTTCCTATTTATTATATATTGCAATTTATATACATATATCAAGATTGACTGAACATTTGTTGATGAAATCATAGTAAAGTAAAAATCAGAAAGTAGTTTTTTTTTTGATTGTGAATTACCTACGTAAAAATTACATTGCATACGATCTAGAAGAATCACCAACAACATCAGATATAAGCGAGACTGAGTTCTGAGATAGTATTCCTGAACAGTCGTATTTACTTTTTTTTCGAATTTTTGCTGATTACAACGTTATTTATCCTGAATTAGATTTGGGATAAAAGTAGCATACTCCGCTTGAGAGTTTTCAAGTGTTTTCTGCGAGTTTTTAAAAGAGATTTGCGTCCGGATTACGATCAAGTACAATTTAAAAGATTACAATTTTATAGTTTTGGTGAATTTAGATTTATGTGATTGCCCGAGTGTCAAGAACACGCATTTGGGATTAATAAATGTAATATTTTGGTGCTGATATCACATCTAAATTTGGTTTAGTGTTGAACATTAAAGGTTTATTACTGGTGTCGATAGGAATATAAAGATTTAGATATAATTTAAGATAATTTTAAGATATATAACAAGATTTGAGTAAGTTTATTTCTGATAATTAAAGCATTTTTATAACGATTTCCGAAAATCTTATGTGTTATTATTCGTGATTAGTTGAGGGATATGAATGATCCCTGTGTTATTTTTCGTTATTGGTGATGCATCAAGCATCGTTATGAGTCTGTAAGGTTTCAGGTCTATGGAGAGTCGGCAGGAGCCGAAGCCCAGCAGCGGACATGGTAGTCCAATTTCTCGTACAGTGAACTTTGTGAGTTTGAGTTTCGAGTTGTGAGTTTGAGTTTCGAGTTTTTGAGTTCTGAGTTATGAGTTTAGTATAGTAAGGGGTTTCCCTTACGTTTTGTTTAATTTTGGGGGATTCGCGAACATTTGTATAAGCCAATGCGAATCCGCAGGAACGGATATGGATCTTTCCATATCTTGTTCATGGGTGGGTATAGAAGGCTTGAGGGACGTCAACACCTTGTTCCCTCCCCCTCCGTTCTGGGTTCTACGCTTTTAACAGATTTTCTTGAGTGACAGTAGATCCCACAGAACCTTTTTCTTTGCTTTTATACATACTCAGGGGCCACGACCACCTATGGTCCCCACTCTTCTTTTTCCTTGGTTAAAATTCTAAAACAGCTTCATACGTACATTCAGTTCAAGTCTGAAGTGAATGATCCAACTATCCAATATTTAAACCTTACTATAGCTCTCTGCATACTTCGGGCCCCAGCTCAACTAAAATAGCCCCCAAGGTCAATATCACCCTGGCCGTAGATCCGTTATTATTAAACAATGTAACACAAGCCTACCTTCCTGTAGCAAGGACCACTCCCCACCCGGCGAGCGTAAGCGATGGCACCCCACAACGGATCGATGCGACTGTGGAAGAGTAGGCACCGTCGAGGCGTTTATGGCTTGGGCGCGCCAGAGGGTAATTATACCTCTGGTGCTAAAAGTCATAATAGCCTTGGCGGCAGAAGGAAACATTTTCATCTCGAAGGAAGAATTCATACGGCTTAACCACTGGTAACCTTGAACATATTCTAGGGAAGGCGAGTAACATCGGCTAGGATAGGCATATAAATGGTTGGTAGTTGTTGGTAATTCTTCCCTAAGGTTGTGAATGGTACACATCCCGTTTGAGTTTAGTTCTGATTAGCTTTAGTTTGTGACTTGGTATATTGAGTTTGAGTTTGGTTGTCGGAAGAGTTGACAATTCAGCTTCCGAGTTCTGGTTATTTGAGTTACAGTTAGCTACTATGAGAATGATTTGTTTTGGGTTTGTTTCGTTCCGTTTAGATTTGTGTTGGCGATTCGGTATATTAGAACACCTACGTGTACCAAACCTTTTTAAACAATTGCACGCATTATGGTGGTGCAAAGCTGAGAGATGGCACATTATTCCTGGACCTGCTGAGTTTAGATGTTAGGTGGAATGTGTGAGCTGTCAGTGGAGTGCGACCGTGATGCGTGTGAGCTGTGATGAAGGTGCGATGATCGAGTTTTGTAGGGACGAGTGAGAGGAATGTTTGTGATGATATTTCCGCTCGTTTCTGATAATAATTCAATTATCTAATTATTTTTAATAATTTATTTATCATTCTTTTTGATGAATTGAATATTATGCTTTAATATATAATATTATAATCAAAAAGAAATGAATGATAAATAAATTATTTCTTACTTCAACGTTACAATTTTATAAAGATCTGCCCCGTCTGTGGTCCACAATCTGGAAATTCTGGAGATTCTGCTAAGTGTGTTAAAAAGAAGCCTTGGAATGCCATTTGTTCCACCAAATTGGAACAAAAATTATTAGGTAGATCCAGTAGCTATATTTTCAGAAACAAAACATGGTCCAGCTGAAGAAGTTGAATGTTTGAAAAACTATGATGCTGGTTCAATATGCAATAAGATTTTGACACAGGAAATTGTTGACCACATCGTGTCTGAGAAAACAGACAAACACAAACGTTCTATGTACTTGTACATCTATAAAATTGCTTCAGAGCAAGCCTCAGGGAAACTAGAGATTATTGGTCAACACGAACTCAATAACATAATTCTTTCATTTCAAACATTATACCCGTAAAAATGTAGTCCACATTTGTTTAAGAGTGTAAGGAATATACTGGTCAAATATAAAATTTTTATTGGAAATAGTGTCGTCGATTGGAAAACACTAAGGACACTATGAAACAGATGCAAAAGGGCTGAACATTCAAGTTAGTTTTAAACTTACAAAAGCCCACGTAGATCCAGACAACTTTGAAAAGTATTCAGTGAAGTTGGCTACTCAGGTGTTTAGCGCTAAGTGTACTGGGTCATCATGTATGCATTGAGTGTTGGCCTGTTCAAAACAGAAGAGGACACAAAAATGCTGCTCCAGCAGCAGTATTTATAAAGAGAATGAACGATTTGTTTGACAATTTGAACACCTTCCAACTTCTTTCACAGAATCCTAACAAACAACTAATTACACATACGTCAGGATCTATGGCTGCCTTAATCAGCGCAAGGGGCTGGATCTCAACGTGGGTATCGTCAAGTAAATGAAGAACCCCACCTTGTATTAAGGAATTAAAACAAACACTCTTGACAATAGACCAGAATTGGGAATATCTGAAAAGCGAAGAGCAAAAGTATCTCCTACCAGGACATTTGGATCCACATGTTGCTGAAAATCTGTTTTCCATGCTACGAAATAATAGAGGATCATACGAAAAAAAACCCTTGGGCTTAAAGATTTGTCCGAAATCTTAAACAAATCATTTTTGAGCAATTAAGTTCAGCTCAACATTCTGGCTACCAGGATGCTATAGCGGAACATCTACTGCAGGAATTTGATATTAGAGAAATCGATGACAAAGACAAACAAAATAAGGATGAGGATTTTGAATTCAAAATACCAATCGAGGACAATATCATGGACAAGAAAGTGGTATATATCGAGGGTTAGGACAACAACCCCGATGAAGATAATGACTGCTATAATATTGTAGATAAGCACCCAGATTGCCAAGAAGACAAAATGCTGATACCATCCGATGCAAAGAATAATTGCCCGGAACAATTATTACAAAAGGCAGCTGCTGCATATTATGCCGGGTTTTCAGCAGAAAAACTTAAACACAAATTAAATTGCGCAACCTGCTCTCATTTTATGATCGACGTTAGGAAAGGTAGGCAAGCAACTTTGTTAATAAAAAATAAAACTAAGAGCCTACCCTACAACGTCCCCAGCTTCGCAATTTAGGAAACTAACGGTTCCTTCGATACTTTTCGAATAGGAATCGCCAAACGCGTCACCTCGTGGGCTGAATACCCCCCCCCCCCCCCCCCATAAAGTTCATACAAACTGACGGTTTGCACGTCCCTCTTGTCAACAAAAAAAACCTGGTCAAGGAAGCAGAAAGAAAATGCACGAGTGTTTGAAACCCTCTTTCTTGAAAGAAAAAAAGTCAATTCCCGAAACACTATCCCATATAAATACTCTAAAACACCCAGAAACGTTCAAAAATATCCATGAATATATCTACGAATAATTTTAATTTTTTGAACAATCAGCGAATAATATCCACTAGTCCTAAGCACCACACCAAAAGTGTACAGAAATTCATCTTCATCCCAGACTTCAACCAGCCACCCCAACGATTTATATGCAGGAGGAACAACAGACATCGGTTATATTTTATTTATGTGCTACAACCTATCTAGTGTAGGGGAGACCGGAGCTATATGACTACAGGGGCATGTAGACTAACTGCCAATAACTTTAAAACAGCAAAATTTTATGCATGTTCGTTCCAGTCATTGCATTAACCGCAGCTGCCTGCTTAGTCTCAATTTGTCTTTCGCTACCAGCAGACGTATTTTAGGAGATATTAAGGAAAACCTTTTATTTTCGTCCGTAAGAACATTTCTTTTTTTTTATTTTTCTTTTTTCTGTTCGTTTTGCGTAATTAGCCGAGATTTTTTTTGGGATACATACAATATGTGTGTATCTGAATAGGGGAAAGTGGCCTAAGACGGCACACTGCCCTTTTCTCTGGTTCTACTGTATGAATCGCAGTATGAACACATCTTTGCTTGTTTAGTTTGGCTGTGAAATCTGATGTGGTCGTTCGTCTGTTCAAGTGCGGAAAAATAATTTAAAAAATCGAAGAAAAAAAGTAAGTAAATAAAAAAATATTTTCATATTTAGTATGTTCCAACAGAACACTTAAAAGTAAATATTTAAACAATTTTTAAATGGTGTTTGGTTAAAAAAGTATTTTGATAATGAATAATTAAATTTTTTCAGTGGTTGGTCATTACAAACGAATGACCAGCAGGCAAAGCTGGAGCTTAGAGGCTATGAGAGAAGCTATTCGGACGGTAAAGTACCAAAAATCACTCTCCGCAGAAACGCTGCTAAAGAAACAGATGAACAAGGTGCCAAAAAAAGTATTGGCAGGTTTAAAGCCGTTTTTTTAGATGCTGTTGGGAAGGAGCTTATAGCTCACATAAAACTGCTTGAATCACGATTATTTGGACTGACATGCTTCGAAGTATGGCAGCTCGCATATCAAATTGCAGTTCGAAATAAAATCGTGCATCGTTTCGACGAAACAAACAAGTGTGCTGGAAAAGATTGGTTGCGAGGATTCAGAAAACGTAACCCAGAGATTTCTCTCAAGACGCCAAAAGCCACTTAGTGTTCAAATCGCGTGGACAAATAACGACGGACTTTAGTACGTCCAGCTAGATCCTATAAGCTTATCGCTTGGAGTAAACATATGATAATATAGATAGGTATTCCAGTAACCGACTGAAACATGTTGACTCGCCATTTGTAGGATAAGAAAAAAACCTTTGTCCAAGCAATTGACACAATGCAATATCCTGTTATTTTGGAACGGGATTTGTTATTAAGAGCTAAGTCAAATTTACAAAAAGTGATATTTAATGATGTAAAAGTTTTTTTTTTTTCTAAAAGACGTTCTTTTAAAAAAAAACTTGTTTTCAATTAAGAAACGAAACTTATATATATAGCTTCATAGAATCTTCACAAACAAGAACCGTTGTATTAGTTCGTACGGCATATAAGAAATTTACTTTTGTCAATCGCTATCCTAGTGTAGGGAAAATTCCACCTCACAAACCAAAAACATGTTTGATTGCAAAATAAAAATAAAGTGACAGTTTATTATGTTCAAATAAATGTCAAAGTTGGTCTTAGACACCACGGAACATGATTCATACACGGAAACCTAACATTCTCAATCGTGCACATTAGTGGCGTAAATTACATAGAGAAAAACGCCACTTCAATTTTGTTTAGCACTGTAACCACTTCAAAAAAAAAAAAAAAAATACATGGCTGAAAGTTGAAAGTAATCTTACTTTCGGTGTATACAAAATGTTCACCAATAAGGTTAAAAACCCACACAAAAAAAATTTCAGCAATTTATTCGTAATAATGAAATGGAAAACACAAGAAATCCGATTCTACTCAAAAAAAAAACCATTCATTACGCCATACACTACATCGAACAAATGTGGGAATGCGCATACCGAAGTTGGCTGCGTTTTCAAACATTTGTTTCAGACTGTCTCGGCAAAACAAGTTGACTGCGTTTTCAAACATTTATTTCAGACTGTCTCGGCAAAACGCAGCTGACGACAGGAAGAAGAATTGAGATGTTTTTAGAAAAGTTTCTTTTATGAGACGGCTGGCTCCAGCTACCGAAACCTAGCAAGCGACAAAGAAAACAAATTTAAGATTTAAATCCGCTATTTTCCGAATTATTGACGGTCATTCGGCTCAATCCTTTTGATTTGGACCACGCCAGGGGAGACATCGAGCCCCAAAATTGGGAGAAACCAAATCCCAATAATCAGGGGATATAGCTTAAAGCAGTATATATAAAAATATTAGGAGCATCATAAACTAAGAATTCAGTGGGTTTTGGAAGAAAATTTACACCATTTTGGGCACGCCGAAAAAAAAGAACTCATCAAGGTGCGCACATAAATTTATTCTTGTCGGAAGTAGGATTTTTAATTCCCCATTGGATTTCGTGTGGAATTACCCTACTGACCATATCTCGTCTTTTATTTAAACCTACATACAAAACGTCAATTCGGCCCTTGGCTGGCGTTTACGAAGACGCCCCAAACTCCAATACGATCATCTCGTATCGGACTACGTGATCCTGGAAAAGAAAAAGGAAGAATGAAGAGTTCGAGGAGGCCGTGAGCGTCGTCGCCACTAGCCACAATTCAACTCAACAACAAGCGACGAAGTTTTTTTTTAAGTATCCTTTGAAACAAATTTAAATAAATTCTACACCATTCCAGGTTACATAAAAGTTATGCGTCCAAGAAAGATAAGTCAGACAGATGTCAAGTAACATTCAAGTTAAGAAACATCAAGAAATCATCACAAAAGCAAAGAGAATAAAGCAAAGTATATAAAGTGCCAGTGAAAGTAAAGTAAAATAAAGTAAGGACAATTTATCCAACGACCAAGTTAAGGTCAAGTTTGGTTTGCCCAAGTAATAGTCTATAGTATGTGTGACAGTTTTAATTGCAATATGTGTTCTCTCAGTGCCGTGCTTGCAAAAAGTGGGCACATGATGCCTGTGCCTGAGCAGACGACAGCGACAATTTCATATTATGCTTACATTGCATTGAAGGCAGTTTAAAAAAAATCATACACATATTTTCTTAAATGAAACCTACTTATTTATTTTAACCCAGTTTGAAGTTGTGTTTTCATTAAAAAGAATAAAATAAATACCTAGATTTGTAAGAGTTTATACATTCTTATTACTTTTTAAGAAGGATGGGGCACATATGACCACCTAGGCTCAGCCTCGCCAGTAGAAGAACAGCACGACTTCGATACGTCAATGCTTTCAGTTGGCGACTTTGTCGTAGTTAAATTTGCTACAACGAAGTCGGTTACACACTTCGTCGAAAAATTATTCAAGGCGAAGAAGGAAGACTTTTTCAAGTCAAGTTCTTGCGCAAGAAGGGATCCGAGTCCATATATCCTCCTGAAAGTGGGAGGAATGGGACAGAGGTAGGTGGTGCATGGAATTAATTATTTCTTTTATTCTAGGAAGAGTTTGGGTAGTTTTGTGTTTTCAATATCTTGCCAAAATTTATATCTTAAGAAAATACTTTTGTGCAGAAATAATTTATAGGTTACAATCAAATGGAATTTTCTGAAAAGTATCCCATACATACCCCCTCCCCCTACGTTTAGAAAACTAGATTTTAGTTCTGTTTATATTGCTCTTGATAGCCATAAGTATAACCTTATTAGGGCGGTTATAGATTAGTGTTCTAAAGTTCTGCTGCACTATATAGCAACAAAAATATCAAACATTGATGAACACAAGAAGCTAGTCAGGAATAGGCTTACAAAAACAGTTCAATTTATGGGACAGGAAGGATTTTTCCAATATTCTTACAACGTTGGAAAGATTTGTATGTATTAGGTTCTGCGTTTTGCGGGTTTTAAAACATTGAATTTTGTTCAGGTGTTTGCGTTTGTCTTCAATTTTAAAAATTTAAAAAAAAAACGCGTTTTTAGTCTACCTCCAGGGTAACGTGGAAAAGACTACAAAGGCCAAATTTTAAATATTCAATCATTGTATATCAAAATAATTAAAGTGTATTATTTAACAAACACTAGGTGAGAAATGTGTCCATATTTTGAAAGGTTTTTAATTAATCTTTTTTTTTTTTTAAGGTGCTTGGTATTTATGGGATGTAAAGGCTATCATAAACAATTTATAGTGGACACCAACACACAAGTTCAATTTCATCTTTCTTTTAAATCACCCTTTCATTTTCAGCTGGCTTCTAAGGTGGATTATGAAATGAAATGAAAAGGACCAAAATACAAGTTTCTTTGAACAAAGATTGTTGTGCTGGTTGTTTGTTTTAAGCTACAATGAGTTTGAAGAGTATTCGCGACTTCCTTTAAAATCTGCCCGCCGTTGAAATCAAAGGCAGTTATCTAACACAATACCTATATCCTCTAGCTAAATGAAAACTTCAAGAAATAATTGATTCGTGGGTTTCAGTTGAGAAACTGTCATTTGGAATTAATAGCCGAACACGAGAGAGAATTGTGTTCAAAACTGTATCAAAATTTTAAATACTTTTCAAAATACGTAACCTTAAAAAAATGTATACACTTAATTCTAGTTTGAGACTTAAGAAGTTAATTTGAGAGTTGTTTCGTTAGAAATTATACGTCTGTCTGAAGAACTTACATTCTAAGCTTATCAATAAGAAATATTGATAAAAAAAAAATAACTTAACTCAAATGACCTACTTGAATGTCCTTCTGAACGTGATGCAGCCTTTGTCCTTGGTTGAGATGTACGATGCTTGCTTTATTTTTGTAGTGATGTGTGATTCCTTCACTGTTTGATTAAATGTAGTTGGAGAGTGTCGTTTATGATGTAATAGCTGCTGATGTGTTGAGTTGGCCGTTTGATGTTGGTGGCCATTTTGGTAAGGGACACAATAATTCCGTTTGAGAAATCTGTAACAATTAATCTTTATAAATTAAAAAACTTTAGGAACTGAATTTTTTAAGACTTCTTACAAGATTGATATTGTGGCACCCTTCTTTGTTGTTTTACAGTCACGCAAGATCCAAGGTGAGAAGGAAGTGGTGATTCTCTTCACTGCGTTGTTTGTTTAAAGTTTTCTCAGTTTGCGTTGCGGCTTCGGTTGAAATAAATCTTTTCATAGCATTGTCATAGTTATTAATTTAATTTGTATTGCAAACTGAAAAGATACGAGGCATTATAATTTTAGACTATCAACACTTGAGATGGGTAATAATATAAACTTGAGGATGACAATGGTACTGTGGGTTTTCGAGCCCCAGCCTTCTGGTTTTAATGAGACACAATACCACCTATCTCAATCTACTGTACTAACAACTCAAATTCTTTTCTTTTGCTTCTTACTGGTGACGTGCAAGTCGCATAACGGTCTGACACACATCTATGCATCTGGACAAATTAATTCCAAAAAAGGCTACCCAGTGTTTAGTGTACAGGGAATATGAAGCTCTAACGTAACCAAGTTTGAGATTTTTTCGGAACTCATAAAATACCGATACTCCGAAAATAATAACGGGGATACAGTGGTGTCACTTGGGACAATGAAAAGGCCAAGACAATGAGACAAGACAATCATGGTTTCATGTAAACAACAGTTTCCAGGACAGACAATAGTCATTATAATTGTCCTCCGAGCTAGCCTCTCCACTTTTCTCTGAGAACAATATCGACTGACTGACATTGTCTTGTCAAACCCCGTTCAAGAAGCTCGGACAAGACATTTGAGTATTGTGCCATGTCTGCGTATGAACTGCTTAATTGATGACCGAAAGTAATCTGCCAACATCACGGTGAATAAAAAAGTGGAGCACGATGTTTGGTGAAGAAACTGGCGTATCAAACACAAAAGCCCGTACATTTGTAGTGAGGTTGGGATTGTAAAACAAAGAGGTGACCTGTCGATTAGTAACTAAGAACCTTGTGGGAAAATTGTGCATTGGCGGGGAAATCAAATGTAGAAAAACTCTTCCTAAACATTGTTTCCTAGGACTAGGTAAGTAATTAAGTTCTTCCAAGAAGAACTCAAGAGACGCTGCACAGAACACTTGATTCAGGATCATATGGGTCAGAAGTATCGACCAAAAACCCTTTTAGCAATATTTGAGACAAGTTTTACTATAATTTGGAAGATAAGCCAAACAGCGTCTTAAAAAAAAGTTACAAAGAAGTTCTGTGGTATGACTACTCCTTAAAACAAGACAGCATCGAACATCAAGTTTCTTGCTTGCTTTCGTGGTGGTATGCTTGGCATGCTTGACCGGCCTCAGACTCGTCGGAATGAGTGGAATCTTGGCCCCTGTTTGAACCTTGCATTGATTCCAAACTTTGCATTGAGGTCTTATGACGCGCAAGTGTACAAGAAATTAACCATTTTATATGGGATCGACTGTGGGCATGTACCTAGCTATTAAAATGTATGAACAAATGGGTACTTACCGTCTCTTGTGATTTCTCAGTCTAAAGGTGACAACATAGACCCTCCTGGTTCTCTTTCAGTATCCTCTTTGCCAATCTGTTTCCCGAATGTGTGGACACACTTGCGTCATTGCCACTGGTTGAACATAGTTTAAGTTTAACTTTCATGGCTTCAGTCATTTTATCCCAAATTGCTTTAATTTTAAGTATCAAAGCTCAATAAACAGGTAGCAGAATGCATCTAGTTGTAATGTTTGCCCTTATAAGCCAGCGTTTCATGTGCTAGGAAGTGTTAACATAGTGACAAAATCTCTCCCTCTTGGATGCCACGTTTTGCACCTTTGTTTGCAGTCGAACAATTTATTGTCTTCATCTGGATCTGGACTCTCCATTGTGATCCCCTTCCCAGAATCAGAGAGCTTGCCGTTGTTTTTCCAAGTCAATTGTAGTTGTTATCAATATTCTTGGGAAGATCGCTACTGCAGGAAAAAATCAAGTCTTATAATCTTCGCAGTTAAGTCGGAAAAATATTTTGCAAGAATCCACGATCTTATATTGTGACAAAGACTTGAATCTGATGTCCACTTCAGTCCCAAAACGATCTGAAATTTCACAAAAATTTGTTGTAAAACACAAAAGGACATGAAAAAGGCAAATTGGAATTTTCAACGCGTCTGGAAAAATGTATGCTTCGAGTTTTTTCATTAAATTGACCGCCATAGACACTCAATGTCTCCTTCTACTCACCAGAATCTTTTCCGCTGGATCTTTCACGGGTTTTCATTATCAAATCCCTAGATTTATTTTTCTTAGCGGAGTTCAGTTTCGAATAAATTAATAATTATTATTAAAAACAAATTAATTAAACAACGTCTGGACACAGCCACACAGCGGCAGCACACGAAAAACCGGCAAGGCAAGGCGGCAACGGCAAGCAACGCTATGCAGTATAGATTAGATCAGTGTTGCCGCTCGTAAATTTGAAAAGGTCGCAAAAAAAGGGTCACCAGACAAAAAAAAGTCGCACAACAAAAAAAAAATTTATTTGTACTTAATACAATTTTTATTAACAGGTAGGTATAACAAAACATCGACATTTTTTTAGATTGTGTTTTTTTCTTTTGGTGTCCTTATAATAAATCTTGGAAAACAAAAAATGTACATAAAATACAATGTAATTTCATAATTTTTGTAACTTATAACTTAATAACTTACCTGTCCATTTTGTAAAGACGTTTTTAATAGTTTTTTGTTTTGTATTTTTTTATTTTATTCTAAGGGGCCAGTTATAGCGATGGGAAAACCAAACCGAAAAAATTTTCAAATGGAAAATTTGGTATAGTATAATCAGATTTAAAACACAAATGCTACACTGATCGATGGCAACCAACTCAGAAAATTTATTTTGCAAATAAAAATTTGAATTTAACTTGCACTTTTTGTTAAAAACGAAATTTGTTATTTTTCTTTTATACACATAACAGATAAATAAATAAACACATTTTTAACAAAAAGTATGTGTTCAATTAAAATCATTATAAACAAAAAACATTCTCTGAATTAATTGCCATCGATCAGTGTAGCATTTGTCTTAAGAATCGAATCAGAACAAACAAAATTTTCCAGGTGCCATGCCATTTGGCCATATGCCATATTTCAAAATATGGCCATATGACACTTTTGAATTGTGTCATAAATGACCATATTTTGATATATGGCTATTTGTCACTTTGGTAATGTGTCATTTGACCATTATGGCCAAATGACACTTTGAAACTTGTTCGTAAACTGCAAAAACAAAAAGGAAAGAAAATTTTGCATATACAATATTTCTTTCACCGACGATAGCAGCCGCGATTCAAAATTTGCAAAATGGTTCGAGCAGGAACTATCTTTTAGATGGTCTTTTAATGTTGTACCAGCTTGCGGCTACAAACAATTGTTATATGTGCACTTCGCTCATGATACAAGTACACAAACATTCATACATCATATGTACATTCATACTTCAGGGTTCAGGCACAACAATTGGTAGCGAGCGAAGCGAGGGGAAAACAATTTGCCCAAAAGAGAATTTTTTTGAAGTATGAAGGTACATTATTTACATATGAATGTTTGTGTACTTGTATACACTCTACAGATATCCAATTAAAAATATGGCTATATGACACAAAAAAATATGGTCGTATGACACAATTCAAAAGTGTCATATGGCCAAATGGCATGGCACTAATTTTCCATTCGAAAATTTTTTCGGTTTGGTTTTCCGTATCGCTATAACTGGCCCCTAACACTGAAATTTTCCTGCCAAACCAAACGAAAGAAAACAACGAGTTGGTTTTTCAGCCACAGATTTGAATTTACCGTTGCATTTAACATTCACCAAAGACAATAACAAACAATAATAAAAACAAACAATACCTACAACTAAAAGAATAGGGAAAGGCGCAAGGGAACTGCAAATTTTTTTTTAAAGAATTGGAACTCTATATTCTACACACTTGAACACACACAAAGTGGTAGTAAGTGTGACCTGTCGTGACGTTCTGGTTTTCTGGTATATGAGAAGCCAAACAGATGAGTAAAAGTAGTGTGGTGAAAAATAAAAAAACACAATACATGTAAATTGAAAGATGCACTGTACATTCCAGATATCTTATTGGAATATTGTTGGAAGTTTTCCTAGCGAATAGAGAAGAGATAACAATTTATTCGTTGGATTATGCAATTTTCTAGAGATGGGGTCAATCAAAAAAGTCGCAAGAATTTTGAAAAAGGGTCAAAACAGCTTCTTTTAAAGAAAGTCGTCTCATGGTCGCATGAGGGAAAAAAAGGGGTCAAAATGCGACTAAAGTCGCACAGCGGCAACACTGGATTAGATAGAAATAGAGCGAAAATGAAAAGAGAAAAGACTCAACGGACAAATTAGTTCTGCCACTTTGTATTCGCATTCGCAGGCAGGTGGCGCTAGACTAAGTTGATGATACTCACCATAGATGGGCAGTTTATAGACGATAGACCAGGGGTGTTATTTTTAAAAACAAACCAGCAACCACAGACCAATATACAGACCGCCAACTCGTACTCCTCTTGCCTGAAACACCCTCGAAATATTTTTTCCTGTCTGTGAATACGTGTACATCTCTCTCTGTGCATTTTGTAATGGCAACTATTACTATACCTGCGTTGCGTCCCAGTGGGAAATTTCATAAAATTCATTGAGGAATAACCTGCTTTTTCCTTGAGGAAATGGGAGTTGCAACCGCTTCTTTTCTGCTGATTCCTTTGAGGAATTTAACATGGGGGTGTCCTAGGCCAAGAAGCACATGCTTACATTCTCGATGAACATTCATTAATGAAATCACTACTTCCTCAGAAGTTGGTTATTCATCAGCTTGGGTGATGGAAAACATGATGTATTCTCATCAAACAGAAAGGTGGATTAAGGCAACGAACTGATGAACTTATGCATGACTTTTCCTTATGTGAATCACCGCATACTTTTCTTTAATAAAATAACTATTTCAATTCCGTACAAAAGACAGTTGTTTTCTTATGTGTCCCAATCACAAAAGCAGATGATGGGTTTCGAGTCATGAACTGAGGAAACGTTGCATTACTTTTCACTGACTTTATCATTGCATTTAATTTTTCTACTTATTCTGCTACTGAATTCATTGAGGAATTCAGCAAAAATTTTCATTGACGCCGAATTTCCTGCTGGGGTATGCCATTTATTTTTTAGGTGTGTTTGCTAAATGGGTTTTAAAAGCAAGGGAGAGCGTCTCACTCTCAAAATAAATGGCATATCAGCTGATTTTTAGCTTGTAGGCAAAAAGAGGGAACATTTTTTTTTTTTTTATAATGCACACGCGCTCAAGGGGTTTGTTATAGCCCTTTTAATGATAAGTCACAGCGCGAGCGATAGGAAGTTAGGAAGGAAGGGAAAGGAGGTGTCGATGAACATTGATCTTGAATGTTTGAAGATCAAAATGGCAAGGAAAAATTGTGCCAGGCAATCCATTCCACATTCGTGTTGTACGGCTAAAGAAAGAATCTCTATATTTCACGGTACGTCCGAAATTGGGCTCAAGTGTAAACTGATGAGCGTTCCTAGCAAGACGAGTATTACGGGGGACATGTTTAAGGGGTGGAACGCAGCTGGCTACCTCGAGTGAGCATTTTTTGTAAAAGAACCTGTAAAATAAGGAAAGACCTGATACATTTCGACGATGTTCGAGTGACGGAAATGTTTCCATAATGTTTCTCTCTCCTATCAATTTTAACGCTTTTTTCTGAACTCTGTCGAGCAGGTGGAGAAAAGTTTGAGAAGCACCTGCCCAGAGATGGGAGTTATACTCGAGTTTAGGACGTATAAACGCTTTGTAAATTGTAGCCAGATCAGAAGGGGTGAAAAACTTCTTGCATCTATTAAGAAAGCCTAAGCATCTTGCAGCATTCTTGGCAATCTCAAGTATATGATCATTCCAACGAAGATTGTCACTGATACACATACCGAGTACTGATAGCTTTTCGGCCTCCTCGATGCAAGTACCATTCATGGATAATGGCATAGGGGGTATGTTTAGCTTCATCGACAAAAGACAGCATTGAGTTTTCGACGCATTAAACTCCACACGATTTCTAGTACCCCAATTTACAATGCTGTTTAAATCGGAGTTTAACGAGCTTATCATACGATTTCGCTGTAATAACACGCCCGAAGGCGAAGGCCGTGAATTATCAAACGTATACGAAAAGCATACAGTGAGTTGGCGGTCTGTATCTTATTGGTCCGTGCCAGCAACCGATAGCTGCCTTGCCAAAACCATCATTATTTTATTATTTTATAGAGATCCGTGAGTAGCTACAATGGGAATGGGAATTAATTACTGCAATCAGTGCATCAGTGGGTACATTGTATATAAAATAATCTATAGTACTATGGAAAAGACGTTTGACTGTGTTGCTACCTAGTGCCTCAACACTTCGTTTCTAATAACTTTATTAAATACAATCTGGATATAACAGCGGCACCTAACACCCACTACCCACTGACTGCAACAGTAATTACTTTATATTCTTAGTACCATATGGACCTAATAATTAGGTGGTATGGACTGCTAGAAGCCAACTTCACGTTGTCTCCAAATTAGTGCCTTACTTTCACGGCGGTCAAATATGGAAACTAAAGGTTTCTAACATGTGTTCTGCTTGTTATTGTTGGTACTAGTATGGACAACTCTCTTGGTCAGTGTTTATCTACCCATAGAGACATGATAATTATTTTTCAACCAAATGCAAAACATTTATAATAACTATAACAGACAAAAAAATAATTCAAACAAACTCAATTCGCGTGTTTTAAAAAAAAAAAAACCATGGACCTAAAGTGTTATTATGTGTATTATTATAAAATTGAAAAATAAAATGTTTCTGTCAAACATTGAAAACACGTTTCTTGTAGGGAAATATTTCTCAACCTGTAACGCAAGGCCCTAGCGTATTTTGGTGTCACAGTTAACAGTTTACTCAGATCATGGACCTAATAAGTATGGACTGCTAGGAGCTAACTTCACGTTGGTTCCAAAAAAGCGCTCTTTGCTCACGACGTCAAATATGGAAAAAAAGAAAAACAAAGAGACATCATTGTATATGAAATCTATAGTAGTCTGGGGAACGAGTATGAGATAACGGGGTTTGGAGACACATAGATGTCGCTGATAATTATCACATATTTAAACCTTTCCACCTACATTTTCTCTCCAAAACGAGAAATTTGGAAAAAAAAGGTTTGGAGGCTCACGGTGTCGCCACAGTCGATCCTTCTATCCATATTACTATAGATTTCATATACAATGGAGACATGTACATTTAAACAAGGATTTAAGCAATTAAATCCAAATAATTGCCTTTGTACTAATGATGGTTGCAATGTTATAGTTGTCATTATTAATGGCACAAAATCTGCAACCTCTTGGTGAACTGCGTTTTGTAAATTTATAATTGATAAATCAATACAACTACCTATGATAGGTAATTCCTGCAATACTCTCAGTGAAATAAATAAAAACACGTTCAAGGAAATTGAAAAAAAATGTGTCTGTCAAACAGAAAACAATTTTCTTGTAGGGAAATATTTCACATATTGAGCAAACAGCGGTAGTGTCGTTGGCGACACGATTCTCACAGATATTGTATAGAAACGAAAACCAACTAGCATTCCATACTTATTAGGTCCATGACTCAGATATTGTATGGATATAGAAACGTCAAACGTGTCAAACGAAACTTCATTTCCATCCAGAGGCGGACATCGGTGGATAGGTAGGTAGTAGGGCAACCGACCAGTCTCAACTTTGGAAAATATATAATAATCATAAAGATATCCAATTATAAATGTAGAGGGACAAGGGAAGATATGAAATGTAACAGTGTTTAAAATTAAAGTTATTGAAATAGGGCCAAAATAAGGTAATTTGGAAATTTGCTAAAAAAGTGTTTTCATCTAGGTCGGTTCCCCATTTGGTTTTATAATAAGCTATCTTTACTTCTTTTTCTTTTTTATCACCTTTCATTCTTTCTTCTTGTTTTGTTTTGTTTACTTCTGCCTTGCATTTTGTTACCTACTTTTGCCGTTTTCGTGGATTTCGTGTCCAAATAGACATTTTAGAAAATATCAGCTCAATCGTTTTCAATTCAGTTGCTTTTGATTTGTTTTCACATTTTTAGTTGCAACCTCAACGTCGTCCAAATAAAATAATTTCGAAATTTGATTTTGTATGGGATATGGAATGAAGTTGAATTTGGAAATTTGTTTCGAAATAACATCTTTTGCCCCAATGAAAACGTAGTATTAATTCAGAGTTAAATAGAAAAATTTTAAAGTTTAAATTCAAATTTAAATTTTTGAAAGGGTTTTGAAATAATTCACCTCCGGATGACTTTTACCTACTGCCTGAGCACAATGGTGTAGCTGCAGTTTCAGCTGTAGTACGTAGCACTGCCAAAATTAATGTATACGTGATTCGTATTGCACGGCTACAATGTGAAGTTACAGCTATGCAGCACAGTCAAATTTACAAACGTGCCGCGCTGCATTTTAAACATTTCACCAAAAAAAAAAACAGCAAACGAAATGGTTGACACGATTTTTGTTTGAGACTAAGACAGTTTTTAGAAGTGGAGAGAGTTGATGTTTTGGACTATCCAGTACCTACTCTCTTCCGACCTCAATCCCATAGAAAATGTATGGGATCTTGTAGATAGGGAGATAAGGAAGCGAAAGAATTCGAACTGTACCGAGTTAATGGAACGAATAAGGACGGAGTGAGACCAAATATCCCCAAACTTTTTGGTGTCATTGATTGACTCAATGCCTAATATGTTGCGTACGGTTAAAGTAAATAAAGGCCTTGCAACAAAATATTAAAATATTTAATTACAACATTTCTTTAAAAAAGATGAAATAAACCGTTATTTTTGAAGTTTTTCACGAATTAACATTTTTTTCAGTTCGGCTTCAAACCCAAATTTAGAAACAATTTTAATGTTATTATTGTCTTGGAGTTAGATTAGGTTAAAACCAGCTCTGTTTCAAGAAAAAAAATCCATTTTAAAAGTTTATGCAAAATTATAAAGTATTATCATGTAAAATGGCTTAGTTCCTCCTAACTATTTCGTTTGCATTATTTCTGCTCGGTACTGAACTTACATCCGATAGGGAACACACATTTTTGAGAGATCCAAATCTTTGTTTTTTATGAGGCAAATTCAATCACACAGAAAAACTCAAACACCAAATTCGTTAACCATGGATATTATCTGCCGAGTTGTTGATATGCCTGGAGCCTGGGTTACGTATATTTAAAAAATGTTATAATAATTTTAATTTTAGCCAACAATGCTATAAAAGCTGATTAGTTTTCCAGACAATGTTTACTCAGTGCACAACTGCAGTATAGTTGTTAATACTCATGTGTATTGTTAACATTGTTCAGAAAGGTTCCAGCTTAAGCAAATAGCATATACATATTGGCTGTAAAAAAAAAATCACACTTGAGGTCATTTCTATTGACTCAGGTGATGGATGGCAATCCGGACCAGAAACTTTACTATAAAAAGGCCCCTGCTCAGACTTCACCAATCGCAGTTTGCAATACCTAAACTTCGAACCTTTAAAAATGAAATTCTACCTTATCGTCGCTCTGATCTTGGTTGCAGTTACACTAAGTGCTGCTGCAGCACCAAAGACCCCCAAACGCCTGTGCCAAATCTATTGTCCTGATGTTCAAGAACCAGTTTGTGGAAAACGTGGTTCTGTCAAAAAGATCTTCTCAAATGAATGCCGCTTGAATGCAGCAAATATGTGCGGAGAAGGAGAAAGTGAGTTTATAAGAGAAAGTTAGTCTAACTTAAAAATTTTAAAATTTTATTCTTTCAATTTTACAGAATGGAAAAAATGCTAAGACAATGATAATGAATTGCTTTCAATCAATCATAGCTGCATTTTCCAGTAGGTGTGGTCATGATCTGTTTTTGATAAAGCTGAAAATTCCTAATATATTCCGGATTGAATCGGGCAAATAAAAAAAATATTTTTTTAGCTAGTAGGTATCTTACATTTGCACGAAAAATAATAATACAAATGTTTGAACTAAAATACCAAGATTTTTAACTGTTATTCCATCTAGAGCCTTAAATTTAATAGCTAATATAAAATATACTATGGCGACAGCAGCGTCCTATAGCAAGAATCGTTGTCGACAGTAATTGCTTCCTCTTGATAATACAATTTGTCGATCCATTAATACAACAATGTAAGTTTTGGAGATTCGTGCAGCTTTAAAAGTTTTTGCAATATGAAATTTTATTGATTGATGATGATGATATAAATGCACAAAAGGTATGTCATTCTCTTTCGTTCAAATCTTAAGGTATGAAAGTAAATAATTGAAGTCGGTTTGATTGAAGTGGCTTTACATGCAATAAATTATAGTGCAGACGAAAAAGCAACAACAACAATCATAGCGCAGACGATGAAGATGAACATGTTTGTCTTCACTATAATTTTCAAGCTGCATCCTAAATTTTCCTATAATTTGCATCCATGAAGACGTCTGCATTTTGGCCTTCCCTCTCTATCACACAAGTATGATTTATTGATTTTGCATCCTCTTTTTTTGCAGATCAGGGCTTGCAGCTCCGTGTAAAGGCACCTTTAAAGTACGAACGCAGAGCACCGATTTTCTTCGTAAGTACAGTTCTATATGTAGTAGTACCCCCCCCCCCCGTGCCATAGTGATTAGTGAATCGGACTGCTACGCCAGAGAGAAGATACTAATAGAGAGAAGCAACTTCGACGATGGCTCTCTTTTAGCCTACAAGCTGCGATTCGGCCAGCAACTTGCATCTGTATTAAACTCCATATAAAAAAAATGTGAGGACAACACAGATGCAAGTTGCTGTCCATAGACCTTTAAATAAGAGAGAAAGAGACACACATTTTTTTTTTTGATTTTTTTTTGTTCTGGACAAGGAGAAAACATGTATAGTATATACCGATAGGAATTCAACTCATTATAAAAATGTAAACAAAAATCTTTGCGGGGACGGAGGCGAGGCAAGTTGTTTCTCTCTATTAGTATCTTCTCTCCGGCTACGCCGAAATCGTACTCCTCTTGCCTGAAACACCCTCGAAATATTTTTTTCCTGTCTGTGAATACGTGTACATCTCTGTCTGTGCATTTTGTGATGGCAATCATCCCTGTGTATGCCATTTATTTTGTTGGTGTGTTTGCTAAATGGGTTTAAAAAGCAAGTGAGAGCGTCACACTCTCAAAATAAATGGCATATCAACAGGGTTACCTTCGGGACACCTTAGTGTAGCTCGGACACCAGGACACCTCTTTTTAAAAATAATCGCTTTCGGACACCTTTTAGAAATCTGGACACTTTTTGGACACTTTTTAAAATAAACAAACAAATTGTTCGAAACAAATATTTCAACTCTGAACGCAGCCCTTTGACACTATCATAAAATATACCTAAATATCTCTATCATTCATTCTCTTTCTATCTTCAGTGCAGAAATTTAAATTGTTTGTCATACCAATAGATCTTTCCAATTTCCAGCAGCTATCTTTGTCGCGTCTCTTTCATTTTTTTAAAGAAAAATAAAACGAGAATCTTTCTGAAACCACTGACATTTGTAGGATAAGCCTAAAGGGCTAACCATAATTGAAGAATTGGTACGTACGTTGACTTACGAAACAGTAGAAATACATGTGATTTGTATACCCAACCCGAAATGACTTTTTGTTCAGTCTCGGCAAGTTTCGTTCACTTGCGTTTTTGTACGTAATGTACGCTTTGAGTCGTACATTACGTACGAAAATCTGACATTCCTTTTTTTCTAAAGGGTATTCTTCTTCTTTCTTTCTTCTTATTTTTAAAGGCTATTATGGGCAACTGATGTACTTTACAAATCGGAAGGAAACTTTTCGTTCGGTTTTGACACTTGCTCCCTTTTTCTTTCGTGTATTATGGTTGGGCCTTAAAATGTATTATGCCTGTTTGTATACTTCTTTAGCATAGTTCCTACTTTCGATTAATTTCTTCTTTTTTACTTGCGATTATAGGTACTATAAGGCAAGTTATGGATTCGTGCAGAAAAAAAAATTTGAGATAACAATCACACATGACATTACGATGATGGAGAAGTCGAAAAAAGTGGGTCTGGGAATTCCGTCCGTCTGTCTGTCTGTCTGTCTGTCTGTCTGTCTGTCTGTCTGTATGTCTGTTCGCGCCTCTGGAGGCTGAACGGGTGGGCCGATTTGCTTCAAATTTGACATTTAGGATTTATTTGGCCGTCCCTCGGAACAAATTTTTTATTTTTGCTCTAGGTCCAAAAATAACGGCACCTGCCATACAATCTTGAAGACAAAAATTGATTTTCTCAAAAACGGCTCTAACGATTTTTATAAAACTTTCAGAATGCTACTTTTACAAGACAATCTATCTTTTGGTTTGAAATTTTTTTTCAAAATTCGTCTAATAACGGTACCTCTCATAGAACCAGTATTTTAAAATCAAATTTTCTCGTAAACTATACATTCGATTTCAGTAAAAATTTGGCCACAGGAAGTCATTCATAATTGTATTAATATGACATTTCAAAATTTTCAAAAACTTTTTTTTTTGATTTTTTATAATTTTTTCAAAAAAATTTTTGGTTTTCGAAATATGTTGGAAACGGGTACATTGATTTTTTTTTTAAATTATTTTTCAAATGTAAACTACAAATTGCCATATATTTGCATACTCAAATAAATTTCAAAATATTTTTTGAAAAAGTTTTTCAAAAATAACCTTTTTAAAAAAAAATTGGTCCAACGATTTTCAATATTTTTTTTTCCTAGATTGACGTATAGCTTTGAAATTTTATTGCATACTTAGTTTTTCCGAGAAAACTCTTAAACTAATTTAAAAAATAAAAGAATTTTCGAAATTATTTAATTTTTTTTAATATCCATATATGCAGCCACTACGCAATTATTGAACATAAGAGCAAGTTCGTGCGACCCAGTCGTGCATTTTATTTCATTTCACTTCATTTGTTCTATCTTCTATATGGAATTTGTTGTATTTTGACTAAAAGTTGTGCGGGACACTTTTTTTGCTCTGGGACACCTTTTTTGGACACCATTTGAAAATTTTCAGAGGTAACCCTGCATATCAAGATCAACCGATTTTCAGCTTGTTGGCAAAAAGAGAGACCATACAGTGAGTTGGCGCGGCGGTCTGTATCTTATTGGTCCGTGGTTCTGGGTTCGATCCCTGACGACTCCACCTAAGTTCTTTTCCGGGGTACTGCCTCTTGCGAGGAAGTGACAAATCCTCCAATAAGAGTAATTGAGGACCGTTTTCGCAAAACTCAACAAGTTCATTTTGTAAATTTTTCAGGAGAAGGTTTTTTGTGTGTGTATCAAAACATTAAAAAATATATTTAAAAATATAAAAACGCCTTTCCCCTTTAAGACAATTTTTTCATAGTAAACTGGAATAATAGCAATAATGAAGTATTGAACTTAGAAAATATTGAGTCCCAAAAATCAAAAGTTTTTTTTTTTCAAAATAAAAAAAAACCTCATAGATTTCAAATTTTTTTTTTATAGAACCAGTTGAGTTTTGCAATTTATTTTTAGCTTAGTCGATGCGCCTTGAAATAACGAAAATTTCGATACCCATACCTCATTTTTCGATTTTAATTTCATGTTAAGTGCTTCTCTGTTAGCCGTTCGGATTCTTCGGTAAGTTGTAGGTCTTTTCCATTCCTGCAGAATATCAACGCACACACAGGAATGGTTGAGAGTGTGATTCACAGGCCCCGGCCCCGCATGAAACTGTTGTACCAACAATTTATTTATTTGTTACAGTTCCATACACAGATACACCCCCTGATCCATCCATTCTAGTTGTGCATGCCTCGTTAAGTTACACATTTTACGGTTATAAAAATAAAACAAGATTTAATTAAGATTGTCAATGTCTTGTAGATTTATTTAAAGTAAGAATGATGCGTTTTGTTTTTGTTTTGATTAAAGAATTTATGTCACAGTTTCTTGTTCACCTGTAGTTCCCTGTGATAATAATTCGCCATTCTTTGGTTCATCCATTTTTCCACACACTAAACAAGCAAATCTTTCCCTGAGAGCAACTCGATACTTTGGATGGCTAAATGTATCAAAAAGAAGGGAATAGAGCAAAAAAAAAACATAAAGGTAATACACATACCTTATTCCGTAGACAACTGGATTATATGAAGATCCAGCTTTTGCAAAGGCTGCACCCCAAATTGAAATAGTTGGCGTTAGGGCATCTGATTCAAAGAATCCCATAAAATTTAGTATTCCATAGGGAGTCCAAGCCAGGAACCAAAGGGAAATCGAAACCAATGCTACTTTAGCTAGTTTTCCTTCTGTACTCTTATTAGCATCTTCCGAAGAACGTAAAGATTTGACATTCATCTTCTTTGCTTGTTCACGCATTGCTTTCTCGTGAGCTCCAACGGCCTTTAAATAATAAAAATATTCATTTACAGTTTTTCTTTCATTTTTGTCAGTTAAAAAAAAAAGGACTCATACTGCTATAATAAACCAGTACGAATAGCATATCAAAAACAATGGAAGAATATAACAAAAAATTGTGTATGATATTAAATAGCTCTTAGGGTTCCAATCCTGGGTGAGATAGTCAACTCCACATGAAGTCAAATTTCCCTCTGGAATATACCTATGAAAAAAAAAAAAAATGATTTAGTGGTATGAAGCACTAACTACTGTATCTAAGTAACTTACCGGCTCCATCCAAACATTGGTGCTACTGTCCAAAAGGCAGAAAAAACCCATATCAGTACAATCTTCACTATTGCAAGTTTAACTGTCATTGGGCGACCAGCAATTCCTTTCACAATCACTTCATATCTGTCCACTGCTATCATGCACATAGTCCAAATCGATGCACAACCAAAAATTGACCCCAACATTCCATATATGTCACAGACCAAAGGTCCAAGTACCCAAGTCTCGTGAAACAAATTTATTGTAATCATAGGGCAGCTTGTTGCCATCATGGAAAAGTCCGAAAAGGCCAAATTTAAAACCAAAAGATTTGCGGGTGTCCTTAAAGCTTTTGTTGTTGAAAATATATAAACCACCAAGCCATTACCAAAAAACGATAATATCCCAGCCATTCCCAGAAAAGTTCCAAGGATTTTTGTCATCACAGGTTCCATGGGTGGGAATCGATGCCAGTAAGGATGAATTAAATGCAACATGTCCGGAGTTACCTGTTTATATAATAATAAAATAAAGATCTTCCGAAAAATGCTCTTAACACCAATGCTTATATACTTTGTCAACAACAGAGCCATTATTCAAGGCCAGATATTGCGGTCCATTTAAGGATGGCATTCTGTTTAGAACAAGCTTTTTGAAAATTGAAAATTTTTACTTGCACAAAAATCCATATCTACCTCTTCGAGATGTATTTTTTCGATTGAATTAGAAAGCGGTTTAGTGTGAGCATTATATATATTCCATTCGAATGCCTCACGGGCTGCTGGGCAATCTATATCTTACTAATTAACTTAATTATATGTATTTTAGCTTTCGTACCGTGTATCAGTGAACAGTCGAACTGGGTTATAAGAGTTACACTTTCAAGGGGTTGCAAGAGAGAAAGTAATTTATTGCTACGTGCAGAGAAAAATCAATGAATTGATAGAGCTTGCTAAATAACTGACCTGTGACCTGTCTGCGTAAGTCCATTAGTTGGTTCGCCATTGTGGTATGGATTGGCGGTGATGGGAGCATATACCTAGCTCGATTTTTCGAGACATAATCAATCGAGACTTACTTACTTACTTAAGGTGGCGCAGGCAGTCCATTGTGGACCACGGCCTCAACCAACAATCCTCGCCAGCTAGGCCGGTCCCTAGCCAGTGGCCTCCAGTTGCGCACACCAAGTTGGTTGAGGTCGTTTACCACTTGATCGCGCCACCTTAGATGGGGTCTTCCAGAACTGCGTCGGCCCTCCGGGTTTGAATTGAAGACTCGTCGGGCAGGAGCGTTTTCGTCCATACGCTCCACATGACCCAGCCATCTAAGCCGCTGAATTTTCAGCTTCTTAACCAAGTCAATGTCGCTGTATAGCCCGTACAGTTCGTCATTGAATCTTCTCCTCCATACTCCATTGATATATACAGGCCCGAATATCACCCGAAGAATCTTTCTCTCAAAGCACCCCAGCCTGTATTCATCCGATTGTGTCAGTGTCCACGCTTCTGCCCCATACAGCAGGACTGGGACGCTCATTTTTAACAAAATATTTGAAATATTGGGGGGGGGGGGGGTGTTATGTTGGTAGATATTTATCTCCATACCGATTGCTTTTATGAACTTTTCAGCTACGAGAACGGGATCCTTTATCCCTACGACGAGCACTTGACGAATGGGACTAGGTATACATTTTGGAGGAAAAAGACTGCACACTTGTGCTGTTCGTTTTCTGTTCCATAAATACCTATTCCAGGCATTTATTTGAATGGATTCGCAAGTGTGAAAAGTTTAAAAATCTGGGATATATGCGTTTTCCAATAAGAGGTGTTATTTGTGAATTTTAATAATTTCAATGCGTTGTTGAAGCATGTATCGTTCCTGTTTTATTAATGGCGTAGTTTTTACTTGTCAAATGTCAAAAAATTACAGCGTCAAAAGTGACAGCTACTGAAATAGCGGGCTATTCAAAATAACACCTCTTATTGGAGAACCCTATATGATTAATGGAAAGCAACTTGTTATAACGACATCAATCGGCGCAAACATGGGGCATGGACAATGTACACAACGTATTAAGAGTAAAAAGTAACTGATATGAAGGTGCTTCGTGTGACAGCAAGATGATTGATCGAATAAGAAGTTCGGATATCCAAGGAACCATCTTACGATAGATGACCGGCTCAGGTGGTATTGTCACTTTGAAGGGACAAAACCAGGGAACCTAGTCGAAAAAGCAATATACGATCGCGAGGGATGAAGAAGAGAAGAATGCTTGAAAACTCCTAATACAAACAAAATCAACGACACCTACTCGTATGTCAATAAATTTTGATTTTTGGGGATTTTAGTTTTGGGATTTTAAACAAATTCCAACTGGAATGAAGAAAATTATGAAAAAATTTATTATCTCCAGTAGGAATATTTTAAAGCTGTTGCTATAGTTTCTCAATGAATAGGTTCTCTGCAAGTATGAAGATTATATTAATAAAATTTTTAAAATGGAATTACTTAATGTGGTTTTACTGTAACTATTCATTGTACCCATGTCATCAAAAATTGTGTTTGATTATCTTTAATACGAATTCTAATCCTATCTTTTCTGGGCGTCTAATTACCGTCAACGATGCATTTTAAAGGCTTCGCAAATGCTTCAAATCCCTTTGATGATTGATTTTCTTGGTAGTCAACATTCACTTCTTATATATGGATTATTCCTTCGAAAATATGTTGTGTGTGCAGTGCTGCAAGAAGCGGTAAATTTTATTTTAGAATACAGTTGTATACATCGACTCAATTGGTTAAACTTCTTGTTAGGATGGTGTTTATTCGTTTCTATTTCAAAGGACTCTCAATTGCTTTATTGATTTCGAAATTAAGACGGGCTTGAATCTTGAAATTAATTTAAAAAATACTTTGGGATCTATATGTAGATGTATATGTGAATAATTAATCAATTAATATATTGTGAACTTGGATGAAGGACCTTCCACAAAAATTAGGGTAAATATACTACTTAAATTAAAGGCAATCAGAAAAAAATTTCATATGGAAATGTATGATTCGAATTAAAATACAAATGCTATAATGATCGATGGCAACCAACTCAGAGTTTTTTTTTGTTTGCTAATAAAAATTTTAATTGAGCTATAATACTTTTTGTTAGAACCTGTATTTATTTATTTTTCTGATAGAATTTCATTTTTCGTACCAGCTTCCAGCTGTTTGTCATTTCAAAATGGAACATGTGTTTTAGTTCTAAACTTTGTCAATGGCGGTACTAGTTGTTCTATCTACTTTACATCAAATGTCTTCTATTGTTGTTTTTGCTTCCAATGGCAGTCTAGACAAAAACCACTCCTAACTCACCAATCAAGTGTTTGTGAACTTCGTCCATAGATGGCGCATCAAATGTTCCTCTTATTGGAAATACTATATATTATAAACACAATAGTTTCACCTGTTCCGTACCAACTTCTTTCCCTTGCCTTGGAAGATTGTCTGTCAGAGATTTTGTGTGTGTATGATTCAATCTACAAATTGGTATTTGTTCGCACGCACCGTGCCACTTTGCTTTTCTGGCCCACTCTTACTAATCCAAATTTGTTGCTTCAGAAAATGTTTGTTTAGTCGTCTGGTTGGCATCTTTTAAAACTTTCATTATTCGATAGTGTCGAAAATAAACGCATTCAAACATATTAAATACTACCAAAGAAAATGTTTACTGATGCGTTTTACTGATCGCTATAACTGACGCCTAAGCGAGAGCTACAGTACGTTTTCAACGAACTGTTGGATAACCTATTCCGTTTTTTATGTGTATGCATTCGCCTCCCGTAGCCAACCGCTGTTTCAGAAACAAAATTGTTCTTTAGCAGACTGGAAAAATTCAATAAAATTAATTTTGTGTGGTCGATGTAAAATAACCGCAGGCGCAATAGTAAAAGGCGTGTGCCACACCCAAAATTGAGTCTTTTTATTGCCAGGCCAATTACTATGAGTTCAGTGACATTCAATTTTAAGCTTGCAGATCGATTTGAACAAAACAAGAAAAAAACTTAAATTTTTTAAAATTAGATTTTGAATGAAAATAGCGATTATGGGTGTATTCAACAATTTTTTCTTGAACCACACTGCTACGTAACCAAAACTGCGACCGATAGCTTAGAAACATTAACAAAATTAATGCATATTACGACCTTCGGCGGAAATGCCCCTTAAAAGTGGGCGTATCCTAAAAATTTGTACACAAAATTTAAAACCCTTACTGAGCTTTGATCATTTGTCAATTGTTAGGCATATGTATGTGTAAAACTACATCTAAATCGAGAAGTTCTTAGATGATCTTACCTGAACAAAGGTATTTTATAAAAATCAAGCCCTTAAAAGTGGGCGTGTTGAAAAAACTTACACAAAAAAATGTAGGGATATATGTTTCATATAACGAACGGAAAAAAGGTTAAAAATAAATATTGGTGGTATCTTAAATTTTTAAAACTGCGTTTTTCGTTCTTTCAGAAACAGTTGGAGTTAGCCACACTCAAAATTCAAAAAAAATTTTATGCACAAGCTACAGTTTATTTACCAAAAACATTTTTTTGTATATAGTTTCAAATGAAAAGTCAGCGTCAGCCACGCCCAAAATCAATTTTTGTGATTTCTTCTTCTGCTTGGGTGGGTATATGTAGGTATATCTACATTTATTTCAAATATCAAAGATTCTGTAAAAATAAATCGTTTATATGTCTTAAAAATTCCAAGGAGAAGGTCTATGGGTTCGCACAAAAAAAGTCTGCCCCATGTTGGGCGTCATTCTGTAACGAGGAGTTGAAGTCTTTCCGAGAATTCACTGTCTCGTAACAAAAAGGTCCAAATCGTGGAAGTAAAATTGAATATACCTTCTTTTTCCTTGGCTGGAATCTGTTTTGTTATGGGATGGCAAAATATCTGGTCAACAGTTAAATAATTTTTCCTGAACCTCACTTGGAGTTCCGTTAGAATTTTTTTATAGCTTCCCATTTTTCTAGTCCAGTCAGAATATTATTGGAACTCGGTTCATAAAAGATATTCCACGATCATATTCAGAATTGCTTACATTTCTGGTTTATATAACGACCTCTTGTGGAAACTTGATGGAACCCATTAAGACTTATATTTCGTCTTAAACCAGCGGTTTCGTTTAAAACTAACTTTGTATTTAAAGTGTACAGATGACACGAATCTGTAGATAAAAATATGCCTGTCACAAAAGTCGAGTTCGCAATTTTCCAAAATTCTTTCGAGTTTTTGATTTGTTTGTTGATACTAAAATTAAATTAATCAGAATTTCGGTACACTGGAATTCCTGATATATGTTTACATACCTAATTGTACTTACTTCTTCACATTCCCATTACATTTTCGGAAGAAGATTATTTTTGATGTGAAACATCTATTGGCGCACCTAGGCAGTAAAATCGATCGTAAGTGTAACAAAAAAATGTCACGACCATACAATTTTTCAAAGTGGAAAGTGTTGGGTGGTTGGTGGTTGTAGGTTGGGTGGTCGCTGGTGATGCTGGGGCGATAGTGGAGTAGGGTTATGGGGAGGGGGGGGGGGATGGTGAAACATTGTGGATGGTCGGTTGGTGGTTGTAGGATGTAGGTGGGCTGGATGGTTGGTGAGGGTTGTAGAAAGAATTTTAAAAAATGGTAGATAGTTGGTTGGAGGGAAAAATTGACAAAAATGGTATGTGGTTGGTGGTAGGTGGGGTGGGTGGTACTGGTGGGTGGTTGATGTGGGGGTGGGGTGTGGGGAAGTTGGTGAAGAAAAAAATGACGAAAATGGTGGGTGGGTGGTTGTAGGTGGGGTAGGTGGTTACTGGTGGGGTTTTGGTTTGGTGTCGGGGGGAATGGACAAAAATGGTGGGTGGTTGGCTGTTGGTTCTAGGTGGAGTCGGTGGGTATTACGTTTTTTATTCTTTTCACCAATCAGAAAAAAATTGTTAAAAATGGCGGGTGGTTGGTTGGTGGTTGAAGGTTGTGTTGGTGGTGGAGTGGATTTTTAGGATGATGTTGGGGGGTGGTTGAGACAAAATTTACAAACATGGTGGGTAGATGGCGTTTGTGGTTGGGGGTTGGTAGGGGGGAAATATTGACAAAAATGGTAGGTGGTTGGTTGTAGGTGGGGTAGGTGGTTGCTGCTTGGGGGGATTTGGTGTGGTTGGGGGGGGGGTGAGGGAAAAATTGTCAAACATGGCGGATGCTTGGTTGGTGGTTGTAAATGGGCTGGGTAAATGGTGGTGGTAGGGGGGACTTACTCTGGGGAGGGAATCGAGAAAAATGGAAGGTGGTGGGTTGGTGGTTGCAGGTGGATTGTGTGGTTACTGGTGGTAGGTATTCGGTGATGAAAAACTTATAAAAAATGGTGGATGGTTGGTTGCTAGTTGTAGGTGGGTTGGGAGTATGGCGGTATCTGATGGGTGGGTTGAGGAAAATTTTGTTCCTATGTGTTTATAAATGAATACTTATAATCTGTAATAATTGATATTATAATAAAATGATAAGACAAATATACTGATTTAATTAACGAAACACTAAATTATTAAAAATTATTTCACTCCATATTTGTTTGATGGTTTTTCAAAATTATGAATTTTAATGTAAACTTGAATGTTTCACATCTGCCGGGCGTCCCGTGACGGCTAATTTTTTTTTTGTACTACATACTGTTTACTAATCCATTGTAGCATTACTGCTGGAACACAATGGAGACGGAGACGGATCCGCAAACGCAACGTATCGCATGTCAAAATATTGAATACACACGAATTCAATGTTGTGAACACAATGCGACGGATCCGCAAACGCAGCCGCAAACGGCGACGGACGAGTTGGCTAACTTTTAATAAATACGTGCGTATTTTTGACATTTCACACACAAAAATAAGAGGAATGTGCTAATAAAATCCTTTTAGAAATTAGGTCAGGTAAGTACAGATTTAAAGAAAAAAACTTGTATACTTCCATATACTCGTATAATATGTTTTATCATCTGTTATATGGATATATACGAGTATGTATATTTTTCAGTGGAAATTATAAAAAAAGGTGGAATATGTACGACTCCACTGTGGGCACTTCTAATTAGGTAAGTACGTTTTCATTTGGCATGCGATACGGCTGCGACTGCGTTTCCATCTGTGTTTTTCTATTGTGTTCCAGCAGTTAAAGAAATAATGGTCGCAATACTTTTGGCAGTGAACTTCAAACAATGATTTTAAGTCTGTCCAAATCTGCATAATAGTCAACCACGAATTTTCTAATAGCACTTTCCATTGGTTTCATTCGGGGAACCACTCATTCTGAAAACCAATGGAACAAGCAAAATCGCTTCTGTTCAATTTTAACACAATGAAGTATTCGCAGGCATCTGTTTCACAAGTTTTCCCAATGTCAAAGTGGTGTGCGTAGCCCGATTCGCGGTATAAAGAGATTTTTACTGGTTCCTCGTATTAAATATTACTCACTAAACTTCGTTGCTGATCTTCGACGTCTTCATCATCAGATTTGGATTCAACAATAAATCACATTTGTTGACATTACCAAAACTTTCGGCGTTGCTGCATGCAAATAGACATTTCCCCAGTGAATATTCTATGGGTGACATTTGAGTTATATTTGTATTTGTGCTTCTTGAGTGGATTCTGACTTCAAATCCAGAAGCAAAATTCTCTTCTCAGAATCGTAAGAAGTGTCATTTGCTTAGCAATGGAACGGTTTCAGAAGACTTCCGAATGCTTCTGGAGTCTGGACGCTTCTTTTCGTCCAATGGAAAGTGCTATAAGTCTCCATTAGTGCAGCCGTTTATAATAATGCATTTGTAGCATTCAAGAAGATTCACCCTAATGGGGTTGAACACATATAGTCCTTTGGATATAGTGGTTGCTGATAATCAGTGCGAGGTTTATTCTTTTTACTGTTGTAATTTTCGAGCTTTACGTTCTCCGATGATTTTTTACTTTTGCAGTTCATTCCACTTATAACATCTGGACGCAGGAACGATAAATTTATTCCCCTCTTTGTCAAACTTCTACGAACGTCCACGAACTTAAATCTATTAAGTTATATACTTTGTTTAAGATGTCAATGCTTTACTAAAGTTTATTAAAAGTAAGAATGGTAACTTAACATAAATAACTTATTTTAAATAATAATACTAATTAATTACAAACTTATATATAATTAAATGATGCATTAAGTTTATGCCGACGATTCAGCATTAGTTGCTTGTGAAGTTGCTTCACTTGCTTTTGGATCTTCAGTTTCTCCACAGACACAGCATGGGCATTTCTCTTTAAGAGCGACCCGATATTTTGGATGACTATATGGAATGGGAGATACATTTTTTTATTGACTGGAATGTTGCTTCGTAGAATTGATTAAAGTAATTATGTACCTTATTCCATACACTATCGGATTGTAAGAAGAACCCGATTTAGCAAATACTGCACCCCAAATGGTTAGTGTTGGTGTAAGGGCATCCGAACCGAAAAATCCCATCCAGTTCAGGATTCCATATGGAGTCCATGCAAAGAACCATAGTGAAATTGTGACCAAAGCAATTTTAGCTAGTTTGCCCTCAGCGCTCTTCTCGGAATCTTCCGAAGAGCGCAATGATTTGACATTCATTTTCTTGGCTTGTTCTCGCATAGCGGCTTCGTGAGCTGCAACAGCCTTTGAAAATAAAAAGCAATACGTATACAAATTGATATCTTCTGTTAAGGTTAAGTTATAGAATTAAAAAAAAAAACTAGGCCTTGACAAAGTGGGCAATTTTTCAGCTAGTTTCATTTAAAAAGGCTTTAGTGAACTATTTCTAAACATGTCTTAATTAATGTATCAGCCATTGTTCTGACAAAATAATTTTTTCGTGAAATCTTGTTTCAAGCGTTAAGAATTGATGCGTTTTAACCTTTAAAGAATTTTGTATTTGTAGCTTGAAAAAAGTAAATTGAAGGTTAAAGCACTTCTATTAAAGTCATTTTTTCACTATCCTCGCGCGAACTCAAACTTTGTCAATCTATACTAAACATTATTCTTCAAGTTTTTAATATAGAAAGTCGTACTTACCGCGATAATAAACCAATAGGAATAACAAATGGTGAATAAAGGAAGAATGTATACAAAAATTGTATAAAATATTAAATAGCTTTTTGGATTCCAGTCTTGTTCGAGATAATCTAAGCCACAGGATGTTAGATTTCCCTCGGGAACGTATCTTTAAAATTAATAAACAATATAACAAATTGCTTAGTAAATTTTAAATTTTTAAAATAAAACTTTTACCTGTTCCATCCCATCATCGGCGCAATAGTCCAAAAAGTTGCCATTGTCCATATCAGTACAATTTTAATCACAGCTAGTTTAATAGTCATTGGACGTCCAGAAACTCCCTTGACAATAACTTCATATCGGTCAAGAGCTATCATACTCATTGACCAAATTGAATTAGCACCAAAAACAGAGCCCAACATCGCATACATGTCGCACATGAACGGTCCCAAGACCCATGTTTCAAAGAATAGGTTTATAGCCATCATTGGACAATTCGAAGCCATCATACAAAAGTCCGAAAACGCCAAATTCAAAACCAATAAGTTGGCTGGTGTCCTCAAGGACTTTGTTGTCGAAAATATATACACAACCAATCCATTACCAACAAACGACAGACAACCCATAACTCCCAAGAATATTCCAAGAAGTCTCGTCATCAAGGGATCCACTGGTGGAAATTTATTCCAGTATGGATGGATCAGATGCGCCATATCCGGTGTAACCTAAAATTAAAAGAATTTATGCTCATACATTTCGGGAACTCACAATATCATGTAAAAATTTCTACTTGCCTTGTCAGTAACGGACCCGTTTTGCAGGGCTGAGAAGTGTGGCCCAATAAATTGATAGCTGTCAGTGGACAAAATATCAAAGGCTTGAATTAAATTCACTATTTGAGCTCAAAAGCAAAACAAACCTATCCATTTTGCAGGACGATTCTTAAACTTATTCTGTAAGCTAAAAAAAAGTCCTTCGATATCAGTGTCAGAGCCCTCTATACACGAGTAGGGTGCTCCTCGGCTGTCAGCGATTCGCGAATGATCTGCAAGAAAACCATTTGAGGCACGGATTTTTATACCATGCATTAATTAAATTACAAGCATGTTAGCAAACTTTTTTATCGGCTTTTCTTTGCAATCGCTTTATTTGTTAACACATCGCACGAACAAAAAAAAAATATAATAATTACTATTGCATGCATTGCTTTATTTTCATCTAGTTTCGTTTGTTGGGGTAAAATGCCACTACATATTTGGTAAAATTGCCATGATACACCCACCGTATACTGTGGTACCAAATGCAAGAAATCTCGGCGAAAATTAGAATTTCGATGATTTATTTTTTTATTTTTAGAAATAATATAGATAACGTCTAAAATGTTGTTGACGTGGTCCTGGTCATAGGAGCATTCGAAACTATGGAAGTGATGAAGACGGCGACGCGACGGCCAGGATGGCAGGATGGGTTTGGCTGTTAATGAAGATAAAACAAAGTATAAACAGTCCTTGGGCACAGAACATCAAGTCAATAGGCTTGGACAAAACATCATGAGGGACAGATAAAACTTTGAAGTAGTAAAATACTTTGTCTATTTGGGTTCCGCTATAACATCTCAAAATAATCAGTCGCTCTTTCTTCGGGTTTAGAAGGAGTTTTAAAGTTCTCTCTCAAAGGACCAAAGAAACACTGTAGAAGACCCTAACCATCCCAGTCCTGCTGTTTGGAGCGGGCAGAAATGTGGACCTGGCTGGGTTGCTTTGAGATAAAGATTCTTTGGGTGATATTCGGTGCGAATACGCACCAACCCGCCGAGTCTTTATTTCCGTGCACGAAGAAATAGAAAAAGGAAATTAATTCACAAGCCCAAATGTGAGACTTTTAGTCCAAACTAAATAGCTTGTGCATGAAAAGCATGCATTTTGGGCGTGCCTTACGCCCACCTTTCATAGAAGAACAAAAAAAATAGTTTTAAAAATTTAAGGTAACAATAATAAATTTTAACCAGTTTTTTTTGGTGGTTGTGTAAAAAATATATTTTTAAATTTTTTTTATGTACATTTTTTAAAAATATACGCCCATTTTTAAGGGCGTAGGTAATAATTATAAAATGCCTTTATTCTGGTAAGATTGTTAAAAAACTACTCGATTAATCTGTAGTTGTACACATATGCTTAAAAATTGACAAACGACCAAGACTCAGTTAGTGTTTTATAATTTTTGTTTCAATATTGTAAGACACACCTACTCTTAAGGGGCGGCGTTTCCGTTAAAAGTCTCAATCTGCGTTAATTTTTAATCTTAACTTATTTATCGGTTACAGTTTTGAAGCAAGAACATACAAATTTTGTGTTTTGTTTTCCTTTGTTACGTGTGGTTCAAGAATTATTATTGTTAAATACACCCATCATCATCCCTTTTTTCAATGAAACTCTAATTTTTTAAAATTCAATTTACGCCCTGTTTTGTTCTAATCGAGCTGCAATCTTAAAATTGAATGTCACTAAGCTCATAGTAATGGTTTTGTCTTGGACAAAAAGACTAAAGCTTTGGGAGCCTTTTTTTATTGCCTATCTGATAAAAAGGAATTTTGTTTTTGGAACTGGACAGCGGCTATATGCGGGGGCGAACGCATACGCATAGTAAAAATAGGCAATAGGGTATTCGACATAGTTCGTTGCAAACATGCTGTAGCTGTCACTTATGTTATTGTTTGTATTTGAAAAGCTTTTAAGAAAACTATTAAAATAAACAAAAAATGATTTTTTTTTAATTTTTGGAGGCTAACTAGCTTTTAATGTTTAATTTCATTAAAGCATGTTTTACCAATGGGTTGAGCCAGAATCTAGGTATCGGAGATACCATAATATAGCTCTTTAATTTATTATTAGGGAGTAGATTGCATAAAATTTGAATACTTTGAAGAATCTTTGATTTTTTTATATTTTCCCCAATAAATTTGATACACTGTGAGAAATATTTTTTGCAAGATGTCAATGCTATATTTTATTTTGTTTAAAGTAAGAATGGGAATTTAATATACTTAACTTAATTTTTTACAATAAAACAAGTTGAAAACCAAGCATTTTGGCTTTTCACTTATGCCGATGATTCCGCATTTGTTGCTGTTGAAGTTGCTTCACTTGCTTTTGGATCTTCCGTTTCTCCGCAGATACAGCATGGACATTTCTCTTTCAGAGCCACCCGGTATTTCGGATGACTATTCAATTAAAATACAATTCATGAATTTAAAACTCCGACTTAGTATTTTAAATAGGTTACAATTTACCTTATGCCATATACTATTGGATTGTAAGATGAACCCGCTTTAGCAAATACTGCACCCCAAATGGTCATGGTTGGAGTTAGGGCATCCGATCCGAAAAATCCCATCCAATTCAGGATTCCATATGGAGTCCATGCAAAGAACCATAGTGAAATTGTGACCAAGGCAATTTTAGCTAGTTTGCCCTCAGCGCTCTTCTCGGAATCTTCTGAAGAACGCAATGATTTGACATTCATTTTTTTGGCTTGTTCTCGCATAGCGGCTTCGTGAGCTGCAACAGCCTTTAAGAAATTAATAAAAATAAAAATAAATACTCGCACAGGTATCAATTAGTAAAAAGTGATTTCTAAAAATATTTTTCTTCTAGGACCATTCGCAATTTTAATTTAAGAACACTTTAAAACTTTCACTGACACACTGTACCTACTGAGGGCATTTTTTAAGTTAAAAATGCAACAATAAAATTCAAATTAAGTTTTTAAAGTGTTACTTACCGCAATAATGAACCAATAAGAGTAACAAATGACGAACAAAGGAAGAAGGTATACAAAAATTGTATAAAATATTAAATAGCTTTTTGGATTCCAGTCCTGTTCGAGATAATCTAAGCCACAGGATGTTAGATTTCCCTCGGGTACATATCTTAAAAAAAAAACATCATAGCCGTCAAAGACTTAGAAAAAAGTTAAAACAATTACCTGCTCCATCCCATCATCGGCGCAATAGTCCAAAAAGTTGCCATTGTCCATATAAGCACAATTTTAATCACAGCTAGTTTAATAGTCATTGGACGTCCAGAAACTCCCTTGACAATAACTTCATATCGGTCAAGAGCTATCATACTCATTGACCAAATTGAATTAGCACCAAAAACAGAGCCCAACATCGCATACATGTCGCACATGAACGGTCCCAAGACCCATGTTTCAAAGAATAGGTTTATAGCCATCATTGGACAATTCGAAGCCATCATACAAAAGTCCGAAAACGCCAAATTCAAAACCAATAAGTTGGCTGGTGTCCTCAAGGACTTTGTTGTCGAAAATATATACACAACCAATCCATTACCAACAAACGACAGACAACCCATAACTCCCAAGAAAGTTCCAAGGAGTTTTGTCATTAAGGGATCCACCGGTGGAAATTTGTTCCAATACGGGTGAATGAGGTGCGCCATATCAGGTGTAACCTGAAAACAAGGCATTGCACAGTAAAAAAAAATATCACAAATTTAAGGTAACTTGCTTTGTCAGTTAGTGAGCCGTTTGTCAAGGCTAAGAAGTGCGGCCCAATATATTGCAAGCTGAATATCCCAAGGATTAAAAAAAGTTAGTTCAACGTTTAAATTCTTTAATAAGTTGAGGTACCTTTCCATTTTGCAGAAATATTGTTGAATTTATAAAAAATAAAAAAATAATTTATATTGTTGAATTTATATTCAAGTTTAATATAAGTTCTTCGGCGTCCGTGTCCGTGCACTCTATTCACACGAATAGGGTGCCCCTTCGACTGTGAGCGATTCGCAAATGATCTGCAAGAATCCGATTCCAGCGCCGATTCTTATACCTTTCAGTAATTAAATTACAATCTTTTGCATAACTTTTTTTCTTGTCAATCGCTTTAAAAAAAAACAATATTGGCAATTAGTTTTCGATACTATCGTCTGTTGCAATCAAAATTTTACTTCATTGAAGCAATGGCGCGTGTACTATGGCACCAAATGACGAAAATCCTGGCGAAAATCAAAACTTCATCAAAATTATCGGGCATGTTGTGCATATACATTTAAACATACATTTGGCATCTATATTTCAAACTAAAATGCTAGATGTTCGTTAACTTAAAAAAAAAAAATCTCGACCTTCAAATTGGTAAATATCGTATTAAAAATAAAAGGAAAAAATAAAAGTTAAAAAAATCGAGTACACCGAGAGATTTGATTTTATTAAAATTTGTTTCTTAAGTTGCTTTAAGTTTCGAAAGAACTGCACTGCTTTCACATTAAAAAAACAGAGAATACAAAAAAATGTGGGCAAAATAGTTTTTTTTTTGGCTCAAAAAAATATTCATTTGGGGCCACTGTGCACGTTGGCTAGCCGCACTGACATGGCTTCAAATGTTTATTTTCAAAATGTTTCAATGTTTTCAGATGTTAAATATATTGGGAAAAATCAAAAGCCGCTTATGAATGATACATATGTATATAAAAAAAATGTCACCCTCTAACTATCCACCCCTTCCTTTTAATATCATTATGAACTCATGTGTTCAATAAATTAGTTTTGTAGCATGGTAATTAGTATTTAGTTATGCTTTCCGTTGGCAGTTGAGAACTTGTAGCCTCTCAGAAAACTCAAGTTTAAGTTTATGAAGTTTTGTAAAATTTGTTTTTTATAAATCCATTTTTTGAATTTATTTTTTAAATCAAAATGTTATATAAGACTTAGAGTCCATATATCTTTTCGGGTGTGAATGATGACAAAGCAAGACAGGTCCTTGGAGTATATTCTATGAACATGAGTACTGAAGTAGCAATGTGCTTGTTAATTACTTATGCGATATAAGCTACTACAAGCCTGCTCGAAAAATTCGACAACTAATACTTTGCAGTGTATCCTTCAAGCAGAAGTTTCAATGTAAAGTTTCTTTGTTCAGGAGCTATTTCATATCAGGACATATCGGGCGACAAAAAATTTCGCTATCATAATTGTTTAAGTCCTACTTTCCCACAACGATAGCCAGCAAGAGCATTCTACTTTATTTTTAAAATCCATCAAGGACCCATTAGAAAATACGAATTAAAAATGTTGAAAGAAAATTTAAAGAAAATTAATTTTTTTCGTTTTTAATTTTCTATCAAGTAGGCCGCACTGGCCACATACTCTATGAGTAACTAGTTAGTATACCTATCAAACTATTAAGCAATGGGTTAAGTACTCTGTCCTATGCCTTTTTTGGAAAGATTTTGAATTTTGACACTTTTAAGCTTGAAGACATTAGATGTTGAAGAGTTTCGTCCTTCCAAACAATCTCATTTTATCGAATGCTAAACCTTCAATCACATTTTTTTATTGTAATTACCAAGTAAAGACAGATTTTATTAAAAAATCTTTCACATTAATTGTCATCTGTTAGGCATTTTGTAGTCTTCCATAGGCTTAGAAGCAGTACTTGAGTATTATTTAACCATTTTTTGAATCTTCTCAGAACGTGTCCTTTAAATGCAGCCGTTCCGCTTACTTGCTTTGGTGCAAAGCGTGTTGGCAAAAATTCGAACAATACAATATTAGTACTTAGGAAGGATCTCTAAAAATATTGAATACTCACGAATTCAGTGTTCCAAATACAATCACACTGAGTTACGGGTGGCACTGGTACATTGGATGTAGCGCTTGGTTGCTAACCTAGAGTTGAGTGTTCGAGCCCCATCATGAGCAGCAATTTTTTAATATTCTGCCAGCTTCAACTGGACGCCAATCGTGGGATTTTCGTGAGATAAATATATCACCTAGTTTTCAATCCATTGTACCAACAAAAATTCTTTCCTATCTCTATATTCCTTCAAACTAATGTTGTGCAATTTGCATTTAAAAGACCTTGGGTCTTACAACAGGCATATATTAAAAGTTTATTGTAAAGAAGGGTTGGTTTACTTTTACTGCAAAAAACAAAATGGAAACTCGAGTATCTAATAGAAGCAGCATCTGCAAAACCTGTCCCAAGAGAATGTGCAGGATGAATTAGAACAGCTCACAGTGCAATGGTAAGGAATATTAAAATTTAGTATTTGTCATTCATCAAAGAAAAAATCAGTTGATTATGACGTCAGACGACAAAGTCAGCATACCTTACATATACATACGGTTCTATGGGAGATACCGTTATAAGACCATTCCTAAAAAAATTTCAAAAAGAGAATGATAGAATTTGCATAAGAAAAAATTAGTTTGAGAAAAATAAACTTTTCATGAAAAATTATATGCTTTAGAAATAAAATTCCTTTTGCAAAAACCCTCTGTATAGTAACATTAATTTACTGGGCACCAATTTTGAAGAAACTCGGTCCAGCCTTCAGGATAAAGCCGCCGGCGCCGTTACAGACAGGCAAATGGACAGAATTTGGACAGAATTTTTGAAGTCCCTATTATTAGGTCTGTTTGATGTTCCCTGCCCCAGTGCGCACTGGGGAATGTCAGTGCAATTCGTTCAACTTTCAAAAAACTGCATAGCTGCTCGGGTTTTGATTTAACATCGAACAGCTCAGTGCAACATAATCAATTTTCCTGGGAGCATCATCAGAAAGCGTATATTTTGGCATTTTGACTATAAACATTTGAATAAATTACAAAATAATCTACAAATTTGTTTAATATTTACCGGATGTAGTAGGTATACATCAAATTATTTCTTCTCTAAAATTGAACTTCTGCCAACAGATGATTTAAATTTAGACAGCTCTGATTTCTTACCCCAAGTAAAAACCTGGGGCGCATGAAAGCGTATTCAGTGCACCAGGGTGCCCCAGTGTCGACATCAAACAGACCTATTGTACATTTATGTAATGTCATGTTTGATTGTCATTTTTTACGAATGTACAACTTCATTTTTTGCAAGTAAAAATTTAGAAATAAGCACAAACTGTGTTTATGGCGTTTTGTTCCCTTACCATTTTGAACATTTTGGAAACCCCTTAACAGTATTTTTTCAGTATCAAGAGAACGTTAAATATTATTTTTATTTAAAAGCTTTGAATTGATTATGGACTGCATCTGCGTATCGTACAAGTTTGTCGAACGCAAATATGAAATTTTATACGAGTAACGGGTTTTAAAGAAATCTATACACAAAAATAAAAATGAAGTGTCTGTTTGTAATAAAATGCGTATGAAAGTACATACGGTACTTGGAACAAAAACGCAATTTTTAAAATTTTTGTCTGTCTGTAAGTCTGTCTGTCTGTCTGTTTGTTTGTTCCGCCTAATCTCGGAAACGGCTTAACCGATTTTGACGGGATTTTCACAGGCATATAGCTGATAAGCCGAATTAACTTAAAATTACACAATACACATAAATAAAAAGTGTAAAATATCAGCTATTTACTAAATACATAATGAAAGAATTATTATTTTCAATACATTGATGAATTTTGGCGAAATGAAGTTCCCGGGTCAGCTAGTTAGAAATAAAATCTGACAGCTGGTGTTCTAGTTTTCGGAACTCGAGGATTACAATGGTCTCTTCAGTCTTGACTAAAGTAAACAATCTTCACAAGTTCCTTTGATAGAAGTTAATCGCCTTATAAGTTACATTCTTAATTAGCTTCATTGAATTGAAGTGCTTGAAATTTCGCAGCCAGTTGTGCAAAAGTGGTTCAATCTCATATCAAAATTTAAAAACAATTTCCCTCGTTCAAGTTTGCATAATCAATAGTGGTTTGAGAGCTAACTCTCTGATTTCCACTGATTAAATAAAGTTGACCCACGGATCAGGCATTTAAAAACTAATTTTACTGCAAAGACACTTTACTGGCCATAAAGCTCTTAAAAAATATAACGTTAAGCAATCGGTCATTTTTAAAGCTTTCCATATTAAATCGTTTGTCTATTTCACAATGTCATAACAACTTTTCAACAATACATCTAAGAAAACTTAATTGAAAAAATACAACACCCCTTGAGCTCTGACACTGGGCTGGATTTTATTGTAATTATTATATATGTATGTATTGATAATGTATTAGAGAAAAAATGTTTGACTTTACCGCCACACCAAGGTCTGGTATAGTGTATACCCGGGTGTAATTTATTGGAAACATAATTTTTTAATGTTTTAACCGTAGTTTATGTTGCGAAACTGGAAAAATATAATCCAAAAAGACTGAGATATTCTTTCTATACAAAGTTGTATAATGTCTTGTCATTGTCTTCGCATATTTAAGCACGGGATTATGTCACTTGCTGTGAATGTTTACACGCATAGTTAACCGATTTAATTGTTGGTAAAATAACAGAAATAAAAACAAGGGTGAAGTAGGCGTATCTCAGTACCAGAGAAATTTAATATAAATTGAAACTTAAAATATGTAAGACTTTTAATACTTCCCTATAAGATGTTGCTGCTGTAACGTCCGACGTCGGCCATTTTCTCTTCCTTTTCAGATTCTTCGTTTTATGTGAACGTCTCTGTTTAACTCATCTAATGTTAATTTGTATCTATGGAAATGGACATTCACATTATAGTTTAGTCGACAGGTACTTGTTGCAATAATATTTCTTTTAACAATATAAGCAGTGTTACCACGGGGACTCATATGAGCCAAAAGGACTCATTTTTTTCAGGTTGACTCAGGGACTCATCTTTTTAAGATTTGGCTCATTTTTTAAGTAACAAAATAACCAGGGTATTATGGTCAATTTGCAAGTTCAAAGCTTTTTATATCAATTTTCAGAACAAAAAATAATATTTAAACATTGATGCATAGTGCGAACTACGCTTCCTTTTACTTTCTTAGACACTTTGATATAAAAAATTGAAACGTTAAAACACAAACAACAACTACTATTACTTTGATTCGTTTATAGAGGCGCATTTATTGTTGGTTTATGAAATAATTTCAAAAGGACTCATTTATTTCCAAAATGACTCATTTTTTAGCCTCTGGGACTCATACAAATTTTAACCTGCGGTAACACTGAATATAAGCCCGAATTCGAAATTACTTTAGGATAAAACAATTATTAAGGCGAAACAAATAAACCGCGTTACTTTGAATTATTTCGAATCCAATATCTATAAATTAAAAACAAGGAAAACGATTGTAAACAAAAAGATGTGCAACCGGCACCGCGCAAAAAAAATTTCGTTTATGACGGAATGTCAAAACAAACAAGAGAGAGAACTGATAACACGAAATATTGCAACAACAACTGCAATGATATATGCAGTCTCACCGGCTAGTCAGCAAGGGGGATTCGTCGAATAAAAAATAAAATGCACGACTGGGTCGCACGAACTTGCTCTTATGATAAGCAATTGCGTAGTGGCTGCATATATGGATATTAAAAAAAATTAAATAATTTCGAAAATTCTTTTATTTTTTAAATTAGTTTAAGAGTTTTCTCGGGAAAACTAAGTATGCAATAAAATTTCAAAGCTATACTTCAATCTAGGAAAAAAAATATTGAAAATCGTTGGACCAGTTTTTTTTTAAAAAGGTTATTTTTGAAAAACTTTTTCAAAAAATATTTTGAAATTTATTTGAGTATGCAAATATATGGCAATCCGTAGTTTACATTTGAAAAATAATTTAAAAAAAAAATCAATGTACCCGTTTCCAACATATTTCGAAAACCAAAAATTTTTTTGAAAAAATTATAAAAAATCAAAAAAAAAAAGTTTTTGAAAATTTTAAAATGCCATATTAATAAAATTATGAATGACTTTATGTGGTCAAAATTTTATTGAAATCGAATGTATAGTTTACGAAAAATATTGATTTGAAAATACTGGTTTTATGAGAGGTACCGTTATTAGACAAATTTTGAAAAAAAATTTCAAACCAAAAGATAGATTTTCTTGCAAAAATAGCATTCTGAAAGTTTTATCAAAATCGTTAGAGCCGTTTTTGAGAAAATCAATTTTTGTCTTCAAGATTGTATGGCAGGTGCCGTTATTTTTGGACCTAGAGCAAAAATAAAAAATTTGTTCCGAGGGACGGCCAAATAAATCCTAAATACCAAATTTGAAGCAAATCGGCCCATCCGTTCAGCCTCCAGAGGCGCGAACAGACATACAGACAGACAGACAGACAGACAGACAGACGGACGGAATTCCCAGACCCACTTTTTTCGACTTCTCCATCATCGTAATGTCATGTGTGATTGTTATCTCAAATTTTTTTTTCTGCACGAATCCATAACTTGCCTTATAGTACCTATAATCGCAAGTAAAAAAGGTATTTAGTCAAAGCGATCGTGTGTAGTTATATTTTATTGTAGGAATTAAAAGAGATGCTCGAATGAAAAGAATATTCGATTGAATAAACGGGGAGTGGAGCGTAAATATAAGTGTATTTATGTTACAGGGTGGGCGCCAGGAAACTTTTATGGTAGTTTGCCTTACCAATATAAATCTGAAAAATGTCTTCAATTGTAAAGAATTGAATTACAGAATTATTATTCCCAATGGGAAGTTGAATTATTTTATTGACCGGTAGTTAATGGTCTGGGAAACCTTGGCAGAAGGCCTGGACGAAAACCCAGAGTCTTTTCAACAAAAAGAAAAGCAAGAACAATAGTTTTTCGAGGTTAGCAGAAGGCTAATTCTCGAAAATAAAAAAAAATAGGAGCAAATAAAAAAAGCAAACAATGGTTTGTGCCAAATGGACACAAAGAAAGGTCACAATGGTAATGGAAAGTTATAGGGTCAAAAACAAAGGTCATGGGTCCCACAATCTTGGGAGAAAAACGAACATTCAGCGAAGGTCTACTTTACGGGTATATAAATTTGTTTGCCCCACATAGGGTCACAAACAAAACGAATTAAAAAACCAAATCAAACAATTAACAAGCTAAAATTTCTGGACACCACCAGGCACAGAAATACTTAGCTTTTCTCAAAATAAATCTCCAACAACGATATTCTTCTCAAACGCTTCCAAGAGTTTCCTTAACGATTCTTTTTCTACAACTCCAAATATTTCTTCTCAATTTCGATACCACAAATAGTTTTTCACTTCTCTTTTTTTCCAAATTTCAAAAATGTCTTCCTTTTTCTATCAAATCCAAAATTGAATTGTCATCCAAAATGGAGGCTTGGCTTGTCCACTTCGCCCCGACCATATAGCCATCCTCTTCGGATCTTTTGCGTGGTGGTGTTCTTGTCTCAGTCATGCAGCAGCATCTCGCCCATGTATGCAGAGACGTGCGACTGAGAGCGGTGATACAACCATTGCACGCGATCCTATGCGTTGAGGATGCGATCCTCGTAGGCTCAGTGGACGTGTTCAGCCGTATAATGTCAATTATATTTTATTTCAAAAGGCAAGTGAAAAACTAGTACACAACGCGCAAAGTCCCCAGCCCAAACCGGCCCAAACTAATTACTTTGAGGAGAATATTTTTGTTGGAGAGAATCCTAACCATTTTCCAACTAAAATGGTGGGAATTATAAACAAGAATAATCTTAATTCCATAGACCTTCGCGCAGATAATATTTACAGAGAAAAACACATCATTGCTATCTTTCTTTGATATCAGACACTTTACGGTGGGCACTCGGCCATTCTACATTTACGGTGGTGTGACTATAATTCACACTTTGTTGTGTTGTTGTGGGCTCGTTGGAAAGCTTGTCAATTGTTAGCTTCCTCGCTTTCTTTACTATGCGTGCGAGTCTCCAGCCCGTCCGCTGGCTCAACACGATAGACTGATGCGTGTGAGTCTCCAGCTCATCCGCTGGCTCAGCACGTTTAAATTAGAATACGTTGCGGGCAAGTCTCCAGCTCGTCCGCTGGCTCAACCCGATGGAAAATAACCTGCTTTGTTATCCTCTCTGAGTCACTCTCAAAACTCCCAGAGGACAACGGACTCAAAATGTGGGTCAGAAAAGGAATGGTTGGGATGGAGCGGAAACAAATATTGAGAGTTCAACCGTGCCAAAAGCGCACGATCTGACAAGGTTTTAAGAACCAAAAGAATGATTTTTGTTGCGGTAAATTTTACCGAAACATACTTTTAGGTGGAAAAAGGTCAAAAGTTAATGAAATTTAAAGGTTTTGTTCAAGGATAGTAAACTAACATTTTGCTAAGCTCTTGACCTCGAGGGCCCTGTGATAAAAGAGGGAGGGGGGGAATTGGAATTTTTCCGAGGTTGCTCCGGTTTTCCCTCAATAACATTTTTTCCTTACGTCCTATGGCAAACATAACGTAAAGAAAAAAAGTTATTGAAGGAAAACCGGAGCAACGTAGACAAAATTGGCAGTTTCCCCCCTCCCTCTTTTAGCCCTCGAGGTCAAAAACTTAGCAAAATGTTTGTTAACTATCCCGGAACGAAATTTCCAAGTTTCATTAACTTTTGAAATTTTCCACCTCCTAAACCTTTTTTCGACCTGTCGACTGGATCAAGTATGATCAAGTTTCCTAGTAACATCCGAAGATCTCAAGTAAGAACGTTATATGCCCGTCCGCCCAGCCGATTTGGATTTTTTGTAACTCACTATTGAATGCCATCAGCCATTTTCTGGCATTCAGTTCCATAAATCGTCCATTAAAGAAATTTCTTAATAATAGTTAAATAATAAGCAATAAAGCAATAAAGCAAATTCAAAGCTCGAACATTGGGCTCGACACTTCGACAGTCTCTGTAACTATAGATATGCATCAAGCACTCGAAACATCTGATCCACGAATGAAGAGATGAAAGGCCAAACCTTTAATTATCCATGTTTGGTTTGCTGTCCGATCTTCTACAGAAGGTTAGTTCATTTGCGAAGGTTTAGCTCCACAGATATATAACAATTTTGAGCTACATTTGTCCCGCTCAATGTATTTACTGCACTACCATCAATCATTGTCATGAGCATTGTGAATTTTATATACTCGTAAATGTTTCTGCCATCAATATTAATTTCGAAAGGTTCAAGAAGTTCAATAATCTCCTCGATGCTCGTACGGAATAAGTGAACTATTTTTTTTTCTGGAATACTAATTTCATAGGCTGACAGAAATAAGTGGAACATGGTCGGAAATTTGACAGGTAACAAGTTATCTCAAGAATGGCTTTTGAAGTTTTGTTTAACAGCAATTAAATGTTGGCTTCAGCAACAGTTTTCGATACAGCAGCAATTTCAGGCAATAGTTCAGCTTTATATTTTTGTAATTTATAATAACTTGGGAAAAATTCTTTGTGGACACCGTTGACTACAGAACGTAGAAGAACGTACTTCCTCTTAGACAAACCCATATCAAAGAGCAATGCTAAGCTTTGCTGCATAGTTTAAGAACTTTCCGATGCTTGAGGAGAATCCGAACTACGTCAATGGTTGACTTGCATTAATTGTGTCACTCACACGATAAATACATTACTTATTAACGGCAAATTAAAATTTAGCCATCGCTCTTCGAAGGTTACCTAACCATAACCGATTGTTCTGTTGCAGATTTTTATCGTACTAAGAAAGGACATTTTCTTTGTTTCTGTTCCTTCCTTTTCTTAATATAGTCCCTAACAAAATGAGCAAAAAGAATGTGTATGTCCGTTTATCAGAGTGTTTGGTAAGATGTTTGCTCGCGAAAATTTGTCCGTAAGGCTAATTACCCGCTTATTGGAGCTGTCCGCAACTAATTCCTTTACTGTACATTCATAACTGTAACTGTTTTATTTCTAAGGCATAGTTAAGTATAATATCATATTTTCTTGAATAATATAATGTAATAATGCGAATATTGCAGTTTTGATGGGAATAAGATATTTAGGTGTGAAATGTTCTTTTAGTTGGAAACAGGTTGTTCTAAATTTTGATACGAATATTTGAATACAAAAAAATCTTTTATAATTATTGTTGGCTTAAAAACACTTAATAATAGCTATGTACAAATATAATAAAGGCCAATCGAAACGTTAGGAAACTTTAAGAAACGAATATATTCATTCTTATCCAAACAAGCAGGATGGTGGTACGCAAGTATCACTGTCAGGTCCCACATTGTTTTTCTTCTTCATTTAATAACTTTGGCATTTTATTATTGGACCCTATCTGTATTTATATAATCCTCGTTTAAACAAAGTATTTTTATTTTGCAATATTGCACTGCTCTCAACGATCAAAAAGAAACATATTTTGAATACACCAATACCGTATAAGATTAAAATATCTTTTTCGATAAAAAATGTAAGTCTGCTTGTTTAATTTTACAAAGTCAGAGACGTCTAAGAACTTATTTACATTTTAATCACAGTATAAAACATAATATTATTACCAGAACACTGAACGAAACACATATCAATCCGAATTAAATTGTTTTCATTGATTGATTTACTATTATACCCTCATATTTAATAAATAAAATCGAAGCTTATTAAGGCTTAAGAATTTATAAGTCTATTAAAAGCTTAAAAAATCACACACACATACATTTCGGTAGGAAAAAAATTCTATGGAAACTCTTTGCAAAGTATAGGTGTAAATAATCTATAATATATGAACTTGAGACGAACAAGACGTTAAGATACTTATTCGTATAGTGTTGACATTTATGTACATATAAATCTACACAACCGAATCATGAGCTCTGTTATATTAGTTATAGCTTTGCAGTTCGCTGCTTTTCCAACAAGCAACAAGAGAAATTTGTAAAACAAATATCAATAAGATTAAATAACTTTCCTTTCTTTTCCTTGCTGTATTTTTTTGCAATTATCATCATACTTATATAGGGTTCTCCAATAAGAGGTGTTATTTTGAATAGGCCGCTATTTCGGTAGTTGTCACTTTGACATTTGACAAGTAGAAACTATGCCATTGATGAAAATGGAAAGATACATGCTTTAGAAACGCATTGAAATTAATAAAATTCACAAATAACACCTCTTATTGGAAAAGTAAGAGTGTTTGTTTGTACCGCTTTCACGCCTAAGCCACTAAACCGTTTTTAAAATTCTTTCTTTAATGGAAAGCTACACTATCTGTGAGTAACATAGGCTATACATATTTTTTGGTATTTTACATTGCTGCAACCAAGATTTAGTTGCAGGAACACGGAACGTCAATTTTCCGTTTATGTCATAAGACAGTGGAACAGTTTACTCTCTGTTATCAGAAGACTTCGCAGCACCACGCAGTTTGAGGCAGTTTTGTTGGCATTACGTTAGTTAAATAAATATCATATTATGTATTATAAAAAAAATAGGTAGAGTAGAATAATAGTACCTAGAATAGTAGGTACCTACTTTTATAAAATGAAATCCTTAATTTGTAGTTTGTCATATATGAAAACAAATTAAATACTGAATGTTAATTGATTTTATACATACAATTGTTAATACGAAATTTTCAACTTTTACTATTAATTGTAGGCTTCGTAGCCCATTGTAAAAGATTCTTTAGAAATAATTGGAATGTCTTATCTGTTTGACTATATTAAAGAATATAAAAGTTATGTTGAAGCTCATCTTTCTCGAAAACGACTCAAACCATTTTGATTAGTTTAGATTTTTAGGTATGACCGTATGATAGATAGATAGATAGATAGATAGTTTTATTCATAATGTTAAAAAAGTTTCTTTACATTTCATTACATAATTGAATAAAGTAGGACATGGCATTACTGCCGTCTGCCCGAGTGACTTCTTTAATATTTGCTTTTACTTAATATTTTTACGATTATAAAAGATAATTGTTAGTTTTTTGAGTATTTACATACATGGTTTTTGTATAATTTCAGTTTACAAACATGAATTTATTGAAAGAATTGAACTTTTAGTTTAGTTAAAACGAATTTGATTAAACAAAAAAATGGCTTTTAGTTTAGCAAAAACGGAATGTAGTTGTTTTTTTTTTTTTTTTTTTTTTAATGCAACTTTTAGTTTAGTTAAAACGGAATTTAAATGTATTTTTGATTTAAAAAAAAAGCTTTCTAAATATAAAATAAATATAAATTAAGTATAAATTTAATTGAAGTTTAAAAAAGTTCATTTATGATTCTGCTTCTGTAGGAAGTCGCTTCTGAAGTGAATTGATATAGCCATAACCAGTCTTCTCCATTTAGAATAAGTTTAATGTCTTCATATTGCAGGTAATTTTTGTCGTACACAACTCTCCTAATCTCCATCAACATTGGACATATTGCAATAAAATGGTAAATGTCCTCCACTACTCGCATATTGCAAAGAGAGCAAATACCTTCCAAATCATTCCTGTGCGGCATATAATTGAGTTTTAATAGTTCTCCCCTTGCTTTGAAAATACTGCTTATCATTTTTATTGGATAGTCCACGTTGAAGTAATTTTTTTCATTTAAATTGTAATTAAGCTTGTTATATAATGTTCTTACGTTTGATGATCTTGCTTGTTCTATGAATGCATATCTCTCGTTTTCATCGATGCTTTGAATTATTTCATAAAGAGCCGTTTTCCAGTGTTTTGCATCTGCATCGACTAAGTCTAGATTCCATCCACAATTAGCTGCATGATCAACCCAATCTTTGTAAAACAGCGATTTTCGACGTACGGCCTGCATAAACACGAGCTTCGGCAATCTCGTATCCTCCATCTTTATTACTCGCACCAAGTAATCAGCATTTAACTTCAGTGTGGAAACGAAAAGCGTTGGAAGTCCTGTTTCCAAGTAGTACATGTATTTTGGCGTATTCACCGGTAAAAGAAAAATGTTCCTTAAGAAAAAACGCAACAACTTCTCCACTATGACCGTATGACCTTATTGCTAAGAACGGTACCTTCCATAGGGTGGTTTTTTTTTGCTTTCGGCTTTTTCGAAAACGGTTTTACCGATTCTGACGAAAATTTATACACATACATATATAGGTTAAAGTAGCTCAACTAATAATAATAATAATAAATATTTTGTTGTTTTTCAAAAACATTTATCTTAATAATTTTATTTTTTGAAAACAGCTGATAAGTAGTAATATGATAAGTGCAGGATACCTATGTATTGGAGTAGGTATTTAATTTTTTTTTTTTTGAAAAATGTTCTCCAAAAAATACTTTTTTTCTAAGAAACCACTCCACAGATTTATATATGTAATTTTACTACCATACTTTGAATTTCATCCAAAGAATAAGAGTTTCGTAAAATAAATTGTTTTCAAAATCTTAAACCATGACCAATGTCTTGTTAGAGCAAGTTCGTGAGATCCTGTAGTGGGCTTTATTTTTCTAAATTAAGATTACTATGGCGATCCCCTGACACTGTATTTGACGCAAGTCATTGTATTTATATTTTATAGTAATTTCATGGAACATTTTATTTTAGTTCTGAACGTCGTCAATGGCGGCGCTAGTTATCGTATCTACTTTACATCAAATGTCTTCTATTGTTGTTTTTGCTTCCCATAGCAGTTAAGACAAAAACCACTAAAATTACTCTATAATCAAAGCTTGTGAACGTCGTCCATAGATGTCGCACAAAACGTTCCGCTTCTTGGGAATACTATAGATCTTAAATACAATGCGCAAGTACAATATAAAATAAAATAATAAGACAATATTCAAAAAATTTAGTAAGAAGTTTTTCAATGCGCGGCGCGGGTGGATGCTATTGACAAATTTTGTTTTTAATTTGAAAGGCCCATATGCATGCCATTATGTAAAGAATATGACATGGCTTTTTTATTAGATCAGAGAGAAGAGATTTCAAGGAACAAAAAGCCAACCGACTTTTTTAAAAAAGCAGATATTTTGAATTGAGAATTTTGGATTGAAAATTAAGTATATTAAGTCAAAATAAGGCGAAAAAATTAATATTTCAAATCAAAAAAATTACAGTGTGTTTGGGACATAAAAACGTAAGTTTAGCCAAATTTCATGACATTTTCTGAATGTGTTTTTTATCAAATTCATCTCCGGAAACTTCCCCTTAACTGCTACGCTGCTGTGGGGTCTTTTAACTGCTTGAATTCTTTTTTACTGCTTGAAGTCTAAAGAATACTTCATAATTATAAATTTGATGTGCAGAAAAAAAAACTAAAACATGGTAAAGAAGACTTCAAGCAGTTAAAAGCAGTAAAAAGACTCCAAAATAGCCAAATGACTGCAATAAAATAAAAAAATTGACAGATGTTAACTAAACAACATGGCCGACACAGGACGCCAGAAAAATCTACATAGTTGAACAAAAATATTTGAAATATTCATGAATTTCGATATCAATGCTTTTTTTTATTTACATATTTTAAGTAAGAATGGTGTCTTAAAAATATAGTTACAACACATTGTTGCAGGTTTTAGGCTGCAGATTCGCCAGTAGTTGGTTGTGATGCTGTTTCACTCTTTTTCGGGTCCTCAGTTTCGCCACAAATGCAGCAAGGGCATTTTTCTTTAAGAGCGATACGGTATTTTGGATGGCTAGAACATTTAAAAAGAATCGTAAATTTTGTAAATGGAATTTACCGGTGAATATTTAATATTTTCATGAGGTTCTAAACATTCGAATAGTTAAATATTACATTAATTTAGCTTTCTATGGAAAACAGTGGCAAAACTTGCAATACTTAATGATATGTTATTAAATTCAGTGCCGGATCTAAGGGGAACACTTGCCCAGGCGTTAAAAAAACAAATACTAGATCCGGCGCTGATTAAATTTTATTAATAGTTTTTTTTTGCTGTAAAGTTGAAAGGAAAACAGATTTTCTTTCTGAAACTTGTTCCCAAAACTTAATTTTACAAAGTCTACCGATTCCGATTTTTAAATTATTTGATTTGCGGTCATAATCATCAATAAAAGAAGCTTCTGGACTTCTAGTCAATTTCATTTTGATTTCTTTAAAGCTTACAAAATGCCAGACATTAACTAAAACATTAGCTACATTCTCAAAACTACCAGTTTGTGTATCTAAAAATTTATATATGCAAATATTTTACCTAATTCCATAAACAATAGGATTATATGCTGAACAAGCTTTAGCAAATACCGCTCCCCATATTGTGAGTGTTGGCGTTAGAATATCTGATTCAAAAAAACCCAAAAAATTCAAGATTCCATATGGCGTCCATGCCATAAACCAAAGGGATATTGTAACTAAAGCAACCTTGGCCAGTTTTCCTTCGGCACTTTTTTCGGTGTCTTCAGAGGAACGCAATGATTTAACATTCATCTTTTTTGCTTGTTCTCTCATGGCTTTTTCATGAGCTGCAACAGCCTGCAAAAGGAAATAAAGTCATTTTTAAATGAAACGTAATTCGTTGAAATATATGTATTTCTTACCGCAATTATGTACCAGTATGATCGACATATTAAGAACAGTGGAGTCAAATATACGAACATCGTATAAAATATTAAGTAGCTTTTAGGATTCCAATCTTGTTCAAGATAATCAAGTCCACACGATGTTAAATTTCCTTCCGGAACATATCTGACATGGATGACAACATGGATGTTTCTCTTTCAAAAAAAAAAAGCACTCCATAATTTGATAATTTTGAACTTACCTGCTCCATCCCATCATTGGCGCTAGCGTCCAAAACAATGAAAAAATCCAAATAGCCATAATCTTAATTACTGCCAGCTTGATAGTCATACGACGTCCAGTAACACCCTTCACAATAACTTCATATCTGTCCATGGCTATCATGCACATAGACCAAATTGATGCACAACCAAAAATTGATCCCAACATTCCGTATATATCACACATAAACGGACCAAGTATCCATGTTTCAAAAAATAGATTTATCGTCATCATTGGACAATTTGTTGCCATCATAGAAAAATCTGAAAACGCCAAATTCAACACTAACAAATTTGCTGGTGTTCGAAGTGTTTTTGTAGTTGAAAATATCCAAACAACCAGTCCGTTTCCACAGAATGATATTATGGCTGCCGAGCCCAAGAAAATGCCCAAAAGTTTTGTCATCTTGGGTTCCATAGCTGGGAAACGATTCCAATATGGATGAACAAGATGTGCCATATCGGGTGTGACCTTGAATAATACCCCTCAGAATAAATTATTCGAGAATTGCTCATATTAAAATTACCTTATCTGTGACGGATCCATTTACAAGTCCGGAATAGTGTGGGCCAATCCAAGCGTTCATGCTTAAAATTTAAAATTTTTTTGCTATTCGATTATTAAATCTTTCAATCAAAATCTAAACGAACCTTTCCATGATGTTGTAGTTTTGATTAAATTTGTTCTTTTAAACTAAGTTCGGTCTTAAAGCTGTCATCATACTCGAAATATATTATGAAAACTCTCTCCAAAGCTCACGAGAACTCACTAGTTTTCTTCTAAGGTTGCCATTCAACTGTCTGCCACTTTTCAGTTACTAAAACGTTTTCAAAAACCTATGAAGTTTATACTTTTTGTAATTAAATTATTCTTTCACACTCCAATGCCTATTGCTTAGTTTGTTACTTAAGTCTTCGTCAGAATTGTCTTCCAATCATGCATGTATTTAAATGCTAATTGAAATGCTTTGAAATGGCTTCAAATGGATTAATATGCCTATCTATCTATTATAATGGTAGATAAATGTATTTAATGGATAAGTCTCATCGATCAGATAACAAAGAACACGTTTGATTCTATTTGGGTGGAAGGACTTTACCCATTTTATAGTTCTTGCGTGTAATTAAGCCAATGTAAGTCGATTAATCTTCTCTAATCAAGTTAACGGGTGCCTTCTTTTATAATTTGCACAAATCGCCAAATCACAATGTTATGAGCAAAACAACTTGAATGTTTATAAAGAACAAAAAATCCTTACACACAAAAGTACAAACTGGCAATATTGACAGTGGGTACAGTAGTTTCTAAGACCAATAGGACCTACTGGAGTAGGTCATAGATATATCCAATAAATGCCATTCGTTGCCGCGTTTCACTTTAGTATCTTTTAGATGTGCGACATTTTGTAAAGAGTGGCTCTGGCTATAAAATGTTGTCAAGAGAGGTGTGCTTATATGAAATTAATTCGGGTTCTTTTCGTTTTGCCCACCAATAACGCACACACAGGAATATTGAAATCACTTGGCTGGGATCCTCAGGGAGCAGTTTTGTTAACAGTAACATCAGTAATCCTTTTCAATTGGTTACCATGTTTAGTACTATAACTTGCTTGGTATGATGTCATCAAAATGGTTGTTATCTTGTTCACTGAGGATTCCAATGTAGTGCGAAGAAGCCTGGAATCTTCAGGATGGTTTGGAGAAGCAATAAAAACGGGAGATTTTTTTTTACAAATTAAATAGGAGTCGCAGGAATAAAAGGCCGCAATTGAGATATATGTATTTTACTTATAACTTTTAAGTCCCGAATAGTGGTTTACATTTGAAAATTGTATATTTAAAAATTGTGCATGGTGAAAAGTGTAATGTTGATTTAAAATAAAGTGCAAGACTGGGTCGTACGAACTTGCTCTAATGTGGTAAAATGGTCTTGGGTGCTTGAGATTTTGGGAAAAAAGCGTTGAAAAAATAATATGAAATTTTATAAATAACTTAAAAATCAATACCTAAAACGTTTTTTGGAGAAAATGAAGTTAGCCATCAGGTTTCTTTCACGTTTTTGAATTTTTACGAAAAAAATTTTCAAAATTGTTCGACCAGTTTTTTCAAAAAACAGTTTTTTTTTGAAAAACTTTTCGAAAATATATTCCAAATTTTTTTTGAGTATGCCAACTTCTTGCACTTTGTAGTTTTTATCAGAAAAAGAAAATTAAAAAAATATGTATTAAAAAGGTTTTGGAAAAAACAAAAAATAAAAAAAAAAATTTGAATTTTAAAAAACTCAAAAAAAATTATTTTTTTGAAAAATTTAAGAATTTTTATTATTTCTTTTATAAAAGGGCTTCTACATTAAAAATTTCATCGAGATCCGTCAAGGGGTTTCCGAGAAAATCGGATTTCAAAAAAGCGGTGCTATAAAAGGTACCGTTATAATAATAAATCTACTCCAACTAAAACATAAAGTTTGCACATAAAACACTATTCAGAAAGTTTTATCAAAATCGTAGGAACCGTTTTCGAGAAAAATTAATTTGTCACTAAAAATCGTATGTCAGGTACCGTTAGTTTTAAAGCTAGAATGCTAATTCCAAAAACCCCTCTGTAGGACGTCATAATAATACTATCTACCAAGTTTGAAGCAAATCGGTTCAGCCGTTTAGGCTGTAGGTGCCGATACAGACGGACGGACAGACAGACAGACAGACAGACAGAATTGTCGGACCCACTTTTTTAGGCTTCTCTATCGTAATGTTATGTTTGATTTTTTACGATTGCAATACTTGCCTTATATTACCTATAATCGCAAGTAAAAATTACGTAGTTACATTATTTGAGCTTAATTAAATCTCGTACTCTAAAATTGTCTATCAGAAACTATAATTTGTTGTAACAATAAAACATGGCGGCATTACGATGATATAGGTTGAGCGCGATGATAATATTTGTCCCTTTTAAGTACGCTTGAAGATTGCTCAGCACTGGCTACTGAGATTGGTAATGTACAGATACAGAACATGGAAAAGTGTGTCCAATTTCTTATAATGATTAGTTCTAGAAAATTTAAATTTTACGTCAATATAATGTTCAAATTATTTTATTAAATAAGGCACGAAACTGAAAAAATTCAGTAGCAACATTTGTTTGTCTTAGTGAACATTATGAATTTCTTTCAAATAATCTGTTCACTACTTTTTGTTTTTACTGTTGTCATTGCAGGAGTTCATTCAGAGGATAATGGTCCATTCCATTGCAGCGAAGAAGAACAGGATTGTCATCTATTAAAAAAAAAAAATGGCGAAAAGCATAAAAGGTTAAGCTACCATTAGACGGTCCTTGTAATGGTCCTTGCAAGGACAGTCTGACGTCATTATGACGTATTTATCTGTCCTAAAATCGACATGTCGTGTAATGGACATTGTTAAATGCTGTCCTTGCAAGGACAACCACAATGTCCACCACAATGTCACGAATTTTTGTGTCCTTGCAAAGACAAATTACAAGGACCGTGTAATGGTCCTTCCATTGTTGATGTGACACAAGGACACATTTTTTTGACATCTGGTCCTTGCAAAGCCCATGTCCCATGTCCAACAATGCAACAGCACGAATTTCTGCCGGGACATTGTTGCTGGAATGTCCACTTTTCAGGGTGGTGTTGTTGTTTTTAATTTTCAATGAGCTGCCAAAGTGACATCAGATTTTGACAATTTTGCGTGCATTTGCTCTGTTCCCACTCTGAACTTTCTGTGATGCGCTACTTATTTTAACATTAGTTAAGAAACAAAGATAAAACAAAAAGAGCAGAGAAGAACAAAGAAAATTATTTATTTTGTCAATGAATTTGTTTTTCGTGGGTGAATTAATAATGATTACGAAGCATAATTCCATTTTATAAATATAGGAATAACCAAAAAATATTGTTAAGTGATATATAGTTTAAAAAGGTATTTTTCGAATAATGTGCAGAAAAAAAAATTATTTTTATCGTTATTAGGGGTATTTATAGAACGTCGTAAAAGCAACGTAAACGTCGTTAAGTCAAAAATTTGCCGACGTCATAAACAAGCTATCAAAACTTGTATGGGAAATCTTTTACTACAAATCGTACCTATCTAAACTTTCCTACACAAGTTTGTGTCGTAAACTTTGTCGGAAACATAGTAAAAGAAATTTAAGGTATGCTAAGTTTGTAAGTGACGTCACAATCATCTGATTTTGCTCGGATGAAAACAAAAATTTGTTTTAACCCTGACACCACACATGCCAGCTACTGGCAAGCAAGTTACTACATGTACATACATATATTAATTGTCAGATACCTATCTGTGTTCCAGTTGGTTGGAAGTTTGTCTGTGTGAGTGGAAAATGTGAGAGCTTTGCAACTGTCTTGCCAGTAGCTGGCATGTGTTGCGTTGGGGTAACAAACAGCTGGTTGAATTCAGGCATAGTTTCACTAAAATCGCTTGTTGCTGTGCACAGATTACGTCACGAGACGGGGTCAAAATTGCACAATCAACCGAAATTTTACATTTACTTTCACACACGCCAAACCATTGGCGAGCACTTTTACTTAAACGATTACTGGCGCTTGTTTATTTATGCATGCATAAGCCCGCCATTTATAGAAAAGCTTAAACAAACATTCTCCGGATGGTAAACTTTTACATACGATAAAAGTATCGCGGAGTAAGCTCTGGCGTATCGTTAAAGTTATTAAAATCAATTGATGAAAGATATTTCAATCAGTTTTGAACGTTAAACGTTATTGTTTCCTACAATATCTTGCTGCTTTGTTGTTTCGTGTATTTTTGTAGATTGTAGTAGTGGATACCTACTTTATAATAATAATTAATAATTCTTAATAATAATAATAATTTTCATAATTTTCCAATAAAAAGTGATTATTTGCAGAAAATCACAGTACTGGAACGTCCCTAATGAAACCTGAAAAGTCAAATTTACTTTTAACAAGGACCAATTCATAAATGTCGTGTAATGGTCACGGTAAAATATTGCATTCTTCAGCGCGGTTTCATTCACCACCAACTGTCAAAATTGGCATGTCGTGTAATGGACATTGTTATGCTTGTCCTTGCAAGGCCACCGAATTGCAAAAGTAACAATGTCCACTTTGGTGGACATTGTACTTTGGGACAAGAATGCCAAATTTGTTTCATTCGTGTTATAAAAATTCTTACTAGCAAAGACACGGTGAAGAATGTCCATTTACTGACAGCACAAGGACACATTTTCTGTGACGTCAGACTGTCCTTGCAAGGACCATTTACAAGGACCGTCTAATGGTAGCTTTAGTATTGGCAGCTTTTGAACCTTCTAAATTTTTATATTGTTACTGAGATCGCAAAAAATGTTTTTTAATAGCAAGGGAGCGTTCTGTTGTAGATGGACTAACTTTTATGGACAGGAACAGTAATGAATAGTTTCAAACCGTTCTCAGGCTCTCGAATGAAAATCAATAAGTATTCTGAGATGATTCTTAGGGGCTATAAATCTTGCAGGTGCTTATTAAATAAATCGGTTGGGTCCGATTTGCCGATTTTTAAAATGTCAATTTGGAAAAATCTATCATCATAATGTCGACTTTCGAAAAGTCGATTGGTAAAAATACCACCAGATCTAAATGTCGACTCTTATAAAGTCGATTTTGAAAATATCGAATCTCGAAAAGGTCGCGACAGTGGCAAAGTGGAATGACGGCGCCGCATGCATGTGAACATCATTCACTTTGCCACTTTCGATCAGTGATGCGGACCTACTACTATGATTTAAAAATAATTAAAAAAATTAAACTGGCGATGCAATAAAAAAAACTACATTTTTATCAGGTTAAATGTCGACATTTTTACCGAGACTTTTTCAGTCGACATTTTCATGGTCTGGATTTTAAACTGTCTACTTTTCTTTGTGACCATACGAACGTCTCCCAAATAAATGTATGTTATTTTCGTTTTTCTTCAATAATTAAGAGTTTTTCTTGACTCTCTTTGTGTCAAAGGGCTTTTTTAACCCGAATTAAAGCTTGAAGCCTGTTAAAAGCATTGTAACTTACCAGCATTAAATCATTTATGAACAACCACATCACAAAAAATGTAACGATCCATATTCTTACTCTCTGTAATTCAGCACATCTTACCGCCCTTACTCATGTGTCTCTTTGTACTGGAATCATCTTAAACCATCATTTATTTTGCAATTTTAAATTCAAAATACCGCTTAAATTTTTAGTTCGAAAGTGTTTTTTATTTCAAATTATATGAAGGTTGAAATTTAGTGATTTAATTTATTATTATTTATACAAAAAATATTTATGTAAAACTATTATCAAACTAATTATTATTATTAAATTATTGTTTTCTTGTTTTTAAAACCAACAAAATAAAAACATTTTTAATGATTTTACCTTAAAAAACATTACAAAATTTTATTTAAATGATTTTCATTGCAGAAGATACCAATGAAAACAAAAATTGTTAGCCACTACAAATTGCAAGCAAACACATTGAAATAAGTAATTCACACAAACATTAACATAAACTATGATTATAAAGTATTATTTAAACACACCTTTTCTTATTTCTTTATAAATCGGAAGTGGCCATCTTTATTTATTTTTCTTTCAAAGCAAAATGGGGGGTTTCTTAATATACAATGTTCTTCTTCACTGACAGATGGCGGTAGTTTATCATTTATCATTATCATTATGAAAATTAAGTGAAATTTAATTTTAAAAAAACCTATGTTTTACAATACTTATGTTGATAAATAAAATTACAATATTTTACACTTAATACCTTACATAAGCTAAAGAACATGTTACACTTAATACCTTTCATGAAATAAATATTTTCTTGAAGGCAAAGCTGAAGTTTAAGTTGTTTCAGGAGATTAAAAAAGACTAAAAATCTTGTGGAACAAAAAATTTTTGTTTGGAAAAAATAATCCAACAAAGAATGTTTATGACACCCTGTAATAGTGTTTTTTTTTTGTTGTTGTTGTTATGCGACGGAAGTTTTGCACATCCAAACTCTTCCTCTAAGTCAAATTAAATAGTTGAAGTAAAAATATTCCTTGAATCGATTTTATATTTTCAAGTATACCTATTAAAAAATGTGTTTTTTTTAACAATGGCCAACGATTTTGAAAATTGAAGTTTTATAAGTCAAATATTAAGGCAAACTGGATACAATAAAGGTTTTAGTCAACTTCAGTCGATAACGTTTCGCGATCTGTTCAAGTGTAAATGAGTTCTATGAAGGTGAAGACCCACAGAGCTCAAGAATATGGACACAATCAGACATTAATGACATTCTAGAATCAGAACTTCCCCAAACCTGCTTCAATACAAAAAAAATCAAAGACTGCTGTACCTTTCCTTTGTGTTAACTGGATTGTCTAATAGACCTACAAATTAAAGGTTCAGCTCAAAGTGAAGTGTAAATAAGTAATGAATTAAAACGATAACAAAATATATTCCAAAAGAATTCAAAAATTTTCATACAATAGTGCTCCGAGTTAAAGTGGAGTTACTTCTCACACCGAGGTTAGCCTTGAAGTAGCAGAACGTAGCTACCTGGGACAAAAGTCGGAATTTACAGTTTTATTTTCGGCCCTCTAAAAACCAAACAAAAATAATTTTTCGAGAATCAATCAAAATTAAAAACTAATAAAAGTTAAAAATAATTTTCACTTTTCTTGCAGTCTACAAAACTAAGCCAAAGAACTTTTCTAATAGAACCATGTACTTTTGATACTAAAAACCTAATAAAAAATTAACTCATATTCGAGTTTTCAATAAATAACTACACAAGTTTGTTCATTACTTGGTGGGAGGGACTTATGTATCCATATATTCATTGTGAGTAGTTTTTGAATTTTTAGTGTTTTCGTAAAAAAAATTATTGATTCAACATTTTTTGGACTCAAACACTCATTGTCGAAGATTTCTATTTCGCAATTTAAGAGCCAATATTTACTTAATATAGTCATAATTTGGCAGGTTTCCTAAAAAAGGTAAATAACCCAAAATTACTAGATGCATTTGAAGAAAAGTCCATAACTGGTCGGTCGTACGATATTAAAAGATAAAGATACCAATTCAAAATTATTGCGAATTGTTCATCAATGTTAAATTTAAGGTGTGGTATGGTATGAAAATCTTTTTTTTTTCAAAAATTAGATATCCTTGTTCTAAAAAAAACACTCAGTGTACTCGCAGGTACTTCTATTTATTCTTCCTGACGAAAACCTATATAAAACCAAATTTCAATTCAATCATACAGTTTTTTATTCAAATTTGATTTATCATATGAGTTATTCAAAAGTTGAATTAGCAATCGAAAAGAAGAACAAGCCGGGTGTTCCATTTGTTGGTTGAAGATAGCGGCTCTTATTCTAGAATCAATATTTAAGATACAATTACTGATTATTGGTGTGCTTTCTGAAAATGATGTCGAACTCAATATAATCGTATTTGATGGTTCTTCTCGCTCCCACGGGTTTTCACTTGTCAGTTTGAGAGGGCTTACGTCTGAACTCTCAGTTCACTTCTCTTAAGTGTACTTAGTTAACTTTAAGTGGGAATGTAGTCCCTCGTGGGAATTAGTACCCGGGGACTTATTTCCCTGTGCCAGTTTGACAGGGATTTGGGGGATCGGGTAAATAAGTCCACCCATAATAATCGTCAAAATATTCCTAATTTGAACAAAATGACTCGTGTAAAATAAGATAAAATAAAGAAAAAAAAAATGACGGAATTCATAGATTCGCGTCCAAAAGTGTGAATCGAAAGAAATAAAAATCCTTTAATGTAAAAAAGTGAATATTTGAATACTTAGATAACCCTATAACAGTGGGTCTTAAGTTTGGATTATACCAAGGAAAATGAGCTCATGACTCCTTTACTTTTAAAGAACAAAAGATTGCACTCAATTTTAAGATGAACAAAGATATTTCAGAACAGATTGCTTGGGGTCATATATTGATAAGAAAATATTTGTATAGTTCAACAAAAGTTTTCTGAGATGTCATATATGTTGAGATCTTATTATATTCAAATTATAAAAAGTAAAATAAAATTGCACATTTATTTTCATAAGAATATTGTTTTTTTTTTTTTTTTTTTTTTTTTTTTTTTTGGTTTATGGAAAAGAAATCAAGGAACATTGTAGCACTCAATAATTTTTTTATGGCAAATATAGAATATCTACTACAAAAATGTAATCATTTATGGAAAGAAAATATAATTTTTGGATGAGATAATATTTCAGATGTAAAAGTAAATTTAACACAGCAGAAAGTATCATTGTATCGAAAATGAAACACGTATACTTCCTTAAAAACTACATGAACCAAATTTATGTGTTTTCCAACAAAAGTGTCATCACTGTTTGGATATTTCAAATTTGTATTTTTTTAATTAAAGAAGCTCAAAGAGAAGAAGTAAATGTTGTTCCTGAATTCGTCAAACACATTCTTAGTGCTTAGTAATTGTTTGAAAAAGTGATTGCAATAGCTCATAATGGGGCAATCATATGGTTACCAAATCGTTTTCAAGTTTATATTGGAGGAAACAAATTGAAGGATAGAATTAACCATGCAAAGCAATAATATTATATTTTTTGGAGCAGCAAATGTTAAGTTTAAGACTCTATTAACTTTTTCAAATGGCGCTCACAAATTTTACAAAAACATTATAAAGTCATGATGTATTTTTTAATACACAACAACAACAGCATCAACAATTCAATTAACCTCATAGAAAAGATAAAAGACATAAACATAACTAACCAACATAAACTAATATCATTCGACGTAACGAACATGTACACCAACATCCCTATAAAAGAAACCATACAAATAATAGAAGAGAACCTCACAAACACTGCCAAACTTAATAAACAACAAATTAAAGAACTAATATCAACATTAAAAATAATACTGCAACAAAATTATTTCACATTCAATAACAAATTCTACATCCAAACTGAAGGCCTAGCGATGGGATCACCTTTAAGTGGCTTACTAGCAGACATTTACCTCAATGATTTTGAAAACAAACATATTTTATCAAGTCAAAACCCCCTATACCAGAAAATAATAACCAACTCACGTTACGTCGACGATACCTTCATCATATTTAATGGAACAAATAGACAAATTGAAATACTCAAAAATCACATAAACAACAATGGAAACATAAAATTCACAGCAGAAACAGAATATAACAATGAAATCAATTTCTTGGATCTAAACATAAAAAAGATAAACAGCAAATTAAAATTCAAAATATACAGGAAACCCACCACAACAGACATCACAATACATAATGATTCACACCATCCACACAGTCAAAAAATGGCCGCATACAATTCATTCATACATAGACTCCTAACAATACCAATGGACGACGAGGATTACCAAAACGAATTAAACATAATTAAACAAATCGCAGCATCTAACGGATACAAACCAGATAAAATAGATAAAATTCTTAGAAAACAAAAAAACAATATTAATAAAATAAAACCCACCTCAACCGATACAAAATACACATCAATAGAATTTACCAATATAATGCCAAAAATCATAAATAACGAATTTAAAAAACTTAACGTCAACGTCTCCTTCAAAACCAATAACAATTCAAAATATCCTACAATCGAAACCAAAAATAGAAACCAAAATGAAATCTGGAGTTTACAAACTTAAATGCAACGACTGTGACAAATACTATATCGGACAGACCGGACGGACATTCTATGAAAGATTCAATGAACACAAACCAAAACCTAGTACCAAGTCTAATTACGCTTTACATTTAATCGAAAATAACCATAACTTTCCCAACTTTGATAAGAACCTATCTCCAATGCATATAATCAAAAAGGGTAATCTATTAAATGCATTGGAAGAATTCGAAATATATAAAGCGTATAAGACAGAAGAAGACAAACTTTTAAACGACAAACTAATATTCAAAACGAACACACTATACGATACTGCACTTTCACAAACACACACTAACATAACTCAACAAAGCAGGTCAGAACTACAATAGAAAAATGAAACAACACATAATCAACAATAATAATCAAAAAATACAAATAATCAAAAGAGAGAAAGAGACAAACATCTATAAAAGAATCATTATAAAAAAATTTTTGACATTCAAGATCACATTAGAAGAAACCTTCAACATAATAGTACTTAGTTTAAGATAGCTTTGCAATTATTCTTAGATAATTAGTGCCAGATGATGGAAATTTAATTTCCGAAACGCGTAGCACAAAGTAAAATAAAGTAGTGATATAAGTGATTTAATTTAATTAATAAAGATTTTATAAGTTTAACTTAACAAATATCTTTTATTTCATATTCAATTATAAAGTCCATAGTCAATGAAACCAGAGGATCAAGAAATGTTTTTAAATAGTTCTTTCAACATCAAAACTATGATTTTGACATGCAGCCTGAGCTTTTGGAGTATTCAAAGGTATATTGAACCATTCATGGAAGCTAAAACTCATATTGTAGGTTTTTGTGTACAGACGTAACTTTCAAAAACTGAACACTATTGGGTTAATATCTAAAAACGGATACAGTTAAATTTAAAATGTTTGTATTTAAATCACAAGTGTTTTTACACAAAGTTATGTTCTTTTTTGTAATAGTAACGCGGTCAAGCGGTAGTTAATAAAGTAAAAGTCAATGGTTTCGGTGAGAGAGATTTTTTAATTTAAATTCGATATCGAATCTGCGTATAAAGGGAAGATCAAAGAGCATTCCTTGGAACCTGTATATTCGAAAAAGTGGTGAAGTGGGATATAAGAAGGTACATGAATTGATGTTTTAGAAATTCAGGAATATAAAGTGGCCCAATATAATGCAAATAAAGCAGCAGATTTTCTTTTTATGCTAGGACGAAAATGTATACAAATCTAAAAATATAAGAAACTTCGGAATTTTTTTAATTTTTTTTTTGTTAGCTCAGAGCAGAACCTGAGCTGCCAAAAATCTTAATGTTCCTTTTCTGCTCTTGAGGCTTCAGGGCGTAAGAATTCATGTTCCTTTTTCTCTCCAGAATGACATTGGAACTTCATCAGAGGGTGCTCTATGAGCTCTAAACAAAAAGACGAATCTTCAATCACAAAAAAAAAAATTCACGAGAGGAAAAAGAAGAAAAACAAATAAAAATGGCGAAAGAGACGCGGCCAAGCCCATTTCAATATCATAAGCAAATAATAAAGGAAAAAAAAACAATTACAATCCGAGTGCTATAATAAGTGTTTAAACATGTTTCAAAAACATATGCTCGAGCTCTTTTCAGAGCTCCATTCTGAATCTGAAAAGAAAAACCTGTAACATTTGCATCCTGCCGCTTGTACAACAACTTAAGCCCTCTTCAAATAGCACCGATGTCGAGAAAACTTGAAGGGAAGAGTTCTGTATAATATATGATACATACTCAGTAATTTGTATAAGCCAGCAAGGATAACGAATTCGAACTAAATACTGAAGAGTTTATCGATGACATGACTGACTAATGAACTGGAAAGCTATACCGTCATATTGGTCAAGGAACCTATATGAATAACTGTGACTGTGAGTGGTGGTGTAAAAAACTGTGAATGAAAAGTCTATATCACACCAGATGAACCACTCCGGACACATGTGAGATTGATAGAAAAATGGCCAAAATACGACAAGAAAAGTATAAATACAGTTATGCAAAAAAAAAGGTGGATGCTGGATATAACCCACTTCGTACCGTCCTTATAAAATCACACAAATGAGTGTTGATTGCTCCGAAACTCCATGAGGAACGTGAAGTGAGTATGATAAGATGAGGAGTTGGTAAACCCTCAGGTTGGTATCGCAATGGGTCTACATAACCCTGATTCTATGTACGAAAATTAAACACAAACGATCATATTATTCTAGAACAGAAAACTTTTTTATGAAGGTTCAAATTTTGTTTACATAAAAAAAGAAGAAACATTTTGGAGAAACCATGTTCATAAATTACGAATGATTTACGAATTCGTATATAAGAATTGGGGTTCTCTCTGTGTCAAATTAGAAAGTCAAAAACAACTCAGTTGTCAGTTATAGTTAATTTTTTTCCTAAATGCGAGTGTGCACAAGGAAACCAAACCTTTGTTCTTTTTGACCTGAAGTCACCCTGAGTCGCCACAAATAGTTTTTTTTTTTTTTTTTTAAAACCTCAACTAGCCCTGACGAGACTTCACGGTGTTCTTGCTGCTCAAATCGAGAATTTGTAATTTTTGATTTGATTTTTAACGACGACTCTTGTGTAAACTCTAATTGACGACTCTTGGGTTTGTTAAACCAAAACCTGGGTAAACTTTGGGTAACCTTCAAAGAACAAAGTATATATATTCTTGGTGGATCCTTCTTTCTTGTTCGTCTTTAAGGATATAAAGGTAAAATAAAGAAAAATGGTCCTGGAAATGGCCAACAAAAATAATGTTGTCAGATTTGTTTTAAAGTTGAAAAATGGACCGCAAAGTATATGTGACACAAATTTTGTTTTCAAATTATTTTAAACCCTGGTATTAATTGTAAAAATCATTAAAACTTCCAAATGAAAGTGCAAATGCAAAAAAAATTAATAAAAACATTTTAATAATGTATTATTTAGATTTAAACCTTGTATTTGTTGAATTTATTGCCACTATATTGCCTGTTTGCTTGCATTTGTCATATTTGAACCAATATTTCTTGTATTAATGTCTTTCAAAATATTTAAATAAAAAGGTGTTATTTTTAAACAAATTGTCAGTAATAATACCTTTTTTACTTCCTAAATAAAGGTTGTTGAAATTTGCATTTGTTTAAAAAGCTCTATCAATAATAATTAAGTATACCTATTTTCTAATACATGCTTGGATGTTAAACTTGTTGTCCGTCTATCTTTTAATGATAACATTTGAAGAATACTCATTTCGTGATAGGTTTCTGGATAGGTAGAGGAGGTTGTTCTTTCTTTCCTTTTTATCATCGAAAGATTTTACATCGAGTTGTAATAATATGTTAAAGTTGTCGTTAGATCAGCCAAAAATTATTATTCGGAAAAGATTTTCATATAATCCTAAAAAGAGTAAAATAAATATTTGTTATAAGTAACTATATATTACAAAGTTCTTTTCAAAATATTTTCTTTTTTATAAATCTCAGCTAAAAGAGATACTGAGACCAGATCAGGCAAGAACCCTGCAAGACTTTAAATGAAAATTATCTTGGATTCATTTAGTTCTGAAAAATGTAAGAATTATGGCTTGACGCCATATTGTTTCAGTAACCAAGGGAAATCATGACGTTATTCAGTGGTAGAATTAAGATCGTAGATCACATTCATATTTTTGTTTAAATATATTTAAATATTTTGTAAAACAAATATGTAATATGTTAGAGTCAAAATTATATTCCAAATTTTCCGTTCATGTCTTTTTGTCCTTTTTTTGAAGATCTTTTAGTAGAAATATATACTCTATACGACCTAATCTTTTAGACAAAAACTTTGACTATGGATTTAAAACTAAAGATTTCTTGATAAAATTTCGTCAAGTTTTTCAAACTATAAATCTTTAAAACTAAGGTACTTGCCTGTTTTCCTTTGTTATGAACCTATTGTCGCCTTCCCCTATTAAACAAATAATAGCACTGAATTAAAAATATCGTTTGGGGCCATTTCGACAATTTTTTTCATTATTAACACGATTTAAAATTTTCAGAAATATACATATTCACTGATTAAAAGGTAGACAAAACTATCTAGATCAACGATAACAATAGTTATGGCGTCGTAATTCTCTTTTGTAATTTCTTCGATCTCTGCATGCTAGTGCATGTTTCTAATTTTATTTCAAAAACCATTTTTTCTTTTAGAATTGATTAACCACATAGAACTACGAAAGGACACATACTCTCACTTTAACAGTAGGTTTCAAACTATTATTGAGTCATGACTTCATCACCAACTTTGTTTTTGGGATCCTGCTTCTCAAGATTATTTTAAAAACAATTCTTATCTTAAGACGATAAGAAATATACCAATTCTTTCATATACATTTGTTTTGTTAATGGGCTTCCGCAAAGGGGTTGGGACTTCCTGCACGTAGCAGCAAGTTGATAGATATAAATAATGCTCCACCCAGCTTACATTTTTAAGGTAATATAAAGTATCCTTTTACTTATACAATTTCCATTTAAATCAAAATTATTGAAGTGATAATTTCTTATGGGAGGGTAAACCGCTTTGTTACGTAAGGCGTTACGGCGCCACTCTATCTGGTTTCCCTTTCTCGAACGCATACCACGCCACCACATATATAGAAACGGCACCTAGCATTGTACCAATAAAAAATCTGAATTCTCACAAAATGATAATACCTACTATAGTGGTTTCGAGGTGCCTTGATTACACTCTCCTTCTTAATTTCTCTATATTCCTGTGAGCGAACAAACTGGGAACAACAACCTTAGCATTGAAATTATGAGGAAATACAATAAATTGACCAATTAATCAGTGAATGAAAAAGACCAGGGTGGTAATTTTAATTTGATTTTTAGAACACGTAGGTACTGTACCGTACTCAGTTCTGAACACAACAAATAAAAATTCTATCCAAATCATTTCTAACAAAATTGCTCTTGTCCGTCGTTACTGGAAGAATGATCTAGTCCATACGATTTTTTTATATATAATCTACAGACTTAAACGAATCACCCTTTATTATTAAAAAGCATTGAGAAGATAACGTAATTGAAACAATTTTGCAATGCCACCTTGTGGCGAGTAGAAAATCAATAAGCATAGAACAAAACCATTATACTTACAACACAGACCATCAACAAAATAATCATTATAGCAGTCACCGGGTCATTCCGAAAAACTACGAGTATAAGGTATTTTTATACCAGCCTGTGACCAAAATAAGCATCTGAAAACAAAACCAATTAAATAATTTAAACTCACAATCCACCGTTAGTGCGGTGATCATCAGAATTAAATTCATTCATAAACAAAAGGGTAAATCGTCTGCCTGAGGGTTGTAGTAAACTCTTTGAAAATAATTTGTGTGTGGTTTCGGAATGTCAACAAATTATGAAAACGAGAAAACGATTATTAAGAAAAGTAACAGCTTCTGCAAAAATCAATTTATTTAAGCTATTAGAAACGAAGTTTTAAGCACCAGAGGGTAGGTACATATTAACTCAAACTCTTAACAATGAAGGCTTGCAATATTTGTGTAGGCTATGCCATCTTGCTCCTCTATTAAAATGTTCATGAAGCTGTAGTATAGACAGAACCCTTTCTTTTGGATTATTCTCAACACAGCTCAAAGAGAAGTTTCTGTTTATAAGCAAGTGCAGGGCATTTACCTACCTACATAGGAGATGGAGAATTGCCTACTCCTCTTCTTTGTCCATACAGCTTCTGCAAAAGTCATTTGCGAATACGCAAAGTCTTGCGGCGTGGCGTGTCTACTTATGAGACAGTGTCCTGTAATGAGAGATGAGACCTATCATGGAGCTACAGAGTCGTCTGAGTAGAGAGATCAAAAACTTTGGAACCAACTTTGGCCAAATCTGCTTTGGCACAAGACCTGTCTACCTAAGATTTAACCCGTCAGTAGTATCTCGTTTCATCGAAGATTAACATTTAACGATAGAAATACATGTAAAGCTGTGCTTTGTTAAAATGGTAATGTTGTTCCTTGTTTGGCAAGTTCGTCAAGCTTGCAGTTCCCTGGAAAAAGTTGTACTTTTAATGTTTTCACTGAAAATTCGGTTACAGCGATCATGATCATTAGTGAAGACAATTTATTTCATACCAACACCAATTCGATCATTGAAAGTGAAACTGACATATGAGATATGGCACTGGATGTGAAACGGTTGTGTCATTATATTTATAATATATAGTACTCCCAATAAGAGGAACTTTTTGTGCGCCATCTATGGACGAAGTTCACAAGCACTTGATTGGTGAGTTAGGATTGGTTTATGTTTAGATTGCCATGGGAAGCAAAAACAACAATGGAGGACATTTGATGTAAAGTAGATAAGACAACTATCGCCGCCATTGACGAAGTTCAGAACTTAAAAAACATGTTCCATGAAATTACTATAAAAATGTGTACACAATAATTGTGTTTAAAGTATTAGAAACCAGATTCTGCCTTTCGTTGAAATTGATTTCAAAAACAACTTAATGCTTGCTTCACAATGCTGCGTTCAGCCACAGACAAAAGAAATATACAGATGTAGAATAGTAGAACGAAAGCATGTTCTTAAAAAAATTCAAAGCTAGCATACCAAATCGAAAGCTAGCATACCTCATACTCAAACATGTCCGAGAAATTGACATCCTTCGAAAAAATTAAACATACCATTACCATACCATACCTCCATACCAAAAAACCAGTTCCTAGTTCCTATTCCTACGAACACGAGCCACGCCCACGGCACGGTGGAGGGTGGAGTGGTGGAACTGGAACCACGAAAAAATTTCAATCAACCCTCAAATCCTCAAGCTCAAACAGTAGTTGAGTTATGTTTTTGTGTTTCCTTGATCGTGGTTCCAGTTCCACCACTCCACCCTCCACCGTGCCATGGTTCGTATTCGTAGGACTGGGAACTGGTTTTTTGGTATGGAGGTGTCGTATGGTAATGGTATGTTTGATTTTTTCGAAGGATGTCAATTACTCGGACATGTTTGAATATGAGGTATGTTAGCTTTCCTGCGGCCTGCGGCTGCGGCTGGTTGCTACGTTAGAAAAATTTAGTTTGAAGATCTTATTAAACTTGTGTGATCATACCACCAACGAAAAATAGTGTAACTATTGCCATCTACACTAAAGAAGTGAACTAAACTCGACGTAGCCCATATACCACATCTGTATATTTCTTTTGTCTGTGGTTGAGCTTCGCTTTGACAGAACGCAAAAGTTCAGACATAGGAATTCGTGTAAGAAGGAATAAAGGGCCATTGTATTTAAAATCTATAGTATTCCCAAGAAGCGGAACGTTTTGTGCGGCATCTATGGACGACGTTCACAAGCACTTGATTGGTGAGTTAGGATTGGTTTATGTTTAGATTGCCATGGGAAGCAAAAACAACAATGGAGGACATTTGATGTAAAGTAGATAAGACAACTATCGCCGCCATTGACGAAGTTCAGAACTTAAAAAACATGTTCCATGAAATTACTATAAAAATGTGTACACAATAATTGTGTTTACATTATTAGAAACCAGATTCTGCCTTTCGTTGAAATTGATTTCAAAAATAACTTAATGCTTGCTTCACAATGCTGCGTTGAGCCACAGCCAAAAGAAATATACAGATATAGAATAGTAGAACGAAAGCATGTTCTTAAAAAAATTCAAAGCTAGCATACCAAATCGAAAGCTAGCATACCTCATACTCAAACATGTCCGAGAAATTGACATCCTTCGAAAAAATTAAACATACCATTAACATACCATACCTCCATACCAAAAAAACCAGTTCCTAGTTCCTAGTCCTACGAACACGAGCCACGGCACGGTGGAGGGTGGAGTGGTGGAACTGGAACCACGAACATATTTCAATCAACCCTCAAATCCTCAAGCTCAAACAGTAGTTGAGTTGTGTTTTTGTGTTTCCTTGATCGTGGTTCCAGTTCCACCACTCCACCCTCCACCGTGCCATGGTTCGTATTCGTAGGACTGGGAACTGGTTTTTTGGTATGGAGGTGTGGTATGGTAATGGTATGTTTGATTTTTTCGAAGGATGTCAATTACTCGGACATGTTTGAATATGAGGTATGCTAGCTTTCCTGCGGCCTGCGGCTGCGGCTGGTTGCTACGTTAGAAAAATTAAGTTTGAAGATCTTATTAAACTTGTGTGATCATAGGTACCACCAACGAAAAATAGTGTAACTGTTGCCATCTACACTAAAGAAGTGAACTAAGCTCGACGTAGCCCATATTCCACATCTGTACATTTCTTTTGTCTGTGGTTGAGCTTCGCTTTGACAGAACGCAAAAGTTCAGACATAGGAATTCGTGTAAGAAGGAATAAAGGGCTAACCATAATTGATGGATGGGTACGTACGTTGCCATGTGATTTGTATACCCAACTCGAAATGACTTTCTGTTCAGTTTCGGCAAGTTTCGTTCACTTGCGTATATTACGTACGAGAATCTGACATTCCTTTTTTCTAAAGGGTATTCTTCTTCTTTCTTTCTTCTTATTTTTAAAGGCTATTATGGGCAACTGATGTACTTTACAAATCGGAAGGAAACTTTTCACTCGGTTTTGACACCTTGCTTACTTTTCAAGTGGTAATACTATAGTTTAAACATATGTATACCCATACAATGGCGAAGGTGAAGAAAAAGTCGAAATATTTGAACATTTGCGCGCGTTTGACGTTTCAAACTACTGTTACTGTTTCTGTGTTTGAGTTTTTTCAATTTCAAAAAATGGGTGAATGTTGTATTTTCATCTCCTATGCACGTGCATTGATTTCAAAGTTCTAAGCATTTAATCAGAGGATTTGAAACAAATACAAAAAAAAATTTGAAAAGAGTGTGTATTTATAGAATTGCGGCTGTGTAGTGTGCCTCTTATGAGTGCAGTCGGTGAAGGATTAAAATCCATATCCAAACAAGGATTCTGGAACTATTCGTTGACTGAGGATCTCTTGGCAGTATAAGCCACTTTCCCCAAAACTATATAATTGAAATTAGATTTTCTATATCTATTCGGAATTTCAAGACAAATAATAATAAGATTACCTCAAAAAAAATATTTGTTTTCTTAGAATTATTATTTTCGATAAGTTGATTTACTCAAATGTCATCTTTCATCTCGACGCGTCCGTTAAGCTTGTGCGACGTAACGTACACGCAGCTGAAGTGAACGCGTCGTTGTGATTCAGCCATGAAAGATTCTCGGAAAAAAAATAATTTTTGTAAAGATAGAAATACTTAGGAGAATAATTTGCGGTGCTACTATATCCAATTAGGAAATAGTTTTAAGAGCCGAAAACGAAGACTGAATTCCTTAAGTTTTTGAAAGTTGCCCGCAAGATGGCATTCTTAAAATTTGTATTCGAAAAAAAAACTAGATGTCTTGGTTATGGACGGATTACATATTGACCACCCTCTCATTTGAAAATGGACAATGAGCTCCGGACTTACTTGTTCCATAAACCAATTGCTGACTAGTAAGTGAGCTGAATAACTGCAATATATACGGAATGTGTATAGAATACTGGAAATCATAAAAAGCATACGCATAGATTGCTTCCGTTAAACAAAAAACCAAGAACGAGAACTTAAGACCACAAATGCGTAAATTAAAGACAAAATTTAATATCATTACTTTTGAATCCTCAATTTGTTCCTTTTCATTTATCTTGTCCACATTTATATTGGCGAATTCTCAAGCTCGCCGACAAGGTCATAATATTATTTTGGTTATTCTTATACAAGAAGGCAAAAAGTAATAACATTTGGTATGGATGAATGCGTGTGTCTGTATCATCAGTCTAGCCTAGGGTTGCCAGACGTCCCGGTTTACCCGGGACGTCCCGGTTTTTAGTCTTAAATTCAGCTGTCCCGCCGGGACATCTTTTTTCCCGGTTGCGACTCAAACTCACAAAAAAAAAAAAAAATTTCAACATAAATTTATTTCATTAATACACAACAATCTATACATTGTGATATAACCTTAAGAAATTGCTTCAAAAATGTCAATCAAACAAACCTTACTTAAAGAATCATGAACGAAACAAAAATGAAAACGGGATGGGGCTATCTGGTTAAAAGCCCAACCATAATACGCGAAAGAAAAAGTAAGCAAGTGTCAAAACCGAACGAAAAGTTTCCTTCCGATTTGTAAAGTACATCAGCTGCCCATAATAGCCTTAAAAATAAGAAGAATAAGAAAGAAGAAGAATACCCTTTAGAAAAAAAAGAATGTCAGATTTTCGTACATAATTTGTTCGACTCAAAGCGTACATTACGTACGAAAACGCAAGTGAACGAAACTTGCCAAAACTGAACAAAAAGTCATTTCGGGTTGGGTATACAAATCACATGTATTTCTACTGTTTCGTAACCATTCTTCAATTATGGTTAGCCCTTAAGTTGTATGATGTTAACGAATAATGTACTTTTGCAACAGCTGTGAGCTGTCATTCAAATTGAAGAAATATTATTTTAAGACAAATATTTGCAAATTGTGCTTGGATTCCGAAAGAAGGTAAAGTCTTACTTCAATATTATTTATACTTGCATTCACCTAGCCCTGCATTTAACTTTTTAGATTTGTGAAAATGAGCGATTCATTATCAAGCGACAACGACAGCAACTCTTGTTCCTATTCTGTGCCTGGTTCGAGCAGTGTTGTCCCTAAAAAGAAATACAAACGGCTAACCGCTTATAATAGTCAATGGGAAAGAAATTATACGTGGTCCAGAAGATTAAAAGAAATAAATGTGTATTTAATAATTTAAAAAAATCGTTCCTATGCAACTTTATGTTCAAAAAAGTAAATAAATTAGTAATTAATAAAGAATTTATTTATTTTGTTAAACATGCATATTTTTTTTATTTGTCCCGGGCAAAATTTTGAAATCCCGGGTTTTTCCTAGTTTTAGCCATTTGTCCCGCTGAGCTGTGAAAAAAATCTGGCAACCCTTCTAGCCCCATCTCTCGGCTGTTGAACTCACAAAAAAATTCAATCTAAAAGGTAACATCGATCGATGGCCAATCAAGGTCTCACTCCAAATCGAATCACTGGCTTGTGTTTTACCAAAAAAAGGAAGGGTAAACAGCCCCCCCCCCCAGTCTAGATTAAGAAATTTGCCTTTTAATCCGACAAAATATTCAAAGTCTATGCCTTGGATCATATTTATGTAAGATTGTGCCCGAGATTGTGTATAAATCTACCGTCTTTGACTCAGTCTTGGCCTAGCCTAGACGTCTGGACTGCGGTTTCAGTTTCAAGTAAACTTATTAACTTATTCCTATTCTTACCTCTCATATAAAAATATACATACTCGTACATACTCGTACGTAGTTTTTGGAGAAGTGACTTGTTTAGAAAATATTTTGGGTATAGAAACCATGGATTGAGATCACAGAATATTTAGGCAGCGACAGCTTGCGTTTGATATTATGTACGAATGTGGAGTAGGCATTAGAGTTGCTACGTGACGAGACGTATCCATATCATTACCATTTCTAATGGGAATTTGTGGCTCCTAATCCTAACTTTTCCATAGTTTTATTTGTTTATCTTTTGATGTTTTGCAAAAGAATCTTCGAGTGAGCCTTGGGTAATATACAACCTTTTGTTTTTCTTATTTAATTTTGTCTAGACTGTGGGAATCTACATTTTAAATGTATAGACTGTGATATAGAAGATTGTTTTCTAATCAACTTCGGCGAATTGTAAAGTGATCTGGATTCTGGATATCAGGTAGACCATTGGAAAACATTTGGGATGGGGCCTGAATAAATTACAACTCAGACAAAATAAATTCAAAATGCAGATTATGTGAGTTTGTAAATAAAACCTTGTTTTCAAATCGTTCCTTATTGCTTTTCTTGCACAATCATTAGATTCAATCCTGTGTTTGATTTAAATTTGGTTAAATTAAAGATAAAATTATAAATCACACTCTACTCTTCGCAACAGACTAAAAAGATACTCTAGCTTTTATTTTTTTATGAGAATAAATTGTGTTCTTTTAGGAAATATAAATGTGAGCTATGCAGATACAAAATTTGGTTTCCTTTTTTGTCTAGAAAATTCAATCTGCTTTTGGTGTAATTTATGTATCTTTTCAATATTATTTACAGGCATAGAACCCTGATTCAGATTCAGTTTGTGTGATTTTTGGATAAATCTCCAAAGGGGCATTTGTGAATATTTTATGGACTGTGTAGTGCATTGTATACAATGTACAATACAGCATCTTCAATTTAATTATAAAATTGTCTTAAAATTTTCTTTGTACAAAAGCAGATGAGCTTGAGAAAGATTTTCAATTTTTTTGGGACAAGTAATGCAAAAAAATTGAGGTTTTGATAATAAAAAAAAAAAACAACGATGATAAAAAAGCCCAAGGAAGTGGCGTTTGTCATACAGCGCGTTCGTCTGTCTTCAAGCTTTTCACGTCAAGCTACAGCCTAAGCCGTTTAGAACGGGTTTTCTTCAAACTTTATATGGGTATACTGGATTCAAGAAAATTGCTCTCATGCTGAAAAATTAAGAAAACAACATAATCTCTATGTTTAAAAAAAAAAATATTTTGAAATTATTCAGAAAAATATTTTTATTTTTACTTGCGATTAAAGGTACTATAAGGCAAGTTATGCATTCGTAAAAAAAAATTCTAACAATCAAACATGACATTACAACGATAGGGAAGTCGAAAAAATTGCGGGTGGCAATGGTACAGTCTATGAAGTGCTTGGTTGCTAATTTAAGAGTTGTGGGTTCGAGCCCCAGCCTGAGCAGCAACTTTTCAATATTCCCCAGCTTCAACTGGATGCCACCCGTGGGATTTTTATGAGATAAATATCACCTATTTCTCAATCCATTGTACCAACAAAAAATTTTTCCTATCTTTCTATTCCTTCTACCTATTGCCGTGCAGTTTGCATTCAAAAGACCTTGGGTCTTACAGGCATATAACGGGTGATTTTTTAAGAGGTTTAGAACTTGTTTTTAAAAAAAAACACAAAAAATTCGAAAAAAAGAATGAAATATTTATTTGAATCGATAGTTTGAACCTTGCAATTTAATGTTTAAAGATAATTTCATGCAAATGTTGACCGCGGCTGCGTCTCAGGTAGCCCATCCGCTGAGTCCAATTTTGGCATACTCTTTCACACATATCGGCCGGTATCTCACGAATGAATGCATGGATGTTGGCTTCCAGAAGCGGACTTGTCCCTATAGACATTAGCCTTGACATACCCCCACAAAAAATAGTCTAATTGTGTCAAATCGCACGATCTAGGCGGCCAATTGACCGGCCCGAAACGTGAAATTAACTGTTCACCAAACTCGCCTCGCAATTGCGCCATTGTTTCGCGTGCTGTGTGGCATGTGGCACCGTCTTGTTGAAACCACATATCATGCAAGTCAAGAACTTCCATTTCGGGCAAAAAAAAGTTTGTTACCATCGCTCGGTAGCGTTCACCATTGACAGTAACGCTGCGATTCGCATCATCTTTGAAGAAATATGGCCCAATAATGCCGCCGGCCCATAAACCGCACCAAACAGTGGCTTTTTCGGGATGCATTGGTAGCTGTTGCAATGCTTCTGGCTGATCTTCACTCCAAATGCGGCAATTTTGCTTATTTACGTACCCATTCAACCAAAAATGAGCCTCATCGCTGAACACAATTTTTCGATAAAAAAGCGGATCCTCGGCCAGCTTTACAAGAGCCCATTCACCAAAAATTCGGCGTTGTAGGTCGGCTGGCTGTAGTTCTTGCACCAGCTGTATCTTAAAAGGCTTTACGCCCAAATCCTTCCGCAAAATTTTCCACGTAGTGCTGTAACAAAGGCCTAACTGCTTGGAACGGCGCCGAATCGACATTTCGCGGTCTTCTGTCACACTAGCTGATGCGGCCGCAATATTTCCTTCACTACGCACAGTACGTACACGTGTTGGTGGTTTAATGTCCAACAAAGTAAATTTGGTGCGAAATTTGGTCACAATCTTCCGAATAGACTGCTCAGAACGTCGAGAATGCCGACCATAAAATGGAAGCAGCGCGCGATGAACATTTCGAACCGAGCACGAATTTTGATAGTAAAATTCAATAATTTGCAAGCGTTGTTCATTTGTAACACGATCCATGGTTAAATTGCAAACCAAACTGAAGCTGTTTGACAGTGACACAAGGTACTAAACACACGTCAGCTGTTAGTTAAAATTGTTATTATTATTATTAAAAAAAGTGGGTCCCACAATTCCGTCTGTCTGCCTGTCTGTCTGTCTGTCTGTCCGTCTGTATGTATCGGCACCTACAGCCTAAACAGCTCCTAAACGGCTGGACGATTTACTTCAAACTATAGGTACATATAGTATTATTATGACGTTCTACAGAGGTGTTTTTGGAAAAAGCATTCTAGCTCTAAAACTAACGGTATGTATACCTGCCATACGATTTTTAGTGAAAAATTAATTTTCCTCAAAAACGGCTATTAGATAAAACTTTCTGAATAGTGTTTTCTGTGCAAATTTTATGTTTTGGTTGGAATAGATTTTTCAGGAAAAGTCTTATAACGAAAACTTCCATAGGGCCGGTTTTTTTAAATCAGATTTTCTCGTAAGCCACTTGACAGATTTCGATCAAATTTTTAATGTAGAAGCCCTAATACACGAAATAGTATTAATTCTTAAATTTTTTTTTTTTTAGTGTTTAAAAAAAAAATTTATTTTTAGTTTTTTCCAAAAACGGTTTTATCTATTTTTTGCCAAGTTTAATTTTCTAATAAAAACCACAAAGTGCTAGAAGTTGGCATACTCAAAAAAAAAAATGGAATACATTTATGAAAAAACCGTTCGAACGATTTTGGCTTACTTCATTTTTTTCCAAAAAACGTCTGAATTTAAAAAAAAACAACATTCTAGCTAGAAAATAGATTGTTCTGACAAAACAGCACTTGGGCAATTTGTAAAACTCATTGAAGCCGTTTTTGAGAACTTTAAAATTCTTCACGTTGTCATGGCATTCGTTTAGGCAGCAGATGTGCAAACAGACAGACTGACAGACAATTTCCGGACCCACTTTTTTCGACTTCCTATTTGACTGTATCTTTTTTCTTGCACGAACCCATAACGTGCCTTATAGTTTCTAAAATCGCAAGTAGAAAAAGGTTGCCAAGGTTAACTGCTGGAACACAATGGAGCCGGAGCCGGAGCCGGATCCGCAATCGTATCCGTATCGCATGTCAAAATATTGAATACACACGAATTCAATGTTGTGAACACAACGAGACGGATCCGCAAACGCAGCCGCAAACGGCGACGGACGAGTTGGTCAACTTTTAATAAATACATGCGTATTTTTGACATTCTATAAAAAAAAGAGCAACGTGCTAGTAAAATCCTTTTAGAAATTAGGTCAAGTAATTACAAATTTATAGAAAAGACTATACATGATGCGATATATGTTTTGTCATCTTTTATATGCATATATGTATGTATATGCATGTTTCTCAATGGAAATTGTAAAAAAACGTGGAGTACGTAAGACTCCATTATGGGCACTCTAATTAGGTACGTACGGCATGCGATACGGTTGCGGCTGCGGTTCCGGCTGCGTTTTTCTATTGTGTTCCAGCAGTAAAGGTCATAACTAAACTACTCTATTGAATTGACTCAAACTTTGTTTGGCATAGGCATTATATATACATTTTTATAGTAACTTCGTGGACCATGTTTTTTTAGTTCTGAACTTCGTCAATGGCGGTGCTAGTTGTCTTATCTACTTTACATCAAGTGTCTTCTATTGTTGTTTTTGTTTCCCATGGCAGTCTAGACAAAAACCACTCACTCACAAATCACTTGTTTGTGAACTTCGTCCATAATGGAGCACCAATGAAGTATACTATACCATTTATATTCATTCATATTTATTTTACTGTTTTCTTTTTTCAAATGAAAAAATAAATAGTTTTCTTCATTTTTATTGACAAAAAAGTAAGTATCAGCAACACTAAATAATAAAAGAAAAACATTCTTCATATCCTCTGCGGTACCATTTTAACATTTAGCATTTTAACGAAATAGTCTGTTTTATATACACAGGAACAAGTTGAATAAATTTTGAAAAGGATGAATCGTTAAGGTGGTATACGAACCACATTAGAAAACGGCGAGTATACCTCCATAGCCGAAACTGCATATTTTCACAAATAAATGAATAAAACATACAAAAAACACTTTTAAAGAAAACTTACAAATATTTATCGTAAATGAATATTTTATTTTTGCAACAAATACACCCACTGGTTTAAGATACAATTTTTGAACGCGCACTCACACCATTTTAAAGCGTTGAAGAAGCATGCTCAATTTTTGAAAAAAAAAACTGCCTATACCACACTACGCCAATTTACTCTACTATAAAATATATATACATATGTATGTACAATGATTCAATCAAAGAAAATTTTGCTAAAGTGTTTAACCATAAATCCATTTTTCGCGATCAGTTTCGCTCATGCAGCTTCGTTGCTCCACTTTACGTTTGTCCTAGGTTTCTTAATTCAAACCCTGCATGTGAATAAACGCTTGTTTTGTTAAATGTCAAGTAGACATATTTTTCTGATGGTTTTTCCTGTAACTCGCGGTAACTATCCCCTTAAGAAAATTCGTATCTACATATGCAATCAATTTTGAGGTGATGACAAAAAGAAAATCTGACATATGAGGACAGAAAGAGAATCGAACACTTCCAGAGAAATTATTGTGTTCCAAATATTTCTGTCAGATAAATAATAAAAGTGGATTTGAAATACAAGTTTTACAAAAGTGGAACAGCGCTGAATCTCGTTTTTAAATTCTTGATCCGTGGATTAACTTTAATTAATCCGTGGAAATAGGTGGGTTAGCTTTTAAACCACTTTTGAACCACCGCACTGTCTAAACTTCGATAACGCATTCAGCGTTTTAGAATTTGTATCCGGGGATGAACCACTATTTTACAACTTGCTCTAAGAAAAATATTAATCAGATTGAAGTATTTCTGGTATAAAAGCCTAAAACTTATTAGCCTTGGGTACTTTGATTCTATTTAAACAATCAAAATTTTCACGGACGCTAACATAGAATAGCTCGTTTAAGTTTTAACAAATTTGTAAGATTAAGCCTGTTTTTGAGTTAGGGGCCAGTTATAGCGATACGGAAAACAAAACTGAAAAAAAATTGCGAATGGAAAATTTAGTATGTTATAGGTCGATTTAAAACACTAATACTGCACTGAACGATGGGAACCAACTCAGAGAATTTATTTTGCAAATAAAAATTTGAATTGAACTTGTGCTTTTTGTTGAAAACGAAATTGATTATTTTTCTTTTATACGTATAACAGAAAAACAAATAAATACATTTTTGACAAAAAGTATTGATCAATTAAAATTATTATGCACAAAAAACATTCTCTGAATTGACTGCCATCGATCAGTGTAGTTTGCCTTAAGAATCGAATCAGAACATACCAAATTTTCCATCTGAAAATTTTTTCGGTTTGGTTTTCCGTAGAGCTATAATTGGCCCCTTACTTAACTAATATTAAAAATATAAACTAACCTTTATTTCTTAATTTCTACAAAACTTAGATTCAACGCAATAAATACACACAAAAATGTGTAGAATTATACATATTAAAATGTTATTTAAATTCGTCTTACATACCTAAATTAAAAAAAAAAAAAAAACAAATATTTGTTTATCATAGACAAAAACAAACAAATTGCTTCAATTTAAAACAAAACTAGGCATCATCAAGAGTTGTTGTTGAAAACAAAAGTTGTCGGGGAATTTCCAAATCTAGTTCTTACTCTATTTAATTTTAGACATTTCCTGGTCATTTTTATTTTCTTCACTATTTTTTTTTTTTGTGTGTCTCCATTTCTTAATCTAAACCAATTCAAGACAGAATAAACAAAATACGAGCCTTCTATAATACTGAATCCCTAACCATTGCAAAAGTTCCCGCGATGATAAATCTCTTCACAAAAACGGAGACACACTCATAGTACGGTCCAGTCCAGTGTAGAATTAATTCGAACAAAATAACCAAAAGAAAAAAAAAAAAGAAAGAAACACTCATCCAAAATAATGATGTGCACTGAAGTGGACAGCCAGACTCCCTATTTCATATGCGGAAATCCATAGGCGAGACTTCAAGGACATCACTTCTAATCATTTCATCAGAGAAACAAAAACAAAAACAAACACTTTCGGTGTCTGGATGAAATTTGAATTAAATGAAAAAGGTAGCCAGCTCATTCTTCAAAGCCAAAAAGATAAATAAAGAACTTAAAAACCAAACATCTACATATATAAGTAAGGCTACATTTATAAGGCTTAACGCCTGAACAAAGTACCAAAGTTGCATAAAAGCACCTCTTAATTGGCTTATAACTCACAAAACTATGTCCAAGCGAATTTTGACAAAACTTTATTTATAGAAGGTTGGGGATGGGAGCGTTGTCAAATTTGCCCCAGTTAATATTGCACATCATTTATCCATATCCATACGTGTGTGTTTGTGTTTATATATGCAGCCATAAAAATAATGTCTAGTCTCTGTCAAAATCTCAGCTAATCAACTATTTCGGAAGACGCAGAAGATGATTACGAAACACAAACACAAAATAAAAGAAAACAAAGTCTTTTCCCCCAATGCTTAGTTTAAGGGGTAGACTGCATCCGATTAGCGAAGTCTGAGTATGCCATCAATTTGGGGTGATATAACATTTAACGATGATTAAGAAGATTGCATTAAATTAGAATTTGATTTTGACACGTGAATATCATTATAAGTGCGGCCTGCCACTAAAAGCTGTCACTCATATCGTTAATCGGTGCAGACGTTATATTTACCTTTTGTAAATTTAAAGACATTTTTGGAGAGAATTAAGTTTTGCCATTTAACATGGTACCTTTTTTTCTCGAAGATTACTACTTTTCTTAGTAAAATTTTGTAAATCTACAGTTTTCATTTTTTTTTCACTTTAAGAATTGGTTTGGTTTTACTCGAATATCTTTGAAAAGGCCTTGATCGTGTTAATATTGATATCACCTGGAGATTTAGTGAAATTGGTTATAGTTATCTGTCACAAGATAGTGAAACAGACTTAGACGTCAGAAATAGAATAAATAAAGCTCGTAATGTTGGCGGAATACTTTTGCTCAGTTAAGAACTCTACAAAAATATAACTTGATTCGTACCAAGTTCAAACCCCTTGAATCCAACGTGGAATCAGCTATATGCCGGTGAAACGTAGGTATGAAAATGTTCAACCAACATCTAAAAAAAAGTTGCAAGCTTTTGTCAACCGTTATCTTCATTACATCCTAAAGATCCGGTGGCCACAAACCATATCCAACTATAAACTGAGACTAACGACTGGTCAAACAAAACTGGATGTTGATATCAAGCAAAGGAAGTTGCGCTGGATTGGCCATACATTGGGGAAACCGGATGACAACACATCAAAGCAGTGTGTTCAATGGTACCATCAGGGTGGAAGGCGATTTGGAAGACCAAAGGAAACATGGAGATCAACAAATCAGTTGGCCTGGATAGTTTGGAGAGGTTTGCTACTACGTTGACCAAGCCACTGTATAAGATATTCCATTTGTCCTATTCTACAGATCTTTTTCCCAGTGCATGAAAATCATTTGTGCAGTACAAGGCTCCGTTTTGTCACCAACACTCTTCCTCATTTTTATCAAGATCTCTTTGTTTTGCTGATGACATCTTCTTATACTCGTTTTCAGATTCACAACCCTATTTTCTCGGCTGAGGCGAGAAATATTTGTTGCCATCTGATCTGGTTACCTAAGGCATACATTAGTCCAAAGCTGGAATGTAGTCCTCGCGTCGAAACAGGTGACAGAATGACAGAAAGATAGATGACAGATGACAGATGATAGATGAGAGATGACAGATGACAGATGACAGAGGACAGATGACAGATGACAGATGACAGATGACAGATGACAGATGACAGATGACAGATGACAAATGACAGATGACAGATGACAGATGACAGATGACAGATGACAGATGACAGATGACAGATGAGAGGTAACGAATGACAAAGAATGATGAATTCCAAATCAAATCACAGATGACAGATGACAGATGACAGATGAGAGGTAACGAATGACAAAGAATGATGAATTCCAAATCAAATCACATCATTTTTTGTGAAATTAACTATGCCACAGCAAAAGAAAAATCACCTTTTCCATCTACAACCCTAATTTTAGAAACATAGAATACCATGAAAGAGAATGGGAAACTAAACTCCTAACATGCGTCCGAAACGATTCGATGTATATGTTACGTACGTTTCCACCATGATATTTTGTACACACATGATCTGAAGGCTCAAGGGTACGGAAGATTAAGAAAAAAACACTGCTCTCGGCTCTCGGGGGATAAAGGAAGCCTTAAGATAAAATAATTCAAATTGCATCTGTTTAAGTTAGTTGTCTTTAAATGTCAAGATCTTCCATTCTTTGCATAAAACCAATCTATTTTTGCACAAAAATTAACTCAACAATAATAGAACCATCAACTTATGGCTAAATAAGCATCTCCAATAAGGTGTTGTATTTCTACGTATCTACGTGTCTTCGTCTTCCATAAACAGTTTTAATGTAAATATAGCAGCTATTTTCATCCCAAATAATTACTTACTCTTCGACTGAAATTATTTTTCTGAAGGACGAAAGGCCTTAGTCAGGATGGAACAAGCTCATTGAAATTTTTTCATCAGGACTCCATTCAGACACGTACCTACTTGAAAAACTGATACTAAAAATAATATTCGCCTATGGCAAGAACAAGTCCTTAATAGTCCAATTTTAGAAGACGTGCCATACTGTCTGCCCAAACAGCTGTAGCCACTATAATCACTCTCGCTATGTCTTATATGTCAAACATGGAAGAGACATCCTATTTATGCGTTTAGCTTTTGCCACATGGTGATGGATGGCGCGCGCGAATCCCAATGAAGATATTGGCTGTTTGCATTCCTAGGAGCTGAACCGCTGGCGGTTAATTGTGTCTAAAAATAGTTTAAATTGTTTGTTAAAGAATTCCTGGTTGAATATTATCCTTATATGTATGTAGATACATACGGAATGAAATGAATTAAGTTATTTTCCAGTTCTCCTCACATGGTCAAATTAACGTCAAATGTGCAAGTTTAATTCATTATTTGTTGGCAGAGTCACGAAGAAGAGAAGCTGAAAATATACATATATGTACATATAAATAGTCATCATGTCCAGCCCATGTCCATTTTTAATTGTGTCTGCAATTGAATCTTTTCATTCAGACATTTTAGTTTTATTTTTAAAATCTCTAAGAATAGAAACGCAAATGATAAGTCTTACCTTAAGTATCTATTATTAAAACATGGAGTTCTGGAAGCTGTGAAAGTCAATCACAATTTTTGAAAATTATATTCATAATTAGTGGAAGAACAATTATGCTAATGTTACACTTCCTTACAAGCACTGGCAACTGAGGCCATCGGTTCAAAGAGAGACAGAGAGAACAGAAGAAAGAAGAACACACAACACATGCCAACAGCACGCAGTTATTAGGTTGGACGGTCCTCCATCTAACTGCTATAATCACGTTTAACGATGCTTAATTTCACTGATCTATTGGGAAACAATAATTTATCAGAGTCAAGGCCTTTGACATCCTAAATCCAAATTCAATATAAAGTGTGCAATATGCAAGATATTTCAATGTCGGTTAAATTTGGATACAGGCTTTGACCTCTTTGAAGACTAAGTGTTTTATCACAACTTCTTTCAGGGAACTTTTGGACACAGTAGGTTAAGGTGTTAATAAGGTTAAGTTGGCTGCTAGCTGGAAAGATGACAGACGCAAAGTCTTGCGGCATGCCTATCTGTGTGAAAATGTCATGTAATGACACCTATCATATGGAGCTATGGTTCAGTCTGATTAGAGAGATCAAATCGATCTGTTTGGATCCAGCTTTGTGCAAATTTGGTTTTTTGCTAGACATGTGTAACATCACCTAAGATGTCCACCTGAGATGGATGTTAAACTTTTCTGCCATCTCTCTGACAGATAGTTGACATTCGAAAGCTATTTTGGAGTTGGTGGAGATATAATATAGGGATTTCATCGCAGCCTTTCTATCCCCAAAAATGATGATGTCCTTGAAGGATCTCAAGTTTTCTATAATAACGGGGACACACTGCTGGTATCGATACCATTGTATAGATACCATGGTATTTGCAACACCGATACAAATACACTTCTGTGTATTTGCTTGCTTACAAGCAAACCACAACATTACAGAGGGTCGCTGTCAAAGCAGCAAATAACTTCGGTTCTAAAAAAATCACTCAAGAAAAATGGCGCTGCTGTCGTTAAAAAGATTGGTATAAATACTGTATCGAATCGCATGAGTTCTGGTAACTCTGCATTCGATGGTCACTCAAGTATAAGATAAAATTAAACGTTAATAAAACTTAACGTAAGAACTTAACGAAAGAGTGCTTGTTCTGCGAACAAGCACGAGTGAGAGTTAGTCTTAAGCAGGATTTTGAACCGAGAAGGAATAAACGTGCTAATAAGTGGTTTTTTATAACATTTTTCTTTTCACATATGTATTATAAGAGATGGTTATACAGTCCATTGAGCTACGATACAAATACTACGATGAAAACCCAAGTATCTATACCATGCTAACACCATGTTGCTCGCGTGGTATTACCATGGTTTTCCCTAACACCAAAGGTGGTAGGTATACTCGATACCATGGTATTGATACCAGCAGTGTTTCACAGCTCACAGGTATAAGACAGGATTAAACCTTCTTTATCTCCTATCATTTGTTTTTGATCCATTATTGTAAAACCTTATTTGTTCGTCTTCTAGATTGGCATTTTCTTCTTATAGTAATCTAAAAGGTATGCTGATTCTGAATTTTTTGTCAATCGCTGCAGAAGGAGTTGTATGCAAGTCCACCAAACGACATCTCCATAATTGAGAATATGTCTAAAAACAGCTGTGTATATTAAATGAGCTACCTTAAGCTCTGGACCTTTTTTAGAAGAGAGGTACTGTAAGTTTGGATGTTGGATTTCCAGCTTAATTTACTGTTCAAAACAAAATTCAAGTACTTTGATTCGTCAAAGGCTGAGGTTTTTCCTGATATCAAAGTTAAGCGAGCAGAAAATCCAGAGGTTTGAACAGGCAGGCGAGAAAAAGGATGAGCAACCGAGCAAGCGAGCTTGTGGAAAAAATGCAATTAAGTCCGAAATTCGGTTTTGGGCTTTAACATCTAGGACCTCTTTTCCATCAAGATCTAGGTTCTACGCCATCAGCATATTTAAATGTCAAAAACCACTCGTCAAAACAATACATAGAGCACCAAATGATAAGTTTGATTTAAAGTCAAAAAGTTAACAAATAATTTTGTCGTTTGTATCAATCAATCAATTTAAAGTCATTTTACCCAGAGGAGACAGTCTGGAGCCAGCTATTTATCACATTTTAATATCAGCACAGACAAGAGACGAGACATCCACACTCCCATTTAAGAATCAAAATCAAATAGTCAAGAACATTATCCACTGGACCAAAAGTGGAAAGTCTACCTGTGGCACAAAAAAAAAACTGACTTGCAAATTGATCATGCCCCAGGAGCCGTCCATAAAACGACATTGTAGTAAATGCTAAGAAAGCAGTAGCAGGCAATCGCCAGACTGCTGTCAATCCAGAGAACATTTTTGGAAACACTTCATAAGCGCTGCAACAGCTCCTGTTTCATGAATAATAATTTTCCAGTAGCTTCAAGCTCCTTTTTTTCTTCCCTGCAATAAATTAACAACCAACTTGACATGACAATTTAAATCGCCTCTTCTTGAATCCTGTTTAAGTTCTGCTTTGGCTTGTCTGGTGAACTAGTCAGAACACGGCAAGTAAATTGGTAGTATTCAGGTAGCAGGACCACGTCCCGAGTATTAAAATCAAATTGACTTCTGTTTGGACTGGAGCTCTTCCCATTTTTTTTTTAAATGTTTTTCTTGTACCTTCTCATCGTCTCGCTGCATGACGGACGCTGCACGAAGAGGATCAGACCAACAATTATATGGAATCTCCTTGTGATGCTTGATTGTACACCTGCGCCATGGGCGTCTATGTATAACGCAGGAGTTGAGCTGTCTTTCCATTTTTGTGTTTGTCCGATCTCAGTCAAAAAAAGCATCACGTCATTACTTTTATTTTCGGGGGCATAACCATGTGTCGAGTCACGGTTACAGGAGGCAGAAGCAACCAAAACAGAGTTTTGTATGTCTGTCTGCTGTCTGACTCCTGTAGGCACTTATCTGAATTGTGGTTAGGGAAATGTTTGGTATGGTGTCATGCTCAAATCTTGAATTCGTAACCCAAATGCAAAAAATATTTTTTTTTTTTTCATTTCAGACAGGGAATGCATTAAGGCAATGCAATCTGCATCATAACTTAGATTGCATGCACTTGATACCATTGGAGGGAAGACGTAGCTGCGTTCGTCGTCGTGGTCGTCATAGTCATCATTTCGTAAGATTACCCAAAAATATATTCGGCTCAAATTAATCAAGTGTCTCGCCAGAAAACAAGGAGATGGGAGACGTCTACAACCACAACCACAAAAACTACGAAGACGTCGACGACGACGATTGGCCTCTTGTCTCGCCTCCAATCGGTGACGAAGATAGAAGCCTGGGGGCTGCATTCCCTCATTTACAACTTCAAGTGGCTAGGGGGTGGAGGAGACAAAGCTGAGTTGTTGTTATTGTATATTCATTCGTTTTAAATGTGCACGCTTTGGTTTTTTTTCTCATACATATCTCGTGTTGGTATTTTTTGTTTCCTTTTTATTGAGTGGGTTTTCGTATGCCGTCCCTTGTGCCAGGGGACACTAGTTCTCTCTTAAAAGTCACCTGTTGCAGGAGACAAAGTGGCATAATAAAACAGACAGGCGTTCTCCTATCGCCTTTTTTATGCATTTTTCTTCTTATTTTTTTTTGGTACAAAGTTTCGGAAGAAGAATGACACATAGAATCAGACCTTAAATGATGCGCAGTGGCGTAGGAGTTTAAATTTGTTTGCCTTTTATTGGTTTTGTTTATGAATTTTCAATTTACATATATGTTAATATAAGAAAAAATAATGATATTTTAGATGGCGTTAAAGATCATCAATCTTTTCAAATACGTACGTTAATATTTGCAATATTACAGAGAAGAAGATTAATTAAAATCCTTAGGATCGTTTTTAAGCAATAAGCCATTTATACGGGTTATAAGGAAGGTACACAGTTGTTTTCGACACTAGAAAATTCTGTTTCTTCTATAGACATTCTTCCGAAATAATTAAAGGAACTCGTTTCATCAGAATAGGCTCTATAGATCGAGTTACTGGCAGACGAACAAAACTGCTCGATCTACTTTACTCGACTTCCTGTCAGCGTAATATCATGTTTGATTATTGTTTTTATTTTTACCTCGTTAAGCTAAGTTAAAGTATACCTTATATCACAATTTGAAAGTAAAAAATTAATTAGTATATTATATAAAAAAAGAACGCGTATACGCCACAGTGACCGACCCATTCGATCAAAAGCCTATCGAATCATATTAGGTACATTTATAGTAGATTTTTAAAATAATAAAATATACTACAGTGAAAGCTCCCATTGCGGACACCTCCCTTGGGCGGACAATCCCCTTGGGCGGAAAAATTCTCCCGACCCTGGATCTTGAATTTAAATTCCGTACGTTTGATGATCCCTTAAGCGGACACTCCCTTACCCGGATGCGGACAGGCACATAAGCCACAATTTGGTAAATTCTATTCACTTAGGCGGACAAAAACATCATCAGCTACATTTTCCCATAGCTTTTCTTACATGTTATGATAATGATAAGGACAAATGAACTAATTTAACCAATAAAACAGCAAAATTGCAATTTAGCTGTGTGTGTTTGTGGTCTTTTACAAATAATCTTGCATACCTGAAATAATTTTTTTTTTGTTTTTTTTTTAGTTTTTGAAGTGCAATTGGCATGATTTAATTTGTATTAATTTTTATCAATAAATAGGTTAATACATATAAAATTATATGCAAAACTATTTTTGATTGGTTTTTAATTTTTTTCCCTTGGACGGACAACTCCCTTTGACGGACACAAGTGCCTCGACCGTCGCTGTCCGCCTAAGGGAGCTTTCACTGTAATAATATAATTAATCATTAAATTTTTCAACACTAGCATTTGCTTTCTCTGACTAGCGTTCATGCTCCTATAGCTACCGGCATAAGGCTAGTCAGTGCAAGTGTTTCATATCGGCCAGGGCCGGCCATTAGCCATATTAAGTGTCTTTGTTGTGTTCATTGTTAGAACGTATATGAGGTACTTTTAACCTAAGGCCTAAAATATCCACGCCAAGAAATCCTTTTCTTTGAAGTTCTTTCGTTTTTTTAGGATAAAATAAACGTCTTTTTGATTGGTAAGTTCAAAAGTCTTACCAAGAATGGGTTTTGAAATTTAAGTTGAGCTTCTCTGTATTTGCAGAGCTTAGGCGAATTTGCCGTGTTTCGTTCAGTGACTTCAATCAATGAGTAACTGTGTTTAAAAACAGTTGGATTTGATTGCAAAATAATTAAAACAGAGTTAAATGCTTTCTACAGACACATTTCACTATCTATATCTATGACAGCCCACAGATATATTAGCTCAACGAATTGAAATGTGTTTTTGAAGAAAATCTCCCAAACCATCCGACACACGTGGTTATAGAGGAAATCTTTGAAAAATCTCACAACATAATGTTTGCAGTTCAACGGACTTTAAGTGCGTTGAAAAAAAACCTGTTTTTTTTTTTAAACTTTTCAAAGAATCTTTTTTTTTTTTGAGAATTCAATTTTGAGAAAAGCCGTAGTTTATATCTGGTAAAATAATTTAAAAAAAAAGAACATATTTGATTTCTTGAAACCAGCTTTAACGATTTCGATAAAACTTTCAGGGTACTGCTTTTTTTAAGACAGTCTATCTCTAATTGCATTTCAATAGATTCAAACATTTTTTTTCGATATTTAATATTAATATTTACTTCTAAGAAACAAATTAAGTTTTCAAAATATGTATTTTGTAAACGGGTGAGTTGAATTTTTTCTAAATTATTTTCCCAGATGAAGACTACAGATTTTCTTATAATGACAAACTCAAACAAATTTTAAACATACATTTTTTTGAAAAGTTTAAAAAAAGAAATACTTTTTTTCAAAAAACTGGATAGATATTTAGTAAAGAAATATTATTTCATAAAGAAAAGGCGAACTTCGTCCCTCCTTAAATTAAATTTCCGTTCATTTGCTTACCTGGTTCGATACAAATCCAACATTAATTAATTATACAGCCCGTTACAATTGGATAGCCCCAGATATTGGTTTTATTTAAAACTAAACTGGGAGGTCTTTGATGTGTATCAAATTAATTATGCATTGTGTGAAAAGGTAAGAGCGAGATTTTCTGAGATTAAGAGAGCTTTTAACATTTTTTTTAAGGTAACGGGACTTTTTGGGCTAGTTCTTTGTGTATTTATTGTAAAGCCCAATTTTTTGTACCATTAAAATAGCCTTAACTATCTTTCTTACTCATTGTAAGCGAAAGTTTAGCAGCGCGATTATCAAAACGCTGTCGGGAGTGATAATCGGTTTATTTCTTGGGTTAATGATCTTTTTAATAGTTTAAATGGGTAGAAAAAAATCTTCAAATGCAACGGAAATTGCTTAAATAGAGGCTTACCATGAGCAAAATCTTTCGAATTGGGATATAGCTAAAAAATGTCTTCGAAGTCCATTTTTATACGGAAAAAATTACAAAGGCCTTACTTCAACTATACTTTCAAGCTGAAAAAAAATGGAAAATTATAAGTTAGGCTTCCAGTTTAACCCAAGCTGAAGCAATCTCACAACACATACTAGAACATCAAACAGCGCAGACTTTGACAACGTTAAAATATTAGACAAGGAAAGAAGAATCAACACACAGTTCACTCTGCAAACGATGAACCATAACCCTGAGCCTCCACTAGAAATAAATGATTGCAAGGAATGTGTCATGTAGTCAATATTTCTTTTGGAGTACCCTTATGTCTGGACTTTTGATATTCTTAGACATAGATTTCTGTATTTATTTCTTGTCTTCGAAGAAGATATAAATTCGGAAATAAATCTGACATTTCATGATATTCTAAATTCACTGAACATACATATCAAACAAAACGTGCAATCTTGTTACATATTTTGACATTTTAATGATTTGCTCTTGCATTAATTTTTTGTTTGTTGATTATTTGATGGTTTTTAATTGTTTGCTTTTTATTGACATTTTACAAAAAAAAAATTTAGTCTCTTTCGTCCTAATAAAGGATGTCTTGTAGCAAATGAGAATGGATTCACCCAAAAATTGTGTTTTTGTCTCCATTTTTTCGTATTCAGCTTCTTCTAATTTTTCTAGAGCCTGAAGCACTAAAATTAAACGATGAGATCCACTCGGCCAGATCATAACAAAGAATGAAATTTCATGACATAATTTGCCCACAGGTAGTACAGAAATATAAATTTCAGAAATAATGTCTGACATAATGTCCGAAATAAATATTGCTCGTGGAGGCGCGGCCTTAAGAAGACATTGATGACATAAGCCAAGCGCCATTTACAGTGTTGCCATATCAGAATCTAACCTGTGATATTAGTTCTAAAAAAAAATCGGGTTTGTTGATAAGACGTGTTTTAGTGTTTTAGTATTTTTAATGTTTAACAATTTTTAAATTTTATTTAAATCAATAGTTCATTTAAATGAAATTCAATAGTAAAAGAGTAAGTGCAATAGTTTTTTTAATTGTTAAAATTAATTAATTCATAATCAAAAGCTACTATGTTTTATTTATCATTTTGATTTATTCAAAACTTTCTTTTGTATTTTGTTTTCCAAAAACTAATAAATCTGAACCCATGATGTTACAGAAAAAACCGAAGAAACGTTGGGACAAAATGAATTAGTTTTTAGAATAATTAATTGCATTGTTTTCATATTCATCATTAAGCCCAATTACTAAATCGACAAAAGTTAAGACATAATATATGATCAAATTCCATAATAGAAAGGAAAATTGTTTTTGGACCGTCACCACAGCCGCGAGGGAGGCGTTATGGAACTATCGATTTGGTTTTTGTGAACTGCATAATGATAGCACCGTATTACAAAACTGTACTGGAAACGCAGTTCCAGTATATTTTTGGACCGGTGCCGATTATTTTCCAGCAGGACAGCTGGAATAATTTAAATGTGGTTACAAGGCTAAAAAATATAGAACAACTTTTCTGGCCACCCTACTCCCCAGACCTCAACATCAATAAAAATGTGTGGGTTGGTTAACACGAAAGGTCTATGAAGGTGGGAAGCAGTACGCCAACAAAGAGGATCTTATATTAAGGGTATCAAAGAGGCCTGGGCCAGTATTTTTTTGATATATTAAAATCTTTATATGATTCATTAAAAGACCGCTTTTTTGACGTTATTCAAAATATTGGAAGTTGTACAAAGTACTAAAATAAGCTGTATTTAATGAATTAAAAAACCTATCTATAAAAAATGATTCGGTTTTCATTTTAACTGAAATAAACATAGTGGTGCTATTCTAATGTTACAAAAAAATGCATTTTATAGTAAATTCATACAAAACTAGCCCAAAAAGTCTAGTTACCTTAAAAAAAAGTTAAGAGCTCTCTTAATCTCAAAAACTCTCTCTCTTACTTTGTCACCCAATGCATAATTCCTTGGATACACATCAAAGACCTCCCAAAACAGTTAGTTTGAGGATATCCAATATGTTACGGACTGTATGATTTAGCTAAATTAGGTCGGTGGAAATATAATATTTATAAGGGAGTTATCCTTCAAATTTCAAACAGTACCTCTAGTAATATTCTGAAATACGAAAAACAAAAAACTATCGTTTTTCATAGGACCACTGTGAAAGCTTTTAGAACCCATCAGCCAAAAGATATACCAGATATAAGTCCGCCTTTCAAAACTTTGGTCTTATTTAATTTTCAAAATTCGAATAAGACCAAAAATATCGGTCAAAAATTTTAAAACTGGGGAAGTAAAATAGATAGGGACATAGGCTTACACATACGCATAAAAAGTGGTGTATTAGGGGTGGCATGTTCCATGCTGCCTCCCCGCTTGGGCTTACTGTTGAATTGTAAAAACTTGCGAGATTAGATAAAAGCAAAGTTTCTTTAAATCCAAAAGAAACTAACTACCCAACCTCGCAGCTAGCCTAGAAATGCTTGATAGCAAAAGTCACTTCAACAGCTGATTCGTTACCTCAACTCGCCCCAGCTTAATACCAAGATCGTATTCAGGGTGACTTCAGGGCGACCCCAGGTTTCAAAATACAGAACATTTTTTCATGAGGGCGATGATTGCATCACACTCATATCATCCACTTCCACATCCAACTTTTTCAACTTGCAAGCCAACTGTCTAGCTTAAATCTTAAGTCTCCATTTAAACACTAAAATTTTATAAAAGTAAGTTAATAATTTCAATGGTTTTTATGAAATTCGACAAATTGAAACTATATTTCAAGATTTTGATATACATAGCTATGTTCAAAAAAAAAAAAAAAACAGCAATTAAAATATAAACTCTTTTTAGATTACAAAAAATATTGATACAATTTATGTAACAATGGAAAATACTAACGGGTGATTTTTTAAGAGGTTTGGAACTTTAAACAAAAAAAAAAACACAAAAAATTCGAAAAAATGAATGAAATATTTATTTGAATCGATAGTTTGAACCTTGCAATTTAATGTTTAAAGATAATTTCATGCAAATGTTGACCGCGGCTGCGTCTCAGGTTGCCCATCCGCTGAGTCCAATTTTGGCATACTCTTTCACACATATCGGCCGGTATCTCACGAATGAATGCATGGATGTTGGCTTCCAGTGGGTCAATCGAAGCGGGCTTGTCCCTATAGACATTAGCCTTGACATACCCCCACAAAAAATAGTCTAATGGTGTCAAATCGCACGATCTAGGCGGCCAATTGACCGGCCCGAAACGTGAAATTAACTGTTCACCAAACTCGCCTCGCAATTGCGCCATTGTTTCGCGTGCTGTGTGGCATGTGGCACCGTCTTGTTGAAACCACATTATTATGCAAGTCAAGAACTTCCATTTCGGGCAAAAAAAATTTGTTATCATCGCTCGGTAGCGTTCACCATTGACAGTAACGCTGCGATTCGCATCATCTTTGAAGAAATATGGCCCAATAATGCCGCCGGCCCATAAACCGCACCAAACAGTGGCTTTTTCGGGATGCATTGGTAGCTGTTGCAATGCTTCTGGCTGATCTTCACTCCAAATGCGGCAATTTTGCTTATTTACGTACCCATTTAACCAAAAATGAGCCTCATCGCTGAACACAATTTTTCGATATTTCGACATTTCGAACCGAGCACGAATTTTGATAGTAAAATTCAATAATTTGCAAGCGTTGTTCATTTGTAAGACGATCCATGGTTAAATTACAAACCAAACTGAAGCTGTTTGACAGTGACACAAGGTACTAAACACACGTCAGCTGTCAAAACCAGTGTTGCCAAAACCAAACCAGCCAAAAAATCACCCGTTATTAACCATAGGTCTACACGAATGACTTGCCAGCTATTTACTTCTGCTTACGTCAAATAGGAATTTGACAGTTAATGCTATAGAAACTGGCTTTCCAGTAGCTGTTAGCTGACAAGTGTAACTGCATGCCAAGAAAGCAAAAGAATTCAAATTTCTCTGGATTGAAAAAAAACTCATAGTTCTTTTCAATATTTCTTTAAAGTTTTTTTAAATAAAAGCATTCATTCCTATTTCATATTCCAAATTCTTTTCAAAATATACATCGGAGAAATTTATCAAATTTATGAATGTTGTACAGTACATTTTAAGATTGTCTGGTGTGTTCTTATCCTTGTGGTGAAACCGATAAGTTTAACTCTGTAGATAAATCTATAAGCGATTACATGGTTTTAAATGCTAAACTTTCAAATAATTAATTATATTTGTCTATTATACTTAAAATTTAGCAGCAACAGTTTCCAAATGGCTTCTTTGGAAACCGAAACCAATAGGCACATCCTTCCAACTATTACAAAGACGAATGTGTACGATGTTTTATTGAACGATTATTATCAAGAAAAATAGTATAATAAATACTTTTCTCTGAAAAAATATTATGAACTTACAATTTAAACAAATATCACATTTAAAATCAATAAGAATCCTTATTGGTCTGTCCTACGATAAATTAATTCAGGAAAGCAGTTTGTTTTGAATGCGTTTAAATAACTGCCCCGGAGACTATTCTGAGAACTCCAATTTTCTTAATTTTATTTGGTCTTCAAAACCGAAGTACGCCACTGAGGAACGATGAGGAATAGCATATCTTGTCCAAGAGGCTCACAGGTGAGGAAATAAAAAGGAACACAACAAAGATAACCAAGCGACTAGTGGGAATGATACTATAAAAGCTTCAGACGACACAAGTTATACGTGCGTGTATCATTAATTCGTCTAGTAAATCTCAAATTCACCAGACGTGTATGAAATGCTTATTTAATCGTCTCGGCGGCGATGATGTGCCTTCACCTTCGCCACGAAATAAGTATCTGACTTGTTAGCAAACTGCAATACAGACAATCTCGCGCCTTGCACCACTAGCTATTTTTTTTTTTTTGTCTACATTCGTTGAATACACACACTACAAGTTTTTAAAAACGTTTTATAGTTTCTCATGCGGAGGAGGCCTTTACAGTCATTTCTTCGCCTTTGAGGGCATTCTTTTGCTTGTTCTTCTTCGTCTTCTTCGAAACCCAACCAGACATTCAGACGCATAAATATTGAAACTTTTAAATACCGAGTGCCTTCATAACACACAAGACTGCTTCTACTAAAAAAAAAAAAATCCGAATGAAAACTATGCACAACATGATATCAGGAGCAATTCCAGACATGAGGTGCAACCAAATGCAGCTGCACCAAGAGCACAGTCCAACAGTCAGTCAATCAGTCAGTTTGCATTCACTCACTGAAATCGACTAGCAAGCAAACCTAATCTGGCTTGCTCTGGTCTGGTCTGTCCCGGCCTGGCCTGGCCTTGCTGAGAAGAATAATGGCATGTGAATGTCTTGTTCTTCTTGTACTGGCTGGAGTAATCAACGTTGCCTGTTCATTGACTACAACTACCAGAAAAACATGCCTCGGATGGCTGCTGCTACTACCGCCTTTAAATCCGATTATTAATTTCCTTGGCTGTGTGCTGTGTCCTGTGCAGTGTGACCAACCTGAAAATATTGAATACACTTTTCATTGGGAAATTTTAAATATTTACGTAGTGGGTGCTGTCATATAATCCTTTAACGAATGGCTTATTTTATCTCAAAATGGCTGTAACGATTTTAATAAAAAAAAGTTGTCAACAAAACCAACCTTCTCGTAAATCTCTCGACCGATTTTGAAAAACATTTAATTAAGAAAGGTCTTTCATAAATCAATTAGCATTCTTTATTTTATTCTGGGACATTTTTTTTTCACCAAATCAGTTAATACAATAACTATCAATCAGACTGTAGTAGTCAAATTTCCAAAGGAATTGACATTTTAGTTGAAATGGCTGCAATTTTTCGTGCATCTGATTCTGTATGCTAATTCTGTATGTCGCGTGTTTGCGTGTTAGCTAACCATATTACTAACACTTGTCTGAAAATAAAACTAAAAACTTTGGTTCCTACAAAATTTTGTATCTTTTTTTAAAGTTATATATAAAGGACTTTGAATTTTTTTGAACTATGAAGAAATTGCAAAGATTGCGGTAAATATTTCCTATCTGAATGAGTTTGGAGTTTGAAGGTTGAATAAGATTTAAAACTGCTAAAGGTATTTCCACACTATCCCACAGGGTAGTACGACATGTCAAAAAAAATATTTCAGATCTGAACACATGTCAAATCGTATGAGATCTGCGCTGTCATATTTTGTTTCCACACTATTATATTATACACCTGTTTCATCACACATTTTTGACATGTCGTATTACACTGTGGGATAGTGTGGAACTACTTTAATAACCTAAACCAAAACCAAACAATCCATGAACACCAAAAACTTTCTTTGGTTCGTTGAAAGTTGGTAACACTGGTCAAATGATAAAATCACCAGCTAGTAGTCAGATAGTGATAGCTAGGATAATAATGAAGATAATAATGTTAATTATGACGACTATGACGTTGTGCTTGTGATGTGTGCCAGAATGTGTGCTAAGGCAGAAAGTTGCATTCGCTGAACGAACATACATACATACAAATAATGTAGATACAACAACCGTGAATGCATTCGCGCCAGACATCAGGCCAGACGATTGCTTTACTTAACTCAACTCTTCCTCTTCGTCTACCTTTTTTCGTTGCACTTTGGCACCCTGCTATATGTCTCAGCCCCGCTTTCATCAACTTACTATAGCTTTGCTTGTTTAGTGGCAATATAACACTCACATGGGAGAAGGAACGATAGTTTATGTGTTATGCCCAAGTCTTTAAGCAGAATATGTGATTTTTCGTTCGTCGCTCAATGTCTCATAGCTCATAGGTAAAGTCTTGTGACTGGATTGTGTTGGTAGATAGACGCACGAGACGGTAGAAATGTCAGTGTGTCTTTCATTAAAACTTCAACATTATCGGTGCGGTAGTCCAGAGCCAGACAGTGAGTAATCATCTATTGGATCCATTGGGTGCGGAGCGGGGGCGATAAAGGAGACAAGCTTGCTTGACATTGTGCTGACTCTTATGTGGACGGACATGGACTCTTCTGTCTGCAAGGATGTTAATGATTTAATTATTGTCAAATCATATTGATGACACTTTTGAAACAATACTGGAGTTAAGGGTTTTTTTTTTTTTAATATGCTGAAACCGCTGCATGGTTTCATAAAATTGATGATTTCCTACAAAATTATTGTCTCCTTGATTGGAATGGGATACAATTTTTTTCCAAATTTATTTTCAGGAATTTTTTAAATTCTTCATAAATATTATTTAAAAGTTTAAAACTGCCCCTAACTTGATGTTCACACAAATTGAACCAAAATGCCACGTGAAGTAGACAAACAAAAATTCTCATTTATAACAATTTAAAATACCAATTGAAAATAATGAGTGATATCCTTTCAAGCCTCTATATTTCTATTATTTAAGATTGTTATAAATTTGCTTAAAGTCCCCATGCCTAGGCCTAGGCCTATCCATCATGAGCAAACATGGGCGTTGGGCGTCTAAGAATCTCCAAAACTTTATTAAATAATGCCTCAATTCTCTCACACCATCAATAAAAATATACAAAATATACATATACATACATAGATATAATACTTGTCGGGGTTATTAGTCTACGCACTTTCTTTAACCTCTTAAACGATACGCACAGTGAGACGCACGTAATTGAGTCTGACATCAACAAAATCAAGATCAAATAAAATGCTTTAGTAAATACCTTGGGGAATTGTTGTAGACATACAAACCGTGCGTCTATCCCATCGTCCAAACATGATAATTGAATTATAAGTGTTTTGAAGGATAGACAATTTTTTTTTTTTTTTGCCAATGCATTATAAGTGTTTTGAAGGATAGACAATTTTTTTTTTTTTTTGCCAACCCAAAATGTATGATTCTAATAAATATTAGGTGAGTCGAATTTGGTTCGGCAATCAACTCTGTTTTTGATTGAATTCACAGACAAATAAAATGGCTTCAAGACAATAATACTCGTATATATGTTGAAAACGATGACGTCACAACTACAAAAACTACAGTTTTGAGTTTGAACGGTATTCGAACTCGCAAGATTAGGACCTTTTTTGAAAAAAGGAATTGTGTGTCTAATATCTGCAAATTATCAAAAGTGTCGCTATTGGTTTGTTCCTTTTTGCATAAAATGAGTGGACATTCTTAATATATTCTACTATTTTAGGGTCATTCAATAGATGTTGAAATGAAAACTCATTTCGATAAAAAAAAAAGTTTTACCATTTGGACGTGCTGTTCAATCGTGTAACTTGCCATAATGATGCGTCATCACTCTACATTAGTTGAATAGCTAATAAGCCATAAAGGCCGCCAAAATCTAACCTCTTCGTCTTGTCATAATCTTATGCTTATAATAGGTTCCCATTGGATTATGACCCATTAGAAATATTTGTAGGTAATAGATGCACACTTTCTAAACTCAACTCTGAAGTACACGCTGACGAAGCTGCGGGTTGAAGCTAGGGGATGTCAGTTTGTTGGATGTTGTTCTTGGTTGTGCTTTCATGCCTTCGCTGCTCTACGGATCATCATGGAATTTTGTACAGAAAACAATACTGTCCTTGAGGGATAGAAACACCGAGGCAAAGCAAGGGTTAGGATGTTGGAGAAGGGTCACGATATCACGTTCAAAGTTTAAATGGATATATCATATTTGCTTACAAAATTTTGAGTCTAAGTTTTTGTAGCATTATTAAATCTTAAAAACCACACAGTTTTAAATGATAACCTATAAGAATATTGTATCTGGAAATGCTAAATAAAAACATAATAGAGAGCTACAGTACGTTTTCAACGAATTGTTGGATATCCTATTCCCTATATTTTTGTATGTGTATATACGTTCGCCTGCCGCAGCCAGCCTCTAGTCTAGTTTCAGAAACAAAATTCTTCTTTAGCAGACATGAAAAATTCAATAAAATTAATTTTTTGTGGCCGATGTTAAATAACCACTGGCGCTATAAAAAAAGGCGTGTGCCACGGCCATAGTTAAGACTTTAAAAGTCAGCGTGTCCTAAAAATTTGTAAACAAAAATTTAAACTACTAATTAAGCTTTGATCACTAGAAAGTTTTTAGACATATGTGTAAAACTACATCTGAATCGAGGAGTTTTTACAATGATCTTACCTAAACAAAGGTATTTTATAAAAATCACGCCCTTAAAAGTGGGCGTATTGAAAGAATTTATTCAAAAAAATGTAGCCATATATTTTTCATGTAACGAACGGACAAAAGGTTAAAATTGAATATTGGTACTAGATAACTAAAATTTTTAAAACTACGTTTTTCGTTCTCTCATGAAAAGTGGCCGTAAGCCACGCCCACAAACTAAAAAGTTCTTTTCATACACAAACTTCTTAGCATCGACTAGGAGACGCACAAATTTTGACTTGTGAATTCATTATGAATACCGTTTATTTGCAGAGTCAGAATATAAACTTTCCTATACCTAATGGTATTATTTCTCTATGCTAAAAACTCCACACCAAATACAATATACCCATTCTATAGAATAGGGTTTAAAAAAGAACATGTTAGTGGGGACTGGGAAATCTTTTGACCACGAACAATTTTCTTCAATGTGTATTGGGATAACTCTTAAAGTTAATGTACTCGAATTTTTAATTTTGCAAAATCGTCAATTTTTGTTCTCATTTTTCTTGCGCATTAAACTTTCCTTTTATCCTTTTTATGTATATTCCAGTGTTATGTAGTCCTTTTGATATTTTTACTTGCGATTATAGGTACTATAAGGCAAGTTATGCATTCGTCGAAAAAAAAAGTTTTGAGATAACAATCAAACATGACATTACGATGATAGCGAAGACGAAAAAAGATGGTCTAAAAATTCTGTCCGTCTGTATGTCTGTCTGTCTGTCTGTCTGTATGTAGACCTACAGCCAAACGGGTGGGCCGAATTGCTTCAAACTTGGTATATAGACTTTTTTAGGTATTGTACAGAAAGGAAATTGAAATTTTTTTTTTAGCTCAAAAAATAACGGTACCTGCCATACAACCGTTACGTTAAAGCTTATTTTTCTCAAAAACGGCTCTAACGATTTTTAATTAAAAAAATCAGTGTTGCTTTTTAGGTACGACCAATCATATGGCTGAAAAAAAAGTTTTAAAAAATGGCTAAGAACAGTACTTTCCATATAGGACCGTTTTTTTTGCTTTCGACTATCTCGAAAACGACTCAACCGATTCTTTCAAAATTTCACACACATATAGCTGTTTGTATTGCATACCAATATTTTTGAAAAATATTTTTTGGTATTTTTAAAAGCATTTTTTTTAAAAAAATTTAAAAAATTAATATTTTGAAAACTGCTTATTAAATTTTTTTCTAAAATTTTTAAATAAATGTATTTGCGGAATACATATGAACTGGCGTTTTTGAATTTTTTTTGAAAATTTTTTTCAAAAAGTTTTTCAAAAAAAACTTTTTTTCTCAAAAACCGCTCTACAGATTTTTCTAAATTTATTCTCATAAATTCAAATTTATCCAAGAAATAAAATGGCGTACTTTTTGTTCAGCTCAAATTAGTTTAAGTATTTATTTAAGAATTTTGAAAATTTTATTTTTATCATAATCTCAAGCCCATAAACCACTGTCGCTCATTAGAGCAAGTTCGTGCGACCCAGTCGTGCATTTTATTTTTTTTTTGCCTAAAATGTTCAGTTTGTCCGCTCCTTTAGTCATTAGTTATTTACAGATGTTGTTGGCGCTTATAGCTTTGAGTGCTGTCTGACATGATGAGAATGCGCATTTTCTTATTGAATTTAATTCGGTACTTTAGATACTCGCAAACTATACTGTCTTTTTGGCAAAAAAAATAGTTTGGGATGCTAAATCTAGAACTGTGAGTGCATATTTGCAGCCTTTAGAGCAGTGGTGCCCAACCCGGAGCTCGTGGGCGCTTAGTAGCCCGCGGCCTGTTTTCTAGGCGCCCGCAAACGGCCTTTAAATAAATTTAAGTAAACTCTTAAATCTAATATATCGCTCTATGTGTCGTAAAGAATACTTCCGTTTATCTCCTTTTGTGAGCTTAAATGGGAAGACTGCCACATATTGAAGAAATTTGTGAAAAAGTTTAAAAACAAAACAAATTTTACACAACTTTAAAACGTCTTTTTGCATTAGTTTTCCAAACTTTATTTAAGGAGAAGAACTTTATCGACTTCTTGAAGAATCTGACGAAGACCAAGAAAATTATGATGTTTTTCTCGCATCAGTGGAGAAAACCCTTAGAAATAAAGTGCACGACTGGGTCGTACGAACTTGCTCTAATTTGTTAAAATGGTCTCGGGGCTTGAGATTTTCGGAAAAAAGCATTGAAAAAGTCAAATGAAATTTTAATAATCAATTAAAAATCAATAGTTAAAATGTTTTTTGGAGAAAATGAAGTAAGTCATCAGATTTCTTTTGCTTTTTTAAAATTCAAGGAACTTTTTGTCAAAATCATTCGACCAGTTTTTTTTTTAACTTTTCGAAAACATATTCCAAATTTTTTTTGAGTATATGCCAACTTCTAGAACTTTGTAGTTTTTATCAGAAAAATTAAATTTAAAAAAAAAATTTGGAAAAAATAAAAATAAAAACAAACTTTAAAACTTTTTTAAAAAACTCAAAAAATTTTGTTTGAAAAGGTTAAGAATTTTTATTATTTCGTTTAAAATAGGGCTTCTACATAAAAAATTTCATCGAAATTCGTCGAGTGGCTTACGAGAAAATCGGATTTTAAAAAACCGGTCCTAATGGGAGCTACCGTTACCTATAATAATTTTCCTGAAAAATCTATTCCAAACAAAACATAAAGTTTGCACAGAGAACATTATTCAGAAAGTTTTATCAAAATCGTAGGGTCCGTTTTCGAGAAAAATTAATTTTTCAATAAAATTTGTATGGCAAGGTAATGTTAGTTTTAAAACTAGAATGCTAATTCCAAAAACCTCTCTGTAGGACGTCATAATAATACTATCTACCAAGTTTGAAGCAAATCGTTCCAGCCGTTTAGGCTGTAGCTAGGTGCCGATACAGACAGACGGGCAGACAGACAGAATTGTCGGACCCACTTTTTTAGACTTCTTTATCATCGTAATGTTATGTTTGATTGTCAAAAAAAAAAAATTTCTACGAACGCATAACTTGCCTTACCTATAATCGCAAGTAAAAGCCTTACTGGATTTTCTAAAAAAGCACCGTTCTATCTTCTGGGTTTGCATCGCCAGAGTTGCTAGTTCAAGGCATTATATTAAATAAATAATTTGGAGTAAGAAACTTCTGCAGCCCTGAGTTTTCTTTGGGAACGACCCTGGACATTGATGAGCTTACCTCAGCCTCGATCACATCTGTTCATATCTTAATTAATTTTGTGATTAATTATGATTTTTTTTCTCGGTAGCTCAATAAACAAAAGAAAATTAATTTCTCAATATTGGGTAGAAGTTCTGAATTCTTTTGATTTATTTTGTATCCATACTTAAATTCGTTAATAACAAAAATTTTTCTATGAGTTTTGTTCAAATTTTACAAAAATCTATAACTGGCAAAATCATACTACCAGGATTGACAAATTATTAAATAAAAAACAAAGTTACAATAAAGGCGTTCAAAATCCATTACAATCCCTACAAAAATGTCTCTGACTACCACAAAGAGTGATACAAAGCCCATAGTCTGTCTCATATCATAACTATCGTCAATCAAAATCAAATAGTACCTACATAAGCCATCAAGCATCAAGATTTTCCAGTCTTAACATTTCCTTAATTTCACTTTGCATCGTCCACAGAAGTTGCCTTACCACCCACTTTTCAACGAAGAAAATATTCTACGAACAACCAACCCAACCACTGACAACTGACTGCATGCAACCAAGCAATTTAATTGGAATGAATCCTCCAGCCAAGAGACGGTTATTTCCCGCCATCTGTAATTGTGTGTGAAGTTCAAATCGATTACCATATATCCTGGTTGTTGGCTTCAAAGCCGGCTTTCTAAAAATTAAAAAAAAAAATAAAATAACACACACTCATTGCAGTATTGTTTGACAACAATCTAATAAATGTGCAACTCGACTATGACGCCAACGCCGACCGACAGCGACGGCGACGGCGACGTTTGTTTGCCACGAGCCCGTTTGTAAATAAACTAATTTTCCTATTTTCCCATGGCCTTCAACTCGGTTACAACCCAAAAACTGCGAAGAAAATTCAAATGCACCCCCTTGCCATTGGACATTGGCCATTCAATAATCGTTTATCCAAAAATGCACAAAAAGTATCTTTTTTTTTTTTGGGTCTATGATTTGCTTAATACACACACGAGAGAAGAGACACACGAGCAGTGTATCTACCATTTGTATCAAAACTTATTATTGTGTATCTACCGGTGCAAATCAAAAAAATGAAACCACAAGAAAACAAATTTTCGAACGAAACAGTAAAAGCAACAAAATCAAAACCGCCTATTAGAATTTTCCTCATTAGAAGAGCAAGTTCGTGCAACGCAACGCAACGGAGGAACGGAGGCGGAAAGAGGGCGGATGACAAAAGCACAGTCCGATACCGATATAATATTCTGGTAGGTAGGTAGGTAGGTAGGTATCTAGATACATTTTTATTATGATTTGTTTCATATCATTTAATTTGTATTTTTTTTTTTTATTCAGTTTGATTTCAAAGCAACAACAACAAACCAAAATGTATGTGAGTATGTGTGTGCACCGCGAGGTGCGCGGTTGGACAAGAACGAAGATTAGCATGTGTGCGAGTATCTCTCTATCTACAGACTACAGTACATCAGTTCGATATAGTACCAGCAATATCAGAAGTGAAATGTTATTTAAGTCTTAAAAAGTGCTCCGCGCAAATCATTTTATACTTGGTGTTCTTAGAGTAAAGACCCATCTACCAAACCAAAATAAATCTACTCCTTCTTCTTGTAGATTGTTGATAAGCCTATACAAAATCTAGTGTTAAAAAATATTTTTTGTTTTATTTAGTAAACTATTATATATTTTGCCATCTAATAATATCAGTGGAAAAAAAAAAGAAATATTAATAAACAATTTTGTCAAAATATTTGACTGTCTTTTTTGTATCTATTTTGCTGTTAAAAAATTCAAAAAGTATACATGTTTTAAAAACAGGACATTTATTTGTGAAGGATTTTTTGATTTTAAAGAAAAAAAAAAAACAATGTGTCGGTATTTGAAATTAATCACCGCTTTGTGTTTTATCAGTGCGGGGTGTTTGGATTGTGCAAATGGTATCCGATCGAGGAGAACCTCGATTGAAGACCAAACTGTAGAATCTGTTCGAGTTGATATGAAAGATGAAAGAGTCCTGCGATTATTCAATTTAACTGCCGATGAGCTAAAGAAGCGAACAGAGAGTTCGGCAGCTGCCAAGGCAGGATCAACTACAGCCCCAAAGGACGATCAGCGTTTTGTCAATATCAAGGGATACAGGTAAGATATCAAATAGAATTTGTATTTTAAAAAGTTTTTAATTTAGAAAGTTAATTTTTTTAAAAGCCAATCTTATGAAAAGCACTCATAGCGGATTTGAAGAAAATTTTTAAGTTTTGAATTCTCATTTTAAGCATTTTTTTTTTTTTTAAATTGAAAAGTTTTTTTGTTTGCCTTTTTATTCAATATTTCTCTATGAAGTTTATTTTTGAAAAAAGATGAATACTTTTAAGAAAAAAATTCTTTAAACAAAAATTTAATAGATTTTACGATCATAATTCAAAAATTTGCTATAAATTTGATAAAAACCGTAATTTGAAAAAAAAATTGCTTCAAGAATAATCGGAAAGAATTTGAAATGCAATGTTTAAAAATAATTCTTAAACGTATCTCGCTAACTATATTTAATGAATTTTACTATAACAAAAGTGCCCATCATTTCAACCATTAATTCACAACTATCATATTTAGATCCTAGTATCGGTGGAAAAGGCATTGAATAAAGAAGTTTGACAAATTCTAAAAAATTGTTTATCATTATTAAATAATTTTATTTTTAATATATTTTGTTAATTTATAACATTAAACAAAATGTTATATGTAAGATTACTTTACTAGTATCGGTTTTTTGGCATCTGCTTAATTTTGATTTTGAAACGCAACTAAAAATCTACAACTCAAAATAAATAGTAATAAACAATCCAAATCTATAAGTGAAAATTAATTAATTTTTTTTATAAGATAAATTATTTGAATTACTTCCGACTCACACAATTTGAAATTTAAAAGTTATTCGTTAAAAAGTTAAAAGTTATTTTTGATTTTTCGCCAAAGTAAAAATATTGTTCAACGATTTATTCAAGCATTTGAAAGAACACCAGAACTCTAAAATAAAAGAATTATTAATGGCTTTGTTCCAATTTTTTGCAGAAAACTTTTCGTTTTTATTATGCACATTAACAAATTTTTCTTGTCCTTGAAAAAATAACTTAACTTGTAATTCTTTTAAACACATCAAAAATGTTATATAAACTTTCTGTGAACCAATTTTGATCAGAAAAGATTTTTTTAGTCCTTTTACAACCCATTCCTCACAAAAAAGATGTTGAAGAAAAGTAATAAGCTAAATTTGTGTATTTGGGTAACCTTACACTTCACTTAACACGAACGTCCTTGCTAAGCAATTTGTGTAAATAAAATCCGATCACAAAACTTTAAAATGCCATTGTAAAAATTTGCAATAATTCTTAATATACGAGTACATACAACAGATTAGGCAGAATAGAACTAAAAACAATGCTCAAGTTTTGTGAAAATACAAATTGTCTCATTAGAAGATTTTGAGGAAAAAGTGAACGTATATTTAATAAATGTTTCATCATAATTCTACGAATCCACATATTTTGGAACATGGGAGTACTATTTGTGTTTAACTTGGCCTTAAAATGACAGTTTAGTTTCAAATTTAAAATTTGCATAAGTGCACCTTTGTATATTTTTCCCATGCATGCTTTTATACATAATCGAAATGCCGACGAAATTAGAAACTTTCGCTAAGAGATAAAGTATTTTTTTTTTTAATATTTTAAGATTTATAGAAAAATCTACCAGGTTTGAATAAACCTTTCAATACACTACTTTTCCTCTTCCATTTTTGATGAAAATATCGATCATATTACATATTTCCACAAGGGCAGAATTGTAAACTAAGAATAAGTGTTCTTTCCATAGATTTTGTCTTACATTGTAGTATTTATACCCTGAATGATTAAGTTCCACAATCTTTTCCCGGTTAAGAACGAAAATCCACCCCTGCCGGAACATTTATACTCAAATTTCATTTTTATGAAGGCTGTTTACAGAACATTGTTCAACTCAATTCAAAATTATGCATTTTTGAAGAAAGCAACCTAATAATTAGATACGTTCTTTTGATTTAAACTCCGGTTCTTAGTTGAATTCAAAACCTTCTGCAAACGGCCAACATAAAAAATATTGTAAGCGAAACATATAAAAATTTCAAAAACTCTCTAACGACAAAATGTCTTTTTTTTTAATCTCCTGGTGTCCATATTTTTCTTCCTGGCTTGTACATTAAAAACTAAAAATTTAATCGCACATCAGTAATTTTATTACTCTTAAATCCAAAACAAACAAATTACAATGTAGATTTGCAGATAGTTTTCAAGATAATCGTATTTATTTCATCAGCGTCTATATTCCAATAAATTAAAATTATATATTTCCAAATCACGACGGAAATCACTTAAAAACTAACAATTTAATTTTGCAGTTGATAATGCCTATTTTGGAACATATTTCATCATGTACTTGCATAACAAATAAACAATCAAATACACAGTCAACAGATTCAATTATTACGATTTTGAAAATGTTAACAACATTTTAATAGCCAAAATAATGTGCCATATTTTTTTTTCTATTTCTTATCCAAAAATATAAATTCTATAAAAGATACAATAGTGTATCACTAAGCAAAACTGCAACTTTTAAATAATTTTTATTATTTCAAATTTAGTGTTATAAATTATACGATTTGCACATATTTTTATTGTTAATTTTTGTTTTTAAATATATTTATAGAACTAAATATAAAATTATATAAAGAAAACTAGGATACAGATGGTTTTGGGATTCAAATTGTAGATTGTATAAATATGTCCCTCCAGATGTTTTTTTCTTCGAAATCGTAAGATGAAATATTTAATCGTCATAAGTTATGTGCATAAATTTCATTTTCACATTTTTGGGGGTGTGTCGAAATTTATGATTGAAGGTCAGAAGAACTACGTCATTTTTGGTTTCTTTTTTTTATTTATTTATTGCTTGGATAAATAAAATGAATGTGTGCTCTGATTTTCCAAATAAAAGATTATTTAATCCGACAGATGTACATACTGCAGGCGGATACAAATTATGGACGCACAGAAGAAAAGACGTTGAATCAAAAATAAATAGAAAATATAATACAAATTTGAACATTAACTGTTCTAAGTTAAAGTAACACGTATTTACAATTAATATAGTTAATTGGCTTAGGTCAGATTAGTACACTATATGGAATGGCAAAGGAGTGACTTCATCTTCGTACTCAGTAAATTGCTCACTTCACATCTAGTTAGTTGTGATTAAAAAATTTAAAAAATGTTAGCCTAGTTTACATCAATTAGAATCATAGGTATTATATACAATTTATGAAATGTTTTCATCAATCATCATAACTTTTAACAGACAAGCTTATAAAGACTGATGCATGTGATTATGTGATGTTACCGAATGATTTTTAAAATTTGAATTCTTAAAAGGCTAGACCCGTTTCTAGTGGGTCTGTTGATTTATCATTTGGATGCTGATGTTGTGCTTCTAAATTAATTTGTACGAGATGTTGATTGTAGATGATAACACAAGAAATACAAAAACCCTATTCCAGTTTGTCATTAGTAACGATTTAATATAGTTAAGTTCATTATTACGATTATTTTGAATGTTGAATTAGTTTCCAAGTATCCGTCTGGTGTTAAGTACTGATTTTTAAATATAATTTGATTTATATTTTTATTTTATTTCATCCCGTTGGCTTTCTATTAATATTTAACTTTTTCTTTTTAAAAGTGAAACTACCAAGTTTTGGTTGTAGTTTTTGATATTTAAAAAAATCAATTATGTAATGTTGTAAACTTAGGCCTTATACGAAGTTTGCGAGTTGTAGTTGGCTGCTCACAATGGTATAGCTGCAGCAGTAGCACGTAGCAATGTCAAAGTTAATGTTAAAAAAAGTAGCGCACTAAGTGGCATACGTGAATACAATGTGTAGCACTGAACTCAAGCCAAAATCATGTCTGCCATTTTGGTTTGTTTTTGTTTTGCAGCGCAGCACGTTCGTGAAGTTGGAGTCGATTCGACTTGTACTTCAGCTACTCTCTGTAATACTGCTGCAGCTTCACCATTGTGAAGCCAGTCAATCTTATTTTGAGATTCTAAGAAAGGAATTTGGCTTCTTGATTTGAAGTCAGAATACACTCAAGAAGCACAAATACAAAATAACTCGAATATCACATAATATTCACTGTTGAGTGTCTATTTGCATGCAGCATTGCCGAATGGTTTGGTTATGTACATGTGACATACAATACTGTTGAATCCAAATCCGATAATAAAGACGTCGAAGCCCGGTAATGAAGTTGAGTCAAAATTAAACAGAAGCGGTTCTGATTGTTTCATTGGTTTTCAGTTTGAGTAGTTCTCTGAGTGAATCCAATGAAAAATGCTATTACAATTCATTAAATTGTTAATCTTGAGAAAGACAGTTCCATTTTAAAATAAATAATTTGACCAAAAAGCGTGCAGCTCAACAATCTTCCCATTTTACTCCACAATACCCACCATAATGCATACCAAACTTACATGTACATACCGACATTAATTGCCTTCCTAAAAATGAATATCCTTTCCAAAAATAAAAAAAAAAAAAAAAAAAGATGAAACCAGGTCAGAAGGCATTGCTTCCAACTATTTATATTAGATTCACATCTAAGTCTGAAACAGAATTCAACTTCCAAATCAAAATATCCGTAAGCACTCAAAAATGCAAAACCACCCACTCCCATTTGTTGTTCTTTTTAACTTAACCCTGCCAACTAAAGCCAAGCCAATAGACAGTTATTTGAATAGACCGTGTGAATATGCCCAAGTGATATAAGATCCAACCAACCTAACACCAAACACCAAGTGGCGCACAACCATTGTCATAAAAAAAGCTCCACCGTTTCATCCTCGATTCAACTGACGTTCACAACCGCGCACCGCGCTCCACCACTGCCGCCTTTGGCTATCTTTAAGTTAGCAAAAAGTTTTCTCAGCCTACATGAATGCTTGTGTGAAAATACGTAATTCGTCAGAATCATCGTGGCGCTGCAGCCGCAGCCGTGTGCTCCACCACCTCCTTGTTATGCCTTGTTTTACCCGATGAGATGACAACCTTTCCTCGTTTTCGTCGTCGTCGTCAGTCGTCACCATAGTCCCTCCATAGCCCATAGATAGAGATTCACATTATATTCTTTTTTCATCGCCGATACGACGAGACGACCGACGACGCACGGCGACGTGACGCGTCTTCGTTGGATGGGTGCATTCGAATCTAAACGACTGAAGGTGGCAGGGCAGTGGCAGATCAGCCAAACGAATGATAGGACAGATTCAGATTGTATAGGCTTTGTGTTAACTGGTGCAGTTTGGTTGATGCCATGCATGCTTACATCTGGTTGATGTCATTCCTCAGCTTTTGTCTGGCCTATGAGAGGGAATTCGATTGCAATCCGGCTAGACGCCGGGGCTGGTAGAGCTACCTTGGACAAAAACCAACCCACAGCAGCCGCAATTATTGCATCTCTCAGACTCGTATCGTATCGTAAGGTATGCGGCCAGCAGCAGTCTGAGTCTGCTCTCAGTTCCATGGATATATATATTTTTTTTTATTGCCACTGTTCTTTGGCTTGCTCCTTTACTGATGCCGTAGCAGTAGCCGTACTATATTATTGTTGTTTGCCTTTTGCCTTCTCAAGTGGCAAGTTCGGCTAGACACCATCGTAGACAGGGTGTTTGTTAAAGTATAAGTATCATATTATGTGTGTATTAATATAATAGTATATGTGCATGTGTATAAGCTCCACGGATAGATACAGATAAAGATACAGATACAGATACCTACCTTGCGCTAAAAATCTATGAATGAAGAGAAAACGTTTGTATCTTGCGTTCGCCGGTACTGTGGCAGCTGGGTGGAAAGTTGGGAAAGATGAAAGGGGATACCGGCACAAGGCTCGGTCTGCTGGAGGTCTGGGGCTGAGGCTGTGGCTTTATCTGAGGCTGAGGCTGTAGCTGGGGTTAGGTTGTTTTTGTGTGGTGCTCTCGTGTCTGATTCACTTATTCGCAATTTTACTCTCACACATGGCGACCTACAAAAAGTTCATTAACGGAGCCGCTAGACATGGCCCAGACAGTTCGGTTATAGGTGTATGATAATTCACCTATGTATTTGGAGTCCACACATTACGTATCTATAATATGGTTGGGATGTATCTTTTGGATTCTTCAATGCTCCATCATCATCCATCACCACTGTGTGGCTCTCTGGATTTGATTTAGCTTTGTTCTCTTAACTTTGTCGCTTCGATGTCTCGTCAGACTGTTGCATTGATGTTGATGGTTCATATTGTGTTTCTTCATTGGCAAAGGGGCACGACTCTTGGTCTTACGTATAGTATATGATGCCTATTAACGGCTGCCACCTTCGCTGGCTGGCTGGCTGGATGGCTGCTTGGTTGGCAGCTAACACAAAGCACACACTGATACGCCTTCGGGCTATCCGACTGGCTGTCTGACTTAATTTTATTGCGTTGACTGTTTTTATTTTTTTTTAAAGAATTAAGGTCCCCAAGTCTAGACAATTTTTGTAGGAGAAAAAGAATATTTATGTGCGAGCAAACATGAGAAGAATGTTTTTTTGCTTTGGAGATTGTTTTTGCTTGATTGTGTTAAATGCTTCTTTACGTTCTTATTTTCTGAAACATTTAATAAAGCCTTGTCTAATCAAACTGGACATTTATTTGACGATATAGACTTATTGTTTGAAGCCTTGGATGGCTCGGGAAAGATAGCCAAGATGATAATATTTTCAATTCGAAGCAAATTCTTCCATAACTTAGGGTAGATTGTGTCTCTATTATAATATTATCACCTATTAAGGAATCATTATATTTATGTTCCTTTTTATTGAGGAAATAAATGGATGGATTCATAATGTACATACATTTATGAAGGAGGGGTAGTTGCATTGATAAAAAGTTTGGTTATATTGTTACACTTTCCCGCACGCCACATAGCTATGCCAGTTACTGGTAAGCAGGTTGCAATTCAGTCAAATGTTGCACTCGCAAACAAAAACTTCGGCAACTTACCCGTCAAAACTGTCAAGAGATTTTAGTTACCATTATCGTCCCTAGTTGATCTGACAGTTCCTAGAAGTTTTGAAGCCTTAGATGTCGTACTGCCAATTATGTCTTTTTTGGACAGTTTAAATAAATAAATCGTAGATATTTTCATTGTATAGGTACATATACAAACTAAAGTACCTACTCTTAATAAACGGAACATCAAGTGCGCCATCTGTGGACGAAGTTCACAAACACTTGATTGGAGAGTGAGTTAGGAGTGGTTTTGTCTAGATTGCCATGGGAAGCAAAAACAACAATAGAAGACATTTGATGTAAAGTAAAGAAGACAACTAGAACACGTGTTCCATGAAATTACTATAAAAATATATATACAATGACGTTTTGTAGATATGTATCCACACTTCGAAAATAAGGTTAATAAAACGTCAAAGCAATCTGATGAGACTTAGGAGATCCAAACATTATTATAAACCGTGAGCAAGAATACATTAAAATGAATAATTTCACCAAGGACAACATTGGGAAGCGATGTCAAGCATCGTTGCGCGTGGTTAGTAGTAAGATGGAGGACCGTCAAAAATAATAACTGCGTGCTGTTGGCATATGTTGTGTGTTCTTCTCTCTTCTGTTCTGTTTCTCTCTCTCTCTGTCGTGTTATTGTCTTGTGTCTTGTGTTGTCTTAAGCCGATGTCATCAGTTGCCAGTGATTGAAGCTTGATGGTGTGTCTTTTTTGTTGATTCATCGACGGAGTAGGCTTTTTACGATGGCACGGATTCAAGTGATCCAATTGTCAATGACTCTTCCGCATAAGTCCGGCTGTATATGAACGATGGCGTGTGTTATTTTCAACTGTACAGCATCGGTTTACTTGTATAGACCTACAATTTCAGCAAATATATAAGAAAAAGCCTAGAGGGGTGAAATCGCAAGATATTGGTGGTCAATTCAAGTCAGCACTGCAAATTTTCATGCATAATGCCAATCGTGGCGTCCATTGTATGATACGTAGCACCGTCTTGCTGGAACCACATGTCGTCTCTTGCTCCAAATTTTTCAGTTTGAGTCATACAGTAATTTCATCGTTCTATAGCGCTTGCCATTGACAGTGACCTTCTAAGCATAACGTCGTTTTTGAAAAGTACGAACCAATGACGGACCATAACCCCAAAATCTACACCATAAACTTTTTAAGATGCATTGTCACCTTTTGAACCTCGTGTGGGTTGTTGTCGTCTCATACATATACGGCAAATTTTTGAACTTTGAGCTTCTTAGTCAGTTGGATCTTGTATGATCTCCCGACGCAAAACTCAACAAGTTAAAGCTCAGAAGGAATCGACTGCCTCGGATTCGGCTGTACGATTTTACAAATGTTGACTGATTGATTACAGAACCGTCTCAAATTTGGCAACCAACCATTGAAGAGTCGATTTTTTAGGGCCACCATGTCTAACGCAAAATTAGGGCAACGATTAACCAACAATATCTGGAAATGACAGATGTCACCAACACAATAATGCGGCAAAAATCTAATCGCTCCTTTAGAGATTTGACATTTGACTATACCTATTCGTTTTTATTCTGATCTACCTCTACTCTCATGTCCTTTTTTATTTTTCTCAACTATCTACCTACTTCGATATAAATAAGATGCACAATCCTATACCTAAATAGTATTTGAAAAGATCTTTTTTGCAAGTGCAGTTTTGATTGATAAGTGATTTCACAATATAAAATGAAGATAGAGATACCTTTCCAATACTGATTTGCTTAATTAAATAGATACACCACTAAATGACAGCTCATCAAAATGAACGACATATTTGCCAGTGCATCCACCCGTACCCGTTCTATATTAGACACAAACTGCATTATACATACGAGACAGACGACGACGGATGACAACGTCGACGTCTGCGGTGATATCACTGCCAGTTGTAGCTGTTGATCACAATTTAATGTAATAGAACGTGTGTCTGTCTGGCTCAATATAACTTTAGTCTCTGCCAGACGACACTTTATTAATAGATTTCGTAAACAAGTCTAGGCTAGGCACAAAACTAGACGAAGTTCATATACCTACCTAACCTACGTATTTATCTATATATGTACTAATGTATCCGCGAGCGCCGCACTTGTCGGCCGGTCGTAGGAAATGTTTTTGCTGATTGAATTTCATGTATATTCTGTACACACAGTTATTTTGCCATAGAAGCTCAGTGGCCGGCGCGACAATAATGACACTATACATCATCATCATCATAACTGCCATCTTCGTTTTAACTCGTATCAAAATTATTCGAATACCAGTTTCATGCAGCCTTAATAGACACACGCATCAGCATCAGCATTAGCATCAGCAAGCAGCAAAAGCAACAGCATCACGCAACATCACACGCTATTCCTGCGCGCATCTCTCTGTCTGGTTCTAGTCTATTGGCCAAGGAACGGACAGATTGTCTGCCTTCTAACGATCTGTGATTTTGTTGCCCGTTTCGTTTCTGTTTAAAATTAACACTCCTCCATGGAGAGGTGTTGAAATCTTTGATGAGGCAGACAAATTAATTGCCTTGGTTTGCATGCTTGTCATGCCCGTAATGTCTGTCTAGTCAGAGTCTGGAGCGGAACATAAGAGCACACAACAACAACACAAATAAAAAAACAGAAAATCAAAGCAAAACAATTTAATTGTTTTGTACCTATTCAGCTCTCGTCGTTGTAGTATGTATCTGGGAATCTGGAATCTGGATTCAGCAAGTTGTCATTTTCTTTTTAAATAACTTACAAAACTCTAGCATGCCATTCAAACAAAGAGTTACCAAAGGAATCATTATTGATGATTTTGTATTATTTTTCTATCGTCATTTCAAAATTCGTATTTTTGTTCCCAAAGTTTGTTAGATCTCCTTTTCCATTGGCTTTCACTCGTCGCGTCGCTTGAATTAAATTCAAATTCAAAACCGTTGCCTTACAAATACTTTTGAAAAGATTCAATTTTAAAGACGAAAAACTTCAAACTCTTTATTTGAATCCAAATATAATAATCATAAAAAAGAGAGCGCGATGGCAACCCTATTCCTTTGGCCACTAACGATACTACATCATTTACTTTGATTGCAATGCAGGGGTTTTCGAAAGTGCCATGTTTTATAAAGTGCCGCTATAGAAGTCTGTATAAGCAAGAACCTAAAAAAACGTGATCATCTGCCTTTGTCAGACTATGATCTAACTCCAAGCACGTCATCAATAGTTGGACAAATAATTTGGCGCTTCTTAGACTGATGAATAGAAAATGGAATGACTGTTATTTAAATTGAATTGATTGTCTTGTAAATAAAGAAATGTCAATTGCTCCATTTAACTATCTGATTACATATGATGTAAATTTCCAATAAAAACAGAGGCTGTTGTTGTTTTAATATAATTCTTACTTTATTTTTAACGTGACCATTTCACATAAAATGACACGTTCTTAACCAAAAGGCTTAACCAAAGGGTCTCGTTCAGCTGCAAGACTTCAGTAATTCCATTCACGCAGTAGTATATTTACTTATAATTTCTGTTAGGACTTAGGAGTTGTATAGTCACTCAAATCCCTTTAAACAATAATGGCGCCCAACGTGGAGCTGAGATAGAAAACGAAATAGAAATGACGTTTATATCCATTGTTATTTCCTTAGTGATTTTTAGTTTTATCTAATATCTGACATTTTAAACAGACCCATTCCCATTGCAGAGTTATTTCAACGAGCATCCATAACAGCATCAAAAATTGTTTCCCATAAAGTTCAAGCTTCGATTTCGAAAAAATTAGGAGACACAACTTTAATCAAAAAAAGCATTTAATTAATGCTTGTAACTTCTTATCAAACATCCACTTTGTCGTCTCAGACATCAGACAGTTTTTTTTTTTTTTGTATTTGCTAATTTTATTGACTATTTTATTCACTGAAATCTTTTTAAACAATAATGGCGCCCAACGTGGAGCCGAGATCGAAAACGCATTTAATAGTAATGAGGATTATAAATACACTGTTATAGATATCGTTAGTGTTTTTTTAGGGTTCTATGATATCTGAAATTTTGATCCTTTTTAAACGGACCCAAGCCCATTGTAGAATTATTTCAACGAGCATCCATAACCGTCGATTCGTGTCAAAAATTGTTTCCCATTAAGTTCAAGCTTCGATTACAATAAAAATTAGGAGACACAATTTTAATCCAAAACAGAGCATTCAATTTAATACTTGTAACTTCTTATCAAACATCCACTTTGTCGTCTCAGACATCAGACAGCTTATTATTATTTTTTTTTTTTTTTTGGTTTTGCTAATTTTATTTTATATCCAATCACGCATGACATCATTTTGATTATATGCACTTTCTAACCCCCGGAGAGATTCAAAAAGGAGTGCAACGCCATGATATGAGCACAAGTTTGAAGGTCAACACGTGAATACACATTAAATTGTGTGGAACAATTCGAGCAGACGTCTTGTCTGCTGCTGCTGCCTGCAAAAAGCGAAAAGAACTTATAAACGAAATAAAAACAACAACAAAAAAACAACTTCCAAAAAAGGGCAAACACAGTGTTTGGTTTGGTCCTTCTCGGTGTTCCTTCTTTATATCTAAATCTGGCTCTGTTTGTGTCTGGCATCTTGCAATCGAATCCACAATCGTATTCGCATTCGTCGCCGCTCTTAGAAATGATGCACTCAATGGATGCACTTTATCCAACATAAGATATCCAGATTCAGGCTGTGCTCAGTGCTGTGCATGATGATGTTAAATTCGCGTGGCTGTCTGTCTGCTGCCTGGATTTTTTTCTGTTTGCTTGTATGTCAAACTCTCTGCCTTTTTTTCTTTTTTTTTTTTTCTTGATGTTTTGTGCTTTTAATGCTTGTTAGATAAAAAATACTCGTCTGTCCGTCCCGTGTCGCCGTACATCATTCGTTTGTGTATATGCAAAGGGATAATATACGTCTGGCTGCAGTTTTTTTTTTTTTTGTATAATTATATTTTATACACACAAGTCCCTGTTTGTGGTTTTAGAATGCAGTTTTTCGACGACCGACGTTGTAGTCGTTGATTTCTTGCAATTAACATAAATTATTTGGCTTTATTTGCTTAAATAATTTTTTTGACATTTTTTACTTTCAGATTTGAAGACATCCGAAGCAGGATTCAGATGGCTGTTAATGGTCATGGCACGATGTCCAGTGAAAATTCTGATAATATACAACATGAAATGGCTGCATATCCCATTTGTAATTCAGAGACTAATGAATCGTCCTGGCAGGATGATCTTAATGTGACAATTCGTTTTTCGGATAGCTTGTTTGAAGCTAAGTCGAATGCTTTATTTTTGGAAAGTGCAATTTTAAGGTAAATATGAGTAAAGGAGTGGCAGTTAGAAACAAACAATAAATATGCAATTAAGATACAATTTTGCTATGATTAATATTAGCACGAAAACTTGGATTTTGGTAAATGTATGTAGTATACACGTACCTTTAGTTAAGGAATCGATTGAAATCTTGCAATTTAAAACTTTTTCTTGTCTGCATTTCCTTACCCGAGGAATTGGTTTGGAGCAAGCATTTATCGGACACCTACAGGCATTGACTACAAAAAGTGCCTCCTGACTTGTAGGTTCACAAAAATATCAATATTTGTATCCGTTTAAAGTTTTATAAAAATAAAAGTAAGTTTTTTTATGCTATGTACTTCCTTCCGTGCATTGGAAGTTTAAATATAATAAAACGGATGCACATTCTAACAAGACTCGATCGTTTAATCGTTAATATATTACAACTACACTTTAACTGTCACTTCAACGAGACTCGAAATCCCATATTTATTTGCCACTGTGACATTTCATGTCAGCTCTTTCATGGAACATCAATTTCTGTCGCAGTTGCTGCATGCTAGATGCCGCGGCCATCTTATATGTTTATCATTTATATTAGCTAATCGAAATGAATTCTGATGAACCAGAGGGCACCACAGTCAAACACTATTATGAGTAGACTATAGATTTTATATAATATATACATATATACAATCTGTTGATTTTAGACTTCCGACTGTGTGATTTTGAGCTATGTTCACATGTGTTTATGTGTTTGACTTTTTCGCTGAAGGTTCTGGATTCAATCCCTTACTTCACCAGAGCTTTTTCGGGGTACTGCCTCTAAAGAGGAAGTGACAAATTCTCACAGAGTAAAACTTTGTCGAGAACAGTGCATATCTTTTGTAGTCACTTCGTTCTAGTAGTAAATTGTAAATCCCTTCTAATTATATCGCATTATGTAGTCCTCGTTTTATTTTATCAAAATCAGCAAAAAATTATAATTGAATTAAAAAAAAAACCTTATCAATTAAAGATTTAATTGTAATATTGTATTTCTTATTTAAGGCTCTACAAATTGAACCCAAACAACACCGCTGAACCCACTATTCCAACTAAAGGATGTGCTGAACCTAATATCGATTCTCAAATTCGTGTCACTGTGTCAATCGTACTCCGTAAAAATCGCCGAGGTAACATTCAATTTCACCTTGAAAACAAAAACCAAATTCAAGACTATACCTATATTTAAATTTTTTTTATTTTGTAGAAAAAAAGAAGCGCATCTGTAACACCCTAATGATGAATGTATCTCAAACTGGCTGGGTTGAAATTGATATCAAGCGTGCTATTCACATCTGGGAAACCGTCGAACGTCATCGTGCTAGCTCTGTTCTTGTTGGCTGGTTATTAATTGAAGTCCATGACGAAGAGGATCGTCCCCGGAATGCTGGTCTTTATTTCAGACCACCTAAATGCGATCAGGCAGGTATGTGTGTTGTTTCGTGAGCCACCCCGACTAACACTCTAATGACCAAAAATCCAACAAAAACCTTTAGGATTTTTTGATAAATCAACTCCAGAGTATTTCGATATACATACATATATAGGTAGTGACCTTGATTATAATTTTAAACGATAAATAATTTTCTTAAAGAGGTCAAAGAAGTTTTTCTTTTCAAAGATATCATATTAAGAATCAAAAAAAAGATAACAAAAGTTATTTATTTACAAGCAACTCGAGGAATGGCTTCCTCTTTCCCGTCACCTGACTTTAAAATTAAAATTAAAATAAAAAAAAACGATTGTTTTTTGCACTTCATGTTGTTTTCTATCTTCGCATTTCAAGCCAGCCATTTGGCTGATGTAACAATTTCACGAGCCGGGCCGGACTGATATCGTTTAAGTTTCGTATGTTTGTAGTACTCGCACTGCAAAAGGGAGAATTCTTCAGGCAGGCCGCCACATTGTCTGACATATGTATCGTCTTACCGATTGACAGACACAAACATCGAGAAACAAACTCAGCAGATTCTTCCTTGCCAGCTAAGACCCTAAGACTTCGATAATTTTATATTTCGTTTTTTTTTTTTAAATATTTATAAAAAAAAAACATGACTTATTCAAGTTACTACTTTACGGTTCTTATTGCTCAAAAAGAAAACGCAAAAAAATATTGTTTTACAAATGCGTAAATTCATTTGAAGAAATATTTTATAGGTATATATAGGATGATGAGTTAAAATATAAACATTATATAGGAACGTGCATTTTCATAAAAATAAAAACGAAAAGACGGTAAGAAATACGACCCCATGTTGGCCTTTAAATAGGAAACAAACAAAAAATTACTTCTAACAGACACTGTGGGGTGTTTTGCATGTGCGTAATAATTGTTTTATTTTGCTTTTAATATGTGTGATTGTGTGAGTGTATTTTTTTTTTTTTATATTTTAAAAAAAATATAAACCTCCACTGCCAATACCCATTTCCTAATTGTCAGCCAATATTTTTTTTTAATTTTTTGCTTAGTTTTGAAAATACAACTTACTACGCTTGAGTGTTTTTGTTTATTGATGTTGAGAAAGGGTTCGATTTTCATTAATCAATTTACTACAGAAATTAATTAAAAAACTAGATCATGTTTTAATAAATATTTCCAAAAATCGAACCTTTTTTGTTGTATTTATGAAAAATTGTTAACTCTTAAATGTTTCTATAATTGTTTTTTTTTTTTTTTTAATTTTTTACAGATCATGCAATCCCCTGGAATTTTTACCGATCTTACTCAGCTTTGCCTACACCTTTTGCGGACCAAGTGCCCAGGTAATTATAGTTTTAACGATACTTTAGAAAAACCATTATAGCTGTTATGACATTATTTGCATCATCTTAATAACACAAGATACCGAGTTTTTATGTTTAAATCAAAATAATGTTTAATGCCATTTTCATAAGCTGACACAGGATATGAAATTGAAATCGCATTAAATTTGTTTAAGTAGAAGAGAAAGTATGAAGCTTCGCAATAGAAACATATATTTAAAAGCACTAGAAGTAAACTGCAAGGTTAAGAGAAGTGAATTGTCCTGCTACCTTTGCTGATGTACGCTCCTGCGTAGATTTACTGCATCGTTTTGTGTTATTCGACACACTTGAACTTTGAGGGATCCTAACCTCATGGCGTTGCTTTAAAATTAAATTTCAATTTGCAACACGCCTAATTAATAATCAAAAACAAAACAACACAGCATTAAGTACATTAAAGAATTCAATTAAAAAACTAGTAAAAATTTGCGAAACAACTATGGTTTAGGTTTGACTTGAAAATCGTAAAAAATTTTGGTAGATACGAAAATTTGCTTGCGTTCAAATAAATTTTTGAAGCAATTTTTTTCGCTCCGATTGAGGTGAATCCAAAACATGCGTTGTAAACTTATCAATGACATCTTCAGGCTTCGAAAAACGTAGCACCTCAAACTTCAAAAACTAAAATTTATTTATTTCCACGTTCAATTTAAAGAGAAAACTTGTATCTTTTCTCGGCGCCGCCATTACGATCTTATGTGGATCACAATTCTCCCACTTGTTTCCTTTACACTAGTGATTCGGCTTTGGGAATTACTGGGCTGACCTCAGAAAGTATGGTCAAGACGCACGCTTTAAGATTGTTTCATTTCTGAGGCCAACTAAATACTGGTGCATTTCTTTGTACCAGAAGTTTTCGTGGCCTGCCCTTCATCGTTTCACGGGATTAGATTGAACCGATTTACATGATATTGACTTTTTGACGGGGTTCTCAAGGTAATCATAGAGTCCAGGTATTTTAACTCTTCACACATGGGAATCGATGTTCCATTCAAATAAATATCTCGAATAGGCATGTGTGGATCAGAAAACGGCCACTACCATAGTATTTCCCCCCCCCCCTCCAAAGCGTCCAACCATACGTCAAGTGATCGTTTGCAGTTATAAAAGACCCTCGCTTATAATGGCTCCATCGCCACAGCAAATAAGCAAATAATATTGTTTGGAAAACAAAATTAGAAAATTTTGTATTTAAAAGGATATATTTAAAATGTTCACTTGGCTTTGTCTGATACAAATAGGTTGAATGTTTAAAACTAGATCAATTCACTGTCGGTTGAGTGCACTTGTCAAGCTAGTATGCTAGTATGCAACAAGTATTTTTATGCCTAAGAGTATGCAAGTATTCTTTACTGATTTCTGACACCATGGTTAGTATCGTGCAATTTATATCGTAACATTATTATTCGAAAAATAAATCTACATTATCTAAGTTCAAAACGTTAAATTTCAAATTTTTATTAAGTTTTCTATTTATTTAATTTTAGATACCCAAGAATAGACATCAAATTAATAAGTGCTGAAGCGGCTTTACTCCCACATAATCCAAATGCTCGCCCAAACTCTAATCTCAGCCGTGAAATCTATCGAATTTCAAATCACAATTCAGAAGAATCAACCACATCAATTACGCCCACAGACAATCTCTTAGCTCCATCTGATTCAACAGACGTTCATCGACACCGACAGCGACATGCCAGACACCATCACCATCATTCACATAATTCAGCTCCGGTTGTCCAAGGAAGTATTGCTGGAGCAACTGCAGCCACAGGAAGTACACGCTCAGATATGTCAAGTGAAGAAACCGGCAGCCATACGTCAGACTGTTAGTCGTGCTAGAAATCTTTGATTAATTTGTATGGTTTTTGATTTTGAATTATTCTTACATATCATGGCAGTGATCTAGTATGTCTTTTTTGTAAACTTTATTTTGTTTAATTTGTTGTTGAGAAGAAGCGCCCAATTACTTAATTTTTTTTAATCTAAGTGGTTGAAGCACAAATATAATTTAAAAATTGGGAATCAAAAATGCGTTAAAGAATACAGTTAACGAGAACAAAAATAGACTATATAGCATTTCCCGTATGTAAATAGTAGTTATTTTAATTTGTATTATTTTAAGTATATGCATAGTTATTACATATAGTGCGCCTTTGCCTCGCATTTTGTTGAAAATTAATTATCCTTATAGTTTTGTTCGAATGTTCACCTAACTGACATAATATTCAAAAATATGTAATTGGTTTAAAAATCTTATGATTAGAAATGTAGCATAAGTTTTATAATGTTTGATTTTTGCAGCTGTCAGCACAATACAATTTGACAGGACAATCTGTCATCTGTCAGCTTAAACGGTTTCCTGTCAAAAATATAAGATTTCATCAATTTAATACATTAACGAAGAATACATAACTTTTGATCCCAGCTTTAAGCTTTTTGACATTTGGATTCCTTGACAGATTTTAAATTTTAAAAAAACATGTCTGTTTCTACCCTTTTTTGCCATGTATTTGACTCTACCGATTTTGTATGTTATTTTTTAAGGAGACTGTGATTTGGATGTGGTTGAAAAAAAAACTCTATTTGTGTAATAATGTGTGTATTGGTATTATTTATGTGCTTAAAAACTATGTCGAGTACATAATAAGTATACATTGATAGTAATTTACGTGCATTTTATGAAGTATATCTATCAATGCATCATTATAATAATAATAAATAATTTATCTGTATTATTATTATTATTTCTAAAGCCTTTGTTCATGTAAATGAATTAAATTGTAAGTTTAATAATGCAGCAAACTTATTTTCAATTTAAGATTGTGTTAAAGAATTATATTGTTAATGAGGGAACTTCTTGTGAAGTTTCTTGGGTTGTGTATATATTATTTGCATATTTCTTTTTATAATAAAAAGTTTTAAAATTAAGTTAGAATTTAAAGTTGGTTAAAAGTTGATTTTTTACTAATATTTATATAAACAAATAAATATATATATACTTTCAAAATATACGCAAAATAATAAATATAGGATAAAAACAAAACAAAAATCAATAATAAAAATATTGTTTTTCCTTATATTTGAACATTGCAACATCTTAAGCCACTGACATTTTGGGCTATTGAGACAGTATTGCTAGGAATAAATTAAGTGCTGTTTTTTAAGAAGAGACGTCCTTAAGAAATCTGGATAACAACAAAGAGAAGACTTAAGTTGTTTTCATTTTAAGGAAGTGGTAACAATGGCTACTGATAATGACGAAATTCCATGTTGTTGGAAAAAAAGAGATACCAGCTGTGTATTTATTTTTCTGACAGATTTATTTCTGATATCATGACATTTGTATGTTTGTGCTATAGGAATCTATAAATAAATAGGCAAGCAGTTTTTTTGTGGTACCAATTGCGAGGTGGTTACCCAACCGATTGAGATGATAAATATACTGTCGGGAAGGTATTACTGAGTAGGTGTGCTGGGAATATTTTGTTTTGTAATTTTTTTTTTTTTTTTGGAAAATACAGGTGAAAATGTCTTGGTGTGTTTTCTTACCATTTTTTCGTATAAATTCGCTGTGAAATTTTTTTCATACAGTTTTGAGCATTTTAATGGCTGAATTTTGGCCACTGGGCGATTCTAGTTTAGTTTAAAAGTGTCAGGATTTCTAGTTCATGGATCGAATCGAATATCTCAGTCTGCGAATTATTTAAGATTCTGAATGCTTCAACAAACCACCACCATGTGCGTATCATAATTGCATTGTAAAATTGTTTATTTTTGATTTTCAATTCCCATTGGCTTGTTGCTGAATCGGTCAAAGTTGAAAAACGCTAATTGATCAAGAGTTCTGACTTTATGAAATTGTAAGCTTCAGCATAAACTGTCATCAGGGAACCACAACAAACAGTGTCGGAGACAGCAAGTGGAAACGACTATTGTCATTATACTCGTAATTGCTGAAAGTTTTTCAATTTTATTTGAAAAATTGTTTTGTGATTTTATTCCTTATGCTACATATTTCCATGTGTACGTTTTCATTTGACCCGAAATAAGTCAATTCTTTCTTTTTCGACTTCTTTTAGATTGATCTTTGGTGTTGAATGTATTCACCGTATTGAATTCAGACGATTTAAGAATGAAGAATGTGAATTCGAGTTAAACGAAATTATTTTCCACAACGAAAACGCAGTGTACGTCTAAAATTGAAGGAGGTTATGTACCCAGTCTTTGGTTTTATTTTTGTAGACGGATTGTTGAAAAATCATGTTTGAATAGTATATATTAGAACCCTTCACGATTAGCAGGTGGTGTGTACATTGACAAAAAAGTATAGCTGTATTACACGGCTGGCCAACTGAGCGTCCTGAATGTAATCACTTATCATGCTCCACGGAGATTTGGTTTTAGATCTTCAACAAGCACTTACTTTAGTAAATAAAATAATGAGAAATAAGTCTAGCTTTGAACTCCATTTTAAGAAAATCCCTTCATTATTGATTAAACTGTCACTATAATTGAGTGTTCAAATCAGTATTAAACAAATCTTAACGTATTAATTATTTAGTAGGTGTCAATCACTGTGTTCTTTTATTTTCTATAATTGTGTCACTTTTTTTCTTGGAGTTATAATAAGATTAATGCCAATGTTTTCAAACAACTCAGTTTATTTTACTTTTTCAAAACACATGCAACTACATTATGCTGATTAAAATGATTGGAATTCATAAAACGCTAGATAATATACAAAACTTTATTATTTTTTTCAAGTGGTTGATTTGAACTACATATGTTTGTGCACCTCTTCACAATCTCATTAATTGATAATTTAAAATATCTGTGTTTGCTGGTATTTATTGGATAAAATTTGTATTTGCATGTCCTTATAAGTTTACTAATATATTAGAGTTAAAAAAGAGAGTATTTAAACACAGTAATAATCTGAGTTAATTAAGGTTCTTGAATCATTTTTATTTAATCAACACAAGTCATAAGCTGACTTTTCTAACTTTTCTACTTAAAGCTTCTTTTCTAAGATTCTTTTCAGACGAATAACTTGATCAAGTCTTGTTAGTTCACTTCTATCAAAGTGACGATCATCAACTGATTGTTGAGAATTTGGTTAGTTGAACTCTGAACAGGTCTATACTTTGTGTGTTTAACATGGATTTAGTAATACGGACTTCAAGTTGTTTCCAAATTTGCAGTTAGTTGTGGCAACACCCCCTTGCTCAAATCTTAGATAACGCTTAAAAAATGAATTTTCTTGTAGGGAATTATTTCACAACTGCGAGCTTCGGGGGCTAGTTTTGCTGGCTATGCATTTTTCGAAAAGCAATTAGCAGTCCATACTTACTGGTTCCATGGTTTATAAAATTCAGCCGACAAAAAATTCATGTCAACAAATATTTACTCGTAAACACAAACCAATAAGTTTAGAATGGCGGGTGGAAATCAAGTGAATATTTTATTTCAAGTCCGATCCAACGTTCAAGGGATGTATGTATTTCATTAAAAAAAATTAATTAACCCAATAATTAACATTTAGAAGCATTTTATAAATTGTTTTCTCTAAAACTACTTGCGATCTACCGACAAAACTTCTTTTCTGCTAAATATTAAGTTTTCAAGTCTAAGAAATTCGAATATATGTTGACCTACTATGTACTCATTGTACATATATATATAAAAAAGCATTTTTAAAGGGCCTTCCAAAAGTTTTTTTAAGGGTTCATTAGATGGGCCTGATTTAGAGTAGCCTCAACTGCGGCCTTGAAAAATCAATTAAAATTATTTTTATTCCAAATAATTTCAAGTTTATCATCGTCATTGCCGTATTGTGAATGGAACCAACATTGGGGCAAGGTTCAAGGACAGGGGGCTGTGTACATTTGGTTGGTGTTGAATAGAATGAAAGATAGACATTTAATAAAGATATAAACCAAACACATTTAAATGTTTTATATTTGAATCAAACGAGAAATTAAAAAACAAAAATTTAAGTTCAAAACAATAATGAAGATAAATTCCTATTTTGTTTGAATTTGTGCATGTAGTTAAGGTAATCACTTCCCAGCATTTAATCAATTTTACAACAAAATAGCTAAAAACTTTGTTTTTATGTGTCACTTGAAATCAAAAATTAATTACACTGATAGCAAACCAGGTACAAGTTTAATAGACAGGTATTAAAAACATCACGTGTAAACTCCATATTAATTTTTTGAGTAAAAATTACGAGAGAGCGCTATTGTATCTTTTACCAACAACATCTTGATCTAAGTGATAACAGATCTCTTTCGAACAGTGGGTGGATGAATTTACATTACTTGTAGATATATTTTTTTAAGATACCAGTTATAACCAAAATAGGTACAATAAAATACAGCTTTTAATCCGAATTTCTTTATCTTAAGTACCTACAACCGGCCGATTAGTGAATAAATTTTGTATCAATACGTTGTACACAAATATCAAAACTTTTGATTCTCGAATTCGATAACTGTGGTGTGGATGTATTGCTTTTTTCTATCCACTTCACCATACCTTGTTAAGTGAGTATCATCGTGACAGTCTGGAAGTAACCGCCGAACCGCGATGAAGCACTCGTTTAAAATTTTAACTACGAATACTCTACTTTAATTTGGTAGATTAATATTATCAATTTATCATTTATTTAATAACTCGATAACATGACTTTGTAGTTAATTGCTCACAATAATTAATTAGTTTTTAAAAGATTTAAAAATACAAGTTTGTGCGACTATAAATTAAGCAGCATTTTGTAAAATTGTGTGTAAGTTTTTATCAAATTTTCGAAAAATATTTATCTTACCTCAATTAATTCAATAAGCCACTCAGTTCAAATAAAACAAAACGTGAACAAAGCTTTTTAACAGAATAATCTCCTCTGGAACGTGTTTTTATAAATCATAAAGAAAAAAAAATATAATTTTATGGCTCTCTGTGCAAAAATAATATTGTTTTAGGTCTGGCTTTAATAGCGAACGAAAAAAAAAACACTCATACGCCACAGTGTCAATAAAAGTTATTGTGTCTTTATTTTACGGGAAATTAATTGATGCCGCTTTTGTGTAGAAATCAATTGAGAACAAAAACTGAATAAAAATAGACCGACAAAATAAAAATAAAAATGCTATTGTGTTGGGTTTGAAAGGGATTGCTTTTGAAACGCAATTTGTCGCGCCTACTCTCATTATCTAGTTCTACATAGTCTTCCATAACTTAAGGTGCACATTTAACTAATTTGTACATCAAAAATCCTACTAGCTGAAAATGAAAAAGTCAATATAGTTGCTTCCTTACATTACTGTATATTTGAACTTTTCAATGTCAGAAACATGAATGTTGCTTAAAAATTCAACAAAAACTCGTCACTAACCTGAATTAATAAAATATAAAGTCACTTAATTGTATACTATGTTCGTAACTAACTTACATAAGGCAGCGCTTACCGGCCCCTACCAACATACCCCACTACCACTGGTTGAAATCGTCCTGCACTTGATCGCGTCACATTAGATAGGGTCTTCCAGTGCTGCATTGAACCTCAGGGTGGTTGAAATTGAATACTCGGAGGGCTGGTGCGTATTTGTTCATACGCATTTCATAACCCAGTCATCTAAGCAGAGGGGTTTTCAGCTTATTGACTAGGTCAATGTGTCCGCTGTACTGCCCGTCCAGCTCGTGGTTGAAACTTCGCCTTCACAGTCCATTGATACATACCAGGATCTTATATCAAGATCACCAAATAATGGTGTCAGGGTCCACGCTTTTGTTACAGCAGAACGGGTGAATGTTGTTTTGTATAGCGTCTCCAGGATATTTTGAGAAGGGCTTTGTTATATTGTTCTTTTTGGTTTCTAAAGTAAGAAAAAATTGCAGTGCCGTCTCAGTTGTAAAAATGTACATATACAGCGAAGAGTAAAAAAACTTATAAAATATTTTGTGTAAGGTTACAAAAAGCCCTCAGAGAATTTTTAATTCTATACTTCTTTATTCAATATAAAAATGACAGCACTGCTGATAGGGGAAAACCATTTCATTTGCTTTAAGATTAATGCTCCAAAATATCTCTATGTACATTTTTTGCATTTGTAATATACCTTTTAAATAGTTTTTTACACTTTCTTCGATGCATTAGTGCCATGAATTTGTATTGCTTCGAAATGAAGGTCACTTACGTCACGAAATTTGTTTGGAATTCCCAACAAACTGTTCAACTCAATAACGTGCCTTGTTCCATTCTTTCCGTGTAATTTACCTGAAAATGTAAAAACTTGAAATGCACAGTTTAACTCATACCCTGGAAATTAAGAAACGTACTTACAATTTATTATTGTGGGTTCGTTAGATACCTTGGTCTTGTCAACGTATAGGCTATTTGAAAAACGATTTATTGATGATTTATTTTTATTTTTTTTTTTTTGAAAGAAAGTAGTTTTGCATTCAAATTTTCTTGTAATCTGTTTACAAAATCGAATAACAAAATAATTTTTTTAGTTTTGTGTTCACATACCGCTTTTTATAAAGTCAATTTAAGTCCAATTAACACGGCTAATAGAAGTGATTTTTAGTATGACATTATTAACTCTTGGGGGGGGGGCGATATAGCAATCATTTAAGCCAATCAGGAATACATATACAAATTAACTATAAAATCATCCGATTTAAACAGATCTAGTAGATCTTTTTTGACGTGATAACGTCTAATAAATCGGTTCGGAATATATGGGCAGCACGCACAAAAAAATGTCACAGTCACAGTCACGCTACATAGAACATAGCTGCTTTGATAGCCTAGAAAGTCGATAAAGTGGCTGATTGGTTGGAGGTGGTTGGAGTGTAGTGTCGGGAAGAGGAAAAATTGTCAAAAATGGTGGGTGGTTGTAGCTGGTTTGGGTGGTAAGACAAAAATTGTCAAAACTAATAGGTGGTTCCTTGGTGGCTGTAGGATGGGTGCTTGGTGTTGGGAGATTTGGTATGGTTGGGGGAGGGGGGGGGGGGGGCGAATTGTCAATTATGGCGGTTGTAGGTGCGTTGAATGGTTGGCAGTTTTGGTGGTGGGGATGGTTGATTTGATGGGGCGCAATGAAAAAGTTGTCAAAAATGGTGGATGAGTGGAAGGTGGTGGCAGGTGGGGTAGGTGGTTGGATTTGGGGGATTTGTGTTGTTAAGGGGGTGAGGAAAAAATTGTCAAAAATGGTTGGTGGTTGGTTCGGTGGCTGTAGGTGTTGGGTGAGTGGCAAGTTGTTGTAGGTGTAATGGGTGGTTGGATTTGAGGGGAGGGTGTAGTATAGGGAATTGTCATAGATATTTGCTTTTGGGGGGGGGGGAGGTGAGGAAAAAAATGTCAAAAATGGTGGGTGAATAGCAGGTGGTTGTAGATGGAGTGGGTGGTTGAATTTGGTGCATGTTGGGGAATTGTTAAAAATAGTGGTTGGGTGGTTGTAGGTGGGGTGGGTGATTGGTGGTGGTTAGGAGGGGGGGGGCTTTGTTGTGTGGGGGAGGATGAACAAATGTCCAAAAATGGTGGGCTGTTGGTTGGTGGTTGTATGTGGGGGTGGTTGGTTGATGTTTGGGTTAAGGGGTGAACAAAAAATGTCACAAATGGTGGGTTATTGATTGGCTGTTGTAGGTGGGGTGAGCGGTTGGGGTGAAGGGGGAGGAGGGAGGGTGATTAGGTGTAGGGGAAATTGTCAAACATTTTGGGTGGTTGGTTGGTGGCTGTAGGTGGGATGGGTGGTTGGTGTTGGAAGATTTGGTAGGGGGGGTGAGGCAAAGTATTAAAAAATGGTGGGTGTTTGGTTGGTGATTGTATTTGGGGTGGGTGGTTTTTGATGGTAAGTAAGGTGGGGTTTATTGTGTGAAGGGGTGAGGATAAAATTGTCAAAACGGTGGGTCGTTGGTTGGTGTTTATAGGTTTGGTGGGTGGGTGGCGGTGGTGTTTTGAATGGGGCGATGTGGTGTGTGGGAGGAAAAAATTGTTAAAAATGGTGGGTGAGTAACAGGTTATTGTAGTTTGGGTGGGTGGTTGGATTGCCGGGAATTTTTTTGCTGCTCGGAACGGGGGGGGGAGGTTTGGTGTAGTGGAGGGAATTGTAAAAAATAGTTGTACTGGGTAAGGGGGGGGGGACGAGGATAAAAATTGTCAAAAATGGTGGGTGAGTAGCAGTTGGTTGTAGATGGAGTGTGTAGTTGAATTTGGTGCATGTTGGGGAATTGTCAAAAATAGTGGGTGGGTAGTTGTAGGTGGGTTGGGTGATTGGTGGTGGTTAGGAAGGGGGGGCTTTATTGTGTGGGGGAGGAACAAATTTTCAAAAATGGTGGGCTGTTGGTTGGTGGTTTTATTTTTTGGTGGTAGGTTGGTGTTTGGGTTAAGAGGTGAAAAAAATACAAAAATGGTGGGTGGTTGTAAGTGGGTTGGGTGGTTGGTGGTTGAAGAGATACCTACACAAGAACTGTTTTGTTAACTGGTTAGCACGTAAAAATATCGTCCGTAAGCCGACTTTACAGACAACCATGTTTTTTTTTTTTTTAAATACAAATCTCAATATTTTTTAAAAGTATTTTAATTAGTTTCCTTTTGGAATTTCGGTTTGTTTAACCTGATTGTTATTTCAATCAAAATGAAACAAATTGTTCGAGTTATTTGAGTTCAAAGTTTTTCCTGTTCAGAAAGATTTTGCTGTTCAAGCATTTAGTGAAAGTGTTTGTTCGCATGCACCGTACCCACAGTGTAAATAAGAGAGTGGGATAATAGTTTGTGTGGATCGTTCTGCGGGATATGGTGACTATGTCGACATTTTCTTAATTCGACAATACATAAACTGCTGCGTGTCTGTGTTATGACAAAAGTTGAAATTCGGCTAATGTCAAATACATTTTCAAAAGATGCCCATACCAAATTGATCCCATTTGATTTGGGTTCAAATCAGATCAAAACATAAGCCTTGTTTCGGAATTTAAACAAAAGCGATGAGATTTTGTATTGCTATTGAGACTTAATGATTGGAATGTTTTGCGGACCGTTTTGTTAACATCTCTCAAAAAAGCAGTACCAACAAAAATCTAGTGGAATCAAGCATAAAAAAGCACCTGTCTGTTATAGTCAAAAAAAATCTATATGGTTATTCCTGGCTATTAAAGATAAGAATACTAACACGTTCTTTCTGGGTATAAGCAAAAATACAATTCTTTTAAAGTATTTCTTTAATAAGTTAAAGGTTGGTCAAAAATTTTATCATTAATCTAAGCATTTTTAATTTTTCTTTCTTATAAAATGTAATCAAACTAAAATCTTATACGAACCTTTTTGTCCTTGGTTAAATTATGATTCAATTCGTAAAAAAAGCTCTTATCTCATCAAATGAAACTATAAGCTAAATGCTTTTATGATCAGCGGTAATTTCAACGATGGTCTTTGAAATTATTACCGTCATTTGATCCCATACTTGCTTATTTACGGGAGAGTCACACTTTTAATTGAAACTGTTAATTTGTGTAAAGTCAGTTACAACTTACAACTCATAGCTCATGCACATAGTCAAAATATTAAGAATATAAGAAGATCTTGAGGTTGTTCTCGAATTTACTATCTATCCATCACTCCATTTACCTGCAGTGGGTACTCCAACACAGATTGAGTTTTGAAAAGTCACACTTCGCTTACAACGTTTAAATACAGTATTATTTAGATGAAAAACAAATTTTTATTTTAAAACCTTTAGTTTGGTAATTTTATTTGAATTAATATCAACCAAAAACCTTAATTGCTTTTCAAAGGACACTTTTGTTTCCTTCCTTGTGTAAGCATCACATTTCGCATATTTAAGTAATTTCTTGTGGCCCACTTAAAGTTTTTTGCAGCACGGTGTAGTACATTTTTTATAAGGTATATCTTGATTTAATAAAATTGTCATAATGTCAGATAAGCAAACGCGATTTCAATCCTTGTCATCAGCTAAATACTAAATTTACTGCAAATAAACTCAAAAGTGCTATCAGAAGAAATATTTCAAAGATAAACATTAATTTGACTGTGACGAAGGCTTGGCAGATTAAGAATTGGCTATTCAAATGGCAAAACTACTGAATTTATTAACACATGAGCCAAAATATTTATGAGTCTTTGAGAGTTCGATAACGATAACATTTATTGGCATTTTATTATGCACTCTAGCGTTGAATTTATAGATTAAACATTAAAGTAATCAAACACTTCATACAAAAAATATGTTTTATTGGAACTAACTCAATGGAATCGTCGTCATACTTAAATACTATAGTAATACTAGACGTAATGTATAATTTATCAATTTTATTTGGCATTGCTTAAAACACCTTCATATCTTTTTATATCTGATAACTCAGTAATATCAATTTACATAAATATGGTGTTTTATTTGAAAGATTTATATTAAGGATTGGTAAATATATTATGTAGATTTCTTTGCTCCCTTTCATTTGTTTTATCAGAAAATAAAACCTTGAACATGTGTTAAATTTCGTGGTCGTCGTACTAATTAAGCCCTACTTGATAAAGTTAAATCGATATAACGGTCTCCATTGACAGTAACCGGCATCGTGTTCAAAGAAGTTAGGACCAATGATTCCACCAGCCTATAAAGCACACCAAACTGTCAGTTTTTCGTGATAGAACGGCTTCTCAACAATCACTTGAGAATGACCTCACTCCAGTCTTGCTTTTTTGAAGTAGCCATTTAACCAAAAATGAGCTTCATCACTGAACAAAATTTTCTTGTAAAAATCGGGATTGCGAACCGAAATGAATCTGCACAATTTTCATGAGTTATTCAGGTGTCATTCGATTCATAATGAAATGGCAAACAAAACTAAAGCTAAATCACATGGCAGTTCACAAAATGGCTGTCAGTTAACTAGATTGGTTTCCTCAAAAGAAAGTTCAAGAAAAACTAAGGGGTAGCGAAATATAGAATTTATCACAATGGTCGAGTTAAGGTTGTATAAAACGCTTAAAACTTCAGGGCTGCCTTCTTCACAGCTCCGTTTAACTAAAAATAGGGTGTCCCCTAATTCGAAGGCAATATTTAAGGTGGTGATTCTTGGGTTTGTTTAATATCATTTTTTTGAGGATTAAAGAAATGGCTTACATATTTGTACCCTGACCCACGTTAACGATAATTAAACAATTACAGTGCATTCTCGATTATCGCAACTAATTAAAACAAGGGTGGTTGCAATGATAGAGGTTGTTGCAATTTGCGGGTGGCAATGGTACAGTGGATGTAGTGCTTGGTTGCTTAACCTGAGAGCTGTGAGTTCAAACCCAGCCTGGGCAGCAATTTTTATTTATTTCCCAAGTTTCAACTGGATGCCACCCGTGGAATTTCCTTGAGATAATTATCACCTAAAATCTCAAACCACTGTACCACCTTTCTTTCCTATCTTTCTATTCCTTCTCTCCTTGCTCGCACATGTTAAATCATTATAAGGGTATTCATATCCCCTTGAGTGCGAGTGCATTATAAAAAAAAAAAAAAAAATTACCGAGTACATTTTTTTAAGCTAAATTCTAGATGTAAAGCGAAAATCGAAAAAAACAGCACTTATAAAATAAGTTAATTCATTAAGATTTTAAGATATAATTTTTTGTTTGTCTTATGTCATGTTTATTTTTATTTCTCTTCTTATTCGGATACCATGAACACAATTAATGCTCCGATCTGAACTTTTCTCCGATCGGAGGATTTTTCGAACGGATACCATGATAGTGGGGATTATCGCCATTTCTTGCAGTTTTTGAAGACTCAATAATAGTTCAATAGGGGCGAAGTGCTCTGGTGAAAGCTGGTATTGCAGTTTCAGTCTTTATTTTAACAGAAGAACAGGAATCTCAACCTCGGGCTTGCATATGCATATAAAAACAAAAGTTGAAAGTTATTGAGTCAAATTTTTTTGAAGAGTTGCGATTACCGAGAGTTGCGTTAATCGAGAACGTACTGTATTTCATTTAATTAGTTGTTGCTAAACAGATATTTAAATTTAAAAAACAACTTTTTTCTAAAAGGACTCTCTTAAAACAACAAAAATCCTTTGTTTTTTAGGATAAGATCATAACCAAGCACTACAATGAAAGGAAATTTAAACGAAGCCTACGATGATGAATCCGTAAGTTAATTAAGTCATGCATTTTTTTGTTCTTGCACTTGTCAATGTCCTCTCATACAAAAGTCCAAGCCCATTGGAATCAGTCTATCACCATTGAACAGTGATGACTATCAAAACATCACACCGTCAACAACTACTGTAAGATGTGTTTTAGAAAAAATATAAAAAAACGGCCGCTTTAAATAAATATAAAACATTTATTCAGCTTCATGCAGATTCTCGAATCGAAAATGGATACATAGACCCATACAATTCTCCAGAAAAGCCTTTTAAGTATAAGAAAGAACTTAAGATCGGTCTTCAATCCTTGGTACACATCGCAGTTGGCTGTTACTTTGGATATGCAACGTATTTTTATGCGGTTGTCGGTAAGTCTTCAAAATTTGCATGATTTTGAAATAAAAATTATTATTTAAAAAAAAAAAATCTAGTTCAAAATAGAAGTTTCACCGACAATGTAGTCTATCCAAATGATACTAGGTGCTATGTAAGGTGCACTATGCAGTTTTGTAATGGCTATGGAATGTTGGTCTTATTAACCGCTTTTGTTTATTTCGGACTATTCTATTATTACTTGTTGAAGCCAAAGATCGGAAGAAAAATTCATATGACAGCCTTACAGCCATTCGAGCAATGGTGGATGCAATTTAGTCGAACGAAGTAATTAATTTTAATTTGTTTTTACAGCATGGCAAATAATTGCTTTTATTTCAGATTGGTTTCAGGAATAATGATAGCGATAGTCCTTGTAGCACTCGCCATATATCTCTTCTTCGAGACAAGGAACAGCCCTCATAAGCTGATTGGTTTAGTTGCTCCACTTTTCTTCATCGTCGTGGGATATTTGTTCTCGACTTCCCCGAAAGACATTCCTTGGCGGACGGTTATAACGGGCGTCTTATGTCAGTTTATCTTGGGATTAATTTGCATCCGCTGGGATGTTGGAAGGAAAATTTTTGAATGTTTGGGAAATAAAGTTGCGACATTTCTGAAATTTGCCGAGGAGGGAAGTCAATTTGTTTATGGCGAAAGGATCGTTAAGGAAGGGGTGTTTGCATTTGCAATTCTTTCTGTAATCTTCTTCTTCAGTTTCTTCATCTCCATACTGTACTATATGGGAGCTATGCAATGGATTGTCTTAAAGCTGGGCTGGATACTTCAGGAGATTCTCGGTACAACAGTTTGTGAGAGTGTTAATGCCGCTGCAAATATATTTCTTGGAATGTCTGAGAGCCCTCTACTGATTCGCCCTTATATCAAACTATTAACGGCATCAGAAATGCACTCTATCATGGTATCTGGGTTCGCTACTGTATCAGGAACTGTTTTGGCTGCCTATATGTCCTTTGGAGCTTCACCAGCTCATTTGATTACTTCCAGTGTAATGGCTGCACCGGCGACTCTAGCCTTTTCAAAGCTGTATATGCCAGAAACGGAAAAAAGTAAAACTACGTCAAAGAACATGCAGTTAGAGAAGTCGTAAGAAATTTATAAATTAATTTTTATTATATTCAAATGCATCTCTAAATAATGTTTGTTTTTCAGAGAAGATTCCTCAATATTGGATGCAGCTGCAAATGGAGCCAATCAAGCGATACCGATTATATTGGGAATCATTGCCAATATTGTGGCTTTTGTTGCATTTGTTGCGTTTCTTAATGCTCTAGTCAATTGGTTGGGTTATCTTGTTGGATGGTACGATGTCGACTTCGAATATATCTTCTCGAAAATATTTATTCCATTAGCTTGGTCAATGGGCGTTCCTTGGAGAGATTGTGATAAAATCGCCAAAGTCATAGCTTCGAAAACTATCATCAACGAGTTTGTAGCCTACCAACGATTGGGAGAGTACATGGATGCTAAATTAATCGAGGTTAGTTCTATATTTTTAGCCACTTTTCTTTTTAATATGTTGATTCTGTTTATATTTTAGCCCCGCAGTGCAGGTATAGCTACGTTTGCCATTTGCGGATTTGCTAATCCTAGCTCTTTGGGAATTTTGATTGGATCATTGGGTGTTATGGCTCCAACTAGACGGACTATGATAACATCAGTTGCCCTCAGGGCATTTGTTGTGGGAAGTATTGTTTGCTTTATTTCAGCGAGTTTTGCAGGTATTTAAACAAAACAAAAGTTTTAAAAAATAATTCAATGACAAATTTGTTTTGTGTGTTTTCAGGGTTTCTCATACCAGAGGAAGAAACGGCAAGGGCTTACCAGAAGTTCTTTGAAGCTAAAGCTCTAGCTAGGAATCATACGATGATTGCTGGTATCTTGCCGTTTTAATTGAAAAAGCGTAGATTTGTTAATAGTTAGTTATTTATTTTTTACGAAATCTAAGATCAATAAAATAAGTCATTTTTTAAGCGCTTTTATTTTTATTGATGTTTTCTACAATTGGAGACGGTGAACAAATGTTTAATAAAAAAAAACACCACCTCTTTAACTCTGGAACATTTATAGGTAACCAGAATCGCCCAGTGACCAAAATTCGGCCATTAAAATGCCCAAAACTGTGGAAAAAAATTCACATTTATAGGAACAAAATGGTAAAAAAACAAACCAAATTATTTTCACCTGTATTTTCCAAAGAAAAAAATTACAAAACAAAATATTCCCACTACACCTACTCAGTAATACCTTTCCAACGATATATATATCATTATCATCTCAATCGGGTGGGTAACCACCTCGCAATTGGTACCACATAAAAACTGCTTGCCTATTTATATATAGATGCAAAAAAAAAAAAAAGTTGTATAGCTTTATTGTTAACAATTTCAACCCTGAAGTCATCGTGGGTTCTTCCCAAGGTGCTTTAAGAAAACCTAAACTCGTCCTGGCAAAATAAAAATAGTTTTTGATAGAATGAAATAAATGTAATGTTGTAGTTCCCGAACTTATAAAGTTCGAAAGTTAAGGAAACGTACTTCTTACATCATACTAGCTTTGTTTGTTGAGCCCTGAAGTCACCCTGGGGTCGCCCTGGGGTCGCCACAGCGCGTTTTTTGAATTACCTCAACTCGCCCTCAATACAAAATTCTCTGTTTTTTTTAAAACCTGGGGTCACCCTGAAGTCACCCTGCAGTCGATCTTGGTATTTAGCTTTGGTGAGTTGAGGTAACGAATCAGCTGTTGAAGTGACTTTTGCTGTCAATGTCAAGCATTTCTTGTGTTTTTTCTTCTGTAATTGATTTTTCATATCTTTTTTTTCGAAAAAAAGTAAAAGATGCAAGTGAATGCATTAATTTTGATGAAAATAAATAAAAATCGAACAAAGAAAGCAAAATGGAAACTTTTGATTTTGTGCGTTGTGAAAATTATACAACCAACAGTCCTAATGCGTTTTTTGAGAACGAGAGTTCTTGGAGTTGTCAAGAAAACCTGGGGTGACCCTGGGTAAAGTTCAACAAACAAAGCTACTATAATCCTCTCAAATAGAAATACATCAATTGAACATTCAAAACTGTCATGAGAAGCATCCACAAATCACTGTCGTGACATCTGACATGTCCTCTGTTAACACAACTTTAGTGTCACCACAGCCGTTTGTGATGTTAAAGCCACAAATTCGTGTGTGAAAGCTAACTGCTTGTCGTAAAAACTTTCTTATTTCAATTTTACAGTTCTACTATCCGGAAACTCTCCGATGATTACGACTTTTACGATTTTTCAACCATGATGACAATTTGATATTGTAAAATGCTACGGTGAGGGTAACATTTAACTTTTCTTCAAACAAGCAGTCAGACACAGCGCGGACAGTAATTGATTTTAGTTCAGCGGCACTACACTAAACACCTGGCAAGTAAATAAAAATTCAGTTTTAGTTCAAAATTTTGTCACTTTAGCGTTGCACGAATTTCCCTCATAGAAATTTAATATTATGTGGAACAAACCTAATAATACGTCACGTAAATTTAAATGACATTTCTTTTTTCCTTTCGCGCGGAGCGGCGCAATTATTTTTTGTTTACATTTATGTTTTAATTTAAATTTTAAAAAAATATTCAAATTATTCGTCGATATGAGTTCTCAAACAGTTATTCTTAAGTTTAATGATCTTAAAACTCTTTCAAGTGCCGAAATTATAGAAGCAATTGCACCAGAAACAGCAGTGGAAGTGACACTGATATCCTTTTTAAACATACATAAATATTTATGATCTTTGTTTGTTCACAATTAAATATTTGTCCTTAACTCAAGCTAATACAAGAGCATTAGAAATGGTGAAATTTGTGGACAAGATATTTACAAAACATGGGCTACATCATTGTTTAAAAGTTACGGACCTGCGGCAATCACTGACAAAGATCTAAATCATTTGTTTGAAGCATTATCACTGGCAATCCAAGATGTAAAATGCAATAAAATAGTTAAGAAAATTATTAAAAAAAAGCCCCTTAATTTAGTTACTTAAAGATTGCGGAGAATGCCAAAATGATGAACAAATCGAGAAGCTTTATGAGTTCCTTAACTATTCATTAGAACTTTTCAATTGGATTCAATCCACGGCCAAGGAGTTTGATACGAACAAAATCACAGCGTTTTTGTGCTTTGGTCTCACCTCTTTAAATGACTATTTGCTTGTTCTCTCGAAGTATGAATTAAAATAAATTCGACATTGTATAAATGTATTACATAGATATTTTTTAAGGCAAACAAGTCGAGTCAATGTGAGGAAACTAATAGAAAAGTCCATAGCAATACATACCGTGATCTTGGGCATTCTTACAGAGCACCCCCAATCATTTTGTTTCAATAGCAATGACTCGCTGTTAACCTGTTGTAAGTATATCATTCGAATTAATAAATCAGACTATGTAAAAATGTATTATACGCAGTAATGTCCGGCCTATGTGCTGTAGGGGAGCTAACTCCCAAGCTAGACATAAGAACAGCAATTGAAACATGGAAATGTATTGCAAGGTTAGCTTCACAAAATGTTACTTACGGTCAAAGTGACAACAATTCTGCTGAGGGCGTCATCTGGCTTTCAAAGCCTATGTCCTTTCTTATTAAAGAAATTGGCCGAAATGTTCAGACTGTCTACACTCAGGTAATAACCAATGTTTTTCTTTGTACTTATAAACTTTGTTTAACTTGTTTACTAATTTCCTTTTCCTTTAAAGAACTCTCTAAGTGAGCCAATCCAACAAATACAAAAATTTCTCAAAGTTACAAACTTCTATCTGAGACTGCTTTGCAAACTTTGTGATGATTTTCGTCATGTTCCCTTTTTAATTTGTGAGGATTTTATAGGCACACTGGCTGTAGTATTTAAGTAAGTTGTCTCCTCATGAAAAAAGAGCTTTGTTAATAGTTTTTAAACTTTGTTTTAGCCCTCCGGTTTACATAGCCAACAGCCCTGTTTACAATGTGATATTGGAATGCATTGGAAATGACTTGAAAGATATGATATCCCTTGCTTACAAAAATGATGTGTTTTTTGAAGTAAGACCAAACACTTGTCAGAAAAGCAAAATTTATTTGTTTATTTTTTTTTCAGCTATTACTGAGTGAGCACAGTCTAAATGTTTATGATAAAGAAGCTGTACACCAAATTATATTGGAAGTAATTGAAGTAATTATCCGAAAGAATGAGCCAAAATACATCAACGAACAGCTTTTAGATGAATCATTAAAAATTGCTTCAGAGTGTAAGAAACATAAACATTTATTTTTGTTAGTTCCTTTTGTCAACGATTTTGAATACCCACTCTCTGATCTTTCCAATCGAAAATGATAATGTCCAATAGATAAAATAGGCCTCGCATGCAGACCAAGACTGTGGTAGAAGTTAACTCGTCTTAATGGGACAAGTTACCATTCTAGTTGTGGCATACTCCATGGTTATTGGCCTTGGTGTTGCGACCTTCCTTAAAAGCGCAATATTGAACGAATAAAATCAAAATTGACAGTTTGTTTCCCAAACGTCCCCCCCATGGCGATGTGAAAAGTTGATGCAGAGTCGATTGTGTTCCAATACGTTGTTAAGGTGGTTGTGTTAAGGTGGATTTTTTCACTATTCTGTAGAAGTTTTGCCTGCTTCAATTTGAAACTTGTGTTACAGTTTGGATTTATTTAGAAACGTATAATTTAAGTTATGTTTTTCTGATCTCATTCAACCAGAACTTGTACTTCAGGCGATTCATATATCATCAGCTAATTGTTTGGGTTAGAAAAATTTAAAGATATATTTTTTTCATTCAAGGCTTCATAAACGGGCCTTCTACAAAATACAACAACTTTGTTGCGCATTTGAGCTTGTTCCCAACTCGTTTTAACGAAACGCATTTTGAAAAGAAACTTTGTTTAAGTATTTTGCATGACGACACCATCCAGGCGTTAACAGCAATTGATATATTTTGCACAGCATTTAGGTTTGTATTACAAATATTTATTTGTTCATTTCTAAATTTCTTAAATGATACACTTAATTCAACAAAGGCTATCGGATTCCTCAACTCGGATTTCATTTTTAACATTTTGGACCAACATTAACGAAAAGTTTGCGATGTTTTCAAACAGCATGTCAGCCCTTCATACTCAACTTCTTTTAACTAATTTCTACGCATTGCTTTCAAATGAAGAAAAAGTTGATATGTGGAGAAAATCCGATGGATGTACATTAAGAAATCATAGGTTTTTACTTATAATTGGTTTGGATGCCATTCCTAGCAATTGTCCTTCAAAACATACGATTGTCCAACACTTCCTCAAAGAGCTTTTGACTCTTATGAGAACATCCATTAACGACATGACTATTCAAAGCTTTTATTTGATTGTAAGTATTTTGTATCGAATATTGTTTGCTTCAACTAATAAAATTCTCTTACAGGTTAAAGACTTGAAACTTTTGAAACTAGTTGATGTTAAGAATGATAATCTTATTGGAACGCTTCTTCAGTACCTAGAGAAAGCCATACAAAACAAACGGCTTTACCTGCTCGTTGAAGGTATTATAGATTTCATTGCTCCAAGAATAGGTGTCATCGATAGCGACAAAATACATGAAATTGTTACTTCCATACGCCGAAACATTTCCTTATTTGATGAATACTCAACAAAGATGTGTTTTATAAAGTTTCTTAACGATGTATCAAAATTATCACGATTTGAACAACAATGCAAAGAAACACTTAAAATACTCAACAATGACGAAGAAATAAAACATTTTAGATATTTGGAGGAAGACATAACAAATAGTCAAGGCAATGTTGAAAAATTTGATGATTTGTGGAAGAAAATAATTCAAAACCGAACAACATCCAGCACGCAGCGACCTCATGTCTGTAAAACGAAAGATACGCATGTGCTTTCTATGAATAGCGAGCAAACGGGAATTGAAGTTTTATTACAATCATTAGAAAACGACGCTAACAAACTTCAGACATACACGCAGTGTACGCAACTTAGTATATCTAATTTGCAAACACTCAAAAGGGTTGTTTTGAAATTGCAAGATGCTAGTAAATTGAATTTGTAAATAAATTAAGTGTTTAAAGTGGACGTCGTTCTCATTTCTGCAAAGACTCTGGTACCGGAAAGATGAGTTTAAATGGATATATTTTAAAATAGAAGCCACCAAAGCGTATACTTTCAAACAAGAATTTGCACGTCAAAGCTCTGTTAGTAGTATAAATCATAACACAGCGGTCAAGATGGTCTTCAGATCTTCATAGGGTGTCCGAACAGAATGTATTGGTTCTTTAATTAATTTTTTTCCGATATCACACATTTAAACTTATGACAACATCGCCGAGGGTCTTTGAGAAAAATAATTAAGATAGTAAATAAATTTCGAACAATAACAAGACTGCCAGACAAAATAAAATTCAAAAAACTTTTCCACAGATTACCGAAAACTCCTTGAACTAAAATTAATGTCAAAACACAACGAATCCAAGTTAAAGAAATATATTTATTCACATGTTGTACGTATTCATGATGTGTTTTACATAAAAACTATTCAGTATTTATAAAAATTAAACCCAAGGTTCTTATTTATAAAAAAAAAATGTTTCATCTGATGACCAAACAATTAAAACCATGAACGGAAAATTTTAACAACTGCTATTTTGTCGCACACAACAAACTCAATAACTTGAAACACTTTCAAGCATATTAAAGCAAATAAAATAATTTCAAAAGCTGTTCAAATACGCTACTGGCAAAAACATCACTAAAAGTTTCTTTTTTTTATTATCATTATTTTTATTTAACTATGAACCTGTCCATTACCACTGGAAAATAATATATATTTTTTCCAATATGTATCTCTATCTTGGAATGATGATATTTCAAGGATAAAATATTATAAAAGAAAGGTAAAAATACATTAAACAATATTTTTTTTTTTTAATTTTTGCTATACTGCAGCAACTAAGTAACGATAAACTATTTTTTGTTTGTTGTTTGTCAAACTGTTACGATCAACGCATTAACATAAAAAATAATTTCAGATAAATTTACAAAAAAAGAAGTCAACAAGAAAAATATAATAATATAAATATAATCTATTTTGATCAATGCAAACCGGTTAGAAAAATAGTTTCCGTGTTCCGAGGGAATGCGAAAGCTTTGCCTTGATTTTTCTTTTATTTTTAATTAACGATGTAGTGTTTAAAATTTAATTTTGCAAATTTAAGCAATAATTAAATTAAAAAGAAAACGGATGATAAAAATAAATAAGGCAAAACAAATGCATTTTTAGTATTTATATCTGTACATTGCTACACCGGCAACACCAATCAAAATAGAACCCATAAGATAGCCGAGAACTTTTAACTGAAAGGCAAAAGAAGACGTCTTCAATCATGTTAATTTTTCAAATTGAATTATTTGTAGATACCTTTGAACTTTCTGGATTTGCGCTTTTGAGTGGCTGTTTGCTCTTTTGTTCAAGCTTTTTTGCGTGACCCAACATTTTTTGGTACATTTCTTTCTCGTTGTGTTCTTCCCGACGCGCTTTAATCATTAGCTTCGCAAGATCCTATAAAAAAGATTACAGAACTATACTTTCAATAATATTTTGCATATCTTAACTAACCTGTTGGATAGTCCTGCTATCGGGTTCCAATGTAGCTGCCTTTTGTAATAAACTGATGGCTTCTTTAGTATCACCTTTTCCCTCCATAATCTGGATTTAAAAGAAGGTCATGTGATAAATAATACTAACTTCATTTATTTTCAACTTACCCTTCCTTTTCTGTACAAAGCCTTGTGATTGTTGGGCTGACATCTTAACACATGTTCAACTGAAGCTAGAGCAGCATCATATGCCGAGATCTTAATCTGTGCCATCGCCAGATTATTATACACAACCAGTCTATCATCTAAAATGCTTTGTAAATCACTGTTGGAGAGCTAAACAAAACAAAAGTTAATTTCTGTTGCAAATCTTTCCACTTAGTAGATTGTGTAGTCACTTGGAGATCTTCGGTGTCGATATTTGCATCAGGATCACCATCTCTGTCATCTAAGTATTCAAGTGCACGACGGTAAAGTTGAATTGCGATATTGAATTCATTCCGATTGTACCAAAAATTGGCTCTTTCCTTTTTGCGATTCCTGCAAAATGTTAAGAGTGATTTTTATTGGCGGGTTTATCTCATAAACAATCGAACTTTTTACTTGCCCATATTTTTTACGAATTTCAAAAGACTTTAGATCAGCATGCTCTTCAAATTTGGTATCCAATAAATGTACTTCATAAGTTATCTTCAAATAGAATTTGAATTTTATTTAAATTTCATTTAAAAACTTGACCAACTTACCTTTGCATCTGGTGGAATTGAAAGCTCGGGATGCTCTTCGTTTTTCAACCCAATTGGACCATACGCAAATCTAGCATCAACTATAACTTCAGCTACTTCACCAACTTGCATCATCGGGATTGCTAAGTCTAAGCCTTGAACTAGCTTTATTTCAGAAAATTAAAAGTAAATAATGTTTTTTAAGACGAGATGTACGAGTACATATTGAACTCAACTCACCTCATAATCACCAACATGGAAATAAGCATTTTCTTCCTTCTCGACTATGGTTCCATCGTCCAATTTACCAGTAAAACTAACTTTAATCAATTCTGCACGTGTCGGACATACGGGATTGTCCGATTTTTTTAAAGTTTTCTTTATCAGCTGTCCATTACCAAGCAAATCAACAACTCGGTGTTCGTCGGACTTGGTTTCATCAGTAACTTCTTCTTTCATTTGCTTCATTTCGGCTTCATTAAGGTTAGATAGATCCTCAAATGAACTGTTACTAGATTTTTCTGTGTCCATTTCTTACAACAAAATATTTTGGCAATCAAAAGCAAATTTAATAGGCACAGTAGCAGGCGGTTAGCCAACTTTGAACTTCGACCTATGATTACAAAAGTTGTAAATTAAAACACATGATATCAAAAGGCCGTAGCCCCATAGCCCTTCGCAGTTGCGTAAATAATGTTGCCCTTTCTCTTAGCTCTTACTACTCAACAACAAAGAAATAAAAATATAGTTGGGAAATCCAAATCATCCAATGACTCAGGCAAAATAAGATTAATAATTTTTTTTTCACCTTGCGTGAAATTTGTATTTTGTACCTTTATTTGTGCAAATATTCCCGAGAAATGTAATTATATTTGAATTAAATGGAGAAAACGATTTCACACAAAACTGGGTTAATTATTGTTTTGTGTAAATATATGATAACTAGCTACGAACGAAAATGTAAGGAAATTAGAAATTTTTGCTGCTAAAAACAAAAATTCTTCCTTCGTTTTTTGACAACTGACTGCAGCGAAATTCGTGGCTGCTCTGTTACAATTTTCTATTTCTATCAAATGTTGGTTTTGTAGTAGAAGAAAATCTTTATCTTGTGGAAAATAGAAACAACTATTTCTTTTAAGGGTAAGTGCACATTTCATTTAGTAATGGTTTAGTACTAATATAAATTTTGCATGAAGATAAAACGTCGTACACAACTACTGCGATGGTAAGGGGAGAATCATAAGTTCTCTGATGGTGACATTTGATTGTGTTGTCCATTGTATATACAACATATTATCAAGGAACTTAGTTGGTTAGCCGCGGAGCGTCAAAACAAGACATTAACACATTTCAGATTATTTTCGAAAAAGCAATGGTTGGAGAACAGGGCTATAATAAAAACTCCCATGTGATATTACTATAGGTTATCATATACAATGTGTTGTCCTTTGAAATCTCAAACCTCGCTACTAATAGCTAATATTAACTGTGAAAGTAGCACGCAGCGTTTTGCCATGCAACTTATTATTTCAAAAATTAGTGCTCCATGATAATACTTGAGTTTCTATAGCAAAGATAGAACCACCTAAATTTTGGAGTATTTATGGGAAATTCCTCTCTTCCAACAAATGTCAGAAGTGAAACTGTCAAGCTCATAGAAGGCAAAAAAAAAACATTAAATTGTAATGTTGAATCTATAGCACTCACATAGTGTCGTTTGACTGTGATGCCCTCTGGTGCGCTAGAATACGTTCTTAAAAAATTATATACAAAACAAATTCAAATATGACTGGGGCTTCTAGCTTGGAGTTTTTAATATTATAGCGATTTTTATTGGTAATCACAGATTTTGCTCTCAGATTTCAGATTTTGGTCGCCCAATGGAAACCAAAACGAAATTTATTTTTATTTGTAATTGTGTGTCAAAATGACACCAAAAACACATTAATTTTTCACTTCCACAAAAATAAATGAAATCGTTCTTTGCTAGTTCATACCTACTTTAATTTGTAATGAATTCTCAATAAATGTTCACCTTTTTATTTATTTGTTATTTTTCAACAATTACACCACTTAACAATTAAAAACAATTTTCGTTTAACAAAAGAAATTAATGACGGAATTCTCGCAATGGGAAAAACAAAAATTCAAAGACAGCTGTTCTAGAAATGTAAAAAAGTGTTGTGGTGTGTGTGTTAAATCTCGTTTGAAAATGAGATTTCAGATTTTGCGCTGAGAGAGAAAAAAATAGTGCTCCGTTGACCAATGCAAATCAAAATTTCGCTGTCAGAGCATCGGTCTGACGTGACCGATAAAAATCGCCATAAAACTCAAACTGTCAGATTGCAAGAGTTAACGGTTTTTTTTAAACATGTCATTGAACTGATTTCCGGTCATCAGCACACTAAAAACATAATTATGTACTAAAGCTGTTCCTTTGAGATTTGAGTTGAAATAATGAAAAATTGGTCTCTCTAAAATGATGACGTCTCCTACTGTTAACGGAAACACAAACAATTTGCATAAAAGTAAAAAACAAAATTCGTTAAGTTAATAAATAATACATATTTTATTTTCCTGCTTTTCCTTTCTATTTATCTCTGTACAATGCATATGAATGTATACGATAGCTTAAAAACTACTATTTCTTTTTCATAGACTAGAAAATAAGGTATGTAAGTATTTTTATTCTTGTCATTGAATTAAAAGACATTTAATATATTAAATTTAAAAGTACATTTTTTGGTAAACAAATTAAAACAAACATAAGTGAAATCCATTTGTATCTTATTCTCTACATAAATGTAAGTACAGGGCCAACTGCCTGGAAAAACTAAAGCTAGCAACATTTTTTTGCGAGGATTTTTTTCTTTATAAAGTGAACTTTTGATACGCCGCTTTTATTGAATTTTAAATGAGAAACTGTGTTGCTATGCACCTTTTGAAATATAAACAAATAACGGTCATTTTAACCAAGGAAAAAGCATTTTTTTAACAATTGGACTTGGTTATTACTTTTAATTATGAACGAATCGAAATCATTGTTCTTTTAAACTGTTCTAACAAGTATGCATGCGCTTTAGTTTTATCCGACACAGTGTGTAGGGGTGGGGGTAGGTGATAATGCCTTTTAAACTAAATAAAACTTAAATTAATAAAATAATTTGTGCTTTTTCTGACGAAAATAAAACGATAAGATTACAAATGGAATGACATAAATACAATTTAACATAGGAAAATAAATTCTTTAAAAGGAACATCGTTTCGAAAATTGGAATGTGTCAGGAGTTTACACCCAACGTTCACTCTTCACTCAATATTGAAAAAAAAAGGAATCTTGATTGGGTCCGTCGTTAAAATTATGTTTTGATTTTGCGTCCAATTTTAGTTGTGGCGTACTTTGACACATGGTTATTATTTCTAGGCGCTCCATTGGATCTTAATATTCCATTTGGCTTGGAACGAGTTTCAAAAACAACATCCGAATCAGTTTCTGAATCTGTAAGCGATGTCGCTCGATTGTATGATGTGGGAAGTTCTTCTTCTTGTGATCCTATCAACGAGTATTTTTGTACTTTTGGGCGAGATCTAGGCTTCTTCGATGTTGTACGACAGGCACACGAGATGCCCCAAAACAAAGCAGACAGTAGGAGGAATCCGACGATAACTGCAACTACGACGTACAATATTGACCAATCGCAGTTAGCTTCTTCAACTCCCCAAAAGTAGAACGCCGAAGGCATCCAAAATGTTTCACACATACAGGAACGAGTAACGGTGTTGCAAGAACCATGACCAGAACATTTGTTTTGACACACAGTAGTTCGTACATCAGCAAACGCTGCACCCAAAATCGATGAATCTCGAAGAATCTTTTCCTTTAAAATTTGTTCAACTCTGAGGCCAGATATGGGAGTCGATTTAACATCTGTAGCTCCAGCAGGTGGTAATTCCTCTGCATAAAACACCAGAATAGCTTCATCGGATTTAGCATCGACTTTCAATTTCCGAACGTAAATCTTCACATTCCCTAAAAGCAATGCAATCTTCTGTACCATCGAGTCTAGTTCCGATTGAGAGAGGACAGAAATTCCCATCGAGAAGGTAAGTTCGACAAGATTTAACAGTTTTGGATCAGGTCGCACTATGACGCTTGCCGTATCGCTCCCGGTTAATCCCTGTTCATCATTCACAGTCAATTTGAAGACATACCTGCCATGCGCAACATCAGTTAACATCAGAACAGGTTCGTGGTTTGAGTTACCAACAATATTTCCAGCTGCCAAACTCATGTCATCTCTCGTCCATGTGTAATTGACGACATTAAGGTCATCATAAGACTTAGAACCATTTAAATAAATTACTGACACTGGCAAGGTGATACTTTGGTCTCCTCCAGCGTTGGCTACTGGTGCGCTGTTCTTCTCCTGAACAACTTTTACCCAAGTTCTGTCACTGGCAGTATTATTGTTCTCATCCGAGACTGTCAATTTAAATTCATAGAGTCCAATAGTAAGACTCGTTGCGTTGGCAATAGATTCATTGCCATTCACAATTACAGCATCTTTAGGACCGGAAACCTGTGACCAACAATAATTTGTGATTTTTATGTCATCTTTGGATTGCGATCCATTCAATTCGGCCCAATTTTTTGGCAAATTTGTTGTCGAGTTAGTGCCAGCTTCGGCTACGGGGGGAGAGTTAGTTGGGGGCTTGACAAAGACGTGAACTTTCGCCGTGCTAGATTGATTATTACCATCGGTAACTTTCAACACAAAGGTGTACATTCCTTCTTCGAGATTAGATAGTTGCAGGTATGGCGTTCGAGTGTTCTGCATGTCAACAGCTTTACTCTCATCACTGGCATCTTTTGTCCATTCCCAGGCAACAATTTCTCGATCATCTGTGCTGGCAGTTCCATTGAGAGTGACATTGTTGTGGGGAAGATACACAATCACAGCACTACCGGCATTCGCTTCTGGTGGATAATCGGTTCCTTTGAGAACCGTGATATTGGCTGTTGTTGAATTTTTAGCTTTATCCGAGTCTGTAACTGTCAACTGGAAGGTATAGTTTCCAGGAGATGTCAAATCACTTAGTTGCAAAGTATTGATTTCAGGAAGGCTTGGTTCGTACCCAATTGGACCAGACTTCAACTCCCAATGCCAGCCAATAATCTTATCGTCATCTGTACTCGCACTGCCGTCTAGGATGGCTTTGGTCGTTGGCCATTTAATTGTTTGTTCAGCTGGAGAGATAACTACTTGCGGCAGGCGGTTGATACGCTTTTCCGGAAACACTGTTACATTTGCCATCGCATCGCCGTAGGTGCCATTCCCCGTCACAGAAACCTTGAAGGTATATAATCCTTCGGAGAGATTTGATAGCTTCACTTTGGATTTGGTTTGATCGGATATGGTTCCATTCATTGGTCCCTTCGGTTGGGTAATCAAAGTCCAGAGGTATTTATACGGCACATCACTAGATTGCTCATCGGGAACGGTGAATGCCGAGAGGGATACCTCTTTTTCTGGCAGTTGAACCTCCTTAGACAGAACAGATACAGCTATTTTAGTTTGGTGTTCTTCCTTGCTTGCAGCTGCTGCTGCTCCTCCTTCGTCCATTTGCCGCTCGGTGACTGGCATCGTGTCCAACAACGAAATATGCCTAGGTCCTTCGCTTTGGAACATTTTTTCTACCAGTTTTTCGCTACCAAAATCGATATCTCTCAACACACATTCTCTGCGTCGATTTCTTGCGTACCCAAGCATGCATTTACAAATTCCTTTGCCGTCACCACCTCGAATGCCCATGCATTCTTCTTTGTCTGGACAGCCACCATCCAAATTGAGTTCGCATGGAATATATTTGGCAGATCCACTGTAAAAGAGCATTCCATCGTCTGCCTCTTCATCCATTGCAGAGTTACCATAGATATCATTTTTTCGGCCCATAAAAAGTTGTTTGACCCTCTTTTCATCCATGGGCACATATTCGTCTTCATAAACTGCTGGAGGTGTGTCATATCTAAACTTATTCGATGGTTTCCAGAAATTCAGAGGGTTAGCAGCTGCTTCGTCTTCTGGTATGAATTGGTTTATTTTTTCAGCCTTTAGTATATCCATCCAGGTGATTTCTTCATCTCCAGGTTGTAACACAACCGGATTGACCAGAACCATTTGAAGGGGTCCCTTGGCGTCACCTCTTTCTTTCGGCAAGCAAGCTATATTGCTGTTGCATCTCACGTGGTAGCATGTTTGCTTGTAAACAAACGCCACATTGCATGTGTGATTCTTTTTCTCACAGCAAGCCATAACGCAGGTGCGTAAATCCACCTCCCCATCGAATTTCAGGTCGGTCATATTTCCTGCTTCAGTACCGTCCCTCGGCACATAGCCGTTAAATACGTGGTGGAACATATTCGGACAAAGAGCTTGGACGTTTCTAGTGATCAAAGGAGTTTTTTCGTTGCGAGATGAAGCACCTTTACTGCTGCTGCTGCCATTGGGAATACCACCAGCAAGGCTATTGATGACATCAGTGCTATTGACAAGGCCCATCGATATCCAGACAATTATTAAATAAAACATGTTCATTGCGTTGTTTATAATATGATACAGTCCAAATATCAAATTGGTTTCTGATAAGAAATTCTATAAAATTGATTTATGACAAAAGAAAACCTATTGTAGCAGATAAGAACATCTGTTCAAGGATTTTATGCAATTACAAAATTACTTTTTCCATGATATATTTCAGCACTAAACCGTTATTTACTAATCGTTTTTCATATTTTAATAATTTAGTAGCGCGAAAAGTTTTCTAATTCAGTTTTTCACAATATTTTCAAGAAAATTTCAAAGCACAGCAAAAAATCTTTAATTTTTTTTTGTTGACAGCGTCAAATCTGAACTGTCAGAATCAAATGCATTTCTTGTGGACTGTGGATGTGGAATATTTTGTAGAAATATTAAGGCTATAACCCAATGAGGCAAGCTTGATCTTTGACGAAATTGAAATCCTCGTTTCATCTGCTTTGTGCATCATTGAAGCAGAGACTTTTCTGATTAGAAGCTTTCCATGATACAACTAATAAAGATATGGCATTGCGCATGGTGCCAAAAAAAACGTCAAACTATTGTCAAATTCTCGGGTGTTCTTATGACGTAGGCGCATAGGGTAGAGCGAAACAAAAAAGTTAAACTGGAAGGCGAAAACGAGAAGGCAGGTGTTCTTACGGTGTTCTTATGACGAGATGCGCAGAATAAATCAAAAATGAAAATTGGAATGCGTTATCTCTAGTAGTTGTATCATGGAAGCTTTCTATGAATTAATTTTCATGCACACAACACAACGTCTATTTATAATTAACGCCTCAAGTTTATGTGTGTCAAATATGGAAACAAAATGGGGCATAAAATCTATGTAGCAGCTAACATCGGCAGAAGAAGAAGTTCAACTGATCCCTTTCAACCTTAATAATATATCACAAATTTATCTAATGATAGTTTTGAGCTGTAGTTTATTTATGTCAAACCTGTTTTTAAACATTTTAAACATCATTTAAAACATTTTTGTTTTTCAATTTGGATAAAGGTAAGCCTATAAAAGTGTAATAGATTCTTGTAGTTATTTATTTCACAACTGGACACTTAGAGGGCTAGTTTCGTAGATGTCACATTTTCTCAGATGCATGATACAACTAAACCAGATAGCGCCGGTTCCGTTTCCTTTTTTGATTCGTTTACGTCATTTTTACGTCACTGATGCATTCGCATTCGCCTTTGCATATTTGTTTTTGTTTCTGCACTCTACGTGACTCTACGTCACGGATGTTCGTGAAAAACGGAACAGCGCTACCTTGTTTAAGGTAGTTCCACACTATCCCACATCAAATATCAAATAGTTGTATAATAGTGTGGAAACAGAATATGACAGCTCAGATCTCATACGATTTGACATGTGCTTAAATCTGAAATATTTTTTTAGGATTGAATGTAAAACCATCACACATTCCTTCACAATTTTTTTTGACATGTCGTACTACACTGTGGATTAGTGTGGAACTACCTTTAGTTGTATATCATATGTCTCAGATGTAATAAAAACGCCTATTTTTTCCAGGCAGTAAAACAATTTTTTAAACTTTTACAATTTATCACAAAAATTGTCTTTAAAGGCAAGGCTGCACTAGACGGAACTACACGTATTCTTCGTTTGAAATTGTATAGTTAAATTGGACTACACTGTGCAGCAGAGCTACACTGAAGTGTAGTTCTACTGCCACCAATTTTTGTTTTAGAAAAAAGTGAGACGAAGAATATTTTGGCATTTGTGTTTTTTTTTGTGTGTTTTTGTAACGGTCATAACTGTACAGTGCAAACCAAACCGCAGTAGTTTTCTAGAAAACACTACTACAACTAAAAACATATCCTTCGAAAGTAAGGCGTTTTTAATTTACTACCTCCCCTGCGAATATTAAATGTACCCCTACAAACAAAAAAGTACGGTAATAATAATAAGCGATGAAATATGTACTACAGAGGAAGTAGTTTGGCTTGCCCTGAAAAAGCAATTAACGATTCCTTTTATTTATTTAATGCGTTAAAGACTAACGTTATTTTTGCTTAAATATATACACATACATTATATCAAATTACAAATTTGTATTAAAAAAGTTATTTTTAAATTTAATACTCTTTAGGTTATCATTCACAGAAAAGATCAAAAAGTAATACCTATTAAATACTGAAATCAATTGATTTAAAGGACTATTCAAACCATAATTTGTTCTACTAAACGTAAAGGAATTTGTCTTCTGAGGCTAGCTTGACTAAAACTGAAATTAAGTTGACCCAAAGCTGATGGTGATACTATCGAACCATTGACCAATTTTACTATATAACACAGCTGTAAATACTCTCTATGTTTAGAAAGCAGTGGAAGATTCAAAAGCTTAAGTCTTTGAAGATAGGGTGGTATAGTGCTACTCTGGGGGACCAAGGCAAAAACGCATAAATCTTCTCTGAATACCTTCGAGCCTATCGATATATATTGAATAGTAAGGGGACCAAACAACACAACCGTATTCAAGTACAGGCCTAACAAAGGATATAAAAAGAAGTTTCAATACGTAGGGATGTTGGAAATCACGGGAAAATCGTTTAATGAACCCCAACATTTTATTGGCCTTTTTTATAATGAAATCATAGCGGTCAGTGAACGTAAGTTTAGAGTCAAGGATAATCCCCAAGTCAGAAAAGTTAGATGGTCTTTTTAAAGGACTTGTGTCAAACATATAGTCATAAGTAATTATATTCTTTTTGCGTGTAAAACTCATTGTTTTACATTTGTCAATATTTAAAAATAAATGATTTTTATTGCACCATTCCCTGAAATTTTGAAGATCTTCTTGCAGTTTTGAACAGTCATTAATAGAGGATACTTTTTTAAAAAATTTTATGTCGTCAGCATAAATGAGAATTGTCACGACTTACGTGACTGAAAAACAAAAACGCTTTTTTAAGTAAAATGATTATTTGAGTATATTTAGTTTTCTCAATTTAAAGATACAAATTCAGTTATCAGAACCAAAAATATAACACACTAAAAAACTTCGTCTTATTCTGGCGGCAGTTGCGTATCAAAAAGAAAAGATAAATTTCAAAGATACAATTGAAAAATGTTGTGGCCTCTTATAGTCTCCTCGGATATCGGATTACAATTTATCTCCTAGATGTCGTTGGCGGCGACACTCCCCCCTGGTAAGACGGATGTAATCGACTTACCACCTTGAACGTCGAGAACGGCTATCTTCATCGCTGGTCGTTGATAAATCCCATCTCTAGTCTGGACGATAACTTTTCTGACTTGCTCATCTCTATCACTCTGACATTTTATTACTCGTCCCTTTGGCCACAAATTGCGAGGATTGTTTTCATCGATAATTAGAACGATGTCTCCCACTTCAATTGGTTTTGCTGGTGCCCACCATTTCCCTCTTCGAGTGAGTGTAGGAAGGTATTCCTTCAGCCATCGTTTCCAGAATCTGTTGGCGAATTGCTGTGCTCGCATCCAGTGCTTCCTAAGTAGACGATTCTCGGTGATGATGCAGTCTGGTTTGTTCCCGTCCGACGATCCCAACAAGAAGTGGTTTGGGGTCAATGCTTCGTCTTCCTCTGTATCCAGTGGTAGGTATGTAAGTGGATGGCAATTGACAGTTTTTTCTACTTCCAGCAGCATACTGTAGAGCAACTCATCTGATGGATTATGGATTGGAGCTATTTCCTTGAGGACCTTTTTTACTGTTTGGACCATCCGCTCCCAGGTGCCTCCCATGTGAGGTGCTGATGGTGGATTGAATATCCATTTCGTTGTCGGTGTTGAAAACCTCTTGGCAATTTGCGATTGGCGATCGAAGGCATCTTGAAGTTCTCTTTTGGCCCCATGGAAATTGGTTCCATTGTCGCTATGGAATTCAATTGGGGTTCCACGGCGAGCTATAAATCTTTTTATAGCTAGAATACAGCTGTCGCTGGACAAGGATGACGCCACTTCAAGGTGTATAGCTCGGGTCGTCATGCAGGTGATTAGGACACCCCATCTCTTCTCAGTTCTTCTTCCTACGGACACGCTCATCGGGCCAAAGTAATCTATACCGGAATATGAGAATGGTCGATGGTATGCTGCGAGTCTGGCAGGTGGAAGTTTGCCCATTAAGGGTGGATTAGTAGTGGCGCCTCGAATTTTGCAATGCATGCAGTTCCTCTTAACTTCTTCTTTCACGGCAACTCTGATTCGAGGAATCCAGAATTTTTGTCTGAGTTCGTTGACAACCGTCTCGCTATGCAGATGATGAAATTTTTCGTGCATGTTAAGAATAATTAGTCTCGTGATGGCGTGTCCCCTTGGAAGAATTATAGGCCGCTTGACATCACGGTCTACTTTAAGCGCAGCATCAATTCGTCCATAGTGACGCAGAACTCCATTCCGGTCTAGATACGGGGATAATTTATAGATGGAACTGCTTTTTTCTACGGTCCTTTGGTGTTTCAATTTGGATTTTTGTTTTGTCAGCGTCAAGAATTCATTTATGTATACGCTGAGCTGAGCTTCACGAAAAAGATATGCTTCCGCTTCCTGATACTCTTCTTTTGTTATTTCGCCTGATCGTCTAGGTATCTTCTTCCGTTTGTGCCGGCTGTTGTAGATGAACCGAAATGCAAAAGCGGTACTCCTCAACAATCGCATCCACTTTGAAAAGCGTGCCACATCGATTATGGTTGAAGGTCCCGATTGATCAGTGAAATGATGGGGCTTCATTTCTTCTTCCGTCGTAGGTACTATTGGAATATTTGCTGGCCATTCAGCTTCGGAAAGCAAAAGAAAAAGTGGTCCGGTATACCAGCGTCCACTGGATTCAAAGCGCAGTTGTTTTTTCGGCCACTTTGTCCCTTCGTCTGCCACATTGAGCTTCGTTGGCACATATCTCCATTCTTCGACCTTAGTTGATTCCAAGATTTCAGTGACTCGGAAAGCCACAAATTGTCGGTATTTTCGGTGATCAGCACGAATCCAACTAAGCACTGTGTTAGAGTCGGACCAAAACACTTTTTTGTCGATGTGCACTGAATGTTCTTTAATAATGGAGTTTGCAAGACGGACCCCAAGTTTTGCTGCTTCTAATTCCAGGCGTGGAATTGAGATAAGTTTAATAGGCGCCACTCTGGTCTTGGCGCTAATCAGGCTACATTCATAATCAGTTCCTTGGATGCATCGAAAGTAGGCACAGGCTGCATATGCATAACTGCTGGCATCCACGAAGATATGTAGCTCAGTTCTAACTTTGTTGTCGAAATTTAATTTCGTGAGGTAACATCTCGGAATGGTAAGTTTTTCAATATCGTCTAGCATTCGGATCCACTGTCGCCATTGCTCAAATTGTTCGTCATTTATTTGGTCGTCCCAGCCTATCGAACTCTTCCAGATATCTTGTAGTAATATCTTAAGGAGAACGAGGAAGTGAGCTATTAGACCAAGTGGATCGTAGATCGTCATCAAAACGCGTAGGACTTCCCTCTTTGTTGGCTTTTGGAATCCTTGAAGAATCGACTGGTTGCTTTCGTTTCTGGTAACGACGTAAGTAAAGTGGTCTGTAGGTGTATGCCACCACATACCAAGCACTTTATCTGTTTCGACCTCAAGAGCCATGTTAAGGTTGTGGCTTTGTTCGGTGCGTGCTTCGCCTAGGACGTCAACCACTAAGAGTGAATTAGATTTCCACTTACCGATTTCGAAGCCACCGTGCTGATGAATTCGTTTAACTTCTTTGCAAAGTTGGATGGCCTCTGCTTCCGTGTCCACACTATCTAATAGGTCATCTACGTAGTGGTTTTCTTGAATGCATCTTACTGCTCTGGGGTATTCATCGATAAAGGTAGAGGCATTTTTGTTTTTAATAAACTGTGCGCAGCTTGGGGAGCATGTGGCTCCGAAAGTCATCACCTGAGCTACGTAAACGTCCGGATCTTTCGCTGAATCTTTAAGTTGCCACAAAAAACGTTGAGCGTGTTGGTCCTCCTGCTTAATTCGGACTTGGTGATACATTTCTCTGATGTCCCCACAGATCGCAACTTTCCTTTCCCTGAATCGATGTAATACGCCCAGTAGTGACGTCAGCTGGTCAGGTCCTTTCAATAGTACGGAATTAAGAGAGATTCCTTTCACTTTAGCAGCAGCATCCCAAACGATGCGTGTCTTTTGAGGCTTCTTCGGATTTACCACAGGAAAAATAGGTAAGTACCAGATACGAGGATGATGTTGTTCTAGCTCTCCCTTGGAAAGCTTACGAATGTAGCCTTTTCTTATGTACTCGGATATTTGTCCATTCAGATTGCCTTTGAGTTCAGGATCTCTGTCCAATCTAGCTTGCAGGCAGCGATAACGACGAACGGCCATTGGAAGACTGTCTGGAAGTTCAACTTGATCGTACTTCCAGAGCAAAGCAGTTTCGTACCTTTCATCATCGTTAATTCGAACTGTTGCTGTTTCCATAATTTGAAGAGCACGTTGGTCATCAGGAGATATAGCAGTTTTCATCGAGTCTGCGGTAACACCAAGGCTATCGAGTGAGAAATACTTATTCATCATGTCGTGAAGATTGTCATCTGATGGCTGCATACATTCACAGTGATGAAAGCTATGATGAACGTGAATGGATGTATTAATTGTTTTTTGAAGTTCACATAGTCCATTGATCGTCCAGCCCAGACGTGTCTTTGAAGCAATCGGTTGGTTTTTGGTGCCTTCTCTATACCTCAGCTGAGTACCCAAATGCCAGTTATTAAGACCAATCAATAGACGTGGAGTTGATGAGCTATAAGAACTTATAGGAAGCCCCTTTAGGTATGGGTAGCTTGACTCTAATGTCTTCATACATATTGATTGGGTCGGCAGTTTCAATGCCGATACGGTTCTAACATCTGAGACTGAATATTTTTTCTTTGAGCTCTCTGCTGCTATCTGAACAGAAACTACTTTGGAATTATTTTCTATTCGATGGGTATCTCCCGTCCATTTGAGACATAGAGTTTCTGTTGGTCCTTCTAGCTCTAGCTCGTCAGCCAGTGATGCGTCCATTAAGGAGAGCGAAGATCCCTCGTCAAAAAACACGAATATCTTTATGGGACCTCGTTTGCCAAAGACTGTGGCAGGCAAGATTCTAAATAATGCGCCCTTTTGACCATGGACGTGGGTGTTGACTCTGGCACTAGTGGCGAGGGCATCTTCGTTATAATTATGAAGTAGGCGATGGTGTTTATACGAGCACCCGTTGATTCCACATGGTTCATTTAGTCGACATCGAGAGCGTATGTGGGAGAAGAGACACAATCGGCAAAGTTTATTTCTCTTGACTACGTTCCACCTTTCGGTGGTGTTAAGGTTGTTGAAGATATTGCAGTTTTCGACCTTGGCACAGCTTTGGTTACAAATGCAGCAGGTTTTTTGGTTTGATGAACGGAATGAAGGATTAGTACTATGAATAGCTACATGACCTTGCCCTCGTGCAGCGGATTTGGATTGGATTTGTGGCACGTTATATGTGACACTGCTTACAGTTCCGGCTAGCTTCATCAACCAGGTGCCAAAGATACTCAAGTTGACTTCAATATTGGACGAGAATGTTGCCCAGCTTAACTTAATTTGAGGTGGAAGCTTTTCGATAAGTTCCTGCAAGAGAAGAGGGTTATTAAGGTGACTTGTCATACCGCATACCTCCATTGTTGAACACATATTATCCACCGCTAGTGCAAATGGGATTATGGTCTCTAGCTTCTCGGATTTAGGGTTTGGCTCTGCGCGGACCTTCTGCAGCAAGGACTGAATTATGGTTTCCGGTCGGCCGAAAATTATTCTTAGCGTCTCGATGATGGTTGGCACGTTTTGCGGGAACAGAAGTCTACTACGAACAGCTTCCAAAGCTGGACCCTTTAAGCACTTTTGGAGCCGATGAATATTTTCCATATTTGTAATCCCGCACGCTTCAGTGGTGCCTTGAAAACAGCTTATAAAGATGGGCCATTCATCTGGCCTTCCGCTGAAGATCGGCAGATCGTTCGGAAGAGCTTGTCGGGCTGCTAAATGACTTGGAGTAAGTTGTGGTACGGACTCGAATTTAAAGTTTTCTGGGAGCCGTGTTGATGTTGGTTGAGGGACTGCAGAAAAACCAGGTTTTATTTGTTCGTTGCTCGTGGGTGGTGGTTGAGGAGCACTTGGACGTTGTAATGGTGGTGGATGTTGGTATTTGACTGTTTGTGGAGGTGGTTCGTGAAAGTGAGTGCATGTCAATTGTGTCGACTGCGCTTGGACCCATGCATTGATGGCGTGGTTCTTATCACAAACAGTTTCCTCGTTGTCATTGGTTTCCTGTTCATCTGAGTCAGTTTGTAGACTCAATAACTTGAAGCGTTCGTCCATGTATTTTTTATCTTCTTGGAGTTGTATGGCTTTTCGTTTCTCTTGCAGTGCCCTTTCTTCCTCGAGCTCTTCAGCAGCTCGTTTCATCTTTAACACTCTTTCTTCTTCGAGCCGTTGTAATTGGAGATTAATGCGGCGGGAACGTGTTGAACGAATAGTGCTGTTAACAGTTTTTGTCTGCGAATGAGCAGGTTCAGCTTCATTAGCAGATTTGGCTTCGGGAGCAGAATTGGTACAGTCCTCGCAGTTCCATTCATAGTTTTGTATGGTTTCATCCACTCCAACACATTGGAAGTGGAACCAAATATTGCATGAGTCGCATTGTACCATCTGCAAATTATCCTCAGCTGTGCATAATTTGCAACTGTATGTAGCTTCGTCATCCTTCGCCTTGCTCGCTTTTGGTTGGCGGCTCCTTACTCTCAGCTTCGCTTTTGATCCTTTATCTGCCATTTTTCGATACAATACACTTATTTTTGATGCAAATTTATTGACCAGAAGTTTTTTAGACTGTCACGACTTACGTGACTGAAAAACAAAAACGCTTTTTTAAGTAAAATGATTATTTGAGTATATTTAGTTTTCTCAATTTAAAGATACAAATTCAGTTATCAGAACCAAAAATATAACACACTAAAAAACTTCGTCTTATTCTGGCGGCAGTTGCGTATCAAAAAGAAAAGATAAATTTCAAAGATACAATTGAAAAATGTTGTGGCCTCTTATAGTCTCCTCGGATATCGGATTACAATTTATCTCCTAGATGTCGTTGGCGGCGACAAGAATAGAAGAATTGTTTATAACAGAGGTCACGTCATTTATGTATAAAGTAAATAACAGAGGACCTAAATGGCTTCCTTGTGGAACTCCAGAATTTACATAAAATTGTTCGGATGTCTCATTACGGAAAATAACAACATAACATCTATTGTCTTAGTAAGAAGCGATCCACTTTAAAAAACGATCACAGAAGCCTAACTTCTTAAGCTTTATCAATAAAGTTTTGTGACACAATTTGTCAAATGCTTTGCTAAAGTCAGTGAACACACAGTCTACCTGCTTCCGATCTTCAAAGGAATCAATACAGAAAGACGTAAAGTTGAACATATTTGTAACGGTAGACTTATTTTTCACGAAACCATGTTGACTTTCACTAATGACAGAACTACAGTTAAACGACAAGACGTTACAAATAAGAGACTCAAACATTACTTTTTGAACTATGCGAAGAAGAAATCCAGGACGAATTGCAAAATGTTGTCTCTTTTTTCATGTTGTGTTCTTTGATTCAAAACAACGTCAGCAGTTTCAAATTTTAAGTTGAGCCGTTGGTTCGATACTATAAAATGAAGGATAGCAATAATTTGTGACTTTATGGACAGTCCCCTTTTTTATTTTAGTTATTTTTCATATTTTTTAATAAGTTCTGAATTGCTTTTTTATTTTATGGAAAATCCTTTTGTTTTATTTTGGAGTTATTATTATTTTTTGTGTTTTTTTTTATTTTTAATAATATAACATGTTTAAAAAAAATTATTTTCATACAAAATGCATTATTTCTTAATTTTAATGTATTCACAGACACGAACAAATATTTCGAGGGTGTTTCAGGCAAGAGGAGTACGAGTTGGCGGTCTGTATTGGTCTGTGTTCTTGATAGCAAGTAAAAGAACTTCAACAAATAAATAAATCGTGTTCACAGAATGTAGGTGTCGTCTTCCTGAACACGCTTATTCATACGACAGCCACCGTAGTGTATATAAAATATGTGCTCTGAAGAAAGCGATTGCATGTTTTGCTATCTAGTGCTTCAAAAGTTCATTAATTCCTTTAATAAATAAAAACAATACTTTTATTGGCACAAATGGTTCCAATTTGTAAAGCAGCAGAAGTCAAATGATATATATATGTCTAGGAAGGTACTGCCTGTTTTCAAGTAGCTAACAAAAGTTTCTGGATACGCTTATTGTTTTCAAGTCACTTGCAACAATTTTCTATATACACTATGCTCAATTATTATTTGTTTTATATAAGCCCCTTAAATGAATGGGATGAATTGAAATGAAAAATTCGAGACCATTTAAATTGGAATTTGGAAATTTTCAACGAAATCAGCTCATTTACAAGAATGAAGACACGGTAAGTGTTTCTGAAATGAAATTCCTTGCAGTGGTATTGCGTTTTAGCTCTAACAATTTTATACGAACAAAATAAATGCATTTCCACCTAGTGCGATCCTACCTCAAGGGTGTTCATTGCAAAACTTTGACATTATATGGTTGATTTGGCTTCACTTATGTACAGCGGTATCTATCGATTTTTTTAAGTTATTTTGGCATCACTTTACCAAATTCTTGCAGTTTTATACAACAGAGCTACAAGAATTTTAAAATCTACAATAATTCCTTTTTTCATAATGGCGATTCCTTTTGACAGTTGAATTTGCTTTTGGCGCACGTGTTTTGCAGCGCATCGTAATTTTTTTATTCGAAAATTTGCTCGAGTTATTCAACAAATTGTGAAAAAAAACTCTATTGGAGTTTAAAATGAATCCCGAGAAGTTGAAGAAACTTCAGGCACAGGTGCGTATTGGAGGAAAAGGAACTCCACGCCGAAAGAAGAAGATCGTCCATTCAACGCCCGCTACTGATGACAAAAAGCTGCAATCATCGCTGAAAAAACTCTCGGTAAATACCATACCCGGCATCGAGGAAGTTAATATTATCAAAAACGACGGCTCAGTCATCCATTTCAACAATCCCAAAGCCCAGGCATCATTGCCCACCAACACATTTGCCATCACCGGACATGGCGAGAATAAATCGATTTCCGAAATGCTCCCTGGTATCCTTACCCAATTGGGTCCCCAGGATATCACTCAGCTGAAGAAGATCGCCAGTGAGTTCGCTGCGAATAAGGGTGCTGCTGCTGGATCTGTTGCAGGCGGTCTTTCGGCCGCCGACGATGACGTCCCCGATTTGGTGCAAAACTTCGAAGAAGTCGCCATTGGCACAGCTGCTCCTGCTGCTGCTGCTTCAACATCCCCAGCTGCTGATGCTGCTGCTGAAAGTGCTGCCACCAGTTCCCCAGACACAACCGCTCCCAAGAAAATTGAAGAAATTCCAGTCGCCTAATCGCAGTCGGAGTCGCTCTGTCGCCTGGGTAGTAGATTGTAGTTTGTGAAAGTTTTACACTATACATAGTCAAAAAACAAAAAGCAACCAGAGAAACAAAATTAACCTTTATAGAATTATAACACAAAAAAACAAATGAAAAATTATATAAAAACAAAAAAAAAACTAGAAAAACGTTTATTTTTGGTTTGAAGATGCATTTTATTCGAGAACATCAAACATTCATTTATTTTAATTTTAATTTTTTTTTTTGATCACTCGCTTCACATTACATTTCACACACCAGACACCACACATAAACAATACTTTAGTTTAGGACAATATATAATTCCGAAGGATATTCTTGAACTCTTACACTCCTAAAGACACATTGCCAGTGAAGGATTCGTGGTGGAACACCACAGGAACACAGTCTTAAACATTCTCTAAGTTATTTCTTAAATGCTATTTTTTTTTATTTTTTTGTTGCTGAACAAGTTTCATATACATAATCATAACAAAACAAAATTAATTTTAATTGAAAGGTGTTTCACAATTATTATTAGTTTCACACCATTTTTTATGTAATTCTCTATGAGTATGAAAAATAGAACAAAACTAATAAAATCGCATTGAAAACTTCATTATTTGTTCTGTTTCTGTTTCTATTGACTTCAGTTTCAGCAGCAGGTCTTGGTTGTGGTTCTTGGCAATAAAATCCAAAGGTCAGTAGAACTGGCCTTCGCTGTTGCTAGGGGCGCATTGGCGAAACTTTTTGGAAATCTGTCCCTATTTTAAAACGTCGCATCAGGAGGACAAATAAATACCTATACCTATGTATCTCATTTAGAATTCTAAAAATAGGACTCAGGCTGTTAGCGTGTATAATCTAAGGGCTATCTTCTCGAAGAATTTAGAATATGCTCACAATCAGACCTAAAAGCCCCAAATGATGAATCATTTTAAACTCTGCAAGCAATATCGTGTTAAATGAAACCAGATTTTATTTGAGTAAGTTATGAAAAGGGGAAGGGGAAAGTGGCAAGTGGATTTCTTTAGAACAGCTGAGATTATTTTTGCAATCATGAATGTCGCATGTCTTCGATCTTATTGAAAGATTATTATGGTACACTAGCAGGTGATTTATTTATTTCGATCATTGCAATTATATTTTGTAAGCTGAATTCATTGTGAGGTGGGATGGGAATGGGAATAATGGTCTTGTCTCTTGTCGTCGGTTCGAGTCGGATGTGCGGGGCATTGGTATTGGTTGGTAAATGGACGTAAGTTTGTATTTGTTTTTGATTTACCAACAAAAAGTAAAATTACTCAAAGCTCTGACTCTGAAAGCTTTTTCAAAAAAGCTATTTATTCTAGAAAAGGGTTTGTTTGTTTTGATAACTTATGTCGATTTCCATTGGTAGAAATTATACTATTTCAATAACAAGAAAATTTTTCACACGCTCGACTTCAATCAAAAGAAATTAATTTCCTTTCACAACGAATGATGGTTGACGATAAGTAAAGAAACCGCTCTTGGCTGAAACATTTTCATTTTTTTTCATTCTCATTTATTTATTTATTCGGCAAGCCTTAAGATTGAGATCTTTTTTATGGCTTTAAAATTAACTATTCAATTACAATATAATGTCATACAAATAATATTATAATACAAAATAGTGTTACAACAATAAAGAGAAAAAAAAAATTTACATATAATAGGTATACAATTATCCAAATATTAATTAATTAATAAAAATAGAGTGGAGATGCAATGCTACGCTTTGGTTTTGGAGATGTTTAGATATGGAGGAGATGAAGTCATACAAATTAGGAATATTTTTAAATTCGGCATGTATTGTATTCCAAATTCGAGCAGCTAAAACAAAAAAAAAACACGACAACCATTTTGTATCGTTGTGAAGAATCAGTAACAGCTTCGTTTGAAATACCTATGCTGCTCCGGATTCTATTTCGGATTAAAATGCCAAAACAAAATTTTGATGGAAGGATTTCACACTACCTTTCTTTTTCCAAAACGCGCTAAGCGCTGTTGAACCTTAAAAATTATTTTAAGTTAAATAATGTCGATGTAAATGGTTCAGCGCAATGTTAAAAGATCTCGATAAAGATAGAAGAGCAGCTTAGGCACCAATATTCATGAAACCACGTGTATGTGTGGGTGCACAAACGTCAATTAGAATTCTTCATTCAAAATGAAAAATCATCATAAGAAATTAGAGTATGCAAGTAATCCAATTTGATTGCACATTTTAAAATTTATCTGAAATGGAAAAAGTCCATACAAATAAGAGATTGAAATCTGCAAATAAAAATGTAAGTTCAATTAACAAAAGAAACAGTTCCGAGATGAAATCTGCTACAATTAATCTACTGACACAAAAAATTGTACCAGATTGAGTATAATTTGATTAATATGTCATTTACCTTCACTCAATTTATCAAATCAAACTCAACCAGAAGAACCTCTGGCAGACAAAAAAAAATATTCCTTCCTCATCGTATTCCGTTGTTTCCTCCTCCATTTTCTTTATTCTTTGTCATCTCATCATAACTTTTAGGTATTTTGTTTTTGGGGTTTTGATTACGTGTCGTTTTGTGAGGCATTTTTCTAGCCGCTTCTACTTCTAGCTGCAAGATAAAACCTAAAATCAGAATCAGTTTTCAGTTTGAATTCTTACTTGAGCCATTGAAGAGCTAACAACAGAATATGAAGTATCTACTCGTTTTGTGTTTGGCCCTAGCCGGAACCGCTTTGGCCTCTGACGCCAGCAAAGGACCAAAAGTCACCGATAAGGTCTGATTATTGAACAAAATTATTAAATTCAGAAGATAAATTAAAAGTTTGTTTCGATTCTACAAAAATGTAGGTTTTCTTTGATATCACAATCGGTGGAACACCTGCTGGACGAATTGAAATTGGTCTCTTCGGTGCAACAGTTCCAAAGACGGCTGACAATTTCAAGCAATTGGCTGAAAAACCACAAGGCGAAGGGTTAGTTGAGGAAACTGTTAGATAGATGTGCTTAATTGCTGACGATAATTATTTCTTCTTCAGTTTCAAGGGAAGCAAATTCCATCGCGTTATCAAAGATTTCATGATCCAAGGTGGTGACTTCACAAAGGGTGATGGAACCGGTGGACGATCAATCTATGGCGAACGATTTGCCGACGAGAACTTCAAGCTCAAGCACTACGGAGCTGGTTGGTTGAGCATGGCCAATGCTGGTAAGGATACAAATGGATCTCAGTTTTTCATTACCACCAAACAAACTTCGTGGTTGGATGGACGTCATGTTGTATTCGGAAAGGTGAAATGATTTTTTTTTAAATTTAATTGATTTTAATCTAACCAATTGATGTGACCTTTACTTTAAGGTTCTCTCGGGCATGGATGTTGTACGCAGGATTGAGTCCAGTGCCACAGATAGTCGTGACCGCCCAGTGAAAGACGTTGAAATTGCTGATTCAGGATCGATCGCAGTTCCAGAGCCATTCTCTGTAGCAAAGGAGCCCTCATCCGAATAGATGTGTCCTAACATGCATTTATGTTGATAGGAAAAAGTGGGAGTTGAATAGCAGAGTTTAATTTTCTTTAAATGGAAGCGTTTGTATTAGGAACATAAAAAAATTTGCATTTACAATAATAGACACAATAAAATTTTTTGTAAAAAAAAAAAAAAATATGCGCATTTTATGTTTAAAACAGATACAGACTGAGTCAGAATCAAATAGCAAGAGAACCTGGGAATTGGCACAACGCACACAAGAACAAAGGAAATAAATAAATAATCGCCATCGCCAATGGAGTGGTTCATTGTCCATGTTGTACATCTTTGTCTTTCTTTGCCGGCCGCTTTCTTGGGTCATTCACTTAATTGATGTGGAAGTGGATAAACAAGTTTGTTTTTATGAAGTGAGATGTTGATTTCTTTGGTTGACTAGGCAGTTTTGACTTTTGTCTGAGACTTGACTTCGCAGATGACCTGCTCCTATGTACCTTATATGGGATACAATACATTTTCAAATTTAAATTTTTTGTTGTGATGCGGTAAGTACCTAGATCACCGCAAATCACACTTTACTTTTTTAATGAAATAGAACGGAATCAGGTTAAATTTATGTACACACATGTACCTACATACATACTTTTTAGCAAATTATCGTACACGATTTACGAATATTGACTCGTTTGGATAAGTAAATGTTTGATGAGAAAGTTATAGGTACCTAACAACCTAACCTACCTGGTACATATGGCAATAAAATACAGAGGGGTTCTGAAATTTATTTTTCAATTTAATTCATTTACACTTAGGGGCAAGGATCTTTAAGTTTTTGTAAAATAATGGAGTAAAATTATGTACCTACCTAGTATCGAATAAACAATTGACTTTCTAGGATACAAATGCTGTTGTAATCTAATAAAGGAGCCGAAAATAGAATTAAAAAAAAATCCCAGCGCCACCTATGTGTAGTTAAACAATAAATTAAATTTAGAACATCAGCTATCTGCCTGTGAAAGTCCTGTCAAAATCGGTCCATAAATAAGAATTTTTAAAAAATACCGCAGCGCCACCTGGAGGGGTAATTCAAATAGACTAAGTAACCTTGTACATTGAATTTAAAATCTATAGTATTCCCAATAAGAGGAACGTTTTTGTGTATTGGAGAGTTATTTGAGTGGGTTTTGTCTAAACTGCCATAGGAAGCAAAAACAACAACAGATGTAAAGTAGATAAGACAACTAGCGCTGCCATTGACGACGTTCAGTACTAAAATAAAATGTTCCATGAAATTACTATAAACATATAAATACAATGCCTTTTACAACGTTAGCTCCGCCAGTGAATACTTCTAAAAATCGGTCCAGCCGTTTCCGAGATAAGCCGCAACAAACAGACAGACAGACAAACATTTTTAAAATTACTTTTTTGTTAAAACTAGGTACCTAGGTAGGTACCGTAAACTTTCATATGCATTTACTTAAAAGCTGATAGGTATTTTGAAATTACAAACAGAAACTTCATTTTTATTTATGTGTAGGTGTAGACAAATAAATTAAGTGAGACTTGTTGCACACTCCTTGATTTTTTGTCGAATTTTCCATCTTCCCACCTGTGCTGTGACCCCTCCATAGGGATGCAAACGATACATCGATGTTTTTGAAACATCGATGTTTTTTGTCTAAAACATCGATGTCTGCCATCGATGTTTCGAGTCTGAAAACATCGATGTACCGATGTTATTTGTGGCGATGTTTTAACATCGATGTTTTTTCTTTTTTTTTTTTTTTGTCACACAGAATTTTATGGCTACGTGACGTCAGTTCTAAGTGAACGTTTTTTTTTAAAGCTGGAGCAATTATTACATACCAACGAAACCGTTTGACAGGGAAAAGGTTGTCCAAGTTGTTATTTTTAAATTCTGTTTTGAATAAATAAAGTACATATTTCCTTATTTCTAAATGTCTGCTTATTTCTTTTACTTTTGGGTAAAACTTAGGCACTTTATAGCTATTTTTTTAGATGACTCCATTGTATATGAAATCTATAGTAATATGGATAGCAGGATCGCCTATGGCGACACCGTGAGCCTCCAAACCTTTTTTTCAAATTTCTCGTTTTGGAGAGAAAATGTAGGTGGAAAGGTTTAAATATGTGATAATTATCAGCGACATCTATGTGTCTCCAAACCCCGTTATCTCTTACTCGTTCTCCAGACTACTATAGATTTCATATACAATGATGACTCTAAAAAATTAAGGAAAAGAGAGATGATAGATGAAAAGTCCTTAGCTTTACTTTTAGGGCTTTTCAAAAAACATCGATGTTTCGAAACATCGATGTTTTTGGGGCCGATGTTTTTAACATCGATGTTTTTTTTTGGAAACATCGATGCATCGAACCATCGATGTTTTTTTTACGATGTTTGCATCCCTACCCCTCCATAGTTTAATTAAAAAAACCTAACAAATCATCCTCCGATTCTAAAGAAAGGTCAGTGGTGCGTTCTTTTTCTTACCATAGTCAACAATTTTTAACAACAGTCAACAAAAAGGCGTTCCTTTAATCCAAATTAGTTACTATTTGTAACTTTATGATGTCATAACAACAAATAAACAAAAACATCATACTTTGGTTGGTATTGTTATACATTGAAACAAAACCTGTTGGTTGGTTGAGGCAACCACAAACAATTTGTAGAAAAACCATCAAACAGAACGACTTATTTATAAATTCGAAGCCTTTGACAAATTTAGAAACTTAAAAATCCTTGAAAGTTTCATTTTAAACCCTGATAAATGTAGGCACTCTTACCTTCATATTTTATTTATAAATATATCATGGGATAAACAAATCTTAAAATACGATACGCTTTTTGCTTTAAGAATAAATTCCAGAGGCTTTAGTCAGATTGGCTTAAGTGGCTGCTGTGATTGCATTATCTCGGGAAAGGCCAATCATTCACTTCATCTACAAGCTGTTGTTATGATTTCAATAGAATTAAGAGCACAACAGAGAATTTATTTGTGAGATATATGACCGAGGTTTCGTCTTTTTTGTAATTGTATTTGTAAACCGTCGTTTTCTTACAAGCGAATCTTTATTAAGCTTAAAATACATTACGCAACAGCCATCGGTTGTAATGTTACTAAATGATATACATAAAGCATGCATATTAAGTTTCTATCAAAAAATAAAGTGAACCATCTAATTGACCCACATAATAGACTGTTACTTCATTATCACGTCCACAAGAAAATTGTCAAATTAATAAGTATGAAAAATGTTCATCTTAATTATTATAATAAACTTTTGCGTATCATGAGCATTTTCATCGTTACATTTAAAAGCCCTGCTATGGAAAATTAACCCAGAATCTGGCATAACTTAAGGCGGAAAGCGCTTCATAACAGGCTGGAAGCACACAAAAAAAATTAAGAAAAATAAAAAAAACTTTAAATAACTGCATTAGTGCATTAACCAGTGTTAAAGTCTCCCTCCAGGAAGTAATTATCGTACCCTGCACCTTTTAACACAAAACATTTGAGGGCTTTGAAAGTAATTTTTTCCAAAAAAAATATTCACAAAAGTGGCATAGGTAATAAAGAAAAAGGTTTAACACACCGTTAATCCGGAATATTTTTGTTCCCATCCCATGGTCTTTTATTTCAGAAACATTGCATATCATGTCTAGATATACATTGAAATATGTAAGGCCCCTTCCCATAAGAGTTTTTTCTGGAACTTTTTGCTTCTACGAGTCTACGAGAATTCGTTATAATTTTGCGGTGCCCTGTTGTTGTCCTCTTCCAAATTTTGTGTAGTAAATAAATATTAAGCTTTTTAGAATGGTAAACTCGGAACACTACCAAATAGCTCGTACCTATATGAGCCTTTTTCAAGTTCGAAAAGTGCTATTTCCTGACTACTATTAACTTTAGTTTGAAATTTCGAGTAACGGCTGTTTCCTTTAGCACCATCATGGTATTTTGTGACGTCACAATCGCTTTTTATATATGTATTATTATTTCTTATAGTGAAGACTGGTCAAAAATTGAATAAAGAACTGTTCTACCATTATTGGAATATTTTAAAAAGCACAATTAGTAGATACATAAAAATAAAAGAAAAAAGACTAATATAACATGAATGATAAAGAAAATATAATAAAAGTTAATTTTGTATTCTGAATTAAAAATTTAACTAGAGCGAAACAGAACTAAATATCACAACACAAATAAATAATAATAACTGTATCACAAATCTATCATTAGACTTACTACAAAATATATAGATAATAATAACAATAGGTTTGGTTTAGTTCTAATGCAATTTGAAGTAAGATGACAAACTTTAGTTTTTCTTCATTTATTAATTTGATACTTATTTACTACAAAAACAAAGAAAAAAACGTCCGTAAAATGCGATAGCGAGCGCAGTTTACGTCCGTGAACTAAACTGATCAAAAACTTGAAGAAACGGAGCAATTCGCTATTTCGGGCGTGAGATATGAATTGCTTGTGCTCGTACAATTACGCCCCCCCCCCCGAGGATATTTTTTTAGCAAGCGAAATGCTGCTCTAGCTTATTACCATCTCACGGTGGAAGAACAGTAGTAACGGTCACGCCAATATTCTGAATATTTTCAGTATCCCACAAAGTAATATGGGCTACTCGCTACTCCATACCTCTAGGTACTACATTTTCATAAAAAATTCTAAATACGGAATGATGGGGAGGGGTGATGTTTTCTGTCCACTATCTCCAAAAAAAACATGGTTGTCTGTAAAGTCGGTTTACGGACGTTAATTTTACGTGATAACCATTTCACAAAACAGTTCATGTGTATGTAGTATCCCTCCAACCACCAACCACCCATCCCAACTACAGCCAACAACCAACCACTCAAAATTTTTGACAATGCCCCCTACACCTAATCAACCTTCCTCCTCCCCCCCTTCAACACCACCACCAATCGCCCACCCCACCTACAACAGCCAATCAACCACCCACCATTTGTGACATTTTTTGTTCACCCGTTAAAACAAACACCAACCTATCACTCCCACATACAACCAACAGCCCACCATTTTTTACAATTTGTTCCTCCTCCCCCACACAATAAAGCCAGCCCTTCCTTACCACCACCAATCACCCACCCACTATTTTTGACAATTCCCTCCATGCACCAAATTCAACCACCTACTCCACTTACAACCACCTGCTACTCGACCATCATTTTTGACAATTTTATTCTCCCCCCCTCCCCCAGTACAACTATCTTTGACAATTCCCTCTACTACACCCTCCCCCCAAATCCAACCACCCATTACACCTACAAAAACTTGCCACTCACCCAACACCGCCAACCACCCATCACACCTACAGCCACCAACCAACCACCAACCATTTCTTACAATTTCTTCCTCACCCCCTCCCAACACCAAATCCCCCAAATCCAACCACCTACCCCACCTGCCACGACCTTCCACTCACAAACCATTTTTGACAACTTTTTCATCGCACCCCATCAAATCAACCATCCCCACCACCAAAACTGCAAACCAATCAAACCACCTACAACCGCCAACCAACCACCCACCATATTTGACAATTCATCCCCCCCTCCATCCAATCATACCAAATCATCCCAACACCAAACACCCATCCCACCTACAGCCACCAAGGAACCATCCATTAGTTTTGACAATTTTTGTCTCACCACCCAAACCAGCTACAACCACCCACCATTTTGACAATTGTTCCTCTTCCCGACACTACCCCCCACCTGCCCACACACACACAACCACCCAACACCCTTCCCACCCACTTTTTCGACTTTCTAGGCTATCAAAGCAGCTAGGTAACGTGACTGTGACTGTGACTGTGACTGTGACTGTGACTGTGACTGTGACTGTGACTGTGACTGTGACTGTGACTGTGACTGTGACTGTGACTGTGACTGTGACTGTGACTGTGACTGTGACTGTGACTGTGACTGTGACTGTGACTGTGACTGTGACTGTGACTGTGACTGTGACTGTGACTGTGACTGTGACTGTGACTGTGACTGTGACTGTGACTGTGACTGTGACTGTGACTGTGACTGTGACTGTGACTGTGACTGTGACTGTGACTGTGACTGTGACTGTGACTGTGACTGTGACTGTGACTGTGACTGTGACTGTGACTGTGACTGTGACTGTGACTGTGACTGTGACTGTGACTGTGACTGTGACTGTGACTGTGACTGTGACTGTGACTGTGACTGTGACTGTGACTGTGACTGTGACTGTGACTGTGACTGTGACTGTGACTGTGACTGTGACTGTGACTGTGACTGTGACTGTGACTGTGACTGTGACTGTGACTGTGACTGTGACTGTGACTGTGACTGTGACTGTGACTGTGACTGTGACTGTGACTGTGACTGTGACTGTGACTGTGACTGTGACTGTGACTGTGACTGTGACTGTGACTGTGACTGTGACTGTGACTGTGACTGTGACTGTGACTGTGACTGTGACTGTGACTGTGACTGTGACTGTGACTGTGACTGTGACTGTGACTGTGACTGTGACTGTGACTGTGACTGTGACTGTGACTGTGACTGTGACTGTGACTGTGACTGTGACTGTGACTGTGACTGTGACTGTGACTGTGACTGTGACTGTGACTGTGACTGTGACTGTGACTGTGACTGTGACTGTGACTGTGACTGTGACTGTGACTGTGACTGTGACTGTGACTGTGACTGTGACTGTGACTGTGACTGTGACTGTGACTGTGACTGTGACTGTGACTGTGACTGTGACTGTGACTGTGACTGTGACTGTGACTGTGACTGTGACTGTGACTGTGACTGTGACTGTGACTGTGACTGTGACTGTGACTGTGACTGTGACTGTGACTGTGACTGTGACTGTGACTGTGACTGTGACTGTGACTGTGACTGTGACTGTGACTGTGACTGTGACTGTGACTGTGACTGTGACTGTGACTGTGACTGTGACTGTGACTGTGACTGTGACTGTGACTGTGACTGTGACTGTGACTGTGACTGTGACTGTGACTGTGACTGTGACTGTGACTGTGACTGTGACTGTGACTGTGACTGTGACTGTGACTGTGACTGTGACTGTGACTGTGACTGTGACTGTGACTGTGACTGTGACTGTGACTGTGACTGTGACTGTGACTGTGACTGTGACTGTGACTGTGACTGTGACTGTGACTGTGACTGTGACTGTGACTGTGACTGTGACTGTGACTGTGACTGTGACTGTGACTGTGACTGTGACTGTGACTGTGACTGTGACTGTGACTGTGACTGTGACTGTGACTGTGACTGTGACTGTGACTGTGACTGTGACTGTGACTGTGACTGTGACTGTGACTGTGACTGTGACTGTGACTGTGACTGTGACTGTGACTGTGACTGTGACTGTGACTGTGACTGTGACTGTGACTGTGACTGTGACTGTGACTGTGACTGTGACTGTGACTGTGACTGTGACTGTGACTGTGACTGTGACTGTGACTGTGACTGTGACTGTGACTGTGACTGTGACTGTGACTGTGACTGTGACTGTGACTGTGACTGTGACTGTGACTGTGACTGTGACTGTGACTGTGACTGTGACTGTGACTGTGACTGTGACTGTGACTGTGACTGTGACTGTGACTGTGACTGTGACTGTGACTGTGACTGTGACTGTGACTGTGACTGTGACTGTGACTGTGACTGTGACTGTGACTGTGACTGTGACTGTGACTGTGACTGTGACTGTGACTGTGACTGTGACTGTGACTGTGACTGTGACTGTGACTGTGACTGTGACTGTGACTGTGACTGTGACTGTGACTGTGACTGTGACTGTGACTGTGACTGTGACTGTGACTGTGACTGTGACTGTGACTGTGACTGTGACTGTGACTGTGACTGTGACGTGACTGTGACGTGACTGTGACATTTTTTTGTGCGTGCTGCCCATATATTCCAAACCGATTTATTAGACGTTATCACGTCAAAAAAATCTCGACTTTCAAACATCTCTCCGAAAGATGGCGGAACTGTCTAATTTGGGTGCCGGGGCATTGAAATATTCCATATAACTGTAAAGTCGACGAATTTGCCAAGCACAGCCATTGTATATATGGACATATATTTTTATAGTAATTTCAAGAAACATGTTTTTCTGTTTTTTTAAATTCGTCAATGGCGGCGCTAGTTGTCTTATCAACTTTACATAAAATGTCTTCTATTGTTCTTTTTGCTTCTATGCGGCAATCTAGACAAAAAACTCTCCTATCTGGTGCTTTTGTTCGTCGTCCATAGATGACTCACCTAACGTTCCGCTTATTAAAAGTACTACCTAGATATAGATTAAATATTATATACAATGTAACCGGTTTGAGCAAATCAGATATTCTCGAAAGCTACTCAACCCATTTCAATAATTCTAAACAAAGAAAGTCGTTTAAATAATTTAACTTTTGAAATTGAAATCAAACCAATAAAACATATTTAAAAATTCTCTGAACAACTTTTAATTTTTTGTTTGTTTTTAAAATAGCAATAATTTCGTTCTACTGCTACCCAGTCGTGAATTTAATTTAATTTTGGATTTCGAATATTAAAAGCGTTGCGTGAACATCATGCTGTGTTGCTATAGTATGAGTGAAATGTGATCAAATTTACTTATCATCCGTAAAACCAAAGATATCCTCAGTAGACTTTCTATCTTCAGTTATAAGTGTGGGAACTGGCTTCTAGCAATATTTTAGCGTGTCTCAGAAACAAAGGCGTAATATGCATATGTTTTTTTCAAAACCTTTAAATACAAAATGTAAAATTAAAAACTATACATCATGAAAATATCATAACACAGGTGTGTAGGTTGGTTAGTGTTTACCTACCTCCGCAAAAGTGGACATAGAGAGCGGTATTATATTGCCAGCCATAACAAACCGATCTTTGTGAGTTTCAAACATTGTCAAAAGCAACATTGCCTTTAATTTTTTTGAATAACTGTACCATTTAATGTTATAAAGTTCCATTTGAAGTTTCTCATTCTGAAAAGCATTAATAGATATATAGCTATATTCAAAGTATAACATTCAATTATTTGGGGATCATTATCATACGAGTAGTACCTGATTGACAATGTTTTGGCCAAAGTAACAATAAATCCAAAGGTTAAACACTTGAACAATTACAATTACGACCATTAACATGCTTTTAGGATCATTAAATCGCCAACACGATATTAAAAAAACGCTTATTGCCATTTGGTTGCAATTGAAAGAAATACTAGATAACGATGTCACAGAAAATACGTCCGAAACTTTTTTGATTAAACTTAAAAGATGTGGTCCATTAAAAAATAACAATAAATGACAGTTCGAATATGGTAAATCAAACATACCCATAATTTTCAACAATTTTGTCAATGATTTCCTTGAATAATATTTCAGGTTGTCCTCCGTTTTCCACACTTAACTCTATATCACTTATTTCTCGACTAATGCTTGATAAAAGACTTCCACAAGCGGACATAAGTCCACAAAACAACTAAAAAAAAATATTTTGCAGTTCATTCAATTATTGACAGGGTATTACACACATGTCACTTCTTAATTGTTTCGAAGTCAGTTGCAGACAAAAAGTTAAGGCAGTTTCGTGCAGTTTTATTAGGTACTAGAACTCTTCTTTAAACTTTACTCAGGGTCGACCCAGGTTTTTTTGAAAAACCCAACAAAAAAAGGTGACATGTGTTGTAGGTACCCTTATTTTATCTAAATCTGAATATTTTACTTACCGCATCATAAGTAAGCATCAAGTTCGTAACAGCTACACACGCCATTGTTTGATATAAGAACATCATTTCAAAGTACGGACTTCTGTAAAAGTCAAAAGCGGACAGCCTTGGAGGAAATGGAAATTCATATTTCAAAATTGGCAGAAACAAAAACAACCCTAAGCAAACATTCATTCCTATGGAACCGATCTTTATCATCGTCTTGTATGTTTCGAGACTTCGTTTAAGATCCGTTTTGATTCGAAACTTCGATGAAATTGCCTCGACTTGCTTTATACAATCATTAATTTCATTCTTGTATATTGTGATTGTAAAAATTTTATGAAAACCATTAGCATAAGCCCACCCAAACATTGTCTTGGCAAATAATGTTGGTTTATCTGCGGTTTTTCTTATTTCGAGTATATCCAGAATAGACATTAAAGGTATGACCAAGCCGTTCAGAGAAAGCATCTGTTTAAAAAGTAAAAACTTGGTCTTGTTGAAAAAAAAAAAAACTACACATAACTACCGTATAAAGAATAGTTCTAGTAAACAAGGATTTATCTGGATCGTTTCTTCTATTCCACAGTTTACAAAATATAAAAACATCCTGCGAATATTTAAAAAAAATTAAATCCTCCATTATGGTTCAGTAGATGAAATACTTCTGAAATACTACTGACGACATCAAAAAGGATTATGTACGTATGTATATGTATATGTATAAATTTTTTAAATTGAAGAAAATATTCCATCGGAAATTCAAGTCAAAATTATCTGTTACTTCGTAGGCGTTATATTGTCAAATAAAATATGCGTTGGCATATAATTTGCATATCACCGTAATATACTGAAGGTAAGTCATAAGTCATAACAAATAATTAACTAAAGCTGTGTTGGTGGTACTTACGGTTGGCACGTCAGTCATAGTCATAGGTCGTGCTAAAATAGAAGGTTTTCGATACTTTGATACGAGTAAAAAAGCTTCTACCCGACATGAAGTTCTAGAAATCAAATTATGGGGTTTGATCGAAAAAAAGAAACATAGTCCAAGCATGTCCTTGAATCCCGTTAAGGACACCAGACCATTAGACAAATATAGCGATTGAAAATGCCCTTGATTTCTTTCTAACCCTGCTTTGAATTTAAAAAATTTTATATTTTATTTGGTGTGGAGTTTTTAACATAGAGAAATAATACCGTTAGATAAAAAACCTATATTACTAATGTAGGTATATTTTTACTCAGAATCAAATACGAGTCGATTCAGCGATGTGCGTGCGTTCGTCCATATGAATACTCTCTAAAAAAGGTATCTATATATTCTTTAGCTCAGGAGTAACGAGCAAGTAAGGCTAAGTTTATGAACCGGTAAAATCCGAAAACAAACACGCCCATAATAGCCATTTTTGTTCAACAAGATAATTTTTCAATATTTAATTATGCTTTTGTACAGTTACGATCAAAGCACAATGATTTAATTTTACACACACAAGCTCTGAATATATTATCTCTTTATTAAATATTAATTAATATTAGAATCTTATACAAAATGATCAATATTATTTAAATGAAGTAACAGCTCTTACATTCGAGAGACAAATCTAAAATGTTGTGGCTATTACGTATAGGTAGTTGCAAGTAGATAAATAAATGATTTTGGCCTACGCCTAACTTTCTTACGAGAACTGAAAATATAAAGATAAAACCACAATGAATAATCCAACCAACTTTTTTCGTATACGCAATATGAAAATATTTCTTAAAAAAAAGGTTTACCAAAATACGTCCCATTTTTGATTCTTAATTTTTATAAAACACCTTTATTCGATAAAATTTTAAAAAACTGCTCGATTCAGGTGTGTCATAAAAAAAAATTCTAAAATGAATCATGCACTTTCTGTATGTGAACCATGAAAGCTTCAAAACCTTTTTATATCTTAAAATTAATAAAAAAAACTCCAACAAAGCTTTGCAGTGCGTTTAATTTATTTAATAAAAGTGAAAGAATATAATATTGTATTGAACAGTTTATTGATTTATTTAATAAAATATGATTTTCTTGGACCAGAAATGATCTACGATTTAAATATCTCGATCATAAAAGCACAATAGAAATATGCTTTCCTCAAAACCTGTCAAAAGTTACAAGTTTTAAGATCAATATACAAATATAAGCATAATATGTAAACTTGTATACGTACCTGACCAAATGTTTCCATTGTCAACGGAATAAGTTTACCAGCATAAACAAATCGATCTTTTTGCAATACCGTAATTGACACTAAAACAAATGTTTTGATGTTTTTGGATGCATTATACCATTTAATAAAGTACATTTCGGTCTGGAGTATTTGTCTCTGTAATACAAAGAAATGAATATTAATATGAATTTATATTTGTGTAACCACCACAAACTCATACTTGATCAAATAAAACCTGGCCAAAATAACAATACATCCACAGAAAAAATATTGATACTACAGACGCTAATATCATTGAAATACATGCCAAACTTTGTAATGGCGTTGTTGAAATGACGAAGAGTCCTAAGGCCAAAGTACCACAAATGTATATGATATGTGACATTGTTGTCATTGAAAATATATCCGAAATTTTATCTGTAAGACTTTAAAGAACACCGGTTAAAGCTTATCATTGTAAATAACTTACTAGTTGTTTAAAAAACAATTTACTTTGAGATTTCTATAATGTTTTCAATTATTTCCTTGAATTTTGCCTCTGAAGTTTGGTGATCTGAAATGACCTCATCAATTGCACGGATCTCACGGCAAACACTTCTGAGAGTTCCAGCAGAAATGCACAACATTCCACAAAATATCTAAGAAAAATATGAGATGCGGTAAAAATATCAAATCTGTAAGCCAATCAACTGTGAACTGCTATAGTTAACTGTATTTCAATACAATCTCGGCTTAAATATTATTGCAAGCAAATAGGGCAAGCAAACAATGTGTTCACAATAAATTATAGCATTTTTACTAGAAGGTATAAGGGCATCAAAAAACAATATAACGAATAACTTAAGCCAGATGAAATATTTTTCGGTCATAAATGTCCCTGACTTCTATATTCTTTGCTGTTGCTATCCTATCGTGTGTTTTATATTCCTCCTGTCATGGTATCCGTTTGGGGAATCCTCCGATCGGAGAAAAGTTCATTTATTGTGTTAATGGTATCCGAATCGGAGAAAAATAAAAATGCGTACTGCCGTCGGACAAAGTTCCACATCTGATTTGCTGTCGGAGACAACGAAGAAACACATAAAAAATTGTTGTATCGCATGAATTCAATGTGCGTCGCTTTGATTTAGACATTTAAACGCATGCTTCAATTTTTTTCGGGAGAATGTCCGATTAATAAATCGGAACGGCTACCATTAAATTCGTACATTTCGTCCGAGTCTGAGGAAATTTCTCTCCGATCGGTTACTATGATAGGGGGAATTATCTATTAGAAACGAAGTTTGGAGCACCCAGAGGGCAAGATAGTTAAACGCCGCTATTAGAGTACTGTAAAAGATTTGAAGCAGAAATCAGTTCTTATATTGCAATTATTGTTCCTCCATTTTCGACACTAAGAATAAGAACTAGTGAAGCTGTCCTTATTAAATAAAGAATAGATAATGTTCATTTCTGTCTAATAAATAGACCATACTGACTGAGCAGTGCCCCGTCGCGTAGTGGTAAGTGTGTCGGACTGCTATGCCAAATGCTCTGGTTTGAATGCCTGATTACTGCTATTTTTTTCCGGAGTTCTGCTTCTTGTGTTGAAGTGGAAAATTCTCTAATAGTAAAACTTGTTGAGAATAGTGAAGCCTTTGAGGTCCAACGGTAAATTTTAGGTCCCTTCCATTATCCTGCAGAATATCAAAGCATACATAGGAATTATTGAGTTGCACCTTGCACGGAGCTTGGATCCTCTCCAATACGATGTTTTTCTTGGTTTGAACCACTCCAATTTCTATATAGCAATAGCATACAGACACACCTTGTGTAAAACACCGTGTAAAGTATATACATACATACTCGTACCTACATACATATTTATAAGGAAAGGAATAAATTTAAGGTATTAAAATCGAAGCTCTAAAAAAAGTTTTATTTGGATTGAAATTTTAATTAAAAGATTGTATGTATGCGGGGTCAACTGACAATCTGAAAATAGTAAATTGTTCCTCGTAATAAAACAACGTTAATCGTTTTGATATTTAACTAAATATGTAAGAAACTGATGAAACTTACCGTATCATAAGCCAGACTTATGTTTGTTAGAAGGAAAGCACTAAGCATTTCGTAGATGAACATTATCTCCCATGTCGGACTTTTCTCCAAATTGATAAACTGAATCTTTGGTTGGAAAAATAATATTTTCTTTGGAAAATAAAATACTGGGATTATCATGAAAAACAACACGGAAATATTCAAGATCGATTGTCCCAATGTAAAAATTGTTTCATATTGCTTATGTGAATGTTCAATGTCTGTCTTATTCTGAAATTTTTCCGATAATTTTTCCAACTCATTTATACATTCGATAATATTTTCTTCAAAATATGTCACTGCAAATACTTTGTGAACCAGAACAATAACCACACATAGAAATAGAAGCTTTGTAAATTGAACATCAACTTTATCCGTTTGGATGGCTTCGATAACATCAAGGATTGATAGAACTCCAATAAAAGAGCCACACAACATGATTGCCTAATATAAGAAGTATGAATATTAATATATGTAGATAGATTTAAAATAGATAATATGATTTATTTTCTCAATCATATTTTTTTTTACAATCTAACAATTATTCTAAAATCTTATAGCATGACTTAAGAACAAATTATCTATCTAAAAAAAAATAAGAGATACGATATAATATAGGATTTCAATAAATTCGACTTACCCAAAATTTCAAAAAGAAAACAGATTTGTTTGTATTTGTGCCTTTATGAGAATGCCAGAGTCGCAAAAATATCAAAACCTTTCGGGATTTTGCAAAGAAAATTCTCTTAGCCATCCTGATCAATGAAAAGTACGCTTTAAATTGCATTTAGCTTTGAATTGCATTTAAATAGTATAAAACAGTCTTAGTTTTCCGACAGGTGATTGTTCTTTGCTCTTTAATTAGTTGCTATTAATTGGAAGACTCTTTAGGCATTTTTGATTGACAGTTTTTTAGTGATTTATGATACATTATATTCATACATATCAACTGAATTAATAATGGCTTTAATCATAAGAAAATACATTTTTTTACCATAGTAATGATAAAGTGAATAATATAAACGTCTTTTTCCAGAAAAACTAGCAGAATTTCATACCTTCCTACGTTCCTACCATAAAAACATATACATTTGGGGTTATTTGTCATTTTTGTGATTCCCCAAACTATTTCGTATTTATGGAAGTACACAGCTTTAATACCTGGTTGGATTTTCTTTGAATTAAATATGATAGGATAGTGGGTGAAATTAGGAAGGGGTGTTTAAAAATGTGTCTTAGGTCTTAAATTAATGGGACCTTTTATATGAAGCTAAAAGTTGGATTTTCTTAAAGACGACATTTTATTTTGATAAATTTCAAGACTGTAATTTTCTTTTTATTTTAAAATAACGTCAGTACACTCTACATAAACACTTATTTTTAAACATAGAACCATGACATCAGAGGATGGAATATCCTTAGCAAAGATTTCCATGAAAAGTAATCTAATCACAATGCAAAACCTATACGGACCAAAAAGAGTAAAGAGGATTTATTTGCTTTAGTTTTTCATGTTATAGCTGACTTTGAGGTCCGAAATACGGAGAAGATATCTAACTGTAAGGGCATTCATAAGTTTCAAGGCCTATTAAACTATGTAGGACTGGCAGGATATTTAAGTAAATTTATTCTCGAATTCACTATTCAAACTGCCTTCATAACACAATTGACTACAAAAACCCTGGCGCTTATGCGAAATATATAGTTGGACTTAAAACCTTAAAGCAATCAAAATTTAAAATAGAAGGTTTTTCTTTTGATAAAAACGAAGAGATAATAGAAAATATTCATATACAGAGTTTTTGTGGTCTATAAAATACATAATAAAATTCTTGGAAAATAAAAATCCAAAATGGTTGCTACTTATATCTTAACAAAAGTATAGAAATTTCCGATACATGTTTGATATGACTTGAGACATTCAGACTTCAGAAAGTGAAGGATTGATTGAAAAAAAATTGGCTCCAACATACTATTTTAATAAAATTCTACTAAAAGTTCACAGAAATTGATTCTTTATCGATCCGAAGCATCCTCTCATTTTAAAATCTTTGTCGGCAATATTTTTTATGTCTATGTAGTCGCCACATAATCACGCCTTCCGTTGCATTGTATTCTCATTTTTGCTTATTTATTTAAATACCATTGACCACTGTCTACTATTTTATGCAAATGGATCTATGTTAGCAACTATATTTATTTAAGTTAGTATTGATTGCCTTCTGAAGAATCAAACTAAATTTTGTAATTATTGAACGGTTTTTATTCGATTTTTTTTTTTGGTAAAATGTTATAATATGAATTTTTAAATAACTACTTTAATATATATATATATATATGTATATATATTGTTTTAATAAATAAGTGAATTGAAAATACTAAATATTTTCGATGATCTCTCGTTTATAAATAATTTTGTTTTCTATTTTTTTTATTAATTTTTAATTAATAATATTTTATGGTAAATATGCTATTTTTTTTTTTTAATTTTCATTTATATATTTATTTTAAATAACTTCTATTTTTATATACATTACATATTTTCAATATTTAACTTTGTTACATTTTCTATATAGTTTAAATTTTATTAACTTATACTTAAAAACAAAACAAAAATACGCTCAAATGGTTACCAAAATCTCAAAAAACTGCGATCATACTATGAACAGTTTTTAATACTTTCTTGTTGTTAAATCGAAATTGTTAATAAAACAAAATTGATTTTTTTTATGCGTATCTTCCATTTGATTTTTAACAATATAATTTTTTAAAGTTTCATATGTACGATTTGTTTTGTACTATTTAATGATGTTTCTCTCTGTGAACATTAAGATCTATCCGGACACATTCATTTAGAATGCACCAGGATATGTAAAACTTTTTCTGATATGACTTTAGTTTTAAAACTATAACCGAATTGAATGATTTGTTTTTATAGTTATTTAATATTTTTAAGTATTTAAGTTTGCGTTTCTGAAACACGGTGAACAATTTATTATATACACACTTAAAAGTAAACGTACACTCTTTAAAAATGTGTAGTTTTGAAGTTTTATATCGTGACCTGATGTGGACGCTGAAGAAGTCTTTATTTACAACAACACCTTATACAACTAATTAATTTAAATTAAATCAATATGGTCAAGCAGCATTTTGTTCGGCAGAATGGCAAGTAGCGAGGATTCAAATGATAGCTAGACTACGTATTATCTACTTGTAAGCGTTTTAAGGACCCCTGTTAGTTTCTTATCTAAATTACAAGAATTAAAAACAAAACAAAAAAACAAAAAAATGCCTTATGAAGCTGAAAGTTGCAGTGATTTATGAATGTATTTGATAAATAAATGAGAATGCACTTTACAAAATATTAGCTCTTGAAAAATTAAAGATCGCACGTTAAAAACTGAATGTGTGCAACTTAGATTAATTTTAACTCTAAGTTCAAGACAGTCTTAACTCCAAACTATTTATACTGGAATTTCGTGAAGTCTAAGGTTCGTACGGTGATTTTTTTTTGTTTATATATAATGCATAATATAATTATTTTATTGAAGCTGCCTCACTTTGCGAATTTCTGCCAACTCTTTTTTTTTTTGTTCTTTCAAACTAAAGACAGCTTTTTGAAATAATAAGAAAAAATACAGAAGACAACAAAATATAATTGAGCACGGGTATTCCTTACAAAATGTTTGTTTTTGCCACATAAAAGTGTAATTATTGTCGGTTGGTTTTTTTCTACGTAAAACTCTTTATTTTTTTTTTATTTTCTATTTTTTTGTGTGTTAAAAACAAGCAAACTTAAAATATTTTATAATTATTTTGATTAACAATCTCTGTTATCTATGCATTTTTATATTTATTTTGAATTAATTTAAGTATTTTTTTTTGTAATTTATTTGTTATAGAAAAAAATATCACTTAATTGACGAGTGTATATTGGTTGTATTCTGTTAAATTGTTTTTATTACACATTTTATAGTTAATACAATATTTTTTGATTTAGTTAAAAACGAAATGAACTTCTATCTTGTATGATGAAATGTTAGAGGAAAAGTAGTGTACAATATAAAAAACAAATATTTTTACAAGGAAATGTTTTTTTTTTGTATTTTAGATTATCACTATAATCGTTTTCATTTTTTTTTAAGTCAAATAGAATAAGTGTGAATGTTTTTATTGAAAATGAGATATTTTTCTAAATTGGAGTTATCTATGTATCTGCAACGCATCTATATATTGTTTTAGTTTTAGATTTAACACTAAAGTTAATATTTAGTATATATTGTATGTATTTATAATAATTATTGTTTGACAAAACCCAGAAGATCAAGTGATAATTTTATTGTTGTTGTTCATCCTTTTTTTTAGTTTTTTAATGATTGTCAATAACAAAATTAATGAGAGGTGAAACTTTAAGATTGTTTGTATTGTATTGTTTGTTTGTTTTTATTTAAGAAGAGGTATAATTATGTAAATAATTTGAAAGATTGACCTATGTTTATTTAAGATATAAAATGTAAATGTACGAAATTTGGCTCCTAAACAAATAATGTTATTGTTTAAACAATACTCTTCCTTATGTAGTTATAATTTTAAGCATTCTTTATAACTTGGAAGTGTTGTGAAGAGTGATTTCTAAATTATAACTGATGGAATAAGTAATGAGAAATTGTTGGTTGAAAATCGGTTGTGAGAGTCATAAATCTAATTATAACAAGTTGAAAAAAAAAAACTATCTGTCTATATATTTCTAGAGAATCTTTACCACTAATAATATTCCAGGCCTTAATTGTCATGATTCCTGAATGAAAAAAGATAAATTTTGTAAAGGGTGCAGGTTTCCAATTTGTTTCTGCATGATGCACATCTTATTTCATTCTTTTTCTAATTTCGGTAAAAATTCAAATAATCACATTTTAAATTTAAGCAAAAATGAAAAACTTGTCTGAACAGTAAGTGATGCAAAGAAGACTTACTTTTCTTGTAATGTCCTCAATATCGGAAATCTGTCTTTTTAGTTAAAAGCCTTTGACTTTTGTAGAAAATGAAATTATATTCCATTATTACAAAAATATATGAAGCCTAACAAATTAAAATAATTTTGATTCAAATTTATAAAATCTCCTCATCCCTTTCTGACTTAAGGTTATAAAAATATTAGCTTTGAATTAAAAAAAATTGACCTCGAAAACAGCAGTGATTTGTAAGTTTAATTAAATGAAAAATAAAACACTTTTTTTTTATTTAGAAAAATCTCCTAAAGTATTTATATATTAATTTGTATATGCCAAAAATAACAAAATCATAAATAAAATAAAAGAAGTAATTTTTTTTATTGATAGGTATACGGGAAAAGCAAACAAAATATCCTTTTTATCAACGCTCTATAACTTGACATAATATTTCAATTATAAAAAGTCTGGTAACCTTATTATTAAACTAGTTTAATCTTCTTAAGACTATTTTCACTTTTTGTAAGTTCACTAACATTTTTGGCGTTATTTTTACAGCGCAGCTGGAAACAAATTATATATTAATTTTTACTGTACAAATCTTTTGTATTCCTCGCTAAATAAGTAATAAATCTTCTCATTAACAGTTATTTTTATATCATGTTTTTATTTCTTCATTGCACTATTTAATTTTTTTTTTAATTTAAACTATATTTCACTAAGAATATTTATTGCCCTAAAATGATTGCTATTTAATTGTTTTATTATTCTATTATTTAGTTTGAAACTATTTTTGAGATTGTAAAAAAAACTAGTTTTAATTGTAACAGGAAGGTACGTTAAAGTTCGAAATCAACTCTTTAAGTGCCTATTTACAGTTTTGTAAGTATTGGAAGTGGAAAACATTAAAATAATTTATGATACATTTTTTAATTATGCACATTTTGGCATGGTTAATCATCTATTCAGTGAATAGCATTCATTTTATGTTGTTGTTTAAAGTGAATTTATTTATTACATGAGCTTGTTTTTGTTTAGTTTATGTTTAAGTTGTTTGTCATTAGTTTTATTTCCATGTAAGATTTCATATAGTAGCTGTTAAAAATAAATGTTTTCTACACTAAATTATAAAGTCAAAACTATAAACCATTTAAAATGTATATAAGGTTTATTACCATTTACTGAAAGTTAAGAATAATTGATAACTTGTTTCAAATTATACCTTAACTTTTGATAATTCTATTTGCTTTAAAAACTTTGGAACTATCAAAAGAAGGAGTTTAAGAGCGTTTTACGTTTTAGCTATTAGAAAAGACACTAGAGGCCAACACAGTCTAACGTTACCATCAGATCATTATAGATTTTGTATAGAATGATTAAACTCTTCGAAATTGTTTTTCTGCTGTCCAAAAGTTTTGTTGTCAAGTTGCAGACCACAAGAAAATTGTATGCTACAATAGCCATTGTATTTATATTTTTATAGTAACTTCATGGAACATGTTTTTTTAATTGCGAACTTTGTCTATGGCGGCGCTAGTTGTCTTATCTACTTTACATCAAATGTCGTTGTTTTTGCTTCCCAAGACAATCTAGACAAAACTACTCCAAACACTCCAATCAAGTGTTTGTGAACTTCGTCCATTGATGGCGAACCTAACTTTCCGTTTATTAGGAGTACTTACTAGTTAATAAATACGGCTGCGTGCCTCAATATCCGCGGACAAAATATCCGGGTCAAAATATCCGCGACAAAATATCCGCGGACAAAATATCCTCGGACAAAATATCCGCGTCAAAATATCCGCGACGCATAATATTACGGTGTATAAGCAATGACCTATGCAACCCCCCTGCTTGGACACACTATAGGACTTGGGGTAGGTACGAGGTTGGGTGTATGCGGATATTTTGGCCGCGGATATTTTGTCCGCGGATATTTTGTCCGCGGATATTTTGTCGCGGATATTTTGACCCGGATATTTTGTCCGCGGATATTGAGGCGTGTCACCAATAAATACAATGCATCAGCTCAAAAAAGACTGTATTATGAAAATACCTCAAGTTCCTTTGTTCCATTTCCACTTAATTGTCAGAATCCTCTTAGGTTCCAATGTTCTATTACAAATTACAACGGACTTTTCAAATAAAGCAGGTTTGGAAAAAGTTAACATATGAACGACAAACTAAGGAAGAACGAACTTTTCGATTACTTATGTAAGCACTAGGCCAGCTTTAAAATAAATTTGTCTTTACTTTTATGCTAAAAAGCACTATTTTCAGTGGACTAGGATAGATGTGATTTCAGAACTACAATGTAAAAGGATCGGACCAAATTCATCAAACTAAAATGTTCAATTATTCCAGAGTTACCTAACTCTGTCTAAACTTTAACTTCAAAATTAAAAACTAAATCTTAAATTTCTTCAGCCACTATATAAATACTCTTTTAAAAACAAAATTAACGACATTTCGAGCTTATGCTATCAGTTTTACGACTCAGACATATTTTAGTTCAAACTTAAGCTAAGTTTACACTTTTGAAATAATGTTCCTTTCAAAGTTTGACACGCAACTGTTATAATAAACAATTAACACAGTATGGTATAATATTATGATGTTTAGTTAGTTATTATAAGTAGAAGATTTATTTTTATAATTATTGGTATTGTTAATCGTGTTTGTATAAGTGAACCATTGTGTATTGCTTTAACTTTCAATAACAAAAACAATACTCAAGTTAAAGATTGTCAACTTCGTTTTTCGTCCGTTTTATCTATTAATTTTTCATCTGTATTATTTACTGATGGTCACCTATTGTTACTGTCAAATTGTTCATCACTATCTTCTAATGTAAGAATTTCATCGCCTTGCGGGCTTTGACATTTTGTTTTATTAAAGTCTTTATCTGGAGATGAAGTATCCTGTTGGTCCGTGTCCTCTTTATAATCGTAGAATATTTGTGAAGTATCACCTTGAATATTAACATCGATTGGCTCACTGACATCAATGATAACATCATCGTTTGTGATAGATCCGGATTGAGTTGATGGATACATTTCTAAAGCTGATGTAAGTTGTGAAGTAAAATCTCCTTGGGGTGGATCCTTTGGACTTTCAACGTTTATTTGAACTGTTGAATAAGCTCCAGGTACTAGATCATCCGAGGAGAAATCATCAGAGCCAGGACTGATTTTTATTTGAGGTGCCCTATGTAATTTATCTTTAAAAAAAAAAAAAAAAGACATTTGGAATAGAAATTATTTATGATTTTTTTGTCTTCAAAAATATTTCCTTACAATTTCCTTCTGATCGGAGAGAAGAAATATTATTTGTAAAATTAAAAATCAAAAAATCTCACCTATTGGTGTAAACTCTTCGTCGTCTGTCTCTGTTTTATACTCTTCACTTTCTCTGTGAACCAACACATGCACCAAAGTTGAGTTATCCGGTCGTAATGATGGTCCCGTTGGTGCTTCCGGTGATGGCTTTGTCACCAAAATGCTCACTTCCGATGGTCCATCGGCTTTATGTCCAATTTAAGAACACAAAAGACAAACACAGATGGAATAGAATAGAGAAAAAAGGATACTTGTGAAATCAAGGAAATACAGTTTAATTGTTTGGACACACATACAGACAAAAGCATTTTTGTTAACTCTTAAAGCGCTTTGTGCTGACAAACCTCTTTCTAACGGTGGTTTTTTGCGTATAAAGCTCGTTGCACGTTTCCGTGTTGGCGTTGGCGCTATGATCGTTTTTTCGTCGGTCGTTGTCGGTGTTATGCCTGTGATTTTTTTTGTTTGTTTTTGGTTTCATTTTGTATTTTGTGAAATATACATAAAATTGTGTAAGTTTTGATTTCAATTTATACATTGTGTTTTTTTTTTTTGAAATTGCGTTATTAGAAAAAATTGATTTAAATGATATAATGTATATGTTAATTACTTTTTCTATGTACAGATGGTGAAGTTAAACTATCATCGACAGCATCTTGATGGCGTAAAAAGAAATTATAGAAACTTCGGCGACGATTGGCACGCGGGGCTTCCACAAATATGCTACCACTTTTTGGTTTACGAAATAATAACGATATTATAATAAAGTTCAAATAACTGAATATTTTGTTGGTTTAAAATTTTTTTTCTGAAACTTTTCACGAAATCTTGGGATTCAAAGGCTGAAAACTTTGATAAAAAATAGTATGACATGATTTTTTTTTTAATTTGCACATCAAACATAGAGATAGACAGAGGGATCTTAATGGCTATAGCATTCAAGGATATGGTTTAAACGGGGCTCACAACATTTAATTGATTTCCTGAATATAGGCAAAATATTGCTGTTTGGGAATCAATTGTTTCTTGAAACATTTACATGCTGTAATACATATATATTAATTGACAATAAACAAATATACATACATACACATACATATATTTATTTTTCTTATTAGGTAGACTTTTTCACATGAGTTTGATCAAATAATTTTCAAGATAAGTTTTAAACTCTTACTGTATTTAAAAAATATTGGTTTGGTTTAATGCTAATGGCTTGATGTAATGATCGTAGTTTTGAAATGATTCATTTGTTCTAATACAGCGTGTGCTCATATGAACAGGTTGAGGTTGCTTGGATTTTTTCCAATAATTTAACTTTAGCTTATAAAGTTATAGACACAATTAAATACATTTGATCGAAAAGAGTTACGCCACAAGAGAGTAGACGAAAAACATAATTAGAGAAACGATTTTAGCTGACTACTCGTATATACATTTTTATTTAATTTAAGGTTTACTATTTTTTATTTTTTTTAACTCAAAGATAAATCTGTCCTTACCTACTTACATTTCGTCTAAGAAAGGCTAATGGCTTCACAAGTTCTATATTCTTTGGTCTTGCTTTTTATTTAAAATAATTTGAAATACCCTCTATTGGTTTTAAAAATCATGTGAGAATTTAAGAATTGAATATACATACATACATATCTAAGCAAACAATTTGAAAATATGTTCGTGTAGTATCTAAATACTGGCGCATCTATTATACAGTCTAAGGCTTAGCAGAGCTCAAAAATTTTGACGGTTTTTTCTATCGTTTAAAGAAAAGTTTATGAGAAGTTAGAGGTCACTTCCGAGAAAATACTGAATACCTACCTTTGTAGATGGTGGACATACTTATAATGGTCTTTGTGTAGAATTATACGGGATACAAAAAAAAAACTACTAACAAACTTTGTATGTTTCTTTGTAAGTGATCCTGTTCATTAGGTATGTAAGGAAAGGATGTTAAACCTACAGGAACTATTAAAGTTTTGCAATAAGAAACGTAAAGGAAGTAAGCATCGTGCCCAATATCAAAGCCCTGATCCACTATTCGACTAATCGAATGAAGAGACCTTTCTTCCGAACACGGAGCAGCTACAAGTTTGTCGATTTTATGAAGAATTGATGTCGAATAGTGCAAGAGAGCTGATCGTCGGTAAAATTCTGTCGAATATTCTATAAACGCACAAATTAATGCCTGCCATTGAATATCATTTTTTTTTTGTTCAATTTTTTTATTGCTACATCGAATTTTGTTTTGTGAGGTTTGTGTTCCGTGCAATAAACTTTTTTGTAAATAATGTCCAAAAGGTGCTTTGTCAAACATCTTTCGATAACTGTTTTTTTTTGGAAATAGTACTTGCTAGTTAGTTTATACTTTGCAATGATGATGTTCTTTAACTACAATTACCTCTAATGCAGTCTAGGATTGTCTACCTTTTTACTTATATATAAAAGCATTTCATCGCTGGAGGTGGTCCAAGAACTATATGCATATGTAATTTTTTTTTTTTTTTTAAATACGTCCCTTCCTAAATTACCTGATTCTGGCTCTAAAAACATATTATCAAATGAATATGAAGAATAAATTGGAAATTCCATTCGGTCTTCTACGAACATTGATGACATCATTTCTTCAAGTAGCCATTCACATGATAATGACATCCTAGAAAAGCTTTTTGAATACACATAAATTTATAAAACAAAAAAAAAATTAAGAGAAAGATTTCGTGAAAAATTTGCAAAAAAATTAAATCGAGAAATTCAGTGAATATGCTTGTTAAGTCTTTAGATTTTATACCGCTTTCCAATGTCATCATTTTGTTGTTTTATATCTTTCATAACGTCGTCAGCACCAGAGACTAACATTAGAGGCAAGTTTAGCCATGGCCCAGCAAGCTCACTTAGATCAGAAGCATCGGATGCACGGGATGATTTTCTTGAAGAAGCTCGACTTGAGCATTGTGTACCTCGACGACTCACCTAAAATTAAGTGTATAAAATTATAGTAATAGGAAATAGCAATGAAAAAAAAATTATTAAATTATTTTATTATAACTAGAAGTCTTATTAGATCATCGCCTGATTCACAAACACTCTGAATGGTTTGTTTAATAAATTCTTTAGAAGTTGTTAGGTTTTACATTTGAGTTGACAATCCTAAATTCCAAATTACCTGTAAATGGAAAAAATTCAACGCAGACAATTTTGCATGCCATCCACCGGGACTTGAAGACTGTGTTCCATCGTCATCTCCAGAATTCACCGAACGTTCCTTTTCCTTCTTCACTCTATATTTATGAAACCAACCAAGATAAGAATCTCTTTTGAATTATACTCACGAATTCAAACCACTCTATACCTTTGATATTCTTTCCATGTAGTTTGAATAAGTTTGGCGGCTTTCTCTTGCCTCTTCCAGATCCTTGTTGACGACACAATTTCCAATTCCTTACGAGTGGGGAATTGTTTTTTGAATTTAACATCCATTTGCTCCTGAAGCTGCTTGAAGTTATCGGTCTCCTCGACATGGCCCAGCACATGCTTCACCAAAGCATGTAGTATATCCAAACAGTGAATCTTGTTACCTTTTGAGATTGGCAGATTGAATGATACTAATGCTACAGTGTTTGGCTTTGAGATTCCTAGAGGAGGATCTAAGGAGGCGATGAAATCAGAGAGCTGGGAGAAATGGATGAATTGTGTGGCATGTGGATCGTATCTGTAACAAATAAGACAAAAATAATTGTAACAATGGTCGGAGATGAATGAACATCACTGTTCTCTTTTCGGGATACAAACTTTGACCACCGAATATAGAACATCTCCAGATCATCCTCAACTATTCCAATCTCTTCCTCTTGATGAGCCTGGTTGAAATTCTCAAGAATAATAGCTATGTACATATTAATTACAATCATATAACTGATTATAATGAAGCTAGTAAAGTAGGTTATAGCCAACAGAGGATGGCCGCAGTCTCCATTTGTCTGACGATTAAAATTTGGATCACAGTCTGGTGGTTGGATCATAAGTGATTCCAACACATCATTCCATCCGGCTGAAGTCATAAGACGAAATAACAACTGCATACTTCGGCCGAATGTCTGGAAGTTCACCATATCATCAAGTGCCCCCTGAAGTTTGACATGTCCGAATAGGGACATCCCAAGAATGGCATATATGAAGGTTATCAAACCCAATAGGGCTCCGATGTTGAAAAGTGCAGGTAGGGACACAACTAACGCAAAAAGCAACTTACGAATACCCTTAGCAGCTTTAATTAGACGTAATATCCGACCGATACGAAATACTCGCACCACACGCAGTAAAGTGGGACTGATTGGCAGATCGATCATGATGTCTTCCATCAATATTCCGAATATGGAGGCTAAAACGAGGAGGAAATCGAACACGTTCCACGGCACGGTGAAGTAGTGATAACGCAGTCCGATGATCTTCACTATGGCCTCTACGGATGTTTTTTAATAAAATATCAGGGAATGATACAAATGAAAAAATAAATTCAATGATCTTACCCAATCCGAAGACGGTAGTAAAAAACGCATTGCTAACCTCTAAGATGAAAAACACGGCATGGGGTTGATTGTAGTGCTCAATGCCCATGGTAAGCATGTTAAGGAAGATCAACACGAAGATCGCAATCTCAAATCTGTCGATAAATAGTAGATTTCATTGATATGTATCATCATTATCATAGGCAGAAGACTTCATATACAGTTTACCTTCTTGAATTAGATAAGTCATAGAACATGGCTAAGAAATGGTTAAATGGTCTCTTTATAACTTTCTGCGGCTTCTTGCGTCCCAGTTTCTTCATCGCGGTATAATAGTGTTTTTGGGATTCTGTTAGGAACATTTCCAGCACTCCACCTTCATACTACATTCAATTTTAATATTTAAAGTACCTCAATAAAGTGTAACTATTCATTAACTAACCTTCTTTTTCAGCATATTAAAGTTATCGATGATAACTCCAATAAACAGATTCAATGTGAAGAATGATCCACACACGATGAAGATTACAAAGTAAATGTATGCATAGAGGTTCGCTTCTCGTTGCGGTTGCAAATCAATGCCTCTTGCGTCAACTGCATCTGCCATAACTTCCATCCAACCTTCGAAGGTTGCCACCTGAAGCAAAGCCAGATAGCCCATTCCAACATGATCGAAAGTTATTTTCGAATTGATCCACGAATAGTTCTGCTCAATGCAATCCCACTTATCATTGACAACCTATGTATATATAATGCAAGTGAGATAAAGGTTCAAATCCAAGCAAATATTTTATTTTGAATTTAAAAAGTTCTTTAAGGTCCTTGTACTTACCGTTATGGCCAATAGTTCACCATCGTCGTCGAGACATTTGAAAAATTTACCACCAAAAAACTGTACACCCATGATGGAGAATATGAGCCAAAAAACTAAACAAACTAAGAGGACATTGAAAATTGATGGAATGGCATACATGAGAGCATTTACTACAATTCGCATTCCCTGCCACCTGGAAAATGTCAAAGAATATAGTGAGCAAAGAATATACATAGTTTTCGAAAAAGTGGATAGATTTTGGTGGCGTAATTTGCATTCGTGTCGGCCATAAATATTTTTTGTTTTGCAAATATTTGATTTCAACTCGAAAAGCACATCAGATAAACGAAAAACACGAAACAGAGTATCATTGTATTTGAGTTTAATTTCGTCTGTTTTTTTTTTTTTTTTGAAGCGTTAGAAAGCAAAGTGTAACGAAATAGCTCTGTGATTACGCCCGAAAAGGATTCCTTTATTTTATTTGTTAAAATTTTGATAGTCCAGAGAAATAAAATTGATTTGATAAGAATCTTTTTTGGGCAATCACTATGTATGCATTTAGAGAATTATGTGTGGTTTGTGGTTTTGTACATGTGATTAGGTTTCAAAATAAGTATAGTGTAAACAAATAAGCATGCATGGTTTTTCAAATAAAATGTTGTATAAAACAGATATTGGTTACATAATATTCGATATTTAAAAAAAAAAAATACCCAACCCGACAATATAGAAAAGTTTACATATTTTAAACTTATACGTTATAACCATTACGTCAAAGAATTGAATATTATCCGTCAAAATCACAAGAAAGATTAATTAGTACATATGTATGTCTAATCAAAAATGTAAAAGGCACACAAATACGTACTGAAGAAATTGATATTTATTCCTTAATATTATAGATAAATAAGTTGTTATTGAATTTGAAATAAGTTTTTTATACACAACTGCACAAAAAAAAAGACCAAATTTTTTCATAATGAAAAATACTGTTATCACTTATCATAAATAAACACAATATACTTGCAAAGATAATATAACAAGTGGACATTTTTTGACAATGATGGAGTTATTTATTACAGACGAAATGGTGGGGTCAGGCATGTTTTTACAAATATGGATGTTTTCAAAGACATGCAATCAGCCATAAAAGCCATCTCATAATCACAAAGCCCTCCAGTTTTGGTGGATTGTTACCACAAAGAGTTTATACTTTTTAATGCAACTAACTCAATTTCCCTTTAGTGGGTCCCAGGACACTCTGATAGAGGGGATCGAAATAGCCAGATAAAATGGCCAAAACAGTTTTTCACTCGAACCAAGCCAAAGAGCCTCTTAGGCTTATACCACTTAAACAGTAGAAAAATAGAATTCACAAGAGTTTTCCCAAATTTGCAAACGAGAAAAAATCTGTGTTCTTACTCAAGCTGAGCAGAGGAGGCTTCAACTGTGAACAGTCCCTGGTTAGAATCCTAATGGGTCACAATTCAAAGGGAACCCACCTGAACAAGATTAATTTTCAAACAAAAGATCAGATTACAAATAAAAAAAGAATGGATTTGTGAACCATGAAGTTAAGTTACACAAGTAACATTCATAAATTCAACACTATTTTTATCGAGTATTTGCTTTAAACCAGTTTTGTTTTAATGATGATATACCTTGGAATGTTCCTATGTATAATATTACCAAATATGAAATAAAGTTAAAACAAAATTAACAGGACGAAATACATCGAAAAATACAAATAATATATCATTTATACATGCGATTTGAAAAATTAAAAGATACAAATATTTCTGGAATTGAAAAAAATGCTGATTGATTGATAATAAAGTGAACATTAAAAACTCCATTTGATGTATCAGGAACCTGGAGTCCTTCTTTCAAAAAAACAAAATAAACATACAATATAAAACATTAATAAATGAATTTCTTATTAAGAAATTTGACATCAAAATTTAAGTGCACACAGAGACATACATTCACGATTCTTTAATCAAACTCAAGAATTTAATCGTCAAATAATGTTACCTGGAAATTGCTCTAAGAGGTCTTAATGCACGAAGTGTTCGAAGTGATCTGAGTACTTTTAGATTTTCATTTTCCTCAATGAGCAATGAAAACACAGAAACCTGCAAAACATTTAAATGATTCATAAGCTTTTGGTTATTGAATCTGTAAAGTCTAAGAAACTTAAATAATTGAAGGGAGTAGGTAAAGGGATTTAAATATAAAATTTACTTACGAAAACAATGATGAAATCCAGTATCGTCCAAAAACTCGTAAAATACTTGGAAAAACCAAGCGCCAACCACTTCAACACCATTTCAATGACGAATATTATACAGAACGAAAAATTCGTCCAGTACAGTATTCTTTTCAATGTCTTATTGTTATCCAAGTAGATATCCTCGAAGCATAATGTTATACTAGATGCAAATATCAGCACCAGAACAAACCACTCAAAGGCTGGGGTATCTACAACCGTCAAGACTGCCGTTCTCACTTGGGTCCAATTCTTAGCCCATTTTGTATCCATGCAGGACATAAAGCAAGGACATCGAAAAAACAAGCTGTAAAAGTAAAATTAGTACATTATGTGTATTATATTTAATGACATTCCAAAATGATTGTAACTCACTGATCATAGCACTTCTGTGGGAAACAGTCCTGTGGCACCTTCGGTGGCTTTACTGTGCCAAAACTGGGAAAAGACATGGGATCATTGTATGCTCCCTGCGAGTTACGTCTCCCACCAACGGTAAGATCGTCCACGTAGGAGACCAAACAATGCCATGGTTTTTCTGTTAGTCTCGTAAAAGTGGACTTCTGTCCCGTCATGGTGGTGGCGTTATCTTCTTCATTTGCGCCAGACGTGTAATCGCATTGATTGCTCAAGCTTACTGAGGTGGCTTTGTCGAAAGGTTGTGGATGCACTTTAAAGCCTTCCATTCTGAAGTCACCAGCCTTTGGGAGGGTCGTTTTAACTTTTTTCTGTGTCTGTGGTGTCGCCGATTTCAATGATTGTGGTGGAGTTGGTGGCACGACTTTTTGGGTTTGATGGTGCTGTTCAATAATTTCTGATTGTAGCTGGTTCCGTTGCTTTTGAATGAGTAGATTTTCATAGCTGTTTGTACTTTTGAGGGAAAGACTGTCGATTTTGAGATCTGCAGTCAAGCATTTGCGAGGCAGTTTTTCACTTTCGATACGTATTGCAAACTTTTCATCTTCAGGAAGCTCGTCCACTCGTTCGATCAGACTTAAACGTTTAAAACGATCAAACTGCGCACTAAAAAGATCGTTCTTCCGTCGGAGAAATGGTGATGTACTGCCAACTTCAGCATATGGTGCATGCATCTGATCACAGATTTTGCGGATCTCATTCGATATGCTAAAGTCTTCGTCGATTTTTCGTTGCTTCTCAAGACTGCGGCGTTTAATTTTTACCGAATTACGATCAATATTCGAATTTTGATGATGTCTTCGCTGAACGAATGCTACTTCGTAGTTAGCGTGATCAGCTTCTATGGCAGCGATGTGATCGAGAATGTCCTTATTGCATTCGTCTGCTGCCGGTGATGGTTCAGAAAGATTGGACAATCTTCGTTCCAGAGATGTCGTTGACTTCTTGATTTCTTCCAATTCTTTCTCGAAACTTTGAATGATATTATCAAACTCCGAATTGCCTACCAAGGGCAATTGGTCATGTGAATCATCACCATTGGCACTTCCGTTAAAGATTCCCTGAGATTCGGATCGACCGAAAACCTTGTCGATCGACTCACAAATGCTTCCATTACGTCTTTGTTCGATTTGGTGCAAAATAGAGTTCGAAATATAACTAAGGTTCGACTTAAGACTACTTGATGAAGTCTTTCGTGGTGGTGAAAAAATGCAAGCATCTTTTTTGGCCTCCAATATCAGACTATCGGTCTCAGCCTCAATCACTGCGCTGCCATAGCCAACAGTCTCACTAAAGTAATTATTGCTATTGTCGACATCGTCTTGCAGAAACTGAAACAACTCTTTTTGGTCACAGTTGAGTAGTTCATCCCGCAAATTCCCCTGATGCATGTAGTCCTCTTGTTCCATGGAAATGGTATTTAACGAGTGACCACTGGACACTCGTTTCATGGTCATACGATCGAAATTCTGAATGTTTTCGTCTTCAGACTTACTCCTCGATGGTATAAGTGATCTTTGTGAAGTCTCACTCGATTGTGACAAACGATCAAGAGACTTTCGATAGCTTGGCGATCTAGTTAGCAAAGATTTCTGATACTGAAGGTAAGCCTCATCATGTTGGCGTAAGGAATCAGCACGTTGAAATATAACACTCTGCTGATCACCTGGGTCGGTATCTGTTGAATTGTACTGGCCCATCAGACGCAGCTCTATTGATTCGGTGAACGTTGGTTCATCACGGCTGTCGTTTTGTTGGGTACCAAAACCGGAAGACACTTGATGTAGTAACTTTCTTTCTACGTGAGGATATAGGGTGTAATCGTTTCTGAAATAACAATGTTTTTTTTTTTTTAATTTATATTCATTTGGATGGGTGTCGTGGGGATGGGTTTACTTTTGATTATTGTCATCATTTAGGCAGATATTCTCATCGCCTTCCTTATATTCTTCCTCGTATTCACCGCCATCGATGATAGTGTGTAAGCCCTCTCTTAGGGGAATTTGAAACCCGAAATCAGATCCCGAAACTGGGCGATTCATTGATTCCTTAAAATAAAAAATGTTTGATAAGAAATTCGGTCTTAAATATATAGTCCTTTCTATTATGTGATATCATGATCAGTAAGATCACCAAATATTTCATTATTTTTGGAATTCATAAATTAAAAGCGGTCAGATACAAAACAAATTGCATTGCTCAAAATCATCGAATACTGCAACTGCAACAGACTGCAGATTTCTTGGATGATAAAAATAACTGAGGTGCTTTTTTGGAAGTAAGATTTTTCTGTGCCAATATGGTTTTTCTTTTAGACAAGAAATTGAGGTTAAGAACACATCACTTTGTGATCAAACTAATAAAAAACTAAAAACTGAAAAATTACATTCTCAACTGAACCTTCCAGTATAAAATATTGGAAAAAAAGTGAAAAAATACATGTTGTATTCAATCTGAGTTATAACTACCTGATAACTTAACCTATGGAACTTCGTTTCTGATTCAGTTTGCTTCACAGATGCAGCCTGAGCCTCCCTCACAACCTGCTCAAACTTTGTAGCATATTTAAGTTCCTTTTTCTCCTTTCTAGCCTGTCGTTTTCTTCGTATTAAATCCCTTACGCGTTCTATACTGCGTGCAAGCTTCGACTCTTCTCCAACTTCCTAAATTGAGGACAGTACGGATCAACTTAGTACAAAGTGGTTGTGTAATATATTTCGATCTAGGGTATACTTGGTTTTTATAAAATTCACATAAATTTGGTTATAGTTTGGATGTTTTGTCATTTTTTTAAATACTTTCCATAATAATTCATATAATCCAATTTAAGTCATTTATGTGAAATTTTTCGAGATCTACTGGTTTAAATTAATAATTTAAACAACAAAATTATAAAAAAAGCTCTACTCATAACACAAAGCCTTATTGTTAACAATCAAAAAACTAAGCTTCTACAACAAGATCATTCGCAATATAAATAGATACGACTAAAGGAAGGATAGCATTTATAGGTATATTTTAGTTTCAAAAAATTAAAAACTTCTTTTAAGAGAATTACCTTTTTCTTGAAAATCTGTTCGATAGAGACAGTTGAGAGACACGGTGCACATTGAGTAGGTGAATCAGTAGCAAACATTTTTTTTTGTTTTTTTTTTTTAAGTTTTTTTTATTTTTTTTTTGTTTGGTTTAGTGCGAATTGGTTTGCATATTTTTTTTAAATACACATATTAAAGGCACATCAATAAAAACACACATAGAGAAATTTAAAATATCGACATACAACATATTTAAGAATTTTTTTGTTAAATATATAATGTTTAGCTTAATGTACATGCGACGATAAAATGTAAGAAATGTTGTTTTTTTTAGAAAATTTTATTAATTTTTTAATAGTGGTGTTTAATTTTAGAGTTAAAAATAATTTAGTTTAATATATGTAACTAATGTACAAAGTTAGAAATTTTTTAAGAATTTTGTTTAATTTAAAATAAATAAATTGTTTATTGTTTTATAGATATTAGTGCGATTGCCACACTCACACCGAACTTCTATTGAAAACGAAATCAATTAAACACATTTATAATTTACGCATATATAATGAACATCCAATTATTGCCTAATGTAAATTGTTTGTTTTTTTTTTATTAATTTTTTTTAAAAACACACACTAAAACACCGAATTGAAGAAAATGAAAATCAAATGTATATTTGGAAATTTACCTCTTTTTTGGATTTCAATTCTTCCGAATTAAAACTGTTGAGCAACAAGGCCAAGAACAAATTTAGCACCATGAAATTACCCATCACCAGAGTTGGAAGGAAAATTGCAAAGCAGGTTGATGCTCCTTGCTAAAATTGGAGACAAATCGGTTTATATTAAAATATTTTTGATGTAAAATATAAGGGCTAAAAGCTAAAAGAAGAAAAAAAATATTTGCTGTTCAAAAAAGTGAGGCTTGAAATGAAAAAAAACAAAATACATTTAGCATATTAAATGTGTAAGATATTCTTCGATCAAGCATACGCATACCTTAATTCAAAAAATGTATAAGGTTCGCTTTAAAATTAGCAAAAATTACAATACTTATATTAATTCGATTTCTTACCTCTTCTTCAGCTCTCATGCAATCCCATAAAGGTTCAATCCATTCACCGCAAAGAATTCGAAAAATCATCATAAATGAATGAAAAAAATCATTAAAATTCCACCTGCAAAAGAATTAAAACAGAATGAATAATTATTAAAAATATAATTATATAGCTTCCTTTTGAGCTCTACCTTGGCACAGGATCTGGATCGAATTTTTCCGGCGTGTAATCCTTTGAAAATAATTGCATTCCAATCACAGCAAATATATAAATAACTATAACTAAAATAAGTGTAAGATTTCCCAGTGCGCCGATGGTCGATATAATGATGCTCAAAAGGACCTTCATTGTTGTCCATGATTGAGCTAGTTTCAAAACTCGCAGCTATAATGATATACAAAAATAAATATTAAGATATAAATCAAGAGAAGTTTCATAAAAGATTTTGATTTTCGATTCGATTTGGATACAATTTCCACTTACCAATCTAAGTCCTCTGAGCACACTCAAACCATCGACTAATTCGAAAATTATATCCAGAAGACTGGCTGTCACAATAATTAAATCAAAAATATTCCAACCACAAAGAAAAAATTCTTTTGATAGTGCCAACAGCTTAACAATACATTCGAACGTAAATATTGAAGTAAAAACCTTAAAAGAATCATTAAAATTAGGGTTTCTTTAAATTTTTATTAAAATTAACAAACTAAGTGTACCTTATTTCCTATATCTAATGCTTGTCGAAAGCTCTCACTCATCCCGTGATGTTCCATGGCAAGAAACATGGTATTCAGTACTATACACAAAGTTATTGCTAATTCAAATAATGGATCTCTAACAATCTGCAAAATAAATTTAAGTTGAAGTTTTGTTGTAATCTGAAGGATAATTTTCAATTACTTAAAAATATTTTATATTATGAAACATAATTGAAAAACATAAGGGAGAGCTACAGTACGTTTGCAACGAACTGTTGGATACCCTATTCCCCATATTTTTTATGTGCATGCGTCTGCCTCCCGCAAACAGCCGATGTTTCAGAAACAAAATTCTTCTTTAGCAGACAGAAAAAAGTTCAATAACATTAATTTTATGCGGTGTGATTTTCAATTAGTGCTGGCGCAATAAAAAAAAGGAGTGCGCCACGCCCAAAGTTAAAACGTTTTATTGCCAAGGCAATTGTTATGAGCTCAGTGACATTCAATTTTATTCTTGCAGATCGATTTGAACAAAACAAGACAAAACTTAAATTTTTAAAAATTAGATTTGGAATGGAAATAGCGATTATGGGTGTTTTTAACAATTCTTGGACCACACTCTGCTACGTAACCAAGGAATATAAATCCAAGTGTTCATCTGTTTGTTTACTTCAAAACTGCGACCGATAGTTAAAAAACATTAAAAAAATTAATGCATTATACGACTTTTGACGGAAACGCACCTTAAAAGTGGGCGTGTCTTAAAAATTTGAAGCACTAACTGCGCTTTGATCAGTATTTAGGCATATGTGTAAGACTACAGCTGAATCGAGTAGTTTTTAAACAATCTTACCTGAACAAAGGTATTTTACCAAAATTACGCCTTTAAAAGTGGGCGTATTGAAAAAATTTAGAAAAGAAAATGTAGAGATATATTTCTCAAATAACGAATGGAAGGAAAAAGGTTTAAATCAAACATTGGAAATGCCTTAAATTCTTAAGGCTACGTTTTTCGTTCTTTCATGAAAAGTAGGCGTAAGCCACTACCAAAATTCAAAAATTTCTTTTCATACACAAACCTTTTAGTTTCTATTAAGAGACGCAAAATTTCGGCTTGCGGATTCATTATAAATACCGTTTATTTACAAAAACTATTTTTGTATAGTTTCTAATGAAAAGTGGGCGTCAGCCACGCCCAAAACCAAATTTTTTGATTTCATACACAAGATGTTTATGTGCAAGTAATACCCACAAAATTTAAACAATTGTTATTTTATAAAAACAATATTGATGGTTTTGTATGAAAAATAGGCGTAAGCCACGCCCGAACTGAAATATTTTTATTTGATTGGAAGAAAGTTTACCTAAAGCTTACATGTGCAAAATTTTAGCGTTATGCTTTTATCGTAACTGTACAAAAAACATAATTTAATTATATTAAATTAAGGTTGTTCAACAAAAATGGCGATTGTGGGCGTGTTTGTGGGCGGATTTTACCGGTTCAAAAACTTAGCCTTACTCTTGAACCAAAGATTATATATGCCAAATTTCAGCTTTCTAGCTCAAAAATTGCGACCTCTAGAGAGTATACATACGGACGGACGGACGGACGGACGGACGGACGGACGGACATGGCTAAATCGACTAGGCTTTTGATTCTGAGTCAGAATATATATACTTTTCTATACCTAACGGTATTATTTCTCTATATTACAAACTCCACACCAAATACAATATACCCATTCTATGGAATAGGGTATAAACATAATGAAAAGGAAACCGGAAATGGGCAGCCATTCTACATTCGTGTAGTACGGCTTAAGAACATCAGTACGTTCGAAATCAGGTTGTAGTGTTATTTGATGAGATGAGTATTACTAGCGATGCGGAGATATTAAGAAATTTACTGCAGGGAACTTGTTGAATAAGGGATCATTTAGAGAAGAAGCGATATTTTAAAGCATTCCTTATTCTTGCAGTGCGATTAAAAAAGAGTCCCTATTCGTTCGAAGCTAGGCTCGAGAGTAAATTGATAAGCATTCCTAGCGATGCGAGCGTTACGAGGAAATTTTTTAAGGTGAGGAATGCACCGGGCTATTCCAATGGATTACTGCTTATAAAAGTAACGATAAGACAAGGTGGGACAAGGAACATATTACGGTGATGTTCAAGGGAAATAAATGTTTTAGTAATGGTTCTTTCACATATCAATTTAGGTTCTCTTTTTAATTCTATCCAGATGACGCAATTGTTGAACAGGAGCACCTGCCTATATATGAGAATTATACTCAAGCTTCGGGCGAATGTATGCCTTGTAGATTGTAGCCAGATGTGAAGGGCGGAAATATTTCCAATATCGATTTAGAAAACCTAAGCATTTCGGGGTATTTTTTTAGACGTAAAATATGTGATCGTTCTACAGGTAGTTTGTACACAACATAACTAGAATGCAAAGCTGTTCGGGTTCCTTAATACAAGTGCCACTTATGGATATGAATACTGACATGGCAGAAGATAGCATTGTGTTTTTGAAGCACGATTGATAGTTCCTCTTTGGACAATGCTGTCAAGATCGGAATAAGATTTTCATACGCTGAGTTTGAAGTTCCACTATCGAAGGAACAGGAATAGAAATTTGGAAAAAAAATATCATCAGAAATAATTCAGTAAATAAACAGTCACGGATCCTTGGAGCACACCAATTGTGGAGTCGTTGGTTTGCAATTTTAAACTATGTATCTGATTCGGATCAATTTTAAATTGAACGATAGTAGTACGATTATTTTATTTAGCAGTGGGGCCTATTCTATTTTTGTGTGTGCCTCGATATTCTGCAAGAATGGAAGGACCTACAAAATGCACTTTGTTAATGGCAGATTTATTCGTGGGAACTCTTCACTCCCTCGCTAAAAGAAAACAACTGGTGTGGAGTGAGGGATAGAAGGAACCAAAAATTTTCGGCGAAATTAATAGCAATAAATTAAATTAGTCAAAAATATACTTACTTTATATAAACAATTTTGAAATTGCAGCCAACCCTCGTAGTCAACGCAACATTGAACACATCTATCACAGTTTCGATCAGGAAGATCATCTTTACATCAGTTCCAAAACCAAACACACAAAAAGAAAATGGGAAAGAAAAGGTTCAAAATTCAAAACAAAAATTTACACATTATTGTTAAGATTTAAGTATATAATTTCAAAAAAAAAAGCTTGGAAAGAAATAAGATTTTTTTGTTTTAATTTTCGCTAAACTATATGCTATGTACCTATAACAACTATTTCCGAGGAAAATTCTTGATGCAAAGCATAAATGTTATGCTTCTTAATGCGTGCAATATTTCCATTGCACTTTATTAAACGAACCTCGCGCGGTGATAAGGCAAGTGTAACCGGAGTTAAATCGGATTGTAACTCCACCGCTGATGTGTTCACCATTTCATTACCTGTGTCCTGTTCTTCATGATCGTCCACGACACCAGAATCATCCAATGAGGATTCTCGATTCACTCCACCACCTTCGCTGGCATTTGAACTGGCCTGTCGGCTGCCAGGTAGTAATTGACCTTTGTAGTCTGTCAATTTAATTAATAAGTCTTTGTTTGAAAAAATTTTCAAGGACATGGAAAATATATTTTTTCAAACTCACCTGAGGGATATAACATATTTGGATTTTTATTTTGCTCATCTTGAAATGAGATTCCCCGGGGACGTTGGCTTGGGATATTCAATACCTGCGGCCGGTCGGTACTGTGCCGAGGACTCGGACTCGGACTTGGAGTAACCGATCGGCTTTGACTCTAAGAAAAGCAACAACAAAAATTATAAATAAAATTACCCTCCCCTTTTCATTATCAAATTTTGAATAAACTAACTTGGCCATTTCCATTTTCATTTGGGGCACCATCCTTGCCCTTCTTTTTCCGACGCGTTTTCTTTTTACTGTATTGGGCCAAAAGTACTCCCTTGCGTGAATCGATTTTCTTTTTGTAGTTTTTGTTCAATTTTTTTACATTTAATATGGACGGGTCGAAGCTAAAAGTTGAATCTTCACGGTGATCCAGTAAGTCTTTTTTTCGTTCCTTAAATTCAAAAAAAAGATTAAGAATCCAAAGCGAAAGGGGTTTAGGAAAACATACTTCGTTTGTTATTTCGGCTTCTTCCTCGTAACTTAACGCTACTACGGCTAACATCAAATTAATTAAATAAAATGAGCCAAAAAATACAACCACTGTAAAAAACGAGACACTCATGGGTCCTGATGTAGCAAGTACCTGGAAAATTTCACAGAAAAATTGATACTTAGTCAAGTTGGTATTGCTTTGTTGTATTTATTTTGGGCTAACCATGTTGTAGACATTCTCCCAATAATCGAGGGTGATCAACTGAAAAGTCGTTAGCATGGACCACATGAAGTTATCAAAATTCGTGTATCCATGATTGGGATTTTCACCCACACAAAGGCACGTGTATCCTGTAAGATTGTTTTTAAGTTGAAAAAAATTTACTTAAACATATAAACACGAAAAATTTTTCTTTTACTTTTTTAAAAATTCGTATTTTTTTTATGTACAAATTGGGGGTTTGAATTTTAAAATGACATTTAGTAAGATCTGCATCATTAATTGGTAAGAAAGTTTATCTTTTGAATACATTCTTGTTTTCTGTCATAATTTTGTACAAATAAAAAAAAAATCACGTTATGGCTGTATTTGTTAAAACTCACAACATCAAACTTTATTTTGCATAATTGGTTTGATTGTAATTTAATTTTTTTTTTTTTTTATAAATGCATCAATTTGCATTTCTTTTAGTTTCTTTCAAAAAAAATAAAAAAAAAAAATGTGCAGCATGTGAGTTAACAAGAAATGCCTGACGTTACTTCAACAGCTGATTTGTTACCTCAACTCGCAGTATCAAAATACCAAGATCTACTTCAGGCTGACTTCAGGGAGATCCCAGGTTTACAAAAATAGATTCAATTTCCTAGTCAAAGCGAGTTGAAGGTTATTCAAAAAACGATTTGGTGCGATCCCAGGCCGAGTTCAGGGCTCATCGAACAAAGCTAATGAGAAGACAGCTGGTTTACGTCAATACAACCCCCTATGTATACAGAATTATTATGTGGGTAATTGGGTATAGTAGTTTGTGTATGTCGATTATTTGGAGTAATACTTGCATATTAAAATTATAGACTCGAAAAATACGTTTGAAGAATACTTTCTTACCGATAATGTTGTAAATGAGATATCAAAAAGGGACATTCATTTGAAAACCTGGAATTCGTGGATGTCATACAAACCTGTAGGGCAGTGCCTGGCTCCAGTGAGATTTCCACAAAGCATCGGCAGCTCTTCGAGATCATACAGCCAATTCTCTGTATCATTCACCCAACTAAAATAATAAAAAAAAAACAGTATTAAAATTTGCATAGTGTGTTTACCAAGTTATCCGATTGTGATAATAAAAAACACCTGATTAATTGGAACTTTTGAAAAAAGTTTTGCAAATGCGTTGCAGTTGTTAGGCTATTTCTATACCAGAGAATTTTTGACACACAAAATGCTAAGTTATGGAATTTTTTTATAATCATAAATGAAAGGCCGAAAACAGTTGGGACAATAAGTTAAAACAGCTTAAGTCAATTTTTATAATTTTTTAGTATGATCAAATAAAGTCTTGCGAATTGGTTTTTAAAAATTTTCTGGCGATTTCTAAGAATTGTTTGGTCTTGCTACTAATTTATTTTTCATTCTCGTAACGTTATTAAAGGGTTTAAATTAACTTAGTTCAACGACGTTAGTGATAATTTTGTTTGGTTTCCACAGTTAAAAAGAGCTTATCTCAGGACTAAAGCCATTACAAAAATTTAATTTTTTTTATTTTGCTTCATTTGGCATATTAAGCCATTTTGCAAGTGCATTTTTTTTGTCCACATACGCAAAAATCTCCTTTGATTTTCTAAAAACCTTACGGCTTTTTTGTCGTAAAACAATGGGACCCAGAAATAAATATAGGTAAACAAACGGGGAAGTTTGTGAACTTAAAATATCGATTTTCGCCTATGTCGACTTTAGCTCTTTAAACTTATGATAAAGTTATTCTTTCAAAAAATAAATGAAATTTCTAACAATGAACAGCTTAACTGATTTAATCGTCGTATTCGTGAAATTATGAATGATGCATCACGATACTGGCTTACTCGTAAATGTAACATATTTATTCTGTTTGAAAGTTCATGCATGATGCATCATGTGGGGGCACTGTTCCTGGGAACCGATATTGGCTATGCAGTTCAAGCTTTAAATCATTGTTGAATTCCGGGATACAACGTTCGAGCCTTAAAACTGCCCATTCCTCTATAATAAATTCTTGTTTATAATATTTCCTCATAAAGAAGTCAGAAGTTCCAATTGAAGAAGATTTTTTCAAAACATTTTTCGAGTGATTTTCATCAAAGTCTATAACCGTTTGAACCTCAAGGCTACTAGCCTTCAATGGAAAATTCTGCTCCAAATTAAAGAAATTTTGTTGTAATTCATAATTTGAAATTTACTTGTAATATGAATCACCTAAGAATATGCAACGATCTTTCTTGAACATGACATCAGCTTGATTCAAACGTATACAATACGTAGTCTCTATTGGAAAGAAAATTGTAGGTAGACCGCTTCATTTCTAAAAGAAAATCTGTCACGACAGAACTATTTGATGAAGTGATGACGTTCTGTGTAGTTTTGAAAATGGACTGATTCTGTCATTTCTTTTGTCAAAGTTTATTGATGATCAGATTGTTTTTTCTCCTGCAAAAGAACAGCATTGACTTGAAACCTTTTCTATCTGTCAGATTTTATTTTATTCAAATTGGAATCGGCGTCTTTACGAATAATGTCAGAACTGAATCACGTACGAATACCAACATATTCTTTGTATGAAATTGTTTGAGCTAAATCGTACTACGCTGCAGTGGAACTGCAATTCAGCGAGATTCAGTGCAGTTCCGACTAGTGCGGTCTTGCCTTTATTGTCAGTTTAATAAGATTGTGAATATTTGCAAATTGAAATTTATCGCATCTTACTGTAGCTTTGGTACGTGATCTCGTTTTATATACATACAAACATAATAATAAAAAAAAAATAAAAACAATATCTATAATTATTTTAAAGGCAAGTTCTCTATAAATACCTTTTCCATTCTGCACTTGTTAAATTGACCCAGTCGTCTGGAAGATTTTTCACGCATTTATTCCTAAGTTCGCCCATATATACCTTAAATATAACATAAATATTTATGTATTTATATTATATAAAAAAAAATAAAATCGAAATTCACCTGTAGGGCAAATAGTGCAAAAACCATCAAACAAAATATCGTTAGAGTCATTACTTCGGCCAATTGTCGAAATGAATGCAGTAACGCATTTATAATGGTCTTAAGGCCTGAAAGTAATTTGGAATTCGATTAAGATAATAAAGATATGGAGAATTAAGTAATTTATATATTCTAACCCGGCATAATGGAAACAGTCTTTAATGCTCTCAGTACACGAAATGTTCTCAAGCCAGCTAAATTGCCAACCTCCATCCCGATGGTGGCATAGCCGCTAGTTATTACTATAAAATCCAGCCAATTCCACGGATTCCTTAAGTATGTGTATTTGTTAAGTAGGAAGCCTTTAGCAATGATTTTGATGAACATTTCAAGGGAGTAAATAGCGAGGAAGATGTACCTGAAGGAATAAAATTATTATAAACTCAATTTACTTTAAAATAATTTATTTAAAAAAAAACGTACATCGTGCATACAAATTTAAAACATACAATCAAAAAATAAAATCCTATACTTACTCAGCTTCTTCGGATGTTTCGGTTCTGGCTAAAAAAATACAGTTGAAGAGTATTGTAGCCATCACACAGTAATCAAAATATTGATTCGTCGCTATGTACACACATATCCGTCGAGCAGGACTCCAAGGATGAAACAGGAAAAGGCTCTTAGTTCCGGTGAACCGATGAATGTAGTTTTTCCGAAATCGCTTTGACACCACACAAAAGGTCTACAAAAAAGGACAAGAAAAAGAAGAAACAAAAATGTCAAACCGAGTGTTAAAATACAATTAAATTGCACATTAAATTGCAAACTTAATGACAATGTGGAGGGTTATTTCATTTTCATTTTCGGTTTGGTTTTTATTATTTTGCCTTTTCTTTTGTCGGTTTAAAAATGGGTGTTCTTTTATAGTGTTTTTATATCACGGATGTGTAGGGACAAACGAGAGTGTACTATATGCAAATTAATTGTATTCAAGAGCAAAAATTGAATATGGATAAGGACACACAAGAGCTTAAGTTAACTTTAATCTGATGGACACTTTAATGAAGTGGCACTGCTGCGCTGGGATTTCCATTTTAATTTATTTGAGTATGAAAATTTAACATTGCTGTGGAATTCTTTGCTTTCAAAATAATTGGTTTTCAAATTTATATTTTGTATCTTCTTATATAATAATCCTATATAGTTCTACAAAATTATTATTTTTGAAGGAAATTTCAGGGAGCAGAATTAATGTACAGAAATAAAGCTTCTTATGTATGATGCTACAAAAATTCAAATATCTTACTTATTTGCTTTAACATTGACTACTGTTTATTTTAATAAAAATTCTTTAATAGAAGAATCGTATTTAATAAACTAAAAATAAAATTATCATTTATTTGATGGCTAACTAACAAAGCACAACTGCAGACCTAACCATTTTAAATTTGTAAAAAATAATAACCTCAGCGAAATCACTACATATGTAGGTACTTTCTTTTTTAAAAGGACAATTTTACAATCTACTATATGAATAATAAGTACTTAATTGCTATTGAAATCAGTGACTACCAGACGCCGCTGCTATTGTCGGATTGAAGTTTTGAGGCACTAGAGGGCAACACCGTCAAACGCCACCTTCAGACTCCAGATTCGTACTAAAGACTTTATTTACAATGCTGGCATGTTTTCTTCTCGCTAACGGTACCTTTTTCATAATTTAATTTTGAAAATATAATACATATTAAATCAAGGCTCTATTCTTTGCGGACGACTTAGTTCTACTAGCACGCTCACCCGAATCACTTCAGCTGATGATTAACCAAGTTTATAGGTACTGCGAAACTTGGAAACTGAAAGTAAATTTGGACAAATCAAAAGTTATGATTTTTAAATGTGGTGGTGGGAGATGTTGTTCAAATGAAAGATGGACTTACAACGAAGAAAGAATTGAAGTCGTTAAGGAATATAGATATCTAGGCATCTGTCTAACAAAGAATCTTAGTATGGAAAAGCACCTCGATGAGAAACTTGTTAAAGCTAAGAATGCCATTGGGGCTACGTGGGTAAATGTTTCGCCAACAAAAGCATTGCCCATAGTAGCAAGTTTCGTGTCTTTGAAGCGGCCTCGGAATCGATAATGCTCTATGGATTACAAGCATGGGGTTACAAGCATTATGATACTGTGGAAAAACTCTTGAGGTTTTATATTAAAAGAATATTTCATCTTCCTTATAATAAACCGAACTATATTGTTATGCTGGAAACAGGACTTTCTCCGCACTTCATTCACACCCTCAAGCTCCATTTCGATTATATTATCAAGGTACTGCATAATGTCCAATGAAAGACTACCAAAGAAAGCGGCCCTTCAAGTTATAGAACGAAGAAACAGTTGGTATGCTGAGTGGATGGAGCTGGCGCAGTGGTGTGGAGTTCCACTTAGCTTGGATTTAGGCAACCTTAGTGCATGGAAAGACACACTCTACAAACTGATTGAGGCTGTTGATCTCAAATATCGTGAGAAATACATGGAGGAAGCTACTAGCTCTGCTCATAGATCAATATACAATCGACTGTTCTACAATCTAGGTTTCAAAAACTATTTCAAAGATGAGAATAGTCTGGACCAAATATCAATGATGGTAAAATTGCGTGGTGAACTCCTAGGTCTCAACTATATTCCTCACAGAGAAGACCTCCCAATACTATGTAGTCTATGTAACCATAGGGAAAGAGAAGATGTGTTCCATTTTCTAGGAAAATGCCCGGTCTTAAAGGAAACACGGAGATTTTACTTTGGCTTTAATTCCTTATCAGAAGAAGATATTGTAAGACTTTTAAATGAAATGGAAGTCCCAAAATTGTTCCAGTACTGCAAGGTCGCACTAGCGTATCGTGATAGGATTATCAGTGAAAACTTTTAATATGTTTTTTGTTTCTTCTATTTGTATTTTAGAGTGAAATTTTATTTGCTTTTTTACCTAATTGTTTAAATTGTTAAGTATACACTGTTCGTTAATCTTTTTGTCAACCTGGCAGACGGCAATGCCATGCTATGCTTGATTTTTTAAATACATATTAATGTTTTTTTTTTTAAACTATTATGTTAAATAAAATCAATAAAATCACTAATACATATTGTCGCATCTCACAACAAAAATAATAAGAAAGTTATCCTTAAAGGGAAATTCTGTTTTCATAGAAGAACCATAATTTTTGGAATATTTTTGTAGAAAATTTGTAACTGTGTGTTAATATATATTATGTATACAATATATAATTCTTCCCTAGCGTTGCTATAAGAAGAAAATTATGATCGATCGTAGCAGTCTATTTGAGCAGTTCAATTCAGTAGATATTCAATTACTCTTAAAATTCTATTTAAATAATTTTTTTTTTTTTTTTAAGTTTTAACAGTTTATTATTTCATTTTATACTTTTTCTTTCCTTGAGCACATTTTTGTTGTTTATTATAAAATTGGCTTATCAGTACAAAATAGTTAACATATTTGCTTAAATTAGGTATACCTATAACTTGTTGAAAATGCTCCTCAATAGGTAAAAGGCGAGGAAAATATGAAATATCGTCAGTTCTTTGAAGAAACAAAGAACTAAAGTTGAAGTCCTTTTTTATACCCTATTCCATAGAATGGGTAGGTATATTGTATTTGGTGTGGAGTTTGTAACATAGAGAAATAATACCGTTAGGTATAGAAAAGTATATATATTCTGACTCAGAATCAAAAGCCTAGTCCATTTAGCCATGTCCGTCCGTCCGTATGTATACTCTCTAGAGGTCGCAATTTTTGAGCAAGAAAGCTGAAATTTGGTACATATATACAATTTTTGGTTCAAGAGTAAGGCTAAGTTCTTGAACCGGTAAAATCCGCCCACAAACACGCCCACAATCGCCATTTTTCATGAACGACCTCAATTTGGTACAATTAAATTATGTTTTTTGTACAGTTATGATAAAAGCATAAGGCTAAAATTTTGCACACGTAAGCTTTAGGTAAACCTTCTTCCAATCAAATAAAAAAATTTTATTTTGGGCGTGGCTGACGCCCATTTCACATACAAAACAATCAATATTGTTTTTATAAAATAACAATTGTTATAGGTATTAAAGAGAAAAACATTAAATTTTGTGGGTATTACTTGAACATAAACATCTTGTGTATGAAATCACTATAGGTAAACTATAAAAAATTGTTTTGGTAAATAAACGTTATTTATAATGAATCCGCAAGCCAAAATTTTGCGTCTCTTTATACAAACTAAAAAGTTTGTGTATGAAAAGAAATTTTTGAATTTTGGGTGTGGCCTACGCCCACTTTTCATGAAAGAACGAAAAACGTATTCTCAAAAATTTAAAGTGCTTCCAATATTTAATTTAAACCTTTTTCTTTCCGTTCGTTATTTCAGAAATATATCTACATTTTCTTGTGTAAATTTTTTCAATACGCCCACTTTTAAAGGCGTGATTTTGATAAAATACCTTTGTTCAGGTAAGATTGTTTAAAAACTACTCGATTCAGCTGTTGTTTTAGTGATGAAAGCTCAGTTAGTTCTTCAAATTTTAAGACACACCCACTTTTAAGGGGCGTTTCCGTCAAAAGTTGTATAATGCATTCATTTGTTAACGTTTTTAAACTATCGGTCGCAGTTTTGAAGTAAACAGATAAACACTTAGATTTATATTCCTTGGTTACGTAACAGAGTGTGGTCCAAGAATTGTTAAAAACACCCATAATCGCTATTTCCATTCCAAATCCAATTTTTAAAAATTTAAGTTTTGTCTTGTTTTGTTCAAATCGATCTGCAAGAATAAAATTGAATGTCATTGAGCTCACAACAATTGCCTTGGCAATAAAACGTCTTAACTTTGGGCGTGGCGCACGCCTTTTTTTATTGCGCCAGCACTAATTGAAAATCACACCCCACAAAATTAATGTTATTGAATGTTTTTCTGTCTGCTAAAGAAGAATTTTGTTTCTGAAACATCGGCTGGCTGCGGGAGGCAGACGTATACACATACAAAAATATAGGGAATAGGGTATCCAACAGTTCGTTGCAAACGTACTGTAGCTCTCGCTTATGTTCTTACTTATTTTCTTTGTTGTTCCTCTATTATATAAAATAATCAAGAACACCAGGGGTGGAATCGGCTAAGGTGATTTGTGATAAGTGATAGTCACAATCAACAAATTTCATCTGGCTAAGGTGATTGTCACATGTGACAATCACATTTTTGTGACTTTTTCTTGTGACAGCTATTTAGGTGTCACAAGAAAAAGTCACAAAAATGTGATTGTCACATGTGACAATCATCTAGCCAGACGAAATTTGTTGATTGTGACTATCACTTATCACAAATCACCTTAGCCGATTCCACCCCAGGTCAAAGCAGGTGTACAATTTATTTTTGGTCACTTCTGGGCAGTTACAATGACCACTATCTTAAAACTGTGAAATATCTATAAGAAACGAAGTTTGAGGCACCAGAGGGCAACACAGTCAAACCTAACCATTAGAGTATACACACTATTCAGCAATGAACCTCGTTTTAAAATTCTTGATCCGTGGGTCAACTTTATTTAATCCACCGAAATCGGTGGGTTAACTCTTGAACAACCGTCTAAGCTTTAGTTATGCACACAGAAACCGAGGTAAACTGTTTTTAAATTTTGATCGGAGGATGAACCACGATTTGACAACTGGCCCTAACTAACGCAAAACTTGATTGATATGGTGTTAATATTAACATAGTAAATCTAAACTGGTTGTGATAATGAAAACAACTAACTTGCAAGCAAGTGACTAGCGCTGTATTAGTTCTATGTTAATTTCCATTGGTATCAATTTAGAGCTCCCGTGTCAATATTAAACGAGATTCATATTCTTTGTTCGTTGATTAAGGTTGACTTTGATCTAATCTGTTTACTAAAAAAATGTTTTAAAATTTTAATATACATGTTGAATGATAAAGTCTAGATTTCAAACCCGGAATTCAAAATTTCATCAAAATAAAATGATTATCCTATCAAGTCCGTATAAGAAGTTTCTAAGCACAACTTTCAAAAAATATAGTTTTGTTAAATTATTAATGAGGAAATAGTTTTTTCTCCAGAAAAAAATTTGGTTGTTATCAAAATCAATAAAAATCGACCTATTAGCTTGTGATACGTGTGAACAAGCACAATCTTATTGCTTAAAATATACCCTATGGATTGGTCTAAGGTGGAAATTAGTAGCTATAATAACTTGTTTCAATATTTTCAATGGTTTTCACTAAAATAAGACTTCAACGCTTTGTTCAAAATCATCAAGAGAATGCTTCCCAAGAGAGAAAATAACTGCTAAAAAGTAAATTGATTGACTTGCAAGCAACCTGCTTTTGCAGCCTACATCAGAAATAATATAAAAATAATAGAAATTCGATAGATAATACTAGTATCAACGCGCTTCACAGTTACTTGCAAGTGTGGATACAAGGGACTATCTTCTTTAAGACTATATATTTGAAGTGAATATTTCTTTTTTATATCAAAAAAGACAATTCTAAAATCGATTTTTATAAAAGCATGTATATTTGAACGCAGTATCTTTTTTCACCGCCCTCTAAGCTATTCAGACGCCACCTAATGGCGAACACAAAATGACTCATTTATTTTTATTTTCAGCGCACACGCAGTTGGTAGCACTGCCTGAAAAAAATTTCATGGTAGCACAAAATAGAAAATGATTTCCGTTCATCTGTCTTTCGTTCTCTATCAGTAGACCAGTGAAGAGTTGCTCAGCAATTCTTTCTTAACTTCAAACAGAAAATGAGAGCTAAGGTGAGAAAAAAAAAATACAATTCCTATTAGAATATTAATTAAACTGTGTGTTTAAAGTGAATTCATCAAATTTATTATTGCATAAACTTGTTTTAATTGTGAATTAAATGCATAAATCTAGTTTTCTCGTGTCATTTCTGTATATAACCAAGAAACACGTGTCAAATGTTCGATATACCTACTTGAATTTGATGAATTCAGTGTTTTATTCAAAATGATGTTTCAAAGTGTTTAAAAACTAAATTTTAATCATTCTTTTCTTAATTAATTTACAGTGGCGTAAGAAGCGTATGCGTAGGTTGAAGCGTAAACGCAGGAAGATGCGTGCAAGGTCTAAATAAACACGGCGAACTCAGTTTTTGTAAGTAACTCGCAATAAAATCCTTTCAAACGAAGTGCCATTTCTCTAAACCCATTTTATTTCTCTTGCAGGACTTGAATTCCATTCATCCCGATGTACAAATGATAATTTGCTTCTAGTGTTCTTTTAAAGTGAAATTCTAAAGTATGACGTTTAAAAAGTATTTTTCAATAAAATTTAAAAGAATCTTGAAGTGAAGAAAGGAGAAATTACGTTTTTCTATTTATTGATTTTGTTCCTGGGCGTTAGTCGCATTTTCTGTGTCTCTGTGCTGTGGCCTGTGGGTGCTGCCGGTGTTTTCAAGAAAAGAAGATGTATACCGGCATGTGGATGACGTGTGTGCGGATGGGAAAATACCGCCGAAGCCGAAAACCACGTTTTTTTTTCTTCCATTGCTGATGGTATGGTAAGCTTTCTACAGGAAGTGTCGTCCATTTTGAAATGTGCAAATGGCAAGCTTTTAGGTTTTTAGATATCAGTGTCTGGTGCGAAAAATTGTTTGTGATTCTTTGAATATTTAAATTTTGCAGTTATTTGATAAAAAGAAAAGAATAGTGAAACAGTGATTAGTTCAAAACATCAATTTAATACGCAGTTTGTGATATCGAAGAAAAAATCATTTGAAACCACATGGTCATCAAGCAGGAAGCACAAGTTGGCAGTTTTAATATCTCAAGTTTGTTAAATCAAAAACAAGGTACATAAGTTAGTTTAAAACTAGTTTTTTGTTCTTCAAATCGCTGTGCTAAATTCAGTATTTACTAAAGTCTAGGTGGTTATCTTTAGAAACTTAAAACGTGGTCTTTCAGGCGTGATACTCCAATTTTGTAAATCTTTCAGATGGGTTTTCCTTTTAATTTCTTTAATTTTTTGCCATTTTTTCAAATTACAAAAATTTGTTTTAGAAAAGGATAATAATGTAGGGTTTAAACAACTGCTGATAAGGTAGGTACAAAACAATACAATAATTATAAACTTTGCTTTGTGGAGCCCTAGCCATCTACTTGCCGGCTGCAAATGCAAGAGCAAGTGTAACCTTCACAAAGGTAAATTTAGTGGCTTCTAGAAAAACGAATAAATTCAAGGTTGCATTTAATTGTAGTGTTTTTGGAGTTGCAAGTTAAAAAATTTGAATTTTGCACAAGTAAAATTTGGATTCATTGTCAGGTTAAAAAATCAAATTAATCTTTGTTAGAAATATAGTAAAAAAATCGGCACTTTGAGACGCATTTCAACGGGGTCAGCCAAAAATATTGGTGCGCAATTCAAGGAACCGCCTTACAAAATTGAAGCATCTAATAACATGGTAGTCAGTGGGGAACCAGTTTGACCTAGTAACCCGCATACCTATTTATAAAACAGTAGTTTTGTGGGATCGGAAATGTAGGGCGTAGGAAGCGTTGCCTTGCACACTACATTTTAGCTTTAGGTTCTCGAACGATGCATAATGTTTTTGTTAAAAGTAGATGTACATGACAACGTACATAGGTAATAACGGTCAAAGCAATGTGTGAGTTTTTAATCAGATTCAAGTTTTCGGACCTGAAAGATCTAAGCTAGGCTATTTCAACCTCTAAAAACCAATATATTTTGTTTGTGGTGAGAAGGTTCTTATCGGTTCAGTTTGAAAATAACACAATCGGTCTAGGTATTTGGATTTGTTTTTCACAGATAAGTTGTATTTTTTTATTAGATACGTAGAGAAGATGGTAGCGCTAGGTAGGTACGTACCTGAAGAACATTGAAATCCTTAGCTGTAAAGGTTTGACTTTTCCACAAGGGGAAAACATGTAAAGCAATAAATCTTGCTGCAGACGAACGGGTTGACCATTTTTTTTGCGCTAAAATCGGAATTCGGAATATTGTGTAGATAGCTAGGTCAACCTAAAAATAATGATCAAATCAAACTACAGACATCTACATAATGTCTTGTTGGACCTAACTTTCTGTGACACTTTTCCTAGCCCATTACTATTTGCAATAGATTTGATGCACCTACACAACCAGTTTTCTCCGGGCAGTTAGTCAGAGTTAGTATTATTTGAATTGATATCTGCGAGGGGCAGAAAATTATTTTTTGTTTACCTAGTAGGTTTGATAGATGTCTTGCTCCAGAGAGCTGCATGAAGTGTCAGTGAACCTCCGTGAAATACCTAGTTGTGTTAAAATGTTACAAAACTGCTCCCAACTAAGTTTATCATCGAACCACCTCAATGAGTATGCTTAAAGTATCTGAGGTGTATACAGGGTGATTCACCAGCGTTGTGCCAAAAAGCTAGAGCGTGTAGGTTAAGTTGAGACAAGAAAAAAATCGTATCAGAGGGGGGGGGGGTCTATTCCCCTCCGTTTAGCCGGGAGGGGCAATTTTCTGAAAAATTGACTTATTTTGTAAAAAAAAATATTTAAAATCAACGGGTTCGTTTACAACACCGTGTTATACCTTTTTGGAAAGCCAAAAACTTCTGCTTTTATTTTGTTTTTAAATTAAATTGTTTTAACGAATAGTTTAAAAAATATAAATTTTCAAACTCAAAATTTTGAAAAAAAATTTGAAAAAATAATTTTAAAACTAATTTTTTTCAAAATTTTACGTAATTAAGTATAATTTTTGTTCTCAGAATTCAACGCTTCCATTAATCTTTAATCCAACACTGAAAACCGTATGGCTCTACGACTTTTTCTTGCCAAGGTATTCAAAAATAACCGAACCTACTTTTTCACAAAAACAAGAAAACCTAGCCTTACGGGATGGCACAAGTGACCATTTAGCCAATTTTTTCGTGTTTTTGTGAAGAAATAGGTTCGGTTATTTTTGAATACCTTGGCAACAAAAAGTCGTATAGCCATACGGTTTTCAGTGTTGGTCAAAAGTTTCAGCTTTGTAATGTGAAATTATTTGGATATTTAAAATAAAATAAAAAATCTTCCAAACTGAAACTAGATTCCTATCTGTTCAAATATCAGTACAGAACAAAAAGCTTTAATTGTAAGCTTAATATAATCGTACATAGAAAGTTTCAGTTATTTTGAAATTTCAACGTAGATTATGTAGAGAACCTAGGACATAGGAGCTGTCAACAACTGGCGCCTAAAAATTTTGTTAGTGTAATAGCGATAGCTCATATCAATACAATGCACGACTTCGTCGTATAAACTTGCTCTTATGCTAGATACCTATTTTCTAAGGGTCTATGTACCTACATATTAAAAAAAAAAAATTATTAAGAAAATTATTAAAAATCGAAATAGTAATAAGTTTTTGAAAAATTGGAAATGCAATATAAATTCAATTATTAATGAAATCGGAAGAATAGTTTACGAGAAACCTTGTTTGAAAAAACCGGTTCTATGAGAGGTACCGTTATAACACAAATTTCGAAAAATCTTTTTCTACTACAAGATAGACTGTACTAAAAACCTAAGCGAGAGCTACAGTACGTTTGCAACGAACTGTTGGATACCCTATTCCCCACATTTTTCTATATGTACATATATGCATATGCGTTCGCCTCCTTCGCAGCCAGCCGCTGTTCCAGTATCGGAAACAAAATTCTTCTTTAGCAGGATCGAATTGAACAAAACAAGACAAAACTAAAAATTTTTAGAAATTAGATATTGATTGGAAATAGCGATTATGGGTGTTTTTAACAATTATTGGACCACACTCTGCTACGTAACCAAGGAATATAAATCCAAGTGTTCATCTGTTTACTTCAAAACTGCGACCGATAGTTAAAAAACGTTAAAAAAATGAATGCATTATACGACTTTTGACGGAAACGCCCCTTAAAAGTGGGCGTGTCTTAAAAATTTTAAGCACTAACTTCACTTTTTTCAGTTTTTAGGCATATGTGTAAGACTACAGCTGAATCGAGTAGTTTTTAAACAATCTTACCTGAACAAAGGTATTTTACCAAAATCACGCCTTTAAAAGTGGGCGTATTGAAAAAATTTACAAAAGAAAATATAGAGATATATTTCTCAATTGAGATAACGAACGGAAGGAAAAAGGTTTAAATTAAACATTGGAAATGCCTTAAATTCTTAAGGCTACGCGTTTTTCGTTCTTTCATGAAAAGTAGGCGTAAGCCACGCCCAAAATTCAAAAATTTCTTTTCATACACAAACCTTTTCGTTTCTATTAAGAGACGGAAAATTTTGGCTTGCGGATTAATTATAAATACCGTTTATTTACAAAAACAATTTTTTTATAGTTTCTAATGAAAAGTGGGCGTCAGCCACGCCCAAAATCAATTTTTTTTATTTCATACACAAGATGTTTATGTGCCAGTAAGACCCACAAAGTTTAATGTTTTTCGCTTTAATATAACAATTGTTATTTTATAAAAACAATATTGATGGTTTTGTATGTGAAATGGGTGTCAGCCACGCCCAAACTGAATTTTTTTTATTTAATTGGAAGAAGGTTTACCTGAAGCTTTCGCGTGCAAAATTTTAGCGTTATGTTTTTATCGTAACTGTACAAAAAATATAATTTAATTTTACCAAATTGAGGTTGTTCAACAAAAATGGCGATTGTGGGCGTGTTTGTGGGCGGATTTCACCGGTTCAAGAACTTAGCCTTACTCTTGAACCAAAGATTATATATACCAAATTTCAGCTTTCTAGCTCAAAAATTGCGACCTCTAGAGAGTAAACATACGGACGGACGGACGGACGGACTTACGGACATGGCTAAATCGACTAGGCTTTTGATTCTGAGTCAGAATATATATACTTTTCTATACCTAACGGTATTATTTCTCTATGTTACAAACTCCACACCAAATACAATATACATACCCATTCTATGGAATAGGGTATAAAAATAGTATCCTGAAAGTTTAACAAAATCTATAGAGCCGTTTTCGAGAGTTTTGAAAAAAAAAAAATTATTTAAAAATAACGGTGACTCCAACAATGCCATGCCATACCTTTTTGTAAAGCCAAAAATCTATTCTTTTATTGTGTTTTTCAATAAAATCATTTTAGTTTACCGTTTTTGAAATACCTATTAACTTTCAAACTCAACATCTTAAAAAAAAAAAAAACAAAATACTTATAAAATTAACTTTCAAACTATTTTTTTTTCAAAATTTTACGTAATTTTGTACTAATTTTATTATCAAAATTTAATGCTCCTATCAATTGTCAGTCTGAAAACCGGCTGCTAAAATGTCTTGTAATTTTTGCGAAAATAAAAAATAACGAAAGATCAAAACGATCTAATCTAAACGAACAAACCTATTATAAATTTAAACCAGCGCCATCTTGCAATCAACGCTGTGAATTATTTGTATAAAATAATACATTTTTCGAATTTTAAAAGCTTTGAATTGGGTTAAACATTTTAGCAACTTATAGGCAACGTATGTTTGTGTGTTATACTAGACCTTCAAATTGCATAATTTTTTTTGTTTGAATTATACTTTCTTCTTGATTATTTTGTTGAAAGAAGAAGTATTTTTTTTTGGCAGACAAAGAAAGCTTTTCTTTTTCGAATGTCAACTATCAACCGGTCATCTGACAAAAATAAGAGAAAAATAAAAACAAAAAGAAGTGTCAGTTGGACGTGTATTCGAAATTGTGTCTTCTGTGTGTAATGAGTAGCCTTACAGCTGATTTTATTTATTTCTTTTGTGTTAATAACTGTAGCTAGGTCCATGTGCCTTTAATAATATTATGCCGATATGAAAAACTTTTTTTAACTTGACCGAAAACCTAAGCGAAAAGTGTGATTAGCATAGCTACGGCTAGCCAACTCGGGTAAGTGAAATTTTTTTGTTTAACCAAAATTTTGTAAGGAGCTTGTAGAGTTTTCATTCCTTACTTTTATGAATTATTTTCCTTTTAGGATGGTCAAGGCAGATTTTTTTTTTAATTTGACTAAAATTATTGTTGTGTTTATCATGATGTAATAGGTAGATACGTGTGCATAACAAACTATACCATTCTCGCTTTTCTGACGAGAGACTAGAGAGCTTTATTATCTATTTCTGGCAGATATCTGCAAGTTAGCATCAGTTCAAACTGAGAGGTGCAAATGTTTACCTAGTTAGAAGAAGACTTGGTAATCTTATAAAGTATATGTGGTACGTTAATAAAAATGTTATTCACCCTAAATAAGTTTGCCAAGAAACTAAACATGACCATGACCAAGACCATAGCCTTGCTTTTCATTCATTTAAAAAGGTTATTGGCATGCTTTATTTTCTTGAACAACTTCAGTGGCGGCAGGAATCATAAAGTCTGTTTAAACTTGTTTACCTACCATAATGGACAGATAAATGTTCGATCTACTTTAATTTGTCTTATAGACAAAAGTCTTGTTTTAGAGAGAAGTTAGTTTTTTTTTGTAGGTACCAAACGTACTTTCTCTAAAAAATCTTTACCAAAAAACCTGGTTAACTGAAGAATACTTTAATCTAGTCAATTTTTTTAAAAAAATTTCTGCAATGCAAAACTTGTAGGCACTACTCATTTCCAAAGCACAATTTTAATATTCATAAATGAAATCCAAGGACACATTTAGAAATACTAATCATATTTTGCTTTCATCCAAGTCCAAAATTAGCCATAGACCTTAAAAATTGCATTAGTTTTGAATTTGTAAGAACTTAAAATAATGCCTTTGGCCGTTAGTTTTTAAAAGTGCTTAGATACATAATTCAACAAATTTCGCAAAGAACTGTTGTACACCCTATTATAACATGAGTTCGTTTATGACCATTTATTTGGTACCAAATTTGCCATAAATGTTTGTGTCATAAATTGTTTAATAGTTTTTTCATGAAAAATAAAAGTTGATGACAGTGATTAGGTCAATGTTGATGCATTTTAAGATATAAACAGGTTTTTAATTGAAAACTTTGCCGTTTTATTAAAAATGATTGCAAAAAGCATTTTAGAAATTAATTATTTGTGGCCTTAATTATTTACAAGTTTATACAAGTTTTCTTCTGTGTGTACAAGAAGTTTCTGTCCCCTACTCCCGGAAATAAAATGTACCTACCTATCTTTAACAGAGAGGACACAGAAGACAATTCATAATAACATTCATTTTGTGTTTTTGTTGTGCAATTGCTGCTTCCACAATAAAAAAGGCGTGTTCAACGCCAAAAATTTGAATTTCTTTTTGCCAAGACAAAACCATTGCTATGAGGTTAATGACATACAATTTTAAGCTTGCCTCTCAATTTTGGCTACAAAACATCATATAATTTGAATTATGAAAAATTAGATTTGTAGTGAAATTGGCGGTGTATATTAACAATTATTGTATCCGAAATCCGACCCTCTTACCTATCCAGGAATTACACACAAATTTTTCATTTTCTAAGATAAGAATAAGACCTAATGAAAACGCCCCTAGAAAATGGAACTTAGCTAAAAAGCGTCGTTTCTTTAAGAATTTTAACTTAATATATTTTTATTTCAAAAATCAAAAATCACGCCCCTAGAAGTGATTGGAAAATAAATATATGTTTAAGGCTTATTTTTTATAAACATAGGTACGAGTAGGTACCTAACGTACGAAAAAACATTTATTGAAATTGATTATGTAACTTTTAAACAACCTTTTTCTATTTTTTATGAGAAGTGGGCGTTTTAATCAGATTAAAGAATTTCTTTCATATACAAAATATAGAGTTCATTAGTTCATTTTTGATATGTAAATAAAACCGCCTTAAAATCAACAATCTTAATTTTCACGGATGCATTTCAATGATAGCTGTTTGGTGTTAACAAACAATCATTAAAAATATAGAAAAAGTTGTAAAACATACTCATACATATATCAATTTACTTCGAAACCACAACCTGGGATTTTAAAACAATCTTAACCCTACAACCTATACCTTGTTTTTTGTTACATTAAGCACTTTTCAACGATATTTTGAAAATTTTAAAGAAAAAAGACATCTTTTTTCATTTTGTTCATGAGTAATTCATTTTTAACAAAAATAACAAAAAAATAAATTATTAAGATCACAGCTATAGTGAAAAAAATTATGTTACAAAAAAGGCAAAAAGTAAAACGATTTTAAGACGCGCGCCTTGTAAAAAAAAAAAAAACTTGTAGTCCAATATTCACCAAAATTATTTTTGAATCTGAAAAAAGACATGCGAATTGATATATATCTTTATAAAAATTTATAATTTTCAAAATATTATAAGTATATTTTTAACGTTTTTTTTTTCGCCGAAAAAAATGCAGCTGTTGCATACTTTTGTGCGGTGTTCTGCGCAAATGTGCCTTTCACAAGTGCTGCACGTAATCTTAGTCTTTTTATCCTTCATCCGTGGGGACAAATAGCGTCTATCTCAATGTGTTCTGCGTAGGCTTCAGTACCTTCCTCATCACTGTCCACTTCGCTCTCAAAAAGGAGTCGTCTTAGTTAATTTTCTCGATCAATCATTTTGTTGCTGTTTTTAATACGATACATTTTATCATTTTTCTTCCAAAAAATTCAAAAAACAACACTTAATCACTTTAAAAAACCGGCAAAATAATTTTTTACAAAACCTTTACGTTAAAAAAATAACTTACGCAAACCTATACGGGGTGCCAGTACACCCCACCGACTAAGTTATTTTCGCTTTGGACCTTTGGAGTGAGAAAATGAACTAAAATGATCTGGTCCGTAAAGAGACAATGGAAAAAATAAAAGTCATGGCAGTCTTAGGGAAAATAACAGATTTTCTAACAAAAAATGCAACGACTTTAAATTTAAAGTGGGGTTCCTACGCACCCCGTATGGGTTGTAGGGAAGTATAGTCATGAGAGCACTGGCCGTGGCCCCATAGTGTTTCTGTAAAGTTTGTTATCAAGCAACGGTTCAACGGTTTTCCCACTACATACATACTTCATTTCAAGTGAGTTTTCTTATACTATGCATATTGTACATTTAATTGGATTTCATCAAATAACTATAGGTACTGCACTGAAAAGTTGTAAGTTGCTTGTAACCCATAAAATATTGTTGCTGTCTCGTATTTCGTTTTTGTCTAGGCATCTTACAATATTATAACTGATATGTAGCTCTGAAGTTAGTCAAAATAAGTTTTTTATATTATTACCTACCTACATATAAGAATTTTTTTTTAAGAAAGTTGATTGTTAAGTTGTAGCTTAATCAGAATTAAATAAAACAGGCTGCTTTGAATACAAACTTTTGTTGTGAAAATGTCTTCTTACCTGAAAGAAAAAAAAAGAGAAAATTTTAAGTTAAATGTTTAGTTTAAAAAGACTTATAAACAAAATGTGCTGTTAAAAATTGTTAACATTTTTGAGCAAACAAACTAATTTGTTTAACACCCTACTTCATAAATATGACTTTTGATAAGTCAACATATCATCTAAGATTTCATACTAATACTAGCTCCAATAAATTAGTCCCAAGGAAATACAAAAGACAAACAAAGCTTTGAAAAACAGTAGGTGTCAGTTGCGGAGCACGCGGATGCGTTCAAATTATGTCTTGAATATCTAGCTCTAAACACCACCCAATATCAATTTCATCGAATACTTTCTTGTTGCTTCCTTGCGGCCTTTTAATGCTTGATTTCACTCTCAATGACATCATTCCTAAAGGGGTAATTTCATTGTTTCATTTATATTTGGGGAGTCATTTTATTGAAGCTTACCTTATTTTGATAAACACTGAATACCTCTACATAGTATCATTATGAAATATAAGCGAGAGCTACAGTACGTTTTCAACGATCTGTTGGATACCTTATTCATAACTGCGACCGATAATTAAAAAAACATTAAAAAATGAATGCATATTACGACTTTTGACGGAAACGCCCCTTAAAAGTGGGCGTATCCTTTAAATTTGTAAAACAAAATTGAAGCACTAACTGAGCATTGATCATTAGTCAATTTTTAGGCATATGTGTAAAACTACAGCTGAATCGAATAGTTTTTTGGCGATCTTACCTGAATAAGGTATTTTATAAAAATCACGCCCTAAAAAGTGGGCGCATTGAAAAAATTACACAAAAAAATGTAGAGATATATTTTTTAAACAACGAACAGAAAAAGGGTTAAAATTGAATATTGGGAGTATACATACCTTACATTTTTAAAACTACGTTTTTCGTTTATAAATACCCACCGTTTATTGGATTATTTACAAAAACAATTTTTTTTATAGTTCCTAATGAAAAGTGGTCGTCAGCCACGCCCAAAATCAATTTTTTTTGATTTCATACACAAGATGTTTATGTACAAGTAATACCCACAAAATTGAAAGTTTTTCACCTAAATCTAGCAATATTGTTATTTTATAAAACCAATATTGATGGTTTTATATGAAAAGTGGCAGCAGCTCAAAAATTGCGACCTCTAGAGAGTATACAATGTACATACGGACGGACGGACATGGCTTAATCGATTAGGCTTTTGCTTCTGAGTCAGAATATTTATATATATAATATATACTGTTCTATACCTAACGGTATTATTTCTCTATGTTACAAACTTCACACCAAATGCAATACTATACCCAGTCTATAGAATACAGTATAAAAACAACTCACAGTTAAAGACGTAAAATTTGAATTTGAATAAGCTAAGTGCTAATATTACAAAGTTGTTTCACAAAACCTATTTGGGATTACCAAAATTGAAATATTCGACAATATCTCTCCTTGTTCTAATTTTTGTTTAAATTTTTTATTTTAAACAAATACTGGCTTTCATTTATTATGGTGGTTGATTCCACACCTTCTTATTTAAATTTTTCTGGTTTTTGCTGATATTAAATAAGCTACCTCTTTCTTAAATCCACTTCGGAGTAAAAAATTCAAAAATTGGAATTTCCCCATACTTTTCTTGGTAAGTTCACCTCACTGTTAATTTCTGTAACTGTTAGATTTTGCGATTACGTTATAAAGACGAATGACATATACGTGCCCTAAAAAAAGCAATGTGGTGCGTTCTTTTTCTAACCATAGTCTACAATAATTGCTGTTATGTCAAACAAAAACTTTTGAAGTGTCATTTTAGGATTTGTTGGGTTTTTACCAACCATTTTAGAACGATACGTTGTTAGATTTTCTTAAACTGTCAAACGACTACTTTCAGCATATATTATTATTATATTTTTATTTTTAATATTTTGTATATTGAGAAACTAGTAAAATATATTATCGCTCAAAATTGGTGAAAAATCTATTTAATTCTTTGTTGTTGATCACTCAAGGAAAATAAAGACGTTCTTGTTGCTCAAATCGAGAGTTTGTAATTTTTTGGTTTGGATTTTTAATAAAGACTGAATTGTTTAATAGAAAACGTCCAATTTGACAGATCAACAATCTCAACTCATATAATGGAGTAGAATTAGAAATATAAGCTTTGTTCGTTTGTTTTTTTTGTGCAAACAAATGAAACCTGTCAAAATTTCTCAAATGAGAGAAAAATCTCTTTCATTTACAAAAAAATAAGCGAACACTTTTTGTGTAAATTCTTGAAAAACGTTAAATTCTAATTTTTTGATTGGTTAGCTCTTTGCGGTTAGGGTCATCAGCAACAACAAATGTTTACGTCATTCGTTTTTGACAGAGTTCAAGTTTTTACCAGATGAAATTTCACTGGGTCAAAACTTGAAAATATTATGGACGAAAGAATAAAACAGCTGTTATTTTCTTCCGTTCATCTCTCAGTACACGAACGCTTTTTATGTTAATGTAAACGTATGAATCGAATGCAAACTGTTTCATTTTGGTACGCGAACGAAGCTATAGTAGAAAATCGTTACTATTTGACATTTCAACGTGAGTTGAGGAACGCTGTTATGACGTCATAAAGTTACAAATCTTATCTAAATTGGATTTAACTAACGCCTTTTTGTTGACTTTTGTTACCAATGGTTGACTATGGTCAGAAAAAGAACACTCCGCTGTTTATAAAACAAAATATTCAGAAAATATGTACATACATGTTAGAGAATTTTCCAAATCTGCCTCCATTTTATTATTTTTTTATTCTCAGCATGCGACTTTAGGCATCGGCAAAACATCTAGAACTAACTTTTAAACTAAACATGTCTGTCCTTCGATATTTGCTCTGCTGACAACATAATAATAAATAAACAAAACATGACAGTAAACGCAAACATTTCTAAAACATAGGGAGCGTGAAACTATAAGAAATATAAGGTTGAGGGCACAATGTATTTCAATTAGTAGTTTCCAAGGCCATTATATAACTGCACCCATGTATGCCTTATTTTCTCTCACATACATATATACAGCGGCGGATCTAGGATTTGTGCAAAGGGGGGCAAAAGTCGAATTTGGCACCTACAATCATTTCATAATTTCATTACCATAGCACTTTCTATATTCTTTCTTTTCTTTCTTCATCTTTATTGCTTTTGCGCTCCTGCATGCTCACATCCTGGACTCTTTCTACATCTTTATAAATGACAAATGCCAGTGCTTTTGCGCTTCCAAAGGCTGGTGCCCGGGGCAACTGCCCCCCTTTGCCCCTCCCTAGATCCGGCGCTGCATATATACATAATATGTAGGTATGACTGTTTTTTCATTAACATTAGGTATGTACATTCCAAAAAATAAACATAGTTTAATCCTTTTAACGACAATGACAACTTTATGAAAACATTTTTCCTGCATAAAATTCTGAAATTAACTTTAATTAATTTAGACACTTCGACTTCATTCACAGTTCCATAGAAAATTTTTTAAAAGTTAGCGTCTTTTTGAAAAGATTTCAAGACAATCCAAACTAGGTTAAAAACCCACCACCACCACCAGTACAAGTGATTTTTCCTAACATTCATTTAACATTTATTTCCATTCACTTTCCAAGGAAGCAACTCAACCCATTTAAAGTCGAAATTATATGGATTGTATAGCGTATACTGCTGGTTGGTAGTGGTATAGGTATCTCTTACAAATGTTAGACCACTTGCGTTGGCTGCAGCCATTCAGATTCAGCATCAAAACACAATCTCAAACGTGCAACTATTTTTTAATTACTTACTTTTAAGGCTTGGCTATATACGCTGTTGTACGCTAGTCGGTGGTGGTGGTATTGCGATAGAACCATGTTTAAGAACAAAAACAACTTTTACATCTGCGCTTCCGGCAACCTTTAACAAAGCCAATGGCTTTGCAGAAACAGAAACTAGCAAGAACCTTTTAGATGCATATTTCATAGATTGAGTCAAGCATTGTATACCTTCGTTGGTCCTTTCTTCCAAAGGCATGCACCTCTACCTACATACATATATGTATAGGTATCTTCTAGTTAGTGCTTCCTTACAATTTTAAACAATCCCCAATCCCAAGGAATTTTGGTTTGTTTTAGTCCATAGTAACATACTTATACTTTTGCACAGACTACAGTCTGTTCATTCACAATATCGTGGCTGTTTCATCCTTATTCCTTACGCCCGCTACCATCTCCACCATGTTTTTCTATTGTTTTTGCCTTTTTCAAATCCTCAGTTAGAAGGTACTGAAGGAGTAAAACTCTTCACTTGCTTTGTTTCACTTCGGTTCCTAAACAAAACAAAAAAAAAAAAATCTCCTAAAACAGTTCGGATGAGTTACTCTTACCTTTTATGTTATATAGGATAGGAATAGGATCCTTTCCACCTGAGCGAATTATTGTTTTTGTGGAGTTCTTTTCAACTTCTTCGTCATTGTTTTATGTATTTTCGGGTGCTGTGCTCTGCTGAGCTCTGACTTTTTTAGATTTTCATTTTCAGTGCGAAAGCACAAATCGTCCTTGCAAATTTTGCATTGTTGTGACGTATTTCTTTTTGTTTCATCTTCTTTGTTGTTTGAGCCGTTTTAAGAGTGATTCTTAAAATAAATATTTAGTACCTAATGCGCTGTGCGATAAAGGCAGGTTTATGTGTTTGTGTGTGTGTGTTTGTACTTTCATGTACTTACTCACGACAAAGTCGGCAGAAAAAAGCAAAAACAGTTAACAATGGCCGCTAAATTGTTATACTGTACTTGTTGTTGTTGTTTGTTTGCTTTTCGCAAAACCATTAAACTTAATGCGGCTCACAATTGCCCAGGATTAACATAAACATATAGGATAAAGGATATAGGATATAGGAGGTACACGAATGCTCATTGTAATTTAGCTGCACAGGCATATAACTAACGGTTGTGCGCTTAGAATATGGTGTTGTGTTTTGTTTTTGCTGATTGGCTGATGAACAAAATTTGCATCGTTTTTTTTGTTGTAAAAAGTTTTTGTATGGAACACTTCTTGATGGCATTTTAATTTTGCAGAATAAAATATTTTTGTTTTATTGTTTAAGTGGTTTTTAATGAGTGTTGAGTAAGGTCTTCTTTTTAACCAATGCAGACATTCAAATCAGGAAAAAGGTCAAACTGTGGTTGCTGCTTGTTATATGTTACCTAGCTGAAAGGTGGAGCTAATGAATCACAATTTTTTTTTCGATGATTCGAGGGAAAGAAATAGGTATCATCAGACCTTGACTATGGCTTTGTTCTCAAAATCTTTAACGAAACTCCTGGAACCTTCCCATTTGACACCATATTATACCTGTGGTCAGACAGTTTCACAGAAAGTGCAAAATTATATAGTGATCTAATAAAATGATTAGCGAAATCAAGCATACGTACGACACCAACCGCGTGCTGTTGACATGAGTTCACTCTTCTTCTCTCTTCTGCTCTATCTGCCTCCCTGTCGTGTTATTGTCTTGAGTCGATGGTCTCAGTTTCTAGCGCTAGTTTGTGTGTCTGCTTCGTAGATTCGGAGTAGACTTAAATATAATGTAATGTGATCTGTTATTTAGATGGTTTTTAAATTTTTTTAAGAGGGCTAACATGTTGACCCAGGTCAAAAAACGTTCGTTTATTATTGCCTATTCAAGGTTTTAGACTTACACATTCATATCAGAAACAAAAAACCAAATGTGTATCAGGAAATAGATCTTCAAAAACTGCCAGACTGTAGATTTCCTGCAAGTAGATCCAGTTATTATAGTCTTGCTTTTCTCTTTCTTTGAAAAAGACCTTATAGGAAAACTAAACCTGCATGATACTAGAAAGATGGAGTTATTGTGAAGCCACCACAGGAAGGCGATCTTGCAACCGCAATAGTTAACGTGGTGCAAGCCATTTCAGTCTATTTTTCGTTACAAAAGCCACAATGACAGATAATGGTGCAAAATGGAAGATATTTTGGCAAGCTGTCAGTCTCAGTACTATATTAATGAGGCTTAAACATTTTTTTGGTTTTGCTTATGACTTATTGTGTTATCTACTCGTTGCTGGAATCTCTTCAAATTTGGGTTTTAAGGTCTGAAAGTGACTTGTGTTGACACCCTAATATCCTCGCAAGTATACTCAACAGAAAATAGTATTTCTGGTAACAGGGCTGTCGGTTAAATACAACCACATTTTGTTATCTTCATGGTCATCTAACTCGAATGACATGAAAAATTGTACATTTTTATAAATTTTGCATGACGAATAGGTACAGAGTATACAGAAATCATTTTGTATGAAATTTGCTTTACAAAAAAATGCAAGTTTTACAAGGACCGCATATTTTCGCACAGTGTAAGGTATGCACGGTACGTGAAGATATACTCGTAGATACAAATATCTCGAAAAGTGGAAATTTCGATAATAATAACACGTGGAGTAAAATATCAACCCACATTTTATATAGAAAAAAAAGCCGATTTTCGACACGACTAGTGTTTTCTGCCCCTTTGAAAAACTATCCAATTTGGGTGTAAAACAAACACACGGTTAGTTGAAGTTTAAAAATTTGTATGTGTTGTATACTGTACCATCTGTCTATTCAGAAACTAACAAGTGGTACCAAACCAATTGGACTTGTCAATTTGTATAAAACTTGGCTCTCTGGTTCCCATTTTATACCGGTTGTGAGACGAGACTATCTCTTGCCTAACTCATGTGTCGCTTTTATGGATTTGAACAGAGATGTAACTGGTGCCCAAAGTTTAATGCTGACATGGGACTTTGTTTTAGGAATCGTGAACCAACCGTTGGCAATAATTTTAATTCATTTATTAAAGAGCCTTTTTGCTTGGCAGTCCTGAATGTCAAACGAATGATTCTAATTGTTTGTTTGGTACTAGATGACAGTATGCCTTCGGAACGCACAAATTAGTATTGAATTTGAAATCAGATACAAAACCGGAAGTACTTATTTAATGTCAAAATCAAAATCATATAATTTCAGAGTTTTGTAAAAAATTGTTATATTGACAAAAAAGACAAAAAAATTATCCTTGATAAAGTTCAAGTCTATTCTAAACCACAATACATATTAACTTCATCATCGTCGGGAAGTTGCAGAAAGCTCCTGAGGATTACCAAGCTTGAACCCAACAAACGCTCACCATCAATAATTATTGTAATATTGCCGGTTTGTTAAATGAGGAAATTCGAACAAGCTCTGTCTCTGATCGCTACAGGAATCACTGAAGTAAAGTTTTCAAAGTGTTTGCAATTCCTTGTACCAGATCGAACCGATCAACCTTTCACGGTGATAACAATTAACAAATATTTATATATTTGTGACAGTCAGGACACCTATACCAGATGATTTCCTTCATCGCGCAATTTGTCCACTTCGATATATTTACACAATCCTCCAATTATCAACTCAATGTACCCCTTTCTTGTAATTTGTATTTTGGTCTACGTCATTGTTAACGTTTGACATTCTTCCGCACCTGTGCCATTTTCAGACCCTTGAAATAGTCTCAGGAAAAGCTTTTTCTTATGGTATACACATTAAATAAAAGTTGAAAAGATTGCTCATTTGACGTTCTTATCTATTCAATAACAAATGCAAGTTAACCAAAAAAAAAACATGGTTGTCTGTAAAGTCGGTTTACGGACGATAATTTTACGTGATAACCAGTTCACAAAACAGTTCATGTGTAGGTATCTCTCCAACCACCAACCGCTCAACCCACCTCCGACCACCCACCATTTTTGTATTTTGTTGACCCCTTAACCCAAACACCAACCTACCACCCCCCCAACCAAGAGCCCAGCATTTTTGAAAATGCTTTTCCTCCCCCACACAATAAAGCACCCCTCCTTTCCTAACCACCACCAGTCACCGCCTCACCTACAACCACCCACCCCACCTACAACAACCCACCCACTTTTTTTGACAATTCTCCTCCATCCATTTTGGATAATTTTTTCATCGCAAACCCATCAAATCAACCATCCCCACCACCAAAACCGCCAACCAACCACCCACCATATTTCAAAATTCACCCCCCCCCCACTCCAAATATACCGAATCCCCCCCCAACACCAAACACCCATCCCACCTACAGCCACCAAGGAACCACCCATTAGTTTTGACAATTTTTGTCTCACCATCCAAACCAACTACAACCACCCACCATTTTTGACAAGTTTTTCTCTTCCCGACACCCCCCCACACACACACCACCACCACTTACTATCACCAACCAACTACCCAACACCCTCCCCTCCCACTTTATCGAGTTTCTATGCTGTCAAACCAGATATATAACGTGACTGTGACTGTTACTGTGGCTGTGACACTTTTTCGTGCGTGCTGCCCATATATTTCGATTTATTAGAAGTTATCACGTCAAAAACATTTTCGACAGAATACCTTCAGGAGATCCAAGATCCCCCACCACACCGGCTTAAAAGTTATTTACATAACGGTATCCAATACCTATCAATAAATGCAATATCCCTTTTGTATAATAATCAAAACCATACGACACACTTAAAAACATAGAAATGGGGTTAGATAAATGAAAAGCATATCCTTCCTTATTCCTATATGTACATCACAGAGCACGTTTTGTGCACTAACATTTATGTAGGTATACCAATATACAACGAGAATATAGAATTCAGTGTATTCGTCCTGTGAATTTTTAATTCACCTTTCATTGTTTTGTTTCAGTTTCACCCTAGTTTTCGAAAAACCGCAACGAGAAAACCATATCAGCATCACATGGCACACACACAAAAGTCTACTTTTCTCTCAATTGCATCATCCCCTGATGGTGCTCCTAGCCTAGTTGCGAAACGAAACTGTGCCATCATGCCAGAAAAAATAAGGAGTAAATTAATGATGGGTGGGCGATAGAAAAGGCTGACATGCGTCAGTTTGCAACATCATCTCTGTGGGCCCGCTGCATGCTAGCGCTACCGCTTCCACCTCATGATCCACCCCCATCCTCCATGGCCACTACAACCACCACACAACGCCAACGGTGAGATGTGGAGTTGGCATACATTTCATACATGCACTTCCTCATTAAAAATGTCCTCAGTTAAAATATTTAAATGTTTTTAAGACAAAGAATACATTCAAATCGGAAAAGTTGTTGCCTCTAAATAAGGTCCTCTGTGATGTGTTGTGTTGTGTGCTTGTTGGTGATTGTGGGTGATATGGTATCAAGGAGAGCTCCAACTGCAACCATATAGAAATGAATGAACTTTTTTTGTGCAATTGAACCTCTGACATAGAGGACCGAAAGAGAAAAGGCAATCAAGGGCTGAATGGTGATATTCCTTTGAAAGAGATTGTATTTTATGTACCTACTTGTATAGAGGGCACAAAGTTTTTAAGTGGAACAATGTATAGATAGGCACTTAAATAAAACCTAAACAACCCATCAGATAGATGATACCTGACTTATTTTTTCCTACACTAACCCTTTGCAAACCAAATCCTTACTCTATAGTCTTTTCGTTGAAGGGTTAGACAAAAAAAGAAAAGATGTTGCATTTTCCATCTTAGGATAATCTCAAAAGCAAAAGGGGCTATTTAATCGAGAGCTCTCTATTCGACTTTGCAAAAAGCAACAAAAAACAAGAAGAAATTTCATTAAGGACATTTCATCAAGTTTTCGATATTCCTTGTATAAGAAAATTGAAATACGTCGTTCATTGTAATAGACGTGCCGTTTATAGAAAGAAGCCTTCTCTTTATAAACTTTGGAACCTTTAGCTTATTGAAATAGAGGTTCTTTGAGATAATAAGCTGTCAGGGATGTTTAAGTGCTTTGTTGTCGTTTATAGCATAGAACAATCAACAAGAGCCTTTTGAATGTATCAAAGAATAATAGACGATGTTGACAGACGTTAGTAAGTGCAAGGATAAAATGGGGTTGATCGATTGAGGTCGGTGTTGGAAGCCATTTGGAGGTTTTGTTTAATAAGTTTTCAATTTATTATGGAAGCAGTGTAAGTATTTACAATTGCTTTTATTAGAAATATAATATTATAAGTGAGGGGTTCTCTTTTAAAGCTAAGAATTATGTGTCCTTACAATTGGAACAGACTTTTCTTGAGTAAATAAAGGAGGGACTTCGCTTAGTTTAAGTTGTTGTTTCCAGACGGAAAAACTCATAAACCCGAATGTTTAACACGGAACAACTGCAACACCATAATACCCTACCGAAACAACACGTCTATGCTTCAGTTCTCAGTTGGCCCTTAAGGGGCCTCGGATATGTTTCATTGATTGTTCGGGTCCTTCAAGCTTCAACAGGCTACGTGCAGCCGAACAATTAGTGTAACACTTATATGTTATCAGAGCTGACATTACACACAAGTGAGATGGGATGGTGAAGGCACAACGAGTATGAAAAACCTGTGGTATCTATTAAGGCAAGTGCTACAGAACAAGAAGATAGAACAAGGGGTGTTTCTGTTTAGTTTTTGTGATAAGAGCAAGATTAAGGCAAGAAATCTTAAGCTTACGCATTGTCAGTATCCTCTTTCACTGGTCTGCTTTCCCGCCCCCCACTGAGGAAGAAATATGAAACATTCAAAAAAGAGTCTCACGATCTTCTCGAGAAGACGTACAATACAAAAAATCTTCTTAATGACGACTGCACGGCAAAGTTTCATAATACCATCATACACCACATAATCAAGAATCAATATAACGTCAATCTAATTGACCAATGACCATATTGTAATCGATAGCAAATGTGCCACCAATGTCTGCACTTTCGTAGGGGCCTACATAGACTCGGAGCGCACTTCTTTGTAATAGCTAAAATGCGAATGCTGATTTCCACTAGCAGACCGCAACATCGAGCAGCTACTGTAAAAGATTTGATGTAGCGAAGCTGCAATTGCATGAGACTGCAAGAACCTTTCTCAAACCAAAAAAAAAAAAAAAAATGGACGACTGGGTTGTACAAACTTTTAAGCCACCAGATTTCTTTGACTTTTTCGAATTTCAACGTCTAGCGGCTTAAAGTTCTTGTCAGAAAACAAAAATTTTAAAAATTTTGAACAAACCGTTTTTGAAAAAACCAAAAGTTAAAAAAAAAATTAACTTTTTTATTTAAACTCAAAATTTTTTTTTTTTTGAAAAATTTATATTATTTTGTTTATAAAAGAGCTTTTATATTGAAATTTTCATCGAAATCCTTGAAGTGGCTTACGAGAAAATATGATTCCAAGAAACCGGTCCTATGGGATGTACCGTTATAAGACTTTTCCTGAAAAATCTGTTCCAATCAAAACATAAAGTTTACTCAAAAAATACCATTCGGAAAGTTTTATCAAAATCGTAGGAGCCGTTTTTGAGATAAGTAAATGAGTTTTTCATAAAAAAATCATATGGCGGGTACCGTAAGTTTTTGAGCTAGAATGCTAATTCCAAAAACCCCTCTGCAGGACATCATAATAATACTATGTACTAAGTTTGAAGCGAATCGGTCCAGCCGTTTAGGCTGTATGTGCCGATACAGACAGACAGACAGGCAGACAGAATTGTAGAACCCACTTTTTTAGACTTGTAATGCAATCAAGGGATAAACGGTTGTAGTGAAACCCCGGCCCTGGCAATGTAAACCAAGGATAAACGGTTGATCAGCTGGCAGCATCCTCGACCCAAGCTATACTTAGACAGTAGAGCAAGAGATAAACGGGTGGAGAGAAGCTCCGGCCCTGGCAATCCAAGGATAAGCGGGTGATCGGCTAGCAATAACCTCTCGGCCCAAGCTGTACTTCGACAGTAAAGCAAGGGATAAACGGATGGAGAGAGGCTCCGGCCCTGGCAATGCAAACCAGGGATAAGCGGGTGATCGGCTAGCAATAACCTCTCGGCCCAAGGGATAAACGGGGGGAGAGAGGCCTCGGCCCTGCCAATGCAAATCAGGGATAAACTGGAGATCAGACGGCAGTGGCTTCTCGGCCCAAGCTATACGCCGGAAGGGGGTAGAGCAAGGGATAAACGGTTGGAGTGAAGCCGCTTTATCGGTGTTACACCAAAAATTAATTGCTTCTAGAGCAATGGTCACTTCACCTCTTAAGTACACGTGATTGGTACTACCTTTTAATTAACTATATAAATAGTCCACGGTAGGCTGGCAAAAGACAATTATTTACCTTACCCAATCCACCTCCATATGTCATAATATGCTACAAAAACACAATGTGAGTTGTAATAATCAAAGAAAATATTTTCTACAACATACTTTTATCTTCGTAATAATATGTATACGTAATAGGTACTTGGGTGGTATGTAGTCAACTAGACACACTGTGCTTGCATGAAACTGGTAATATGTATACCTACGCTATCTAGTCAACCACACTGTGCTTGCATGAAACTGGTTATTTATGAGGAGATTGGTGGGTGGCAGAAAGTGTATTTGATCGAATGGGAATGAATACTGATGAGAATAGACGGGTATGCACTGGCAGTCGGTGGTCGATCGAAATGATTTGGGGAGGGAGTGAATAAAATTGTGTGACTTAGAATGTTTCGTTACAGACTTTCTCTATCATCGTAATGTTATGTTTGATTGTCCAAAAACAAATTTTTTTTTCTTACGAATGCATAATTTGCCTTATAATACCTCTAATCACAAGTAAAAAGACCAGTGGCAACATTGCAAACTATGCCCATCAAAAATACAGCTACTTTAGTTTTAGGTTTTAATAGGCGACCACCAACGAAACACCTGGTTCGATGATGAGTGCAGGCCGGCACACAGAGAATCAGGAAACAACTTTTTGACAACATAAATAAAAAAGAAATAGAGCACACGTTTTTAGCTCATACAATGGACTTTATTAAAACTTTTAAAGAACAATCCTATTATTTCAATAAATTTATTTATAAAGTTCAACAGCTTAAATTTTAGTTTTCTTCTACCCTCGAGATCATCTCAAGTTTAGAAAACTTTCTCGAAACTTGTCGAAAAATAAGAAAAAAAATGGTTGCGGATTGATCGATGACTTCCGCTTAAAAAAATGGCTTCGTTAAACTTGAGTGCATCAGCCAGTCAAAAGATGACAAGTGGTTGTGTTCAAAACAGCTGGAGAGAACTGGGTAAGGAGCACTCACCAACGTTTTTTTTTTTTCAACTTTCTATCGTCGTAATGTCATGTTCGATTGCTTCTAAATTTCGTTTTAAACACAAATTTGCCTACAATGCGTACAACCACAAGTAAAAGTCTACATACATTAAAATACAAAATCAACCAAATCAATCATTATTTGAAGTGTAAAAAAGGATTTGTGTTCACACTTAATAGAACATTAAATCTAAAAATCACCAAGTCATCAAAATGTATTTCCTTTCCCCCTTTCGTCCTTCTTCATAAGCAAATATCTTAAATAAAGGGTGATTTTTTTAGACGTTTGGTTTTCAATCTGGCAATACTTTTTTCGGAGTTGGTCTTTTTGACAGTAGCTGTCACTTGATTTATGCTCAGTTTGGTTTGCCATTTCATAATTAACAGACTTATACTCCTGAACAACGTTTGCAAATTGTGCAAATTTATTACCAAAATAATTGTTTGCGCTGCGTTCAATATTCATTTGACATAATCGCCCAGGAACTTAGTCGAGCCAGCCGCGGTGATCACTTGCCGAAATCATTTTTAAAACATAATGGTTATCTTTAAAATAAAGCTAAATTCTTGGCCATAACATTAAATTATATGCGTTTTTTTTTCTTCTTAAAAACCACACGTCTAAAAAAAACACCCTTTATATTCAAATTCAAGCTATTGATTTTATTTTCTACTTGATTGGGTTTGGGTTTGGTTAAAAGTTTTTTTTTTATTTTGTATGGCTCTTGTAGTAACTATTCATCATTCATAGTTCGTTGAAGTGAAATGTTAAGTGTGCGGTATCAATAGATCATCAAACTACCCAATTCACTGAGCAATAAATATGTGATCATCATCAGTTCAAATTCATAACATAAATCCTTTACACAAAAGACAACACATTTCAAAACCACTTGTTGAAACATCTCATATTGCGTAGCAGCCTTGAAAATTCAATTTCACACTTAAATTCACAATATTCGAAATTATTATTTTTCATTTTTACTCATAAATTTAATACATAATAAAATATTTCTCGCAACAATCTTCTTCAATCCAATTCATGAAAATAATGGCAGAATGGCTCTTTGAACATAATCTCACACTTGAGCGGGAATAATTTAACAAATGCAAATAAAGCTCTATGAAATCCTTTTCGTTGATTATAAAATAAGCTTCTTGAATAATTGAAAATAAACCTCGGAGCTGTTGGACAATTAGTTGGGCTTCAGTTCTTTTTTTGTATCTCTTGTCTTCTTTGGTCGGTGTATATTTTTGGATTTATGATGATGGTTGTGATGGTGTTCTATTGTGAACTAAGATCATTCAAAACTGCCAGGTTGTAAAGACGGAGTTTTTAATCGTAAAACTAAAAAGTTTATTCTTATAGAATCATCCTTTTCATAATGAACTTCAGGGAATAAAAGTTTGAAGGAGGAATATTTCAATCGAGATGATTAAGCCTTAAGATAAAGTATACATAGTATAGTATCGTTTAGTTGATGTTGTAGGGATATTTCTCTTTTTCGGTGTTTTAATCGAAAACAGAACTTGCCAGCTGCTTGAATTTTGAACTTTTCATGTGTACTTAACATACAACTTTATGCTTTTACGGTAAACCTTTCTTTTCAGACTTTTTTCTCGTTTACAGACTAAAAAATACTTTTTGTTTAAATAACTAAGACGAGGTCAATGTCACTGTACAAAACTATTGAAAATATGCAAAAAATAAGGTGCATTGCATTAAAAATCAAAATGGCAGGAATAAGCGAGTTCTTGCTTTTGAAAAATAAATTAAGCGTCCACCGTGGCGAAAATGAAGGACCATTGTTCGATCTTAACTTAAAAAAAATTCAAAATTCCAATTAAATCCAATAGATATCACATTACTGAAAAAAAAAAATTTATTCAAATTAAATTTTCAGAAAAACCTAGATACTAAAATTTAAATAAAGGGTGTTTATTTTTAGAGGTATAGAACTTTAAGTTGGCAACACTATTTTAACTGGCGGCCATTTTGTCGACTGTCAGTTGATCTATTTCAACATGAATAGACTAACGTCTGAGCAACGCTTCCCAATTGTGCAAATTTATTTTGAAAAAAAAAAAACATAAGCGAGAGCTACAGTACGTTTTCAACTAACTATTGGTTAACCTTTTCCCTATACTTTGTATGTGTATGTGTATGCGTTCGCCTCCCGCAGCCAGCCGCTGTTCCAGTTTCAAAAACTGGAAAAAATTCAATAACACTAATTTTATGTGGCCGATGTTTAATTACTGCTGGCGCAGTAAAAAACGGCGTGTGCCACGCCCAAAGTTGAAACTTTTTATTGCCAGGGCAATTAGAATGAGCTCAATTTTAAGCTTGCAAATCGATTGGAACCAAACAAGACAAAACTTAAATAAAAAAAAAACATTAAAAAATTAATGCATATTTCGACTTTTGACGGAAACGCCTCTTAAAAGTAGGCGTGTTCTAAAAATTTGTTACAATAATTAAAAGCACTTACTGAGCTTTGATCGGTAGTCAATTTTTAGGCATATGTGTAAGACTATACAGCTGAATCGAGTAGCTTTTAAACGATCTTACCTGAATAAAGGTATTTTATAAAAATCTTGCCCTTAAAAGTGGGCGCATTGAAAAAAATTACACAGAAAAAAAATTTATAGACATATGTGTTTTTTAAATTTTTCATATAAAAATGGTTAAAATTGAATATTGGTACCTTACATTTTTAAAACTACGTTTTTCGTTCTTTTATGAAAAGTGGGCGTAAGTCACGCTGAAAATTCAAAAATTTCTTGGAATAAACTATCTCTGAACATCGATGAGTTGTCACAAAGTCCAGAAACCATGGTTCACAAAAAAAGACTGGATGAAGAAAACAAAAATCAGTTTGTAAAGATGAGGAATTGGAAAACCCTAAGAAAGGTACGAGCATGGCAATGGGGCTACAAAGACCTGGGTGTAATGGATGGAACTGGTTTCCTTCCGCCAGTCTTCAATCCTGACCTAACCTATTTAATTTTCAAGGCCATAGTCTAAGTCTTGAACAGAAAGATACTGAAATATACCCGCTCAATCGATTGGAAACATTGTCTACAAATGATGAAGTTTTTGAATATCCCTAAGGATTTGCCAAAGCAAAACTGAAACTGAATATTAGTGCATGGTTGAATACCTTCATTGAGACACCTCACCTAGGAGATCCTTTTCGAAATTTTCAATTTATTCAATTTCAAATCTCAATAATTTTATAATTCAAAAAACCATATTGTCCTTGCAACCGTAAATTTTGTTCCTTCGACACACTGGAATGGCAATGAACATGTAACTTCCCTGAAATAAAATAACGGTAATGGCAAGTGCGTCCAAGTATATGGCTGTCAAAGCTCTCTATTGAAATTATTTCTGTCCAGGCCCAGACCACATCCTTAAAAAAATAAAACCAAGTTAAAAAAAAAAAAGTTCTCAACCAAAAATGGTATTGCTTCATAAAACTTTATGGGCAAGAAGTAAAATTTTATCAAGACACCATTCCACACTTTCTTATTCTTATCCAGTCGAATTCCAGTTGCTGTGTATAAGGAAACACACTTTCATATCTACTTTACCTATAGATATTCTTGTGTGTACGAGAAAATAGGAACTCAGGTGTTGTTAAGTGCCACATTTATTGAAGTAAAAAAGACATCTCTTCAAGCTTCTGCATCGCTTAAAGGGTTGGGTAAGGTAATGGAAACGATAATGATGCAGACGAACGATGGAATTACTACCTGCACTATAAGCTTGCTGCATGAAGACAACCTTATACGAGTTTGAGTCTATGGGTATATATGGTTTTTCAAATTCCATTCGACATCCATGGTGCACACTGTTTCTTTCTGGTATGTATTATGTCGGTTCAGATTATATACCACATCGGATAAAGCCGATTACATTGTGAATTTGGAATAAGTCCCCGTAGGAATTGTTCTGCCATTCTCATATTTGGGCTGCAATACTATGTGCAATATAGTTGCCAGATTTTTTAATTTCAATATTTATATGGGAAAACAATTTGAATGAAAAATTATTTCACTTGTGGCAACAATATTGTAGAAATAGACGTAAAATTTGAACATGCATCCTGAGAAATAAAGGACAATTATCATTACATTATCGTCCAAATCACAAAATGACACAACGCCCAAATAAATGTGTCATGGCACGCAAATAAGTGCGACACAGCGCCCAAAAATATGACATAATTTTTCTTCAGAATTCGTTCAAAAAAGACAATGCCCAAATTTGTATTTACAAAATTTTATTACAGAAATATAATGACAAATAAACTTGCATGGTATCTACAATATTTTGTCTAACATATACATTTCCCCCCTCACCTTTATAAAGTCTCAAACGCAAGATTATTATAAGATACCTTAAACACACGTCTTAAAATTTTTTTTTTTTTATATTCAATGACACAACGTCCAAATATAACAAAACTTTTAAAAAATGACAAATAGCCCAAAAATATGACACAACGCCAAAAAAAAATGACATAACGCCCAAATTTAAAATATATTGCCACCACAACAATTTATTCACAAAGCTTTTGGGCGGTTATGTCATTTTGAGATTTGGGCAATATGGCGTTGTTCGATATGTCGCTAAGCCTTTCAGAGAACTGGTCAAGAATATTGGTCTAGTATGCGAACAGAGCTCGAGTAAATCAGAAATGACCTAAAATTCTCTGCAAACCGAGCTTGTTCTGACTCTCCACTCATTCTGAAAACCAATGGAACAAGAAAAATTGCTTCTACTCAATTCTGACGTAGCAGTGCCTATTCGAATTAAAAATGTACACCAATTTTATCACATTTTAAACTACTGTGTGTAGCCCGATTCGCGAGATAATCAATGATAACTCCATTCTTAGTATTCCAAACCGCGTTCGCAACTTCCTTGCTCGGCTTTTTCATCAGCTTTGGGTTTAAAAACTACGTCACATGTGTCAAAACTGACAAAAGTTTCGGCAATGTTTCGTGCGAATAGACACTCTCCCGCAAATATATTATGGTGGATACTTAGGAGACATTTGCATTTGTGCTTCTTGAGTGTATTCTGACTTCAAGTTAAGAAGCAAATTTCTTTTCTCGGAATCGTCAGAAGTGTTATTTTAGTATCAATGGAACGGTTTTAAAAGACATCCGAACGCTTTTTTTCCTCCAATGGAAAGTGCACAGACAGAGATTCGCAACAAAATAGAATTTGTTATGAACTACTCGCACAATGTTTACTTTAAATTTAATTTATTACAAAATTCTTATCATTAAAAAACCAATATTTCAGAAGTAAAAAAAAAAAAGTTTATTGAAGAGCTACATCTGGCAATACTATTCAGTTATCCCAAGAGCTATGTCGTAATGTCGCAGCTATAGATATCACCTTAATTGCTTGCAACTGTTAAGCGATACACACACACACACAAGCATCAACAGGAATACTCCTTTTTGTACGTGTGTAAGAGCATATCAGTAACTGTAACTAGTACCTACTACCAACCTAGGAGCTAGGATATGCAGCGCGTCTCTACCACCAAGTGTCATGAATTATTTTGCAGTTTCCGGATATATACGTAACTTTCGTTTGTTTCACAAATGCATCGTTCTGCGAGCTTTGCTGTTGGCGCAGCTGAACGAAAATGAAAATCTTCCCAAATCCCCTACGGAGGCTGTTTCAGCGATGCGGATACAATATTTGAGTCTTTTTTTTTCTTCCCATACGAAGACCCATACGACATCCGGGGACTGAGTAGAGTAGGTATAGGTTTAGGTATACGTATGTAGATTGTAGATGTGGCTTGTTTCTGGATAGGTACGGCTTTGGATGAATGGTAGGAGCCATTGAAATTTATTTCCTGCTCTAAGTGGAAAATGTCAATAAAGATATTTGTGGAATTCACGAAACATGTTACGTATTCGCCCGAGTGTATTGCATGACTGGAATCGCATGAAGATTTGATGCTTTATATTTTGAATTGTTTCTCATCTATGAACATAGTTAAGTTGAAGCTTAGCTGTTTTTTTTTTTAAACAATCAAGTTAAATGCTTATGAAGATGTGAAGGTAATAGTTTTCAAGCGTTATAACTTATTTGTGTAGGATTCTGGTAATTCATTAGTACCTTCTTGGAAAATGAAGATTCGCATGAAAAATTACCAGAACATTTTTGGAATTGGAATTTTAGTTATTGTGCCGAAAGCTATTGTGAGTTTGAAGATTCATTGAAAAATATTTGAGAACTAGTGCATGAAACAGAAAGCACTTGTATAATGACAAAAGTTTAATCATCAAGACAACTATACTTTTGAACGCACTAAATAAATTTATAATGAAATAATCGGGAGCTGGTGAAGGTGCTTTAAATGTATCTTATATTAATTTTAAGCGAATTTCCACTCAGTTTTGCAGTCCTTTGGTAGAGCCTTGGAGTAACCTCAAGGCGTTGGAGACGTTTGCAGAAACACACACACATTAGTCTACCTTATTCTACCTACTTCAGTGATATTTTATCTGTATCTGTAACTTATTAGTCATATTTTAACCATTTCTAACCCACAAAACCATCTTATTCATGAAGTTCGTTTTGCTTAGAAGTTTCCTTGAGTGCTGAAGACTTTTTTAATTGTTTTTCCTTTATTTATGTACCTATAGCTGCTAATAACAAATACAAAAATAATAAGCCGTCATGGGACGCCCGTTAGATGTGAAACATTCAAGTTTACAGTAAAATTCATGATTTTTAAAAACCATAAAAAAGGGCGTGAAATAATTTTTAATAATTAAGTGTTTCGTTAATAAAATCAATATATTTATTTTTTTTATTATTTTATTAAAATAACAATTATTACAGATTATATTCATTTATATAAAGGCACACAATATCCCTCAACCCACCCATCAAATCGCCCCAGCACCGCCATACAACCAGCCCACCTACAACTACCAACCAACCATCCACCATTTTTGATAAATTTTTCCTCACCCCACCTGCACAACAAATCCCCACCACCAGTAAACACCCAATCCACCTGCAACCGTGAACCAACCACCTTCCATTTTTGTCGTTTACCCCCTCCCCCCTCCCCAAACCAAGTCCCCCCACCATCTTCAACCACCAACCGAACATCCATTAATTTTGACAATTCCCCCCCTACACAATCCCCAAAAGCAGCAACCACCCACCCCACCTACAACCATTTTTAATTTTTGAAAAATTTTTCGTCACCGCCCCTCCACACCATCTTCGCCACCACCAGTAACCACTAACCACCCAGTCCACCGGCAACCACCAACCAACCACCTTCCATTTTTGTCGATTAACCCCCCAAATCAAGTCCCCCACACCACCACCATACACCCAGCCCATCTACAACCACCAAACAAATATCCACCATTTTCGACAATCCCCCCCCCCCTCCCCCTACCAACCCGCAACCCCAACCACCAACTCCCAACACAACCTTCAACCACCAACCAACCACCCACCATTTTTGACATTTTTGCCCCCTCCCCTCTACACCAAATCCCCCCACCAGTAACCAACCTCCTCACCTACAACTACCTACCATTTTTGTCAACTTCGTGACGATTACGATTGATTTCACTGCCTAGGTGCACTGATGTTTCACACCAAAAGAGTCCCATATCCAATCCCCACATTCTTTTATTTTTTTCCTCCCTCCCCCCAACCGATTCCCCTACCAGTTATCATCCACCCCACCTACAACAAGCCACCCACCATTTCAGTCAAACTATGCCTCCAACCACCTACCCACCATTTTCACAATTGTTCACCCCCCAACATACACCCTCATAACCCCCTATACCCCATCCTCCACTCCCACCCCTCCACCAATACCACCCCACCAACGACCACCCAACGCGCTCCAGTCTCACTTTGAAAAATTTTATCGAGCGTCATGCCATTTTTCGTGACGACTACGATCGATTATACTGCTTAGGTGCGTAAAATTTGAACATGCATCCTGAGAAATAAAGGACAATTATCATTACAAGCCATTATCATTTTAAAGGGCGTAGTGACATATCGCCCAAATCACAAAATGACACAACGCCCAAATAAATGTGTCATGGCACCCAAATAAGTGCGACACAGCGCCCAAAAATATGACATAATTTTTCTTCAGAATTCGTTCAGAAAAGACAACGCCCAAATTTGTATTTACAAAATTTTATTACATTACATTACATTACATTACGGGCGTAGCGACATATCGTCTAAATCACAAAATGACACAACGCCCAAATAAATGTGTCATGGCACGCAAATATGTGCCAAAAATATGACATAATTTTTCTTCAGAACTCGTTCAAAAAAGACAACGCCCAAATTTGTATTTACAAAATTTTATTACAGAAATATAATGACAAATAAACTTGCATGGTATCTACAATATTTTGTCTAACATATACATTTCCCCCCTCACCTTTACAAAGTCTCAAACGCAAAATTATTATTAGATACCTTAAACACACGTCTTAAAATATTTTTTTTTATTCAATGACACAACGTCCAAATATAACAAAACTTTTAAAAAATGACACATAGCCCAAAAATATGACACAACGCCAAAAAAAAAAAATGACATAACCCCCAAATTTAAAATATATTGCCACCACAACAATTTATTCACAAAGCTTTTGGGCGGTTGTCATGTTGAGATTTGGGCGATATGGCGTTGTTCGATATGTCGCTAAGCCTTTCAGAGAACTGGTCAAGAATATTGGTCTAGTATGCGAACAGAGCTCGAGTAAATCAGAAATGACCTAAAATTCTCTGCAAACCGAGCTTGTTCTGACTCTCCACTCATTCTGAAAACCAATGGAACAAGAAAAATTGCTTCTACTCAATTCTGATGCAGCAGTGCCTATTCGAATTAAAAATTTCCACCAATTTTATCACATTTCAAGCTACTGTGTGTAGCCCGATTCGCGAGATAATCAATGATAACTCCATTCTTAGTATTCCAAACCGCGTTCGCAACTTCCTTGCTCGGCTTTTTCATCAGCTTTGGGTTTAAAACTACGTCACATGTGTCAGAACTGACAAAAGTTTCGGCAATGTTTCGTGCGAATAGACGCGCTCCAGTCTCACTTTGAAAAATTTTATCGAGCGTCATGCCATTTTTCGTGACGACTACGATCGATTTTACTGCTTAGGTGCGACAATAGATGTTTCACATCAAAAAAGGGTGTTATGTCGTGGAAATGTTGTGTTTATCATCAGAAATTCAAGGAAACGATTCTTCTTGGAGACTTGGATCTCAATGGATGCGTCAAATTCATGATAAATTTTAAGTGTGTTATGCTTCAAAATTCCCAACCCCTTCAATGAAATTTTGTACTACAGGTCAAAGGCGCGACCATTCGCATTGAAGTACAAAATCTCGCCAGATATCTCGAGGCTCGAGCGCTTACAGCTTTTGCGAAATCTAAATAATTTTATTTTGCAAGTGGTTACAAATATAATGGAAGATATTCAACAACATAGTCATAGGAAAATCAATCGTTGAAACTCGTTCATTTTCGTGGAGGGTTAGGAAGGTGTAAGAAGGTGATATAATGACAGCCGCTGCCAGTTTTGTGGAGAAATATATGACTGAAAAATTACGACTGTAATTATTCATCTTAAAAACAATAAATTTTTCCAAAATGTATAGCTTTGCGCATATTCCAAGCAATCAGCTTAGATGGGAAATTCGACATTAAGGTATCGACCTTCGGAACATCGAGCGGAATTCTAATTCATGCTGAAAAGTCAGGAACAAAAAGTACCAATCTCAATAAACACCGCTGAGAGATCTTTAAGCGTACTTGCAAGGATCAAAAGTTATTACCGTTCCTTTTCGGCCCAAATAATAGAATGAGTATTAGCACTCCTTTAAATTTGCAGAATTTGCACGGAATTTGCACAGAAATAGCAAAGATTTGCATTGATTTAAATAAAATGCAGTCTAGATAACACATTGATGAAACTCTCAAAGAAAGAAAAAACACCCTGTAGAAAGCACTCTTTTTCTTTTTACTTATTTTTTCACTAAGACCCAGTTTTTTAGTGTGAGATCAAAATTAAACCAGAGTTAACTCTCGAAGAAAAATGCTTCCCATTTTTTTTTAGGATATTCCTCATGATCACTCTTTGAAAATCTGCTTCTTGAGTTAACTTAAGATTAATGTATGTCCAGTGTTAGCTAACTCAGGTCCAACATAGAACAGCAAAAAAAAAAAAAAAAAGAATCTCCTAGCAAACAAACATAACATAACATAACGATGATACGGAAGTGGAAAAAAGTTGCGAAATTATGTCTGTCTGTCCGTATGTCTGTCTGTCCGTATGTCTGTCTGTATAGTTACCTACAGCCTAAACGGCTGAACCGATTTGCTTTAAACATGGTACATAGCATTATCATGACGTTCTAAAGTGGTTTTTTTTGGAATTAGCAATCTATTTAGCTCTAAAACTAAGTTGGCATAACTGTATCTCTTCAGAATTCCGCTAGATGGATTTTGTGTCAATATGAACTTTGTCCAATGTCTTTGTTTGCCAATAAAGTACACAGACATAACTCATAAAAATCCAGGTTTTTTTGTGTTGTGTGCAAAATAATTAAGGAAATCTATATAGAATAGTGTATTAAATAAAAGTTGAGCAGTGTTCTTAATAAAGTTAGTACCGTTTTGTAAAATTTTTTTGTTCTAAATCAAAAAAGTTCACTTTTCTTCACAAATTTAAGAAAACGTGTTTTTGGGAATGACACTTTTATGAGTTATGCCATTTTTCTAGAAAAGATTTGTCAAAATTCTATGAATTTTTTATTATTTTTTGTTATTTAACTGTTATTTGTATAGCAAATACATAGTTCAAAATGACGATATCTTTTTTTGTTTCAAAAAACGTACTAACTCCGAAATAAAAGAAAAACTTGTCTGAATATCATAAATTGTTTCTGGAAAAGTGATCTAATTTGGAAGGATATTTTTAGATCCTCATTTTTACAAACTAATCGTATCCTTTTTATTTTTATAAATTGTTTTTCATTTAATAAAATGTGGAACTAACTAAAATTTAAAACATGATTCGCAACTTCGTGCGACCCAGTCATGTACTTTATTAGGATTGATTCTTTATTAAATTTTACAAATGGATAGCAAACACTATACATTGTCATTTTTACAAAAAGTAAATTAAGGAATATTTGTTGTTAATTACTTAAATATAATAGTATATAACAGTTCTATGTTTCGGTTTTTTAATAAGTAATGCTATCTGGTGATTTTGGTCATTTAACTAGTTTTTAACAACGTTCGATCAGTTTTTTCGTAAAACTTATCTAACTAATCGCAAATTAATAAAATTCGTAGAAATTAAAGGTAGGCGTATGAATCTAGGAAAAAACATCTTATACAAAATAATGGTTATACCACCATATTAAAGCAAGTTTTGATAAATAAATACGGATCTTCCTAAATGTATTTAGGATAAAATTTAATTCTACAAAATTGATTCATTATATTGACGACAAGCTCACAGACAAACAAACGGTAAAGGTAAATATTTTGAAATGATAATTATTATTCATTTGCATTAACACAACTTTGTTATACCACCACACGAAATGAAAATGAGCCTACATGTGTGTGTTGTTCGTAAATTATTTAGCTTCACGCTCAATCAAATCTATCAATCATTCCAATTATGCATACAAATTAATATTTACCTTGATTAATACACTTGGAAATTTAATTTTCTCAACTAATTAATTGTTAAACATTGATTCCTTTTTGCATTTTCACTTCATCTTCACCAACTCTCGTCTTTGTGCAAAATTCAATCCTTCAAGTCGAATCTGTGAAGTACCTATACCTAGTACATTGTTCATTGGAGCATGAAGTCATTCCACAAACTTCTACATAATTGATTCCAACACATTTGCAATTACCTCCGGTTCGGTATACGAAAATGTCATAATTTCGATGTTAACTTGATTGAACTAATTTCATAGTCACTCATATAAGGATATCCTGCCACCTAACACACATCCTTTTTAGGGTATACAAACCGTTGCGTCAGTTGCTGCATGGTAACATTTCAAAATATACTGTCAACCCACTCTGAATCCGAACACTCTGATTCAGCACCCAAGCACTGAATGTAATTGGGATTGGGAGGCTTTCAAGTCACATTTCCTTACTCAACTCGCAAATAACCCAAATTGAACTCTCAAAGTTAGAACAAGCCGTTTTTAGAGTATAGGTACCTAGGTACCTACATGATGTGTAGTTAGTTGCAGGTGAATGCGAGTGACTTTTCATTCCTTAGGGTATGTCTGTGACATAAACTTAATGATGTTTCCAGAATTTTTAAAATTTCTGTTTGTCTCAAGTTGACCGCAAATATTTTGCGGCGGCTTCCACTTCACTGAAAAGTATTCAAATATTTGACCGACATTTTGAGGCTAAAAGCTCATAAACAAAGAAAATGTGTCAAGAGACTAATGTTGTTGTAACTCTTACTCTCCGGGGATACTTCCTTTCTGCCATGTTTGACGTTATGACAGATAAAAAGAAACAATATAAAAAGGATGTGCAATAACATTGGAGACACTGGATTGAAACAATGTAGAACCGCTTTGAATAACATTTTGTTTTCAAATTTAATTTAATGTAACTTTAATAAACTTTTAATGAGCTGGGGCCTTAATATGCTTACTACAAAAATGTTGATATACATAAATGTAAGTAATAAATAAAAAGGTTTCAAGGCGTTTACACCCAAAATTTTGTCAAAATCGATTAAATTTTTTTTACTGTTTTATGTGTTTTGGAAATATCCATCTAAAAGTTACTTTGGAAAATAATTCAGCCGTTTTAAAAATGTATAACCGTTATATGAAAGTACCGTTATTTGTTGAGCTTATAAAAAAGATTTCGAAACCCCGTCCCCGCCCCCGCGCAAGTAAAAATGATGGCATATGGAATCATGTGAAGTGATAGTTGATTATCAAAATCATACTTTTTTCTATACATAAGGTGATAATCAACTATCACCTTTCGCGATTCCACCCCAAGTTCCGAACTTGCTCTTCACAAAACCTCAAGTAAAAATCGATTAAACGGTTTAAATAATTTTGTTGTCTGAGTATTAAGATACAAAAAAAAAAAAGTTAAAAAAAATATAATTTGCATCTTTTTTAATCCTTTTTAAACGTAAACATATTGAATAATTCAATCACCATGTTAAGCCTAGAGTAGAGAGAATTTTCGTCGTGCATTTCATTGAAGATTAAAAGCGAATAATTGGATTTTCCAATGAATCCCACTGATGTATTGAGACTGTGTATCATATAAAAATAAATATCCTACCAACATACATATAAATTAAATTCCTGACACATGAACTCTGATATCCACTTAGAACTATCACATCAGCACCAAACAATGGAGAACAGATAAATCCTTGTTGGATTTAATGTCAAAAACATTTATCAAAGAAAAAGAGACTGATATTTATTATGTAGCAAATTTATTTTGTTTTCCTTAACATTCAAGCTGTCTCAGCTTCTTTATGCACAGAAAATATTTTAGGGAACAATAGTTGGTTTTGTAAAAAAAAAAAAAAAACAAGATAATAGAAGACTTATAAATTGCAACGAAATATTCGCGTAGATACTTTTTACAAATGCCTTTATTTACTTGGAAATATTGTTAAAACAAACTGTCTTTTATTTAAAAAGTAATTGTTGGAGAAGTTTCCTTTCAAAATGATGGTCTTTTGTACTTAACAAACAAAAGTAAATTTCAAAGTAATTGAAATAAAACAAACATGTTTTCATCCTTTGGATGGCTGATTGTCTTAATTGTAAAAGGATTGGACCCTGAATTGAACTTTCCCAGCTCGATCATTAAAGGCTTATAAGGGTGTTATTTAATATTGCTTGCATATTGAGAGATTAGGTTTGAAACCATTTGGTGAACTCTATTCTGTATTTATAATTCACAAGAGTATGCTTAGTTTTCCAAACCAAGGAATTTGAGTATTTAAGATATAAAATAGTATGTGGAGGAACTCGTAAGTTTAGGTATTAAGGAACACTGTTTTATGTTATCAACAATAAGCTGCAGAACAAGACTTTCGCTCCAGTTGTGTCAAGAAGTTAATGGTTCTTCTGGTGCGGTGCGGTGGCCAGCATTGAATGCTTCCATGGTACTGATTTTATTTAAGCAGAGTATTAAGCGAAATTCAGAGATTAATTTATCTCATTGTTTATGTTTTGCAATACGCAAGGATTTTTCGAAGTTATATTTTTATGACAGCCGAGTGAAGACTAAAGTAGAATTGTTGTTCTTGTTGTCATCGGTTATATAGCAAATACAGCAATCTTGGTCTATGTGACAGAAATTATTTCTGATTTGATTGCGTTTCTAAACTCGAATTCGTTTTAAATTCCGAAACACTCAAATGAAAGGGAGTATAATTGGTAAATTGTTCCACATTGTTGAAGTTCGGTTAAAGAAAGAGCCTCTGTACTCCACAGCAGTGGCGTGGCGTGAACAGTTTCAAAAGGTAGAAGGTTAGTCGGAAAAAATTAACTACTCGAAAAAAATTACAGAATTTTGCTTACTTTGTTGGGGCAAAAGGTTTCCTTACAATATATTAACAAACTCATAATAATTTCGGTACTTTATTTAAAAAAAAAAAAATTAAATGCATTTATGCATATCACGCCGTTTTAGTAAAGTAGTTCAAGTCGATTTCACACAAATGTATTTAAGTTTGCCACTGCAATATACTTGTAAACTTAATTTTTAAACCTACCTCACTGTGCATTTGTTTCATTTTGCCAGTTGTGCCACTTTACTGCAATTGCAGTAACTTTATGCTAAAAATAAGTCCACTGCGTATTTCTTTTTTGGAGTGGCAACCCTTTATTTATGAAATAAGTCGGCAAAATGAGAGTTGTTTTGCATTTCTTTTACTCTAAGAATGATGTTCCGGCTACTTCTTTTCTGTATGTATCGTAGACTGAAAATTCAAATATTAACCGATCGAAAGGAAACCAGAGTCATTTTTATTTGGGGAAACCTCTTTGAGGAAGAAAAACCCAATTTATTCTTTCACTACGCTGGCTCGCTCTAGACTGATCTGAGAAAATAATAATTTTACAGATTACACCGACACCGCTCGCAGGTTGGCATGAATACATGTATATAAGTTAGTATATTAATTAGAATATATAGTTGATTGATGTGTTGGTATACAAAGACACTCGGTCGTCAGTGCTGTCGTCTTTAGGTTTTGGTAGGGATTTTACTACGTATGGCACCCATACGGAACAAATGAACTGATTTTTTTAACAGAAACCTACCCCGACCTGACATGCGCTGCGCAATGCGTAGATACTCATTTTTCTCAAATGCTCACAATTATTGCTTCCTGCTTCCTCAACCCATCAGTGAATGAATGATACATACAAATTCAGATTCACCTAATAAGTCGATGACAAGTGGGTTATTTCTTTCCTTAAGGAAGCGTTTGTTGAAAAAAAGAGTTTAGGCCGCAGCGAGAAGTAAATGCAAAAGGGGGACAAAAAACAAATGTGTTCTATCCAGCGATGAATTTCGTAAGTCGGGATAATTCGTGTTAAAGTTTTTGTTTCATGAAATGTGTAATGTAGCTAGCGAGAAATGAGAGAACAATGCCGAAAGCATAATGTGCTGTTGTTTGATTTGTTTAGATTCATGTTTCAAGAAGTTTGTTTATGTTGAGAGTGAGAAATATAAGAGGTAAGTCGATGGAAATCGACTTGTATGGAGCTAACGCTACTGCTCCACAGTACGTCCAGAGATGAGCTCATTTGTCAACTTGTGTCCATTTCTTAGGTTTAAAACTTACTACCTATTTCATTAGGATATTATTTCTAAAAGAAGAGATAACTTAAAAGAAATAGAGTTTTGGTTTTGCATTAAAGACCAAAAATAACACTATGTTCGTAGCTTCGTAGCGACAAAACTTACACGGTGTGTATCAATTTCCCATTGGACAATGCTGAATCAGAATCTTAAAGACATTATTATACGGTGCTAAGGTTCAACACCCAAAGTGTCTTCTAAGCAAATTTCGTTTGCAAAATATTTAAATGTATTTCAAGAATATGAGAATGAAAGTTGGACAATGGAGCCCAACATGACTGTAGATTCGATTGTCAGTAGTTAAACATTAATTTATTTTATAATTATTTGTATAAACAATGTTTTGTTGAAAATCCCCCTTCAAAACATTTTAATTTTAATACGCTTCTAGAAATACTCATCAATTTGCCCTTGAGCCCGTTCTTTACCCTCAAAATATTTAATATTCAGATATTTCAAACCAATGTGCATCGGTATCTTCTCTCTCACCCCTCCTTATTATCCTAACACTCGCAGTGTGTTTACTTAACATTAAATGGAAGTGCGCGCGACTTAAACGAGCTTTGAAATTTTCATTTGACCCGATTTTTTCCGGTTTTAGGGGAATTCAAATCATGTTTACGGGTGTTTCAAATCATACTTGAGATTGCCAAGAATGCTGCAAGATGCTTAGGCTTTCTTAACAGATGCAAGAAGTTTTTCACCCCTTCTGATATGGCTATAATGTACAAGGCGTTTATACGCCCTAAACTCGAGTATAACTTCCATCTCTGGCAGGTGCTTCTCAAACTTTTCTCCACCTACTCGACAGAGTTTAGAAAAAAGCATTAAAATTGATAGGAGAGAGAAAAATTATGGAAACATTTTCGTCACTCGAACATGGTCGAAATACATTTCCCCCGTAATACTCGTCTTGTTAGGAACGCTCATCTTGCATTATAAAAAAAAATGTTTACAATGTGCAGTGCCCTCTATTGTCGTGGTTTCAGCCTCGAATTCCTGGTCAAATGTTCTGTTTCAGGAAAATTCATCATGTCCTTCGGATCCGGCGTTTAGTTATAGATCGCTTAAATTCCTGCAGTGTTCAAACGTATAAAGTGTGTAAGACATACTAGAGCTTGATTTCAAACATCTGTTCTTGCTACAATATTTATATATTTGATTATGTTTACATACGTAATAATAACCAAATATGAAAATCGAAGTTTCCTCAAAAGCTTGTGATACAAAAATACGCAGCACCTACGCACTTCTGCACACATAGAAAAATCAAAAAAATATATACCAATTTAATATTATGTTTGCCTAAAATCTCGTTACTTTTATTTACACACAAGCCCAAGTGTATTCGTTATGCGGGAAAATGTAAATTTCAAAAAAATGAAAAAACAAATTTGTATCTGTACGCCCAGCCTTTTGTAGTTAAAAATAGTTTTAAATTATTTCAAAGACAGATTCTTGAAGCTCCTCTTTCCCTACTCAGACACAGATAACTAAAACAGAAAATTGACTTCCTTGAAATTTTCATGATAGAGTGACATTTTCATTTCAATTGAATTTGATATTGATTTTTAAATTACACAGCTATGCATAATACATACAAAAAAGTATTATTTATACAAGATATAAAAAAAGGTCCAGAATAAATGTATACGTACCTACTCAACCAAAGGAAAGTTAAAAAAAGAAGAAAAAAATGTTAAGAAATCAATTTTTCGAGCAGATGACAGAAAATATAAAATAATTCCTTGCGGCATGCACATTTGCGGTAAACCACAATCGCAGATATAAAAACGGGAGTGTGTGGGTGGTAAATTATATTTATATGTGCGATAGTGTCGGGTCATATCCTCATATCTCCAAACCCCAACTATCTACTGGTGTGTATAAAAATAGAATGCTTGAGGAGATTGCCGGAGTCAAACGACTTCCCATTTTTTTTTTTGTTCCCATAGTTTCATAGCGATTGGGTGTGAAAGGTTCACACATTGCCAACATGTTCTTTGAATGCAAACTGCTGTTTTTGACAGTTTATTTTTTTTTATTTTAAGTTTTCCTTGAAAGTTCCCAAATTTCTAGTGGATGACAATTTTTCCTCTATTGCTTTTTAATGTCAGCGCATTGTCGGGATATGAATATTAACCATTTTTGGAAAGTTTTATATTTCACACATGCTGCTGGTAAAAGGAGTGACAGTTTGAAAGATTAAATATAAACCCTTTGTTGCCATTTCTAATTCGATGTAATAAAAGCCATTAGGAGTTTAAAAGAAAGGATCGGTTTCAGCTTTCAGGACAAAATAAGACAGAGATATTGATAAAGAAAGCCATTACACGAGGCTAGTTTTATGAACCTGATATGCAAAAACCTCATACAACATTGCACGTTGCTGTCATTGAAATAAAATCCATTAACTTTGACATCTAGAACCATCTTGTTTTCGATTGAGGGTGGCTTGCAAAAGTATCCACTCAACTGATGTGTCCCAACTGTTGGAATATTATTGATGTAGAAAAATATTCAATATACCATTTTAAAGGACGTGAACACATGTCCTTGGATTGACATCGTTTTGAAAAGTTTTTTCGACATCCTCTTTGAAACCAGTAAATTCTCGCCTCGGTTTCAAAAATATAAACGAAATATTTTATTATTGGTAAAACATATCGACACAAGTCATAAGATTGACGCTTTTATGATTACATTTGACTCCTCGATGGAAAACAATCTGTTCAACAAAAATTGTCAGTACAGAGCTGGACGTTTGCCTCTCAGACTGGTTGCATTGGCCTCCATACATCTGTCTCAGTTTAAAGCTCTCAAAGAGTTTCCGTACTTTTAATTATAAATCGCCACAAATTGGAGAGCATTGTGCTTTATGAATAATTGTCTTAAAGGTACTCACAATGGGCCTTATCCTTTTCCAAAACAAAATTTAACCGAATTCAAAATTCTGATTCAAAAAGCAAAACAAAAACTAAAACCGATAGCGACAACACGTTTGCTCTCAGTTCTTTGAATGTTTTTCTCAAAAGCTCCAAAACCGAAAGTTCTTTGATAAAAAAAAACTACTGAAAAAGCTGAATTGCTTTGATGTTACTTTTTTCAATTCAAACAAAGAAGGCAATAGCGAAAGCGTGTAAACGATCAGAATTCAGAATACCATTGGCATTGAAAAACCAGCGTACGATGTTCCAAAGAATTACAACAACAATTCTTGGATCTTTATCTGATGGTCGCGGTCGGTAAATTTTATCAGTTGCAGATTTTAAAATTCAGAGTCGTAATAGTTTACAAAGGCAACACGGCACTATTGATTTGAAAAAAAAGCTCGCCTTTTAACCACGCACTGACAATTTTTGTTGAATATAGAATGAATATAGCTGCTCATTTCAAAGAGAAAAAAACATTTAATAAAACACGTGTAAAAATCACCGTTCGGTGACTGCTTTAATTGTTGTCCTTTCAGTGGTCAATCGTTTCTGGCTTATCGGCGTAAACTAGCGACTTCCCATATCCTCACAGAAAATAGTCAAGCGGCGTTAAATCGCACGATCTTGGAGGCCAATTCAGATGACCAAAAATGCGAAATTATGTGCTCACCGAACGTTCCTTCAACAAATCAATTGTGGCAAGCTGTGTGGCATCTTTTTGACGTAGCCATTCAAACAAAACTGAGCTTCATCGTTGAACAAAATTTTCTTGTAAAAATCGCGATCAACAGCAATTTCATTTCGAGTCCTATCTGCACAATTTGGAAGCGCGTTGTTCAGCCGTCAGTCTATTCATGTTGAAATGCCAAACCGTACAGTACAGAGAGTACTGAGGGAATCTTTGTATTAAATCAAAATTACGCAGAGTTAATCCTGCAGTCTTTGGTATTCCTTTTTTCCCTCATGTCAACAAAGAGATTTGTGCCCTTATGTTTTTGCTCGATATATTTCATTTTTAATACTTCAGATACATCATTTAAAAAAGGAGTCAAAAAATTGTTAATATCTGTACATAATATATTCACAGGAGCTGGTTGGTTTCATAGGATTTGTTGTTAAAAAAAATACTACGTAGCTTGATTCTTGTTGAAGATTCTTTTTATATTAACTTTTTTTTTCAAAAATGACAGGTTTGCGCGACGAGAAATGATGTTGAAATTCCAGACGGTTGAACTTTTTAAATTAACTACTACATCGGGAAGAGTCCATTTTTTTGTTCCTACAATGACATCACATTCTCACATTGCACGTTCAGTCCATTGCATTATTGTTAATTACTGTATGTCCTTCTCCGGTAATGACTATAAATTGTGGTTTAATTACATTCTCGTAGATACGTTGTCGTTTGTGGTTCGGAAAGATATTATTTCAGGCATGTGAGTTACGTCTACGGTTTTATAATTATGCAAGACATTGAAGCACTCTTAATCGATATTGAAAGTATATATACTTGTATGAGTGTGTGTTTGTGAATGTCTCTTTAAAAAGGATTGATGATCGAAATAAGTTGACCAAGGCAAAAATAACCAATTTAAAATAACTAGGTTTCTTAGAGATTGATTCCAATATTTTCGTTCCAACAAAATGAAATCAGAAGCAGAGTGTTTGCACGCTGCACGTGTGTGTTAATCCGATGCTCTTTCTCTTCAAAGATATCAAATTGATTAAAATCGGTTCGTGTGATATGACAAATGTACTTATATCAACCTTAGGCCTTAGAAGCGAAAAAAGCACCCAGTCAATGTGACAAAAGGAATCAAGGAATATACACATGCCTTGGCTCCAAACTATATTCGCCTGTTTTGACATCGAATATTCGGCAGTGTTTGCACTGCACGCTTAGCCTGAAGTGCACATATCTAGGGTATCTGTCAAAAAAGTAAACAAACAAAAATGGCGGCTCTTTGTAACTAGTCTATTCATATATTGTTCAAAATGTCAAATAGTCAGATTTCAACACCATTTTGTAAAATTTCGACAGATCCGCAGAGCACAAAAAAAATGATGTGAAAAACCGCCGCATGTAAAATACCGCCGAATTAATTACGGTCTTTCAAAGAAGGGATGCGAAAATAGCCGCCTACATAACACTAAGGAACTTGAACGTGGTCCGTATTCAAGAGGGACCCTAACGGGTGCCAAGTGCCTCAAAAGAAGGTCGGCTCTTCATGCAAAAGGTCTTGTAACGGTTATACTTTTCTGGTGATTCGAAGTAGGTATTGATAATCAAGCTTTCCAAAACTGACATGGCGACAAAAGGATGATCTGCTATTGCCAATGATTGTCGTAAACTATTAACCATTCCTGAGTGTGTGTTGATGTTCTGCAGAAATGGAAGGAACCTACAATCGACAGACGAATCAAAACGGCTAGCAGAGAAGCACTTTTCATGACAATATTTACTCTTGGAGGATTTGTCACTTCCTTGCAGGAAGCAGTACCCCGGAAAAAAATTTAGGTGTCTATATAATTTATAATTCTAGCATGGTTGTTCTAACGTGTTGTTTTAGTAGGTATATTGCTCTGAATTGTCTGAAGTGAACCGCAGGGCATCAACCACCAAGTGGTCTGAAGTCAACTCAGTCCTAGTTTCACATACTCCAAGTTAGTCGACTTCCTTTGTAAAAGAGTCAACATTTGTCTATTATCATATTATATTGTAGGTATTATATAATAACTTAATCTAGTCCGAATTCTAATATCTTTCCAATTCACCCGATCAATCAGAATATTTTTGCACCACCTTCATGTCTGTATAAAGCTCCTTACATAAAAAAAGCCAAGAAATGCAACAGTTTTAATAAATTGATGCCCTTCAAGGAATGTGTTTTCACAAGCAAACATCTAATCGATACAAAAAAAAAAGAAGATAAGAGCGTGTGTCAGCATAAGGCAGTCCTCCTTCGAGCCTGTCACAATAGGATTTCAGCTAAGGACACAACATTATTGTATAGAAACGCCTTGGCTATTTGTTAAGTAAAGAACATTATAATAATATTGTATGTTGTTCATATCTGGCTTAGAAAGGAATGTCCTTAAGCTAAAAGGAAATATACAAATGACTGTTGCGCGTTTTTTTTTTTTATTTTCTTTCTTTACTTCCTTGTGTTGTAAATTGACCCTTCTAAGTGCTTAGCGAGTTATACAGTTTACGAGTTGTAGTTCATTTATATTATGACCCACCCACCCATTCCATTTCAAATATGTTTTTTTTTTGTTCCTTATTCAGACAGAATCTTGTTATTCTTTAAGAAAATTGTTGAGACAAGACGAGGGGCTGTAGGAGGGTTGACAACATTAGTTTTTTTGGGTTATAAATATGCGTGTTGCACGCAAAAATTCTTTCATAAATTTTTGAGCTGGCCATTGTGTACTTACTGCTGTGTACATAAGTTGAAACATAAATTTCACAGGATGTAAATGTTCAAAAAACTCTTAGAAACCCACAAGTCACCCGGGTAAAGGGCAACCCTTCATTGCTTGCAATAAAAAACAAGCGTATTTGCTTTAACTTTGAAAAAAAGTATGTTTTCGTGTTTGTTTCTTTTTTCGCGGTTTTCTGTTGAATTAAAGTTTGCAAAAAGTTTGTCAATAAAGTATCCTGGTCTTTTGAGACTGAAATACAAAGTTAAATAAGAAAAAGTTGTTTAATTGATGCTTTCTTTACAAATGGCAACTTACAGCTATCGAAGGTTTTAACTTAAATTGACCCATATTTAAGGTCAAAAAACACAGTCCTTCTAAACCCCACAAGGGTTTTAAAAACTGTGCTATGACCAGACCAGGTATGGAGACTGAAAAACACGCGTAGTTAAGCTTTGTATGTATAAAGTTTTCAAAACTTTTAAATGTCAGTTGACTGCATTCAAAAACGCTTGTTTAAAAACGTTTTGTCAAGGACAACATAATGTGAACGAAGTTTTTGTTTATGTGAGCATTAAAAAAAATGTATTCTTTTAAAATGCCAACTACATGCCAAAAGTTGCTCTTGGGATTGTGTTTTGATATTATACAGCTGATTGCAAGCAATCGGATTCGAATGTATGAACTAACATAAGTATGCACGCAAACATGCTTTTATTTCTTTTAATTTACTGGGTTAAATTTAAAAGTTACATCAAAAGTTATGCTTGTTCGCTTTTTTCATTTAAATTTAAGGAATTGAGTGTCGATCAAGTACTCGTCGTGAGCGGTCGCGTTGCTAGCTCTGTGCGCGTGTGTCCCCCAAATATATATATTATATATATAAAAAAAAAAAAAAAAAAAAAAATAGACCAAACCAAAATCTCACATACAAATATTACAAATTAAAATCAATTATTTTACAATTCCCAAAATTCACAAAAAAGAATAAAAAATCAAATAAGCCAGTGACAAACAAAGAAAAGAAAAAAAAAAAGTTGACGAAAGCAGAAAACCAAAACCTCGCTCGTAGTCGCAGCACAGCATCCGACACCACCCATGACCCATCCTCTCCACCCGAGCCCACCCATAACTGTTGCTTTCTATGCACTGCAAGCCTCTTGTGAGGCTTATCGCAAGAGGTTTGCGGTGGATGGGTAAGTAGCATTTGTCGAATAGTTCTATTGTGTTGTTTATACCTATTTATATTAATTTCGTGTGCAAATTGTCTTATGGGCATAACACCTAGGACAGTTTGTTATCATTGATTTGATATGGGCCTACACTGCACGGTCGAATTTAGGTACGTCAAAGTTGAATTTTTTGTGTTTAGTTTTTCAGAATGGTAAGTGATTTTTGTGTCGTCTATTCAAATGTTCGTGGGCTTAGGAAGAATTTCTTTTCTGTGTACGCCCATACTGTGCAATACATGCCAGCTGTTTTGGCATTAAGTGAAACCCAGGTTGGACAGAATACTGATTTATCAGAATTTTGTTTGTTTGGATATAACTTAGTGCCATTACTTTTTTCCCACCATGGTCTTGTCGTTTATGTTAGGAATGATATTGCTTGCCAGAGCCTTCCCCAATATGGGCATTGTTCTAATACGAACTTTAATTTCCTGTGGCTCAAATTCACTGTCCGCAAGCATATCATTCATTATTGTTTTCTTTACAGGAGTCCGAATCTTGACAGCATGTCTACTTGTGATGAGTTAGATGTTTTGTCATATTCAATTTCCCGAATTGTTTCCCATTGTCCTCACACTGAAGTCGTGATTACGGGCGACTTCAATGTACACAATTCAAGTTGGCTCCGCTATTCTGGCCAGACAACACTCGAAGGAAGGTATACCGAGATCTTTGCTGAGTATAACCATCTTACCCAGCTTGTCGATGAGCCTACTCGTATACCGGATGTTGATGGGCATTCCGCCCATACTCTTGACTTGTTCCTTACTTCCCATCCTGATAAATATACTATTAAAGTAACTTCTCCATTTGGCACCTCGGACCATTGTGTCATTTCAGCTAATTTCTCGATCTCCAACCATCCAGTTAAAGAAAAAATTCCCACTAGGACCGTTTGGCAATACGAGAAAGCCAACTGGGACGGTCTGAATAATTTCTTTCGCAACTTTAACTGGTCATTATGCTTCCTCGATAATGACATTGATGCCAGTGCTGAAATGATTACAGAAGTGATTTTTCTTGGAATGAGAACCTTTGTCCCTCACAGAACAAAATGTATCAAACCAAAAGAAAAGTCTTGGTTTTCCGAAGAGTGTAAAGAAGCTATCAGGTTGAAAGAAGTAAGCTTCCGATCCTATAAAGCCAACCCAACTGAGGAAAATCGGAAGAAACACAAACAAGTTAGGAACTCGTGCAACTCCGTTATACATAAAACGAAATTTTTGCATGACCAGAAGTTACGGCAAAAAATTCTGCAATGTCCCAAAGGCAGTAAAAATTTCTGGTCATTTGTAAAAAACGTCAAGAACTCAACGTCATCATCAGTTCCAACGCTCATCGTCGACGATAAACCCATTGTCAGCTCTTCAGAGAAGGCGAATATGCTCGCAGCTCATTTCGCTGCAAGTTCTACGTTGCCTGCAAGCAACAATGCCCCTCCTGTACTTGAGAACGTTAATTCTTCTATGGGACAGATATTTTTCCGCACTCGTACAGTAGCAAGAGTACTTCAAGATCTTGATATACACAAATCCGCTGGCCCGGATGGTATACCCCCTATTCTTCTGAAGAAGTGTTCTTCATCTCTGGCAAAACCACTGCGTAAGCTTTTTCATCGCTCCTATCGTTCAGGAATCTTTCCTAGTAGATGGAAAACAGCATTTGTCCAGCCCGTCCCAAAAAAAGGTGACTCCTCCTCCCCCTCCTCTTACCGACCAATTGCACTTACGTCCCTTCTTTCCAAGGTCATGGAAACGCTGATAAATCATCAGCTCAAGAAATATCTCGAAGATCGGGAGCTTTTAAATGACCGGCAATACGGCTTTCGCAGCAATCGTTCCACTGGTGATCTGATGGTATATCTCACCGAACAGTGGAACAAATCTGTGCATCGCTTTGGCGAAAGCAAGATTATTTCGCTTGATATTTCAAAGGCATTTGATAGAGTTTGGCATGAAGCTCTTTTATCGAAAATGCGTGCATTTGGTATCGATGATACTCTTATTCGTTGGATTAGAAACTATCTTCTGGACCGTTCAATACAAGTTGTATTAGACGGTTTCAAGTCTGATCTCCACAAAATAAATGCTGGTGTGCCCCAGGGCTCCGTTCTGTCTCCGACTCTCTTTCTCATTTTTATAAATGATCTCTTGTCTGTGACTTCTAATCCATTAAATTGTTTTGCTGACGACTCAACCCTCAGCTTTTCATATACGTTTGATAATTCACGGCCTTCGCCTTCGGAAGTGTTATTACAACGAAATCGTATGAGAAGCTCGTTAAACTCCGATTTAAGCAGCATTGTGAATTGGGGTACTAGAAATCGTGTGGAGTTTAATGCGTCGAAAACTCAATGCTGTCTTTTGTCGTTGAAGCTAAACATACCCCCTATGCCATTATTCATGAATGGTACTTGCATCGAGGAGGCCGAAAAGCTATCAGTACTCGGTATGTGTATCAGTGACAATCTTCGTTGGAATGATCATATACTTGAGATTGCCAAGAATGCTGCAAGATGCTTAGGCTTTCTTAATAGATGCAAGAAGTTTTTCACCCCTTCTGATCTGGCTACAATTTACAAAGCGTTTATACGCCCTAAACTCGAGTATAACTCCCATCTCTGGGCAGGTGCTTCTCAAACTTTTCTTCACCTGCTCGACAGAGTTCAGAAAAAAGCGTTAAAATTGATAGGAGAGAGAAGCATTATGGAAACATTTCCGTCACTTCAACATCGTCGAAATGTCTCATGTCTTTCCTTATTTTACAGATTCTTTTACAAAAAATGCTCACTCGAGGTAGCCAGTTGCGTTCCACCCCTTAAACATTTCCCCCGTAATACTCGTCTTGCTAGGAACGCTCATCAGTTTACACTTGAGCCCAATTTCGGACGTACCGTGAAATATAGAGATTCTTTCTTTAGCCGTACAACACGAATGTGGAATGGATTGCCTGGCACAATTTTTCCTTGCCATTTTGATCTTCAAACATTCAAGATCAATGTTCATCGACACCTTCTTTCCCTCCCTTCCTAACTTCCTATCGCTCGCGCTGTGACTTATCATTAAAAGGGCTATAACAAACCCCTTGAGCGCGTGTGCATTATAAAAAAAAAAAAAAAAAAAAGAAAATGTTTTTATATTAAATTTTAATAAGAAATATCAATGAAATCACGTCATACATCATACATCATACATCATGCATCATACATCATACATCATACATCATACATCATACATCATACATCATACATCATACATCATACATCATACATCATACATCATACATCATACATCATACATCATACATCATACATCATACATCATACATCATACATCATACATCGTCTTTATAAATACGATGTGGAAATTCGATTTGCTTTCAAAAACATTAAAGCTTTTATTTTTTGTATATTTTAACTTGCGATTACTGTAGTGTAAGGCAAGTTATGCATTCGTCGGGAAAAAAAGTTTTGAGATAACAATCAAACATGACAATACGATGATAGCGAAGACGAAAAAAGATTCTAAAAGTTCTGTCTGTATGTATGCCTGTATAGAATTTTTTAGGTATTGTACAGATGGGACATTTTTTTTTATCAAAAAATAACGGTACCTGCTATATAACCGTTACGTTAAAGCTTATTTTTCTCAAAAACGGTTCATACTTTTTTGATTTAAAAAAATTAGTTTTGCTTTTTAGATACGACCAATCATATGACTGAAAAATAAGTTTTAAAAAATTTCTAAAATCGGTACTTTTAACAGGACCTTTTTTTTTGCTTTCGACTATCTCGAAAACGGCTGAACCGATACTTTTGACAGATATATAGGTGTAGGTAGCGCAATTTATACTGCATACCAATATTTTTCAAAAAATATTTTTTTTGTATTTTTAAAAGCAGCTTAAAAAATTTTAATATTTCAAAAATTATTAATAAATGTATTTGCTGAATACCTGTGAATTGGCGTTTTTGAATTTTCATCTAAAAAATGTTTTAAAAAAGTTTTTGAAAAAAAAAATTTCTCAAAAACCACAGATTTTTCTAAATATATTCTTATAAATTCAAATTTATCCAAGAAATTAAATGGCGTACTTTTTTTTCAGCCTAAATTAGTTTAAGTATTTAGTTAAGGATTTCGAAAAATTTCTTTTATCCAAATCTCAAGCCCCAATACCACTGTCACACATTAGAGCAAGGTCGTGCGACCCAGTATTGCATTTTATTTTTATCATAAATGAAAAGGTCCTTAATGCTCCAACATGAAAACGAACGGCATATATACGTACATTATATACACAGCTTAGTAGTTACCACACCACACATCATCGTTAACATTAAAAATTCTTAGGGTAGGTCCGGTTCAATGCAATCCATTGCATTGGCTATAAGTACCCGTATGAACTGAGTGTTGTTCAATCAAGCTGTTTCTGACATGAATTTTTAATAACTAAATAGAGTGGTAAAGCATGGAGGAAATGCTGTTCAATGAGTTTGCACCGGAAACATACATTTGACCACCAGAAGCTGCAAAGCAATAGTGTGGCAGCAGCTATATACATACGTATGTACTGTACTGTACATGTGTGCAAAGTTCGCTGGGTCATATGGTCACGAATTGCAACAGCCATTTGCGTTGACCATGCCGGGATTAGGTGTTGAATAGGATACCTCAATTAGCAATGCGATCCGGATTAAATGCAAAGTTGGGCTCGTGTGGCGGTTTGTTTTTGGGTTGGATTAGATCCTGCGTATAGGTATATTTGTGTTACGGAATTATTTAGTTCAAAGTGTTTGTAATTGAAATGAGTTCATTTGAATTGCTATGAACTCTTTTCAGTTTTAATTTTAATTTTTTTTTCGTATTATTCACTTTTGTGTTTGCATTATAATTTAGCATAAAATGCACTCCATTTTCTAAGAAATTCTTTTATATTTAAAATTATCTTTCCAAGATGTATATATGAGTATTTTGTTTTGTTTTAAAAAAAAACTTATTTCGAACTAGGTTCTATGTTTTCCCTTGGCTGAAATGAAACTTTTGAAATGACATTCTTTGAATTCCAAGTTTCTCCACCTAAAGAAGAACCACCTTTGTGATACTATATTAGCTAGATGAATATACCTACCTCTACATTTGCCCTCATGTTCATAAAACATAATATAGAGGTTGGAAGAGTATACTGCTGCTAGCGATAAAAGCAGCGTATATATGAAGTCAGATGATAAACTGAACGATGACTTTAACGTTTGTTTCCTCTTTGATGTTGGCATCAGAGATGTCTAAATGGCAATGTCCTTTGAATCAAGTCATTATATGTGTACAGTACACTCTGTATACAGTACAGATTCCTTTCGTGTGCGTCGTCTGCCCGAGACAGGCTGCAGGCACACAGGATATGCTATTTGAAATGAAACTTCCGTGCGGAGGCATTTTGTCTTATCCTCAGATAGAGTGTTTCAAAAAGGAAACACCACATTCACAACATAATAACCTCAGTTTGTGAATGTGGAATATGTGTTATACAAAAAAAAATCTCTCTTTTTTTATTTTAGATAAAAATGCTTTGAAATAGGTTAAAAGAAAAACTCATGCCTATGTATGGAGTCTGAATGTTTGACAAAATATTAAAATTATTTTTTTTCTTTTTAATTTCATCATATCAAACGTCAAGTCCTTAGAGCGCAGTTTTGAGAAGCAAGCTTGTTAAATAATTGTGCAAAATAAGTTTCCAAATCAGATTTGAACCTCAGTTGAATATCTGGAATCTGACCTTAAACTTTTTAAGTTTAACCAAAAGTATTTAGATTTTTTAAAAGTTTGTAAGAATTTCAAGTGTAAAATCAGCTTAAAGGAAAAAAAGGATTTTTGAAACATTCTTGTAGGTTGGGACAAAAAAACTTGTGTGGCACATTATAACACATATTTTCAACGCCATTTTATCAAACTTTATGTTATCCAAAACTATGGAATCTTCAAAATAATTCCAATCATTAAGATTCAATTTCGCAACAAAAAGAATATCGACCAATTTTTGTATTAATTTCCATCTCAAAGGCGTTTAAAAGGCTTGAGAGTCGACAGATCACTACATTTTTAGAGACATTCAAACGGATCCAGTTCTTGATCAAAACACAGTCGTACAAACTCGCTTCTCAAAATATAATCGTCGACATACGAATACAAATAGATAACAACATTGCATTTATTGGACCATTTTTTGGCTATTCCAACAGGCGAGCGGTGCCACAGGGATCAGTTTTCAGACCACTTCTTTTTACGTCATTAAACAACGTATGTTTATGTACGCAGTAGATGTCCAAATCTACTTGATCTATCGAATTGGTATGATTGAAAATGAAACTGATGCAAATCACACAGTGGTCACAAGCAAATAACCTGAAACTTAATTCGAAAGGGAAGTTGTCTTCCAGTTTCAACAAAAGTGATTAACGCTAAACGCAAAATTTCAAGCAGCGTTTGTACGAGATTTTCTGTAAAAAAAAATCGGTAAACTTATAGAAAGACCCAAAAACCACATCATATTTTGCCAACCAATCAATTTGAGTATTTCTTTATCGAATTAATGAAATTACAACAACTCATTATGTAATTTCAAAATATTTATTTGCATTGTACCTACGCTCTGTATTTGAATTCCATTTTTATAGATTTTAAGAAAAGTCATAAAATTTAATATATCTACCGTGAAAACTCCTTAATCAACTCTCAGTTAAAACATTCCCGCTTCCCCATCTGAACTTTATGGTTGAACACAGGTTTTCCTCCTTTTTTTTTGGGACACCACAAATTCTTATTCCTTCAGAGTTTCAACACAGAAAATACCACAATGCACAAGCAGTTTGCAAAGTACATAACATTCTTGGATTTCCACGTAAGCATTATTGAGTGTTCTCCTGCCGTGATGCCATATTCATATAAGTAGCATGTTCTCCTTTACAGCCATGCCGCCGCACCACCACCATTAGTAGCACCACAATCATCTACCGTGCTGTGCAGTGAAACCGAGAACGATTAATTAAAAATTATTCAATCCCAAGTTCCCCAAACAATTATTATCCGACAAAGTCTCTGGCAGTCTCTCAGGTGGGGTATCGTTATTCGTATTTAATATGGTGACCAGCTTTAAGAAATAACTTTAAAGTGAACAAAATTTTTAAAAAATATATGTACCTAAACTTTGAACAAAATTTCTGTATTTTAGTTAAAGCTGAGGGTACGTACCACCACTCGGCTTAAATGCTTTACTTTATTGTAGCTTAAATTTTGTATTTGAGCTAAGATTTAGCTCGAGCTGCAAACATGACTTAACGTCGAAATTATTTTTTTTTTCGAAAAAAGCTCCTTTTTAACTTGGCTCAGAATTAAGTTTTTCAACAAAAGAGTCTAGAAGGTCCCTCTCATGGAACAATTGTGGATTTTTATTAAATTATATACCTACTTAAATTCTAATTATCTGCATCTTGGGAATGAATTTTTTGGAGGTTCTAAATAAATGTACGTGTAAATCACACTAGGAAGGGTAAATTATAAATTGCACAAAAAATTAACAGTAACTCAAAAAACAAAATAAAATCATAAGTAGCTATCGCCTAAACTAAACATCAATTATGGGTTGAACTTTCCCAAGTGCATTTGTATCACATTACTAACCAAAGAATGTGTTTCACTAAAATGTTTTCGAAAATACTCAATTTTTAATCCGTATCAAGAACAGATGTGAAAGGCTTATTTTTTCAAAAAAGATGCCTCCTTCCTTCCAAGCTGGCTCTAGATGTCGATGGCACTTTCACTTCATTTTCTGATCCCAATTCAGGAGCGGACAAAATATCTTGTTCTTCTTCCTTGTCTTGAAGCAAATCATTTAAATTATTCTCAAGCTCTCGCTAAAGTCGACATATACGTTTGAGCAGAGCTCGGCCTGTAGTTCCTCTTTACTTAAACGAAGGGACTACGGCACAAAACGGGTGAGTGTAAACTCGGTCTACAGTATTGCTAAAAGAAGCAATAGCTGCGACATAAACAGGTCTGTGGTGTTTACTCTAGCGATCTTCTTCGACAACAGCGAAGCGAAAAGCCGACATAAACGGTGAGCAGGGCTCTTTACGGTATAAATACCAAAAAAAATTAAAAGTATCTGACTGGTATTCCCATATAGCGTGCCTTAGGAAGGATGAGAAACGAATTCCTTGGTGCGTTTTATTAGCACCGAAACCACTGGTGGAGATTTCGAATCTGATTTTGCAGTGCATTTTCCACTCCTGCTTATGCATATTTCTGGAAAGACACAGTGTGAATTGTAAAGATAAAATAAAAATTTACCTAGAAATATTTTATTCTTGTGCTTCTTGTTGCTTGCTATTGCAAGTGGTTGGAGGTCTTTTTCGGTGGCTAAGGGGACCAGGTGTGGCGGGTGTTGTCGGTGGTTGTTTTTGTTGTGTGCGGTGAATTGTAGGATGGCTTCGTCTATGGTGGTTGATGATGTCGCTGTGTGCGGTGGGGTGTGGAATAGCTTCGTCGGTGGCGGTTGGTGGTGTTGTTGTGTGTGATCGGAGAGTGGATAGTGGAAATGTGTTACTTCGTTACAATTTTTTTACGAAAATCTAAATAAACATGTCTTTAAATGTTTTATTAATATGTTTTTTTTTTTTCAACTAAATTTTGAGTTTTGTAGTAAAATAAAGATTCTTACTTGTAACTGTTTTGCGCTCCGTCGATATATCGAACTAAAACCACTCACAAATCAAACACAACTGAATTAATGCCTCTTTTTTAAAAATGTAAACTGATAACTGACGGAGAAATAGACAGGGATGTTATTAAATTCAAGTTCTTATAAATATTTTCGCATTGCTTTCGAAATAGTGAATCTCTGACCTACATAAATGTGTATAGTGATGTGTAATGTTTAGTTTCTTATGTTTCTTATCAATGTTGAAGCCCTTCTGTGAATCCTATCCAGGAGAGGCAAATGTGTAACAGAAGCACCTGTCCAGGTATAAGGAAAATGTACTCCACTAGCTTCGGGCGATTGTATGATGCTAAAATCGGTTGAGGAAACCTATATGGATTTTGCGAACTGCACTTTGGCAACTATTTAATTAAAATAAGTTCTTGCGACCAAGTCTTGCATTTTAGTATACGGCTTCACACCTGCCTCGCTGCTTTTAGTGAAGAAATAAAAGTTTAACAACGCAGTAGTAAAAAGTGTTGTGTGAATAACCTCACTAATCTATAAACCATTGTCCTGGTGACTGAATGCTATATGAAAGGATTTTTCATCAAACATTGTTGGTTTTTGGTAGTGAGTTGGCGGAGAAAATTATTTTTAAGCTAGGCTTTGAATGGTATTTGCCAAACTCTGGTTTGGCTTTGTTTCATGTTTATCAAAACTTTATGTCTCTACTCTATGTCCTTTGACGCATATATGTTTATCTTTCAATCCAAAATAAACGATTTTAGAATTTCCTTATTTCATCGAAATCGTTGCAGTTTAAAATGTCACTCAAAACTGATAAAACAACTCAAAATGAAAATATTGTTTTTTTTTTCTTCTTTAAAGTAACCAAAACGATGCGAGTGTGACACACTGTGTCTGGGCTTTGTGGTTTTTCTACTTTTTTGCAATTTAACGATTTTGGTTTTAAATTTAATAAAGAATACCTAAGTTTATTTTTTACAATTCTGTGCTCTAAAATTTTTATTTTTTTCCTTAAATATAGGTTCATGCTAAAAACTTATATTTTTTCTTTTGTCTGATCAGTTTTGTTTGTAAAAATTTAGTAATTTTTGTTTCACCAATTCAAATGGAGCTGAATGTGTAACATGCATGATGTGTTGAATTCAACAAAGAACAAAAAAAAAAATGAATTTAAAGTAAAAATCTTAATTTTTTTATAATCATCGAGTCAGAAACCTGGTCACCAGGAAACAGTATATGCGTTTCAGGATAATTACTTTCGCATCCCAAGGGCCATTAAATTACATTCCAGTTTCTAGGAAAGATATTAATTTTTACGAAAAAAATATGCTCCTAGTTTATAGAACGTGCAAAAGATATATATAGACTTCTGGCAGAAGTCCTTGCACCAGCATCATTCATCACTTTTCCCGAGAGAAATATGATAATAATTATTATTATTGTTGGAGTCCTTTTTTATGCCAAAACTCTGATACTAAATAAATCTCCACTAGCAATCACACACGATGCGATATCGTGTGCAGTACATTTGCAAGTGGCCATTTCCATTTCACACAAATAAAAACAAAAAAAGTAGAACGGATGTTAAGTTTTTTTTTTTTTTTTTTTGCCAAATAAAGTTTGATATGGGTTGCCGGCTGCATACATATTGCACTAGATTTGCTTTTTTTTTTTTATTAAAGTTGCAATATGAACTTTCTGATTGTGCAGTGTATAGTTGCTTTTATATCCTTTCAGGATGGATTTATTAAACACGCAAGAGCTTATTCATTAATAATTTATGGAGTTTAATTATTTACTGCAGTTGAAAAAGTTTGTGATGGAAATATTTAATTGTTTGTATATTTAATTAAATTTCATTTGTTTTTCTTTTCCTGGTTTTTTATATGGACCTTTCGAAGTAAAATGGCATAGTGCGAAGGATATGAATATGAAAGAATAAGTTTTAGTCTATTGCAAGGAAGAGCTAGCTTTTGTAACTGAATAATGTATAGGATACTTAAATAGATTATTTTCAAAAAGGGTAAGTCTTCAAACTCTTAAAATACGCACAATTTAACAAAAAAAGGATTAAAAGCATTAAGGACTTCGAGGAAATAATTGCTTTAAAACAATTTCAATAAAGTTAGTAGGTAGGTATCAAAAAAAAAGATATATCCTTTATTTTGCACTCCAGCCTCTTTTGTATTCTATTCCTGACTCTTTTTATTAAATTTTTAGAACGACACAATGTATTGCATTTAAAGTAATTTCAAAATATATATGTATCATTATAAAACGAGTCTCTTATTACCCAATCTATTGTCATTGTCAAACCAAAAGCACCCATTTCAAGATCTAATGCCTGTACAATTTCATAAGCATTCCACATCTTATACAACAACAATGAAACTGCATGTGACATGAATTGGGTGATAAATTTTCCAGCTTGACATTCCCGAACGGACATTGTCTTGGGATGTGATTTAAAGGCAACCAATTTCAATTAAAATCTTTTTGTCTGGCTAATATGTATGGGCGGGTAATATAATACAGCGAATTCCGTCTAATTGGAATGTCTAGAATTCGTAACAAAAAACATTTCATTTTAATATTATCCTATGCTTTTATTTTCAGGTGAGTGATATCAATTTAAAAGTTTGGGTAAGTGATGACTAGGGCAACCAAAAATATGCTCTAAAAATCAGTTTTAAGCGCTTATAATATACCCTAAAAAATCAGTTATATGCTCTTAAAAAACGCCCAATAAATGTCAAATGTGCTTATAAAAAGCGTTGTTCGCTTTAAGAAATCAACTAATAAGAACAATTCCAATTTAAAAAAATCGAGACTTTTGTTCACTCCAACCTTTTGAAGATAAATAAAACATCAAACAAATTTGTTTTATGGCGAATAGTTCTACTTCAAATTCATTTATTTAAGAAACAAAAACAAGTGAACAAAGCAAATTAAATTTTAGAATACAAGACATTTTTGAATATCAGCGATCATAAGAACATTTATTACACATTTTGGTTGCAATAAATAACGAATATTTCACTCAAATTTTGAAAAAAGAAGCTTTGTCTGTTTTAACGACAAACATTTGTATACATAGAAAAGGTCCGTTCGACGTCAACAGAAGTAATTGGTGCGTATTTGAATGCTCAAACTTCAGCAACTGAAAAAGCCATTGGGTTGGACATATGGATTTCGGCTTCAGTGAATAGGTATGCAATGTTGAAATGTCGATCGACACTTTCAAATTATGTAATGGCGATAGAAACAAATGGCGCCGCACCGGCCGGGCCTCTCGCGGTTGGTCATTTATTGTATTTTGCCCTTGCGTTCGTGCACGTCGTATTCCTTTTTACAACCCTTTATCTTGATCGAGTTCTCGCGAGATTTTATAAAAAAAAAGAAAACCAATAAACGACACATTGGGTTCCGGCTTCAGCGGATAACTGTGTGCAATTTTATATTTACTACTTCCCCATGTAAGATGGTAGGTATACGTTTAAGTATGTACTCGTATTGTTCAAAAGACGTATAGGAAATCATTGGTAGTACATTCCAAATTATTTATGTTTTGGAGTTTTTGTTTTGTCTCGTTGTATGCACTTAATTTGATTCATTTATGTGCATGTTCCAAAAAAATGCATTTTCAATAAAATATGCAAAAATATGTTCGAACATATTTTCGGTTGCCATAGTGATGATATTATAGGGGAAGTTAAAGCTACACAAAATTTAAAGATACATTGATTTCGAGCTTTAGAGGCTCAATTCCAGTCTGGAATTTAGTGAAAGAGTTTCTTTTTTAAATTTATTAATATCCTTAAACACAAACACTATCTACCTTTTGTTTTAAATGCAAAACTAAAATGTAATTTGTAAACGCAATGCAAATAAAGATGATTACATTACATTACATTGTAATCTGTTCCGTCGATGAATCAACAAAGTAGACACACTTACAAGCACTGACAACTAAGCCCATCGGCTCAAGACAATAACACTACAGAAAGAGACAGACAGAACAGAAGACACAACACATGCCAACAGCACGAAGTTATTATTTTTGACGGTCGTCCATCTAACTACTAACCAAACATAACGGTGCTTGATATCGCTGATCTATTGGGAAGCCAAGGCCCTTGACATAAAGATGATGTTTTTATGCTGAACCTAGTTGAACGATTTCAAAACTGTATTCTTAAATTCTTTTTATTTAAATAATTTGACTCAACATCCATCGTTCACGAATTGTTTATATACAAATTCAAACAATTTTCACTAGGCGTTCCTCAAGGTAGTCTTATCGGACCACTTCTGTTTAATTTGTTATATTCAACGCATAAAATAATCTTACATTTTGTTATCACTAAGCTAAAGTTTATTTTTGGTTTGACAACCCATGTGACCATTTGATTTTGCAGGATTATAGAAAGATGAAGTTTTCGACTGGGTTGCAAAAGGGTTTGAAACTAAAAATAATAATAATCAAAATTGACGCATACTAATAGGCGCTTATAAAAATGCTGATGCTCCAAATGCATTTGATAAACAAATAACACATCTCGACCTATGACGTCAGTGGTCCAAAGCAGTGGAATGCGTAGTGCATACGACTGCAAAAGACTGAGCAAATCTGATATGCGTTGGTTCGAAGCCTATGGTGTGCATAAAAAGTTTTTCAAATAAAATTGGATTAAAGCTCAGCACCACAATAAAAAGGAAACTGATGAGTGCAAAAGTGGCAAAGCACGAAATAGCTATATCTCCAGCCAAAAACAATTGGTGGTAGCACCTTTAAGTTGTTGTTGTTGTTCAAAAATTCAATAAAAATTGATTTGATTAAATACTTTTGTAAATATATCCTGTATTCAGCTTCATGTTGCATTGCATAGAAATCGAATGACTTTTTAATATTAATTTTAACTATACGAGTATGCCTGTCAGAACCAAGATCTTTTGGGGGGATATTGAAAAATTGTTGCAAAAACTTAAGCACTGGAAAAACGTTATCTCAATACATCGACATATCTCATATTAAAAATCCGCGATTTTCGCCATTTCATTGTGGTGCACAGAAAGCTTATTCCTCTATAAAATCATCGTAATTCAGCTGTCCTCAAAATTTAAACCAGAACGCCGGAAGATCCGAAAAAAGCATCCAAAAATCCCTGCCTTACCATCTTACCAGGCCTGTGTGAACGCAACTACAATGTTACATTGCGACACTTATTCCAGTGAGAAGGTTATGATTTGTCGCAAGAGATTTATCATAACAATTTCGAGAAATCACTTACAATTTCGGCTGCCACGATTCCGACGTTTATAATAGTTTGATGTGCGGAAGTGTGTGAACTTGCATTCTTGTGCTGAAGGACGATTTGGCGATTGGCGACTATACCGGAAAAAAGCAGGTGCTTTGTCCGAAAATGACTTTTCTTGCATTTGGATTGTCTTTTTAAGACGCATACAGTCAATTGTTGTTTAGTTTTGGGTTTACAAGTTTACATGCATAAATCCATAATATAATAATTGATAACGTCTTTGAAGAACTTCTTCTTTTGAGCCTTGGCACAAATCCCTGATTCCCAAATGTTCATGCAAACTGATTGCAGTAGAGTGGAACTAAGACCTTTTATTAAATCTTGCAACGTTAGCTCACGCTTCTAGCACAAAAACCAATTTTGGACGACCTTAACGAATTTCGATCTGCAACAATTTGCAACTGCGATTTACTTTGACAAACCCGTGAGGTATGGTCCTTTCAGATGGTGTTTTATTACCAAAAGTCCAAAGAACATGATCGGCACATTGCTATTGGCTTAATACTCGTCGAAGATCATTGGAACTCATTATCCGCAAAACCATTTAACGATTCAAAACCATTTTTCGACCAAGATGAACGTTTCACACAAATGTCACTCGCACCATTAGAAATGTCATGCGATACTAAAAGAATGTCAAATTTGACATATTCCCACTGGTGTTGCAATACCTGAAATCTAACGTAGCAATTTTCTTATTATAAGGAATTCTCAAGAATGTCAACAGATGAAAAACAAACTTACGAAAAATAAAAAAAATTTGACGTTTATTTTTCGTACTATATTCTTGCTCAACAGGGTGGTGTATTTTACCAAAAAATCTACCTTTCTGCATTTCCCTTTAAATTATTAAATGCAAATCAAATTATTTTACAAAAGATACTAAATCATCCCATAGCTCCTGGGCTTCGCCCTATATAGGTAAAGTATGAACAAAGTACCTATATAACTAGTCACATTGACCATCCGAATGTTTGTCCTCCTTTGGTTATTTTCACTGGCAAAATGTATTTCAAATTAAACCTAATGATAAATTACAATAAAATTGATAAAAAAAGAAAATTATTTGCTTCAAACTTTTTTTCCATAACATAACGCCACGAAGGCGTCACTAATTTTTAGCAAAAAAAAAAAAAAGAAATGAAAACAGGATTCGAGTAAATACGAAATTAAAACTTTATTTTTGGCTCATCCAAAGTCCCCCATTAAAAAAAAAAAAAAATAATATTGTAAGAGGAAAAACATATTTTTTTCACAGTAAGTTTTCACATCCTTAAATCTTCAAAGTACCTCTATACTCTTGCGAAGTGTTTACCAGTTTTTACTGAATATTTTCTCTCGGTCTTGTGTCGTCTGCTTTTCTCTAAAAGATGAACAACTTTTTCATCCCGAGAATTCTGATTAAAATATACACTAAGAGAATTCAACAGGAGAAACAAATAAAATGCACGACTGGGTCGCACGTACTTGCTCTGTTGGTGCAATAGTCCGATGAAAACAAACTTTTCGATCAATAAGAACAATTCATTTTTGAAAAATTTGGTAAAAACCAAACAAAATTGGCTAAAACTGGAAAACTCGATATACGGGAGCTAACGTTAAAAAACCTTTAATATTTAAAATAAGACGTTATCTTTTGGGTGTTATAAATGATACAAATGTCCACTTATGGCCAGATTAATAAAACTGTTAAAAGCAATTTCCGCTATTATCATGTATAGCCAAAAACTAAAAATGCAGTTTTGTTTGAAGTATTCTATGTATGTTACATAAAAAGTTTCATAAAAATCGGGGGAGCCTTTTTTGAGTAAATTAGAAAAAATGAAAAAATTGGCCAAAATCTAGTGGCTCTTTGTATTGGAGCCACCATTTAAAAAAGAGAAAACGAAAAAAAATCAATGCCATCTGATAGGAAGCTGTTGGGAACTATACCAAACAAAGTTTGAGTGAATTCGATGCAACCGTTGACAACTTATGGCCATTTGAAAAAAAGCCGTTAAGAGCAGATCTCCGTTATTTGCATTTTTAGCCAAAAACTAAAAACGCAGTTCTCTTAAGAACACTAAAACAATATAACACACAAAGTTTAATCAAAATCGTTAGAGCCATTTTCGTGAAAATTAGAAAAAACCAAAAAAAGTTGGCTAAAACTCAACTGCTCGTTGTAGGGAAGCCACCGTTTAGAAAGGCTTCAGTGAAAAATTTACTAAACCATCCTATAGAACACTATGAAAAACTATGTCAAACAAAATTTGAGTTGATTCAATCAAGCCGTTGTGAACTTATGGCTATTTGAAAAAAAGCCGTTAAAACCTGATTTTCGTTACGACCATTTGAGGCAAAAACAAAAAACGCAGTTTTGTTAGAAATGCTTAAAATTAGCTAAATTTTAAATTTAATCAAAATCGTTAGAGCCGTTTTCGATAAAATCCAAATTGAAAAAAACCGTTACTTGAAAGGTACCAGTTTGAGCCGGGCTAAAACAAAATAAAAAAAACCTCGACAACCGTTTTTCTTCAAACTGCTATATACCAAGTTTGAAGAAAATCCGTCAAGCCGTTTAGGCTGTAGCATGACGTGAAAAAGCGCACATCCGCACATCCGCACATCCGCACAGACGCACAGACAGACCGACGGACGGTATGGCGAAAACCACTTTTTTGGGCTTCTCTATAATCGTAATGTCATGTTTGATTAAAACCTCGATTTTTTTTTTCTGCACGAAACCAATACTTGCCCTATAGAGCAAGTAAAAATATGGACGAAGAAGTTCCGGAGAAAACTTTTTTCCCTCCTATTTAACCCGGTAAAATATTTTCTTTGGGGTAAAATGAAAATGGAACCCAAGTTATTATAGCATTATAGCATCACGACAAACGCACACCCTATAGCCTATACTAAATGGGTATCCTGTTCAGTGTTCAGGTTCACCCAACCCACTTTCCAATTTTAACACTCTGCATAACATCGTGCTTCGCGTATAATATGCCGCCGCGACGACGAGGACGACGCGACGACTCGCCTGCCGCTCCATTTGTAAGCCTACAGCCTTGTAATTTATTAGTTTCTCGAATGGAAGGACTTGCAACAAAAGATTAAGGCAATAAATTTTCGGTGAAAGTTTGCGCAACTGAATGAAGGAAGAAAAGTAGGTATATTGTGGATATAGTGAAAGAAGCAAGAATTGATGATTATGGTTGTGAGTGAACTGATTAAAATTTTCATCCAAAACGGAGGACATACCTATCCTATACTCGTACACAAAGATGATAGCAAGCTGATAGCCCAGAAGGGCTCAACGAAAGTTTATTGCTTTTGATCACTAAATTCCTTAAGTATCTGGGCTGGGCTGGGCTATAAAGCCAGGTGATATGATTTATAATCATGACAGGATGCTTCATTGAGCAGGAAAAGATGTTGTTGAATTTCCTTGTAACAAAATTCTTTTATATTCTCAAAGATACCTAAGCTATAGGGGTAACTATATAAAATCTATGAATGCGGGATACAAAAAGAAAGGCATTTAAAATTCATGAGAGACTATTTTCATCCTGTAACAGGTGTTGATAAGGATAAATCCAGAACGTCGCCAGTTTTTGCCCTTAAGGACTTTCCAAATTGACTTTATCATTTTTCACATAAATTCGGTTTTTGTTTGAAAAGGACTCTCAATCACTTTCTGGCTGCTTCAATTGACTACCATTTTCAATCTGTAAAGGTTTCGTTATTGTTTTTTTTTTTTTTAGAAAGTCATACCCGTCAAACATTTACATGTCATTCAATCGATCCGAAAATCATTTAATTTCCAGGTTTAACTTTTCTTTTCCCTGTCAGCCTTTTTCTTTTTTATCAATTGAAAACCAAGAGTAGTTTTTTTTTCATTTTTCTTCATTTTGTTACTGAAAAATGTAGGTCATTTTCTATTTCAAGCATATATGGGTGATGATTGCACATGTATACACACACATTTATCTCACAAACCATGACCATCCGTCTCCATTTGTGAATGTTCTATTTTCAACCATTGTCAACAAGCAAGGATGTTTTTAGCCTTGCCTGATGATGGGAGAGCATTCTGAAGATAATTGAAATTCTTCTTCCATACAACGAGATTACCAAAAGAATTCATTTCAATTTGAAAACTCGAGAAGTGGAGGGGGATTTTCGTTCGTTCGTTTAAAGAAAACATAAGGAAAAGCTGTGGGCATCAGTTTTTTTTTTTTTTTTTAAATCCTCAGTCTTGTGGTTTTGAATCAAGTTTTGTTGGTTATGTTCAATACTCTTCTTTTGATAATTATTTTTAGAGCAATGAACATTGTACAGTTATGTTAAATTTTTTGAAATAAAGCCCTGAAAAACGCATCGAATTGAATAAAGTTGAGATGTGAAAAGTATATTGGTTGAAAGTTAAAAGTCAGTATTCATATACAGACAATGATGTTCACGGTTTTTAATGACAATCTGCCATTTTTATTCTTGATATAACAGCGATTTTGGCTTAAACCTTAAACCGACCTGTTAGTTTCTTAATGTACAGCTGACATTAAGAAACTAACAGGTCAGTTTTGTGCCTTCAGTAAGGAAGATAGCACCCAACGAAAAATATCAACTCCCCCTGGAACATGAAACGGAAAGAAGATTCTTCCACCTGTTCCGATTTGCTCAACCCCGAGACCGGGCTCCTTTTAAAACAGATAGCCTCTAAGTTGTTTTGGTCTTCCAATGCTTTAATTACCCTGAGGATTCCTTTCAAAGGACTCGGGTTCATCAGTCTATGAACTATTTGACACCATTTTAGTTGCATGATGTCTGCAAACAATTTTTTGGTGTATTTTCAAAGATCGGATTATAGACCAATTGCTAAACTATCTGCTATACCCAAAATGTTTGAATCTATTATTTGTGATATCTTGTCTTTTCACTGTTCCTCCGTTTTATGTGACAACCAACATGACTTTGTTAAAAAGAGATCCACTATAACCAATTTGTTACAGTTTACTACATTTTGTATTGACGCGTTTGAAAAAAAACAACAAGTTGACTGTATTTTTACTGACTTCAGCAAAGCATTTGACAAGCTAAGCCACCATATTCTTTTAAGGAAACTGCAATATTTGGGTTCTAACGATAGATTTGTTTTGTGGATATCTTCATATCTAAAAGATAGGTTATATAGTGTTGTTTTTAAAAGTGAACGTTCTAAATGTTTTACTGTTAACTCCGGTGTACCTCAGGGTAGCCATCTTGGCCCGTTATTATTTGTACTATTTATTAACGATCTTCCGTCCGTTCTAGTAAATTCTATGTCTCTTATATATGCCGATGATGTAAAAATTTTTCGTACAATCAACTCTGTAGAAGACTGTGATCTCTTACAAAAAGACCTTCAAAGTTTCTGGGAATGGTGCAATATTAATGGTTTAGTTTTAAATATTGACAAGTGTAAAACAATGTGTTTTACACGCAAGAAAAATGTGATTGTCTATAATTATGCGATTGATTTGTCACCTCTTAGTAACCTGTCTTGCTTTACTGACCTTGGGGTAGTGTTGGACTCAAAATTAACTTTTATTGACCATTTTGACTACATTATTAAAAAAGATAACATGACACTCGGTTTTATTAAAAGATTTGCTCGAGAATTTCGTGATCCCTATGTTCTAAAAACTCTTTATGTCTCATTCGTAAGATCCATCCTAGAGTATGGTTGTGTTGTATGGGCGCCATATTATGCGGTTCATATAAATAGATTGGAGTCCGTTCAAAGAAGATTTATGAGATTTTGTTTAAGATTTCTACCATGGTCGAATAGAATTATCTTGCCACCTTACGCTCAACGTATTCAACTAATAAATCTTCCATCTCTAACGAGTCACAGAGCGTATCTACAATTTTGTTTTATTGTTGGGATAATCAATGGATCCATTTCAACTCCATTGATACTTTGTAGATTAAATTTCATAGCTAGTCAGTATAATTTGAGAAGGCAGTTGCCAATTTCCAACATTTATAGTAGATCAAACTACGGTGCTAATAGTCCTTTAAATCTCTTAATTAATATTTACAATAAAAATTCAAATTTAATTAATTCCAGCAATGACAATGTAAAATCACTCAACTTAAGAACAATATTTTTTATTCAAAATAATCCATAATGTACATTAGATATAAGTTTTTTTTTTTTTTTTTTTTTTTTTGTTATAATTAAAAAAAATGTATGTACCGTTAGTATTTAACGAAATGAAATAAATAAATAAATCGGTGCTTATTATGATTTGCGGGTATAACGAAGGGCTTGAACCTGTTCGGGATGCAAACAGAATAGTTACATGTTTCAGGAGCATATAACACCACATTTTTTTTAACCATGGAGTCGAAGAGATTCCACTTAATGCATAGCGATATTTTTCAGAATAATTACAAGTTTCAGGAGCATATAACACCACATTTTTTTTAACCATGGAGTCGAAGAGATTCCTCTCAATGCGTAGTGATATTTTTCTATGAAACGCTCAGGAGAAAGTATTGCACTGTGTTTACTCTTTTTGTGAAATTCCACGATCGAGTGCTAGAAAACTGCGCAGATGATTAAACTTCGTGACTTCTTCAATAGTCTTCGTTTTTTCATTCTTTTGGTCTTATTTGCTTTGATTCTTTAGTTAGCCAGTCCTCCATTCTATTGACGCAAATGACTTATGTGATTGAAGCCAGCCGTGTTGTTTGGACACAACGATCAAGATTCGGGCTCTCTCCCAGACTTAAAACATTTTCTGAGAGGTGTCCCAATTTATTGCTTGGATTAAATATAAAATTTTTCAATAAAAATGCAAATAATAATAAAGAACTGTTAAGAACAAAACTTTCAAGTCAGCAGACCCTCAATCCTAGGGACAATAAAGCCGGGAAAATGTTAAGAGATTTTTATCTATTCGCACGTTTAAGGAATTATTTATAAATTCTCTAATGAAAATAAATTGGCAATATAATTTGGTTTTGATAATATGCAACAAGTGCCCTTAAAAACAAATTTCAATAGCAAAAATGATCTGACTTTTCTCGGAAGAAATAATGTCAGTTTGATTGAAAAATACTTGAATTCTTGGTTACTTTGAATCAGTGGCGTAGATAGCTTTTTTGCTATGGGGGGGGGGGGGGGGGAATGGATCTAGTTCGCTAATTTTTACTTGCGATTATAGGTACCTGCTATAAGGCAAGTTATGCATTCGTAAAAAAAAAATTCTAACAATCAAACATGACATTTCGATGATAGAGAATTCGAAAAAAGTGGGTTCGACAATTCTGTCTGTCTGTCCGTGTGTCTGTAGGTCTGTATAGTTACCTACAGCCTAAACGGCTTGACCGATTTGCTTCAAACTTGGTACATACTTAGTATTATTATGACGTTCTACAGAGGGATTTTTGGAATTAGCATTCATGCCATACGATTTTTAGTGAAAAGTTAATTTTTCTCAAAAACGGCTCCTACGATTTTGATAAAACTTTCTGAATAGTGTTTTCTGTGCAAACTTTATGTTTTGGTTGGAATAGATTTTTCAGGAAAAATCTTATAACGGTACCTCCCATAGGACCGGTTTTTCAAAATCAGATTTTCTCATAAGCCACTTGATGGATTTCGATGAAATTTTTAATGTAGAAGCCCTTTTAAAGACGAAATAATATAATTTTTTAAATTTTTGAAAAAAGTTTTTTTGAGTTATTAAAAAAAAAATTTTTTTTGTTTTTTTTTTTTTTTCAAAAACGGCCCAAGTTATTTTTTTAAAATTTTATTTTTCTGATAAAAACTACAAAGTGCTAGAAGTTGGCATACTTTTAAAAAAATTGGAATTTATTTTGGAAAAGTTTAAAAAAAAACCATTTTTTTGAAAAAACGATTTTAAAAAAAAATTTCTTAAAATTCTTCACAATTAACACAATCATATGGCTTACTTCATTTCTTCCAAAAAATGTTTTAACTATTGATTTTTAAGTGATCAATAAAATTTCATATATGTACTGTACATACTTAGCTTTTACCCTGCTTTTTTTCCAAAATCTCAAACCCCAAGACCACTGTCTCACATTAGAGCAAGTTTGTCACCCAGTCGTGCACTTTATTTTTAAAATTTTAAAAAATTGATGGAAAGTTGGATGGGAGCACTTTTTCTTCCACATTTACCTATTATCAATTGGTGAGACGTAAAAAAAATACTTTTTAAAAATCAATTTAAAAAAAAAAATCAAAAGATTAGGTGATTTACCGAAATAACAATTTCTTTCAGATAAAGTAGACTTTGTATCTTCCCCGGAGAATGTAGGTATAGAATGTACTTATAATTGACAATGCCTCTTGGAATCCTGTGAGTACTAATAAGACTTAATTAACGTAGGAAGTAGGTACTAAATTTCAGAGTGCGTTTCTTTAACTTACTTGGCATGACTGGTTATGTTGAACACTTATCGATTCCAATGGGAGAGGGGATATATCCCCCTGATCCCCCCCTATCTACGCCACTGCTTTGAACGAAGTCTGGGTTATTAAAAAAGTATCCAAATAGTGATTTTATAACACAACATTTAGCAACTTTTTTTTTTAACTCAACTCAATGTCCCAGAATAAAACCAATTTACCCTATATTGGCGCCTTATCAAAAAAAAAAAAAAAACAGTAAAGATAAATTTTCCTTTTGTGGCCAGGTGTTGGTTATGCTTTTGAGAACAGCAAACCGTTTCAATCAACATCCTATTCTCGGAGCTGCTCTTCTTTTGTTTCCCTCTACATATCTTATGCCTGAAGGTATATGCCACGTAACATATACAACACATACCTACATGGTGTTTTGCATAATTTGTGACTTAAAGATTGATCGTGTAGAATGGGCCAAAACAAAAGAAAATGGGTCTACTTCCTCCGTTTAACAGTGGACGAGCATAAATAAAAAAATACTAAAATTCGAATTTTCGTTTAAAGAAGCAACGGCAATACCAGCTACATAACTGCTTTCTTTAAAGCCAGAATCATAATATTCTATTTTGTCATCAAATACTAAAATTTTTGAACAAACATTTTTCTTGTCCCATCTTCAGCAGAACAATCTTTTTATGAACATATAATTCATGTTGAAATATATTGCCTGCCTCCAATTCTTTTCGTTCAGTTCTACCTATTTGGTCCAAAAATATTTTAGAAATACTGTATCGTATATAAAATGCGAGCGTACGAGAAAAAATTGTGTGGTTTTTTGAAACAACGCAACGATGCAAGTGAAACTTTTTTTCGGATCATTGGTATTTGGCATTTCGCATTGTTCTTGGTTTTTCGCTTGTTTACCGGTTTATTTTACTCACAACAACTACATCAATACATCTGACATCAAAGCACAAACATTCCACGAGCAAGTGGACAAATGAGTGACAATATATGTATGTTAATGCTACACGGTCAGCTGCTGCAAGCAGGTGATGGAAAAAGGTTTCACTTTAATAAACCTGAAAGCTCTCTTTTCCTAAAAGAGTATATTTTTTCTCTTAAGTAAAAAAAAAAATATAAGACGTATGGTATGACGTATGAGTAGAGTATGAGCAAGCGCAAGCTAATACAATGTATAATTTAATAATTTTTAGTCTTAAGAAAACTCTGTGCAAGGTCGGACGAGCTACCGCAAGCTAAAGTGTCTTTAAATAAATGTTGGGTTTTTTGAGTGGTCTTTTGCTCAACAATAAAAGATGTTCGTGTTTTATTTAGTACGGAATTTTACTTTAGTTTTTTGGAAGAAATTTTAGTTCTAGTTCAAACGTTTATAGGAAAAAATGATAAAAGCCATCTGAATTCTGAAAATCTGATTTCAAAGAAACCAATTCCAAAATCAATTTAAAGGTAGTTTGCTAATACCAAAATCCCTTCTGGAGGACGTCATAATAATACTGTGTTCTGTGTACCAAGTTTGAAGCAAATCGGTCCAGCCGTTAAGCTTGTGTCGTTGAATCACTATTGATAAATATTCATTTCAGAAGTATACCATAGGTGATGATCAATACATTGCGTAAGTAGGTACTACTTTCACTGCTAGAGGGTGGCAATGGTACAGTGGATGTAATGCTTGATTGCTAAACCTTGAGCTGTGAATTCAATCCCAGCCTGGGCAGCAATTTCTATTTATTCCCCCAGTTTCAACTAGATGCCACCCATGGGATTTTTGTAAGATAAATATCACCGTAATCTCAATCCACACTGTACCAACAAAAATTCTGTCCTGTTTTCCTATTCCTTCACCACATACTGATTTCCTCCTCCGATATTGTATCATACTTAGGATGTCCTTTAAAAATCCAAAAGGTCAAATCTTTACCCAAATATTAAAATATGAATTAAGGAATACATTTTTTTACATGATATGTTTTGCCAGGTATACATTTTAAACGAAAAATAATATTGTCTCACGTCATTTATGAATATAAGCTGATTTCCTTTCGGAAAACGACCAAAAAAAGAATGAAGTCTTAACAATATAATTTTGTTTTGCTCAATTTGATAAATACTTCCGTCATCTTCTGCACCCAAGACACAACAAATTTCCTTTGGCTTCGCATGAAAAAAGAAAATGTTTCCTCATCAAATTACACACCCAACTCGGAAGACTTCCCAATTTTACTAACCGAAAAAAGAAAACGACAATAAAAATATTTTGATAGACCGACTTACTTCGCAAATAAGATTAACGTTGTTAAGCTGTTAAGTTTTACTTGACTGTGTAATTCGTTTTGTACCCTTTCTAATGTGTATGCAAACGGAAATGTCATAATAGGCGTGTTAAACTCAATGAGGCTGTCATACAATGGCACTATATAGCTATGACGATGGCATGGCGGCGGTGTATCCTGTTTATGACCATGACTGAGGTTTTAATGACGGTCAGAGATTTCGATGACACACAATACGAGTTTTTCTTTGAATTAAATTTTATATGAAAAGCCAAAATTAAAATTACTTTTTAAAGATTAAAACTTTTGTAATTTCTTTGAGCCATATCTTCAACCCAATGATTGTCGTTATTTTAAATTGTAAAAGAAAAAGGATATAAATCATCGTAAAAATTCCAGTAACTCTTTTGTGTTCCATTGAAATTTATTTCCTCCCAATACAAGATGTGCCAATAAATCTTTTTTTTGTAGATCTTGGAACATTAATACGCCCGGTGGCGGTTGGCGGGCGGCTAGCGGGCGCAGTGCCAGAAGTGTGTTCATATTTTTACAACGAATAATTCATTTTAATAGCTTTAGATACTTTTTTGTTTGTGCAATCCCTTTTGCTTCAAAACAATTTTTAGAATAAAGCTTGGTTCCAAAATATTGTTAAGGTAGGTACCTACTTTTTGAAGTTGCAGTATCAAATTTAGAACATTTAACAATATTATTTATGAGGCAACTCCTACTGCATGCGCTTGGTGATTTGTTTAAACTTTCCACAAAGTTCGGTTGACTTTGTGGTCGTCTGTGTGTGTGTAAAAGTATTCATTGTTGAAGTACATTTATTTTAAATGCACACCCGGATCCCTGACTAACTGGTTCATTATAAATTGATGGCGTATTGATGTTTTTTGAACTTGAAAATAGTTTTGAATCTATTTCAAAGTTTTGTGCTGAGCATAAGCAATAATTGATTTGTTAGAATTTAGTTGATCATTTAGAGTTTTCCACTCATTTAGACTTAACCAGTTGACAATTTAAATATGCAGCAGCAGCTATATGGTAAAAGTTATTTTACAGCACTTTACTTGATTTTAAATAATAACTGACAGTTTCAAAAAGTGTAAAGTTTTTTGCTGATGACTTTACACATGAAAAATTGTAGAGAAAAGATTTCTTACAAAATGTATCTTAATTCGGACGGTATACGAACTTTTGAAAATCAAATCAAAATCACTATTCTTCTTTCGTCTAGTCTTTTTATAAAGGACTGTCAGAAAACCAGGAAAACAATACTCACAGCAGCGACTATAAAGCAAAAATTACTAAATGCAATCATGCACTTGACTGGAGTCATCGAGTCAGCGACACCGGTCCTATATTGCAAGCTAGCACACGCTTAATAACATTTTAAAGTACAGTATCCTTTCAGAGGATCATTTTATGCAGACAAACGATACAATCATCGCACTCCATCCAATTTGTGAACGGTTTTCGGTACACAAAATGATTTCTGTTTTTCCTTATTATATAAGAATGGAGTCTAGAAAATTTTACCAGGCAACGTCGAAAATTGATTCACACCTATTAATCAAGGATACCTATCTCATTTGGTATTCAGCCTAAATTTACTGTAGTGCAGATAGCTTCATGGTGTAACTTATTCTCAAAGCATAATTCAGTTTATTCTTAAAAATAAAATTTAAAAAAAAACACTCAAAACTTTCTGGGCAAAATATTTCATTTAATTGCAAAGTCCAAAGCCAAATGTATTCCTTCCCTTAAACGCAATAATTATGTGCTATCATCTAAATCCGCGTTAATTAAAAAAAATACCAAAATGTTCAAAAAACTTCAATAAACCACAAACCAACCAAACTCTATTTCAAAATCGTTTTTGAGAGATATATTTATAACACTAATCCCAAAATCCCCATTTCAGCCACAAAATAGATTGTTCTGACAGAATATAGCACTTAGAAAGCTTTATCACAGAATCAAATAAATACTAACTATACCAAGTTTGAAGTAAATCGGCCAGGTATTTCAGTCTTTTTGATTTGTATCTTAATTTTTTCTTACATGAATCTATGTATTTATTACTTGTGTTATAGTATCCATATAATCTTCTCTTATATATAAAAATCTATTGCTGTGCGTTTGAAGCGCTAAAACTAGAGAATGGCTGGACCCATTTTGGAAATTTTTATCTTGAAATATTTGTGGAAGTTCAGGGAAGGTGTAAACGGTGAGAAAAATGAATTATAAGTAAAAAAAAATTACGACGACCTACCTTGCGTGTAAAAATAAAAAAAAAAGAAGTGTAAAAGTGTCAATTTATTTGAAATATTTATCATCAGAATTTGATATATTAGTGTATTGTTTTTTGTTTTGAAGTGCAAAATATATTAAATACACAAACAAAATATGTCTTATATTTTTGAACGCTACAAATTTCATTTAAATGATGTACATAAATATACATAATGTATATGTACATAGGTATTCTAAAAAAATTTAACATCAAAAAGCTTTCTAAAGAAAAAATGTTCAAAGAAATAAATGGTAAAAGATGGTAGAGAAGGTAGAAGATGCTAAATGGTAGAAGATGGTAGATGAAAGAAGATGTTAGAAGGGAGAAAATGGTAAATGGGAGAAAATGGAAGATGGTAGATGGTAGCAGATGGTAGAAGAAAGTTGATAGTAGAAGGTGGTAGTTGGTAGATAACAGAAGATGGTAGATTATATAAGAAGGTAGATGGTAGAAGATCGTAAATGGTAGAAAGTGGTAAATTGTAGAAGATGGTATATGTTTGAAGGTGGAAGATGGCAGTAGATGGTAGATGATATAGAAGAATTTTGATAGTAGCAGATGGTAGATAGAACAAGATGGTAGATGATAGAAGATTCTAGATGGTAGAAGGTTGCAGATGATAGATGATAGAAGATGGTTTTTTTTACTGTGCACTCGCACTCAAGGGAATATGTATACCCTTATAATGATGGTAGATGGTAAAAGATGGTAAAAGATTGTGGAAGACGGTAGATTGTAGAAGATGGTTGGTGGTAAGAGATGGTAGATGGTACATCAAACGCGTCAATTTTTGATAATTCAACTGATATTAATTTAGTTTACGAGAAAATCTGATTTTAAAAAACCGGTCCTATGGGAGAGGTATACCGTTATAAGACTTTTCCTGAAAAATCTATTAAAACCAAAACATAAAGTTTGCATAGAAAACACTATTCAGAAAGTTTTATCAAAACCGTAGGAGCCGTTTTTGAGAAAAAATATTTTTTCACTTAAAATTGTATGGCAGGCGGCGCCGAACCTGGGAATTTTGCCGCCCTAGGCAAATTGTTATTTTGCCGCCCCAAAAATAAATTAAAAAAAACAAGGAAAACAATAACATTTACATTTACATAAAGCTTTATTTAGTAATAATTAAAGGCTTTCGACGAAATAAAATTTTTTTTTACAATTTCGAACCTAAAATACTGCTCGGCGCGATTTCATTTTTGCAAATCTCGTAGCAATTTCTCCTTCTTCAAAGCAATTGAGCATTTCTTTTTCAATGCATATAGTTGGAAGATCGGTTAGTCTTTCTTGGGTCATTGTTGAGCGCAGATAGGTTTTTATTAGCTTCAGATTCGAGAAACTAGCTTTACCTGTAGCTTTACCTGTGTTGAGCGCAGAGATCTTTCGCTATAATATCCTTTTGTACTTCGTTGCCAAGTTTTGCAGTTAATATTGTTTTGAGTAGTTCAAAGTCAATCAATTACACCATCTTTGAAATATAGCAAAAAAATCCGAAATTTTGGCTGATAAATTTATATTGTACAAAGTGCTTATCGAGAGAAGATAACGTAACATTGATAACGCAAAAAAGGAATCAGCTTTAAATTTCAATTTTGGATGGATGGCTTTAAGAGATTGTTCAGATTGATAACGACGGCTACGTAGGCTTATAGAATCGGACACAATAAAATCCACAATAATGTTCATTTTTGTAGCAATGTTAAAAGCATTCTTGTATAGTGATTCAAACGAAAATTCCTGGGAACGGTTTATTTGAGAGTACTGCTGGAGTTTATCTAAATGCTCTAACCAGTTTAACAAGTCTATTAATTTTGATTGGAGTAGTGTTGATGCATAAAAACTCGTTCCAGATTACCGTTGATAATACAAACTGGAATTTGTGTATGCGTTAACCCTTCTTTACTTTTGAAAAGGTTTAACTGATTTTTCCGCTAAGTCAAAGTGCCGCCCTCCTAGGAGTGCCGCCCTAGGCAATTGCCTGTTTTGCCTACAGGCAGGTTCGGCACCGATGGCAGGTACCGTTAGTTTTAGAGCTGGAATGCTAATTCCAAAAATTCTCTGTAGGACGTCATATTAATACTATGTACCAAGTTTGAAGCAAATCGGTCCAGCCGTTTAGGCTGTAGGTAACTATGCAGACAGACAGACACACGGACAGATAGACATACAGACAGACAGACATGAATTGTCTAATATGGTGGGTGGTTGGTTGGTGGTTCTAGGTGGGTTGATTCGTTGGCAGTTTTGGTGGTGGGGATGGTTGATTTGATGGGGTGCGATGAAAAAGTTGTCAAAAAAGGTGGGTGAGTGGAAGGTGGTGGCAGGTGGAGCAGGTGGTTGGATTTGGGGATTTCGTATTGGGAGGGGGTGAGGGAAAAATAATTGTCAAAAATGGTTGGTGGTTGGTTGGTGGCTGTAGTTGTGATGGGTGGTTGGCGGTGTTGGGTGAGTGGCAAGTTGTTGTAGGTGTTATGGGTGGTTGGATTTGGGTTGAGGGTGTAGTGAAGGGAATTGTCAAAAATAGTTGTACTTGGGAGGGGGTGGGGGTAAGAAATAAATGTTCACAAATGGTGGGAGAGTAGCAGGTGGTTGTAAGTGGAGTATGTGGTTGAATTTGGTGCATGGGGGAATTGTCAAAAATAGTGGGTGGTGGTTAGGAAGGGCTGGCTTTATTGTGTGGGAGAGGAGGAACAAATTTTCAAAAATGGTGGGCTGTTGGTTGGTGGTTGTATGTGGGGGTGGTAGGTTGGTGTTTGGGTTAAGGAGTGAATAAGAAATGTCACAAATGGTGGGTGGTTGATTGGCTGTTGTAGGTATGGTGGGCTGTTGGTGGTGAAGGGGGGAGGAGGGAGGATGATTAGGTGTAAAGAGAATTGTCAAACATTTTGGGTGGTTGGTTGGTGGCTGTAGGTGGGATGGGTGGTTGGTAATGTTGGGGGTGATTTGGTGTTGGGGGGATTGTAAAAATTTATGGGTGAGTGGCCAGTGGTTTTATTGGAATGGTCAGTTGGGTTTGGGGGGGTAGTGGAAGGAATTAACAAAAATAGTTGTGGTGGGTGGTTGGTGGCGGTGGTGGGGGGGGGGGGAATTTTCAAAAGTGGTGGGTGAGTAGCAGGTGGTTGTAGGTGGAGCGGGTGGTTGAATTTGGTGTAGGGGCAGGGGGGGGGGGTTGGAATTGTCAAAAATAGTGGGTGGATGGTTGTAGGTGGTGTGGGTGATTGGTAGTGGTTAGGAAGGGGGATTTACTTTGTGGGGGAGTAGGAAAAAATGTCCAAAAATGGTGGGCTGTTGGTTTGTAGTTGTATGTGGTGGTGGGAAGTTGGTGTTCAAGGGGTGAACAAAATTAAAAAATTGTGGGTGGTTGTAGGTAGGTGGGTGGTTGTTGGTTGGAGAGATACCTATACACATGAAGTGTTTTGTGAACTGGTTATCACGTAAAATTATCGTCCGTAAACCGACTTTACAGACAACCATGTTTTTGTTTTTTTTAACAATTGCATAACTTGCCTTATAGTACCTATAATCGCAAGTAAAAAAAGAAGCGGTACGGAGTTCGCCGGGTCAGCTAGTACCATATAAAAATGACTACTAAATTGAACCGGTAATGATGTAACACGTTCAAAGATGGCAGCTTAGGATTTTTTTTTTAAATCGATTCTCTCAAATTTGGAATTTCTTATTCGACCAAGCTTGGTGGCTTATTGTTTTAAAGTTCCTAAATGAAAAAAGGACAAGTTTAAAAGTGTTCCCACGAAAAAAATATCTTTTTCTGTTTATCAGACATACTTTATTTAAATTTTATTTTTCTTTATAAAATAACATTTTTTTTTCTAATTTTCCTGTTATTTTAGATTAAAAGACATCACTTGGTCAACATAAGATTTTAAATTTGATTTCATACCCCAGTTTTAAAAAAGATACACTGATATAACCAACTACAAAAACAAAAAATCTTTTTACTCATTTGATTTAACTGTGATTTTACTGTTTTAAGCTTGCAAAATATAAATTGTACCTTAAGACAGTGATATATGAAATCCTCAAAGTTGCCAAATTGGAATTTATTATAAATGCAGTAGCGTACCGTGGGTTGGGGCCGCCCGGGGCAGACGTTATTTTTGCCGCCCCTAAATATTTTTCACATAAAAAAAAAAATACAAAATTTTGAAGTGAAACCGTTGCTCTTACTATTGGCTATTGATTTCGAAAGTAAGTTTGATAGGTTACGTTTACGAAGAAGGAAACAGCCATTTTTCAAAAATGTTAACAACAATTAATAGTGGTCGGTAAATAGCACGTTTCAAACTTAAGTCAAGAGGCTCATAATGTGTTGCGAGCTGTTGATAGTGTTTTGTGAATACCACCTTAATTATCAAAATTAAAATTCTTCAGAAAAACAGATCTCGATTATTTGTGTGATTTAAAATATTTTTAAACTTATTCGCACCGCTAACAGTTACGTACACATACATATACATTATATAACTTCTTACAAGAAAAGAGAAAAGGAGTATTTTCGTATGCAGATGTTGCGTGCTGTGTTATAAAAGCTTGGTTTTTTAACTTAGCCCAGGGTCGGCCCCTGTTTTCTTGACAACTCCAAGAGTTATGTCAAAAAACCTAGGTTTTAGCTTCTAAAAAAATAAAAACATTAAGACTGCTGATTGGTTATTTGTCACAAAGGTTCCTTATTTGTTTGATTTTGTTTTACTTTTATCAAAATAAAAGATTCTTTAAAAAAAAAAAAAATAGATGAAAAATCGAGTACAGAAGAAATGCTTGAAAGCAAACGTCACTTCAACAGCTTATTCTTTACCTCAACTCTCCAAGAACGACTTCTGGGTGACTGGACCCCGAATTCAAAAATCAGAGAATTTTCTCGTTAGGGCGAGTTGGGGTTTTTCAAAAAACGAGTAGTGGCGACCAGGTCGATTTCAAGGCTCAACAGTCCTAATTTGTGTGACAAAGCACAGGGCTGTCACTTCTGACAAAATGTAGTTGCATACTAGGGATCAGCGCTAATGGGATTTTTTTGGTTAAACTATAAGGAATGTCCACGGTCTTTCTGTTAAGCAATGTTTATGCTGGTTCAATTTTTGTATAAATTCGTTGGATTGAATATTTTTGTACACATTAAAAAACAAATATATATCCAATCTTAATTGCCGCGCCCCTAGCAATGTGCCGTTTGGGGCCTGTGCCTGCCTACCGCCCCCGTCGCTACGCCACTGTGTAAATGAATCGATCTGCCAATCAAACAAAAATCTTTTTGCTTTACTGTTAATCAAAAAAATGTCAGTATTACCTGGAAAATTATTGGCAGTGTTGAATTTACACGGTGGGGGTGGAGTTTCTTTGAACACTGCTCAGCCAGTTGTGAAAAAAAAACACTTCCAATAAAAACATCAAGTGTCGAAATACTTTAAAAATTAATAACCCGGACAGTAGTGCATGTGCCTACCAACAAAATTCTGTTCGCACAAAAATACACACATACCTACACACAGCAAAGATGGCCCACTAAAACGTCCTATTTATGGCTTTGACTTTGCAATAACTTCTGAAATTTGTTTTAACATTCCCCCTTCCAACTCTTTTTTGATGTTCCAATAAATGAATGTTTACAAAGTGAGTCTGTAAATCTTCGAGACACACAAATCGAATCAAAGATATTTTCCGATAAGAAAATGACAACCCATAAGAAAAAAAAAAACAAATAATATAAAATTGCAAATTACATTTTTCTTCACAGGACTCTTTCTCTCTTTATAATGAAGGTATTGCTTTTTCCATCATCCATCCTTTTGAACGTGCCACAGCTTGCTTTGAATACTTTTTTCTTTCATTATCTCATAATTTATCGCTAAACTTTATAGGTATAACATCAAGGACAAAGATGGCTACGGCAACGATGATGATGACGACGAAGAGCGACGCAGGCTTAGTCTTTGCTTTTGACATATCTTATGTGTTTTCATCCTTCTGACATAATGAACCGCTACCGATATTGCTAAAAGAATTATGGTAATTACCAGAACTGCATGAAACGTTTTATGCTCACATATATGAAATAACCGCAACGAAGTCTTTGTAATTAGAAGTAAATTACTCGCGATCGTCCTCGTTCCACAAACTCCCTCACACACACCCACAAACACTTCTTTTTGTTGAAGTTCTTTAGAAGAAAAAAAAAAGTGTAACACATTCTAGAATGTGAAATAATCTCAGAAATCCTATCGCATTTTCTAAGAGGATGATTTTCCCATGGTATTTGACGCTTAGTGTGATTAAAGTATACTAATACCAACAACACACTATGCTCTTAAGTGCGTTCCCACCAAGGACCTATTTAAACTGATAACTTTTCCTCGCACGAGCACACGTGAAAGGGAGGTAATAGACACATTACATTGTAAATTGTTTTAGTCGTTAGGCTTCTGAAGAATTCCATTCATCTCTCATAAAAGAAGAAAATTACTTTTAATGGAAGCGAATCAGAAGAACACCAAATCTCTCAAGGTCCTTCACAGCTAAGGGATTGTCTCTTGTGTATGTATGTGTGTGTTTTTTTTGCTATCCATAAATTCTGTGCAGAATTGCTGAGTAGCAATCAATATATTAAAACAAAATAACTGAACTGAAAGAATGTATCTTATCATCCTTTTCACAGAATTTTACCAACGAATTTGTATAGAGTGTATTGTGTACAGTTTTTTTTTTCGAACAATTGCAACTGCTGGCGCTGGGAATAAATTAAGTAATGAACAGGCGTTGAACTTCGTGCAAGGGTTGACACTTTTCTAAATTGTCCAGACTTTTTAGTGTATTTAAACTGTACTTTATTTTTAGCCTACGTGTGTTGAGTTTAAACGAGCTCGACTCAATTCGAACACACATTAGAAACTTAGTTGAGTCGAAATGTTGATGGTAATATCGAGGTGCGAAAATGTATTTGACTGATTATGCATTTATTCAAATCTGTCATCTATCATTTCAACTGATTTCTAACTTTAAATCAATCTTTGAATCCTTGAATAATTAAAATAAAATTTCAACTCAAATCCGACTCGATTTTATTTTTCTTTGCAAGTAGAAATGTAGCCAGTTTGGTTGAAAATGAAAACTCAATTCAACATGCCGACATGTACATATTTCACAGCCTTACCTTTTACAACATTTACTTTTTCTTTCAAACAAAGGAAATATTTTGACAGTTTTCACATTTTCCTCGCTTTTGAAGCTTTTCGTAGGTATGTGTTCGCACTTCGCAAAATTGAAAATAAAACATAAAAACGATTGTCGATTGCATTTCTGTTTTATTTCACTGGTGGTGATGACTAGCCATAGCCTACAATCACATATTTTGAAATTGAAATTGAATTTGTTCACAATGTTTTCGTTTCATATTTAGAATTTCATACAAGCTAGCGTGGCAACGTTTGACATTCGTCAAATAATTTTTGTTTCTATTAAAATATTATCTGTGGAATGTACATAAGTTAAAAATGCAAATCTTAATTTTAATATTCGTTCTCACCTCTAGTACAAAGAAAAATGATATGTCTCACAATATTGTTGACGCCATGTTTTTAGTTTCGCAGAAGTTCGATATTTTCAAATGTTTTTGTCAAAATCGAACAAATTGTTCCCTTCCATTCTGGTTCAGGTTAAATGGACACAAAACTCAATATCTGACGGAATCGCACGGAAGTATCTGTGAAAAACAAAAAATGTTTTGTGATACACAAAAATATCAGGTATGCTGAGTTGCTTATGCTTTGCCAAAAACACCATCATATCAGATGGTTGTGACGTCAAAGTTTGTTTTCGTAATGCGAAAGGAACCGCATTTCACATCGGCAGATAAGGCTCAGACGTGGATTTCACTTCTATACTTTCGACAGCATCGGTACTTTAAGCAAAACAAATTGTTTGACATATGTCAAACTTTAAAAAACATTTCGTGAAAATGATTGTGGAACTTATCTTTTTTTTTGTGTATTCCACACAAAGTAAAGGACGTGAATGAACGATTATTCGCCAATTTTGACGTTTCATTCATATGCAACGTCACCTCCATATATCACAATTGAACAGTAAGCTTTTGAGGTTAGTGGCGCACGAATATAATTTATTAGTTGCGAATTGCGATGTGGTTGGTATGTGGAACGCTAATAGGGTTTGACAATTCGTAACAGTCAGATTGAAATTACCGACGAAGAACTTGTTTTCATTGAAATTTCTTTTTCTTCGATTAAAATGAAAATTTTAGCATCTTAACATTAGATTAAATTTTGAAATAGTTTTGTTGTAAAATATTGTTAAGAAGTTGTGGCGAACAGAATTCCTCTTCAAAATTAACAAGAGTAACGAGCAAGATTTTTGTAACACCCCGAAACGCAGTTCAGCAACATCCCATGTGGAACTGAAATGAATTCCACATTATTAGTGAAGTGGATCGTGGAATCCAAAATCGTTTTCTCTTGTCTGGCTGTCAGGCATTCACATTTGATCTGCGTACTTGAGCAAATCGTTCAAAAGAAATAAATTAGTTTGCTTTCGAAATCATTTTATGTAAAAATTAAAAGTATATTGTTTTTATAAAATAAACGACTCAATAATATAAAAAAAAAAAAAAAAAAAAAAAAAAAAAAAAATTTATGGTTACAGCGCTTGCCTCAGACCGCTCAAGCCATTTTATCGTGCTCACCAGACGAGTTAGACACTCTTGCTAAGTCGGCGGATAAGATCGTCGGTTTGGTATCGAATGAGGTTTTTACGTTGGCCAGCAAAAAGTTTGAAGTGAATCAATCCTCTGAAGGGACGAGTAATGTTTCTTCACCATTAGAGGAATTGCAATCAGAAGTGGCAGCCTTGCGTAGGCAGTTTAGCCAACGACCTAGACGAGATAGGTCAGCGTCTCCACGACAAAGTTTCAATTCCCGTGAGCGATTTAGCCAACAATTGTGCTGGTATCATCGTCGTTTCGGCGATCGCGCTCGTAAATGTGAGCCACCATGTAACTTCAAAAGTCAGAATCGGACACTTTCGGAAAACGGAAGGCCCAGTCGTTAGCGGCTTGCGATTCGGGCACACTTTCCTCAAACTGCCGCCTCTTCATTAAAGACTCAGCCAACAAATTAATTTTCTTAATTGATTCGGGAGCGGACGTTTCAGTTTTGCCCGCGACTGCGGAAATTAAAAAACGACGTCCCAAGCTAAATCAACTTTTTGCCGCCAATGGCTCCTCAGTGGCAACGTTCGGTCGCATACGACTTGTTCTCAACTTAGGTCTTCGCCGAAGTTTTTCTTGGGTTTTTGTCTACGCTAATGTAAATAAACCGATTTTAGGCGCCGATTTTCTTCGAAACTTCGGGCTTCTGGTTGACATTAAAAACAGTCGCCTTGTTGATCCTCAGTCCAACTCACTCTCGTTAGGTAAACTTAGGCAAGATTCGACACAGAAACTTTCGGTTTTAAGTCAAGGTGTAGTCGATGACAATATTCATCAATTAATCAAGCAGCACAACATTGTTTCTAAAGAAAATGTTTTTGTACGCCCTATTCAACATGACGTTAAGCATGTTATTCTCACAGGGTCTACACGACCAATCGTCAGCAAGCCACGTCGTCTTCCTCCAGATAAGCTGAAGGCTGCTAGAAAGGAGTTTGATTTTTTGTTGCAACAAGGCATTTGCCGTCCAAGTAGTAGCCCTTGGGCCACGCCTTTGCATCTAGTTCTCAAGAAGAATGGAGAATGGAGACCCTGTGGTGACTACCGTTTGCTCAATGCGGCTACTCAACCAGACAGCTACCCGATATCGCATATTCAGGATTTTGGTCATCAATTGCATGGCCAGACAATTTTTTCCACAATTGATTTGGTACGTGCATACCATCAGATACCTATTGATGAGGCTGACATTCCCAAAACAGCGATTACCACTCCATTCGGACTTTTTGAGTTCACCAGGATGACATTTGGCTTAAGGAATGCTTCCCAAACGTTTCAACGTTTTATGCACTCGGTTTTTCGGGATCTTCCATTCTGTTTTGTGTACATCGATGACATCCTGGTGGCCTCAAAAGACTTAGCCCAGCATCTGTGCCATCTCAAGATTTTATTTGAGCGTTTAGAGAAGTTTGGGCTGGTAATAAATTCCGAAAAATGTAATTTCGCTAAAAGCAGTGTCGTTTTTCTCGGCCATCTCATTTCAGCAGATGGTATTAAACCACCGCCGTGCAAAGTAAAGGCAATCGTTAATGTCAAGCCACCCAAGAATATTTCTGAGTTGAGACGATTTTTGGGGATGCTCAATTTTTACAGGCGTTTTATACCTAAGGCTGCTGAATTGCAATTTCCCTTGACTGAGCTTCTCAGAGGAAAGATTAAAAAAGGCGATAAGACGGCTATCGAGTTGTCTTCAGATGCGATTGCCGCATTCGAACGATGCAAATCTGAACTGTGTCAAGCTACTCTCCTGACATTTCCAATTCCCGACGCGAAATATTCCCTATGTGTCGACGCATCAGATTTTGCGATTGGAGGCGTTTTGCAGCAGTGGCATCAGGGTGCTTGGCAACCTCTTTCGTTTTATTCAGTAAAGCTTAACCATGCTCAACGCAAATACAGTACTTACGATAGAGAACTGTTAGCAATATACCTCTGCATCAAACATTTTCGCTATTTTCTTGAGGCACATCATTTCACTATTTTCACGGACCATAAACCTCTCACGTTTGCCTTTCGGCAAAAAGCCTCAAAGGCGTCACCTCGGCAGCTCCGACATCTCGACTTAATTGGTCAGTTTTCTACTGATATTCAGTACATACCGGGCAGGGAAAACGTGGTAGCTGATGCACTTTCGAGACTTGACGAAATCTCCCTTCCGTCTCAAATTGATTTCCGTGCTATTGCCGAAGCTCAACATAGCGATCAAGAGTTGCACAATCTGCACTCCTCTGAAACGTCTCTACATTTTGAGAAGTTTAACATTCCGGGTTCAAAAGTTTCAATTGTATGCGATACGTCAACTGAGGTGCCTCGTCCATATATTCCTAAAGATTTTCGGAAGTTGGTTTTTGAATCGGTTCACGGTCTCGCTCATCAGGGTGTGAGGTCGTCGGTAAGAGCGGTAACAAAGAAATACATTTGGCCAGGTATTAACAAAGACTGTCGAAGTTGGGCAAAAGCGTGTATGGCCTGCCAGAAATCGAAAATTTCTAAACATATTCGAAGCCCAATCGGAAATTTTCCTCCGGTTTCCAAACGATTTGATCAAATTCATATCGATCTTGTAGGACCTCTTTTGCCTTCGGAAGGCTTTCGTTACTTGCTCACGGTGATCGACAGGTTCACGCGGTGGCCAGAAGCAATTCCAATTTCTGATATAACGGCTGAAACGGTCGCGAATGCGCTGTTAACAAATTGGTTTTCTCGGTACGGTGTACCAACTTTCATTGTGACCGACCAAGGGTCACAATTTGAATCCGGGTTGTGTAATGAACTTTGCAAGCGTCTTGGAATCGAGCACCATCGTACCACAGCTTATAACCCAAAAGCTAATGGGTTTCTTGAGCGGTGGCATCGTACCCTCAAAGCTGCACTTAAATGCCACAATGATATTCAATGGTCCAGAAAACTACCGTTGGTTTTAATGGGACTTAGAGCAACATATCGTGAAGAATTTGAAGCCAGTGCAGCTGAGTTAGTATTCGGCCAAAATATTCGTTTACCTTCAGATTTCTTGACAGCAAATCACACAGTTATGCCGCAATCAGAGTTTGTCAAAGAACTTTACCGGCATTTTGAAACCGTTCGTCCATCCGTACCTTCGCGTCATTGTAATTATAAGCCTTTCGTGTTTAAGGAAATTAAGAAATGCGCTCGCGTTTTCGTAAGGGTCGATTCAGTTCGCAAGCCTCTTCAGCAACCTTATGACGGACCGTTTACTGTTCTCGATCGCAACGAAAAAACCTTTAAATTACTCATCAATGGCAAAGAATCAATCGTCGGAATTGACCGGTTAAAGCCTTGTTTTACGGAAACAGATACGAGAGACATCGTACAACAGACAAACCCAAAATCTAATGTAATAAAAAAAGTTTCATTTTTTGAAAACCACACTTCCGTATTACCAGCCCAAAAAACGCGAACAGGGCGTTCTATTCTTCGCCCAAGTAGATATCGTTGAATTCAGCTCCCTGCATTCAACTGGCGGGGGAGTGATGTGGCGAACAGAATTCCTCTTCAAAATTAACAAGAGTAACGAGCAAGATTTTTGTAACACCCCGAAACGCAGTTCAGCAACATCCCATGTGGAACTGAAATGAATTCCACATTATTAGTGAAGTGGATCGTGGAATCCAAAATCGTTTTCTCTTGTCTGGCTGTCAGGCATTCACATTTGATCTGCGTACTTGAGCAAATCGTTCAAAAGAAATAAATTAGTTTGCTTTCGAAATCATTTTATGTAAAAATTAAAAGTATATTGTTTTTATAAAATAAACGACTCAATAATATAAAATATCGTTTAATATTATTTGTGGTTACATACATTGGAGTTCTTTTCCCAAAAAGTATGAAAAATCTCATTTATTCGTTCATTCGTTGGTCGCTCTCATGTGAACACTCCTTAATTAGGTACTTTTGAAAAGAATCATTTTTAATACTTTTTGACGTTTCTAAATAAATGGCATCATTCATTCAAACAAGAACAAAAGATACTGCCAGGCCATTGTCAAGACTCTGACTGTTAACTTTATTGTCAGAAGTATCTTATTCGACACATGATTCTTTTAATCAAAGAAATTCCACACACATACATATATGTACCTATTCTATTGGAACACGAATACAAATACAAAAAAAAAAAAAAAAAAAAATCGTATAGAACTTATTTTTGTTTAGTTTTCGCTTCTTTCTCTCAAGCTTTTGTTTGAATCTATCGAACTGAAAATATTGAAACTCAAAACCCAGTGAATTGCGAGAGTTTCATTTGAGCAAAATGTTCAAATGAAATCGAAGTCGAAGAGGCAGGCGAACGTGAAAACAAAAAACTCGTTAAGTGTGAGCTTAACTGGGGCAATACTTTTGCTTTTCATTCAGAAAAATTTATAAGGGTTTTGGTTTTCAATGCACTCTTCAATGCAAATGTATATATGTATGTAAAGAAAACACACACACATACATACATATATGCAAGTAGCACATAATCATAGGGGAGCATGTGGTTGGTATTCAATTGAAAATGGCCCGGGATAGAAAGTATCTGAAAGTCCAGCGCGGTTTGTGTGTTTTTTTTTGCCAATAATTCTGAAGTGATGGTAAAGTTTTTTTTGCTGACTGTGCTTCATAACATAAAGGCTTTGAGTTAGAAATTGTGCAATGCATTAGAAAATGAGGCCACATATTGAAATGGTAAAACGAGAGACGAAAATTGCAAATGAGCATTCGAATGATATTTTTTTTTTAATTTTGAGTGGTTTTGAAGCAATAATAAGAAAAAAAAAAAACATCTACAAAATATCGAAATATCCTGTTGTTTCATTTTTGATTTAAAAGGGTTTTTTAATGTGACTTGAAAATTTTGCTTAAGCTTATAAAAGGTATACTTTTTAGAGGCATTGAATATTAATTTGGCAGCACTGTTTTAATTCACAGCCATTTTGTCATTTGCCATGTGATTTGTCTTAAGTTTAGTTAACCATTTCATCACGAATCGACTGATGCCTGAACAATGCATGTAAATTGTTCTTGCTATTTTGATCACACCAAAAACATAAATGTAAAAAAAATGTTGTTTTACTTGGCAAGTTTTTGAAACGCAAATAAATTTGAATATCTTAAGAAAACCTGCTAAGTAAAACAACAAAAATTTAATTGACTGGTTACGCACAGTTTTTTTGTACATAGGAGAACTTGGCTTTTTTAAATTTATGTTTTTGGTGTAATTTCATTACTTTTTGCAATTTTTTTTTTTATTATTCAATTTACGGGTATTGAATTGAATATGGAAGTGGCAGCCAAGCCTTCGTGTTGGAAAATCTTATATTTTTAGTTTTTCGTTGTATTCTAAAATTATCTAAAAGTTATTTTTTTCAAATCTAAAGATTCTACAAATGTATGAAGTGCTTTATCAATTTGATAACATTTCCGACTCAATGGGCGAATACCACAGCTCCTGAATGAAAAATATAACATTTTCAATTTTTGTACTTGTATAGGCAATACAAACTCTACCGCCCTCTCAAATTTAAAATGTTTACAAAAGTTAGAAGTGCTCCATACTTTTGAGAATTTCTTTTTAGTGGGTGGCTGCCACGCCCTATGAATGGAAAATCCTAAACTTTATAATTCTTTCTTTGTATGCACCACAAGGCTTACCATTGTACCAAATTTCAAGATTCTTAGATGAGAAGAAGTGCTCAGTATATTTGATACCATTTTCGACTAAATGGGTGGTTACCACACCCCCTAAGCTGAAAACATCAAAATTTAGATTATTTCATTGGTATGCAACACAAGTTCTACCATTCTGCCGAATTTCAAGTTTCTACTATAATCAGAAATTTTTTTGAAAATGGGCAGATACCACGCCTCCTGAATGGAAAATCCAATTTTTTTAAATTTTCCCTTTGCATGTATCAAAGGCCTACCACTCTGCCAAGTTTCAAGATTCTACTACAATTAGAAGTGCTCCACGCCCCCTGAATTGAAAATCTCAAATTGTCGATTTTATCCTTTGTATGTACGCAACGTCAACCGCTGTGCTAAAATTCAAAATTCTGCTGTGCTCCATAATTTTGATGATCTGTCAGTCAGTGAGTCAGTTACTATTTTTGCGATTTTTGAAGCCTTGTATCTCAGAAAATAATCATGCTAATCATCTGAAATGTTCAGGGTTGCTTTTTTTGCCATGATAAATAAGTGTAGCAAATTTGGAGTTTCTGGGTTTCAGAAGTTAGAGGGGGGTCGAAAATGGCCTGAGTTGGTTCCTGTAAATAAGGGTGTAGTGCCAAAGTTGCTAGAACTTGGTTGGGCACTACCGTGCCCCTTGATATTAAAACTGAAAATTTGGTGTACTTTATTGGCTAGTAGAATTATATTGGTCCTTAATTCTTAAAAAAAAAAACGATGCGGCTGGAGAGTATCAGTGAATGAAGATCATTATTGAGCATTGATCAATGCCTTTTTCGTTCCCGAATAGAATCGGGTTGATGTGCGGGAGCTGTGCTTTCAACAAAACTCATCATGCCTTACGAAGTGTGCCACAAATGATTTTTTCGAGGAAACGTTTGGTGAGCGCATTATTTCGCGTTTTGGACTTGTGAGTTGGCATTCAAGATCGTGGAATTTTCTATTTTTAGAGGTATGGGAAAACTCTATAGTTTACACTGATAAGCCGATATATACGACCTTTATCTATATACTGTACCTCTTAAAAAACACCCTTTATCATCGAATTTAATATGATGAGTACAATAAAACAACTTTGGTTGAAATTATAAACTCCAACTTCAGTTGATTGGTCTTAAAATCTGTGCAATCCAACCCGTCCAGTGCCTTTTGTAGGTTAACCTTTTCATCAATCGATTTTTCACATATCGCCGAGAGCATTTTGGGTCAATTTGTTTAATGGATGAGCTTTTCAAACCGCATATCGGACCACCAAGCAATCAACATCCTCATTTTTCATTTTTAATTTTTTTTAGGAAAATATTAATGTTTCATTTAAATTATGGTTAAAGTTCAAGTAATTATCGAACTCAAAATGCAATCATGATGGGTTCCAATGAAACTCATTTAAAGTGCGAAAGATAATTTTAATTAAAAAATTATTTGAAAATTCCACAAAATTAATTGATTTTCCAATGTTTTTTAAAATATTATTTATAATTAAAATGGTTTGTGGTTGTTAAAATGATTTTTAGACGCAATTCAAATATCTTTCTCATTATTTTGACCACCTACTGCGTTTATTTAATCTGTCAAAAAAAAAGCTCAAAATAATTTTAATGATGTTTTAATTTTGTTAACTTATTTTAAATTGGTCCATTGATTTTTGTTTGATTATATATATGTAGTTTGATTTGACAGGAAAAAATTACGCAGAATCATTTGCATTCAATTTTCAAATTAAAATAAATCAATTGTTTTAGACAGAAAGGATATTAATGTTGATAACATCCCTTTTATTGCGTCACTTTGACAAATAATAAATTAGCTTTAAATACACCCATGTTTTCAGGGGATCTATGGAAACCATAATATGCCAAATCTGCTGACCATGACTTTTGATATATCAATTAATTTAATCAAAACGAAGTTCGAAAACTTTCTTTCATTCGACCATATTTAGGTTAGGTTAGGTTAGGTTAAGGTGGCTGTCAGTCAACGACTGACACACTTAGACCAGATACTAGGTCCATTGTGATACCACATATGAAAGTGAGGCACTACCTCACTAATTTTAAAACCAATTGGAACTTTTAACAAAGCGATGGAGACAGTGGATGTCTGTCTGAGTTAGGTCATTGATATCGCTGAGGAAGAAATCTCCCAAATGTAATTTTCGTCTTTGTGAGAGAGCAGGGCATGAACAAAGAAGATGAGTTATAGTCTCTTCCTCTTCCTCGTCCATGCAACTTCTGCAGAAGTCGTTCGAGAAGACACCGAGTCTAATAGCATGTCTGCCTATAAGACAGTGTCCAGTTATGACACCGATTAAGGAGCTAAGGTGTGATCTACCAAGAGATAACAAACATTTGGAACGTTTTGGATCTAGTTTTGGCCAGATCTCTTTTGTCGCCTGACAGGTAGTCAAGTTTGACCACCTAAGATTTGTTTCGTTCATGGCATCGTGTTTTAGCATGAGTTTACATGTAGCGATAGGTATACCAATATTCCTCCTGTCGGGTGAAAGTGGTTCAGTAGTTCCATTTCTGGCGAGTTCATCGGCCTTGCAGTTTCCTGGAATATCTCTATGTCCCGGCACCGAAAAAAGGTGAATGTTAAACTGTTCTGCCATCTCCGCAAGAGATGTGCGACAGTTGCGGGCTGTTGCTGAGTTCGTGGAAACCGCCTCGAATGATTTAAGGGCTGCTTGGCTGTCTGAAAAGATACGGATATTCGACGTGGATATCACGTTTTCCTTGAGCCAGGATAGAACCTCTTTTATCGCCAGAAGTTCCGCTTGGAACACGCTACAATAGTTAGGGAGTCGGAAAGAGAGACTAAGATTTAGTCCTTCTGAGTACACTCCCCCCCTACCCCATCTTCGGTTTTTGAACCATCAGTGTAGAAATGAATCGAATCATCTCTCGAGAAATGTCCTTCGTCCTTCGTCCCAGTCAGACCGTGATGAAATGGAGACTCGGAAGTTGTTTTCAAAAACCAGTTGGGGTATGGTGTAGTCAGAGTGACTTGGAATCGTTCTGAATGAATTCAGAATAATAGTGTGGCCAATTGAGTTATTGGTCCATTGAGAGGTGGCTCTGAGATGTATTGCTGTACTCGCCGCCATTTGTTTACTAAAAATGTCGAGGGGTGTAAGATTAAGAAGAATGTCTAAGGCAGCTGAAGGTGTCGTACGCAGTGCTCCAGTGATACATAGACACGCTGATCTTTGGACTTTGCTTAGGTGGTCCCGGTAGGACACTTTATCCAAAGCAGTCCACCATACTGTGATCCCATAAGTAAGTATCGGTCTTATGACCGCTGTATATAGCCAGTGGGTAATTTGTGGGGATAAACCCCATTTGTTCCCTATTGCTTTTTTGCAAGAAAAGAGAGCCACCGTGGCCTTTTTTACTCTTTCCTGAATGTTGGGTTTCCATGTGAGCTTCTTATCTAGAACGAGGCCTAGATATTTAGCTTCATTTGAGAAAGTTAGTGGAGTTCCATTGATAGACGGAGCATTTAGGTGTGGAATTTTATATTTCCTTGTGAAGAGGACCAGTTCAGTTTTTTGGGGGTTTACTCCTAGCCCACATTTACCAGTCCACTTAAGAAGCTTGTTAAGAGCTGTTTGCATTAGCTCAATAAGAATTTGAGCATGTTTTCCTGATATCGCAATGGCGACGTCATCAGCGTATGCAATCACTTTGAATCCCTCTGCTTCCAGGTCAACTAGAAGTTCATTGACAACTAAGTTCCATAGAAGAGGGGATAGGACTCCACCTTGTGGAGTACCTCTGCTGACTGATCTTCTTAGGGAGACGTCTCCTAGGGTTGAGTTGATTAGCCTACTTTTTAGCATAAGATTTATAAGCTCACTCAGGGATCTGTCTACTTTAAGATTGTCTAGTGCCGTTGTGATTGCTTGGTTGCTGACGTTGTTAAAAGCACCCTCGATATCAAGGAATGCTACCAGAGTATACTCTTTGTGATGTAGGGAATATTCGATAGCGCTTACTAAGGTATGCAAGGCAGTGTCTACCGATTTTCCTTTGCAGTAAGCGTGTTGTGCTGTAGACACTAGAGTTGTGTCTATGGCATTTCGCAAATGGATATCAATCAGACGTTCTAAAGTTTTAAGAAGGAATGATGATAGACTTATAGGTCTGAGGTCTTTTGGATACACTTGGGAACATTTTCCCGCTTTGGGAATGAACACAACTTTTACTTCCCTCCATAACGCTGGAATGTATTTCAACTCTAAACATCCGTTTAGTACTATTTCCAGGATAGGGATAATAATATCCATAGACTGTTGAAGTTCTGCTGGTATTATACCGTCAGGTCCAGCAGATTTATATGGATTGAAGCTGTTGATGGCCCATTTTAGTTTTTCCCTAGTGATCAGACCAAGTTTACTAGTTTTATTATTGGTTGGTCCAATTGGACTACAATCAATGTTTGCTATGTTAAGGGAGCTACCTGGGAAATGGGTGTCAAGTAGCAAGTTAAGCGATTCTTCGCAGGTATTGGTCCATGAGCCGTCTGCTTTTTTAAAGAAACTAGGCATTGTAGGATTGGTAGAGAGGATTTTCCTTAATCTAGAGGCCTCTGAAGTATCTTCTATTTTACCACAGAAGTTCCTCCAGGAGGCTCTTTTACTTTTCCTCAGCTCTTTTTTATATAATTTCAAGGATTCTTTGTAGGAATCCCAGTCTGCGATTTCTTTGGAGTATTTAGCTCGGTTGAAGGACTTTCTACAAGTTTTCCTGAGCGGTTCAAGCCCCGAGTTCCACCAAGGTGGCTTCCGTTTTCCTCTTATACGAGTAAGAGGGCAGGAGGCTGACAATGATTTGTTAAGGGCTGCTGTTAGATCGTTGACTTTTTTTGTCAAGTTCGTTTATATTAGAAGGGATTTTCAAAAGATCAGGTTTAATTAAACTTTTTAGAGTATCCCTGTATTTTTGCCAATCAGTCTTTCGATAATTACGGAAGGCTGGTTGTTTATTAGTGTCATCAATAAGTTCGAATTGGATGTATCTGTGATCAGAGAATGAGTGCTCTGCAGACACCTTCCAATTCGTGATCCTATGATGAATCGAATCGGAGACAAGTGTTATGTCTAAGACTTCTTGTCTGTTTCTGGTTATGAATGTTGGTTCATTCCCAGTGTTAGTTACAATTAGGTTAGTACTGAGAATATAATCAAAAAGAGACTCACCTCTATCATTTATATTTGTACTCCCCCAGACTGTATGGTGTGCGTTGGCGTCACAACCAATTAGGAGGCACGTATTTAGCCGCTCTGATTCCTCTATACCATATTTACAAATTACACATTTTTTGACCTATTAAAAACCTGATGTTGGTTGGTCAATTGAATTTCTTTGCCTTCATCGATGTTAAGAGCTGCCATCTCTGTCCAACAGCCAGTTGAAGAAGATTTTCCAGACATTAAACATTGGCTGGTGGCCACTTCCAGGTGTCAGATTATATGGTGATTTAATATTGGTAACGAACAATGATTTTGTTCTGTAGCTTAGGCTATGCAAAGTTTATTTCTAGGTTTAAGAATGTTCGTTCTTGGCCTCAATCTTCATGGTCCTCTTCTCAAGGGCGCTGCTATATACAGCTAGGCCTGATAAAAATTTGTCATCGCGATCTAAAACCAAGACAGACTCAAAGCAAAGTGGTAGACCTAATTCATCGCACAGTAGAGTCATAATATATCGAAATAAGACTCGTTTCATTTTTCAGACCATATATTTTTTCAAGGAAGACCCTTCAACATTAGCAATTTGATTCAAGTCCTTAAAAAATAATTATTCGAGCGGCTCGAAAGTTGAAGGGTTATGTTGCAAATCCAGACGAACTCTTTGACATTTGAGAGTCTACCACCACTTAATGAGAAAATTCTTTGAAAAGTTCTAGCTAAGGGACGACGCTATAACCTATCGTCTCCATCAGGAATTTTTGTTTGTTTCAACTAAAACACTTATTTCACGGCGATGACTTGGCTCCTCACCGAGAAAAGTTGCCACCATACCAAAAGTAATAAGTGTTGAGGTCGGTTCTTGTTCAACACCGGGATGAAGTGTGGCAGAAAAGCTGACGTAATTCTCTAACATAACCGAGTGGTGATGGGTTTTTGCATCAAAAACCCTCTATACAAGGACCCTTTCACTCGCTGTGGAAAAGAAGTGGGCAAACATCTTCAGGGTAGCGGCAAGACGAAGAAAATTTATTGTTCTCTTCACTGCTTCACAAGCCCCAGGAGTTCAGCGGAGCAGTGGGAAAACTAAGAGCATTTTAGGTCTTTCTACTTCTTCTAGCAAGAAGGAGAAAATACCCCAATCGGAAGGCCAGCAAAACTATACGCAACCTCTAAGATCTTGAGCGTAGAAATAGAATCACTTCGTGGCCAAAGCCGAATAGCTTGTTAAAGACTTCACGACAAAAAGTGATAGGTCGATGGACGAGATTTTGCCGGATATTAAACGACCTTAAAACTCTACTATAGGACCCTCAGCAACGCTTTTTCTCAAATGACTTCTGCAGAAGCTGCATGGACAAAGAGGAGGAAAACACAATCTTACAACTTTTCTGTTCATGCACTGCACTTTCAACAAGACGAAAGTTACGTCTCAGATAAATCTTCTTCGACGATTCCAGAGATCTATCTCACACAGACATTCATCGTCTCTTTCGCTTTATAGAAAGTTCCAAGTGGTTTTGATAGTGAGGTAAGTGCCTCGAATTTTTTATGTGGTATCACAATGGACATAGAAATCCCTAGATTTCACCGCCACTTACTCCAAAACAGCTCTCGACTGTCGATATCATCTATCAGAGAGATGGGTGCCAGGTTTAAGAGATATTCCAGGGAACTCCAAAGGCGATGAACTTGCCAAACAAAAAACGACACCCATATTTTAAATAAGCACACTTTTCTGGGTATTCCCACCAAGATTCTTCTGAGAGGATAGATCTTAAGTGGTGTCATTGAAGGACTCTGTCCCATAGATAGACACGCCACGAGATTTGGCGTACCCGCAAACGACTTTTGCAGAAGCTGCATGGACGAAGAGGGCAAGAGCTGAACATACCCTGCACTAGCTAATAGACAAAACCCCTTTAAAAGAGAATACTTTTTTGATGACATTGATGAACTTATGAATTTGGACATCAATTCTCTTGTGGGCTTCGTTAGAAGATCAAATTGGTTCTGAAACTGTAAATTTTTAAGGTAGAACACCCCAAACTTGGTGGCATCACAATGCTCTTCTTTTGGACTAAGTGTGTCATTTTATATCCCTTTCTAGCTGACAGTCACCTTACCCTAACCCAAAGTTAAGGTCTTTAAGAGTATTGACATATAAAAACAAGCATACTTAGTGTTAATAAGTCATTAGATTTAGCTTATGAAGATTTTAATGACTTAAGTAAAACGAAAAATCCATCAATCGAATCTTATCTAAAATCATCGCACTTCATAAACGAAATGTTTTTAAAAGTCACAAAATTAATACTATACAGTCACAAGTGCCAACAAGTCATATAAAGAAAAGGTCATTTTATTGGATCTGAAGGTCAAACTCCCACTTAATTATACTCCCTTGGGAGATCCCGGGCGGACAGAGTTGACATGCCTGTGAGTGTATCTATCTTATCAAACCAACATTGATTGACATCACAGTTTTGTTAACTCAACACAAAATCAAAATGCCAAAGTTTAAGAATTGAATAAGTCAATTACTGACATTCCTTTCATACTAATAAGACGGCTATAAATCTCTGTCAATACCCTCTGGTTCAAATTATATATTATGTATGTGTGTATGTGCATTTATAAGATACCTTAACTAAATAGATTGGGGTTGTCAAGCCTATCAATTTCCTCCACGTCCACCTAGTCCTCCTCGCACTTAAATTACAAACACAAATCCCTATCTCTTTGTCCTACTTTCCCAGATGTCAGTTTAATCACCCCCAATCAGAGGGAATGCTGGGTAATTTTCTTCAAATTAAACCCAATTTCCCGTGCGGTAGGATGATGAACCGATTAGTTTAAAGAAAGACCAATCATTCTCGTTTTCACTCACAAGACATAGTCCTGGCAAATTTAATTCAATTCAAAATCACTCTCTGTCTCTATCTACCTATCTACCTCACATCTGACAAATTCCAGCTTCCAAGTCCCAAGTCCCAAGTACAAATCCTAAGAAGGTTCTTACAATCGTACTCGCGTCATAAGGCTCTGCGGTCGACCGGCTTAACTTAAATTGATGTGTAGCCTAAGGTACTTCCATTAAAGATGCCTTGGATGGAAGGAGCTATCCCCATAGCCACCGCCACCGGCTCAAAAAGTATATGTAAAAAATGGATTTTTTTTTTTAAAGTAGGTATACTTAAGGGATATAGCATACTTCACAAGTCCACCAAGTTCCTTGTTCTGCCCATTTCTTAAAAAAATTGAAAATACCTCGGACCTGCGGATGTTCATTTTTCAATTTTATTTAAGTCTGCAAAAGAAATATTTCAATTTCAAAAAGAAAAATGCAAAACCTGTCAAGAAAATTGTAATATGTTTGCTCATGATGTTAACGTCTCATTCTATTATTATCCTTGTATACACATATACCACACCAACCAAGCCAAGTCGGTAAGATATATGTCTGACTTTAGGCAGGAATATTTTTTCACTTACCTCTTCATAGATAAAATTATCGATTTCCTCCAGGGGCTTGCCGTACATGTTCTCAGGAAATGGTTCGAATTTTCTCGGCAGGACATCCCCATCTTCGACAGTGGCCTTCGTCCTTGGATGAAATCCATACTCGCGTACCAACTGTATATGGCGATTTTCATGTTTAATTTGAGACTTTTGAGTGTAGGCAACAACTTGCTGTTTGGCAACTGTAAATAAAAAAAAAGATGGCAGAATAACAGTAAATACCGTTGAGAGATTTCATTTCAAAATGGACGAAATATAATATATGAATCTTATTTATAATGCTCTTTGAAAGAATAATGAAATGAGAGTGAAATTACTTTCGAGAGGATACCATGTTGTATAAATATGTAAGTTTTCAAAAGGCCCAATGAGTAAAGTGAATTGTATCTGATTGGCCTAGTTCTTTTTTTTTTGTTGAATTTTTTTTACTGGCAGATACAAGAATAACAGTACAATAAAAATCCCACATTTCTTTGGCTATATAAAAGTGTTTTTTTCTCAAAAAAAAAAAAAAAAAAAAATGATGTCTTGTTTTTATTTTATTTTTTATTTGCCCATTTTTATGGTTTTGTTTTTTTACTTTTTGTAAATATAAAACAGAATAGGGTATGAGTTTTAGAACTAAGTACACTTGGGATATACATACATAGGCACTTACATATATGATGGTCCTTTGGGAGGGAATCAAAAATATTTTATTGTACACTTTCGATAATTGATCAATTCACATAAATTGGTTCACTTTGGATGTGCGGTGACGACGATGGACGGACGTGTGAGCCGACAGCAGTTAGAGATGGAAAATTAAATATCTCTAGGGACCTAACCTAAGGCTTCTGTCATCATTTTTACTTGCGATTATATATAGGTACTCCATATAAGGCAAGTTATGCATTCGTAAAAAAAATTTTTTTTTCGACAATCAAACATAATGGTAGAGAAGCCTAAAAAAGTGGGGCTTCAAACTTACTAGATAGTATTATTATGACGTCCTAAAGAAGGGATTTTGGAATAAGCATTCTAGCTCTAAAACTAACGGTACCTGCCATACGATTTTTAGTGAAAAAATTTTTTTTCTCAAAAACGGCTCCTACGAATTTGATAAAACTTTCTGAATAATGTTTTCTGTGCAAACTATATGTTTTGGTTGGAATATATTTTCAGGAAAAGTCTTATAACGGTACCTCCCTTGGCAACGCTTTTTTGAAATCAGATTAATCTATTTTTTTTTTTATTTTATTTTTCTGATAAAAACTACGAATTGCTTGAAGTTAGCATACTCAAAATTTGGAATATATTTTTGAAAAGTATTTTAAAAAAAACTGTTTTTTGAAAAAAACTACTCTAACGATTTTGAAAAAAAAAACAGTTCCTAAAATTCTTAACAATAAAGGATATAAGATGGTTTACTTCATTTTTTTCCAAAAAACGTTTTAACTAGTGATTTTTAAGTGATCAATAAAATTTCATATCAATTTTCCCCTGCTTTTTTTTCAAAATCTCAAACCATAAGACCACTGTCATACATTAGAACAAGTTCGTCCGACCCAGTCGTGCACTTTATTTTTTTTTGTCATTGATCAATCAGTTAGTGCTTGCTAGTTTTAAACAAAGTTTAAGGACACGCCTACTTTTTAGGGAAGTTTTTGTTAAAAGTCTAAGTCTGCACCAATTTTCCAAAGTTAATTAACTACGAGGTCGCAGTTTTGAAGTTAGTAGATGAAAAATGTGTGTATGTAATCCTTAGTTACGTAATAGGGTGTGATTCAAGAATTGTCAAAATTACACCCACACAATCGCTATTCACATTCAAGATCTAATTTTTAAAAATTCAAATTTTGTGTTGTTTTATAGTAAGAATCTAGCTGCGAGACTTAAATTAGCTCATAGCAATAGTTTTGTGCTGGAAATGAAAATTTTAAACAGTGGGAGTGGCACACCCCTTTTTTGTATTGCCCAGTAATAAATTGAACAACTGACACACAATATATGTAGGTACACTTTATTGTATTTTCTAGCGTCTTTTAAAGAAGAATTTTATTTCTAGAACTGGCGGACGCCATCTTTTCATACACAAAGAAAAAAAAACTTGTCAAAAATTAAGGCCACAAATAATGCATTTAAAAAAAAGGTTTTTGCATTTACTTGAACCATGAAACTGCAAAAATCTTAATTAAAAAAGCTGTTTATATAATATCAAAGGGCCAGTTATAGCAATCAGAAAAATTAATAAGAACAAAATTTTAAGTCTAAAATTTAATATGTTATGATTTGATTTAAAACCCAAATGCTTTACTATTTTACTGCTTTTTTTTCTAATAAAAAATTTGATTGAGCTTAAACTTTTTGTTAAGGCCCACTCCATAGAATCTGTTGATCCGTTGCGTTGGACGGACGGACGCAATGGATTCTATGGGTTGGGGCCTTTAGAAATGTATTTATATATTTTTTTCTGATGGAGTTTCATTTTTCGTACGAGCTGATTGTCATTTCCATCAAAATGGAACAAATAGTTTCACCTGTTCCGTTCCGATTTTTGTGTGTCTCTGGAAGGTTATTTGTCAAAAAAATAATGTTCGTATGCATTCTACCAGAAAATTTTGTTTCGTGTGCAACTCAATGAGAAAAATGGTGCCAGGTTATTAAATCGCACGCGGCGGCGGCGTGCCACCGATGTCACTAGCAACGCAGTTTGACAATAGTAAGTGCAGGCAAACGCTTGCGTTCTTTTTCTTACCATAGTCAACAATTTTTGTTAACAATAATTATTGTTAATGTCAACAAGAAGGCGTTCCTTTAATACAAATTAGTTACGGTTTATAACTTTATGACGTCATAACAGCGTTCCTTAACTCACTTTTGAAGTGTCAAATAGTTACGAATTGTTACTATTTCCAACTCACCCATGATAAGAGCTGAGATTGTTGATCTGTCAAAGTGGACGTTTTCTATTAAACAATTCAGTCTTTATTAAAAATCCAAACCGAAAATTTGCAAATTCTCGATTTGAGCAGCAACAACGTCTTTATTTTTTTTGAGCAATCAACAACAAAGAATTAAAAAAAAAATTCGCCAATTTTGAGCAATGAAGGAGAATAATTTTATTAGTTACTTAATATAAAAAAAAAATGTCAAAAGTGGTTAAATGGTTTGTTAAAAACCCATCAAATCCTTACAATGACACTTCATTAAATTTTATTTTGCATAACAACAAATGTTGACTATATGGTTAGAAAAAGAACGCACCACTTGTTTTGTGAAATGTCTAATATAGGCTTTTCACACTGGATCAAAAACTCGGTCTTTGTCTAAAATCCCAAAACCTACACCAAAACCACAAGGTTTCCCATACATTTTTCTCTTTCATAAACTAGTAAGTTTTTGATAAAACTCCTCAAAACCTACTTGCAATCGCAAGTATGTGAAAACAAACTGATCTTTTGGCACCATCAACTCGTCGATAAAACAGTGTAGTGTTCTCAGAGTATGGGATTTTTACCGACAAAATAGAGAAAAGGCGAGGTGTATTTCTTATTTGAGTGGGATTTTCACAAAATGTCAAGGGATTCCAATTAGGCTTCGTAAAATTTTTGAGTTTTTGATCCAGTGTGAAAACCCTATAAGAGACATTTTTTCTGACATCTTTTTTCTGATCAATATAATACTCAAATTCAAAACACAAATGGTCCTTAACGTCCCTGTTTGTGAATATTCCTTCAATAAACCGACATGTACAAAAAACCATGCAACAGATTAAAAAGACACATTGATATTATTACTTGAGACAGCACTGTCAAAAAATATATTAATAACTTCCAAGTCGCTAGTTTCCGGAGAAGAGGGGTTGAAATCTTACTTCAAATAGTGTGTTACAAGCTTATAAAGATAAAATCACTGGCTCTCACTTAAAGCCAAACCAAAAAGGCAACTCTATTATATATCTTAATCCTGTGTATCTTTTTGAGGATTAAAAATATACACACAAGAAAAAAAATACTTAAGAAGAGAACAAGCGATTTTATCTCTTTTGTGGAAGTGAAAGCATCCATCATCAAAGAAGATTCCGTTATAACACAAAATGTCTGACTTATCTTCGTTTGTCGATTTTTTTTTGAGTTTAATGAGTTGTTTTTCTGTTTAACGTTAAACCAAATCATCCTCTCATGGAGCAGACATTTTAATGCTTCTTGCTAATCCAACAACATGGCACTTATCCTCCATTCATTGCAATGATTCGTAACATGGTATTCTTTCTTCAAAAATGATTTGCCATTCCAACAAGCCACACATATAAATATTTATTTTTAAAACGATTTCTGAGATTATTAAGTCCTTGCTCTTCTTCAATCCGAGAGGAGGATGGTTAATTCCTTCTGCCGAAAAACGAACGAAATTGAAGCAGATTTAACGACTTCACCATCATCATCAGATGATGCACGCACAAGGACATTTTTTCTGTTATCTTGCAAAAAAAAAAATATATATATATATACAACGCTTTTAGCAGGAACATACAATTCGCTTAGAAAGATATCGCTTCAATTTGTTATTGATTGCTGTGTTACGAGTTAGATGGCGGATAAATGCTCCTTTGAGGAACATAATTCACTTAAATATTAAAAAAAAAAAAAAAAACACCACCAGGATAACGACCGTATTTAAGTATGGATGGGATGCTTTCCAAGAAATATTTATTTTTCCCCCTTTCCACAAAAGGATAATACGTACATATTCCAGTGATATGACTACCAACAAAATTATTAATGGATTTGGGCATGGTATTAATTTCTTAAGGTTCCGGTTTCAAATTTAAATTCATTAATTCTTAATTCATTAGCGTGGAATACAAAAAAAAATATATAATTTTAAAAGACCAGGACTATCTGCAGGAGCGAAATATTAATCTGTGAATGCGGATTCGAATTTATAATGGCAAATAATTGGATTTTCTCGTTTTGGTAATGAATACCTCTTTAATTTGTTGGTTTAACACAAGGTATTTTTTTTTTTGCGCGGTAAAATTAAAATTAATTGTATTTGCAGAAAAAAGATATAATTATTTCTGGCTCCGATCAAATTAACATAATTGATTATTTTAAGAAATGTATTATAAAAAAACAAAAAATATAATTACTGAGATTGATAAGGCGATTCAATGGTAAAGAAAACAATACAAAAAATTGGCAATCGAATGTGATTTTGAATTTGAATGAGAATGAATATTTGAATATAGTTTTGTGGATATTAGATTTCAAAAGTAGGATTCGAGTAGCAATTATTGTGAAGGAGTCTTACTTAATCTAGGTAAAGCAAAAAATGTTTCGAGTATTGTTCGGAATTATTTCGGATTAATTAAGGAGTTGTTTGGGAACATGTGAGTGTATGGCTACCATTTTTTTGGGATCCTTTTTTAGAAGAAATATTAGCACAAATTCTTCATACTAATCTATGCATAGAATACAATTGTAACAGGTGTCTGTACATTGTTTGTATAGATGAAGCACTAATATGGGGAGTCTCTGTTAGAACTACATAAGCCAGAACAACCATTTTTTAAAATGTTCGTCTGTCTGTTTGTACGCGCATCACGCAAAAAATAATTGCATGGAATTGAATGCAGAATGGAATATTGGGAGTACGCCAACTAAAAATATGGTCCCAATCGTATCGCACGAAAATATCAGATTCTGGTTGTTTTTTTAAATATTGTCTCAATCGCAAGTTATGTAATGAACTTAACGCAAAATTAAAAGATTTTCTACCCATGAAATAAGTCTCACGGCCAGACGAACTCTTCCTCACACGGGACAACTATAAGTGACTTGCTCTCTCGTCTATGAGCTGAACACAGTGCTCGATCCAGCTTTTTCGCCGCCCTGGGCAAAAATTTAATTTGCCGCCTTCTAGCAATGAAATTTATAAAATTGTTTTTGCAGAGATGGTGTGATTTTTGAACGACTTTTGAAAAATGGAGGTTATCATTCCGACCCGTATGAAAGTAACATTGTAAGTTGTAAGTTGTATTATATTCACATGTTTGTCTGCTAAGGCTTATTAACGAGTATATCAAATTACATTAGTGTTTGGGACATGAATGTAGTAGGTACGTATATTTGATTCCAAATTTTACAGAAGCTGCTGATAGGATTTAAATAACGTTTTTTTTTGACGTACAAATTTATAAAAATCGGTTCAGTTGTTCAAAAGTGGGTCCGAATATTCTGTCTGTCCGTATGTCCGGTTTCTGGAATTAGCATTCCAGCTCCGAAATCAAACGGTACCTGTCATATAAATTTTAAATTTTAATGAAAAACGCATTTATTTCCAAAACGGCTTATACGATTTTGATAAAACTTTCTAAATGGTGTTTTTTGAGTAAACTTTATGTTTTGGTTGAAATAGGAAATGTCTTATAACATCAGATAGGATCGGTTTTCTCATAACAGATTTTCTCGTAAACCACTTTACGGATTTTGATGAAATTTTTAATGGGGAAGCCCCTTTATGATCAAAATAATTTTGTTAAGTAAAATTCCTCGAAAATTTTTTTGTTTAGTCTTTGAGTATTTCAAAATTAGTTTGATCTATTTTATTTTAATTTTGTTTTCTTAATAAAAATAACAAAGCGTTGGAAATTTGTATCCTCACAATAAAATTTAAAATATGTTTTCCAAAAGTTTTTCCAAACAAAATTTTCTTTAAAAAAAAAAAAAAAAAACTGGTCAAAAGATTTTGAATTTTTGTTTCTCAAAATTCAAAACTGGGGCAAATTTCCGGCGCCCCCTAGATTAGGTCCTGGTAGAACATAAGATATGTTTCCTATAAACAATTTTCTTATTTTGCAAAAAAATTAGTGCTTTATTGGTTTTGAATTCTGAACTGGCTGTGCAGAAATAAAAATATAGTAAAATACTTGATTCTAAAATCCACGCGTACGAAGTATCGGACAAAAGCATGTATTTGCAACCTCTATAAATTCGAATCCGGCGGTAAATTGTTAGTCCTTTCGATCCCTGCACAGTATTAAAGCACACACAGGAATGGTCGAGAGTGTAAATTATTATGCCTTGGCTTAACGGAGGTTAAGGGACTAACAATTTACCGCCGGATTCGAATTTATAGAGGAGATTCGCTTTTCTTGACAAGTTGAATTCTTCAGGGTATTTGTCACATTCTTGGAAGATGCTTAAACAAACTTAGGTAGAACCAGAGTTTGAAGCCAGAACCTTCGGTATTCTTTATATGGATGATTCCTCTATATTTTTCTTTTTTACTTTCTAAAGTTTATTTTAATGACTTAGGGAAGGTAACTTAACAAAAGTGGCACGACGTTTATCGCAGCTATTAGGTTGTTTTTCTGATGTAGTTAAAAAAAGCATGCAAAGGCGTAAAAGTTTCGTTTAAACATGCAGCCATAAGAGCAGGGCCCGATCCAGCTTTTTTGCCGCCCTGGGCTAGAATCTAATTTGCCGCCCTTTTGCAATGAGAACATATAAGTTATAAAATTGTTATTGCATTTTTTGACCGACTTTTGAAAAATGGAGGTATTCATTCCGACCCGTAAGAATGTAATATTGTTGGAAATTTTCTTTTGGACAATCAAACATGACATTACGATCATAGAGAAGCCGAAAAAATAGGTCGGACAATTCTGTCTTTCTGTCCGTCTGATTGTATCGGACCCTACACCCTTAACGGCTGGACCGATTTGCTTCAAACTTGGAACACAGAACACAGTAATATTATAACATCTGATAGATTGATTTTTGGACCTAGCATTCTAGCTCCGAAATTAACGGTACCTGCCATGTGATTTTTATTGAAAAACTCATTTAGGTATCTCAAAAACGGCTTATACGATTTTGTTAAAAAAATCTGAGTAAAATGTATGTTTTGGTTAGAATAAATTTGCCTGAAAAATTCTTTACAACGGTAACTCCAATAGGGCCGAATTTTGCATATCAGATTTTCTCCTAAGCCACTTAAAGGATTTCGATGACATTTTTCAAGTGAAAGGCCTTTTATTTACGAAATAACTTTGTTACCTACTTAAAATATCTTAAAAAATTTATGTTTTTTTTTTTGATTATTTCAAAACCAATTTAATAATTTTTTTAATTTTGTCTTCCTGATAAAAAGCAATAAAGGCGTTTTTCTTTTTTAGCTCACAGCAGAGCCTGATAGTTGTCAAACAAAAATAAGTTTTTCTTTTTTGCTTCAGAGCATAGAAATTGTATTTCTTTTCTCCGTCAGAGTGTTTTCAGAATGCGCTCTACGAGCTCCAAATAAATAGGTTTGACAGACTGAGCTAAAAGCCAAATAAAAATATAAAAGTCAAAAGTGATGCGCTTCGAAACCAACCAATGCCAATTCAATTGATATTTTAGCGGCGCGGCGCGGCTGAAAATAAAAACAAATAAAATGGCCGTCTAATCGTTTTTAAATGTTAAAAAAAATGGCATACAAAAGTAAATGGTACATTGAATTCGTTTCATTAATAGTTCAGACAGAGTGCTCTGAACACAATTGGTTCAAAAGACGTTCAGAGCGAGGTCGATATACTCGAACTCTAGTCAGACTTCTTTTCTGAATGAAAAGAGAAGAACGCCTTAAGTGCTGGAAGTTTTGCATTCTCAAAAAAAAAAAAAAAAAAAAATGGAAAAATGTTTTCAAAAAGTTTTTTTCAAGAAATCGGATGGCTTACTTCATTTTTCTTTCTCCAAAAATGTTTTAACTGGCGTTTTTAAATGATTAATAAAATACTTCGACTTTATATTTTTGACGGACATATACAGTCATAATTCTTTATAGTGAACCTTCAAGTTAACAAAAAAATAAAGAATTTTTATATAAAATTTGGTATGAAGAAATGTGAAATGTGTTTTTGAAACCTCGTGTTACTTTTTATTTTCCAAGAAAATTGATATAAAACAGAAATTAATGAAAGAAACTCATTATCTTTTGTTAAGAAATTCAATTTTTGATTCCGCAATTAAAATTTTGTTTTTAATTTTATTATATAAATCTTCCAATTTAGAAAGTTAAAAATTTGCATCATCTTTGGTTTTATCACTTGTTTCAATAAAACTTCGTAAATTCTTAAATGCAGTTTTCTTATCACTATAGTAGGGCTTTTTCGAACAAATTCGATTTCATCAATGACATTCAAAATCGTTTGGTCTGAAGGAAACTGTTTTCAGATTGCTGTTGTTCTCAATTATTATTGATCATATCGGATCAATTGTCAAAAGTCAATTTTGTTAAAACAAGTGAGGATTGAACTTGTTTTACCTTCAAAACGCGACTTTGCTAACTTAAACTAGATAACTGTACATTTTTTAATACATTTATACATTCGTTAGAACCTAACTAATATAAGATATTTTTTTAAGAAGAAGGGATACAAAATGAAATTTGCTATAGAAAGGAATGTTCGTTATAAAGCAGTTTTACTGTACCTACATATTTCTGTATGAGGGGACTGGGAACGTAGGAAAAGATGAATTTATTTCTGATTACGGGCAAAATGATTTGTGTGTTTTTTCGGTTACTTGCGAGACTACATTTACTTCAGATCCTCACACACACCACACTTGTGTGAGAAAAATCAAAGTTCATTCTGATTTATATATTTTCTCCCATGATGATGATAATTAGAAGGAAACCAGCAAACATTTTTTGAAAAGACATAACTTTAATAATCTTCAATTTTCAAATTTTGCCGCCCTTGAAATTTGCCGCCCCGGGCAAATGCCCGGCTCGCCCTCCCTTAGATCGGGCCCTGCATAAGAGCTTAGGTTAGGGGAGTTAGTCCTGGAAAAGACAGAGGTTTTTGGAGGATTACAGTCTTCGGAGACAATAAATGAAGATAATCTCGAGTATATTTCTCTTCATTTTATCATTGTATTTAGGTTAATTAGTTCAAAGTGACTTTGGAATAAAAAGAAAAGACTTAAGTAGTTAACTTGTGGGACTCCGCAAGAAACTTAGCTAACACTACAAGTTCAACAAAATTGAGTGGTTGTAAACCTAAATAATGGCCGTAGACATTTTTGAAATAAGTTATTGTATTTAAAGGTTATGAAAGATTTTTTAAGATAGCCACAGACCACAGACTGAGAATTAAAAAAAAAAGTGAAAGTTGTTATTGGAATTATTGTATGTAAGACATTTTGTCGTCCGTGTGCATTGATAGTTTTGCTTTTTGCAACTTAAATACAACAGAGCTTACGACAGCGGCCATATTGGGTGGGTTCGTGTCTTGGCTTTGCTACAGAATTTTATTTTCAGAGTTGCCAATTGGTAGCCGTAGGAAGTTAAACTCTATCAAAACTTCTTCATCTGAAGAAAATCTTAATGTATCTATCTATCTAACGATAAAAAATTCAAAATCGTATCAAATATACCCAAAAATAATGATTTTGTTTTCTTTCACAGACAAAGGATGACCCCCGAGCCACCAGCAAAACATGATCCGAAACACATTGTTAAGTCCTACGATCTTGAATCTCAACTCAAGCAAATTGCTGCTGGTGCAACATCCTCCGTTGTGACCCGTTTCATAGTTCAACCATTTGAAGTCCTAAAGATACGGTTTCAGCTTCAAGTCGAACCAGTCGTCCATCACAATGGAGAACAAACTTCGAAATATAAATCCTTCCAGCAAGCATGTCGACTTATTTACAAAGAAGAAGGACTCACTGCCTTTTGGAAAGGTCACAACGCTGGCCAATTATTAAGTATAGTCTATGGAGTCACACAGTTCTGGACCTACGAACAATTAGAGCTGCAATTTAGTCAAACTCCGTTGCTTAAAGACAGACAGAATGCCAATCGTTTCATTAGCGGTGCATCCTCAGGTGCCTTTGCAACTATGGTTTCCATGCCCTTTGATGTTGTTCGGACGAGGCTAGTTGTCCAAGACACAGGAAGTGGATACCGAAATGCTACCGCAGCCATTCCACATATTCTACGCACAGAAGGCTTTCGAGGGCTATACCGTGGCCTGGGACCGTCCTTGATTCAAATAGTTCCTTTGGTTGGTGCGAATTTTGCGTTCTATGGAATTTTCAATGATGTAGCTGCAAATTTTATGAAAATCAAAGATCATAGTTTACTTCCAACATGGTTGATCTTGCTATCGGGTGGTGTGACAGGAGCTTTTTCCAAAATGGCTGTATATCCTTTAGATTTTATCAAGCGACGTTTGCAAGTTCAGGGATTTCACGAGCATCGAAAAACATTCGGAAGAAATGTCACCTACGACGGAATATTCAGCTGTATTCGGCTCACGCTAAGAGAAGAGGGTTTACTTGGCTTTTACAAAGGCATGGGGCCAACCCTTATAAAAGCTGGTGTATCAACTGCGCTGTACTTTGGTGTGTATGAGAAAATGAAACAATTTATGTAAGAAAAGGGGGCCGGTGCGGTGGTGAGACGTTAAATAAAAACACATTTCTACACTCTCCCTGGACCCGGGGAAAATGTCAGTTGGTTTGTGTTTCTGTTTTTTTTTTAAGGACGTAGATTCAAATCCAATTAGGCACATCCTTTTTTGTTGTGCTCTATACCCGAAACAAATCAAATGCAGATGGAAGTGAGTGTGGGTTTGTTGATTTGTTTGTTTGTATTGCTTTTGGTGGTGTGTTTTGTAAAATTTCACAGAAAATAGATATATACCGTTATTTTTTTTTTTTTTTTTTTTTTTGAACATCAACGACAAAAGTGGGTGCTTCAAAGTGGTGGCACTTGAATTTCTGTCAATAATTTAAAGCTCTCTATCTGTGTGTGATATTGTGATGGAAAGGTTCCAGTTAGTCAGTGTTGGCTTTTGGCTTGGATGTTGTGGCTTTGCCAAAGAACATACCAATGGCAACATGATGAACCACCTTTCTTTCATGTAAAGTTGTGCTGTAGGTAGCCCACACCGTTCGTTGTTGACCTATATTTGCTTAGAACCAACCATCAGAATGGTAAGTTTTTCCTATGCTCCAGCACTCTGGCTCATTTGATGAATTGAATGCTACATAAAAAGACATATTCATTTTTCATGAATTTATATGTGTGTATGTCTAACACCTACCTACACACACAGATAGAATAGAAAGCAGCAATGAGAATCATATTGGCTTTTCAAGATGTTACATTTTGTTTTCGTCATCGTCATCGGCGTCGGTTTCGGTTTGGATGGAAATTTTTGAAATATAATTACCAAACAGGACCTGCCCCACAAAAGCAGCAAAAGATTTTTGCTTTGTCAACATGTTTTTACTTTTTCAGTTTGGGGAATCGATGTGATTAATTTTATTCAATTTGAAATGGAAATTTCAAGAGACATGAAGAACACAATTTTCTCAAATTATTTATGCAAATTTTTGTGAATTGTTATTTCTTTGGGCTGGGCTGGGCTGGAAAATATTGGGACAGAAGGCAACCAACATAAGAATGGGAAGAATATATTATATATATTTTCTTTAATAAGAGGATTTTATCTGAAGGATACAGATGTGTACGGAGAGTAGGTAGGTAGGTAGGTAGGTATAGGAACCTTCGTACTTGAATTGAATATTTTATCGAGTTATGTTGAACTGTGAGGTTTTGTGGTTTCGACAAATCTGAATTCATATCGATGCGTTTAGTATTCTTGAAATATAAATTTATATTCAAAGAGGTGAAAATAAACAGGAAATAAGCTTTGTCTATTATTTCGATATTAAGGTTTCGTTTTATTGTGGCATATATTTTCAAAATCTTGTCAACGATGAATTTTTGAAATGTAAATTAACAGATTTATTCAATTGGAAATTTATTGATATACATTTTGCTTTGTATGCAGACTTGAATAAGTTTTATTTATTTATTTCTTCTAAAAACTAATACTGACCTTAAAACAAATTTTAAAATGTTTCTTTAAAATTAGAACTATAGAAAAGATTGTCCTTGCTTGAATATGCTTCTTGAATTGCTCAGATACCAAAAATAAAAAATAAATGGTTGAACGAATATAAAACACGACGCAAGTGACTTCATTTTTTCTGGTCTTGGAACACAGAAAAAATATTACATGCAGCAAATTCCAAGTGTTTTTTGGTCGCGTCGACTGACTAACTTCGCAGTTCTCACTTACAAATTGGACGGATTATCAATTCAAGTTATATTTTTCCTTACAAAATAATTGAAAACCCATTAGCAAGAGGATTTTTGGGGATACGAAAGAAATTCTGCTTGTTTAAGGTTTAGTTATTAAATAAAATTGTTTGCAATAAACCTGCGACTTCTGGAACCCCGAGAGAAAAAGTCAAACGGGGTCAAACTGCATGACCTTGTTGGCCAATTCACTTCACCTCTGCAAGAGAAAACCTCACCCTGTGCTTTAACCACAAGTCTTCTAGGTCCATATGGTTCAATTTGGGCAGTAAGAAAGTTGGTTATCATAGTTCTGTAGCGCTTCCCATTGACGGTAACCGCCTCACCAACGTCGTTTTTGAAAAAGTACGGACCAATGTTGCCGTCGCATGGGCATGAAATCCAAGCCAAATGGTAATTTTTTGAGGACGCAGAGCTAAAATTATAAACCTTAACATAATTGGTCCTCGATAGAAGTGATATTACGATTGTATTTTGGAAAATCAGCGTAACACTGTGCCTCGAGATGATCCCTTAGTCGAATTGAGTCGGCACTTTGTAGTTGATTTAATCTACGTCTGCTACCACATGCAGCGCAGAGTGATGACAAAACGTTCCGAGGCAATTACCATTGAAATTGTCAAACTTGATGATGAAAATGTCAAGTTTGACATATTCACACTTTTGTGTTGCCATATCTGAAGGCTTAGAAAGCAACTTTTGTATACCAGATCCAAAGCGTAGATATCTTCAGATAAAGACAAAAGTCAAATAAATAACATATCCACAATCGTGTTCCATAGAAGAGAGTCCTATTTTCAATTGTAATGGATGTCGCAACGGTAGTAATAATAGGGCCGACTCGACGTGAAGCACCGCTACCACTTGGCTGCTAGCTTCGAGTAAAACCTCAGATATTAATAATATATTTTTACTATTTTTGACCATGGTTCTATTTACAAGCATTAAAAAATTATTCTTTAACCTCAAAACAATCAAAAAAATGTGAACCTTTTAAAAATTGTCAACTAAGATGTACCTAATGGACAAGTAACTCACAACCATGCACACACACTTACACAAGCATACAAATGCTAATCGTTGGGACTTTTCAATATCAACCCTTAAGCAGAGTTCAATCTAAATAATCAATTCGCACACACAGATGAAACCCAAAATACCACCCATAATCACTGTTATCTTAACCTAAAATTTCAGATAAATTTCAAGTGAGATTCTAAGTGCTGGCTTCCTTATGGAATATCGTATACAATACAGGCACTCCTCCCTTGTTTTGTTGAAGTGAAGCCTTGCCAAGGTTTTCATAAGTCCCCCTTCTGTCGACAAAAGATGATGATGATGATGATGAGACCTGTAAACTGGTTGGCGTCCGTCGTCGGCGTCGGCGTCGCGCCGTGTCGGTCGGTCGGTCGGTCGTCCTGGTTCCAACTTAGAATCTCTGTTGAACCTAACTTAACTACAAAGGCAGTGTGCTTCGTATTATCCTTTGCAATTTATCTATAGGAGGTGTAAATTTTCATCGAGCATAAAGTAGGATAAAGCATCAACATAAAACAGTACTCAATGGATGTTTGGTCCTACCCTCTGACACCTCTGTTATTTCCTGGCAATGCCCTTGTTAAGTTATATAGGTCCTTTTTGTGTTTGTGTGTTTTTGTATTTAAAGCCATACACATAAATTCATTATCCTTTATTAGGACCAACCAAACCACTATCATCATAGCATGGCTTGTTATGCGTTCAACTTTTGACCTTTTATCCAGAGCATTATTTTAGTATTTCCTCTTTACCGTTATCTCCAACTAAACATAAACTCAATTTACACGAGTGATACTCATTTTTTACACACACACAAACTTACATCCATACAACTGAGAACCGATGGAAAATTCTTTGAAATGTTTGTTCATAGTTTCCTAAATGCTCGAAAAAGTTGGAACACGATTACACGGACGACAACGGCTACAGACGAACGGGGAAAAGGACTCTTTAAGAGCAGAAAACTTTTGTTCACATCCTATTCTTTTGATTTTTTTTGTGTGTGTTCCTATCATGGTTCCCAAAACGAAAGGGTGGACCTACATTAACAACAAAGAGAACAGAATGTTGAAAATAGTTGGTGTAGGTGCAAGATGAGTCATCTCCAACATCCGACATTTGACAAAGCAGAAAAGACCAAAAAAAAAAAAAAAACTATGGCAAGAGAGGATAGGATAACTGGATAAATATTGACTTTATGATCCGATTAGCTGACATTTTGTTCGCAAAATCGCTGTTACTGCTTCTGATACACTGACGCTGCAGCAAAATGTGTTTACTCATGACCTAAGTATAAAATTTTCAAAAGACTCCCCACTTTGACCCAACTCCTGAGAATGGCCACCGGACCGCTCTGGACCGAACATCTTTTGTGATGTGCTCTGGTCCTGCTCAACCATCATCCATGATCAACACCACTACGGACGACGGGTATAGGTCCTTTTGAATATGTGGATATGCTCGTAATTTTGTTTTCTCTGTTTCGGGTGTTATCCTTTAGAATGATGTCGCAAGGATATCCTCATGGTGTAGGTACGAGTTCATATGTATGTATGTGCGCTTCCTCCATGTTGTAGGTAGGTATGTCCTTTTAAGTACATACTTTATAGCATATAATACAGAGGTAGACCTTCCAAAGCAAATATACTTATATTATTTTGTATTACTGGGACTAGAACTCAGTTTGGCATGACCTTGCTCAGTAAATAAATTCACGATGAAAGGTCATGAGAGGATGGCTATGGACTTGGTCACATTATTTGATATTGGTAAATATGACCAAAAATCCTTACTTTTCGATTACAGTTGATCTTATTGAAATAAGGATTATGATATCTTCAAAACCGAGCAAATTACTCGTGTGTATTTTGGGATTTTTCATGGAAATGTGTGTTTAAGGGAGGTCATTTGTGGGTTTCCTAAAATTAGGCTATGATGTTGTGACTTTTTTTTTCTGAGGACATTCAAACTAAATTTGATCTGATAAAATAATTGAGATGAGCAAGGTTTTACTTTATTATTGCCTCAGTCTTTGTAGAATGTTTTCTGTCCAAAGGGACATGTAACAATGAAGGTATAGGGAAAGTTCGGATTTATTGTGAGGTCGAAAGTCGTCTTCGGATTGATTGAAATAAAAATCAATAATGACAGATCCGCACAATTGTGGAGATGTCATTATTTCTGTCATTTTGTTTTTATAGTCAAGATTAGGGTCAAGTAATCCATACATTATTGTGAAATGAAGGTGTCTCGTTTTGATCCGTTGACTCCTTCTAAGTGCCAAGTGAGATGGATTTTGACAAGCTTTTCATTATCATGTAGACACAATTTTCAGGAAGGTTAATACGTGCAAACTGCAAACGTACATAAATAGCACGTTTTATCCCGAAAAAAAAACGAGATATTGACTCATTTTGCGAACGATGATTTACACTCCTTCATGTATGCAACATTCTTTATTCGGCTCGAACGGCGAACGCCTATAAGTATTCGAGATAAGGAATAGATAAGCGTACATTGAGTGTGGAGATCGTCTTTGTCTTGAACTGCGAGCCAGTGACTCTCATACATTGAACGTGAAGTTATAAAAGAGACAGACTTCTAGCTTAGAGAGCCAAGGTAAGGTCTAAATCTAAAGTCTAAACGCAACTCAACCAGGGCCTTATGTATTTCAAAAGATGCAAGATATTCTTTGTTTAAATTTTACTTAGTTGTTGTGTTTTAACAGTCTAAACGAGGAACTGTTGAAAATTTCGTGAGTCTAAATTGACCTTTTAATGTGTTCACAGTTTTCAAAATCTAAATTGCACACTGGGGACTGGGTCACTTGTCAAACATAAAACTTTCACAAGAAAAATTTTGTCAAACTATACGGTGCAAAATTTGTATAAATGTCTTCTTATGGCAACGCTAGGGCCAATTATTTGATGCTTAGTTCATACAGATTTTCTCAGAAATGTCAAATAAATACCGCAATGAGATATGGTAAAATTGAATTGCGTAAGTCTTTTCACATTCGTGTTGTGCGGCTTGAGAAGTAGTTTTAGTAATTTTACAGCCAAGTTGATCAGAACTGATTTGCATTACTTTGGGAGCGTGTTTATAGTTTTGAAATGTTAAATAGAAAGAGACATACGTAATCATGCGCATTTTATAAAAAAAAATCTACCGTGTCTACTTATGGTCTTCTTTTCAGGATGATAGGTGAGAAACAAGTCTTGGTTGTTGGTGAATTGATATTAAATGTCAGGTAGGATTTGGGCTATCAACATAAAAGCCACTAAAAGTAGCTTAAAAACTATTTCAGTGGCTTAAACATGGAAGATACAGTTCCAAGGACTGTAATCTTTAGCTGAAACAATAGATCAGTTTTAGTTAAATCGTCGTTTAGAGATAACATTTTACTCTAAACACAAATTCAGAACTTCTCTGAAGATTTTTCCACAGAACCTTAATTTTAAAGTCTTAGCAAAATCGGTACTTTCATGCCTTCCTACAAGCTTAAAAATATCTTGGATGGTTTATCGGCCTCAAGGTTCCCTTTTGTTTTTGCAAACAAATTTAGAGTTAAGTTAATTAATTTCTTGGAATTGCTGTTTGCCGTTTTTTGGTTTAAAACAAAAAAAAAAGCACAAAGCTAGATCCTGGGAAGTAGCGAGTGTCGCCCCCCCCAAAATTAACATTTTTCATCAGCATAAACTGACATAATGGCTGTCATGGCTTCTTTTCTTGAAATGTTCTATCATTCATGTTTCAAGTGTAAAATTTAATATAAACTTTGTAATCCTCATTTCAAACACCTACACCATTTCCCTCAACAAAAAGATTCCAAGAAATGGCACATCCTGAGTTAAATTTTGCCTTTTTTTTGGATTTATGGTGACATCTACCGTTGAAATCATATCCTTACTGAATATGTACTCTCCTACTATTTCAAGTAAAAAGTATCTAAGAACTTATAAATATAACTAGGTATGTACTCGTATGTACTTTCCTTTCTGCATAAATATAACTCAAAAATTAAATTTTATTTATTCATCCCTTAACCAGTTCCAAGAACTCGAAAGTTCTAAATCTGACCTCATTCTCATTCTCTAAACATCGTTATTTAAGATGAGAGGATAATTTAATAAAAGTTTCTTCTGAACAATCACAATACTCGTGTTCTTGCGCTGGGGAAAGTTTTGTTTAAATTTCTGTGACTCCAAGCAATGGCAGGAAACAGGGTGATCCACAGTAGATTCTGGAGTTGGCTGCTTACAAAAAAAAAAAAAAAAAAAAACCGATGTGTACAAAGTAAACATGCTGAAATTTCAAGTAGCTTTAAAAGAACATACTCTAATATTTAAAACACAAATTTTGTGATATTTTTAGTTTAAAAAAATAAACGGCAACACTTACGTTTGCAAATAATTCATTAAAATTATGAATAAAAGCATTGAGTTAATTTTCATATGATCAAATTTTGAAATACAGGTTACAGGTACTTGTAATGATTTCCCAAGATTTATCCACGGAGATTAATTTTCGGAAATGGATATCATAATACAGTGTGGGCCAAAAGAAGTCATCCATCCGATGTTGTTTGGCTTTTTTGTTCTAAATGAAAAACTTCGATTCTGTTTTTTGAGTATATTTATTTGAACCTTTAGAATTGTATTGGTCAAGCCGAGAAGATGATATCGGCCAAATGGGTGCCGTCACAATTGATTGCTCATTTTATGACTTTTTTTATCACTTCAGCGAGAACTTCGGGCGACAGATTCTCGCACTCGTGTCGAATGTTGTCCTTGAGGGCTTCCAGAGTCTCCAGCTTGTTCACGGAAATACGGGACTTCAAAAAACCCCACAAACAAAATCTGAAACGGTTAAATCGGGCGATCTTGTGGGCCAGTGCAAATCGCCAAAACGATAGATGAGGCGACCCGGAAACGCCGCCTTCAGAATATCTGTTCATCGTTCATGTCGGTTCATTTATCGTATCGCTCCATGGCTTGTTGACTTGTATTCTGCATCTGTCTAGTCCACAAATGTCAAAACATATTTGACATTGGCGGCCATTTGCAAAAATAAGAGCATCTTCCAATAGGGTGATTTCTTTTGGCCCACCTTGTACATATTGTCAGTCTTTTAAAATGTTCATTTCAATACTTTTGTCATTTTAAATTCCTTAAATATCCTTGCCGCACAAATTATTTCCTCAAACAACCTTAATCTCATACATTTTTCGAATCTTTTCCTCACCACCCTGTATACTCTTTAGTCTCGACTTGTCTTGTCAAACTACAAACACTCATTTGCACACGACAAGGATCTTGAATATATTTATTTTGAGTCTCCCAAAAATTCAAGGTACGCCAAAGTCGGATGACACTTGAAAATTTGTCGAAATAAATCCTTGCGGTGAAAGGACACGATAGAAAAAGAACAGAAGCAGGATATGTCAGCAGTTGTATTAAAGAAAGGATAAATGCTCTAGGTGCCGCCGCCGCCATCAGAGCTGGAAATGTGTATCTACTGTGTGCACACACTACTCGTATATACTATGGAAACTCTTAATTAAGTATAGAAGTTGTGTGTGTTGTGTTGCTTGTTGTTGTTGTTTTTATAAGGATATACACTGGACGGGTTTTCTTCGAGCCTTACAAAACTGTTAATTCTATATAAATATCTAAATACATACACTATACCATCACACGACGGACAGTATGACTAGGTATAGGAAAGGAAGGAGGTCGGCTGATGGTGATGGTTTAAGTTGGGTTATTTGGACAGAAAACAATCTTGTTTGCTTTGTATTTTGGTAAGTAAATGGACATTAAAATATATCCAGCGTTGAGCACTTTGAATACAAATAAGCTTGTTGAGGTTGGTTTAATGTTCTTTTATTTTTGTTTGCAAGTCAGCTGTTTCAAGGAGTGAAAGATACATCGAGAAAGTCTAGTTGAAAAGTGCCTGTAATTAGGGTTTTGTAAAGAAAAGTTTTTATTTTAATTAAAACACTTGCTATTATGTAGTTTGAAAAGTTGTTACACTTAAAAACATACAAATCAAGTGTTTCCTTATTCCTTTGTATATTCATCAGGTGCAGAATTTTACTTTATGAGATCTTAAGATCTGTTTTTTTTAGATTTTCATGGATGTTGTTCTTTTTTTAACCCACTTATAATGAAATAATTTTATACTCTAGGCTTATAGGTACTTTTCAAAAATTCTGATATTCTTTCATTATTACATTATTCCTATATTAAAAACAGCAGAGGAAACCATTTAATTGGACTTCTCATAATTTTGATAACCTGGGGGTCATTCCGTAATTTTCAAAACGATCATCGTCCAGGCGATAGTCGTGAACGATATCGTCAGTAATTTGCTTCACGTAACTTACTACTATCGTCTCGTCTATCGTGTCGTCTATCGTTTATTTTAAAATGTAGTTTGAGAGCGTTTAGTATCTTTTAGAAACTCTCAAACTGTCTGAAATGTCAAAAGAACAAAAATTGTACGCTTTTTTTTTGATTAAATTTCAAAATGTTTCAAAATAATGAAGTAGTGAATGAAATTTGTGTATTTTTTATACCCTATTCCATAGAATGGGTATATTGTATTTGGTGTGGAGTTTGTAACATAGAGAAATAATACCGTTAGGTATAGAAAAGTATATATATTCTGACTCAGAATCAAAAGCCTAGTCAATTTAGCCATGTCCGTCCGTCCGTACGTCCGTCCGTCCGTCCGTCCGTATGTATACTCTCTAGAGGTCGCAATTTTTGAGCTAGAAAGCTGAAATTTGGTATATATAACCTTTGGTTCAAGAGTAAGGCTAAGTTCTTGAACCGGTAAAATCCGCCCACAAACACGCCCAAAATCGCCATTTTTGATGAACAACCTCAATTTGGTAAAATTAAATTATGTTTTTTGTACAGTTACGATAAAAGCATAACGCTAAAATTTTGCAAACATAAGCTTTAGGTAAACCTTTTTCCAATCAAATAAAAATATTTTAGTTTGGGCGTGGCTGGCGCCCATTTTTCATACAAAACCATCAATATTGTTTTTATAAAATAACAATTGTTATATTAAAGCGAAAAACATTAAATTTTGTGGGTATTACTGGCACAAAAACATCTTGTGTATGAAATCAAAAAAATTGATTTTGGGCGTGGCTGACGCCCACTTTTTATAAGAAACTATAAAAAAATTGTTTTTGTAAATAAACGGTATTTATAATGAATCCGCCAGTCAAAATTTTGCGTCTCTTAAGTGAAACTAAACAGTTTGTGTATGAAAAGAAATTTTTGAATTTTGGGCGTGGTTTACGCCCACTTTTCATGAAAGAACGAAAAACGTAATCTCAAAAATTTAAGGTACCTCCAATATTCAATTTAAAACTTTTCTTTCCGTTCGTTATTATAAAAATATATCTCTACATTTTATTGTGTAAATTTTTTCAATACGCCCACTTTTAAAGGCGTGATTTTGATAAAATACCTTTGTTCAGGTAAGATCGTTTAAAAACTACTCGATTCAGCTGTAGTTTTACAAATATGCCTTAATACTGACTAATGATCAAAACTCAGTTAGTGCTTCAAATTTTTAAGACACGCCCACTTTTAAGGGGCGTTTCCGTCAAAAGTCGTATATTGCATTAATTTTTTAACGTTTCTTAACAACTATCGGTCGCAGTTTTGAAGTAAACAGATGAACACTTGGATTTATATTCCTTGGTTACGTAGCAGAGTGTGGTCCAAGAATTGTTAAAAAAACCACACATAATCGCTATTTCCATTCCAAATCTAATTTTTAAAAATTTAAGTTTTGTCTTTTTTTGTTCAAATCGATCTGCAAGAATAAAATTGAATGTCACTGAGCTCATAAAAGTACTGCTCTCTAAAAGTACTGGAGAGTGCTAGGAAACGCCACCTCGGTGGTCCTAGGCTCAATGAAAGGAAAATCCCTATGTGCACCTCCTCGCGGTAGAGAGCGGGTAACGCTAACGCACAAGGGGACCGAATGGCTGCCGGTATAAGCAAACAATCCAGCATTGCTGGTCAGGGCACGATCTTGTCCTTGGGTAGTACTAAAAGCTCCCTAAAAGCGGAGGAACTGCATATGGCGGTCAACGGTATGAAAGTCTGGTGGCGGACGAGCCTATCCTGCAAGGCCAACGGCAACAGCAAGCAGCGTCTGTATCCATAGTGGGCGGCTGCAAAAGGCGTCTGTTTCCCATAGTGGGCGGCCTATATCTGTATGTATTCGACCATCCAAAAAGGCGTAGTGTGCCTGTCGAATCGAAGGCTTGTGTGTATAATGTAGTTAATATGTTATACAGGTACGTGTTATTAACCGCAACCGGGAAAACACGGTAGTGGAGCGAGAATTGTATTTTTTATGAAATATGACAACGAACGGTAATAATTCCCCAAGAGGTAACCCAGCTTTGGTAAATCCTTCTACAGTCCCTCCGACTGTAGTAAACCGCACATCGGATTTGGGGGTGCGGCATCTTTCATACAACAATGGCAATCGTGATGCTATCAATAATGAATCAGAAACAAGATTAAGAAATCCTTCAGATTCAACAAAACGGACTTTTGGCTACAAAACACGAACGAAGATTGGAGCATGGAACGTTTGTTCCCTGTACGCACCAGGTAGGTACGAACAGGTAGAGCGTGAAATGCTTCGGCATAACATCAGCATTCTGGGATTGAGTGAAACGAAATGGAGAGGAAGAGCTGAATATACTGCAGAATCGGGCCAAACGAGAATGTTGTACTCTGGCGAAGAGGAGGCAGACAGAGGTCCTAGACTCAACGGTGTGGGCATCATGCTGACTAAAGAAGCTACCAAAAGTCTTATATCCTGGAAACCGATTTCGGCGAGGCTTATGACGGCGAGGTTTAGCTCAAAAATCAGAAAAGTCACCATTATTCAATGCTACGCTCCAACGAATGAGGCTTCAGCGGACGAAAAGACCTCTTTTTATACTCATCTGAATTCGGTGTTCAACGGTGTTCCAGGGGGCGATATTATTATCATCATGGGGGACTTTAATGCCAAAATTGGTTCTGATAACGTAGGCCTCGAACGAGTTATGGGTAAGCATGGCTTAGGTCAACGTAACGAAAATGGTGATATGCTTGTCGACTTCTGCAACGCTCGTCAACTTGTGATTGGGGGTTCTTTATTTCCGCACAAGACCTGCCACAAAATCACCTGGGAATCTCCTGATGGTCGAACCAAAAATCAAATCGATCACTTCATTATACAGCAGAAATGGAGGAAGTCACTGTGCGATGTTCGTAACGAAAGAAAGGCTGATGCAGGTAGTGATCATCACTTGCTACTGGGTTTGCTTCGCTTACGAACAGCTGCTGTACAGCGTCGCTCAGAGGGTATAGCAAGGAGACCAAGATTCAACACAAGCGTTCTAAATGACCCTAATGTACGTCGTAATTTCGCCACCACACTCGGCGACAAAGCATCGAACATACAAAATGCTGGCTTATCGGTAGATGCTTTGTGGGGCCAAATAAAGAGCGCTTACATGGAAGCTGGAACTGAAACTATACCAAGACAGACAAGAGCTAGAGATTCCTGGATATCCCAAGACACCTGGGACAAAATCACATATCGAAGAACACTTAAAATTAGAATCAATTCAGAAAGTGATGCTCAGCGGAAATTGGTTCTACGAAACGAGTATAGAGCATCTCATAAGACAGTGCAGCGGTGTGTGAGACGTGACAAGAGGGCAAGGGTGGACAAACTTGCGGAAAATGCGGAACATGCTGCAGGAAGAGGGGACGCAAGGGAGCTGTATAAAATCACTAAGGACATTGTCGGACAGCGTAGTAGCACTAACACTAACCATCCCGTGTTAGATTTGAACGGCAACCTTTTAGTGACGATAGAAGATCAGCTACAAAGATGGAAGGAGCACTTTTGTGCGCTGCTAAATGATGACCACAATGCAGAATTGAATCCACAATTGAACAACATGCGTAGATCTTCTAGGGGTATTGACACCAGTCCCCCAACAAGTGCAGAGATATGTAATGCGATACATCTTCTAAAGAATAACAAAGCAGCTGGACTTGATGGTATTCCCGCAGAATTCCTAAAAGCAGACCCTGAGGCAGCTTCCCGTATTTTGCTTAAACTCGTGCAGGCTGTCTGGGAGAGTGAAACTTACCCAAGGGACTGGAAGGATGGAGTTATTGTGAAGTTACCAAAGAAAGGAAACCTCAAAAACTGTAATAACTGGCGCGGTATCACAGTTCTGTCCGTTTTTCCGAAGTTAATGGCAACTATTATTCTCGAGAGGATTAAGTCCAGGATCGAGTCTACCCTCAATAGGCACCAAGCGGGGTTTCGCAGTGGCCGATCGTGCGTCGACCACATCAACACCTTGCGAATCATACTCGAGCAATCATCTGAGTACCAATCACCGCTGTACCTAATGTTTGTAGATTTTGAGAAGGCGTTTGATCGGGTCAATCGTGAGTGCATCTGGAGATCGCTTATTGCGAGAGGCATCCCTGAGAAAATTGTCGCTGTTATTAAAGAATCGTACAACAACGCAAGGTGTTTTGTTTTGCACAATGGACAGCTTTCCGACTCTTTCGATGTGCGTCAAGGAGTGAGACAAGGAGATGTCTTGTCACCAATTCTGTTTTTGCTGGCGATTGACGATGTGATGACTGCCACGGTGGGTACAAATGAAAGACATGGTATCCAATGGAGTCTGTTTGACAAGCTTAGCCACATAGATTATGCTGACGATATATGTCTCTTGGCAAACAACACGGCAGGCTTAAATCAGATGTGTCATACGCTGCAATTGAATGGAGAAGTGGCTGGCTTAAGGATTAACACAAATAAGACCAAAGTAATGACCACGGGCCAAAGCACACAAGTTATTCTAAGGCAGGGGACCATAGAGGAGGTCGAGCAGTTTAATTATCTGGGAAGTTTTATAGCACTCGATGGCGGAACGGACCTGGATGTTAACAGTAGAATAAACAAAGCCCGTAGTGCATTTGGAATCCTTTCTCCTGTGTGGAACTCTAGCAAAATATCGCTACGCACCAAGTTGAAACTCTTCGAATCCAACGTCAAATCAGTGCTGTTATATGCTTCTGAAACATGGAAATGCTCTGCCAACATCTCGAGCAGACTACAAGCTTTCGTTAACCGTTGTCTGCGCTCTATTTTGAAGATCCGGTGGCCGCAAACCATATCTAACGTTGAGCTGTGGAATAGGACCGGACAGAAAAAATTGGACGTAGACATCATGCAACGGAAGTGGCGTTGGATAGGCCATACACTGAGGAAACCTGACGACAATATAGCAAAACAATCCGTCCAATGGAATCCCCAGGGTAATAGACGCGTTGGGAGACCAAAAACAACTTGGAGGTCATCAGTTTTGAAAGAAGCTCGGTCTCAAGGTATTCAATCGTGGCCACAGCTGAGGTCAGTTGCGGCGAATCGGGATAGGTGGAAGGATCTTGTTGCTGCCCTATGCTCCAGGAGGAGTTAAAGCGCTGTTGTACTTGCAGCCGGACAACATATATAATCATAACAATTGCCTTGACAATAAAACGTTTTAACTTTGGGCGTGGCGCACGCCTTTTTTTATTGCGCCAGCATTAATTGAACATCACACCGCACAAAATTAATGTTATTGAATTTTTTTCTGTCTGCTTAAGAAGAATTTTGTGTCTGAAACATCGGCTGTTTGCGGGAGGCAGACGCATACACACACAAAAATATGGGGAATAGGGTATCCAACAGTACGTTGCATACGTAATGTAGCTCTCGCTTATGTTTTTTTTTTATTTTCGCGCATTTTCGATTAGGTTACTTATTTTTCGTGCATTCGCGGTTTCGGTTTTATTAATATTTATTTGAGAAAAAATTTTAAATTTAATGTGAATTTAAGTAGTTTTGTGTTTGGTTTGGTTTGGTTTGAAAGAGGAACACATGTAATTTCCAAATGAATGTGAAATGAAAGTTGGTTTCCCAATCAGTCGTTTAAAACTATCAATTAAAGATATGTAAAATTATCAAACATTTTAAAAATCAAACCGAAACGATACCTATTTAGCTATCGTGCAAATGTTATCGTTTAGACGACATTGATTTGACGATTATTGGCTTAAGTGAAGCAAAAATTTAAATATCAAAACGATATCGCCCAGACGATAGTGATTTTTAATTTTACGTGAAACAAGTCTATCGTCGAAGCGATATCGTCTGACAATAATCGAATTACGGGATGACCCCCTGGTCCTTGTTGCCGGTTCTGGTTTTCATGTACTTTGGAAAAAAATAAGTTAGAACTGAAAAAATCCAATTATTTACTTAAACATAACGACTGACCAGTGCTGTCGTCGACAAAAGAATGTTTAGGGTGGAAATGGGTTGTGTTGGTGGTGAAATCGCTATTATAAATAAAAGGTTTTTCAATTGCCGCGGGTAGATTTTGGAAACCATGTTGTTTTGGTGACATCTGTCAAATCTCTTGATTATTATTACTTATTTAGGTAATAAATACCATGGCAAGGTGATGATGTTCAATCGTGCAAATGATAAAGCTTTCTACAAAATGAGTGTCATTTAGTAAAAATGTTGCGCATGTTGCGCCCATGTGGTCGCCCTTCATAGTCGACTCTTTTACGTTTGTTATGTCAAGATTTAAGATGACCGTGCCGTTTTTTCACTGACGGGGCTTCAAAGTGAACCCCAATTGTGGCCGAAAAATCATCTCTAAGGAAGAGGTGCATTTTTAGACGAATGGCTGTGTTAAAATTACCGTGCATGGGATGACACTAAGGTCACCAGGTGACAATGTATCAAAACGACATTGTTGAGGGGATCACCGTCAATAACAAGTGCTACATAACAGTTATATCTAATTTCTTAAGTCCCAAATTGAACCATATAGACCTTGACGGCATGTAGTTCCAGCAGAAAGGAGTTACGTTTTACGTGCCACACGCCACGATTGACATTCTGCATGAACGGTTTAAGGAAAAGTTATCTCGCAGTGACTTGAATTGGGCGCCAAGGTCATGTAATATGACCCCGCTTAGACTTATACTTTTGGATATTCCTGAAGTCGCAGGTTTATATGAACAAGTCACAAAGTTCCTTTAAGGTGAACATAACATAGAGCATCTGCCATATTCAGCCGGATCTATGCGGAAGAGTTATTGACAATTGGACCATATGCATCCGCCGTAAGACACACTTGAATGGTAACATATTTTATATAAACCGTGCTGACCCGGGAGACTTTGCTCTGCTTTTCCCGGAAAGGGGCGCTAAAAATAACCTGAAATTTATTTAAATATGCTTAAGCCACCAGTGGTGACCTATGGTCCGTGAAAACGGGCTTTAATGTTGTTCATATGGAAGTCAAATTCACGTCACGAGAAAATACTAAAATGAAAATTTATGAAATACATACACATTATTTTTTTATTTATTTAAATAACTTTATTTCATGCAACATACATTAAGCTTACAATATCCTTAATTCAGTAATTATGTATAACAAATTAATAAAGCTTATTATGCAATATGAAATAGTTAGGAGCATTCATTTACCAAAAGGCAAGAGTCGAATGCAGCATGAGATCTAATATGATCTAATAATCTAATATATGTTTTGGTAATATTGATGGGGATCAATATACAAATTTACATTTTTAACTATACAAAAAATTCAAAAATTTAACAATAAATAAAAGTTGAAAGAAGTAATTAGGTATGAACATTAGTTTTACAATTTAAAATATTGATCAGAAAGAGGATCAGATAAGATTTTAAAAATTGAGACAAAGATTATGCAGCAAATCAAACTATTACATTTATAAATAAAATTATTTCATTATGGTTCAAAGTAAATAGCAAAGACTTAATTTTTCTTAAGAATACCGATCTGCTTCTCTCGCATCTCAGACTTCCAGGTAAATTATTAAATAATCTAGGTGCGGTTACATTATAGAAAAGTGAAAAATGTGTTTTTTTTCACAGTGGGAACAGTTACCAGATTTAGGTTGTTCACACGTAAATTATAAGAATCATACAGTCTCGATGCCGTATATCCAAATTTTTCAAAAAATGTTTTTAAGACTTTATAAAAGTATAAATGCTTTAGAGGTAAAATCTCAAGGTTTCTAAACAGTTCAAAGCTATGAGCTCTACGGTTGACCTTACATAAAATTCGAATGACATGCTTTTGTTTAGTGAGCAAAGGTTCAATTTTATTAAAATGAGTACCACCCCAGCAGGTCAATCCAAATTGCAACCGTGATTTAAAAAGGCCATTATAAACCAATTTTAGAACAGGCTGGCTACAGTATAGGCTAAGATGGTAGATATGCCTAACTACGATATTTAAGTATTGTTTCAGGTTAGTAGTATGATCTTTCCAGCTTAACCTATTATCCAATGTAATAACTACACTGAAAATAATATTGTTCATAAAAATTATAAAAACCGTTTATTGACTTATTTTTCTTTGTCCCAATGAACTTTTTCTTGTCACAATAAACTTTTATTGTTTTCAGATTTCCGTAATCAATAAACTATTTATTGCGACAATTAATTTGAGTTTATTGAATACGAAGTCCGAAACTTAAGAAAAATAAAATAAAATAATGGATTTTTATTTTTAAAAAAGATCTGATCTTCAAATAAAATGATTAAAATCAGAAGTTATTAATTTAATTTATTTTAAAGTTCAACAAAAAAAAATTAAATTGCCATTTAAAAAAAAAAAAAACTTTCTATAAAGCATTAATTGTCATAATAAACCTTTAATTGTTGCAATTAACTAGATTAGATTAGATTAGATTAGATTAGATTTTATTCATTCTATAAATATTATATACATATAAGTTTTTCATAATTTTAAAATCTTTGAAGCATGGCATTTTGCCGTCTGCCTGATTGACAACTTAGTTAACACATATAAATTTTAAATTATTTAAGTTATAATTCTAATCAAAAATTTTCATTTAAAATTCTACTTCTATAAGCTAATGCAATTTTACAAAATTTGAACATTTTTGGTACATCAATTTCATTGAGATAATGTAGTGTAAGCTCATCCGATAAAAAATCGCTTCCAAAAAAGTGTCTTCTTGTTTCTCGCAGAACAGGACATCTACCGATAAAATGAAAAATGTCCTCTCTTTCCTTCATGTTACACATTTCACACAACAAGGGTAAATCTTCACGGTGCGGAATAAAGTTAAGACTCAGAAGTTCGCCTCGTAATATAAATATCATTGATATTTGTTCGGTGGTGTAGTCATCTCTAAAATAATTCATTTGGTTAAGGTTGTGACTCAGCTTACTGTACACCATTCTGAATATAGATTCTTCTGCTTCGGCTGCAAACTTCATTCTTAATCTATCATCTAGGACAGAAATTAACTGATACAATGAAGGCTTCCACATACTGTAGTCATCAAGAGCAAGTTCTATATTCGCTTCTTGCGTCAGCTCCATCCACTCTCTAAACCATCCTGCTCTGCTATTTATTGCTTGAAGTGCTGCTTTTTTCGGGAGACGATCATCAGGCATTTTAAGGACATTACATATATAGTCGATTTGCAGTTTCAGTGTTTTGATAAATATGGGAGAGATACCAGTTTCTAACATAAGCATATAATTTGGGGCATTTGATGGAAGTCGAAATATCCGTTTGATGTAAAATCTGAGGAGTTTCTCGGCGGTTTCATATTGCTTACCCCCCCAAACTTGGGCTGCATATAACAATGTTGACTCCACTACCGATTCAAATATTCTGTATTTGCTGCTGTGAGCTATGTATTTATTATTGAATATTTTCCCCCATACAATATTCATTGTCGTTTTAGCTTTTTGTAATTTTTCCATAAGATGTCTTTCCATACTGTTGTTTTTTGTGATGTAAACTCCTAAATATTTATATTCATTTACGACCTCGATCCTCTCTCTATTATATGTCCACTGTTCTCTTTCACTTGCTCTTCCTCCACCTTTTCGGAAAACCATAACTTTGGACTTCTCTAAGCTCACAACTAGTTTCCAAGTTTCACAATATTCGAAGAGTTTATTTGTCATTAGTTGCAGCGTTTCTGGCGAATAAGCAAACAACACAATATCATCTGCAAAAAGGAGGGCTTTTATGAGGGTTCCAGCATATTCAACTCCTCCTGGCAAACAATCAGTGATATCCTCGATAAAAAGTGCAAATAAACTCGGGCTTAGCATACACCCCTGCCTTACACCTGTCTTCGTTTCAAACCATTGCGAAATCTTCTCACCATCCCATACTGCTGCTGTGGTTTCCAGGTATATGTTCTGCAAAACGCGTCCGAACCTGAATGACATTCCCATTCGATACATCTTATACATCAACGCATTTCGGTCTATCGTATCGAATGCTGCTTTAAAATCTACGAAAAAAACATATAATTTCTTGTTTCGAACCAAAAAGGATTCAGCGACGCTTTGGAGAACAAAGATGTGATCTATGGTTGAATATCCTTGTCTAAACCCAGCCTGAAATTCCCTGATAAGCTTGTGTGAATCCATCCACGATCTGAGTCTGTTATGAAGAATCGATGTAAATATTTTGTATGATGCATTCAAGAATGAAATTCCTCTATAATTTGAAGGGTCTTCAGTGCTTCCTTTTTTATGAATTGGAAAAATCAGTGCTTCCTTAAATTCCTGTGGGATTGTTCCTAGCTCCTGCAATTAACTATTTATTGGTAATCCAAATTTCCATTTCAAAAAACAGTTTGCTTTCAATGATCCATTTATTGACACAATAAACCTTTTATTACCACAATAAACATTTAATTGATAATCCAAATTTCCATTTCAAAAAACACTTAACTTTCAATAAACAATTTACTGTCACAATAAACTATTAATTGATAATTCATATTTTTTCATTTAAAAAAACAGTTCACTTTCAATTAACCATTTATTGGCACAATAAACCTTTTATGATCGCAATAAACTATTTATTGATAATCTAAACTTCCATTTCAAAAAACAGTTAACTTTCAATAAACTATTTATTGTCCCAACAAAAAGTTTATTGTTGCAATGCAAGGTTCATTGGCGCAATAAACTGTTAGTTGGCACAAACAACTATTTATTGGGACAAACAACTATTTATGACCATAATTAACATGAACGTACAATAAGAATTGTCTAGTGATCACGATTTAGTCTATTTCGTGTTCTTGTCGTAATCGTTTTGAATTTGACACAAAGTGAAAAAGTAAAAGTGTGAAAAGAGTATTATAACGACTATTTAGACAAATCATGTAATCAAAGACTATACAAAAAGTATTAGCGTTAAAACAATAAAGACTATTAAAACAATTAATTAACAATGTGAAAGTCCAAGTGTTGAAGTACTAAAGACAATAAATTGACTAGTCAACATACAATTCATTTCTACTCTAATATAACCAAGTAAGTAACAATTACATATATTTTTCTATTTAGGAATAAACATATTTGAATTTCTTTTGGCAAGAAAGTGGTTTATTAAGAATTTGTGTATCATTAATTTAATTTTCCAAATTAAAATGGTTCACAAAACATCACTTAACTTTTAATGAATAATTAATTCGCACAATAAACCATATATTGTCACAATAAATAATTAATTGTCACAATAAACCATTAATTATCGCAATAAACTATTTATCGATATTTCAAATTTCCATTTTAAAAACTTTCAATAAAACATTTATTGTCCCCACAAATCATTATTTGCCGCAATAAAAAATTTATCGATAATTCAAATTTCCATTTTAAAAACTTTCTATAAGTCATTTATTGTCATAATAAACCATTTATTGTCACAACAAACCATTTATTGATCTAGATTTAGAGCCGATTTGTCCATTTTTTTTGTTAACTATTTGTTTTTTTTTTTTTTAATTCTTTGTTTCATATTGTGGTATGTAATGAAGTAAAAACCCAGCAGAGAACTCATCCAGATAATTTTAAAAAACTATACCTATATCTATCGAAATATCAAAATAAAGACAAGGTGAGTTAAGCTATTAATATAGGGGAGACTGAATATAATGGGGAAACCAAAAAGTTGTTTACAAAACTGCAAATAATAAAAAAAACATTAATTATATTTTCAATTTCAAAATTGACAGTCCCAATGATTCGCAGATTTGTTTAAATCAACAGATATTTTTTCATTCTTTAAATTATTCCCTTTTTAACTATAATTCTTTTTCAGGATATTCGATAGATCAAGATCAGAAGATCAAAACAATACTGTCTGATCCGTTTCAGGTTTGATTAAAATTTTATATTTTTCCTGATGCAAGTTTAGTTTCAACTTTTGGAACTTTTTAAAATACAGTATGAATACATTTTTCAATTTTTTCTAAGGTGGACATGGATTTTGATTTCATGTTTAGGAACCACAACCCTATCCTTGAGCGGTGGGAGAATATTATTTCGAAGATCCAGGAATTTTTAGCTACGGAATAGAGAGTTAAGGAAAGAACCATCATGGACGTTCTGAAAAAGATTGGTTCTGAAAATATTCAAGAAAGTAAGTTGAATATAGTTTTACTGTTAACATTTTTATTTTTTATTATTTCTTTACTGACCCGATTTATTATACGTACTAGTTAAATACTAGATGATTATGTATCAAAATTGTATATCCACGTTTTCATTCTCATTTTCAGACTGTCGGGATGCTGCTATTTTGTGGGAACTTCACGGGTATCTAGTACCGACACTAAAATGTTCTCGGAAGGACAGAAATGGGACCAAAACTACAATCAAATCAACAATAAAGGACTACAAGAGTCCTATATTTTTCCAAAAAAAAAAATTGCAAAAAGGCTTATATCCTTTTAAATTGTACCAATGAATGAATGGTTTTTACAGTAATCTTAATAAAATATGTTATTATAACGTTTAACTAAAATCTTTTATTTCTTCATTTAAAATTCTTACTCATTTCAGGAAAACGTTAAAAATTTGAGGAAAGTTTGGAAGAAAAAAATTAAATGTAAGTATATGTAATATGTACCTACGTATTGCCACGATAAATTATTTATAGAAATTTTTAAAATATATTAAAGTTTTTATTTATTTATATACATAAATACTTTTGTTATTTATAAATGTAAATAAATAAAAATTTTAATATTTTACTAAAGTTTTTATCAATACGTTATTTGTGGTAAAAACTGAGTTCATTGCGCCAATGAACTCGTTTATTGGTGCAATAAGCTAAGTTCATTGCTCGAGTTTATGGCACTAACGAATGAAATTATTGCGCAAATAAACTAGTTAATTGCGCCAATGAACTAATTTTACTGCGCCAATAAACAAGTAAACAAGTTTATTTTGGGAATAAAAGGTTTATTTTGGCAAAAAACGATCAATTGCGCCAATAAAATGATCTCATTGCGGCAATAAACGGTTTACTGTGCCAATAAACGGTTTATTGTTACAATAAACCTTTTATCCTAGTAGTAAACACTTAATTGCGACAATAAATTGACTTCATTGCAGTAATTAATGAATTTATTGCAACAAAAAACCCATTAATTGTCTCAATAAACCTTTTATTGTCGCAATAAACTATTAATTGTCCGAATAAACAGTTAATTGTGCCAATAAACTGAATTCATTGCGCCAATTAATGAATTTATTGCGACAATAAACAATTTATTGTCGAAATAAACTATTAATTGATGATCCAAATTTCCATTTAAGAAAAGACAACTTTCAATAAATTATTAATTGTCTCAACAAACAGTTTATTGTGGCAATAAATGGCTAATTGTGCAAATAAACTGAGTTCATTGCACCAATAAACTGAGTTTGTTAAATAACCGCTTATTGCAATTAACCGTGTATTGCCACAATAAACGGTTTATTGCCGCAAATAACCATTCATTGCGCCAATAACCTCTTTCAATTAATTGTGTATAAATTCAATAAACTATTTCAATAAATTTTTTTAATAATCAATTAACAGTTTATTGAATTATTATGGAAAAATGAAATCAATAAACAGCCGTTTATTGTCGCAAATAACTTGTTTGTTGGACGAGTTTCAATAAAAAAGTTAATTGTCGCAATAAACTTTTTAATTCATATTATGTAGCTTTTTGGTTCAGTGTAAGTACTTAAAACAGTCAACACGCTCAATGTCAAAGCAGCCAATAGAACAATTTTTATCAAAATTACATGTCTTTGTTTCCAAAAAATGATCACAAAAATTTTTCAAGTGAAACTTACAACAGCTTAAAAACAGTATTGGGCCCAAAACAGAACCTTGGGGGAAACCAAGATTCACATTTCTCACCGTGCTAAAAACGTCTTGTATTTTTACTTTTTGTTTACGATTATTAAGGTATGAAACAAACCAGTCATAGACAAAGCCACGGAATCCCGCCTTATACATTTTATTTAGAAGCAAAGTATGGTCCACCATATCAAAAGCCTTTGTTATGTCAATGAATATAGAAGTTGGAACATCAGATTCATTAATGCTAGAATAAATTTCGCCACAAAGTTTCAATACAGCGTCTTCTGTTGACCTGCCTTTTCGAAAACCAAATTGTGATTGATTAAAGAAATTATTTTTGTCTAGAAAGGAAAGCATTCTGGATTTCACACCTTTTTCAAAAATTTTAGAAAAGACAGATAGCAACGAAATAGGTCTGTAGTTGTTAAGTTTAGTAGTTTCACCTTTTTTGTGCAGCGGTATAACTATTGCCAACTTAAGGGATTCTGGAAAGATTCCCTTTTTAATGCTGAAATTAAATATGTAACTCAAAACATCCGAAACAAAATACGAGATATTTTTTAAAATTTTTGAAGAAATCATGTCATCTGATGATGAGTTAGACATTTTGAGAGACATAATAATTTGGTGAATTTCCAGTGGCGAAAAACTCTCAAAGAAAAAACTTTCAGCACAAAAACTTTCTTCGACAATAAAGTCAGCACAAAGACATTCCCTTGAAATAGGAGGCAGATCAATATTTTGGGTTATATTAGAAAAATATTCATTAAATGAATTAGCAACAGCTGAGGGAGTCACCATTTCTTAAAGAAATGTCAATTTGTTTCTTATTTTTATTCAAAATCTCATTAACTACTTCCCATTCCTTTTTTGAGTTGCCGGCATTATTAAGAAGTTTATTTTTAAAATAATTATCTCTACAGAGAGGAATCAAAGTTTTAAGTTCTTTACAAAGATTTTCGAAACGTTTTTTGAGTCTATTATTTAGAGGATGTTTTTTGACCTTGACATACGAGTTCGTATAGTTCATTCTTTTTTTTAATTTTTTTGAGAACAGGTATACTCATCCATTGCTTAAGACAGGATAATTTTTTATTGTTATTATTAACAGCTTGACTACAATTTGAAATCAAGAGTTGAACAAATCGTAAGCAATTGATGGAATTACAATTAATTTTTTGAAAGCTTTTTACATTGTTTTGCCTGGTTCTTATTGCACTGCACTCAAACTGTATGGTGGTTAAGCTGTGATCAGTTATCCCAAGTTCTCTCACGTCCGTTTTGTAGCATATATCATTTTTCCTATGTAGCCTTATAAATATATGATCTAAACAAGATGGACCTCTAGTGGGTTGATTTATCAAGGAGGAAAAACCGAATGAAAAAAGGACCGAAAGAAAATAATCAGCTTCAGTTGGTACAAGTTGGTACAGTAGGTACAAGTTGTATAAAAGTAGTCAACATTGAGCCATTGTCTTAAAATCTTGGTCCTCGTTTTAATTTTATTTTATCATCAGCTATCGTTGGATTAGCTCCTAAACCACACTTTAAGCTTTGATTATGAACACACAAACCAACCATTCTATCCACGAAATAACCACTCAATACACAACTTGAACTTATGACTATGAAATTTTTCGCCAAAGCCACAACATTTTAAAATTCAGCAAAAAAAAAAAAAAAACACTAAAATATTCGCAAACAAATTCTATTACAAAACACACAACTAAACTTCTTTGTTCCAGTCCCTAAAACATCGGTCAATAGCAATAGTAGCCCCAAATAACGGAGTTAAGTAAATATTTTGATGGCACCTAATTAAAACTGGCACAACAGCACACAAAGTTCTATTCAAACAAACATTACTCTTGTCCTTAATTCGAATTCGAATTCGAATAAATGTATCTAAATTGTTCAATTAATTCTGTCCAAATGCCCATACCACCACACCGCACAGTTGTAGGTGTAAGCATTCAAACAACAAATTGATTCAAATTGAATTTTGTTTAATTTGCCGGGGCTTCCAGCTTCCAGCATTCAGTATTCAGCTCAGAACAGAGCATCTGAGAACAAAAATTTAAATTAGACCATCGAGAGGTCCTATTAAGTTCAAAATTCGTTCGTTTGTGGTAGACGAATGCAACCAGTTTCATTGCAATTTGTGGCAAGTTTCTGTGTTCCTGTGAAACTTTGCAACATATCTATATACTTACAGATGAAATATTGTGGGCAAATAGCCAGCTTGTTTATATAATATATACGATACATGTATATAGGTAGGAATATAATATAGGTACGTCTGTCCGTCACTGTCTATGGATAAGTGTGGGTGTGAGGGCAGAAAAATTGCTGGTCGGTGATAAATTAAGTTTGGTTTTCCACATGGAATGCTCATTAGGGTAGCTAAAGCTTACCACTGCCAATGCAATCAATTAGAGCCAAAATTTCATGTTATACCCATGAGCACAGAAACAACAGCAAAAAAAAAAAAATGTTAAATATTGCAAGAAAAACATGTGGAAAATGTTAATGTCCCTAATTAAGTTTTTTCGTTGTTGTTGTGAGATACAATATAAGGCAATAACGCTTCCAATAATTTACATCTCCGCTTGCAAAGTGAGAAATCCTAAGAAATATATAAAGCTCCTTATTAAAGAAATGTTACCCTTCCTTAATAAGACTTCTTTTTAATATAAAGGGCGTTTTTAATCACCAAGATGTTTCCTGCTGAGAATTCGGTTGTTTGGATGGAAAAAGAAGGGTTGGTCCTTGACCCCTCTCAAGTTATAATTTTTTTTTTTCTTTATTAAGGGTGATGTTTTTGGTAGGGGGAGAGTAAAAGAGTTAATAATTTAAATGAATTTTACACATTTATAGAAACAGGTTTTTTTTTTGTCAGAAAAAAAAATTATGAGAAGGTTTTCGTTTTTGCTCAAATTCACTTTTAATTTAAACCAAGAGTAAAAAGGTTTTCGTGGTATCTTGGTATTGGAAAATAATATATTTTACCACTTTTCAATACAACGAGGTTTTTGGCCTGAAAATGGAAATCACAATATTCTGATTCTGATTGTATCGGATACCTACTTTTTTGGGACAATACAATGTCAACAAGTCAACAAGCTTGGATGGCTGGAACATGTAAAGTATGTGGATTAATACGCTTGAGCTCGCTAAGTCCTTAATTCCAACCCTGAGTGCCAACGCAGTACTGCGAAGAGTCCATCAAAGGTGGTGAAATTAAGTGAAGAACGACCTCAACCAGCTTGAAATGAGTTACTGGAGGCAACTGTTTACAGAACGAAGTAACTGGCAGGGTACGTTGGTTGAGACCGTGGTTCACAAAAGACTGTATGTGTTATCTAAATTTCAAAAAGTCTCCTTGTTCTGGATAACTGCGTTTCCATAACCTACCAATGCACTTCTTTGTAATATAATACTATTCTCCCCGGTGGTAGTAGATAATTTTGTCCCGTATAAGGAAAATATTTAGAACAACACTGCTTTGAAGATGACACGATTCACATAATCATATAAGAACATCGTGTTCCGTATGGGAGCCATACGAAGAAAAATACCTAAAATCTGAAGAAGACAGCGCTGACGAGCAAGTAAAATTATGCACCAAAACAATAATCAACACCTACATAGCTATATGAACTGTATAACTGTATTATAAATTTCATCCCAGCCTGCGAGCGGTGTTCTCTGTAATAACATATTTTTTTTGAGTTAGTCCAGAAAGTGCCAGCAGCGAGCGAGCTAGTAAATTGGGTTTTTTCCTCGCAGAGGTTTTCCCACACACAATTTCACTGAGTTTCATTCAGATCGGTTATTCATTAAAATTTTCAGTTTTATTTTTTAAAGAAAAAGAAGCGACATCAGGTCGGGAGAAAGCTGAGACCCGTGTGAAGGAATATTTTCCGAGGGCTGACTTTCTAGTACGTTATAAGCCTGGCACCCCTGCATAAGTCAGATGTTCCGATGCCCATTCTCCACATGGGACAGTTAAGCTTGAGTAAGTACTTTTAACCATCTGCAGTTTGTGGAACAATCTTTTAAATTCATGTTCAAGTGGTATGGGCATCGAGGACACTGTTTATCGTGGTTCGAATAATTTATAACCGATTTCGGCCATTTTAAATGTCATTTCATACCTCGTTTCAATTTAAAGCTGGCAAGATATTTTTTTCGACTTCACAGATTGGAAAAACTTCAATTTGGAAGACGCTGCTGTGGAAGTTCTTTTTTTTGTCTAAAACAGGCGATATTGTGGAGTCAGGTAGTTTTTAGCCAACCCATTCAATGGAACAGTAGGTTGGCTAAAAAAAAGACGTTACTCACTTTTTGCCACCATCTCTTTCGTAAATAGATCGATTGGCATTCTCATGGCACTAGTTGTACCGATATATACGCCAGCCCCTGAATTTTTGGTCACAGTTTTGAGATTGGCTTTCTTCTCTAGGGCTGGCCACCAGACGTATGTGTAAGTATATTGCAATTTTTGATGTATCCCCAGCTTAGTTTGACTAGGATTTGATTGACAAATATTATATTCAGCAAAAGGGGATAAGACCCCACCCAGGTTAGTTCCTCTACAGGTTTTCGTTCTCAGCATTATTAAACGCCCCCTATATCTATCGGGAAAACTTCCACTGTAAAGCATTCTGTTTAGAATTATTGTTTCCACCACATTGGTAAGCGCAGTCTCAAGATTTGGTCTCATATACGCGTGTTGGGCCTGTTAGATGGCATTTTCATTCAGTTTAGGGCTAAATGTCGGCAGTTTAAAATTAATATTTTTTTCAAGCTAACCCCAACCGCTTATCTCAAATTTATAAAACTAATTCCAAACTCACTTAAAAGTTAGAATACGTACATATACTGGGCCCAATTAAATTGGTCTAATTTAGGACTCAAACCCTGTTTCGATGTTCTTGAAAGCTTATTGTTTATCTTTTTAAAAAGGTTGCCTAATCAATCAGTTTTTGGTTTCTAGTACTTTTTTTTTAACCGTATTAGCATTTTAAAATTCTTTTTGGCTTCCTTAATAAATCTGCTTAATTCAAATAGCTACCTATAGCGGTTTCCACCCAATTAATTTTAATTTTTTTTATCTTAACAATCCATCATTAAAATTATTCCAAACTCTTTGATTTTTTTTTTGAAAACAATCCCTTTCGATCTCAATCATTTTCTTTTCTGTGAATATCGATTCAACCGCCCTCTTCCGCTTTCACTACTTAAACTTAAACAAATAATATATTTTGAGATTACCTTTTTGAAAAGAGAGTAACCCTTCTTATTTGGAATACCGGCACCCACACAAAAGCTGACTTTAAAATTCGTCAAAAAATGATGAGCAAAGCAAAAATGAAAGGAAAAAAGCCATTTTTCCAGTTGAAGTTTCTTTTCACGTCAGAACCACTCGCTTAAAAAAAAAATAAAAACCCCAGTCCCTCCCCTCGTCGACATTTTTGCCCAAACAACAACAATGATCCGGTGTTTTGCCTGCTTTCTTTTTTCCGTTTATCTTCAAACATCTAAAACAACATTGCTGACCCGAAAAACACCCGAGAAGAAAAATTATTTACTCATCTTGATTAATGGCCATGAAATACACTTTCTGCATACCCCTTCGACATACCCAAATCGAGCCTCCCTCGGGCTGTTCAACAGCTACAACAAAGTGTTGAATCTACTTTCTATTTAGATTGGGCATATATTTCCAGATGCTCTGCTGCTGATGGTGGATCCTGGTTCCTGGCATGCTTTCATATTCGAAGTCGCAGTCGGTGCCGAATTCGGAGCCAAGGGGTGAGGATTAAAAGGTCGAACTGTATTTTTTTGTTGTTTTGTATCGTCCCCACCGGCAGCGGCACCAGCAACGAAAGTGGCTGCGGAAGGATTTTATTTGTTTGCCGTTTTTTTTGTAAGGTTTGACTATTAAAAACGGTTCAGAGGCAGTGGTTTTTTTTTTTTTTTTTTTTTGTATTCACAAAGGAGCAAGGATCAAAGGAGCTCCATGCCAACCATATCAAAGTCGCAAAATATATATACACTTACGTGAAAAGCGAAAATTAAAAAAGTTGCCCTAAAAGTGACCCCAAGGGAACTGGTGGCAATGGCATAAAGGCAGCTAGCAGCTAGCAGTTAAGAATTCCACAACCCAAAAACCATTTTTCTGACACTTTTTCCCAAGCCTCTGATTTCGTGTCGTGGTTCTGCTTGGTGTGTGTGTGTGTGTTTGTTTGTTGGAGAATTCCCTGTTGTTATAATAAAAGCAAAAATATTGTGAACTGAGAGTTGGGCGCCACTTAGGAACCCTTCATTATGTAGGATTGTAGGTATAGGTAGGTAGGTACATTGATATTGGGTATGTATGTCAATGTGCCTGTGCAATGAAACTCCTGGCTGGCCCATACCTAAGGACAGTATAGTGTTATGACGTGACGAAGACAATTATAAGCCACAAATTTACATTCCCGAGAACTGCTTCCCTAACCAGAGGACATCAGAAAATGCCATGGCATATGGTAAAATGGTAAAATGGTAATACCGCACAGCAGTTGCCGTGTTGATACTTGATTTTTAGTGGAGGCCTCTCCGTTTCTGTGCGCATAGCCAAGAGCTATCATAGAACCAAATCTCGTTACAGCTGCGGAAAATCAACCCTCTGTGGCCCTTCACCGGAACCCTATGGCAAAATGAATAATCGCTATTTTTTCCTTCCATATGTGGTTGCTTGACATGCACAAAAAAAAAATGCACAAGTCTCTGTGTGAGAGTGTTTACTTGGAGCTTACTAGCTTCTTTTTTTTTTGAAACACTCATACATATTTTCAAGTTGTTTTTACCACTTGAAAACTAGAGTGGATTCTTAATACGAAAGTGCTTACTTACAACAAATCTGATGTGGAAATAGTTCGTCCAGGAGGACTTGGGCAATTTAGATTTTTAAATGTGGACCGAAATCGTGAAGGACTATTTTTAGAATTTTTTTTGTCACTATTGCAAACATGAAACTGACATTTTTTTTGTTTCAGTTTTTGTTTACCCTCACCCTTAACTACAAAGGGAAGTAATTTCTGGAAATTAGTTCAGCGCACACGCTAATATAAGTAAATTAGAAGGAAAATGGTGGCATTTGAAATTTGAGAAACGACAAAATGTCTGGAAAGGATATTTGTCAAGTATTTACGTGATGTTGTCTTTTTATGGATTAATTAGTTTTGTTTTTTTTTTTAAATGCAGCTGCACAAAATAAATTGGGCAACATTACTTACAGGAGAAAAACTTTTTTTTTTTGAGATATCCTCCAACCACAATATTGGAAAGGGTAAAAGTAATTTGAAGAAAGAGTGGTACTTAGAACGTAAATTAAATGTCTTTAAAAATATTACCAGAATGAAAATGACGCAGCGCGTTGAATTCTTTTTGAACATGTGAAAGGGGGACTACAGGGCGTATGTGGGACATTTTTTTCAGCAAATCTATACACGTTTAGTTGGTTGGCGTTCTCTTCAAAAACATACAAAGATTCCTCACCGATTGAGCTCAAATCTCGACACGCTATTTAACCCGCTGCAAAGATGGTTTTATCGGCAGTAACACACCCCCGACCGAAAGAAAACAGTTTTTCCAACGGTCAGCTATATGCAAAGCGATATTTCAAAGCGATTATGACTACTGATGGCACATTTTATAAGATAGCAGCCAGAACGTCCTCGTGTCGCTGGCAGGGCAAAGGTTGAGAAGATTAAATTTTGGGAATTCCAAATTATGACAGAGCTTGCTTGTTTGGTTTTTTAACGTGATAAGTCTTTTATACTAATCTTCTTTTCTGCTGTGTGCTGGTGATTTGGAAAACCCAAACGCTATGTCAAGTCAATACAGATAATTCTGAAGGCACTAAATTATTGTTCTTACTTGCCCTTTGGGGCAAGTGCAGAAAAAGAAATCGAGTTTTAAATTAAAAAAGTGGTTTTCGCCATACCGCCCGTCGGTCTGTCTGTGGTTTTTGTATGGATGTGCGTCTGAGAGCTATTTCACGTCCAGCTACAGCATAAGCGGTTTGACAGATTTGCGTCAAACTCCATATTTAAGAGTTTAAAGAAAAACGGTTGTTGGGTTTTTTATTTCGTTTTAGCACGACTCAAACTGGTACCTTTCAAGTAACGGTTTTTTTCAATTTGGATTTGCTCGAACACAGCTCTAACGATTTTGATTAATCTTTGTGTGTAATATTCTTTCAGTGTAAACTAAAATTATGGCTACAGAATACAAATAACAAAGATCTGGTCTTAAAGGCCTTTTTTTCAAATATTCGTAAGTTGGCAATAACGGTTGCATCGCATTCACTCAAACTTTGTTTTGTATAATTCCTCATAGTTTTCTATAGAATGGTATTTCAATTTTTTCAGTCACCCTTTTTTATATGGTGGCTCCTATACAACGAGCCACTAGGTGTATAAGCCAACACTTTTCGGTTGTTCTAATTTTCTCAAAAAAGGCTTTATCGATTTTTATTAAATTTTGCATGTTATAAATATAGAAGGCTTAAGCAAAAACTGCATTTTGAGGTTTTGGCTACAAATGAGAATAATGGAAATTGGTTTTAACGGTTTTATTACTGGCCATAAGAAGTGAGAAACGACTTTAATGAAATAGTTCAGACTTCCTGACGTATAAATCTTTCATAACACCAACAATATGGCAGCTAGCTACCTTTTAAAAATTAAATGTTTCTTAATGGAAGCTGTCGTATATGGAGCCTTTCAGTTTTAGCCAATGCTTTTTAGTTTTTACCAATTTTTTCCATAATCGCTAAAAACAATTTTGATTAACTTTGTGCGAATTTTTCGGGATTATTTCAATGATAACTGTGTTCTTAGTTTTTGGCTAGAAATACAAGTTAGTATATAGGTATCGGACATCTTTATACAAACATCTTAATTACATTTTAGGTGTTGTTATAACTAAATAACGGGAAACCAAACCATACAACCTCCGAATTTCAGATCGTGCCAATATCTAATGCACTTAACTCTCATCATTTCAAGTTTAATCTTGATGAGCCAGATATGCTTCCATTGGATATTGGCACGATCTGAGGGAGGAAAAAAGTTTTTTTTCGAAGAGGAACTTCGGCAGGGGTAGTTGTATGGTATGGGGGCTATTTGCTAGTTATAGGTTGAACTTACCTTCACCACTACAAGGATAAACAGTGCAGCAATTTGGTACCATACATAAGACGATTTCGTCGAGTTCAGCATGTCTTGCAGCAATTTAATGCTACGATTCATGTTATTTGGCAAAGTTTGGAGTGGTTAAAATCTCTTAACATACATTTAATGGAGTAGCGGGTATACGTTCCCCAGACTGTAACCCTATTGAAAATCTTTGGGGAATTCTGACTCGCATAGTTTACGCTCATATTAGTCAATTTGTAAGTATTGCCAAGCTCCGAATAGCAATTGTGGAACCGTGGAACTCCTAAGACGATTCCATATTAAAAAAACCTTGTCTACAGTACGCCAAAAAGAATTTGTAGTTTAGTTGAAAATGGCGTTAATAAGATCCCATACAAATTTTTGTAAAAAAAAAAAAAATACACATTTATGTACAATTAAAAAAAAATGCGGTTTTACTTTTGCAATACGAACAAAACAATTTTTAATTTCTTAACACGAGAAGAAAAAATAATGGCACTTTTTGTTTTGCTCAATTTACTTGTTGATACCATTAAATAAAAAAAAAAAATAGTAAGGCGTCGTCGTTCCATTTCCAGTTGTCTCCAAAATTTGTTTTTATAGGGTGCGTTATACCTATGCAAAGCACTATATGTAGCACTATGCCTTATCAAAAATAAAGTTTCAAAGTAAATGATAATCAAGAAGATAGGATAGTGTACGTATAGGATATTCTGTTATAGAACTTGGAAAAAAAAAACCATAAGCTGACTAACTAAGTCACACGCCACCTCACTTTCGATATCAAAAGACGCCTTTAAAATACAAGTACGAAGATGGTTGTTTTTTATGAACGTCTCAAGCCGTTTGTTGTTGATCTAACAGGTCCTTACCAATGCGGTTTCAGACCTGGAAAATCTACGACGGATGAAATCTTTACATTACTCCTGATTCTGGAGAAAGCCAAAAAAAAGAACACCACCTGATATTTGTTAAGGATCTTTCGTAAAAAAAGAAAAATCAATTTATAAAGAACAACAATATATTTGAGACAACAAACGTTCCTATTAGTAAGGTTTTTCAAGATCGAAAATCTTCTAATAATTGACAAACGATTAATAATTTATAATTTACTATACATACAAATTATGAACAAAGTGTTCAGATGTTCGGTGTTTTATTATTTTCTTCAACACTTCCTCCATAAACACCAAACATTAAAGTTAAGTTAATGATGAATACAAACCTTCTTTCGTAACATTTGAAAACGGACACGGTCAAGGGGTTTCGTTAGCAAATCAGCTAGTTGGTCTTTTCCGGGAATATGTTCTAGTTTCAAGTTACCTTGAAGAAAGCATTCTCGAACATAAAAATAACGAACTTCAATATGTTTTGATCGTTTGTGAAATTCTGGGTTTTTTGAAAGCTTGCACTTGCACTGTCAATGTAATGTAAAGCGTTGGTATCAATTTCTGTTCTCCGGTCAGTTCTCGCAAGAGATATTTCAACCACATAGCTTCTTTGGCACCTTCAGTTGCAGCCATAAGTTCTGCTTCGGTTGTTGATAATGCAACAGTTCTTTGAAGTTGACTTGTCCACGAAACAGGCCCTCCGTTGAACATTGAAATTACTCCACTTGTTGATCGTCTTGTCTTCAGATCTCCAGCATAATCAGCATCAGTGTATATTTTTAATTCTTGGCAATTAACACCTGCTGTGTATTTGATTGCAGATTTGCTGGTTCCACGAAGATATCGAAAAATACGTTTTATACTATTCCAGTCATCATTGGTAGGATTTTCCATTTTTCTTGCAGCGGAATTAACTGCAAAAGCAATATCCGGTCTTGTACCTGTCGCTAGGTACATTAAGCTTCCTACAGCTTCTCTATAGGGAACTTGTTGGTTTAATTTTTCTGGTTTTAAATTTTCTTCTTCTTTATATGCTGGTGTTGTAACTGAATTACATTCATTCATACTGAAACGTTCTAGAATTTTATTCGTATATTGTTCTTGGGACAAATTAATTGATCCATCATTAGTAATTTCAATTTTCATTCCAAGATAGTTTTCTAGAGTTCCAATTGTTATTTTAAATTCTTTCTTCAGTTCCTTCATAAAATCTTGTATTTCATTTAAATGTCCAAGAATCAGACCATCATCGACATATATGGCTACGTAAAGCACTCTTCCATTTTGATTCCTATAAAATAAACAGGGATCGGCTTTACTATTTTTCAATCCAGTCTTCTTCATGAAACCCAAGAAACGTTTATGCCAGCATCGAGGCTCTTGTTTCAGTCCATATAAACTTCTTTTCAATTTACAGACTCTGATTCAGATATACTTCCTCCTCAAGCTGACCGTATAAGAAAGCAGTTTTGACATCAAATTGTTGAATGCTAAGTTTATTTCTTGCTGCTAAAGCTAAGAGCAAACAAACTGTGTCATAACGTGCTACAGGACTAAAAGTTTCATTATAATCGATGCCTTTCTGTTGAACATAACCTTTGGCGACGAGTCTTGCTTTAAATCTTGGCTTGTTTCCATTAACTGAATCTTTAATTTTGAAAACCCATCGGTTTTGAACGACTTTTGCATTTTCCGGTCTTTCTACTAGATCCCAAGTTTGGTTTTCTGCTAGAGAAGCTAATTCTTCTTTCATAGGTGAAAGCCATTCTTCTGAATATTTGGATCTTATAGCTTCAGTGTAAGTCTTTGGTTCTTGATTTTAACTTATCTTCTTCTGCCAGCATTAAATATTCGCCTGTTGTCATCCAGTTAGGCTTGCTTCTTTTTCTTCTTGGTAACTCTTCTAAAAGCGTTTCATTTTCATTTATTTCTTCTGAGCTATCTTCACTTTCAGCATCTTGATAACTGGATTCAAAATCAACATTCTCTTGATTATTTTCTTCTTCATTGTCGTTACCTTCCTCGACATTTGTGGAAAACTCTGTAACTTCTTTGCTTTCAAGATTTTCTTTTTCGTAGCCACAAATTAACCACAAATTCAACCTTTTCTTTTTCTTTAGAATCATCATCTGTGACTTCATCGTGACTAAAATTTTCAGAGTTTTGATTACAAAGTTTTTCGGACTTAAAAATGACGTCATGGCTAAAAATAATTCTTTTCAATTTAGGAACCCAAACTCTATAACCGTCATTTTCATTTAAATATCCAACCATTCTTCCATACATTGATTTGTCATCAAATTTCTTTCGATGTTGGTTAGGAACATGAACGTAACATTCGGTTCCAAAGACTCTTAAATGCTTTAAAGATCTTAGATCTTTACCGTACCATAGTTCATATGGATTTTTGTTTTCTTTTAAAGCAGCTTACGACAGTCTTAATAAAGTTGAACTATATAGTGCCATGTCCAAATTTAGAATCCCTGCTTAACTGATACGCCTTATCAGGTTGACTGTAGCAAATGCTCGCTTAGGCACGAGTACGATAACTGAGGCGCCAAGATTTAATAACGGATTTATGTAGGGGCGTCAAATGCAAGTATTTTTTACTATGGAAAGGGGGGTCTACCTCGCCCCGTTTAGGAGGTAGGGGCGATTTTCGAAAAAATGTCTTGAATGGAAAAATAAATATTAAAAAACAACGAAAATACTTAAAATACATTACTATAACGGTTTTAAAAGCCAGAAGTCTGTTCTTTAATCCTACATTCAAATTAAATTACTCGTTACAACAGTTTTCAAAATATTCGCATTCAAACTCGAAATTTTGATAAAAAAATTTAAAAAAATATCTTTAAACCAATTTTGTTCAAAATTGTGAAATGAAAAATAAATTTTTTTTTCTGTGATCCGATGCTTCAATAAATATTTAATCGAACGCAAAAAACCAAAAGCTTTTATGTCTTCTAGTTCTTGTGAAAATTGAAAATTACTTGAACTACTTTTTTATGAGATTTTTACTTGCGATTATAGGTACTATAAGGCAAGTTATGGATTCGTGCAGAAAAAAAAATTTGAGATAACAATCACACATGACATTACGATGATGGAGAAGTCGAAAAAAGTGGGTCTGGGAATTCCGTCCGTCTGTCTGTCTGTCTGTCTGTCTGTCTGTATGTAGACCTACAGCCCAAACGGGTGGGCCGAATTGCTTCAAACTTGGTATATAGACTTTTTTAGGTATTGTACAGAAAGGAAATGGAATTTTTTTTTTTTAGCTCAAAAAATAACGGTACCTGCCATACAACCGTTACGTTAAAACTTATTTTTCTCAAAAACGGCTCTAACGATTTTTAATTAAAAAAATCAGTGTTGCTTTTTAGGTACGACCAATCATATGGCTGAAAAAAAAGTTTTAAAAAATGGCTAAGAACGGTACTTTCCATAGGACCGTTTTTTTTTGCTTTCGACTATCTCGAAAACGACTCAACCGATTCTTTCGTAATTTCACACACATATAGCTGTAGGTAGCTCAATTTGTATTGCATACCAATATTTTTGAAAAATATTTTGTTGTATTTTTAAAAGCATTTTTTAAAAAAAAATTTAAAAAATTAATATTTTGAAAACTGCTTATTAAATTTTTTTTTTAAAAATTTTAAATAAATGTATTTGCTGAATACCTATGAACTGGCGTTTTTGAATTTTTTTTGAAAAATTTTTTCAAAAAGTTTTTCAAAAAAAACTTTTTTTCTCAAAAACCGCTCCACAGATTTTTCTAAATTTATTCTCATAAATTCAAATTTATCCAAGAAATAAAATGGCGTACTTTTTTTTCAGCTCAAATTAGTTTAAGTATTTATTTAAGAATTTTGAAAATTTTATTTTTATCAAAATCTCAAGCCCATAAACCACTGTCACTCATTACAGCAAGTTCGTGCGACCCAGTCGTGCATTTTATTTATTTTTGCTCTAGGTCCAAAAATAACGGCACCTGCCATACAATCTTGAAGACAAAAATTGATTTTCTCAAAAACGGCTCTAACGATTTTGATAAAACTTTCAGAATGCTATTTTTGCAAGACAATCTATCTTTTGGTTTGAAATTTTTTTTCAAAATTTGTCCAATAACGGTACCTCTCATAGAACCAGTATTTTCAAATCAAATTTTCTCGTAAACTAAACATTCGATTTCAATAAAATTTTGGCCACAGGAAGTCATTCATATATTTATTAATATGACATTTAAAAATTTTCAAAAACTTTTTTTTTTGATTTTTTATAATTTTTTCAAAAAAATTTTTGGTTTTCGAAATATGTTGAAAACGGGTACATTGATTTTTTTTTAAATTATTTTTCAAATGTAAACTACAAATTGCCATATATTTGCATACTCAAATAAATTTCAAAATATTTTTTGAAAAAGTTTTTCAAAAATAACCTTTTAAAAAAAAAACTGGTCCAACGATTTTCAATATTTTTTTTTTCCTAGATTGACGTATAGCTTTGAAATTTTATTGCATACTTAGTTTTTCCGAGAAAACTCTTAAACTTATTTAAAAAATAAAAGAATTTTCGAAATTATTTAATTTTTTTTAATATCCATATATGCAGCCACTACGCAATTTATTGAACATAAGAGCAAGTTCGTGCGACCCAGTCGTGCATTTTATTATTTTTGGTATTTACGGTGATCTAACTTTAAGGATTAATCAACAGTACCTGAGTGGCACGCTTCGCGGGACCTAGGGATTTTAACTCCCTTTTCGGGCTGCACGCCTCAATATCCGCGGACAAAATATCCGGGTCAAAATATCCGCGACAAAATGTCCGCGGACAAAATATCCGCGTCAAAATATCCGCGACGCATAATATTACGGTGTATAAAAATTGACCTATGTAAGGGGGGGCATGCTGCCCCCCTGCAACCCCCCTGCCTGGGCACACTATAGGACTTGGGGTAGGTGCGAGGTCGGGTGTATGCGGTTATTTTGTCGGCGGATATTGAGGCGTGTCACCCCTTTTCTGGGGGGCACATCCACGCAACTTCGTTGCCTGGCAGCCACCTGTGTCAATTGTATTTTTAATCAACAGTACCTGGGTGGACCGCTTCGCGGGATCTAAGGATTTTAACTCCCTTTTCGGGGGCACACCCGCTCACGCAACTTCGTTGCTCCGCTTAGGGTAGGTCTGGCTGTTTGGCAAGCGCCTATGTCAATAGTATTTTTTAATCAACAGTACCTGGGTGGCCCGATCCGCGGGATCTAGGCATTTCAACTCCATTTTCGGGGGCACACCCGCTCACGCAACTTCGTTGCTCCGCTAAGGGTAGTTCCAGCTGCCTGGCAGGCACCTGTATCAATAGTAGTTTTAATCAACAGTACCTGGGTGGCCCGCGTCGCGGACATTGGACATACAAAAATGTATAGTCAGGTCTTGTCTATGGGAGAGAAAGTGTTGGTCTGCAACTTAAAGACTTCGACCATCCAAAGTGAAAACCTAGACGATGACTTCATTGACGAGACTGACATACCCTTTAAATACATCATGTGAGTTGTAAATTGACTTGATTTTTTCAACTGACTCCTTACTCACAAACTGACTGACTAGAACTAGAAAGTGGAATGCAACCCAATTCTAACTCCTCGTCATGCATTCTGGGTAACGCTAACTGAATTGCTGTACTTTACTTTCAACGATAAACCTTTCATCAACATTAATCCTCTAATGAAATCACAATAAATGCCAAGAATCTAAAATTTCATACAAAAGTAGTTTCAGTAATTTTCAATTTTCACAAGAACTAGAAGATATAAAAGCTTTTGGTTTTTTGCGTTCGATTAAATATTTATTGAAGCATCGGATCACAGAAAAAAAAATTTATTTTCCATTTCACAGTTTTGAACGAAATTGGTTTAAAGATATTTTTTTACGTTTTTTTATCAAAATTTCGAGTTTGAATGCGAATATTTTGAAAACTATTGTAACAAGTAATTTAATTTAAATGTAGGTATTAAAGAACAGACTTCTGGCTTTTAAAACCGTTATAGTAATGTATTTTAAGTATTGCCGTTGTTTTTAATATTTATTTTTCCATTCAAGACATTTTTTCGAAAATCGCCCCTACCTCCTAAACGGGGCGAGGTAGACCCCCCCCGACCATAGTAAAAAATACTTGCATTTGACGCCCCTACACAAAACCGTTATTAAATCTTGGCGCCTCAGTTATCGTACTCTCCCCCTCGCTTAACTTAAAAAGTATGAAGATTAGAAAAAAGTTGTAGAGGATAAACTGATCTCTAAAAATGGTTAGATGCATTTTTTTCAATAATCCAATATTTTAAGAGCTATCGGCGACAGAAATCGTGAAAGGTAAGTTATACAAAAAAGTTTACAAAAAACAAAATATGCTAAATTTCATTTTGCCCTAAAGTGCGTAGTTTTCGAGATATCGGCCTAAAACGTTCTTTCAAGATGGCGCCTGAAGCTTTACCTAGATCTGTCAGCATGTTGTGTTTTTATAATCAGTTAGTGATCCCAAATCTTATAAGGAAGAAAAATTGGATCGGAAATTTAGTGCTAGGTTGACAAAAAAAAAAGTCTATTTTTATTTGACTTTTATGCTCAACAAAGGTCCGATCCCACCAACGAATTGGTCAGAGCATGACAATTGACAGCTATAATTTCGATGTAGTCAGTGAATTTGTCTGGGTACTGCTGTTAGCATACATCAGGCAACAACATCAGCGCTGATATCAAACTTAGACTAACTCTTGCTAATCGCTACTTTTTGTTGGGCTATGTAAGCAATTGAGGAATAAAACCCTATCGAGAAGATCCGAGGAGCCACTGACAGAACACTTTTCATCCCGGTCTTGCTATATGATACATAGACCCTCTCCCAATCTGATGAAAAGCCACTTGGAGTTTTCGAGAGACGCGATCTGCAAACGAACAACTCGTGCTGTACTACAGTGACATAGGCCTATCTAAAAAAATTCGAATTCAACGACTAAGATGGCTGGCCCACGTAGAGCGATGGACATCAACGCTATAACTTGTAATGTCTTCCAAGCTTAACCAGAGGGAGTCAGAAGCTAAGAGAGACCTCATCTTCTATGGAACAACCAGGACAAAGTAGATCTGTGACAACTTGGAGCTCCAATTTGGGGACGGCAGGCTAGAGATCGATCCAGCTGCAGAGACATATTAAGCAAACCTATAGAAGCAATACGCTCTAGTTGAGCCCACATAATTAAGTATGTACTTGATAGTGTATACAATTATAGAGTGGCAAGACTTTATCAAGGACATTTGAATATTGATCGAATTCATGACCAGATGAATAGAAAGATACTAAAGAAAAATGTTCTTACTTCAATTTAAAAATGGTGTTTTATTTTTGTTGGGGTGTTTACACATTTGCTTTAAAATATATGGTTTTGGTCCTTAAAAATATTGTGATTCGTTAAACTTTTTTAATCACGTAAATATTATCTTGCCTTCAATAATAAATAGGCACAAGAACGCGATTAAATACAACTCGGCTAGTATGGCTATACAAGAGGCCATGACTGAAATAATCTCATTTCCCAAAGCTGTAAGTATATGCCCAAATAAACTAACAAATTTATACACAAGCTTCACACACACACACACACACATTTATTGCATGCCCCTCATAGCTTCTACAAAAAAAAAGAAAAGAAAAATAAAACGTGTCCGTGTTCATATTCTTTCTTTAGTTCATTTCCAATCCACATTCCAACTTTATTTCCTCCATCGCACATATACCTATAGTCTTGGGAAATTAGAAATTAATATTTTATGCTTTAATCCCCTTGGGAATCAGGAAAAAAATTATCATCACAATGTACAATGTAAGAAGGTACAACACAGTATAAAAAGGGAAAATACTTCGTTTTTCGTCCTTTATCTTCCTTTTGTGAAATAATAATGCCATTATCCTTCCATTACAAACAGACTACCAACCATCATCACATAACCCAAACCCTAACCCATCCTCACCAAAAATGTCAAAAGTCGATCCTTGGTCCTTTCAACACAGTATAGAGCTTTATTACTGTGCGCGAGCTTTTAAAGTAACTACACTATGCTGTTCTGTAGATTGCTCAAACGTCAAAGTTGGAGCTGGGCGAGCGAGCGAGCGGGGGAGTCCTTTAGAATGGTTATAACAACCAGAATCAGTTCGACTGTCTGACATTTCACCACATTGTGTTTTTTCAAGGACATTCATATATACAGTGTAGCTGTAGCTGTAGCTGTAGGTACATGTACAATAGCAATAGCGATATATGTATTTGTATAGGGTATTTAACAACACGTGTGGGGAAAAACAAGGAAATTTTACTGTTAAATTGCCGTGAACTGCAGCCTTTTTGCCACCAATAATGCCAAGTGTGCTCTGCAGCCATATAGTATCACATGGCCTTAAATAATCATACAAATGTTTGCTAACCTAATACCTGTGTATATGAGTAGGCATACTACACATAGACACCCAAGTACCTCCGACAACAGTAAAAACAACATTTGAAGTCGTTGTAGAGCAAGCTCCATCCATATCCTCGTTCCTCGGATGAAATATAATACAAAGTTAGAATAAACAATGGAGCTGAAGAAATGCCAACGTTCAGAAAGAGAAAGTGTGTTTCGTCCTTGGTTTTAACTTGAGTTCTACCGTTGCGTTATGGTTGCTTGTATACGCTTGTACCTACGCGCGTTACTAGGATTAATGTGTGGCCCTCTTGGTTAAGAGTAAAGCAAAAGGGGATTCGCAGCTCTATCACAGTACAAATACTACACCAAGGCAAATAATGTGTTACTAGGTCATCCTGTGGATCAGAATAAAAAAAAAATGTGTAGCAACAGCAGCAGTTAAGTCAGCTGGGAATTGTAACATAATGAATTATTATTACGCTTTTATTAAAGGGAAGAAATGAGGTCGCCTTGAGGGACTGAAAACTGATTACTTTTGCGAGCTGTGTTTTGTTAACAAAGGGTTAAGTTTCGATAATAATGAAATAAAGGACCTCCTACAGGGCAAAGTATAAACGATACGACAACAATGGCGATAATGACGAAAAGAATTTAAATTAAATTGAAAAACAAGCTAAATGGAGTCTTTGAAAATAGCAAGTTTATTTGATCCTTGTATATTTTTTGCCAGGATATTGAGTTTTGATGAAATTTTTAAAGAGAGTAGGTGATGATGGAATTATGATGGCAAATAAAATAAGGAAAATTAAATTGTTTATTAAAATAGAAGAAAAACAACCTTGATATCACTATGGGAATATAAAGCAGCCAGAAAAAAATCTCTACGGCTATTACGAAGAGACGATTCATTATATGCTCAGTTTAGATAACAAGAAGCAAATGAATCAAACAAAACTACCTGTGAGACCATCAGCTCAAAAGATTGTAAGGCTTTCTGGAAGTTTGCTACGACTTTAAATAAAGTATCCTTTGGAAGTTGCATACAATTGGAAGCTCCAGAACACAGATAACAAACAAAAGAATCGCAGAGGATTTACAATATTCAGAGCCATTATTGGAAGTCTAAATGTCAATGCGTTTTTGACGTGAAGGCCAAACGAATTAAGGCCAAAAATAGAAGAATAAGGAATTTGAACAACACAATATAGGTAAAGTGTTTTCGTTATGAAATAATTCGCGGTAAATGAAAAAAAAACAGTCTTTTATTATGTAAGAATCGCGCGATTTTTGAAAAAAGTAATAAAATAATCAATTTAAAAAACGTTCTATTTTAAACTGATGATCGTGGCGATCAGTTTAAAAATTGCGCGTTTATTAAATTGATTATTACGTCGATTACTAATGTAATCAGTTTAAAAATCGCGCGATTTTCAAACTGATTAACAGCAGCAATTTTGAAATCATAGTTTTTTTTAAATTATATTTTGGGTTCTGCATATTAAAGTTTCGAGCTTTGAGAAATTAAGGACACCTGAATGACAATAATATTTAATATCAGTTTTTGTTTTGATTTATAATATGTATTTCACTTTGAAAATTGAAATAACGCGAAATTGGCCAAATTTTTTGAAAAGTAGCCCGTTTTCAAATGGAAAAATGGCCCAAAGCTTATGAAAAAAAATCAAACTGAAAATTGTTTGCACGGCGCCTCATTTCATTTTCATAAGCTGTAATAAATACAGATGGTGCCAGATCAAAAATGTTTTCCTTGATAATGCAGTTTATCTTAAACCATCTATTTTTCTTCATCAAAACGAAAAAAATTGAAAAGATCTAAAAATAAAAAGAAAAAAAAAAATACTGTACGATTATTTAGTTGAAAAATCGCATGATTTGCAAGATCATTAATTTACAAAATCGTGCGATTATTCGTAGAAATGATCTTACAAGTCGTGCGATTTTCTAAATAAATAATCACAACTTTCAAGATTATACCACAGGGTTGCTTAAAGCGACTCTTAATCATATATATGTGGAATATAATAAACTCTTATCAGTAATCATATACCTATGTTTTCTTGTACGATTATTAATTTAAAAAATCGCGCTATTTTTCATTTTCAATTTGAGAGCTTCTTATTCAACAATTTAGTTTGGGGTTTATTTTCATTTAGTTTGGGGCCTATTGCCAATTTTAAATTGGGGACGTTTTTCATATTTAAATCTAAAAACTTGGGGTCATTTTTCATAATGAAATTTTGCCCCCAAAATTAGAAATGAAAAAAGGTCCCAATAAATGCAAAAACAACAGAATCAACGAAATTTATCGATTTTTGTTGTTTTTCATACAATTTTTTGGGACCATTTTTCATTTTTAGTTTGATGCAAAATTTCATGTAGCAGCCTGAACAATGCATGCAAATAGAGCAGATTTATTTTCTTCATGTTTTTCATGCACTGGTAGAATTTGTCCTTAATTCTTATATAAAATGACCAGAGAGTTACATTCAGTGGAGACCGTTATAGAGCCATTTTTAGTTCTTGAATTGAATGGCGTTGATGTGCGAGAGCTGTGGATTCAGCAAAACGCCAAAGAATAATCTTTCAAATAAAGTATGGCAATTAATACAATTTATATGTGTCATTTAATTCATTTCATAGTTCTACAACTCTCTAAAAAACACCATTTTCATACTCCACATTTAAACCGACATATGTATCTCCACTGCCTATTTATGCTCCTAATTTACACTTCGACCAAATACGAAAGGTGATGACTCAACGGAAGCATTTTCTCACGTCAAGATTTGACAGAGAGCACAATGCCACTCTAATGGAAATAAGTGATCCAGTACGGAGTTCTGGAGAAATCTGGAGAAAGTGTCATTGTTTCGTAGTATAAGCCAAGAGATCCTTACAATAGATACGTACCTACAAATTAATCCAGAATTATTTTCACGATGGTGGTAATAGTCTTGATATAATATCCAAGCCAGATTTTTGAAACAGAATTTTAAAATTTATAAAAATTGATGTCCATAAGTAAAATTCCGATTTTCCTTAAATACACCACATATTTATTTCCCACACATAGACTCTTCTATGAACGGCATCTATGTACTTTCAAAACGTGAGCTTATGCTAGACCTATATTTTGCCGGCTTCACCCATCGGACTAAATGCCAAACAGTTCTTGTATACGAGTGTCAGTTAATGCGTGAAAAAAAAAATAATAATAATAATTTTAAACCGTCAGTGTAAAATTGAAAACATTAAATCACTTTGTGACAACTTAATTGATTCTAATGAAACTTTATTCCTGTTTCGAAAAACTGCTTCACGATTTAACGGCAGGTCGATTTCAATATAGTGTTGGCTAATTCTGATTAAGCTTTGAGTCAACTTTGCAATGACAAATTGGCCCTTGACCAAAAATTCGATTAAGCTTTGTTGTGATTCCAAGAATAAATCTGTTTATCTGTTATAAAGTGAAGAACAGTTCAAAATTAGCATTTCTAATTTTATTTAAACTCAAGTTAAAATAAATACACATGAATTTGTTATCAGAACAGCTCATGACCATTTGGAGCATATAAATAGCGAATGTAAAAATGTGATTTTTCACAGAACACAATAACTCCTACTCAAGAGAGTATCTTCAGACAAAATCTTAATCAATTGACAAAAAGTCACAGAAAAAAAAATGGCAGCTTTCAACAAAACATCAATCTTCCTTCTACTCCTTGTCTGTGCAATGGTTATCACAACTGAAGCTAACATCGTACGAGTACCACCCTGTGACGAAGTTTGCATGAGGAGTGAAGCAGAAAAGAACGACTGCTGCAGAGCTCACGGCCATGCTGGCCATTATAGCTGCGGTCGAGGATCAATGATTTGTCAAACATAAAATTCAACGAATGAAAAAAAAAAAAAATATTTCAAAAACGTCAAGCGTCGTGAATTCCAAAATCAGTAAACTTACCTATATAAACGGTGTATAAATAAATTTGATATTTTGAGTTTTTCTAAAAGTTTTTTGTTTTGATTGTCAACCTTATTGATTAACTTGCTATACAAAAAATTAATGCAAAATTTATGCATTTATTAAAAATCAGTTTTCTTTCAGCTTACTACATATTAACCAATTAGGCCCGTGGAATTGTGGAAACACACTAGTTTTACAAAATCTGATTAAAAAAAAACTAACAATATGTAAAAAAGTAAGACATGTTTTTGCCATTAAAGTCATAAATCTTAAAAGTTTTTATTTTTAGATTAATTTAATACACAATTTGAATTAACATAATTCATTATGTTGAACGGCGTGTGATCCGTGAATAATTAATATAAAAAAACATAAGCGAGAGCTACAGTACGTTTGCAACGAACTGTTGGATACCCTATTCCCTATATTTTTTGTATGTGTATGCGTCTGCCTCCCGCAGCCAGCCGATGTTTCAGTTTCTTTAGCAGACAGACAAAATTCAATAACATTAATTTTGTGTGGTGTGATGTTCAATCAGTGCTGGCACAATAAAAAAAAGCGTGTGCCGCCACGCCCAAAGTTAAGACTTTTAATTGCCAAGGCAATTAGTATGAGCTCAGTGACATTCAATTTTATTCTTGCAGATCGATTTGAACAAAACAAGACAAAACTTAAATTTTTAAAAATTAGATTTTGAATGGAAATAGCGATTATGGGTGTTTTTAACAATTCTTGGACCACACTCTGCTACGTAAACCAAGGAATATAAATCTAAGTGTTCATCTTTTTACTTCAAAACTGCGACCGATAGTTAAGAAACGTTAAAAAATTAATGCATTATACGACTTTTGACGGAAACGCCCCTTAAAAGTGGGCGTATCTTAAAAATTTGAAGTACTAACTGAGCTTTGATCAGTATTTAGGCCATATGTGTAAAACTACAGCTGAATCGAGTAGTTTTTAAACAATCTTACCTGAACAAAGGTATTTTATCAAAACTACGCCTTCAAAAGTGGGCGTATTGAAAAAATTTACACAAGAAAATGTAGAGATATATTTTTCAAATAACGAAAGGAAAGAAAAAATTTAAATTGAATATTGGAGGTACCTTAAATTGTTGAGACTACGTTTTTCGTTCTTTAATGAAAAGTGGGCGTAAGCCACGCCCAAAATTCAAAAATTTCGTTTCATACACAAACTGTTTAGTTTCACTTAAGAGACACAAAATTTTGACCTGCGGATTCATTATAAATACCGTTTATTTACAAAAACAATTTTTTTATAGTTTCTTATGAAAAGTGGGCGTCAGCCACGCCCAAAATCAATTGTTTTGATTTCATACACAAGATGTTTATGTGCAAGTAATGCCCACAAAATTTAATGTTTTTCGCTTTAATATAACAATTGTTATTTTATAAAAACAATATTGATGGTTTTGTATGAAAAGTGGGCGTCAGCCACGCCCAAACTGAAATATTTTTATTTGATTGGAAGAAGGTTTACTTAAAGCTTACGTGTGCAAAATTTTAGCGTTATGCTTTTATCGTAACTATACAAAAAACATAGTTTAATTTTACCAAATTGAGGTTGTTTATCAAAAATGGCGATTGTGGGCGGATTTTTCCGGTTCAAGAACTTAGCCTTACTCTTGAACCAAAGATTATGTATACCAAATTTCAGCTTTCTACGGACGGACGGACGGACATTGCTAAATCGACTAGGCTTTTGATTCTGAGTCAGAATCTATATACTTTTCTATACCTAACGGTATTATTTCTCTATATTACAAACTCCACACCAAATACAATATACCCATTCTATGGAATAGGGTATAAAAATAGTTTTAAAGAAAATGGCTTACCCGTTTTCCAATCATGGAAAGTATTTACATTTGTTTTATCTTTCCAACATGCATCCTACATAAGTCTAATATTGTCGGCACCTTTTTTGGGACGGGCTGGACAAATGCTGTTTTCCATCTACTAGGAAAGATTCCTGAACGATAGGAACGATGAAAAAGCTTACGCAGTGGTTTTGCCAGCGATGAAGAACACTTCTTCAGAAGAATAGGGGGTATACCATCCGGGCCAGCGGATTTGTGTATATCAAGATCTTGAAATACTCTTGCTATTGTACGAGTGCGGAAAAATATCTGTCCCATAGAAGAATTAACGTTCTCAAGTACAGGAGAGGCATTGTTGCTTGCAGGCAACGTAGAACTTGCTGCAAAATGAGATGCGAGCATATTCGCCTTCTCTGAACAGCTGACAATAGGTTTATCGTCGACGATGAGCGTTGGATTGGAACTGATGATGACGTTGAGTTCTTGACGTTTTTTACAAATGACCAGAAGTTTTTACTGCCTTTGGGACATTGCAGAATTTTTTGCCGTAACTTCTGGTCATGTAAAAATTTCGTTTTGTGTATAACGGAGTTGCACGAGTTCCTCACTTGTTTGTGTTTCTTCCGATTTTCCTCAGTTGGGTTGGCTTTATAGGATCGGAAGCTTACTTCTTTCAACCTGATAGCTTCTTTACACTCTTCGGTAAACCAAGACTTATCTTTTGGTTTGATACCTTTTGTTCTGTGAGGGACAAAAGTTCTCATTCCAAGAAAAATCACTTCTGTAATCATTTCAGCACTGGCATCAATGTCATTATCGAGGAAGCATAATGACCAGTTAAAGTTGCGAAAGAAATTATTCAGACCGTCCCAGTTGGCTTTCTCGTATTGCCAAACGGTCCTAGTGGGAATTTTTTCTTTAACTGGATGGTTGGTGACCGAGAAATTAGTTGAAATGACACAATGGTCCGAGGTGCCAAATGGAGAAGTTACTTTAATAGTATATTTATCAGGATGGGAAGTAAGGAACAAGTCAAGAGTATGGGCGGAATGCCCATCAACATCCGGTATACGAGTAGGCTCATCGACAAGCTGGGTAAGATGGTTATACTCAGCAAAGATCTCGGTATATACCTTCCTTCGAGTGTTGTCTGCCCAGAATAGCGGAGCCAACTTGAATAAATTGCAAGTAAATGAAACGTCAAAATGGACGAATGTTTTCATTCATTCGTTGGTCGTTGGTCACTTTCATGTGAATAGTCCTTAACACTCATCTGTTGTGGAATGTGGAATGTACGACCGAGATGTCGCCGCAGGAGACGGAGCAGAGCGCCTTCGGTTCAGTAGGGCTGTGTCCAATCGGGACCGTCGGGATATTATTAAACAAGATCAGCACTTTTGGTGGATGAGCAACGAAATTTGATTATTTAAAAGTTGGTCAATGTTATCGCAATACAAAACACACAAAAAAATAACAAAAACACAAAACCGCTGCTGTGGCTGTTCTAGTTTTAGGTAGTTTTAAGTAGGTTTAATTTAGGTACTAGGGTAGTGTTAAGTTTTATATAAAAAATAAAAAAGATCCTTAATTTGAGTTTTTTTAAATACCATTTTCTCAAAATAAATAAATAAATATATTCATGAATTTTTTAAATTAAGTTAATTTTAAGCCGAAAGGCAATAGAATAATGGTTATGGGATAATTAATTTAATTTTTAAGGTTTTTGGTCTAGCTGTTATTATAGGTTAAGAAATGAATTGAATAAAAACTGAATTGAAAAAAAAAAAAAAAAAAAAAACAGTTATAACGTGAAAAGTTTGACATTTGTAAATGTTGTTGTATCTGGTTTTCCTTTTACTTGAAAACTTGAATGTCTTCCTTAAACTCAATAGAGCGTCACCTTGTCGAAAAAAATTATATGGAAAAAGATGTATTGGAACATTCTGACCTTTTCTGCATGGTTTTGAAGTGTCACAAGACCTTATAAGTTTTAAGTACTTTTTACTCAACATTTTTTTAAAAAGAAAAAGAATTTATTTGTGGAATTATATTTTATTACGTATTTTTAAGTGAAAAGTCAAAAATTCTGTAGATAAGGAAAATTATTCAATACCTGAAAATTTAAACAAGTTCAAGTATTTCTTAAAACTTATTTCCAACTAAAATGTTGGTCGTTAATATTAAGAGAACTATTTGGGACCATTTTTCATTTTTAGTTTGATGCAAAATTTCATGTAGCAGCCTGAACAATGCATGCAAATAGAGCAGATTTATTTTCTTCATGTTTTTCATGCACTGGTAGAATTTGTCCTTAATTCTTATATAAAATGACCAGAGAGTTACATTCAGTGGAGACCGTTATAGAGCCATTTTTAGTTCTTGAATTGAATGGCGTTGATGTGCGAGAGCTGTGGATTCAGCAAAACGCCAAAGAATAATCTTTCAAATAAAGTATGGCAATTAATACAATTTATATGTGTCATTTAATTCATTTCATAGTTCTACAACTCTCTAAAAAACACCATTTTCATACTCCACATTTAAACCGACATATGTATCTCCACTGCCTATTTATGCTCCTAATTTACACTTCGACCAAATACGAAAGGTGATGACTCAACGGAAGCATTTTCTCACGTCAAGATTTGACAGAGAGCACAATGCCACTCTAATGGAAATAAGTGATCCAGTACGGAGTTCTGGAGAAATCTGGAGAAAGTGTCATTGTTTCGTAGTATAAGCCAAGAGATCCTTACAATAGATACGTACCTACAAATTAATCCAGAATTATTTTCACGATGGTGGTAATAGTCTTGATATAATATCCAAGCCAGATTTTTGAAACAGAATTTTAAAATTTATAAAAATTGATGTCCATAAGTAAAATTCCGATTTTCCTTAAATACACCACATATTTATTTCCCACACATAGACTCTTCTATGAACGGCATCTATGTACTTTCAAAACGTGAGCTTATGCTAGACCTATATTTTGCCGGCTTCACCCATCGGACTAAATGCCAAACAGTTCTTGTATACGAGTGTCAGTTAATGCGTGAAAAAAAAAATAATAATAATAATTTTAAACCGTCAGTGTAAAATTGAAAACATTAAATCACTTTGTGACAACTTAATTGATTCTAATGAAACTTTATTCCTGTTTCGAAAAACTGCTTCACGATTTAACGGCAGGTCGATTTCAATATAGTGTTGGCTAATTCTGATTAAGCTTTGAGTCAACTTTGCAATGACAAATTGGCCCTTGACCAAAAATTCGATTAAGCTTTGTTGTGATTCCAAGAATAAATCTGTTTATCTGTTATAAAGTGAAGAACAGTTCAAAATTAGCATTTCTAATTTTATTTAAACTCAAGTTAAAATAAATACACATGAATTTGTTATCAGAACAGCTCATGACCATTTGGAGCATATAAATAGCGAATGTAAAAATGTGATTTTTCACAGAACACAATAACTCCTACTCAAGAGAGTATCTTCAGACAAAATCTTAATCAATTGACAAAAAGTCACAGAAAAAAAAATGGCAGCTTTCAACAAAACATCAATCTTCCTTCTACTCCTTGTCTGTGCAATGGTTATCACAACTGAAGCTAACATCGTACGAGTACCACCCTGTGACGAAGTTTGCATGAGGAGTGAAGCAGAAAAGAACGACTGCTGCAGAGCTCACGGCCATGCTGGCCATTATAGCTGCGGTCGAGGATCAATGATTTGTCAAACATAAAATTCAACGAATGAAAAAAAAAAAAAATATTTCAAAAACGTCAAGCGTCGTGAATTCCAAAATCAGTAAACTTACCTATATAAACGGTGTATAAATAAATTTGATATTTTGAGTTTTTCTAAAAGTTTTTTGTTTTGATTGTCAACCTTATTGATTAACTTGCTATACAAAAAATTAATGCAAAATTTATGCATTTATTAAAAATCAGTTTTCTTTCAGCTTACTACATATTAACCAATTAGGCCCGTGGAATTGTGGAAACACACTAGTTTTACAAAATCTGATTAAAAAAAAACTAACAATATGTAAAAAAGTAAGACATGTTTTTGCCATTAAAGTCATAAATCTTAAAAGTTTTTATTTTTAGATTAATTTAATACACAATTTGAATTAACATAATTCATTATGTTGAACGGCGTGTGATCCGTGAATAATTAATATAAAAAAACATAAGCGAGAGCTACAGTACGTTTGCAACGAACTGTTGGATACCCTATTCCCTATATTTTTTGTATGTGTATGCGTCTGCCTCCCGCAGCCAGCCGATGTTTCAGTTTCTTTAGCAGACAGACAAAATTCAATAACATTAATTTTGTGTGGTGTGATGTTCAATCAGTGCTGGCACAATAAAAAAAAGCGTGTGCCGCCACGCCCAAAGTTAAGACTTTTAATTGCCAAGGCAATTAGTATGAGCTCAGTGACATTCAATTTTATTCTTGCAGATCGATTTGAACAAAACAAGACAAAACTTAAATTTTTAAAAATTAGATTTTGAATGGAAATAGCGATTATGGGTGTTTTTAACAATTCTTGGACCACACTCTGCTACGTAAACCAAGGAATATAAATCTAAGTGTTCATCTTTTTACTTCAAAACTGCGACCGATAGTTAAGAAACGTTAAAAAATTAATGCATTATACGACTTTTGACGGAAACGCCCCTTAAAAGTGGGCGTATCTTAAAAATTTGAAGTACTAACTGAGCTTTGATCAGTATTTAGGCCATATGTGTAAAACTACAGCTGAATCGAGTAGTTTTTAAACAATCTTACCTGAACAAAGGTATTTTATCAAAACTACGCCTTCAAAAGTGGGCGTATTGAAAAAATTTACACAAGAAAATGTAGAGATATATTTTTCAAATAACGAAAGGAAAGAAAAAATTTAAATTGAATATTGGAGGTACCTTAAATTGTTGAGACTACGTTTTTCGTTCTTTAATGAAAAGTGGGCGTAAGCCACGCCCAAAATTCAAAAATTTCGTTTCATACACAAACTGTTTAGTTTCACTTAAGAGACACAAAATTTTGACCTGCGGATTCATTATAAATACCGTTTATTTACAAAAACAATTTTTTTATAGTTTCTTATGAAAAGTGGGCGTCAGCCACGCCCAAAATCAATTGTTTTGATTTCATACACAAGATGTTTATGTGCAAGTAATGCCCACAAAATTTAATGTTTTTCGCTTTAATATAACAATTGTTATTTTATAAAAACAATATTGATGGTTTTGTATGAAAAGTGGGCGTCAGCCACGCCCAAACTGAAATATTTTTATTTGATTGGAAGAAGGTTTACTTAAAGCTTACGTGTGCAAAATTTTAGCGTTATGCTTTTATCGTAACTATACAAAAAACATAGTTTAATTTTACCAAATTGAGGTTGTTTATCAAAAATGGCGATTGTGGTCGGATTTTTCCGGTTCAAGAACTTAGCCTTACTCTTGAACCAAAGATTATGTATACCAAATTTCAGCTTTCTACGGACGGACGGACGGACATTGCTAAATCGACTAGGCTTTTGATTCTGAGTCAGAATCTATATACTTTTCTATACCTAACGGTATTATTTCTCTATATTACAAACTCCACACCAAATACAATATACCCATTCTATGGAATAGGGTATAAAAATAGTTTTAAAGAAAATGGCTTACCCGTTTTCCAATCATGGAAAGTATTTACATTTGTTTTATCTTTCCAACATGCATCCTACATAAGTCTAATATTGTCGGCACCTTTTTTGGGACGGGCTGGACAAATGCTGTTTTCCATCTACTAGGAAAGATTCCTGAACGATAGGAACGATGAAAAAGCTTACGCAGTGGTTTTGCCAGCGATGAAGAACACTTCTTCAGAAGAATAGGGGGTATACCATCCGGGCCAGCGGATTTGTGTATATCAAGATCTTGAAATACTCTTGCTATTGTACGAGTGCGGAAAAATATCTGTCCCATAGAAGAATTAACGTTCTCAAGTACAGGAGGGGCATTGTTGCTTGCAGGCAACGTAGAACTTGCTGCAAAATGAGATGCGAGCATATTCGCCTTCTCTGAACAGCTGACAATAGGTTTATCGTCGACGATGAGCGTTGGATTGGAACTGATGATGACGTTGAGTTCTTGACGTTTTTTACAAATGACCAGAAGTTTTTACTGCCTTTGGGACATTGCAGAATTTTTTGCCGTAACTTCTGGTCATGTAAAAATTTCGTTTTGTGTATAACGGAGTTGCACGAGTTCCTCACTTGTTTGTGTTTCTTCCGATTTTCCTCAGTTGGGTTGGCTTTATAGGATCGGAAGCTTACTTCTTTCAACCTGATAGCTTCTTTACACTCTTCGGTAAACCAAGACTTATCTTTTGGTTTGATACCTTTTGTTCTGTGAGGGACAAAAGTTCTCATTCCAAGAAAAATCACTTCTGTAATCATTTCAGCACTGGCATCAATGTCATTATCGAGGAAGCATAATGACCAGTTAAAGTTGCGAAAGAAATTATTCAGACCGTCCCAGTTGGCTTTCTCGTATTGCCAAACGGTCCTAGTGGGAATTTTTTCTTTAACTGGATGGTTGGTGACCGAGAAATTAGTTGAAATGACACAATGGTCCGAGGTGCCAAATGGAGAAGTTACTTTAATAGTATATTTATCAGGATGGGAAGTAAGGAACAAGTCAAGAGTATGGGCGGAATGCCCATCAACATCCGGTATACGAGTAGGCTCATCGACAAGCTGGGTAAGATGGTTATACTCAGCAAAGATCTCGGTATATACCTTCCTTCGAGTGTTGTCTGCCCAGAATAGCGGAGCCAACTTGAATAAATTGCAAGTAAATGAAACGTCAAAATGGACGAATGTTTTCATTCATTCGTTGGTCGTTGGTCACTTTCATGTGAATAGTCCTTAACACTCATCTGTTGTGGAATGTGGAATGTACGACCGAGATGTCGCCGCAGGAGACGGAGCAGAGCGCCTTCGGTTCAGTAGGGCTGTGTCCAATCGGGACCGTCGGGATATTATTAAACAAGATCAGCACTTTTGGTGGATGAGCAACGAAATTTGATTATTTAAAAGTTGGTCAATGTTATCGCAATACAAAACACACAAAAAAATAACAAAAACACAAAACCGCTGCTGTGGCTGTTCTAGTTTTAGGTAGTTTTAAGTAGGTTTAATTTAGGTACTAGGGTAGTGTTAAGTTTTATATAAAAAATAAAAAAGATCCTTAATTTGAGTTTTTTTAAATACCATTTTCTCAAAATAAATAAATAAATATATTCATGAATTTTTTAAATTAAGTTAATTTTAAGCCGAAAGGCAATAGAATAATGGTTATGGGATAATTAATTTAATTTTTAAGGTTTTTGGTCTAGCTGTTATTATAGGTTAAGAAATGAATTGAATAAAAACTGAATTGAAAAAAAAAAAAAAAAAAAAAAAAAGTTATAACGTGAAAAGTTTGACATTTGTAAATGTTGTTGTATCTGGTTTTCCTTTTACTTGAAAACTTGAATGTCTTCCTTAAACTCAATAGAGCGTCACCTTGTCGAAAAAAATTATATGGAAAAAGATGTATTGGAACATTCTGACCTTTTCTGCATGGTTTTGAAGTGTCACAAGACCTTATAAGTTTTAAGTACTTTTTACTCAACATTTTTTTAAAAAGAAAAAGAATTTATTTGTGGAATTATATTTTATTACGTATTTTTAAGTGAAAAGTCAAAAATTCTGTAGATAAGGAAAATTATTCAATACCTGAAAATTTAAACAAGTTCAAGTATTTCTTAAAACTTATTTCCAACTAAAATGTTGGTCGTTAATATTAAGAGAACTATTTGTGTAAACATGTGTCAGGACACGCCAAAGTAAGCCTTTTCTTGAATCCATGATAAATGATGTTGGAGATAAACTCATAGGTCATATCCATAAATCATTTCCAAAATTATTGTCAATGAGTTAGGAAGCAACCTAGCAAAAAAAAAAACTATTTATACACTACTTTTTAGTCAAAAAGTGTGACAGTTGTAAAATCCTTTTTCTTTTAGAAGCCATGTCATTGTATTTATATTTTATAGTATTCCCAAGAAGCGGAACGTTTTGTGCGGCATCTATGGACGACGTTCACAAGCTTTGATTGTGCAGTAATTTTAGTGGTTTTTGTCTAAACTGCCATGGAAAGCAAAAACAACAATAGAAGAAATTCGATGTAAAGTAGACAAGACAACTAGTGCCGCCATTGACGACGTTCAGAACTAAAATAAAATGTTCCATGAAATTACTATAAAATATAAATACAATGGCCATGTTGTTTTGTGACATTTGTCATAACTTTTTTTCATAATTAAGTTATTAATGCCAAATCACCATGTCAAGTTGCAAGATTGAACAGAAGTTGTGGCCTTTCACAAGCGACTCTTCAACGTTTGTTGGCCGAATTTGAGACAATCGGTGTGGTAATCATTCAGCCAACATTCGTATGTCAAAAGAACGCACGTCGTTGTGCACAAGAACTTGGCTTTTCTTAGCGAAGTACCAATACACAATATGTTCACCTAGTAACACACGATGTTCACCAAGTGACAAAGCATTCTCAAAAAGTAACCGTTTGGTGTGGATTTTCGTGTTGATTTTTGTGAGGATGTAACTGTCAATCGCGATCGCTATAGAATGTTACTAAACAATTTCTTAAGGCCCACATTTAACCATTTTGACCCTGAGGTTTTTCCTAAAGTCCCAGTCCCAGGTCTATGCGAATAAACCACAATCGACCGAAGCCCTAAAGGTAAACATAACACAGCCATTGCTAGAATTCAGCCGGATCTATGCGGAAAAGTCATTGGAAATTGGAACACTCGGATCCGTGTCAACTTTATAAACGGTGATAAAGATTGTAAATCCACATCAAGCATAATTGTATGGAATCACCAATTGGACTTGTTTTAGTACTTGATTACTACACTTGAACAAAAAAAAAAAATGTAAAATCGAATCAAATATAAAACAATAAAACGTGATAATAAATTGAGGGTAAATTCAATCGAAGAATAAATTAATCTAAGCACGATGAGCTCATTTTAAGTAACCAATTATTTAGACTGATAAATGGTTCAAATGATTTAAACGGGTCCAAATCTTTCACACTTAAATTCCTCATCTTTTATCCATAATTATGTCTTTTTATTTTTGTTTAAATTTAAGAAGAAAAACTGCTTTCTTAAATAGACTGTTTAATCTTCGTAAAGATGGTATTTTCGGTTTGTTCAAAGTTGTTTGATAACGTTCGGTTGATGGAGCAGTTTGAATTGAACATTTAAATTTATTCATCCATGCAATTTTAAAGATAAACTATAGAGGCGGTTATTTTTAGAAATTTAAAAACTGAGTTGAATAATGCTTGAAACGTGTTTTTCTTTATTTAGGATAAAGATTAAAGAGTTTGTAGATTTTTTATATTCACTGAATTCTAACTATCACATATCATTGATCCTCCGCTGCAGCTTTGATAGCCTGAATGGCCATGGGCCTTGCAGCATTCGTTCTTCTCTGGGTCACTCCTGCTACAGACCTCGTCACATGGTGAAACACGTACTTGCCCGGCTTCAGTTGTGATTACCATTGCACAAACAAGGAGTAAAAGGAAGATGGATGTCTTGTTTAAAGATGCCATTTTTAAATTATTTTGTCAATGAATTAGAATTTGCTCAAAGAACTGTTCTTAAAGAGAAGTTATTTTGTTCTGTGAAGAAACTTATTCATCCATTCGCTTTTTATATCCCCAAATTGATCGAAAGTTGTCGTTGAAATGCAAATTCTGATTGACACTAATTACTTGACATAAGCGAGTTCTTTTGAATGATTTGGAAATTTTTATTTGATTCGATTTAAAAAAAAAATGTTATTGTTTAAGTTATTAGTGCTTTGGGTATGAATATGACGTAACTTGAATTTAAATTAATTAAAAGTGCTGTTATATGTGCTGTTCGTGAGAACATGAAGACTAAAGTTACGTACAGACGATTGTAAGATATGACAATATTGTCAGATCTGTCAGTGGAAAATTGTCCCAAAAGTCTTGCAACCGTGTGCACTTACAATTAATTGTCAGAAAATTGTAAAACATTTGTACTGCATTGTAACAAGGTACATAAAGACAAGGTAATATATTCCGCATCTGTCAAAAAAGTAAACAAACAAAAAAATCAAAATGGCGTCTTCATGTGACCCAAGGCACTGTCGCCAGTACACATTATATTGATTTTACCAAATTTAATTGTTTTAAAAGAAAATAATGAACTGAATTGAGCTTATAAATGCTTCTATGCATTGTTGTATGCAGTGGTAAGTATATAAAGTATGTATAAAGTTTTTCAATTCAGTTTTTTTTGTTTCAGGAGCTGAAAACTGATAACACTTCTGGCTATCGGTGTCAAAGGTGGCGTTGACAATAAAAGCCTGCATAGTTCCAACAAGGACATATACCATGTTATTGTGGTGCCAAAGGTAGCTGAAATCTTTTATTATTCAAGTATTGAATAACCATTAATTGTTCAACAGCCGGTGGATGGTGTTCTTGCGGCCGAGTCAGCCATACGCATAGCAAAGATAGCAAAGATAGAGAAGCAGGCAATATAATAATGATAGAAAAATTTCGCCCACTGGCTAGAAGTGTGAAAAATGTGATCTTACGAATAACTTCTGGTTAAATCTTACCGATGGATCCTTGTGGACGTAAGTTTTTCCATGAATCCAGCAGAAATGACCGAGGGACCACTGTATTTCCGTTAAAGAACACAAAAACTAAATTTTTAAGAGTTAAACATCGTTCTATTTCTAGGCAAAACATACGAGAAACATTTGGAAATGAATCGGAATGCAACTATAACATGGTTGGAGCGATGCATGCTGAAATGGATGGCCATTACCTAGACAAGAGAACAGATAGTTTTAATCGTTACAAAGAGTATTTCAATGTAAGAGCTTTGTTGTTCACCAATTACAATTTGTAAGATTAATTCAAAATTCATTACACATAGGACACTTCCAATTATGGATATCCCGTGCGAGTGGTCTTCCTTATCGGACGCAGTGAGTTCGAACAACATTTAGGCAACGAAAGCAAAGTCCGTCTCAAACAAAAAGCAGACCAATACGATGAACTAATTCAAGAGCACTTCATCGATACTTACAACAATCTCACAGTGACACAGTGAAATCGGTAATGATGCTCAAATGGGCAAATAAAGGTACCATCACACAGCATTATGTGAAAGGTGATTCGATGCGGTAGTCGTCAAGGAGTTCTTCCTTTTATTTATTATAAATCCTGGTAGGGACCATATCAAATATTTTGTATGAAAGTGCCTAAGGTTTCGTATGGACTATTTTTAAAAGACATACTTTTATTGCTAGTCGACAATATCTAAGAAGAAATTAAGGTTTAATATATTTTTTCCCAAATTGAATAAAAAAATCATCATATAATTTTATAAAATCGTTTTATTGATTTTTCTCTTTCTTTTTCTGGAATTTTCTTGGTGAACAGTGTTAAGATGTTTGATACGGAAATACATCCTGGATCGAAAAAAGATTCGTTTAACTTTTATGTCCAAAGGAATATGATTAGATACACTAATGAAATTTTTTATATAATGGCGTGAATAAACGATAGCATCCTTGTTTAATTCCTTAAAGATTGACTCCAACTTTATCATTTCTGCCATCATTTTGTCTGTTGGTTTTTGAAGAAATCCTTCAGTGAGTTGATTCGTCCAAGTAAACGAAGATTCCTGCTGATTGCTTTGCACAACAAGATCCGGCTTTTTAATCCTATGACAAATATACCCCGCCAAATGTTCGAGTCCATCGTATTGTAGAGATTCCAAATCATCTACGGGGGGTTCATCACTTCAAAATCACTTTCCTTAAAATGCTTAGAGCAAATTCTAGCCGTATTAGTATTTAATTTATCCTTTCTATGGCACAAGAACACCCACTGTTTGCACATTTTCTGTTTTTTTGGGAACGCGTGGAAAGAAATGTCAGCATTATTATTTTTTTTATTATTTACGCAACACCCGAACATAGCACACCGCATATTTATAATTTTTATAAAAGTTTTAATGGATTAGGAAGAAAATATCCGCACACAATTATTAAGAATTAACATACAATAAATGTATGAGGGTCACATGCACCAGCCATTTTGAAAAGTTTTGACAGATGTCAAAAAAAAATGAGCGGGAATATATTACCTTGTCTTTATGTACCTTGCATTGTAAGATATATGCTATTGTCAGCACATTAGCAGATTATTGTGAGAGCGTTGGAAGACCTGACTGACTATATTGTAAGATCTGACAATCGTCAATACATAGCTAAAAATATTGCTGATATTCTCGCCTGGTCCAGACAGACTATTATTCAAGCCAGCCTAGTTGGTAGAATTTTTTGTACATGCAGATTCTAGAGTTATTAAAAATGATTTATAAACTGGAACTCAAACAATAGATCTTTAGAATTTATTGGTGTTTGTTGATCCTTTCTCGGTACTGTTTGTTGATGTTTCTGGTTAAAAAAAAAATGGGAAATATTATTTATTAGCTTTTTGAACAAATTTCGAATGTTTTTTTATACATATACAATATACAACATATAAAAAAATAGTTTTAAAGAAAATGGCTTACACGATTTCCAATCATGGAAAGTATTTACATTTGTTTTATCTTTAAAGCAGGCATGCTACATAAGTCTAATACTGTCGGTGCCTGCAATACAATCGTTAACTAAACTCTCGATGTGGGGTCCAACTTTTGGTGCGAATAATTTTTGCAGGAAAAGTTTAAATATTTTTCTTATTGCTTTTTGTTTGAGTTTGGAATATTTTAAAGCCAATTGATAGACTGTTTTTATTGTGCTTCCTAGGCTCTTATTAAAGAGAGAGCTCTTCACCGATCTGATGAAAATATGATTTTTTAAATAACTCACAAACCGTTTGTTTAAGCGAATCAATTTGTTCAACAATCGTTTAGCTGGGCCTATTTCTAAAATAAATATAAAGTTAAAACAATTTATAGAATTCCAAGCATCACACGGGAAATTTAATTTAAACGACATAATTCATGAAATTAGTTCGATTAGCAGCATACGATTCTTTTAAATGCAAATTTCAACTTATTCACTACTTTAGTGCAATTCCAAAATATACTCACCAAAACAAAATAAGGGCCACCACTAATATTTGAATTATTTTGTTTAACAAGGAAAACCATGTCATGGAAAACAACCAATATCTCATTTAATTTCATAAATTTGAATGCAATTAAACAAACAACACTTTATTATTGAACTTTTTTCGTTTTTTAACACTTTTTAACGCGTTTTACCTTAAAAATAACATTAAATTATTGACTTTTATCGACGGTTCTGTTGTTTATTTTTGTTGAACTAATAACGGGTATGTCCTCCTCTTTTCAAAACACATTCTTGAAGCCTTGATGGCATGCTCCGAATGAGTAGGTGGATGCTTTCATCTGGGATATCCTCCCTGCACCTTTTGAGCAATTGAATCAGCTGTTATTGGTTGTGCACATCTTCTTCGGCTGCCCGGACTCGACGTTTTAATTGGTCCCAAAGGTGTTCAATTGGATTCAAATCAGGACTGTAGGCAAGCCAAGCCATAACCTGAATATTGGCTTCCTCCAAGACAGAGATGGTCGCCCGGGCTGTTTGTGGTCGTGCATTATCCTGCATAAGTATGAAACCGTCCACCGATCTTTGTGAGAATTTAATGATATGCGGTCTGACAATCCGTTCGATGTAACTTTGAGAAGTCACAGTGCCCTCATTCAGAAAAACAAGGTCAGTTTTACCTTGTTAGCCGATTCCGGCCCAAATCATAACATTGGGACCACCAAATCTGTCACTTTTGTGAATGCAAGGTTCAGAAAATCTTTCTCCGCTTCTTCTCCACTTTCTTATACGCCGGTCGTCACTAAAAAACTTTACTTTACACTCATTCGTGAAAAGCACCTTACGCCATTGCTCCGAACTCCATTCCAGATGTTGGCGTGCAAACCTTAAACGATTCGCACGATGAGTCCCGGTTAGTTTAATGCGAGTTACAGGTCTCCGTGAGCGTTATTGACCTTCGTGAAAACGGTTCCTAATAGTCTGGTCGCTGACAACTGTACCAGTAGTCCGGAGTAATCGGTTTTGTAATACGCGCGCGGTCACAGTGCGATCACGTCGCGCACTAAGTCGCACATACCGGTCTTCCTGAGCGGTGGTAGATCGAATTCTTCCCGAGCCACGACGACGGGATACACTCCCAGTCTCCTGATAACGGTTCCAAAGGTTTTGGATAGCCCGTCGTGAATATTCCAATTGTAAGGCCACGGAACGTTGGGACTGACCAGCCTCAAGCATCGTTACGGCCCTGGCAGCAGAAACAGTGTCCATATGACGTCGGGTTTGTGGCATTCTACACATCAATGATTAAATTACTCGTTTAACTTTTAAAAACAACCGAAACAGTCAAGAGAATTGTCTTAAACTAGTCCAAAATCAATTAACAAAAATGCACCTTTTCACAATTTGGGAAGCAAACAATTTTAATCTGTACACGGAAGAAAAATAATACCTAAAACTTTACTTTACACGTTAATGCAATACTGGGGAGCAAAATGGCATTCATAAAAAAAATTATCGGGATGATATCCGAAAAAAATACTGTAGAAGAATATTCTCGTGGCCCTTATTTTGTTTTGAGTAGTATAGTATAGATACATATTTATAAAAAGAAAATAATATTTTATAATGTTTGGAAAAATGTATTTATTTTCAAACTGATTCCAGGAATTAAATATTGTTTACTTGCGATTTTAAAAATAAATCAATATAAAATATGGGAGAAGTCAGGGCCTACACTTTCAACCATATCCATATGTGTCCGTTAATATTCTGCACCTTGTTGTCTGGACACACTAACAATTCGATTTTTTTAAGGTAATTAGTCAATTATTTAACAGAATTATTTTATTTTTATCATTATTAATAATGACGCTACTATCCATAGATGTGCAATGTTTTTAAAGTTGCGCATCAACAAGCTAATAATTTCGACTATATTAAATACTAGTTTGTCAAGTATCAGACAGGTTGAGCCTTAGATACAAATAAAATGGACGAGAAATGAGTGGATAAACATTGTTTGTTTTTATCCAAAATAAACAACAAAAACTAAAAAAATTTGATGTTCTATTCATAGGAGTCATTATACACTGAAACAAAAAGTGACGTAAATACAATGTAAAACAACTTTAATATAATATACATTATTTTTCAACCGTGGTAGAAGTCTAATTTCACAATTATTGTTAGTTCATTGATCAATGAACGCGTTTATTAAACAACGTATCTTACATTAAAGCAATGTAAGCATAATCTCTAATTTAATATATAAAATAAGCAGTACATAACGTAAATTTTTTTTCCACAATGTATATATATAAATAATTTCAATACATTAAAAGCCCAACAACAAAAAAGCTTGCCCCAGCTCGGGCAAAAGTTCTTCAAAAATTAAATTGAACATAAAAGCGATTAAGCACCACTAAAGGAGTCTGATGATCGGGTTGGTCCCCGTGAAATAGCTATAACTCCAGCCTATGAACTTGGTGGTAGCACACACAAGTTGTTGTTGTTTCATTCTAAATTTTCAATTGCTTCCTTTGAATGCTACCTAGTTTTTTCTTTGAATTAATGTAAGTACATTCAGACAATGAACTATTATACATTGACTTTATGAATTTTGTACACAAAATGAAATTTTTGTTTTTTAAATAAAACTTCAATTATGTAAATAACATTGAGGCAATGTATATGTGTACATTGCCACAATATATTTTTCACATTCGAACTTTTTATCGTTCATTGATAATATGTACTTTCGTACATTGTCATAATGTACTTTTTAACATTAAATAGTTCACATCGTACATTGATAGTATGTACTTTGTACATTGACTCAATGTACTTTTTTACATTGCCACAATGTACCTTTTATATTGGAACAATTAATATCGTACATTGATAGTTTGTACTTTGTATATTGACATAATGTCCTTTTTTACATTGCCACAATGTACCTTTTACATTGGAACAGTTTACATCGTACATTGATAGTTTGTACTTTGTACATTGACAATGTACACATTAACATTAACTCAATGTACAAAGTACATACTATCAATGTACACTTGTTTCATTTCACAATGTACACATTGTACATTTCACAATGTACTTTTTTGGTTGAGCCAATATGCTTTGTTCGTTGAGCTTATGAACTTGGGTAATTGCATCAATGAACTTGAGTCATTGAGCTATGGAACTTGATTCATTTATTTGACGAATTATTTTTTCGGGATTACGTATGCTCTTAAGTTTAAGTTTACATTTAAGTAAAGGATTACTTAACCCTGATCAAAATAATACGTTAAATCATAAATCTTAGTCCTTGTCCTCTTATTATAATCTAGGTTTATAGATTAGATGTTTGGATTAGATTCGATTAGATTTAGATTTATTGATTCATAGTATTTAAAAAAACAGTTGATTTTAAACATAAATCTTTTGAGACATGGCCGGAAGGGCCAGCTAGGACTAAGTTTATATATTTGCAAATGTTCTGTGGTGGACATATGAGTTATATTTGTATTTGTGCTTCTCTAGTGTATTCTGACTTCAATTCAAGAAGCAAAATTCTCTTCTATCGTTAGAAGTGTCATTTTTGTAAAAACGGGACGGTTTTAGAAGACTTTCGGAATATTCTCAAATTTAAGATAAGATAAGCAACTGTAAAAGTTGTATAAGTGGTTACCATATTTTTTATTTATTATTATTTTGCATGGAAGTCATTTAAAGTAACAACCCAGAAGTGGAAAAAAGTAGGAACACAAATAATAAAATCATTGATAAAATAAACACCCTATGCATATGTCAAAATAAAAACTATATTATTTCAAGTCCCAAAACGAAATGAGAATATCTCTTGATGTAGTAAAGTCTTCATATTTTAGTTTGTAATCCTTTTTTGTTTTGTGAATGTAAATTCACTTACAATTCCTCACCTTGGGACACGTTCAAAACAGCATCTTACAGAGGTCGAAGGTCCAAATGATGATATTGGTATAGAAGAATGCCGTATCCGCATGCTATATAGAATTCTGGCTCCTCGCAATTCAATCAACAATTTGGCAATCAAACTCTTCTCCTGCTAACGCGACGGGCCACCCAATCCTTCATCGCTGCTTTCAGATAAGCTTGCAGACAAAATTGCAGAAAGTTTTACTTTCTGTTTCAATTTTTACACTTCCTTATTTTAGCTAAACTTTTTTTTACGGAAGCACCTTAACTAAAAACGAAATATTAATTTTACTGAAAATTTATCTGACCCCATTTTACCCATTTTCAAACAGATATCTGACAATAAATTTTCAAAAATTTTAGGATTCTCTAATAATCGTCTAAGCTTTTAATTCTGCATTGTAAGGTTTTAAACATTTTCAAGTTCATGTTAGCTTATTGTCTAATCACTGACAGATCTAACAACATTTTAAGAAATTGCAATCGTGTATGTCCTTGAAAATGCACCACTTCCCCGCAGTTTTGCTATTTTACTCGTACTTTATTTTCTTATTACGCAAAAGATGAAAACTACTTGAATAGCAAATGCTTATCTTAAGCCTTATGAATATAACGTTACAATAAGTTACTCATAATAACTATTCAAAAAAACAAAGAATAAATTAATCTTAATATAAAAAACAAAAACAAAACCCTTTAAATTGATCACACAAAGAGTCGGTCAATTAATTAACTAACAAAATTGTTAAAAAAATTAAAGGCTTACTTTGGATGCATTTCAAGACGACCGGCGCGGCGCGGCGTCACATCATCAGCATTCACGACTTCAGTGCAAGAAGTCCATTTCATAAAATAAAATTTGACAGAAACGTACATACATATACATATAAACAATAAGAGCGACGATTAGTAATGTATACGCGGCTAAACAAATTAGAATTTATGTTCCCGTTGTCTAAATTTAAAGCTTCTCTGTCTTTCTGTATGTAGTAAGTTTCATACGCCTCAAGTCGACGATCATCGTTCACCTGCTTTAGGAGATTTATATTATCTTTGCTCGCTCTCACAATTTCGTGTCCGTCAATGAGAGCGTGGTGAGCTACCGCAGACTTATTCGGTTGATTAAGTTTTATACATTGTATAAATGCATCCAAAGAAAGCCTTTAATTTTGTTAACAATTTTGTTAGTGAATTATTTGACCGACTCGTTGTGTGATCAATTTAAAGTGTTTTGTTTTTGTTTATACCCTTCCATAGAACGGGTATATTGTATTTGGTGTGGAGTTTGTAACATAGAGAAATAATACCGTTAGGTATAGAAAAGTATACATATATTTATTCTGACTCTGAATCAAAAGCCTATTCGATTTAGCCATGTCCGTCCGTCCGTCCGTCCGTTCGTATGTATACTCTCTAGAGGTCGCAATTTTTGAGCTAGAAAGCTGAAATTTGGTATATATAATCTTTGGTTCAAGAGTAAGGCTAAGTTCTTGAACCGGAAAAATCCGCCCACAATCGCCATTTTTGATAAACAACCTCAGTTTGGTAAAATTAAACTATGTTTTTTGTATAGTTACGATAAAAGCATAACGCTAAAATTTTGCACACGTAAGCTTTAGGTAAACCTTCTTCCAATCAAATAAAAATATTTGAGTTTGGTCGTGGCTGACGCCCACTTTTCATACAAAACCATCAATATTGTTTTTATAAAATAACAATTGTTATATTAAAGCGAAAAACATTAAATTTTGTGGGTATTACTGGCACAAAAACATCTTGTGTATGAAATCAAAAAAATTAATTTTGGGCGTTGCTGACGCCCACTTTTCATAAGAAACTATAAAAAAATTGTTTTTGTAAATAAACGGTATTTATAATGAATCCGCAGGTTAAAATTTTGCGTCTCTTAAGTGAAACTAAACAGTTTGTGTATGAAACGAAATTTTTGAATTTTGGGCGTGGCTTACGCCCACTTTTCATTAAAGAACGAAAAACGTAGTCTCAACAATTTAAGGTACCTCCAATATTCAATTTAAATTTTTTCTTTCCTTTCGTTATTTGAAAAATATATCTCTAGGTACATTTTCTTGTGTAAATTATTTCAATACGCCCACTTTTAAAGGCGTGATTTTGATAAAATAACTTTGTTTAGGTGAGATTGTTTAAAAACTACTCGATTCAGCTGTAGTTTTACACATATGCCTAAATACTGATCAAAGCTCAGTTAGTGCTTCAAATTTTTAAGACACGCCCACTTTTAAGGGGCGTTTCCATCAAAAGTTGTATAATGCATTAATTTTTTAACGTGTTTTAACCATCGGTCTCAGTTTTGAATTAAACAGATGAACACTTGGATTTATATTCCTTGGCTACGTAGCAGAGTGTGGTCCAAAAATTGTTAAAAACACCCATAATCGCTATTTCCATTCCAAATCAAATTTTTTAAATTTTTTTTATTGCGCCAGCACTAATTGAACATGACACCGTACAAAATTAATGTTATTGAATTTTTTTCTGTCTGCTAAAGAAGAATTTTGTTTCTGAAACATCGGCTGTTTGCGGGAGACAGACGCATACACAAACACATACAAAAATATGGGGAATAGGGTATCCAACAGTTCGTTGCAAACGTACTGTAGCTCTCGCTTATGTTTTTTATATGTTGTATATGTATAAAAAACATTCGAAATTTGTTCAAAAAGTTAATAAATAATATTGCCCATTTTTTTTTTCAACAAACAGTACCAAGAAAGGATCAACAAACACCAATAAATTTTAAAGATTTAGTTTGAGTTCCTGTTTATAAAACATTTTAAACAACTCAAGAAGCTGCACTATGTACAAAAAACTGTATGAACTACGCTGGCTGGACCAGGCGAGAATATCAGCAATATTTTTAGCTATGTACTGACGATTGTCAGGTCTTACAATATTGTCAGGTCTTCCAACGCTCTCACAATAATCTGCTAATGTGCTGACAATAGTATACATATATCTTACAATGCAATACAAATGTTTTACAATTTTCTGACAATTAATTGTAAGTGCACACGGTTGCAAGACTTTTGGGACAATTTTCCACTGACAGATCTGACAATATTGTCATATCTTACAATCGTCTGTACGTAACTTTAGTCTTCATGTTCTCACGAACAGCACATATAACAGCACTTTTAATTAATTTAAATTCAAGTTACGTCATATTCATACCCAAAGCACTAATAACTTAAACAATAACATTTTTTTTTTAAATCGAATCAAATAAAAATTTCCAAATCATTCAAAAGAACTCGCTTATGTCAAGTAATTAGTGTCAATCAGAATTTGCATTTCAACGACAACTTTCGATCAATTTGGGGATATAAAAAGCGAATGGATGAATAAGTTTCTTCACAGAACAAAATAACTTCTCTTTAAGAACAGTTCTTTGAGCAAATTCTAATTCATTGACAAAATAATTTAAAAATGGCATCTTTAAACAAGACATCCATCTTCCTTTTACTCCTTGTTTGTGCAATGGTAATCACAACTGAAGCCGGGCAAGTACGTGTTTCACCATGTGACGAGGTCTGTAGCAGGAGTGACCCAGAGAAGAACGAATGCTGCAAGGCCCATGGCCATTCAGGCTATCAAAGCTGCAGCGGAGGATCAATGATATGTGATAGTTAGAATTCAGTGAATATAAAAAATCTACAAACTCTTTAATCTTTATCCTAAATAAAGAAAAACACGTTTCAAGCATTATTCAACTCAGTTTTTAAATTTCTAAAAATAACCGCCTCTATAGTTTATCTTTAAAATTGCATGGATGAATAAATTTAAATGTTCAATTCAAACTGCTCCATCAACCGAACGTTATCAAACAACTTTGAACAAACCGAAAATACCATCTTTACGAAGATTAAACAGTCTATTTAAGAAAGCAGTTTTTCTTCTTAAATTTAAACAAAAATAAAAAGACATAATTATGGATAAAAGATGAGGAATTTAAGTGTGAAAGATTTGGACCCGTTTAAATCATTTGAACCATTTATCAGTCTAAATAATTGGTTACTTAAAATGAGCTCATCATGCTTAGATTAATTTATTCTTCGATTGAATTTACCCTCAATTTATTATCACGTTTTATTGTTTTATATTTGATTCGATTTTACATTTTTTTTTTATTCAAGTGTAGTAATCAAGTACTAAAACAAGTCCAATTGGTGATTCCATTAAATTATGCTTGATGTGGATTTACAATCTTTATCACCGTTTATAAAGTTGACACGGATCCGAGTGTTCCAATTTCCAATGACTTTTCCGCATAGATCCGGCTGAATTCTAGCAATGGCTGTGTTATGTTTACCTTTAGGGCTTCGGTCGATTGTGGTTTATTCGCATAGACCTGGGACTGGGACTTTAGGAAAAACCTCAGGGTCAAAATGGTTAAATGTGGGCCTTAAGAAATTGTTTAGTAACATTCTATAGCGATCGCGATTGACAGTTACATCCTCACAAAAATCAACACGAAAATCCACACCAAACGGTTACTTTTTGAGAATGCTTTGTCACTTGGTGAACATCGTGTGTTACTAGGTGAACATATTGTGTATTGGTACTTCGCTAAGAAAAGCCAAGTTCTTGTGCACAACGACGTGCGTTCTTTTGACATACGAATGTTGGCTGAATGATTACCACACCGATTGTCTCAAATTCGGCCAACAAACGTTAAAGAGTCGCTTGTGAAAGGCCACAACTTCTGTCCAATCTTGTAACTTGACATGGTGATTTGGCATCAATAACTTAATTATGAAAAAAAGTTTTGACAGATGTCACAAAACAACATGGCTTCTAAAAGAAGAAGGATTTTACAACTGTCACACTTTTTGACGTACTTTTTAGTGCCATGCTTCAGGTTTAAATTGATGCCATGTTTTATCTTAAAGTTAATTAGATTGCCACCATAGAATTTAATACTTTCCTGGCATTGGTTTGATAAAACTTTTTTTTTTAAATAACAACAAAAAATATGACTTGGAAATTTAACCGTATAACATTTACCTATGTATGTTCCTTAATTTCAATGAAAGAGGGCTCAAATAGTTTTTTCTTAATAGGTTGCTTCCTAACTCATTGACAATAATTTGGGAAATGATTTATGGATATGACCTATGAAAGGAAAACAAAAATGTTCTACGATAAGAGTTTATCTCCAACATTATTTATCATGGATTCAAGAAAAGACTTACTTTGGCGTGTCCTGACACATGTTTACGCAAATAGTTCTCTTAATTTTAACGACCAAAATTTTAGTTGGAAATAAGTTTTAGGAAATACTTTAACTTGTTTAAATTTTCAAGTATTGAATATATTTTTCTTATATACAGAATTTTTGACTTTTCACTTAAAAATACGTAATAAAATATAATTTCACAAATAAATTCTTTAGCCATAACACTTTTAAAAAATATTGCGTGAAAAGTACTTAAAACTTATAAGGTCTTGTGACACTTCAAAACCATGCAGAAAAGGTCAGAATGTTCCAATACATCTTTTTCCATATAAATTTTTTTCGACAAGGTAATACTCTATTGAGTCTAAAGAAGACAAGGAAAACCAGATACAACAACATTTACAAATGTCAAACTTTTCACGTTATAACTGTTTCTTCCCTATTGTTGCATAATGTCAAATAAATAAAACGCACGACTGAGTCGCACAAACTATAGCTCTCATGCTAGATAATCGGTATTTATTAAAAAAAAAAGTTTTTGAAAAATCTTTAATTTTTTTAAGAGTTTAAACGTTTTCTTGGAAAAACTAAGTACGCTTAAAATTTTCCTACGAAAAAAAAAATATTAAAACTCGGTCGACCAGTTTTTTGTTCAAAAAGGTTATTTTTGAAAAAACTTCGAAAATATATTTTGAAATTTGTTCGAGTATGTAAATATATAGCAATTCGTAGTTAGCATCTGGAAAAATATTGTGACAAAACTAAATATACCCGTTTCCAACATATTATTTCGAAAACCAAAATGTTTGAAAATTTTGTAATTCCATATCAATAGGGTTATAAATGACTAACTGTGTCCAAAATTTTATTATATACCGTTGTAGGACAAATTTCCAAAGATCAATAATTACAACCAAAAGATAGACTGTCTTAACACAATAGCATTTTGAAATTTTTATCAAAATCGTTGGAGCGGTTTTCGATAAAATCAAACTTCTTCTTCACGATTGTATGGCAAATTATTTGTGTGTCTAGAACAAAAATTAAAAATAATTTTTTAGGGACGTCCAAATGAATACTAAATACCAAATTTGAGCAAATCGGCAAATTCGTTCAGGCTCTAGAGGTGCAAACAGACAGACTCTGAAATGCAGACAGACTGACAGAACGGAATTTCCAGGCCCACTTTTTTCGGCTTCTCCACCATTGTTAAGTCATTTGTGATTGTTATCTCAAATTTTTTTTTCTGCACAAATACATAACTTGCCTTATATTATACCTATAATAGCAAGTACAAAAATGTGCTGTGAATAGGGTTGTGGAATGTATTCATTGTTCATTCCACAACAGATGAGTGTTAAAGACTATTCACATGAAAGCTATCAACGACCAACGAATGAACGAACTTTCGTCCATTTTGACGTTTCATTTACTTGCAACTTATTTTATTCGTGTCTAACATCGAACGTCATGTCCGTATATCATAATTGAACAGTGAGATTTTGAGGTTAGTCGCGCACGAATAATTTATTCGTTGCGATGTGGATGGTATGTGGAACGCGAACAGGGTTTGACAATTCGTAACAGTCAGATTAAAATTAGATACGAACAACTTGTTTTCATTAAAATTTACTTTTTCTTCAATTAAAATGGAAATTTTAGCATCTCAACATTAGATTTAGATTAGAGTTTTTGTTGCAAAATATTGTTAAGAAGTATGGAAAATCTCATTTATTCGTTCATTCGTTGGTCGCTCTCATTTCCCTTTTCCTTTTTACATTTGCCGCTGAATTTGTGGTAAAGATCTTGAGGACCATTCACCATGTTTTCAAGTTCACCTAAAATTTGTTCTTGCTAACAACGAACAGCATGGTGTATACCACAATAAAACGCTGCGATTTTGAGGTTAGTCGCACGCGAATAATTTATGGTATGTGGAACTTTGACAGTTTGTAGCAATCACTTCAATTTAACTTATTTAAACACAAAGAACGGAATTTTTTATTAAACTTATTTTAAATTCAATCTTTATCGATTGGTCTAGTTTATGCGAAGAAAAAAGCTATATAAATTCTTTAAATATCATTTGTTCGTCAGTTCGTCCATTCGTTGGTAGCACTCATGATTTACTTATACACAGTGAGAGTTTGACAGCTAGACCAATAAAATGTTATCACTTTGCGACAACAGTTTCTGTAGTTAATTTTTTTAACCAAAAACTAATCACTGCACATAAATTTAATGGATTATATATACAAAAAAACATTCACATAGAACGTGAACAGAAAAACTATATATACTCCAAGGCAAGTTTACACAACAGACACTTACAAATACAAACTTCGCAGATTGATTGTTCACAAATATGATCTCTATACTTCATTCCTGGTATAGCAATCATTGTGTAGTGAAATTTTGTGTTTTTTATGCCACTATTACAGCATAATCACAATTTTGTATTCAAAATAAATCAATTTTCGTTAAGCTATTCGATCCACAGTAAAATACAAATGCTTTTGAACTAAGTTAAGCTGAGATCATCATTCAAGAAAAAAGTATCTTTTGCTTAGGTTCAGCTAGAGAAGACGGATCCAATCAAAACTGTAAAATTCGTCATACAATGCATACATATAGATATGTTTATGTTAGATCTTCTTATCTACAACTTTGTTTACGAGAAAAAGCTGCTTTCATTCAAATACAGGGTGTCATATCGGTTTGCTAACAAACAAAGTTCATAAAAGGTCAATTTTTATTTCTTATTCAATTTACTCAAGTGAGCGTTGAAAAAAAAAATGAGTTTTTTGATTAACTGCAACTGTTGGCGATATAAATAGAAGACAAAAAACATTCAAACTTCACAAAATTTAATCGAGTATCTTTCAGAGCGTTTGAGCAATCTGAATATGGTCACTCAGGGTTGAATTCAAACTTTGTTAAATATGCAGTTTTTCAACAATACATCCATCTTTCTTTTCTTCCTTGATTGTGCAATGATAATCTCGTAAAGTATACCTTCACCCGATTTCAATAAAACTTTAGTTACAGAAACTCATTTATCACCCTATTGACCTGGCATTTCAAAATTCTTAGAACAATTTTTTTTTTGATTTTTAATTTTAGCTTACAAAATATGTTGGAAACGGGTATATTAAATTTTTTGAACATTTTTTACTAAATGCAAACTACAAATTGTCATAGATTTACATACACGAAATTTCGAAAAGTTTTTTCAAAAATAACCTTTTTTTAAAAAAAAGGTTGATTTTCAATATTTTTTTCCTAGAGAGATATTAAGCAATGAAATATTATTGAGTACTCAATTTTTCCAAGAAAACTCTTAAACTCTTAAAAAAAGTTAAAGATTTTTCATAATTTTTTTTTCTTTCAAAATACATTCCGATTATTTAGAATAAAAGCTATTTCGTGCGACCCAGTCGTGCATTTTATTATATACATACATCAAGTCACTGAAGGTTTTATTATTTTCCGGCAGTAAATATAAGTTTTGAACACTCGATAATATTGGGCAACAGAAATAAAGCTGAACGTATGGGAAGCGTCTCAATGAATTCCAGTAACTTCCATCAGCGTTTGCCTCTGAGACTTATCAAAGTCAGCATTTCTTGAATTGAAATGTCGAAATATTAGAATTCGAAGAGTGGCGTTTGTGATATATTCCTCCCCAGATTATCAAGTCATAGAAATTGTTAATTTGAAAATATTTGTTCAAAATTGGGACACTTAATAACTGTTTTCCTTCAATTTTGTCACTTGTCGATAGAATATGATTGTATGCCCATCCCTGAATCTGAATTCATTTAATAAACATTTTCCTTAAAAATGTTTGCCTTTCAAGAAAGTGATTTTTTCAAGACACATCATTTCTGACAGTTCGATCTACTAGATCCAATATTATTCTTAAATTTTTAAAAAAATTGTTTAAACAAATCAAAATCTTGTTGGTTTGTAAGGCTTCTGTAAATTAATACTGTGTTCCAAGTACCAAAAGCAAAAATCAGTTGTACGTTGGAATCGATTTCTGTCAGTGAAATAATAAAAATAGATTTAAAGAAAAGTATTAATCAGATTAAAGTATTTTGTACATTAAAACAATTCTAGAGTTCACGAGCTTTATTTTGATACCAATAAAGTTCCCCAGTTCTGTTTGCTAAATCGTCTTAAAATCAGCAATCAATATTTTCACGGATGCATTTTAATGATAGCTATAACTGGCCCCTAAGTGAAGAAGATGGATTTGATTAAAAAAAGGAATATTGTGAAATATCCCAGCAAACATTTTATTCACTTAAAATGAAGGTTCACTTTATGTTCAGCAAAAATGAAGAATCAAAATTGTATTCGAATTGAAAAGAAGATCGACATTGGATTTTCATTCACATAAATGAACAAAAATGATTGTGAGCAAGATTTATACAAAAATCTAATAAATTTATCTAAATTTCTCTTATGAACAAAAGTGAATGTAAACATACAATCGTAAAGAAAAAGCGCTTAAATACGTTCATTTTGGTGAATGTTTCTTTACTCATTTATATATCATTTCAAAGATTCATAAATGAATGCCCATTTCTCAGGAGATTGGATTGGAATTGAATCGTTAGTGAATTCATATCAGAAGGTTTTCTTCATTTAAATGAATCGTAATGATTCATTTTTGAAGGAAAATGTTTGCTGGGATAACACTTCTTTTGTAAGTAATGGTTAAGATTTAATTGGGGTGAATCAAAAAATGTCTCGTTTTATAACATATGTATACTTATGATTGAATGTGAAAACTAATTTAATATGATAGAAGACATTTTAGAAAACAAGGGAACAACCTTTCACAAACGATTTCTGTAGATTCAAATATATGTATGTATTGTCAATATTCGTAATTCTTGAGGCAATTTATTGTTTTAAAAACCGTTGAAATTAAAACTTCGATATCAGCATACATTACTTGTGAATATGCATACAAACAAGAGTGCGTTGAATCTAAATTGTTTTCAAATAATTGATTGAGCTAATCAGTTTAATTGATTGCAATTTCAACGATTATAACAGACATACATTTCCAATGAAATGAATAATTTATTATTTCTGTGAAATTCAATAGAAACAAATATTTTCATCAGAACTAGGTAGACTTAATCAGAAAACGCAAAGTGCTCTTCAATTTTAAAAATTTTAATTAAAGTTCATAGAAACTCAATCAATTTAGACCAAAAAATGTTAATCAGCGTATAAATAGGGAATTTAAATATGTATTGTTAAGTTCACAAAACAAAATTCAATTTAAAACTTTTGTTTCAACTACAATTCCAGCTTCGAAAATGGAAGCGTTGAACAAGATTTTTCTTTCTCTTCTTCCTTGTGTGTGCATGTGCATTCATTAACATCGCTGAAGCAAAATGGTGACTCTTAGGTACGCGTGTTTATCGCTGTGACCAGTTTTGCAATATAATTGTCGTCCCAGAGAAAGGCGAGTATTGTAGGGCCCATGGTTATTTACAGAAATTCTACAAGAGCTGGGCCCGTGGGGAAGACGGATTGGTATGTGTCGCATTTTTTTTTTTAGTAGAACACAACTATTCTATCATCTTACTTGAAATTTATTAAAGAATTCCTTTCTATTTTGTTCTTAGAAAACGATTTTAAATAAACAAATAAAATCCTTGAACTTTTGACGTGATAACGCCTAATAAATCGGAATATGTGATCAGCACGCACGAAAATGTGTCACAGTCACAGTCACGTTATATTTTATATAGCTGCTTTCATAGCCTAGGAAGTCGATAAAGTGGGAAGGGAGGGTGTTGGGTGGAATTGCCAAATATGGTGCGTCGTTGGTTGGCGGTTGTAGGTGGGTTGGATGGTTGGCGGTTTAGGTGGTGGGGATGGTTGATTTGATTTAGAACGATGAACAAATTGTCAAAAATGGTGGGAGAGTGGAAGGTGGTTGTAGGTGGGGTGGTTGGTTGGATTTGGTGTTGGGAGGGGATGAGGAAAAAATTGTCAAAAATGGTAGATGGTTGGTTGGTTGCTGTAGGTGGGACGGGTAGTCGGCGATGATGATATTGGGGGTGGGGCTGATTTGGTGTTGGGCAGAGGCCAAAAGTGTAAAAAATGGTGGGTGAGTGGCTGGTATTTGTAGGTGGATTGGGTGGTTGGATTTGGGGGAATTGTGGAAGGGGGGAGGGGGTGTTTCAAAAATAGTTGGGGTGGGTGGTTGGCGGTTGGAGGTGGTGGTTGGCGAAGGTGGTTGTGTGTGGGGGGGAGGAAAATATGGTCAAAAATGGTGGGTGAGTAGCATGTGGTTGTATTGTCAAAAATAGTGTGTGGTTGGTAGTGGTTGTAGGTGGTGTGGGTAGTTAGTGGTGGTTAGGAAGGGGGAATTTACTGTGTGTGGGGGGGGGGGGAACAATTGTCAAAAATGGTGGACTGTTGGTTGGTGGTTGTATGTTGGGGTGAGTGGTTGATGTTTGGGGCGAAGGGGTGAGAACAAAAATTCAAAAATGGTTGGTGGTTGTAAGTGGGGTGGGTTGTTGGTGGTTGGAGAGATACAACCTTCACATGAACTGTTTTGTGAACTGAATATCACATAAAATTATCGTCCGTAAACCGACTTTACAGACAACCAAGTTTTTTTTTTGAGTTCCTTTTTCTAAATTTTTACAAAATAAAGCCTTAATTTCCAATTTAGAGATATTTAAACAAAAGAAGAAGAATAATTTTCCGGAAAAGATTTTTCAAAGGGAAAACAAAAATCTATTCCTGAATATTGGGCTAAAGGCAAGTGAGATTCTACCAAGAGATGAAGAGGGGATTTATATCGACATGTAAAATTACTACGACCGTTTAATGACAACGAATTGGCCAAGAAACTTATTTTTGAACATTCTGGCTGTAGAAAATAAATTTTATAAATTTTATATTTTATGGCAAACAAAAAAAACAAAATTTTGATCAACTATCAATCAAGAAAAAGCTGATAAGTGGTGAGTTTGGAATCAACAAGAGTCTTAATATAAAAACAGAAATTAAAAAAAAAGACACAAATCATAGATTCCTATAGGAAAACTGCTGGAAAACATTCTATTCTTCAAGGTTTCTGCTCACAAAAATCTGCTCCAAAATCAAGGATCAAGTGATCATATCTTCAAGACGATCATTAAGATTCAAAATAGTCCTCCGTCCTTCTGAACTTTAAGCCCCATGCCGGTAAATGTTTCCTTCGCTCTCATTAAGTTTTTCCTACATCTGAGACCATTTTGCTAGATTGGGTGTTTGCAGAATTGCAGAAGCTGTTGTACGTATAGCTAATAGTATAGGAAAAATTAATTAGAGGCCAAAATTGCCATTACCATTGGTTATAGGATTCTTCAGAAACGGAAAAAATGTCCCACATATCTGATGACCGCTTAGTCAGTTGAAAAAAATCACGAGAAGATTTTTTTTTAAATACTCAGAATCGGTTCATTTTAAGGTACACATTGTTCTACAAAACTTGTAGTTGAGACAGTTTCTCAAAAATTACTCACTCCGCACCATTTAACGTTAAAAAAAAACACTGAAATCCTGGAATTGGTGGTCCAAAGGATAATTTTGGTGTTTTGAGAGCCAAATATTTTTTGATGTTGATGAGAAATTTTATAGCCCAAAAGACGGTTTTCATCGTTTTCAAAAGAAGGACATTTAAATTGTAGTAAAATTATTCATATATTCATATATATATTCATAAAAATATAATCAGATACAATTTTTTATTGTTCATACCTACATCCTGCAGCTAGACAATTCTCTGCACCATTCTAAAATTTTTTGGAAAAACTAGAAAAATAATTATTGAAACACAATTTGTAGATAACTAGGGTCTTTCTTAGCAGCGGGTGTTTCTTCCAAACATTCATTGTTGGTAAATAAGCTTTTCCTTCAAATTCATTTTATTTTATTTCCCCAGCGAAGGAAAAGTTGGCTCGTCCTACCAAGTCCTCTTTTGAATTGCTGTTGAATTTTTTTTTTTTTTTTTTTGTGAAATGCACTTCACTATAAGCCTTTTATATTTTTTTTTCTCAGTCAGCATTTCTTAAGAAAATAAAATCACTTCATTTGTCTTACAAATTCTTAGTAAAGAACTTTTTTATTGAGCAGTTGCATTTCTCGGAGTTGGTTACAGCCTTCAAAAAAATTAGTTGGTTTATTCGTTATAGTTCATTCTATTATCAAATCGAATAGAATTTGTTTGTTTTTACTTAGATTTAACATTTTTTCTTAAAAATACGTAATTTTTTCTACGAAATTGTATCTAATAACTTATTAAAAATCTAATGGAAAGCTACCCTCTTGTTTTTTGGTTTCTTCTCCGCAAATAAGAAGTTTTCTTTAGCCATAATAATTGTTTCCTTTGATGGCATTGTTCCTCGAATTCTCCTCATGAACTTATTGAACAATATTAAGCTCAAAGAATAAGTCATTCCACATCCACATCCTGATGCTTTGATCTATAAATTTCTTATTACGCAGCTAGCTATGTACATACATACTGAAACTATGTGAAGAAATATTTATGAAAAAAAAAAAATATATACATATATATAAATGTATGTCGGATGTCCTATTTCGAGGATATAACCATTTGTGGTTATTTATTATGCACTTCAGGCAATTGATAAGTTTCCTGCCAATGCAAACGTGACTAACATTTTATTCGAGCTAAAGCATAAGGATCAGCCTCATAATATATGGAAGATTGCATTCAGCTCTTCACCTCAATAAATATTCACATAACGTTTCAGCAAATCTTCTGCTCGAATGTCCTAGTACCTATAGTACGTCCTACATGAAAATCTCACAAAACTAAATCCCTTTGCAAATATGTAAGTTTCACTTCTGCCATTAATGGAGCGCAAGCACAATGCACATAGAATGAGTTAAAATAACCGCAAAATGGAAAACAAACCTCCGTTATTTTTTTGTATTTTTATTTTAGGAAAAAGGACAATCCAAGGATGGCAGACTGAGCTTAGAGGATTTATTTGATTTTTTTTTTTATTCTGAGGTCTTTTCAATGTTTCTTTTTAAAGTAAATATAGTTTGTTGTTGTTCGTTGAATTGTAAAAGAGTGTAGTGAAAGAAAATAACTGTCTGTGGTTTCTGTCCACTTCAAGAAATTTTGAGATCATTTGAAGTGAAAGGAAAACTCAAGAACATTGAATCCTGTTCATGGAAAAGACAAAGTAACATATAAAACAACCTTTCACCATTTGTAAATTGAATAGAAGTAGGAATGAAAAAGGAAAACAAAATGGGACAAAGCCGAAACCTTCGAAAACAGCGAAAGAAAATTTTAAATTTGTGTTCGTAAGTTGGAAAGGAAGTGTACTTGAGATACACCGATGGAATTGACGCAGCTATATTTTTTTTTTTGAATTTGCCTCATCTTGACTATGTTCCTAAGTTCTTTTAATCTGAAAGTTGTTGCATTCCAAATAAATTCATTATCCTATAAGACAATTTGTTTTTATTTTTTATAAAAATAAAATAAAATAAAATAAATAAAACAATTTGTTTTTTTTTTTAACTTTAAGTTATCAAGAACTGTGTTACAAGTTCCAAGTTGGATTTCGTGCAGGATATTCAACGTTAGAAATAGTCTTGGGTTTCAATTTAAAAAAAAAAAAAAACGTAAGTATAGCTATTAGAAATAGCTTGATCGAACATTTTGGAGTGCCTCACGGATGTATTCTTAGTCCTATCATGTTTGCATTATTTTGTACCTTTTAGATAATAACGTTACTTGTGATACATGATCGACCACTCCAAAACCACGCTTGGTACCACTTGAGTGTAGATTCAATTCTGTACATAATCTTCTCGAGAGTGTTAGTTCCATTCATTTTGAAAATACAAACAAAATGGAGATACCTGAAAGTTGTTACAGTTCTTACTTTAGATTGACGATAACTCCATCCTTTAATTTTTTGAGAAAGTTTTATTTTTCCCCAAAAATCTTTTCCCATTGAGATCAAGTCCAGGCGCTTTGTTGTTTTTTAAAAGTAAAGTTTTGGTTCCGTACTGGTTGGGGGGGGGGGGGGGGGCAATATAAATGCCTCTAGATGGCCGGCAGTTGGAAGTTTTCATTGTGCAGATAAATGCTACTCCCATCTTCATTGTTCGTAGTTACTAAAACGAGTATAAAGAGTGGTTAAATTTTAAAGGCCGATGTTGAATGTGAACCACACCTAAACGTCAAGTTTTTTTCTGCATTTCATTTGACATTTCTCAATTTCAGATTAATTCAATTTGAACAATGGAAAGATACACAATCGAGCAACGCGTTAAAGTTATTCAGGCTTATTATGAAAATGGGTGTTCAAATCAAAATGCATATCGTACACTTCGTGATTTTTTTGGTCAATTTAATCGTCCAGATGTGCGTACAATCGAAAAAATCGTGCAAACATTTGAGCAAACCGGGTCTGTAGTAGATGTGAAAACTGTTCGCGATAGTGTGGCTCTAGAGCCGTCCACCTCAACTCGTCGTCGTGCCCAACAATTGTACCTCTCAGCTCTCACGCTCTACGTTGATGAATAATCCGAGAGTGATTGTCGAAAAACCAATGCACCCACAAAGAGTGACTGTTTGGCGCGGTTTATGGGCTGGCGGTATCATCGGACCGTATTTTTTCTAAAATGAGGCCGGTTAGGCAGTTATTGTGAATGGTGTTCGCCCTGTCGTGAGATGATAACGAATTTTTTATGGCACTAATGGGAAGATATGGATGTGGACGATATGTGGTTTCAACATTACGTTCATTTGCCGCACGACTAAAGAAACAATGGCTGTTTTGCCCGACGAATTCAAAGACCGCGTTATCTCACGTGGTGGTGATGTCAATTGGCCGGCAAGATCATAATTGATTTGACACCGTTGGACTTCTTTCTTTGAGGTTATTTGAAAGAATAGGTGTACGTCGATAAGCCAGCAACAATTCAAGAGCTAAAGGATGAGATAAATTGGCACATTAACGACATAGAACCTCAATTATGCCTCAGCGTCATCGAAAATTTGGACCATCGGATGGAGGTGTGCCGCCGAGGTCGCAGTGGCCACTTGGCCAATATTTTGTTCTATACATAATTGAACCATACCCATATTATCATAATAAAAAGAAATGACAATAATTTCTTAAACAATTTGTGTTTTATTCAAAATCAAAATCGGCCCTTAAAATTTAACCACCCTTTACAAGCAGGATATCAAGTGCTACGTGAACACCCACTTGTTAACCATGTTAGTCATTCCGCTTCCATAAGTTTGCTAGAAAACCTAAATTCTAACCTTAACTTTTGAACAAACTCGTCCAAATACAACAGTGCATATTCAATACATGCATCACACATGCACATGCAAAAAAAAAAAGTACCTTCAAGAGTCAAAATAAAAAGTTGAAAACATTTCCGCAGAAGAATGTGACTTCTGCTTTAAACGGAAAGGATAACCAGTTTCTGTAGTTTATGTACTTCACTCTGAATGGGTTTCAAAAACATTTAAAATATTTATGTTTTTATTTGGAAACCCTTAAAGCTTAAACTTTAAATTTTCATTGTTATATATAAAAATACTGAACATTTTTCAACAACCCAGTGATTTTCTCTTTCGAAAGCAAAATTTCAACACAAATTCTGGAAATTCTGCAATGATAAAGGGACACAATAAATGCAACACAGGACCAACCAATACCAGGTAAATACATCCTGCTCGATTGCACATGATACTATCGACTATTTTTCATTTAGTTCTTTATGCTTGGTAAAGCACACAGACTTGCATTGGTTGCATTCGTTGCAGAATTGAATTTATTCTTCTGTAAGCAAAGTTAAATTTATTGCATTGGAAATTCCCTGAAATTGTAAATCCTTTTTCCTTACTCAAACACAAACATAGGTCAACATAGTAGTTACCAACATACATATCAGCAATAAAAAAAAAAAGAACAATTCAAAGAAATCAAATATTATTGGAACTTACCTTTGTCATCGCTGGGCGTATGATCATCAGTCATCTTGAATGAGTATCTTCCTGCGTCCTTGTTGCTAAGCCTCACTCTCGTTATACTCTGTTCAGCAATTCAAATGCAATCCTTTTGAATGAGTTTTTCTTTTCCAACATTGCGGTTACATTTTGTTGGGTCTTTTGAGTTTTTGATTTAACTGAACTGGTGTGTCTCTTTAAGTAAATTTTTTTTTTATATTTTTAAATATTGATCTTAAATTTATGTTTTCATTGTTTGAATTTTAATATTTTTGTTTTTAGGTTAATTCCATATGTTTGGTTAAGTTTTGAGTCTGAAAAAAGTAGAGAAAAAAAAAATTTTTCGTTAAAACAAAAGTTGAATTATTTTATTTATAAATTCAAATTGTATTCAAATGTTGGTATTGGTATTGGTATTAGTAAGGTGAAAATAGAAAATAAACATAAGCGAGAGCTACAGTACGTTTGCAACGATACCCTATTCCCCATATTTTCGTACGTGTATGCGTCTGCCTCCCGCAAACAGCCGATGTTTCAGAAACAAAATTCTTCTTTAGCAGACAGAAAAAAATTCAATAACATTAATTTTGTGCGGTGTGATGTTCAATTAGGGCTGGCGCAATAAAAAAAGGGCGTGCGCCACGCCCAAAGTTAAAGCGTTTTACTGCCAAGGCAATTGTTATGAGCTCAGTGACATTCAATTTTATTCTTGCAGATCGATTTGAACAAAACAAGACAAAACTTAAATTTTTAATTTAATTTAATTAGATTTGGAAGGGAAATAGAGATTATGGGTGTTTTTAACAATTCTTGGACCACACTCTGCTACGTAACCAAGGAATATAAATCCAAGTGTTCATCTGTTTACTTCAAAACTGCGACCGATGGTTAAAAAACGTTAAAAAATTAATGCATTATACAGCTTTTGACGGAAACGCCCCTTAAAAGTGGGCGGGTATAAAATTTGAAGCACTAACTGAGCTTTGATCAGTATTTAGGCATATGTGTAAAACTAGTTTTTAAACAATCTTACCTGAACAAAGGTATTTTATCAAAATCACGCCTTTAAAAGTGGGCGTATTGAAAAACTTTACACAAAAAAAAAGGAGAGATATATTTCTCAAATAACGAAAGGAAGGAAAAAGGTTTAAATTAAATATTGGAAGTGCCTTAAATTTTTGAGACTACGTTTTTCGTTCTTTCATGAAAAATGGGCGTAAGCCACGCCCAAAATTCAAAAATTTCTTTTCATACACAAACCATTTAATTTCTATTAAGAGACGCAAAATTTCTTGCGGATTCATTATAAATACCGTTTATTTACAAAAACAATTTTGTGTGCAAGTAATACCCACAAAATTTAGTGTTTTTCGCTTTAATATAACAATTGTTATTTTATAAAAACAATATCGATGGTTTTATATGAAAAATGGGCGTCAGCCACGCCCAAATTGAAATATTTTTATTTGATTGCAAGAATGTTTATCTAAAGCTTGCGTGTGAAAAATTTTAGCGTTATGCTTTTATCGTAACTGTACAAAAAACATAATTTAATTTTATCAAATTGAGGTTGTTCATTAAAAATGGCGATTGTGGGCGTATTTGTGGGCGGATTTTACCGGTTCAAAAACTTAGCCTTACTCTTGAACCAAAGATTATATATTCCAAATGTCAGCTTTCTAGCTCAAAAATTGCGACCTCTAGAGAGTATACGTACATACGGACGGACGGACGGACGGACATGGCTAAATCGACTAGGCTTTTGATTCTGAGTCAGAATAAATATATACTTTTCTATACCTAACGGTATTATTTCTCTATGTTACAAATTCCACACCAAATACAATATACCCATTCTATGGAATAGGGTATACAAATCGTACCTACAACAACGTAAGGAGTTTCGCTTTTCACAGTGGACAGCTTTCCGATGCATTCGAAGTTCGACAGGGAGTCAGAAAGCGAGATGTTCTCTCACTAACTTTTATTCTTGCTTTCAATTATTGATGATGCTTTATTTATGACTGCCACGGTGGGTGAAAGTGAGAGACTTGGTATTCAATGGGACCTTTTTCACAAAAGTTAAGCCAATTACCCGAAGCTGGTAATATCTGTTTAATGGCTGCCCTTAAACAAATATGTAATTCGCTTCAATTAAGTGGAGAAGCGGCTGGTGTACGGATGAAGTCACTTATAACCAAAAACAGCAGGTTATTTTGAGATAGAAAATAGTAGAAGTTCAACTACCTGGGAAGCTATTAGACACTCAATGGTGGAAATAACCTGAACGTCAAAAAGAGGATAAGAAAAGCTCGTAGTGAATTGGGAATTCTTCTTTTAGGGTGAAACTCAATAAAAATTTCGCTTCGTACCAAGTTGAAATTTTTTGAACCCAATATGGAAACGTGGGAATGCCCTGCCAATCTTGAGTAAACTGCAGTCTTTTTTGAACAGCTGCTGACGATAAATTGGCCATATACTGAGAAATCCAGATGACAAAAATCAAATTAGTGGTTTGAATGGTATCCTCAATGTGCAACGCGGGTTGAAAGACAAAAAAAAAAAAAAAAAACACAAGCGACAGCTATAGTACGTTTGCAACGAACTGTTGGATGCCTTATTTCCTATATTTGTGTATGTGTATGCTTTATAGCCTCCCGCAGCCATCCGATGTTCCAGTTTCAGAAACAAAATTCTTCTTTAGCAGACAGAAAAAAAATCAATAACATTAATTTTGTGTGGTGTGATGTTCAATTGGTGCTGGCACAATAAAAAAGGCGTGTGCCACGCCCAAATCTGAGACTGACTGCCAAGGCAATAAGTATGAGCTCAGTGACATTCAGTTTTCAACACTGCAGGGAACTAATTTCACGGGCACTACCTTCACATAGAAATTAACGTCACCACTGGTGGGAACTAATTTCACTTTTTTTTGATGAAGTTAATTCCCACCGAATTGATTTCACTTTTGCGTGAAGTTATTTCCCACGGCGGCGGGTGGGAGATAACTTCACTCCTTATTACAGTAAATGATATAATTATCGTTATTGTGTTATTTAATTTAGCATGATAAACTAAAAAAAGGAGTGCAAAAGCGGGCTTACGAAGATGTTTCGAGAAGTCCGTGTTTTCTTCTTTTTTTGTAGCTTAAAATATAGCTTAAAATAAAGACATAACGATGACGGATCTGCATCAAAGCTGGGGAATAATAATTACAAAAAATAAGTTATCGCGGAACGCAGCATACTTTTAGTACATGTTAGGACTTATTCGCGCGGATTTTTAACTAATACTAAAGTTAATCTTTGCAGACATTTTGTTTTTTTTACAACTTGTTTTATTTATAAGTAATTGTTATTCGCGCGAATTTTTTACTAAAACGAAATACCATTTTTTTGGAAATGAAGTTTACATTAAAACAATAACATACTTATAAATGAAACAAGTTGTAAAGAAAAAAAAAAAAAACCAAATGCTTTATAAATTTAATTTGAGATTATATATTTTATTTCTTGGATAAATTTGAATTTATACAAAAATAAATTTTTAAAAATCTGTGGAGCGGTTTTAGAGAAAAAAAAGTTTTTTTTGAAAAAGTTTTTGAAAATATTTAAACAAAAAAATCCAAAAACGCCAAAAAATAATAATAAATAATTTTTGAAAACAATTTAATGAGCAGTTTTCAAAATATTAATTTTTAGATAAAAAATTAAAAATACAAAAAACTATTGGCAGGTATGCAGTATAAATTGAAAGTATCGGTTGAGTGGTTTTTGAGATAGTCGAAAGCAAAAAAAAAAACAGTCCTATGGAAAGTACCGTTTTTAGACATTAAACAAATTTTTGTTCAGCCATATGATTGGTCGTACCTAAAAAGCTACACTGATTTGTTTTTAAATTAAAATCGTTAGAGCCGTTTTCGAGAAAAATAAGATTTACCGTAACTGTTATATGTCAGGGTACCGTTATTTTTTGAAATAAAAAAAAATATCAATTTCCCTAAAAACCTAAAAAGCTCTAGGTATATACCAAGTTTGAAGCAATTTGGCCCACTCATTTGGGCTGTAGGTGTCTATACATACATACAGACAGACAGACAAACAGAGAGACAGACAGACAGGCAGACAGGCAGACAGGCAGACAGACAGACAGACAGACAGACAGATAGACAGACAGACAGACAGACATAAAGATGGACAGAATTTTTAGACCATTTTTTTTCGTCTCCGCTATCATCGTAATGTCATGTTTGATTGTTATCTCAAAACTTCTTTTTTCGACGAATGCATAACTTGCCTTATAGTACCTTCAATCGCAAGTAAAATAATTAAGTACGAGTTTGAAGTACATCATATTTCGGTGCGGTACTAAGTTTAAATAAAAACACGATTTACTATCAAAAAACTAAATTAAAATGAATTTTTTATGTATAAAAAGTTAAAAAAAAAAACATGCACTCACTGATTCACTTTAATACGAGTAGACCAACAGATGATAGATGTTGAGTTGACTCAAAAAAAAAATTGTTAGATAAAAGTCCATTAAAATCTTTTTTGATTCAACAGTTGCTTGAATAATAAAAAAAAAAAATCACAAGGATGTTAATGTTAACATCCTCTCGAAAGCTTTAAAGTTTGAATTTCATTAAAAATAAGCAAATCCTCATAATACCTGCAGTGAATAATAAATGATCAACTCCCTACTAACGCAACGTTATAAAAAGAACCCTCTTGAGCTATAAATAATGGCGAGAACAAAACATTGTGAATAGCTTAGCGCAGCTCCTTTTCGCCGCGCGCCACCGTGCATAGGGCACACAGTAATAAAAGTGGAAAATTATGTTATCCAACCTCGGGTTGCCAATAAAGTCACACAAAATACAAATAAAGAGAGAAGAAAGCTTACACTCACAACTATGGTGTATAAGGAAACAAGAGAAAAAAAAAATTTATGTCATCCATACAACAAGTAGTCTTCTCCCATAAAATATAAGGCAAAAAGACTCCATCCGGCCCTTAAGTCCTTGTGAGCACCATATCCAATAAAGTACTGCAATTTCTTCATTGTATATTCCCTTCTTCCTATTTATCGCTCTGTTACTCAATTGAATTTCAATCTGCCATAAAAGGAAGAAAACTGGGTCAGTGAAATGCTATACAAGGGGTTAATGCAATAAATGCGTCAGATGTGTTCTATAGGATGTATTTTTTTATAACTACCTACATGTTCATTTGGGATACAAAAAAAAAAAAAAAAAACATTGCTTTAATTTATTTTATTTTGGATTAATGGATTAAAAAATGTCAAAAGCACGCAAATATTTTATCTCTTTTTTCAATGTTCAAGGAAGTGTCAGTTCCAAACTGCTCAAGATGGATGCTTCTATGTTAGATCAAAGACTATGGAAGTTGTCATCCATTATCCAATTTTTTTTCCCCATACCCAAATTAAATGCCATTAAGCAAAATCCTTTTCCTAATATAATTTATTATTCAAGAAAGGATCACCTTCACCTTGGCTTCAAGTCATTGACGTAGCCATGCATGACTTGCCTTTTTTTCCTGACAACGAAAACGCCGATAGCACTTACAAAAAATATAACCACATTTGATTTATCGATTTGTGTGTTGATGTTATAAGATCCATCATTCTTATCCTTCACCAACGCCACCGCCGCACCGCGCCGTGCGTCTCCAAGGGTGTTGGATAACGAACAAAAATTAGATATCCTAGCAGTCACAGTCGTATACAATTATGTTAAGCTATACATGATTCCTTTTTAGTTGTTCCTATACTTATGTGTGTATCTAACTGTATAATATATATGGTTGTGTGAGCAAGCAGCCATTAGAAATTAAGAGGACACGCACAATATAATTCAGATTTGGATGTGTGTGCGTGCTACATAATGGACTCTCTATCGCCAAAGCAGACAAGCTACTTCTTGTCTACAAAAACTCTTATAACCAGGATATAAAGCACAATTAGAGCTCTAATTGAAAGCAAAAACACAACCAACGACGTATTTTTCAAACGGAAATTATATTATACATATATGTACATAGTATAAAAAAAAGTCAGATTATTTTATCCTTTGACATACATACATACTTTATACATTTTAATTTATTTTCTGATTTTCTTTTTACAACAAATTTTTTCTTCAATGGGTTTTTCTTTGACATTTCCAACAACTTTGAGGATTAATTGGATAAGCACTTTTTTCATGAACAATTTTTGTGCCTCGTTTTTATCGTCTGAAGAAGAAGCAATTTCTATAAAAAAAGGACGAGAGAGCATTTTTTTTATCTGAAACGTTAAGTGTATAATAAACGGTTATTATCTTATGTTCATGGCTGAAGGGGCTTTGTAAAAGGTTGTTATAGAACATTAAGATTTGTTTCTTGTGAGGTCTGCTAATTTCATGTGATATTTAGAAAACAATAATAATTACATAAAACATTAATCTTAACTACAAATTTTCCCAATGGTTATAGAGAGACGTGTGGTTTTTTTTTTGTTGCGTATACGCCCGAGTGAACTCGAGAAGATACTTTAACTGTTTAGCAATTTTCTTTTAATGCGTTTGAGTGATATTGATGGTTATGAACACTTTATTAAGTTAAAAATACTTAGGAAATATAACCAATATCTCAATATCGGTAAATCCCTCGCTATTAAGCAAAAATTAGTTAATTAATTGGATTGAGTTGAATGGGAATTCTGGAAGTTATTACTTGAAAATCAGAATTGAAATGAAATGGAGTGAAGAGAAATTCAATGACTTATGGAAAAATTAAAATGAAAAATGCGTTGCATGATTAGGACCAATTAATTTTTTCACAAACTTCCTAAATATTTAACCATCTTTAAAATACCAATAGAAACAATAAAGTTAAGTTCCAAGTTGGAAGTTAAATTTTTTGAAGTGATAACTTCTTATGGGAGGGTAAACCGTTTTGTTACGTAACGCGTTACGTTATGGTAGCAGTAGGAAGGCTCCTCCTCTCTCACTTTCACTTACAGCGCTAGCCTTATAATAAATAACCTTTCCTCACATTATCGTATTAATATATGTACATAAAGTTTAAGTAATAACCTAAGGGCCAGTTGAACAATCCTTGTTCATACTCGGATCAAAATTTAAAATCAATTTATCTCCGTTCCTGTGTACATAATTTAAGTTTAGACGGTGGTTCAAGAGTGGTTCAAGAGTTAACCTACAGATTTTGATATGTTAAATAAAGTTGACCCACGGATCAAGAATTTTAAAACGAGCGTCCCGAGACGCACACGTTTTTTTTATTCTTAGCAGGTATTGGCTTGTCCGGAAAACCTTGTCGTAAGGCCTGGACGAAAACCCAGCATGTTTTCGACATCAAAACAATAGACAATAGTTTTTCGAGATTAGGAAAAGGTTAATTTTCGAAATAGGAAACAGAATCAATAAAAACAAAAATGTGAGTATAATTCACACTCGGTCGAAGTGAAACTGCAGAGAAGTAACCTATGAGTGAATGAGATGAAAAACTCAGACAGCCAGCACCAGTTTTAAGTTTACTTTCAAACTCTATTTTATGACTAAATGCTTGCAACACGTACCAACACGCTTGCTCTTTCGTTTTGGATATGTAGAGCAGGGTCTTTTTCAATTCTTTGTGCCCTTTTGATTCCTTTTTATTGTTAAAGCCCGAACACCAGAACGCCACTATTGAATAAAATTAAAAAAAATCATCGATTACGGACTCTTTTCAAAAATTTAGGACTCTTTTTAGGAACTATGTCCATTCAAATCTTTTTCGAGAGCTTCTCCTGTTAGACAGCATGCAAATCACGTATATTAAAATATAAACTGGTGCGATATATAAATTTATTTGATTTATTTGCTTAAAAGTGTCATGGCGCATTTCCTTTTCGTCGAATTTCAAATCACTCCGATATTAAAGAAGTTTCACTTCAAAAATAACAATGTCTTCTGTCACCACAACAAAAAGCGCCATTACAATGATTAAAGTGGAAGGTCAAAAGGGTCACGAGTCCCACAATATTAGAAAATAAAGTGCACGACTGGGTCGTACGAACTTCCTCTAATGTGTTAAAATGGTCTTTGGGCAAGAGATTTTCGAAAAAAAGCATTGAAAAATGATATGAAATTTTATTAATCACTGAAAAACCAATAGTTAAAACGTTTTTTTGAGAAAATGAAGTAAGCCATCAGATTTCTTTTGCTTTTTCAAATTTTACGGAATTTTTTTTTCAAAATCGTTCGACCAGTTTTTTTAAAAAACGGTTTTTTTTTTGATAAACTTTTTGAAAACATATTCCAAATTTTTTTTTTAATATGCCAACTTCTAGAACCTTATAGTTTTTATCAGAAAAATAAAATAAAAAAAAATTGATTTAACCGTTTTTGGAAAAAAAAAAAATTAAGAGTTGTTATTATTTGGTTTATAATAGAGCTTTTACATTAAAAATTTCATCGAAATTCGTCAAGTGGCTTAAGAGAAAATCGGATTTAAAAAAACCGGTCCTATGGGAGGTACCGTTATAAGACTTTTCCTGAAAAAGCTATTCCAACCAAAACATAAAGTTTGCACAGAAAACACAATTCAGAAAGTTTTATCAAAATCGTAGGAGCCGTTTTTGAGAAAAATTAATTTTTGACTAAAAATCGTATGGCAGGTACCGTTAGTTTTAGAGCTACAATGCTTATTCCAAAAACCCCTCTGTGGGACGTCATAATAATACTATGTACCAAGTTTGAAGCAAATCGGTTCAGCCGTTTAGGCTGTAGGTGCCGATACAGACAGACGGACAGACAGACAGACATACAGACAGATAGAATTGTCGGACCCACTTTTTTCGACTTCTCTATCATCGTAATGTTATGTTTGATTGTCCAAAAAAAATATTTTTTTTGCGAATGCATAACTTGCCTTATAAAAAGGAAAATAAGTGAAGGCATTTCGAATCTCAAATGCTTGCCCCACACAGGCTCACAAGACAAAACGCATTAAACAAAGCTAAATTCACAACATAAAAAAATTAAACGAATTTCTGGACACAAGCAAGCATAGATACTTAGCTTGGTTCCTCCAACAAGAATTTTTGTCTCTCAACAATTCACAATTTCACTTGATGATGTCCTCAATCTGTTTTCTATTCCTCTGTTTCCAACAATTTTACTTTTTTACTTTTTGCTTCAACAATTATTTTCGATTATTTTCCTCTTCTATTTTTAAAAATTCCTTTTTATCTTTTTCAAAAATTGAATTGCATTTCAAAATGGAGGCTAGAATTGTCCACTTGACCACTACCATATGGCCATCGTCTACACACCTTTGCGTGTTGGTGTTCTTGTCTCGGTCATACAGCAGCTTCCCACCAGTGTTGGCAAGTAAGTTACACGAAGTAAGTTACTCGTTTAGTTACGCGTAACTAATATGAATTAGTTACGCCCAATATTTGGCGTAACTAATGTAACTAATGTAACTAAATGTAACTAACTATAACTAAATAAAACTAACTCCAACTTAATAATAAAAAATAAAAAAAATCACATTTCATCCTGAATCCCAATCGACTATTGACATAATTCTTTTATAAGCAAGTGCAACGGCAACCTGGCAAGGAATACATATTGAAATTAATATGTTCCTGATGAAAAGGAAATCTAATAAAATATTATATTCTTGGAGCATACAATAGATTTTTACTTACATTTGAAGTTTTCCCTTCTTTCTTGAGACTCCTGGACATTTCTTTGTTTATTGTGATTTATTTTTGTATGGTAAATTCAGATTTAATCTCAGATTTGGTCTCAAATTTCAGATTTAGCTCGCCCAAAGGAAATCAAACGAGATCTATTTTGTTTTATTATTTTAAAATTTTTTTTTGCAGAAATACAGTAATTTAAAAATGTATTCCTTGCTAGGTTGGCGTTGCCACAGCTGGCAGCTGGCCCAGCTTTGCCCTAAAACAGTGTAGTCAATCGTCATTCGATCGGGTTTGTGGACGGAACTTCTAACTTTCAATTTAACATAAAATGTGAGTTTTTGTATTTGAAAAATTCTATTAGTTATAGTTAGTTACATTTAGTTACAATTAGTTACATTTAGTTACATTAGTTACATTAGTTACATAAGTTACATTAGTTACGTGTAACTAATTAAAATTTCAAAGTTACGCGTAACTATCCAACACTGCTTCCCACCCAAATAGGCTGAGAAGTGCAACCGAGGGCAGTGATACACCTGATCCCAGGCCTTGTGGATGCGATCCAAATTGGATCAGTGAACGTGTTGTTCAGCTTTCTACCACCCGTTCCATATTAAAAAAGGCCCAAACCCGCCCAAATTAAGTACTTGGACAAAAATATTTTTGCTTGGCAGAATCCTAACCATTTTCAAACTAAAACGGTAGGATTTATAAACAAAATATTATCTTAATTCCGAAGACTTTCGCGCAAATAACATTAAAATGAAAACCCTGTCACACACTTTGGATGTAACCTAACCTAGATTGGTCATTTTTCAAAAATACTTAAAGAGCAGTCTTCTGGCTGATGGTCCAGGTTTCTACTGTACTCTTTGAAACATTTTGGATGCACAAACCACAAGAGGAAAAGAATTAGGTTGGTGAAACCTGTTGTTGTAAAATTTTCCGCAACAAATCGATCATTGCATTTATCTTTTGATTAAGATTTTAAAGAAATGCCCTACAGAAATCCATTGCCAAAATTTTCTTTTCTAATTATTGTCAACTGAAATGAGAAACCTTTATCTACAACCTGGAGCATTTCAGTGAAATAAATAGCTAGATTCTATGCATAAAATTTTACTTCTTAAAACAGAATTTCAAACTCTGTCGACATTTTATTGAAGGAAGCTGACAAGTCCTCACACAAAAACTGATGTCTCTTTTGCTGCGTTTTGGATTGTAAGGCTTCAGGCAACTAAAATCATCATAAAATTTGTCTCTTTCCTTCAAGATACTAACCAAAAAAAGACATTGCCTTTTGTTAACTTCATTTCAATTCTTTGAAGTAAAAAGAAAAAGTTTCCTTTCAAGAATTCGTGCCCCGGAGTTAAACACAAAAAAAAAATTATCTTTTCTTGGAGGAATTTTTATTAAAATATTTGTTTTCGGCTTTTCATTGAGTATGAAAAGACAAATAAAAATTCTTATAATAAATTAATGAAAAAATGTCTAGTCCTGTTGAGCGATATCGTGCAATCCTTGGCACTTATTATGCACGCACTTCGTAGAGAAAAAGGAAATTTAATAAAATGCCCATGGCTCTGTGTGCCGGTGTATAAACTCCTGTATACACGGCAGTCTTTGTTATAGAATATAGACAGCGTGTTCCTTTTGACAAGGAAAAAGAAAGTTTTTTAGTCGAATGGATTTGGTATGGGCGATATAAAATTCTGTTTTTAAAAGATAGATTTAAGCTAATTTAAGTCGAAGGAACGAAATGAAAAGCACGATTTTTTTTTATTTTATGATCATTAATATGTGCAAATAATTGACATTTCAAAAATTTTAGTAGAAACTAGCACCAATCCTTGCTAACTAAAAACTTAATTTAATATCCCATTTTGAGGAATATTATCATTTCCTTGGAACGACTTGTAAAGTGGATTGTTAAACAAAATTTTATTAGCTCCATTAAAATTCAAAACCCACAAGACATCACAAATTTGAACCGAATACTGACTTTTCCCCAAAAAAAAAAAAATTCAAGGAGATAAACTTAAGTGCTCGTAATATGGTTTGATGAACCATTCAAGTAGTGCAGAACACTTTACTATCAACAAGTGTCCGCATTAGAACTGCTACTTCGTCCTGAGTTTGTGCTTCAGAGTAGCAAAAAAAAAAAAAAAAAAAAAAAAAAAAAAAAACACTGAATGCTCTTCCTTGCCTCATAAAACTATTTGGTGCATGTGGTAGGGTTTCACTAAAACGACATTCATGCTGCATGCACCACTACCTGCTTTAGTTTAGTTTGAAACTTCGGAAAGATACCGAAAAAATCCTACGTGTCGTGTGGATGCAGTCACGTCAGTTAATAAATTTTATCCCGACGAAACCAATCTTGATGTTGCAATAAAATCATTATGTCTTTTTCTTGTACATACTACTGAACTGCAGTAAAACGTTCCAATGGATCGATGTATCTATTGGATATCCAAATCAATTGGAGACAAAAAATCAAGAATATTCATTTCTTATTTTGAAGCTGAGGATTTAACCAGAACAGGGTTGTCAAAGAAAGTTTTGTTTTCGTAAAAATAAAAATTACGGTCATACAAGGTGGCGCCAAAGTTGTCACCTGGCGGTTTTTGGGTTTCAGTTTTTTTCAGTTTTGGTTTTAGTGTTGGATAGTGTACATTTCTTATGTTTATTTTTTTTTCCAAAAGACGAGCAAATGATATCTGGCAAAGTGGCCGCCGCATTTTCCATTATTCTTCCCAGAACTTCCGTTGATAGTTTCTAGCAAGCTTGTATAAAATTCTCTTTGACGGCTTCAAGACTATGAGGTTTGATGGCATAGACTCGTTATGTCAACAAAAGAAGTCTGTAGCGGTTGAATGGCTTTTTGTGCTTAACATGTGGATTTTCGGACTCCCGGAAGCAATTCAAATAATGTATCTATCTTCTAGTGTTTGAAATTCAAAGTCGCTTGGGCGTACGTTACACGTGCTTGGCGGTCAACAGCTAACAGTTGATAAACTGTCTGCATTTTGTAAGGGACCATCTTCAAGTTTTTCGCTAAAATCTGAGGTGAACACCGATTGATGCAAAATGGTCTGAAGTGCTGATCCAAAACCACATCTAAGAACTTGTAAAAAGTAACTCGTTTAGGAAATGCCTCCGAGGAGCTGGTAGTGCTATGCAAAGCTATATAGCATGATATTTTCTCGGGTCCTTCTTATATTTGAAAAGATTAATGGTTTTTGGAATTATATTTTAATTTGTCGGAAGAATAGCTTAATGAGTGGGAAAGAGGGAGAGTTTTTTGCAACATTTCCCTCCCCGAGACTCCACTCAACAATACACATTATATTTAAAACTAGCTTTTGCCCGCTACTTCGTACGCGTGGATTTTAGAATAAAGTAGGTATCTCAGTATATTTTTGTTTTTGCACAACCGGTTTAAAATGGGGGGTATGCGTGGTATGAAAGCTACATACCTTACCAGCTCTACAGCCGTAAGATTTTTGGCTTCTGTATGATATTATTTCGAAGTATCATAACGGTTTAAATTGCAAAGTTGGATTGTTAAGTTCTGAAGCAATATACGAATATACCTTGTTGGAATGCCCACTTTCAAAACGATGCTGCGCGCCGATACTGCTATTTATGGCAGCTCCGCTTCATCAGTTTTGGGCGTAAGTATGATCGCTCACTGTTCTTTATGGTTACATTATTTTTCGATTTCTGCTTTCGCTGAATGAGAAATTGTCTATATGGTGGTAAATAGCGCCATCTATGATGTTTTTGATGTAACTTCTTTTCAGAACGACTAACTTATTTCTATTCATGTATATGTAGGTAAGTGTGGGGCTATTTTTATGATTTCCAGTGCCATTATGTAAGTGAGACGCTAACTTCTTTAACATCTTTTAATTTTGCGTTAAGTTCATTGAATAACGTTCGATTGCAGCAATATTAAAAAAACCACCAGAATTATATATTTTCCTGCGATAAAATGTAGCCTATATTTTAAGTTGGCGTACTACCAATAAATCTGCGGAAACCGCATTCAATTCCATGCAGTAGTTTTTGCGTGATGCTCGTACAAACATACAGACAGGCAGACAGACAGACAGACAGACAGATAGACAAAAATTCTAAAAAAGGTTGTTTTGGCTTCTGTGGGTCTAATAGAAACTCCCCATATTAGTTTTGCATGTATTTGAAGATGTACAGACATCGACCCGTTACAATTTTATTATATGTATAGATTGTGCATCTCATCTTTACATTTTGTGAAAGATACCTCAAAATCCCTTACCAAAATTGCAAATAATTTAGCAAATTGTGAATACGCAACAACCAAAGAAGGATATTGAAAGAACATTATGTTTACCAAAGTAAACTATCGACGTGTTTGGGAACATAACAATACAGCCCAAAGACAAAACTCTTAAAGTCTTCATTATATTAAAAGGTTTTCCATTAGAATATCGCCCACGATAAATCCCAGATGATTTGTAATTCTGAAATAATACGAGCTTGGTTCTATATGATCGTAAAGAGTACATCTACTACTCTTATATAAGCTAGACTCATAAGTAAGAAAAACTTTTAATAACCAAGAACATCTCGAATATCCCAGAGCAGCAGTCAGGGAAGATAGTAAAATGAAGCCCTTCATATCCTTCCTCTGGTCCCACAGGAAGTTACTATATTCTAGTTACCCATGCATTTCGAATCATTTTCCAATCACCTCTTGATTCCATTAACTATAACCAATTACCTAAACCTACGAGTATGAGTTTACCCATAGTCTAACGAGAAGGGAGCAACAACATTTCCTCTTATTACTTGTGGAAGTAGAAATTTAATCACGCACACTCACTTACATATCTCATTACACATGCTATTTCGAAAAACAAAATAACAACCCAAAAAGAAAACAAAAGTAGTGTGGGTGCCCAGGATCCGGTGCCAAATAGAAAAACCTGAACAAAAACATAATTTTTTCCATTTCCCAGTCACATTCCCAAATTCAATTCCTGCAACACTTTCAGCCATAGAAGCAGCGGCTGAGGAAGCAGTAAACAGGGTTTATTTTTTCCTTGCGTGGTGTGGTGTGAGTGATGTCGGCAAAAGGCAAAAAAAAAAAACACGGCAGGAAATCGATAACGGATGGTCGTGGTGGGAGTAATGTTCGTTGGTATGGGCGGGCATAATTGGAATGCGAACCCATTAAAAATTAATAAAGCTGAAAAAAGCTTTAATGTCCAGCAATTGAAAGGCAACCATCATGGCCATGGCTACTTGCAGGGCACGTTAACCACAACGTGGTTGTGGCAGTATAGGAGCAGCAGAGCAAGGTGGCGGTGATGGTGATGGTGATGGTGATGCCGATGCCGTTGTCACCGTCCACCAAGCGTGGTTGTTAAAACTTTTACATCGAAGAAAATAAAAGCAAGGTGATTCGGTTACTTCCGGTAGGAAATAAAAAAGAAAACAACAACCACAAAGCATAAGGACAAAATGAAGAAAGGATATCCTTTAGCCATATAACTTGGCAACCCCTGTCCCAACTGCCTCGCCGTTGGTATACTAACCCACGTGCAATGGAATTAATTCGGTTCTATAGCTTGTGGTTGTGTTTTTTTTTTCTCAGGTGAAACAAATCGATAAGTATATGCTTTTACTGAATTTGTATCACCACTTTCGTTACTTTTTTCAGGTCCGCATTCGAAGGGACTCAGTTCGATTCAAGCACGAAACAACTGAAACAAGTTTTCTCTGATTCCAAAACAATAAGGATATTTGTGCTCATGTCATTCAACCATTTTCAAACCCTATTATTCGCTGTAGCTAATATTACTTTTTGACTTCGAAAGAAGCAACAATGAAATTGAATTCAAGAGATGACTAAATGTTATCTCAAATTGATTATTTTTCAATTTTGTTCGGTGAGCTTTTAGCTTATTTTCATTGCCGCCCAAATTATATTTTTCATCCATAGGTGGCTCGTCAATCGATTGGATCACGAATAATCAAAGTGTGCACCCATCGAACAATGGTTCCTGAAATAATTCAAAATGGCAGTGTAAAAAAAAAAAATGTCACCCGCCCAATTATAAACTTATAACCGTTGCTATTCGTGATTTAGTTCCCTGAGTTGCTTCTCAGACACCTTAATAATACAGGCAAGTGCGAGTCGGACTCGCGCACGAAGGGTTCCGGGTAGTGTTTTCTGTGCAAACTGTATGTTTTGGTTGGAATATATTTTTCAGGAAAAGTCTTATAACGGTGCCTCCCATAGAACCGGTTTTTTGAAATCAGATTTTTCGTAAGTTACTTGATGGATTTCGATGAAATTTTTAATGTAAAAGGGCTTTTAAAGACGAAATAATGTATATTTTTAAATTTTTGAAAAAAATGTTTTTTTGAGCTTTTTAAAAAAAATTTTAATTTTTTGTATCTTTTGTTTTTTTTTCAAAAACGGTTCAAGCTATTTTTTTAAAATTTTATTTTTCTGATAAAAACTACACGCTAGAAGTTGGCATACTCAATAAAAATTTGGAATATATTTTGGAAAAGTTTTAAAAAAAAACTGTTTTTTGAAAAAACTGGTCGAACGATTTTAAAAACAAAATTTTTTAAAATTCCTAACAATTAACAAAATTATATTTTTTACTTCATTTTTTCCAACAAACGTTTTAACTATTGATTTTTAAGTGATCAATAAAATTTCATATATGTACCTACTTAGTTTTTTCCCTGCTTTTTTCCAAAATCTCAAACCCTAAGACCACTGTCTCCCATTAGAGCAGGTTCGTTCGACCCAGTCGTGCACTTTATTTTTAAGAGTTTTCATGGAAAAATTAAGTTTGCAATAATATCTAGAAAAAAAAAAACTATTGAAAATCGTGAAACCAGTTTCTTTTAAAAAAGGTTGTTTTTGAATTTTTTTTCGAAAAAATATTTTGAAATTTGTTTTGAGGTGTTCTATCATTGTGACACAAAGTTCATATGATTGCGCCATTTCGCCGAAAAATGTTTCATACTCGTAAAGCCCATATTATTTTTTGTTTAAATTAATACAAAAAGACACAATGACCATAAATTTATATTTTTCATCTATGAAAATAATGTTAAGAATATTCAATATACCCGTTTCCAAATTATTTGTAAAACCAATTTTTTTTTTAGAAAGTTATTACAAATCAAAAAAAAAACCGGTTTTATGAGAGGTATACCGTAATAGAAGAAATTCCGGAAAATCTTTTCCAAGTAAAAGATGGACTGTCCTAAAAAATAGCTTCATGAAAGTTTCATCAAAATCGAGAAAATCAAACTTCTTCTTGACTATTGTGTTTCAGGTACCGTTATTTTTGGACTAAAAGCCAGAATTGGAAATATTTTCCCTGGGACGTTCAAATAAACACTAGCATATTGGAGGCAAAAATAGTCTCATCTGTTAAGGCTCTAGGGGTGCGAACAGACTAATTTAATTTATAGACCCACTTTTTAACTACTGGTACTATAAGGTAAATTAAGGATATTGCAAAAAAAAAAAAAATTATATTACTAGCTGTCCCGGCAGATATTGTTCTACCCTTCCGAGCAGATAGCACGATGATAAAGATGTAAACATTTTGAAAAAAGGCGATACGTTTGACTTCTTAATTATATTTATATCGTCCAATCACTTTGTATGTATAAAATATGAGAACAAAGACGATTTTTGTAATTAAATTAATTAAACTCAGAAAAGTACGCATACGCCCGAGTGTACTATACTATTTTATCGTTGTTTTTAGGTTGAAAATGGACCATTGCAGCAAATTTTCTTTTAAATTCAAAACGTTCATTAGTTTACATTTTTCATACTTAACCAACATGCATTTACTGGCAATTTGAGTCATTAATATTAAATAATTTTCACAGAAGAACTTAAAATGCATGACTGGGTCGCACGTACTTGATCTGCTAAGAATCAAGCTTTATTATAAATTTAAGGGTTTGCTATTATGTTTTAAAAATGATTTCGAGAAGCGTCTAGGGAACCGGACCATTATTTTGGTAATAAATTGGCATGATTTGCAAACGTTGTTCAGGAATTATAAGTCTATTCAATCTGAAATGGCAAACCAAACTTAACATAAATCAAGCGACACCTGCCAAAAATACTTCCCAAAAATTCCCACAAAACAAATCAAAATGGTAAAAGTCATTTCTAAAAAATTTGGTAAAAACTAAAAAAAATTTTGGCTAACACTGGAAAACCCGATATATGGGAGCTACCGTTAAAACACCTTTAATATTTTAACAGTGGATGCCATCTTTGGGTGCTCTAACATTCTGTCAAATTCTCTTAATTTTTTAAATGTACGAACTTTCTACGGAGTATTAGAAAACATTTAAAAAAAGATGAATAAAATCGATTCAGCCATTCTCAAGTTATAGCGTGTCAAGGAAAAACAGGATTTCATTTATACCATAGTAGAAGATAATTAAATACTAATAATTAAAACTGACAATACGACGATAGATGTCATAATTTGGCAGCCAAAATGCAAGGATAAAAGTGTTGAATTCCCCCCTGTTTAACTACCTTTTGGCTTGCGGCATTAATTGTCTTGAACCTATCTTGACTTTGTCATTCTGTGGTCTTCTTCTCATTATTGGACCCCATTGGAATGATTTGATTGTCCTACTCGTGGTATGCTCTATATTTGCTTTTTATGACCAGCACTCAATTTCATTTAATTCATTTCTGATAGCGTTTTCCTCATTGTCTCATTGGAAAGACTCATAAGGCTTGTTTTTGTGCCTTAATCAAGGATTTTTTAAAATGCCTAGAAGTTGGACGATGGTTTCATTGTAAAGAAAAGTTTTCAAATATTTTTTCTTACGGCCTTTTTCGATCTGAATCAATATTAATACATTAATGCAGCCCTGCATAACATATTCCACATGCTGGATCGTCTCTCACTTGTATTGGTTTATTAGATGGTCCTAAAGCAATCTGTCCTACTATCCCAGTTACCAATTCCTCCAGCCACAGGTGGAGGATAAGTCAATACCAATACAATTAACGTTTTGTTATTTTTGCTCCGTGATAACGGGTGAAGGCTGACATGCTCTGGAAGGGGTTTTAATGTCATTGTTATACACATTTGGTGCTCCATTCTGCTGCACACAATCATAATATACAGTCAAACATCACATTGTACTGTACAATCTCTTACTACAGCGCATATATGGCATGACACAACTATGAAAAGGACCTCTTCCAACAGGGTGATAGTTTTTAATTAGTTCTTTAGAATACATCGCAATGCAGTAGTTTTGTTTTGAAATAAAATTAAATTACCAGAAGTATGGGGCATTCAAATGAAATAGCATAGCAACACCGGAGGAGACAAGCGGCGCGGCGGGTACGGCGGCTGCAGCGGCGGGGTTAATGTGAAATAATCATCTTACTAATATAAATGAATTAAGATGAAACGAAATTGTGATGTTTCAAAGCACGAATGTGTGGTTATGCGCGTGAAAATATACTCGTAGTTCATGATACTGAATTTCGGAGCAAGTCACAAACAGAGGAACTGAAAGGAAGGTTTTGAACGGGTTTTTGGTTTTCGCAAATTCGAAATGACTGAGGATTATTATTCGCCTGTTTTCTGACAGAGCGCGAATAAAGTGAAACATCATTATCCTTGCAGGAACAAGGGTATGAGTTGTCATAGATATATATTTGCTCTTGGATGGTTTTCCCTCTATACTGTTCAACAATGGTTGCCATGTTTGCTCTATATATATAGGTGGTATTATGTTGTTTAACGCAACCTATACAAACTGCGAATCAGTGAATAATTAGCAGCACGTTTTTAATTCCTTCTGCTCAACCATTTCGTGAACAGATTTGCGAGGATATGGATATAGCATGTTGAGTTTGAGTATCGTGTTGAACAAAATGTATTTTAAATTTACAAATTAAGGATTCGCCTCCTTTAGGTATGTATGTATGTATTATAGACGAGTACATATAAATATTGTTCCATCACACTATTGAAAAGTTATTGTTTTCACTTGTTTTTTACTAATTAATACGAGTCATTAATTTTTGCAAAGAGAATTTTTAAAATCGATTTTTAGGGGAAGTGTGGGCGAAAACGCACATGAGGGCAAAACCGTTTTTCTACTATTTTGTATACAAAAAATAATTTTATGGCAACAATTTTAATGTACAAACGTGAAACATTGAATGACACATCATGTCTGTGAAGATAATGTAGTTTTTTATAAACGTCAAAAATTTACAGTTATTTTTGTGGTTTTCGATTAAGTTATATTTGTTATTTCGGTGAAGACGTCATTGTTCGTGTGAAAAGTAAATTGTGTTTTAACAAGTAAAATAATAGAAACAAATAGTAAGTGTTTTCTTTTTACTTGCTTTATGGGGCAAGTATTGGTTTCGTGCAGAAAAAAAAATCGAGGTTTTAATCAAACATGACATTACGATGATAGAGAAACCTAAAAAAGTGGTTTTCGCCATACCGTCCGTCGGTCTGTCTGCGCGGATGTGCGCTTTTTCACGTCATGCTACAGCCTAAACGGCTTAACAGATTTTCTTCAAACTTGATATACATATAATAGTTTGAGAAAAACAATTGTCGAAGTTTTTTTTTTCGTTTTAGCCCGGCTCAAACTGGTACCTTTCAAGTAACGGTTTTTTTTTCATTTTGGATTTGCTCGAAAACGGCTCTAACGATTTTGATTAAACTCAAAATTTAACTTATCTAAGATATTTCTAACAAAATAGCGTTATTTTGTTTTTGGCTTAAATGGTCGTAACGAAAATCAGGTTTAAATGACTTTTTTTCAAATGGCCATAAGTTTGCAACGGCTCTATTGAATTGACTCAAACTTCGTTGGGCATCGATTTTTATAGTGTTGTATAGGATAGTTTTGTAAATTTTTCAGTGAAGCCTTTCTAAATGGTGGCTCCCATACAACGAGCCGTTCAGTTTTAGCCAACTTTTTTCTAATTTTGTCACAAATGGCTCTACCGATTTTTATTAAACTTTGTATGTAATATACGTAGAATGTAGCGAAGAAAACTGCATTTAAGTTTTTGGCTACAAATGATAATAACGGAAATTTGTTTTAACAATTTTATTAATTTGGCCATAAGCGGAAATTTATATCATTTATAGCACCCAAAAGATGATATCTAAATTTGATATACTAAAGGTTTCTTAACGTAAACTTCTGTATAGCGGGTTTTCCAGTTTTAGCCAAACTTTTTTAGTTTTTCCCAATTTTTTCAAACATGAGTTCTTCATATTGCTCGAAAACGTTGTTTTCATTTTCATCGTACTATTGCACCCATAGAGCAAGTACGTTCGAATCAGCCGTGCATTTTATTTTGTATAATTTTCCTCAAAATTATTTGCTGATTTTCCTTCTATATTTACGTCTTAATAATTTGAAAGGTATATTAAATAAATTATTTAGCAACTAAGTGGCGAATCTCTACCAATAATATAGCAGGGCTGTCTTGCTCCAAATTAAAGGAAAAACCGTTTTTTTTTTTTGAACTTTTTTAAAAAGTTATGATTTTTTTTTCACAAATATTTTTCAAAGAAGCTTTATGAATCCACAGACTTGCAAAATAAGTATTTTATTTTCTTAGAATTTTCAATTGTTTTTAAAGAGGGCAAACTCTAAATATGCGGTTTCACCTTCACTTCCCCTATTTGAATTTATATAGCAAAAGATGTAATATTTCAGTAGAATAGAATTGATTTCTTTTGACAAATCTTCTAGCTATAAATACGTCTTTTATAGCGGGTTTATTGACAAGCGGAAGGAATAATTTTATATATCTAAACATAAGTCTGGTTTGTTAGGGGATATTTGAACTTACAGGACTAAAGCAAAACTTCAAAAAGCACCGAAGCGTTTTGAAGCTATTGTAAAACCAAAAGTTGAATGCCACTGTTTTCAATTACATATTAGTCTTTCAACAGCAATAGCGTGATGTAAAGGGTTTTTCAGTAAGGACGGGTAGATTTTGAAATAGAGTTAGAGGCTCATTTATACCATTATTTATGTAATTTGACGTTTGTTATTACGAACGAAAATTGGCTAATTGATTACCAAAACTGTTATTCCAAATTTACCCACCAAACGGGTAAAAACTGACTGTTAAAGGCCCCCACGTCTATTGTAAAATGGTAACAACTTGCTCAACGTTTCTTGCACTAACGAACACTCATTTTGATAATAAAAGTTTTGTCATTTCAATAAACTGTTCAATTGTGTTATTTGCTATGGTAAATTGGCATCAGTTACTTAATAATGAACATCAAATTTGACAGATGTCACAGAAATAAAATGGCAGCCACAGGCCGCCAGAATCTACCCGCGCCAATTGAAAACCCATAACAACCTACGAACTTGAAAACTAAAAAAAAAAAAATCTGTCAATATTTACAGATTTGTCCAAACCTTTCGTTCGACAACGTTCCAACTTATTGCAGAGTTAGGACTTTGAGTTATAAGTTACAGTGGCTTTCGCAGTTCACTTTTAGAAAGAAAGCAATTTGTTAAAATAAGACTTAAAATTATAAAAGTAATTTAAAATGTTTACTGGTGTCCAACAGGGAAGCCACCTTGGCCCTTTTTTGTTTCTTTTCTTTATTTATAACCTAGGTATGCACAATGCACATAATTTATCTAAACTGTCTATTTTGTGTGCAAACGACAATAACATTTATGCAAAGAGATAGGTAAATTCCTTATTCTATGCAAAGTGACATAAAAAAAATCTGTTTGGTGTGATTGCAATGGTCTGTGTTAAATGTCAGCAACTTGAACAAAGAAAGATTAAGGAGTTCTACTTGATGAACTTTTATTTCCCAACAAAGTTAATGTACTTGATGTTAATAAATCTATTTCCGCCGTTACAATACCTTAGATCCATTAATTTAGAATTAATTTCTTAGTATCACCGCCACCTGAACTTTGAAAACTTTCTCAAAAAAAAAAGTATTAACACACCCTTCAAAATTCAGAAAATAGATTTTATTGTTTCCTCATCAAAATATGATATTAAATTTTCTAATCAGCTTAACCAACATCCGACTAATTCATTTTATCTCAGCCAATGTTCCTGTAACAAAAAATGTTTGCTTTTCATATTAAGAGTGACAGTCATCCACTCCCGAATCCCGAAATAAGGTCTAACAGCCTATTATACATACATAAGCTCGTAGCATTATAGTTACTGAAAGCAATTAAAGTCAATGCTGATAAATTATTCAAACCACTACTCATTTACTTTGCATTGTTTTGTAAATATTTAAACAGGAGTCGACAGTGTTTCGTCCTCCCATTGGGGTAATAAGGATATTCCCTCAGCCATGATTAAATCCTTATGTCAAGTTTGACGGAAGAGATAGTAACAGAATGTACTTACTTCACACAGCCACACCGTACTTCGCCGCGCCACTCAAACACCTGCCATAAAAAATTGCTAAACAGAAAGAGTACCCTGCAAAACATAAATCTCGAACGCTCGTTACAATAATGATGCACGTGCAATACACGCATACAATCAAATAACACAAAAAAAAAAGAATCAAAACACAGACCTGGTCTTTCTTTTTCTAAATTATGTATTAAGCCAAAGGATAATCTAAGTAAAGGAAGTTATATGTGAGCCGTTTCCTGTTCTGATTTTCGTTTCCTTTTTGGCATGAAGCAACACCAGAGAACCACAGCGTCATAGCCTTTCGTTAATGGGTTTTGAAAAGGAAGACAAAACATCAAGGTTAACTTGGCAATCCTTGCGTGGAACTAAACTGAAGCTATGGCATTTTTGTTTTGCTTTATTTTGGCATTGGCACACAGATCCAACCATAAAGACACACACGAATAAATGAATGAATTAGATCCTTTCCACGAATAGATGGAAGGGTGGCCAGGAGGCCACGACGACGACGACGACGACGACGACGCCGGAGAAAGGACGAAGCAGCTTTCTTTTGACAGCAAGGCGGTGCGGTGCGGTGTTGCAGAAGACAGAGGATTGTATTTTGCGCTTCCACCACTGCGACGGCAATGTTGCGCATCCTTTGACGGTATCTGCGAATCATTCGGGCAAACAGGAACAGAAACAGAAACACACTCGTAAGCGAATATAACAAAAAAATGTGGTGAATACAAATTTGTCCTATCTTCATAACCAAGAAATATAGGAGCAGGAGGCGCACTCGCACATGAACCATTGGCAGCCCTGTGGACTGTAAACGGCTCGACTTTGCTTTGGAACCTCAGCCACGCAGAGGCTAAGAGTTCAAGGAATCTTTGCTTTTTTTTTTGCCTGAATTTTTTTACGGTTCCGTACGATTCCTACGAATAGGAAATTTTCCAGCTTTAGTCTGTTTGTCTCATATCTGTAACTGTATTTACGGTGTGTCTTTTGATAGTTTCATACCGCAGGCTCATCTACTATTTTTTCCTACTATAGGTACATACCTATGCATCTATATATATTCCTATAAAGGTGAGGATGTTTTTGTGTGTGTGTGTGTGTGTAATGAAATTCGTTTGCCTTTTTGGCTATGCAGGGGATGTCAATGGGCTTATCCCCTGTTATAGTCATAGTCATTCATGCTCCTCGTCATGAAGATAAACTTCTATTTGGATGAAGAAGGTATACATTGTGGTTGTGAACACACCTTCTTGGTGTTCCTTTTTTTTGTATCTTTATCCTAGTTCTCTATTCGTGACCAAAACATGAAACTATACTGATCCCGTTTGTCTGAATGTAGATTTAGGGAATTATGCATGTTAAAGTGCCGCCTTTTGAAATTTTTCGTTGTGAATAATGCTTTCCGGGTTATGTCCCGCGATTTGGCATAATTAATGAATGAATTTCTTTTTTTTTTTTTTTTGAAGGTAAAGCTAAGGCTAAGGCTAACTATGTGAAATGAAAAATGATTTGACTTTCTTTTTTAGGTATACCTTGGGGTTGTGGGTTTTTTTGTGGCTTTTTTTTGGCTTTTTGTTGTGGCGGATGTAGGCGTAGTGATAAGCTGTGGTTATAAAAAAAAATATTATGACAAGTAGAAGATTGGCAGAGAAGAAGAGATATAATGTATAATGATGATGAGATGACACATTTTGAGGAGGTGTAACTTTATCACTTTGTGTCATTATCGGGATCATAGAGACGTAAAGATATACCTAATGTATGTTTGCATGAGAAAATAAAGCTCAATTATTACGAATTTTTTTTTTTTATATAAATTTAAACAACTACCTACTCAACAAGCACACACAACTGGAAAAAAGTGTTTTTAACTCTAAATTCATTATAACAATGTTTGAAGTATTTTATCTAAATATAAAAAATAGTAGTTAATCCAATAGCTACTGCTCGAAAATCGATTTCAAAGAGATCAATTTGAATTAATTCTTTTAAGAATATTAAAAGTCCACACCTCATCTATGAAAGTGTACCAAAATAAGTGTTGGAGAGCACAATTATCAAAATCTCACAGAGCATAATTGAAACAGTGTGATAGAAAACAATAACCCCTCCTTAGAGCGGCAAAGTATAAACGATAAGCCTTTATTTCCAAAATCAGTGTTCTTAAGTACAAGCGGCGCGCGGCGTTGCATTCGTTGGTAATGGTTCTTTCCAAAGTTTGTTGGCTTAATTTCAGATGACCCGACCTGTTAGGTACGCACTATGCAATAAGCCAACACCGGTATGAAGAAATGGCAACTAATCGAGATGGCCATTGGATCCATTAAATTTGGAGCTCAAAGTAAGAGACTGTAAACCTTAAAGAACTGACCGGAAAATAATTTTTAGCTTCAAATTTGGTATTTAGGATTTATTTGGCCGTCGTCCCTCGGAACATATTTTTAATTTTTGCTCTAGACCCAAAAATAAGGGCATCTGCCATACAATCGTGAAGAAAAAAATTGATTTTCTCTAAAATGGCTCTAACGATTTTGATAAGACTTTCAGAATGCTATTTTTTAAAAACATTTTATCTTTTTGTTAGAAAAGATTTTTCAAAATTTGTCTTATAACGGTACCTCGCAATGAACCCGTATTTTCAAATCAAATTTTCTCGTAAACTATAGGTAGGTACCTACCTAAATCCGATTTCAATTAAATTTTAGGCACAAGAAGTCAATTATAATTTTATTAACATGGCGTTTCAAAATTATACTATTTTTTTTATTTTTAATAATTTTGTCAAAAAAAAAAAAATTTGGTTTTCGAAATATTTTGGAAACGAGTAGGTATACTGATTTTGTTTAACATTATTTTTTCAGATGTAAAAAATGGATTGCCATATATTAACATACTCAAACAAATTTCAAAATACTTTTTGGAGAAGTTTTTCAAAAATAACCTTTTAAGAAAAACTGGTCGAACCATTTTCAATATTTTTTTTCCTGGGTAGACTTTAGTTTTGAAAATTTTATTGCATCTTAGTTTTTCCGAAAAAAACTCTTCAACTAGGTAATTTAAAAATTTAAAGAATTTTCGAAATTATTTTTAATTCTTTTTAATATTGTACATATGCAGTCACTAAGCAATTGCTAAGCACAAGAGCAAGTTCGTCCGACACAGTCGTGCATTCAATTTTTTTTTTGGATTATTTTATGCTTATCGTTGTTAAAAAATGGCTATGACAACAAGGTTATAATCACATAGTTGCTTGAAAGATAAAGTGCACGACTGGGTCGCAATACCTTGATCTTGTGCTAGATATGTACTTAAGGGCAATGTAGATATTATTTTGAAAAATGATTTTTTTTAAACTTTTCGAAAAATATTTTAAATTTTTTTGAGTATAGCATTAAATGGAAATCTGTAGTCTTTATCTGGAAACATTATTAAAAAACATTCAATATCGAAATTAAAAAAAAAAAAAAATTATTACAAAATCGAAAAAATAAGTTTTTGAAAATGTTCATATTGAATATAAATTCAATTATAAATGGCTTCCTGCGTTTAAATTTTTACTGAAGTCGAAATAACAATTTACGAGAAATCCTAATTTGAAAAAAAAACAGGTTCTATGAGGGGAACCGTTATAAAACGAATTTCGAAAATATCTTGAAAGTCTTATCGAAATTGTTTGTCGTAAAAATAGGTTGAATAGTTTTGAATTTTGTTCTTTTTAAAATACAAAATGTTAAAAGAAAACAGAATGCTTACTTCATAAATAAAATTCTATTTGATTTTTTACTTTCTATTTTTTTTTTTTTTTTTTCAAAATCTGTCTCACATTGTTGCAACTTCTCAATTTATTTAAATTGTTAAAAAAAAAAAAAACAAAAAATAATTTACCAGACATCTTTGTCTCCAAGGTACTAACCTTTGTTGTCTAACTTTATTTCTCTTTGAATTGAGAGATTGACTTAAAACTTTTTCCAAAGAACAATATTCTGATTCTCTAGAGGTATATTTTTATCTTTTTTTCATCCTGGATATAACGGGTACCTCCAATGTATCGATTTTGATTTTCGTTATAAAGTTTTCTCGAAAACGGAGCTAACGAATTCCATAGAGTTCTACTGTCAATGACTTTCTTCCTTTAAGCTATACATGTACTGAAAATCTCCTTGAAATATCTATAGAAAATGGCCGTTCTTAACCAAAGACTAAAATACATTTCTTCAAATTTTATACTTAGTTTTTGATGATTTCCTGAAATCACGGATTCAAGGAAATCATCTGTTTTTTAGTAAATTTTTTTATAAGTAGGTATCCCAGTTATTCTGGTAAAAATTTGTTTTTTTAAATTGTAACTGAATTTTCCTCTTAAATTGAAAATTCGGAACCCGAAAATTCTCTGATTTAACCCAAATTTAAATTCAAAATCAAACTCAATTTTGTTTCAATATGGCCTCAGATGAATAGTATATTCATCAATATTCTAATGCACTGAAAGAGCATGTAACCAAGTCGTCTATTTTATTTAAAAAAGGCTTATTTTAAAAGAAATGTCAGAAATTCATTTCCTAACCTAAATTTTGTTGATATATTAGGGGAGTCTCTTAGAAACCCATCTGCTCGTGTATATTTATTTATGATGAATCTTTTTCCAAACCAGTTTTGTCCGGTAAAACCATGTAAAATATATTCGGTCACATCTGAAAGGAACCCCATTTAATTCAAAAATGAAGAAGAAGAAGAAATAATAGAAAATAAAATAAAAGAAAACGAACAAAAAAAAGCACTGCTCCTCCTTTAACGTGACACACAATCTCAGTTAATATTATTTTTAGCTCGGTAACGGTAAGTATTCCAAAGGAGTGGAACACTCCTCTTGCCGGCATAAATCGTCCTTGGGTGTACATAATTGTGTTCGTGTTTGTGGATGTGTTTTCTACTATGGTTGGGTATACTGTGTTGGAAGAACATGAAAGGAAGGAGGTAAAAATATATTTACATATCTTATGCAAAACAAAACTCATGAAGTTCCATATGGGGAAAAATAAATCGTCACTTCACATGTGCTCTGTTTGCCGCAAATGCTCCTAAACTGTGGAAACTTTTACCCACATCTTGCTTTCATGGAATATAAAGAAAAGATGGAGGTGGTTAGCAGCAAGCAAGCACAGCCTGTATAAATCTATTCAATCTCAGCTAGAAACCGGCCTCTGCGGGCAACCTCAACCAACTCACTTGCATATGGGCTATAAAAATAAATTCAATTCTTAATTCCAAAAGATGAATGAATATTTCAAAAGGTTTCTTATTTTATTTTATCTCCATATTCACGAGTTGGGTAGCAAAATTGAAATGTCAACAAAAAGTTTTCGAGTCAACAAATTTTTCAAAAAAAAAAATTTACACAACCCTCCCATGCATGGACGACACGGGCAGGACACAACTTATGAATGAAGAATAAAGAATTTAATCAGGATATCCTTACGTATCGTATCGCATCGTCGAGTAAAGTTTCAAATCAGCGATTGAAAAGGCAGCACAAGTCAAGGAAGAAAACTGAAACCAGGAAACACAATAAGCTCCTTGGATACCTATATCCAACGATAAAGCCACTGGAATCGATTAAATTCCCGCATTGATTTCCTTGTTCGTCTTCGTCTTCGTCATCGTCATCCTCTAGCAGAGCTCTGTTGACATGTGACGACGACGACCGACGAACGCCAGTGATGGTAGCGGAGAGGTGCGGCGGCGGCTCGGCGCGGGCGTCTGACGACGACGACGGACGGTGGCTTGTTACACGTTGTGATTTAGATATTAAACCCTTCTGTTGATTTATTAATCGATATCATTTGACACGGACAAGGACGAAGGAAACGAAATCGGCTTCAATCTGAAGAAAGGAGTAGGAGTTTATTTTTTGTTGTTCTTTTTGGAATTTCTATTGTGTTGCTCCGATTGCTGGACAACATACAAGGCAAATTGAGCCTTTGGGATTGGTGTGGCCGGACCGGACCGGGCCAGGCCAGACCAAGCCGGCCATGTCGACAACAAGGACTTTGTTTGTAGATGGAATTATTTATTTAGCAAACTGATGGTAGTGGTGGTGGTGGTGGTGGAATTGTGTTATGTAGCACATTTGTTAGTTGATTGTTTGTCATTTATTTCTCTTTTTATTGTTATCCCCACTTGGCCACTTTATGTCAGTTGACAAAAAAGGACACCACATTCTTAAGAAAATAGATGAAGAGGAAGGCACTTGCCTTCATATTTAGATAGAGAAGTTAGTATAATAATATTGTCATCAAAGTTATCTATTAAGGGAAAACTTTCTCAAAACGAAAACGACTATGTTTGAATAAAATTTTAACCTAAAATAACAATAACATTGCGAGGGACGACATTTTTGAATTTGAAAGTCTAATGTTTTTACAAGCTATATGAATTTCCATTGACCTTTTTAAAATATTAAAAGAATGTTATGCATAACGAGAAATAAAACGAGGAGTTCTATAATAGGAGGGAGAGAATTGTTTTTCTGCTTAATGGAATTTTGTCTTGGAAAATTGTCTATTCTGTTACAAGAAGTTCTGCTTTTTTTAAATTATGTTTCTCAAAACACTGCTAATAAATTGAAGAGCACAATTTTAAAATCTGTAAAACAGAATTTTTTACCCATCTGGAATTTTGGCCCCAATTCGCCCTAGGAAACTTTGTTGAAGTGTAGTGAACATGCGTTCTATAGACAATGATCACTCTGAAATGGATTCCCTCTCAGGGAGCGTCTGTAGTACGATCTTTTATCTTTGTTTACAATTCATGGTCTTTCCCTTGATGTATCCTATAGGATGAAACAATGGATGTTGTTTAAGCAAAATGTCAACATGCTCACAAGGAATACATTACGTAATGGGGGACCTTCTAGAAAAAAATGGATTCCAAAAACAAAACCGTGAAAGTGTTATGTTATGTGAAAGGACTCTTTCAGTTTATGTGAATGTGTTGGACAATTTTTATTTTTATTTTGTTTTGTAAAAATGTATATTTCGATCAGGTTTTTAGCCACTTGCTACAACGGATGGCAATAGAACAGTGGATGTAGTGCTTGGTTGCTTACCTCAGCCTGGGCACAATGTTCTATGTATTCCTATAGTTTCAACTGAATGCTACCTGTGGGATTTTCGTTTATTAAATACTTCCTAAATCTCAATCCACTGTAGGACCAAACCTTCTTTCCTATATTTGTTTTTCAAAATGTCCGCCTCGGCTTCTGCATAGATCAGGCTTAATTTGAGCAATATAGCATGTGTTATGTTGACCTTAGGGGCATCGGTCGTGGTCGATTTTGTTTATTCGCATAGACCAGTGACGTCAGGAAACCCCACAAGAAATAGTCTGGCGGGGTTAAATCAAAAGACCTTGATGAAGACTTCACTTTATTTCTGCAAGAGATGCATGCAGAAAGTCAACCGCGGCATGTTGCGTAATGCTGTTGGAACCACAAGTCTACTAGGTACATATGGTTCAATTTTTGTCATAAGAATTGTTTATCATCGTTCTGTAGCGCTCATCATTGACTGCTTTACAAATGTCGTTTTCAAAAAACTGTAAATTTTTGAGGATGCATTTTTAACTGACTGAGGATTATTCGTCCAAAATTGAGGTCCTTTATTCACGCATTTTAATAAATTAAAGTTTTATTAATTTAGACTTTCTTCGCAATCATGTAGCTTTGCATGGTGATTTGGCATCAATATCTAAAAAGTAAACAACACATTATGACAGATGTCACTGAAACAACATGGCCACCACAGGCCGTCAAAATCTACCCACGTCAATTGAAAGACCATAAATATAAGTAACTATACAAAAACAGAATATAAAGAATCAGACAGGATAAAACAAATGCAGGTTTTTACTTGCGATTATAGGTACTATAAGGCAAGTTATGCATTCGCAAAAAAAAAATTCTAACAATCAAACAAGGCATTACGATGATAGAGAAGTTGACAAAAGTGGGTCCGACAAATTCTGTCTGTCTGTCCGTATGTCTGTCTGTCTGTATACCTACAGCCTAAACGGCTGGACCGATTTGCTTCAAACTTGGTATAGTATTATTATGACGTCTTACAGAGAGGTTTTTGGAATTAGCATTCTAGCTCCAAAATTAACGGTACCTGCCATAGGGTTTTTAGTGAAAAATTATTTTTTCTCAAAAACGGCTCCTACGATTTTGATAAAACTTTCTGAATTTGTGAAAACTTTATGTTTTAGTTGGAATATATTTTTCAGTATAATACTTATAACGTTACCTCCCATAGGACCGGTTTTTTGAAATCAGATTTTCTCGTAAACCACTTGATGGATTTCGATGAAATTTTTGTTAAAGGAGCCTTTTTATAGACGAAGTAATATAAATTCTTATATTTTTCCAAAAAAAAAAATTTTTTTGAGTTAAAAAAAAATTAAGTTTTTTTTTATTTTTTGTTTTTTTTTCAAAAACGGTTTGATCTATTTTCTTTAAATTTTATTTTTCTGATAAAAACAACGAATTGCTAAAAGTTGGCATGCTCAAAAAATATTTGGAATAATTTTTCGAACAGTTTTTCAAAAGAAACTGTTTTTGGAAAAAACTGGGCCTTACGACGCTTTCAGAAGCGTCATAAGACCATTATGGCTGTATGTCACTTTGTTAAGTTTGATTTCGAGTGGAACGCGTTGTTTAGTGTGCAAAATGGAAAATTCAAGTGACATGATGTTCATATAATTTTGAATTTTGTGAAGGTTTAAGAAGAGGTAGTAATATTCTTTATATTCCTGAAACCAAACATCTCTATCGTTTCAAATATAGTTCTAAAATAAGTAGACATTACATCTGCTACAATAAAGCGTGTAATGCTAGTGCTATTGTTGACTTTCAAAATTCGCGAGAATTTTAAGCTATTATTTTTTTTTAATCAAAGTCATGTCAAAATGATAATTAAAGTTAAAAGAATTTGCAATTACATTTTTTCCTAAGTTCTTCACTGTTTGGATGCTTATGTGGAGCACTAGATTTTGGTATGCGCACAAGAGTTTGGTTTTGAAAGTCAACAATAGCACTAGCATTACACGTTTTATTGTAGCAGATGTAATGTCTACTTATTTTAGAACTATATTTGAAACGATAGAGATGTTTGGTTTCAGGAATATAAAGAATATTATTACTGCCTCTTCTTAAACCTTCACAAAATTCAAAATTATATGAATATCACGTCACTTGAATTTTCCATTTTACACACTAAACAACGCGTTCCACTCGAAATCAAACTTAACAATGAAAATCGCGCAATTTGTTTCTTCGGATCATTGAAACATGATAATTCCTTTTTAATATTACAACGATAAAAACAGGTTCTTGTTGTTCTCAATTGGTTTTTTTTAATATGCCCCTATGTCACAAAAGTATATGGCCTTATGACACTTTGGTAAAGCGTCATAAGGCCATATGTTCGAATATGGTCTTATGACGCTTTACAAAAGCGTCATAAGGCCATAATTCGAAATATGGCCTTATGTCACGGCACCGACCCAATCACGCACTTTATTTCTTTACACTGACATAAACATTTGATCGTTTATCCAAAAAATTGCAATTTTTCTTTGAATATCAAAATAACACCTCTTATTGGAAAACCCTTTACGAATATAAATATAAGTACGAAGGAATATCGGCCTAAGAAGAGACCGAAAAACAATTTGGGTCAACAGAGACGAAATCATTGACACGAAAGGCCCTCGAACCGATCAATGGATCAATATAGAACATTCACAGAGTGCTTTAATTCGTCATCAACCCACAAAGAAAAGACAAGGAGTCATTTTAAACGAATTGGGGTACTATACTTAATGTAGGGTCATCAAAAAATAATCACTTTTGAATCCCTTAAGGACTATCATGCAGTGGAAAATGAATACTTGTAAGCTTCTATAGCTCTACAAGAGGCCATGGATAAACTTAGTGATTGAAGTAAGATTTTCGATTTGTGGTGACTAGGATTGATGATGTTGTCTGTCTTGGAAATATGCAACAAAGATATACAAGTGCTTTCAAAAGTGCTCTTCCCGTTGTAATTTGTGGTCGACACCACAAGCCACAACGATCAATAGCAATTGGATATTTTCAAGCCATATTTGATATATTGGACTTATCCGAGTATGAGCACCTTTGATACATTAAGTGAAATGCGAATTTTCCTGTATTCCATGTTTGAGCTTTGACTATTACAAACACAAAATTACAAAAAAAAAAAATCATCACATTACGGCTTATTGCCGCAAAATTCTCTTATACATCATGGTGTTTCCAATGATTTTAGGAATGATGTGTATGTTTTCAGAAAAAAGTTGTTCTACAGTTTGTCAGGATTCATCTTTATTTCTAAAGTAAAAGTGACCTCAAATTAAGATATTATCATCAGCAAGAAACACGAAACGGAGTTAGAAATCAAGTATCTGAAAACGCAAACAACACAGCACATGCATGTATAAACACAGTTTTTTCTAAGAAATGATTGATCTACGCTATGTTTTTTCCTTCAATATTTAAAGAGCTATTTGAGTTTACGGCGGCGGCGGCGTGAGTTACTGTACGCCAAAAATTGATGTCTCTTCCTCTCTACCAGGATAGTAATGGTGTCGTATGGAATCAAAAATTTAGTTTACATCATCCCGTGGTTCTGTGAGTATATGTGTGCCTTTTTGTACACCAATGTACATTCTCAAACAATAAATAGATTAAGTTCAAACTTCGAACATAAGACTTTTAGTGATTCCCTTAAGGACAAAATTGTGATTTTGTTTTAACCCGGCTAAAAAGAGTAGGTAACTACATGCGATTTCAGTTTCTTGAAAACCACTCTAACGGTTTTCAAGAAAATGTCCATTTTTTAAAAGAACTCTAAGAATTTTTTTCTAACTTTGTATGCGTAGAGTTTTTGGATTTTTCGATGTACGGACATACGTGTTAATTTTTGATATTCTACTTTTAGTCATAATATCTCAAAAACAACCCTATTCCTCACACATATAATTACGTTCACGTGAGCAAAAATATGGTAGCACAGATCATAATGAGAACTTTGCTATTTTCAGCCACACGTGAAACGATGTTGCAGTGCACATTTCGCTGACTTGACAGAAAAGCACTGGACACTGGATTTTCTGAACTAATTTATAATTTATTATTTTGACAGAGAAAGCATGCTCTGCTCATCCTATGCCACATAGCTCGAGTAGAAAAGACAAAATTCTCAAGAAAAAAATATCTTAAAAACATCACTAACAAAAATTCAAAAATTCAATCTGCTATAACCGAGACCCCTGTATCAGTCCTCGTTTTGTATCAGTCCCAGAGAAGCAGAGTTCTTATTGTACCAACTCATAAGTATAATATATCCAATCGCCAATGTTCGTGTATGCTGTCGGTCTGTGGAACTCATTACCTGACAATGTGAGGAGAACCAACAACTGCAAGGCTTTTAAAAATGTTCTGGATATTTATTTTAGGTGCTATTAACATTTTTGTCTTTTAATTTCACTACTTCTGATTTAATTTCTCTCTCTTCTCTATTATTTTTTTTTGTTTCCTTATTTTCTAAATTTTGATTCAAGAACCTTAAAACGATCTATTTAAAATATTTTTGTCTAGAAAAATATTTTTTTTTTTTCTTTTTCGCTCTTTTCACAATTTCCGTTTATGTTAACCGTATTCACTAAGTATTATTTCAAAAAAATTACAATTTTAAAAAAACTTATTTTATACTAATAAAAATAAAAACAAAAAAAAAAATATACAAAAAAGATGTGCAAGTAGTGAATACAGCAATAAAATCGGAAATCGATGTTAAGGTTCTTGTATATGCTGATGACATTGTGCTCTTATCAGATAATCCCGCTAATCTGCAACGTCTCATCAACAGTTTCATTACTTACTGTAATAAGTGGTATCTTGAAGTTTATCTTGGAAAATCTGAAGTGGTTATCTATCGCAATGGGGGACGCAGAGCTGCCTGTGAAAAATGGCTTTTCAATGACATCGAAATAACTGTGTCAAACCAATACAAATATCTAGGCGTAGTTTTCAACTTTAATATGTCGTGGAATGAGCATTTAAATTCTAGATTGGCATCTTCAAAAAACTCTATCAATGCAACATGGGCCAAGCTACTGAGGGATAAATATGTTCAACATTCAACAAAATTGAAAATTTACGATGCTGCTTCAAGGGCTATTATGTTGTACTGCGCTCAAGTATGGGGATATCGGGAACATACCCAAGTTGAAAAGTTGCAACGATTTTTTGTAAAGAGATGTTTTCTCTTACCGGATAACACACCCAACTATGATCTGCACATAGAAACTGGTATACCTAAGGCCTTTCTGACATCTTTAAAGCTACATTTTTCTTATATACGGAGAACCTTGTCCCTTTCTGCAGATAGACTACCTAGAATTCTATCCCATGCTATTATTGATAGAAAAATTTTCTGGGCTAAAGATTGGTTGGACCTTTTTTATGAAACCTCGATAGATTTTTCCTTCGATATAAACTTGCTAGAGTGGTGTGGATTACACAGTATTCTTCTATTAAAACTTAAGGAAAAACACTGGAATACATTTACTAGTAATGCCTTACAATCACAATTTCATGATGAGTACTGCAATCTATTATATTGTGATGTGCCAAACTATTTTGAAGACTCGAATCCTCGTGATATGATCTCTCTCATCTTAAAAGCTCGCTGTGGTCTCCTCAATCTCAATGGAAAAGCGTTTCAGAGAGATACTAATGGTATATGCACACTTTGCAACCTGGATGCATCGGAAAATACATCTCACTTCGTTGGAATATGTCCTATCTTCAAAGGGTACAGAAGAAAGTTCCTTGGCAATGATGTGCTCTCCCACTCTCAGCTTCTTAGTAATCTAAATGGCAACTGCTACATAAACTTATATAATTTTTTAAAAGCTGCTCTTAAATATCGGTACCTTATTTTAAATGAATTTTCATAATTAACTTAATTAAATCAATTATTCACTAAGCTTAATTTTTATATTCAACTTTTAAACCTGACAGGCAACTTAAAGTTATTGCCTTAATTAATTTTAAACCAGCAAATACTATGTTTTTGTAATTTCTATTTTTTGAAATAAAATTATATATCTGAAAGAGCCTAGAAGGACCTTTATAATAAATTCCAAACAAAAGGGCTGTTGAAAATGTCTAGGTCGTATTCCAATTACAACGACTTGTTTCTAGAAAAGCTACGATGAGAATCCCCAATTCTCATCGTTTCACTTTTCACTAGACGAAAAATATTTATTGTTTTTGTTTCGTTTTTCAAACAATCCTTAACGACGACGTTTTCAAAGCTTATAGATCTCCTAATAACAAATTTACAAAGTTTCAATTTGTAAATATCTTTATCTATCACGGCCATCCTGCAATATGCAGCGCTCTCGATGCATTTTATAAGTTTTGGTTCTTATACACAAAACAAATCATTTCAAATTTATAAATTAACAATTTATTTTGAATTCGATTTAATATCTCAAAAAAGTTATATAGAATCAACATTAAGGATAATATGTAATTTTAAACATCAATTTATAACAAAAAAAAAAATAAATATTTAACAATTAAAAGAAAATAGCCCAAAAAAAATTAACAATTATATTTTTTTCAGCAATTAAATTGAGTTCAGATATAATCATCACAATGATTCACATTCCCAGTTTGTTTTTAAATCGTTCCAAGTTTAAAACAAAACTAATTTTGTTATTATGCAATAACAACATTTTATCTTTATTAACAAAATAAAGAAAACAGAATCAAGATTTAAACCAAAAGTTTGAACATATTCACCATTGAGAACAACTACAATTTACTTTTACATCAGAGGCAACTTTAAGCTTGTCTATTATGTAAATAATGTAATTTAATCAACGATATTAACAACAATAGCTCAGAGACAATCTTAAGCTTGTCTATTGTACCAACAACTTAAAAAGTGGTTTTTCAAAAATAAACCAATCAAACCTTAAATCCTTACAATAGCTCAGAGGCAATCTTAAGCTTGTCTATTGTATCAACAACTTCAAAAGTGGTTTTTCAAAAATAAACCAATTCAAACCATTAATACTTACAATAGCTCAGAGGCAATCTTAAGCTTGTCTATTGTACCAACAACTTCAAAAGTAGTTTTTCAAAAATAAACCAATCAAACCTTAAATCCTTACAATAGCTCAGAGGCAATCTTAAGCTTGTCTATTGTATCAACAACTTCAAAAGTGGTTTTTCAAAAATAAATCAATTAAAACCATTAATACTAACAATAGCTCAGAGGCAATCTTAAGCTTGTCTATTGTACCAACAACTTCAAAAGTGGTTTTTCAAAAATAAACCAATCAAACCTTAAATCCTTATAATAGCTCAGAGGCAATCTTAAGCTTGTCTATTGTATCAACAACTTCAAAAGTGGTTTTACAAAAATAAACCAATTAAAACCATTAATACTAACAATAGCTCAGAGGCAATCTTAAGCTTGTCTATTGTATCAACAACTTCAAAAGTGGTTTTTCAAAAATAAATCAATTAAAACCATTAATACTAACAATAGCTCAGAGGCAATCTTAAGCTTGTCTATTGTACCAACAACTTCAAAAGTGGTTTTTCAAAAATAAACCAATCAAACCTTAAATCCTTACAATAGCTCAGAGGCAATCTTAAGCTTGTCTATTGTACCAACAACTTCAAAAGTGGTTTTTCAAAAATAAACCAATCAAACCTTAAATCCTTACAATAGCTCAGAGGCAATCTTAAGCTTGTCTATTGTATCAACAACTTCAAAAGTGGTTTTTCAAAAATAAACCAATTAAAACCATTAATACTAACAATAGCTCAGAGGCAATCTTAAGCTTGTCTATTGTATCAACAACTTCAAAAGTGGTTTTTCAAAAATAAATCAATTAAAACCATTAATACTAACAATAGCTCAGAGGCAATCTTAAGCTTGTCTATTGTACCAACAACTTCAAAAATGGTTTTTCAAAAATAAACCAATTAAACTTTAAATCCTTACAATAGCTCAGAGGCAATCTTAAGCTTGTCTATTGCATAATTCAAACAAAAACTTTCAAACGAAACATATTTATAACTCAAACAAATCACCAATTTCTCAATTTGGCATTTAAATAAAATTACCTTTAAATCTATTGATCAACATCATATTGAACAATAATAGGCCTAAGAGATTCTCGTGATGCTTTAATTACAGTATTTGAATGTCCTCGCTCAAACTTATACCGGGCGAAAGGTAATATTCTCACTACTTTAAATACTCCTTGGTATTGAACATGTAACTTGGACTTTCGAATCTGATTGCTTTTATAAAAAACTTTTGTTCCTATTTCTAGCCGTGTTGGCTTAGTTTTGTTTCGATCAAATCTGACCTTCGTTTTGGTTGCATTTTCTTTAATATTTTTATCAGCTAATTCTCTAATCGAAATTATATCATCATACTCTGGTTCTAAATTTAACTGAGAATATAAAATCCCATTCCCAACTTGTGCTGTTCTGCCATTTATTCCTGTCAATATTTTTAAAAGTGATAATTTTGTTGCACGCATTAACTTTCATTTTATCCAAATGTTGCCTAGCCCAACATGAATTCTCATAATGACCAGATTTCTTACAAAAATTGCAAAGGTTTTTATTTTTATTTGTAACTTCCTTTAATTTAGTATTTTTTGTTATAATATTCGGACAATTAGTCCGAATGTGGCCTAGTTTACCGCAAGCATACATTTTTTTTTTCAATTTTGATACGTTTACTTGAAGATGCGTAAGAATCTGCAAATCGTTTGAGTGACTCATGTGAAAGTTGATTTTTAGGTTTTTGAAAACTAGACGTATTTAAAGTTTCAATACGCCTTGGAGAATTACTTATTGAGGATAAATGATCAATAATGCTCTGGAATTTCTCAAACTTGAATCAGATATACAACCAATAACAATTCGAACTATCATATCTTCAGGAATTTCAAATGGTAATTGGTGAATTTGGGCAATTTTTTCCATGATAAAGTCATTGTATGAGATGGATTCACAACTTTAAAAATTCGCCACCTTCTTCAAAACTGCGAAAATATTCATACCACTTGTAAAGGTATGAATCAACGACGAACGTAAATCTACCCATTGATAATGCTAAAACCCATATTTTTCAAAACATGTTTTAGCTCTTCCCAATAATGCAGATTGAATTCGTGGTATAATATCAAAATTTTCTAAACTGTCTCGTTTAACCCTTAAATCCACATCTTCACACCATTTTTTTACATCTACACGCTAACGATTAGGGTTGAAGACAGGAAAACCACTTACTATTTTTTGTCTATCATTATCTTTGAACAATCGAATAATATCTCATGCTGCTTTTAAATTGATTAAATTTTGCTGATCGTTCTGAGCAGCAACTTCCTCAACACCATTCTCCCGACTTTTATTAATTTCCGTATTCATTTTATTTTATTTCTTTTTAAACACAGAACTGAAAAAAACTGAACAGAACTGCACTAGACAAATAAAAATATAAGAAAAAAAAAATACTTATCTTTTCCATCTTGAAAAAAACTTCTTTTCTTTTTTCATTTTAAAACTCAAAATACCTGGACTTTTCTTCCAATTATTTCTTTAGAAATATCTCGATCTTTTTCCTCAGCAACAATTTTTTCTTGAATTTTCTTTAGGACCCCAATTATCAAAATTCTTAATTGATTATATGTTGGCTTAGGATGTATCCCACTTCTGATGAAAGAGCCTAGAAGGACCTTTATAATAAATTCCAAACAAAAGGGCTGTTGAAAATGTCTAGGTCGTATTCCAATTACAACGACTTGTTTCTAGAAAAGCTACGATGAGAATCCCCAATTCTCATCGTTTCACTTTTCACTAGACGAAAAATATTTATTGTTTTTGTTTCGTTTTTCAAACAATCCTTAACGACGACGTTTTCAAAGCTTATAGATCTCCTAATAACAAATTTACAAAGTTTCAATTTGTAAATATCTTTATCTATCATATCTATCTATCTATCTATCTAAATCGGAAATATCTGTAATTTATTTTTTGAAGCGACAGTTAAGAATTCGATTCCCATAAAATGGACTTGGAACGGGACAATTAACAGAGCATATATTTTTGTCCAATGAAACAACAAAAACTAATCAAATCCTTGAATTCGACGAAACAAAGCCTAATATTGTTTTGTTATAAATGATCGGTTCAGATACATCTTTCAAAAGTGATGAACAGCACCATCTTTGAATTTTTTGAGTAACAAATATACAGAACGACTTTTTTTGTTTGTTCATGTAAGTGCGGCTTTGCATTAAATTAAATTTATTAAGTAAATTTAGATTCGGGCAATATTATATTTAAAAAAATTGAAATATAATATTTTTCTTCTGTAAAATGGAGATTATATTTTATTTTTTCTTATAAATTTTCCTCGCTTATTTGGTTACTAGATTTCCTTAAAAATAGCTGAAACGATTAAAAAGATTCTAAAAAAAGGAAAGCATTTTGTTGTGCTAAAAAAATTAAAACTTAAAAATAAATAAAACTAGAAAATTAGTTTAATAAAACAAAAAGCCATCAACAATCAGAATGACATAACGATGATGGAGAAATCAAATAAAATGCACGACTGGGTCGCACCTACTTGCTCTGAGGGTGCAATAGTACGATGAAAACAAAGATTTCGAGCAATATGAAGAACTCATGTTTGGACAAATTGGGAAAAACCAAAACAGTTTGGCTAAAACTGGAAAACCCGATATACAGAAGTTTACTTTAAGAAATCTTTAGTATATCAAATTTAGATGTCATCTTTTGGGTGCTATAAATGATATAAATGTCCGCTTATGGCCAAATTAATAAAATTGTTAAAACAAATTTCCGTTATTATCATTCGTAGCCAAAAATCAAATGCAGTTTTCTTCAGAACATTTAAGATATATTACATACTAAGTATTTATAATAAAAATCGGTAGAATCTTTTTTGAGAAAATTAAAAAAAAAAACTACATTATTTGGCAATAACCTAGTTAAGTTAGAAATATCTTAGGTAAGTTAAATTCTAAGTTTAATCAAAATCGTTAGAGCCGTTTTCGAGCAAATCCAAAATGAAAAAAACCGTTACATGAAAGGTACCAGTTTAAGCCGGGCTAAAACGAAACAAAAAAAACCTCGACAACCGTTTTTCTTCAAACTTCAAGTTTGAAGAAAATCCGTCAAGCCGTTTTGGCTGTAGCATGACGTGAAAAAGCGCACATCCGCACAGACAGACCGATGGACGGTATGGCGCAAACCACTTTTTTCTGCTTCACTATCATCGTAATGTCATGTTCGATTAAAACCTCGATTTTTTTTTCTGCACGAAACCAATACTTGCCCTATAGGCAAGTAAAAATTGTGTCTAGTCATTCCGTCTGCCCGTCTATCTGTCTACCTTACATGTCGGTCCACGCCTCTACAGCCTGAACTACGGATGTGCCGATTTGCTTCAAATTTTTTATTGAAAATATATTCGGTTGTCCGGTTGAACTGCAAGTCAGTTCGAAATGCATTCGTTTGATAATTAAAATATTAAATAAAAAAATACATAAAAAGAAAATCTTCGTGTCTTTTTATTTTTTCTGATAATATGTTTATTTTTGTAGTCAATAAAGGAAAGCCCAATTTTTTATAATTCTATAACGATGTTTTTCTTAACTATTTTTCCAATTTCAATAAAATGTTCGACAAAGGAGTTCATTTATGACCTTTTTGATATGGCATTTCAAAAACCTCAATTTTGTTTTTATTTTTAACACCTAATTTTCTTTAAAAAATTGAAAACATATATATTCATATACTGGAATAAATTTCAAAATATTTGTTCAAAAAGTTTTTCAAAAAATAACTTTTTCTTATGAAAACTGTCAGATCAATGTTCAATATTTTTTCCAAGATAGGTATTAAGCAATGAATTATTTGTTGCATCCTAAGTTTTTCCAAGAATACTCATACACATAAAAAAAAAAATTAAAAATATTTGTGTTTTGTTTTCAAAAGCCTCTTAGCAATTATCTAGCATTAGAGGAAATTTGTGAGGCCTAGTCGCGCTTTTTTGTCATTGTCCGAAATGCATCTCTAGCACACGGCCTTTTTTAATTAAATATAACCAAGAAACAAATTTTCAGGAAAGGGTCTGTATACGGTACCTATTACCTAAGAGACTCTTAAAATTCAAATACCACCCAATACGGTGAGTTAAGTAAGGTTTAATTTTGATTTTACCCAGAAAACTAGGCCATAGAAATGTACCTACTCCTAAAATGTTTAAAATAGAACTTTCATTTATTCTATTCAACACCATACAGCGAAAAGAATAAGAAAAATAATCATCTACAAAATGAGGCTAACACAATTCACACTAAAAGATAAAAATAGTAAAATTTTACTCACAATTACAACGCACTGGTAAGTATTTATCCACTTCAGAAATAATCCATTCGATGTCTTTAATTCTGATGACTTAATTTTAATTTAATTTTTAATTTCTTTTTCACTTTTCACGAAATGCATTAAATTAATTATTGTTATATAATATTTATTTCAAAATTAACAGTCAATTAAATTACATTAATTTTAAATGTAATGTAAAACACAACAATTTTTAATGGAACAATATTTATATTTTTAAATTTTATATTAATTTTTCTATACTATATAGGTATGTAATGGATTTGAATTTTTTTGAAAAACACTCTTTTATATATATATTTTTTTAAATTTTTAACAAGCGGAAGATCGTATAAGCAGCGAACAAACTCTGAATTTTTTTTTTCTTGAATTAATTAACACTTAATTAATACTATTTATAACTATACTTATTTATTATAACGGATATATATTTTATGCAAATATTTTATTATTTATTTATCTTCTGCGCACACCGAAAACACACTTATATTTTATTTGCTTTATGTGGAAAATTATTTCAAATTAATTTACATTGATTTCTCACGACACATCAAGATAAATCCGAAAAGCGAAAAATACAGAAGCAGCTGTACAAAGAAGGATACCAAAGTTTTTTTTTTTTTTTGTGGCAACCTTATTTACACGACAGGCAAAAACATTTCGCGCATGATGAATAATATCCTTTTTTATTATTTGGCTGTTGTTGAAAGGAAGGTGGTACTGTAACTAATGGTACTGCTATTAAAGAATGACGAGATAGTGGGGAAGCCACTGTTGCTATTTCCACACCCACTGTTGCTGGGCCACCCTGCATCGTCAGTGATCCTTTTCCTACAACCACCACTACAACATCGTCCTCGTAGTCCACCGTCACCACGGTGTTGATGCATTTTTATTATCCTCCTCTACTACTAGGTCTTTGGTGGATTGGGAGTTGTTGGTTTTAATAGTGCCACGATACAGGTAAAGAATATGAATGTCCTGAATCAAAAAAAAATGTACATCTGAGCTCCAGCACCACTGCACGGAACGGCAAGGCAAGGCTAGGCAGCGGGCGAGCGGGGTTGGTTGCTGCAGAGCTAGTCCGTCGTCGTCGTTGGGGAGCTCAATGGAATGCAAGGAAGTCACAAGGAAAGAGAAATAAAAATGGGAAGCAAGATGAAATCCCTTTTTAAAAATTAATTCGTTTTCCGGGGTGATTGAGCTTTACATATACATACACTGACACAAAGCAGCCAGCAAGGCAAGGCAGGCAGGCAGGACTATTCTTGGTCTAGTATCTTTGTGTGGGCTTCACATTTGATAGGAGGAAGAAAAAAAAATATAAAAATGCGAGAAAAGAAACAAGCACTTCCGGGCTTAGTAGATACCGTCAACTTCAAGCGGTAAAAATAGTGGTAAGGTCGAAAGCATAACAACTATTTAACACACAGAAGAGCAGGAAATAAATAAGTTCTCATTTCGCGACATCACATAGGTATATGGCGGACTCAACACAACTTGACTGTTTCCAAGTTATAGAGACAGTTTTTAATTATTCAGGGAGCAGGAATTTATGAGCTATGCGGATTGTTGCGCGCCGCGTCCAACTGCCGCATTAACTCCACTTTGCTGCTCATGGCACCACCGACCGCGATATCGTGTCACTTTATGACCCAAAAACGAATAAACGCGACAATTCTATGCTGCCGACGACGACGACGACGACGACGACGGTAACGAGGACGACAACAACGACGACAAAGCTGTCGAAACGATTTGCCGTAGAACTCTTGTGACCGATTTAGCCACTGGATACATATGAATATTGCATGTACACCAACATTTGGAATGAGCGAAATCCTTTTCCGTTTTGCTTTTCTTCAAACACTTTTCTGGGAATTTTAACTTTCAACTTTCAACTTTTCAATTGGACTGCGCTGAATAAAAAAGCAGGACTTTCATCACAAAACACATTTTTGAGGATATTCAAACTCGCTTTATCTCAGAAAAATATATAAAAGGGGAAACTTGCAGCTGGAAGCTGGAATAAGAATTTCGTTTGTTCACTTATTTGCTACCATCACTGTTTGGGAATTTTCCTTCGAATTAGCAACAATTATTATAATTTTTTTTTTTTTTTGAAATTTGAAACTGATTTAATTTTATTTTAACTGGATTTTTTTTCTTATCGAATTTTTTTTTTATGAATCTACACTTATATATGTATGTGTTTTTTTTTTTGTATTTGTGTGTATACTGTTGGTTATATGTATTGGTTTGAGAAACCGTGCGATTCTACGGGGACTTCAGCTCATCTGAAAAGTTAGTCGGCTACTGAAACCCATATTCGACAGGATTGACGTAATCCTTTTTTTAGGAAAAACAAAAAAAAAGCGAAAAATCCCTGTGTTTTTCCTTTGAGATGGAAAGAGCATGCGATGTCAGCGCTATCTGTTGGAAAAGTTTTAAGTTGAATCGGTTTGAATTTGGGTGTGATGGGGAATTGGTGTGCTTTGCGCAGAAGTGTTTTGTATCTTTTGCCATGTTGATGAGATATATTGGGAATTTTTGTATTGTTTTGGGAATTTCACTTTTTTTTTTTTGTTTCGGGAGAAGAGACAGTATAAAGGAATATCAAGATAAGATAAGCATCGCTTTTAACATATTGATAAGCAACATTGATACAAATAACACTGTCAAATGGTACACACAATTTGTAATTATCCTCATAAGACTTTGATAGAAATCGTTTTGATTTTATGCAATCAAATTGTATTCTTATTGTGTCCTTTGCTATATCCTGACCTTTTTTAGAAAAGAAACTAAACCAACTCAAAGAATTAATCGAGGAATGTACTACCTATCGTTATTACTGCAGCTGTTCCAGTATTGTACGTATAAAGTGACTAAGGATGAAAATATGTGCTCTGTGAAAAAGCAAATAATGTAAGTTTAGCGGTACTATACAATCTTTTGGTTCATACAACATTAACACTGGCGTCGTAAGAAAGATCAAAAATAGCATTATGGATTTAAAAAGGAACTACCTACTACTACTGTTTTGAATGGTATGGAACAGAAATGCTCCTAACACTGCAGATGGCCAGTTTCTTGTAGAGGATGAAGACTTTTTTTTAACAGTTTTTCAAACTTCAAAACTTCTTTCTAAAAGTTGAAAAAGTAAATCTCACTGAATTTGAAAAAACAAAAAAATATATATCAAGATTCTCTTCCAAAATGAAGAGATGATTGGATGCCTCATACTTCTTTTTGGCGACGTTATGACTTCAGGTTGATCACAACTCTCTTACTCGCTGCTTCACAACAGTGCCTGATACGTTCACCGGGTTGACCTCAGAGACCGTCGGCAAGCCATCGGGTTTTGGATTGGTCCATTTCATTTGTGTCACTGGCATTTTCTTTTAACTTGATTTCTGGGGCCTGCCTCTCCTCCTCCCTCTTCGCATCCGTATTGGTATTTGATATTGCCTTTTTGACAGTGTTCTCAGGGTCTCTATTTTGAACGTAGAAATATTATCTGTACATATGTAAGTGCCGGACGCACAAAACTTCCCTTAAGCTAATAGGCTTTTCACACTGGATCAAAAACTCGTTTTTTGTCTAAAACCCCAAAACCTACACCAAAACCAACAAGGTTTCCCATACATTTTTCTCTTTCATAAACTATTAGTTTTTGATAAAACTCCTCAAAACCTACTTGCAATCGCAAGTATGTGAAAACAAACTGATCTTTTGGCACCATCAACTCGTCGATAAAACAGTGTAGTGTTATCAGAGTATGGGATTTTTACCGACAAAAGAGGGAAAAAGCGAGGTGTATTTCTTATTTGAGTGGGATTTTCACTAAATGTCTAGGGATTTTTTGGAAAAAGTACCTTCAAACGGTGCAGGGAAATAAGTCCCCGGGTACTAAGTCTACCGAGGGAATTTATTCCCACTTAGTAAGAACTTAGTCCACTTACGAGAAGTGGACTTATTTCCCATGCAAGGTGGGAACGTGATCCACTTTCTTGTGGGAACTTAGTGCACACTTCGAATCAAGAAGAAGGTGAAGGAACTAACTTCCAACAATAATAGTTTAGAATCTTACAAACTGAACTATGTGCAAAGTTTTTTGTTATCTATAAGCAGTTTTGCATACACCCACCCTCGCACCTACTCCAAATCTAACAGTGAGCCCAAGCAGGGGGATTGCAGGGGGGCAGCATGCCCCCCTTACCCATTTCACTTTTTTCCGATGTAAGCTTCGTATGCCATTTTTGCATATTTCTTAATTCTCTTGTTTTTGAAAAGGAAGTGGGAACGTATTTCACATCAAAGGGGAATTAAATTCACACGATTTTCTTGGGATTAAATTCTCACCATTCATGGGAAATAAGTCCACTTCTCTTAAGTGGACTAAGTTCCCACTAAGTGGGAACAAAGTCCCTCGGTGGACTTAGTACCCTTGGGACTTATTTCCCTGCACCCATTCAAACACTCACATATTCATGAAACGTCAAACAAAACCTAGTTTTTGTTCAGTGTGAATGCTCCAACTAGGTTTCATAAACTTTTTGAGTTTTTGGTCCAGTGTGAAAACCCTATGAGGGGGAATTTTTATGTCACAGAAGAAAGCAGAGTTTTCCATCACTTACGATATAACTGAGGTGGTCACCTCAAGTTTCTTCGCAATTAATTATAGCTCCCAGATATATAAGCTATAAACACTTGGGAATCACTGTTCCGTTCAAGAATAAGCATGTGTGGATCAGAAAAGTATATTTAGTATTTTTTGGACTTATACGGTACTTATTTCCGTCCGTCAGTTTACCTTCAAATAGATATTCCATAAATGCAATAAAGAGCTCCTCGTTACCTGAGAGCCACTCATATCAGATCTCGTGGTTGCCTTTCGGATGCTTTTCAAAATCAACAAAAACAGTATGAAAATCGTCTTATAGGAATAAATGTGTTTTCCAAAATGGTCCGAATTGTTAATATTGCATTAGTTATTGACTTCCCCGCTACAAACCAACCCGCAACGAACATCAGGCAGCAGTATTATTGTGACATCAGCTTAACTGAACGGTAATTAAGTTCTCTTCTATATGTACTGAATGTGTTGGAAGCTTCGAAGCTTAGAAAATGAAAGAGAGGAATGAGCAGTGCATATCAAATAAAAAGTGAAGCCGCTTTCAAAATTGTGTGAGTTACACAAGCACAAATGCATTGACACAGGGTCGGAGTGCAGTAAGATACTGGGGCGCCCTTATGAATTTTTAGTTGTTACATTTTGCAGGTGGAGAATCAGGCACGAGCTCATTATTTGCGTAATTCAATAGAAGATGCGTTTTTGCTAGTGCTAGATTTGCTTTTCATTTTTACAGAAGTACTTACATAGGTATATTCAAAGAAACACAGCTATTAGCCTTAAAAAATAATTAATTTGGTTTATATTTTCGAATAAGAATTTAATGAAAAACACTCACCAAACAAATTTCATCTTCTTCTGATGGGTTCGGTTCCACTATTTCCATTACAAATTTGCTGCAAGTAGGTTGCTCATCTCTGAAGTTAAAATATTAAAACGTTGCACAAAAGTTTCGTATGTGAATCCATAATTGTCAAATTCATTGGAACAATAACTTACTGAAACTCTCCAAAATCTTCACACAAAAAAGGGCATTGCAGAAGGAAAAAGTATTTGATTTTTCCCTAGAGCAACACTTACAAAGTCACTTTGATGAAAGCTTTAGAAAATCTTGAAAATTAATACGCAGTTATTTCACATGCACAAACTCAACGTAACTCGACATAAACACTTCTTTACGAAAATATCAAACAGAAACCGTAGACGAGGACAACAGCAGAAGTTCGTTTAAACATATTTTTAATTTACAAATTGAAAACACGTCCACAAATTTAAAACGTTCAAAAATCAATCTGTACTACGGGCGCTCAATGAATTTAAGCGCCTTGCCATCACCAACATAGATGTATGCACCACTGGACAAGAATTTCAGTTTTGACAGATAGATTTCAGCTGAATCATGTGCTTTTAGTATATTTTTATTTTCAACGAATTTGCTTTTTTTTGGGCAAAATGCCACAACATATCAATTTTAAATTATTCTACGATAATTTACTTACTTAAAAGTCAACACTAGACATTACTTTATGTGCAATATTAGACATAACTTACCTGTGAAATGAAAAGCTCTTGCCCTCCTTATTATAGGCGCTTTTACAATATTTCACGCAGCACTTCATATTGTTTTATATAATTTTTTTTTTTTGTAGAATATTGCTTGTATTACTATATTTGTTGTTTTAATCAATTAAAAACTCTTTATTCACTTTTGTTAACGTTTTAAAATCTAACTACACTGTTTTGTATCCCAGGAAAATGACAGATGAATCTCAATTAGTTTTTTTTCTTGTTTTTTTTTCGATTTGCGGCTTCACTGACAAACACTGTATAATGTGATTTACAGCTCTGTTCTTTATATTCTTATAGAGATTTCACACCGAGCTGAAAACACGGTTTTCGTTGAAAACCCCCAAAACCTGAACGAAAACACAAGTTTTACCATACATTTTTGCTAAACACAAGTTTTCGAAAACAACTAGTTTTATATAAAACCTGTCGAAAACTTGTTGGAATACAAAGTAAACACACCTAAGTATGTTGTGATTCTTTCAGAACACACCTATGTGTGTTGTGATTCTTTCAGAACACACCGAAGTTTCTTGTGATTCTTTCCAAACACACCTAAAAAGCGCATAAACGTCAAACAAAAAAATCAATCATAGCAGCCGAAAATATTTTCATTTCAAAATTTGATAGTCAGTTGTTGTAAAAATGAAGTGAATTGTCAAACGAAAACTTGAAAAGTCCGGTGTGAATGATTTTCAGGTTTTCGTAAGCTTTTAGCCGAAAACCAGGTTTTCGGCTCGGTGTGAAAACCTTATTAGGTTGGAAGTTCGCAGCTTTAACGGTTGACAATACATAATTTATTTTTAGTGGTATGATTTGCGGAATTTTAAAATGTCGACTTAAGAAAATCGACCGTCATAATGTCGGCTTTCGAAAAGTCGATTGGTAAAAATACCGACAGATCAAAATTTCGACTATTATAAAGTTGATTTTGTAAATATCGACTCGTAAAAGGGTCAACAGCGGCATGCGGTGCCGCATGCATGTGAACATCATTCACTTTGTTTACTGTCGATCAGTATTGCACCCCTACTACAATTGTACCTACTGTTTTTGATAAATATTTTTTTTCCTCAAAAAGACACTATACCTTCGCACGCTTAAGAAATATTCTCAATTGTTGAGAACAAATTTTAACTGTCAATAGTGCTGTAAGATTTCGAGACAAAAATAGGAATTTTATCAAAATCACAAAGGAGCCGTTTTCGAAAAAAATTTGAGTTATTAATTCAAGGTTGGAGAAGGCAAACAGAGCATCAAAAAGGACCTTCAAGACATGCTTTAAGAAATTAAAAAACCAAATTCAACTCTTTTTCCAACGAGAGCATCACATAAATATTTTAGTCCTCATTCTTTTGAAATAAAAATCTTAAAAAGTGCAAATTACAAATATATCTTATATCTACATTCTAAAAGCTTATAAATGTACCTACATTTTTCGCTAAACCTCCAAGCAACCCCTGGCCCCAGGTGAACTCATGTCATTTGTGGTATAAACCTATTATATTTCGATCCAACCTTTTAATCTCATCAACCAATTCCTAACACATTGCCCCAATGACAACATCCAAATCCAAAAACTGCATATCATTAAAAATCCGATTGTGCCTTCCAGTATCAACTACATAAACCACCCTTATCTCACCTCAACCGAAAACACATGTCAAACGTTTTCAAATTTTCACTTGAAAGCAGAATCCGATAAATCAACCACACACCGACACGACATCATGCCACATTACCTCCTCATCCTAATACCCATTATTAGCATTAGAGAGGAAGACCTAGGACTATAGGACTAGGAATAGGACGTCAAAGTCAAATAAAAGTAATCATCCAGCACACACACAGGTAAATTATAGATTCTACATCAACACAAATACAAAGTGCAAAGAGCAGCGTTAAGCATAAACACTAAACAGTGTTATATAGCTCAGTAAGCGAGCTAAGAGGCAAGAGGCTGCAATGTGGAAAACATGTGATTAAAATTTAAAATTCCTTAGCTCTGTGTCCTGTTTAAGTAGGCTAAACAAGTAGGACTATATTTTTCACCCTTAAAGCGCATGACTGGACCAGTTTTTCCGGTTAGAAGAAGGAAAAAAAAAGTAAGGCAGTCCCGGAAAATGTTGGGAAATTTTAACAGAACATGGGATTTTATTTTTCAGCATGTGGGGAAATCTAAAGTTTTGGACAAAATAAATATCCCAGGAAGCTCTGAGAGAAGGATATTTCAAAAAATTCCACTACAACAACAAGGTTTTAAGTGTTTTGTTTCACTCGAGTAAAATTATTTGGGTTATTATGTTATTCTTCAAAAGCCGCTTGAAAAACGGTACTTATGGCTTTAAGAAATCTTGCTTTGCCATTGCCGTCCTCTTCCTTTAAAAATGGTTTTCATAACACACCTTGGTATTATAGTATCCGTTAGTTAGTAGAGAATTGTGGAAATATTTTAAGGTATTTAAGATTGAAATCATGGCCCAAACTGTTGGTTGGTGGTAACTTAAAGCTTTATTTGAATATGAAATTATGTGGAGGGGAGTGATGTGGTGCTCGCTTAGGGAGAGGCAGCGGTATACACTGGGCTTATATTTTCCCTTTGATCAGACTCCTAAAGCAAATGGCAAAATGCTAATTAGGACTATTTAATAATTGTGTAAGGTAAAGTAGAAATTGGATTAGAGCAAGAAAAACCTAATTATTGTGAAAATGTTGTGTTGTTTGGTGTTCCTGGCGGATTTATGATTTGTTTTTCATTGCGAAAAGGGTAGCACTTTGCTTAGTAAAAATATGTTTATGTACGAAACGACGGACGGATACCTTGTTCTTGATGTTAAAAACAAAGGTTTTTATTGGTGTAAATTATTATTATTTGCAGATTAAGCAAACTGGTTTTATTTTAATTAGAAAATTTTATTTTAAATACCTATGGAATGAATGAAATGCTCGAAAAGTGGGTAGGATCTGATGTAATCCAATAAGTGGTGTTAGAAAGCCGGTAGGTAGATGATGATTATTTGAAAAAGGATTGATGTTTTTGATTTTAGAGGCAAGTAGTCCGAGTTCAGTATTTAATAGAAATAGTGAGTTGAAAAGTGGATAATTTTATCGGATGTAAAAAAAAGGTGGTTGAATTAACTTTGGAGGAAACACTTCAGCTAATTCTCATATCCATTAAACAAATAAACCGCCATTTATATCTTTCTAGATTTTCTCACCCAGGTCGTGTACGCTGCATTTTAAACACCTAAATTATACTTTGTTACTCTGCAATAATGCATGGATGCGGCCTATGACAATGAACTTCGCTTGGTAAATTTAACTCTTGGAGAATCTATCTAAATGAAACCGTACACATTTTTTTTTATCTTACCAAATCAATATAGAAAACATTAAATGTACAAATGATACAAGAAGTTGTAAAAAGTGGACAGAAAAAATCAATCAGAATTCGGAACCTTGTTCGTCTTTGACACTGTTACGTGATATCTCTACATATTTTTGCTGTTCTTAACGTTCATTAATAATGTCAATTTCAATTGTAATGTCAATTTTTGCAAGTCATTATAATTTTTGAATTTGTCGTATATAGGTAATGTCATGTTTTTTTGTTATAAAAAAAAGAAGATACATTTTGTGTGCCAATAAAACGATCAGAAATCATTATAACGTGCAGGAAATAACATCGTGTTTCAATTTCTCATTAAACAGACACATTTATAAGGAAATATACAAATCTTTATTGATTAGTAATAGAAGTTGTTAACAAACAGACCAACAGACAAAATATACACTGATTCGGACTTACTTCTAAGAAGGTTTAAAGGAAAGGTTAATAAAGTTTGTCCCTATAACTGTCCCTCTCCCTATGTAACTATATACTTATACTTAACTTCTTATAAATAAACATATTACAAAGCAAGACGAGGCAGCTCCTTGAACGACGGAAGTTTTGCTTCATAAATAATAGGAATATTTGTTTTTGTCATATTACATAGTACCTATGTACATGAAAAAATTTAATTTTGTTCGGTTGTAACGGTATTTTTCTCGAAAAATGACTAACAAAAATATATTAAATTCAGTCATTTTCTCAGGTTTAATATAAAAAAAAACCGTCCAGCTTCGTTTAAAGCATCCTCAAAAACATTAATTCGCGTTCTTCATCAGCTGTAAAACAAAATTTTGCTTTTCCATTGCATAATAAACTATAGTACAGGGTGCGCCAGAGAAACTTACTTATTTGAAAAAATTCCCGCGCGGTGAGTTGGGCGGGTAGAGGGGCAAGAGGGGGCGCATCTGGAGGGGGAAGTTCCCAAGTTTGTTTCTCCCTCCAGTCAGTTGCCATCATGCTCTGGTCTAGAGAGCAGCGGGCCTTCGCAGTTGAGAGCTTCTTTTCTAACGGTCGCTCACTTGTTGCTACGCAACGTGCCTTCCGCGCTCGCTTTGAAATTCCTCCTCACAGATTTGACTCCATGCGATTTCTTTTTATGGGGTTATTTGAAATCCCTGGTTTATGTCGATCGACCACGGACCATAGCACACCTCAAGAACAACATTCGCGACGCCATTGCCAACATACCGATTGATATGCTGCGAAGAGTGGATACGAATTTCAAAAATCGACTTCATCAGTGTATGCGCAATGGGGGTCGCCATTTATCCGATGTCATTTTTAAGACTGCATAAAAAAAAAAATTGGGATATTGTATTCTCAAATAAAAAAAAAATTTAAAACAATAACTGAAGTACTTTTTTTTTATTGACCTTTCAAATAAGTAAGTTTCTCTGGCGCACCCTGTACTACCACTTGAGGTGCGCCATCTATCGACGAAAAACTAAGCTCTAGAATACCATGGGAAGCAACAACAACAATTTTTTTACGTTACACCATTTTAATTGTTGTTGTTGCTTCCCATGGTATTCTAGAGCTTTGTTTTTCGTCGATATACGGCGCACCTCAAGTGGTAGTACTATAGTTTATATACATATATACAATGGCTTTTCCCACTTCTTTCACGATGTGGTTTGGATTGTTGAAACTGTCACAACAAATTTCTGACAAATTGTCTCTGATAAGGAGAATACTATTAAGCAGCGTTCACACGCAGACAAGACTATGGGAGCTTCTTGAACGGGATTGGACAAGACAATGCCAGATAATCGATATACCGATATTGTCCTCAGAGAAAGCCCGGCAGGCTAGCTCGGAAGACAATATAAATAATGATAATTGTCTTGTCCTGGAAATAGTTTTTCACATGGAACAACAATTGTATTGTCTCATTGTCTTGGCCTCTGCATTATCCCATGTGAACTCCGCTTTAAGCATGTTTATTTTCATTCTTTTTATGCATTGGTCTTTTACTAAGTTCATGAGCCAATGAATATGACAGGTAAAATATAAAAAAATAAATTGGATGCGAGTACGAAAGAGAAAGAATTATTGTTTATTGTGTGACAGGTTGATTGTTTTGTTTGCTAAGAATTCGTAGAAAGTGGCTATTTTCAAAGGCAAAGCCATTTTTAATGAAAGTTTTATTGGGCTTTGTTCACACTCCTGTCTGGTTTGATTTTATTATACTATTTCAATTCAAATTCAATTATTTTAATTCTACTTTATTCCAAGCCAAAATTATGCTAAATTTTCTAGCATTGTTTGAAAAAAAAACTGCTAAAACCAAAATAATAATGCTAAAGGAGAATGCCCAAAAATATATGGGTGAAAACCCCACAGTCTATATAGATAAAACATATATGGTTTAAAATTAAAAGGGCAACATGGTAGATTTCAAATATGTAATTATGTACTTTCTTTTCAAGTCATCCCCAGCAGGACTGGCCATGACAATTTTTCCAACTTAAATATCAATTCATTTCTGCATGTTAATAACAATTGGTTTAATTGGTTTGAGTACCTACTAAGATAAGACACATTTGCAATGTAAATAATCGACTCTGGGTTTTTTTGGGCATTCTCCTTTAGCATGAAAAATGCTAAATTGGCCACACTGACTTTTGTGAGTCCTCTCCCTTCAAGTGTCGATCGATGTTTTATTCAATTAACAAAAAACAAAATGGCTTCTCCTTCTTCCCTTTCGATGAATGCATTCAATGTTGCATTTCAACCGAGTTTAAACCACCGACACTTGAAATAGACGTGTTCACACATCAGTGTCTACATCAATTTTGTCCTAATAATATAAAGTGTTTTATGGAAATAACACATGTGATTTGTATACCCAACCCGAATTGAAGTTTCGGCAAATTTCGTTCACTTTTATTTCCAAACGCAATGTACGCTTTCAGTCATACAATTCGCACGAAAATATGACATTTCTTTTTTTCATTTTGTTTTTAAAGAGTTTTTATGTTTTTATTTTCGTTCGGTTTTGATCTCGAAGCTCATTTGCTGCAAGGCATCCTTCTAAAGGATAAAAGTGACCACACAATATTTTTAGAATGTCAATAGAAATGCAAAACAATTAAAAAATCATCAAATATTTAAAAAAAAAGTAATGCAATATGCAAAAGCAAATCATTTAAATGTCAAAATTTGTAACAACAGTACACATTTTGATTGAAATGTATGTTCATTGAACTTAGGATGTCACGAAACGTCAGATTTATTTCCGAATTTATTTCTCCTTCGAAATTAATGCTGAAATCTATGTATGTACATATGTACATATTACATAGTCTTAAAACAACAAAAATCCTTAATGGGACTCCACAAGCAATATTGACTACATGACACATTTCATGCAATCATTTACATATTTCCAGTGGAGGTCTAGAGTAAGCAGAAGGCGGATAAAAATCGTAATTATTTAAAAATTCTTTTTTTTTACAAAAAGGATTTCTTTTCTTCCATCGATTTTCTTTTACTGATTTCATATCCTGAAACAAAATTATGAAATCTTTGTTAAGATATTCCCGGCATGGATCGAATGTTTAATCAATATGTAAGTACAAATTGGGGACAATTGACAATAACTTGACATTTTTTTGAAGTGAAACTTCTTTAGAATCGTTGTGATTTCAAACCGGATGCAACGAAAAAAACGACAGGTTAGAGACACAAATACAAAAATGTGTGGGATGAAGCCAGGAAAGAATGAGACAAAAATATACATACTATTTTTCTGACGGAAGTAACGCTCAGTATTCCAATATGGCGGCACCGATGACTCGCATTAGCTCACCGTGTGCACGAACGAGTGAGAATATAAATACTATAATCTTACTCATTCATGCACGTGCTCCATGGCATTTGTTTGTTTTGATCAATGTAGGGATGGGCAAGTAAAAAATATATCGATATTTATCGTATCGATATTCTTTAACAGTATCGATAATTATCGGGTGAAAAAAATCAATATATCGATATATCGTCAGTTTTCTCATGATAATTCATACATATTACGAAAGCATTCAAAATTCGTAAAAAGAATAGACATGAAGAAAACAGTATGTTTTTTTTTTAAATGTTGTTTTGGTTAAAAATTCAAATAACGGACATCTCTGTTTATAAACGACTGTAGTTTCCCAGTAACATTTTTGCCTTTATTAGCTTGGGAACTTCTTTGCAGTGGTTGGATCTCTTAGTCTCTTCGTTTGTTTAAGTTAAAATTTAATCATTTCAGTGATATTATGTCCATAATCGTCAAAGAAGTTTTACTTCAATCGCGCGTAAAGGTTACACGCACACATTTTTTTTGATGTGAAACATCTATTGGCGCACCTAGGCAGTAAAATCGATCGTAATTGTAACACAAAAATGGCACGACCATGAAATTTTTCAAAGTGGAAAGTGTTGGGTGGTTGGTGGTTGTAGGTTGGGTGGTCGTTGGTGATGCTGGGGCGGTAGTGGTGGAGGGGTAGGGTGGTAGTGGAGTAGGGTTATGGGGAGGGGGGGGGGGGGATGGTGAAAATTGTTTATGGTCGGTTGGTGGTTGTAGGATGTAGGTGGGCTCGATGGTTGGTGAGGGTTGTAGAAAGAATTTTAAAAAATGGTAGATAGTTGGTTGGAGGGAAAAATTGACCTTAATGGTATGTGGTTGGTGGTAGGTGGGGTGGGTGGTACTGGTGGATGGTTGATCTGGGGGCGGGTTGTGGGGAAGTTGGTGAAGAAAAAAAATGAAGAAACAGGTGTGGGATTTGTTTTCCGTGGGGGGGGGGGGGGGTAACATTCTGGGTGGTTGGTTGGTGGTTATAGGTGGGGTGGGTCGTTACTGTTAGGCGGATTTGGTTGGTGGTTGGTTGGCGGTTGTAGGTGGAGTGGGTAGTTACGGATGGGTGATTTGGTGTTGGGGGATGATTTAAAGAATGTCAAATATAGTGAGTGGTTAGTTGGGAGTTCTGTGGGAGTTGCGGGTTGACGGCGAGGGTGTTTGGGGGAATTACATTTTCCATTCTTTTTACCAATCAGAAAAAAAATTTGTCGGTGCAGTTTTCAAAAATGCTTGAGGGTTACTTGGGGGCCTTGTGCGGGATTGGATATGGGACTCTTTTTATCAGCCCGGATTCTTTTTGATGTATTGGCGCACCTAGGCAGTAAAATCGATCGTAATTGTAACGAAACGTAATTGAAGAAAAAAATTATGGAAATGGTGGGTGGGTTGTTGCCTGTTGGTTCTAGGTGGGGTCGGGGGGAACAGAGTATTGTTGGGCAGGGGGTTTGGAGGAATTACGTTATTCATTCTTTTCACCAATCAGAACAAAATTGTTAAAAATGGCGGGTGGTTGAAGGTTGTGTTGGTGGTGAAGTGGATTTTGAGGAGGATGTTTGGGGGTGGGTGAGACAAAATTTATAAACATGGTGGGTAGATGCCGTTTGGGGTTGGGGGTTGGTAGGGGGGAAAATTGACACAAATGGTAGGTGGTTGGTTGTAGGTGGGTGGGTGGTTGCTGCTTGGGGGTTTTGGTGTGGGGGGTGAGGAAAAAATTGTCAAAAATGGCGGATGCTTGGTTGGTGGTTGTAAATGGGCTGGGTAAATGGTGGTGGTAGGGAGACTTGCTCAGGTTAGGGAATCGACAAAAATGGAAGGTGGTAGGTTGGTGGTTGCAGGTCGATTGGGTGGTTACTGGTGGTAGGTATTAGGTGGTTGGATCTCTTAGTCTCTTCGTTTGTTTAAGTTAAAATTTAATCATTTCAGTGATATTATGTCCATAATCGTCAAAGAAGTTTTACTTCAATCGCGCGTAAAGGTTACACGCACACATTTTTTTTGATGTGAAACATCTATTGGCGCACCTAGGCAGTAAAATCGATCGTAATTGTAACAAAAAAATGGCACGACCGTTGATAAAATTTTTCAAAGTGGAAAGTGTTGGGTGGTTGATGGTTGTAGGTTGGGTGGTCGCTGGTGATGCTGGGGCGGTAGTGGTGGAGGGGGTAGGGTGGTAGTGGAGTAGGGTTATGGGGAGGGGGGGGTGAATTGTGGAATTGTGGATGGTCGGTTGGTGGTTGTAGGATGTAGGTGGGCTGAATGGTTGGTGAGGGTTGTAGAAAGAATTTTAAAAAATGGTAGATAGTTGGTTGAAGGGAAAAATTGACTAAAATGGTATGTGGTTGGTGGTAGGTGGGGTGGGTGGTACTGGTGGGTGGTTGATGTGGGGTTGGGTGTGGGTAAGTTGGTGAAGAAAAAAATGACGAGACAGGTGTGGGATTTGTTTTGGGGTGGGGTGGGTCGTTACTGTTAGGAGGATTTGGTTGGTGGTTGGTTGGCGGTTGTAGGTGGAATGGGTAGTTACGAGTGCGGGTGATTTGGTGTGGGGATGAGGAAAACATTGTCAAATATGGTGGGTGTGGGGAAGTTGGTGAAGAAAAAAATGACGCAAATGGTGGGTGGGTGGTTGTAGGTGGGGTGGGTGGTTACTGGTGGGGTTTTGGTTTGGGGTCGGGGGGAATTGACAAAAATGGTGGGTGGTTGGCTGTTGGTTCTAGGTGGAGTCGATGGGAATTACGTTTTTCATTCTTTTCACCAATCAGAAACAAATTTGTAAAAATGGCGGGTGGTTGGTTGGTGGTTGAAGGTTGTGTTGGTGGTGGAGTGGATGAGACAAAATTTACAAACATGTTGGGTAGATTGGGTTTGAGGTTTTCGGTTGGTAGGGGGGAAATATTGACAAAAATGGTAGGTGGGTGGTTGTAGGTGGGGTGGGTGGTTGCTGCTTGGGGCATTTGGTGTGTGGGGGGGGGGTGAGTAAATGGGCTGGGTAAATGGTGGTGGTAGGGGGGACTTACTCTGGGGAGGGAATCGACAAAAATGGAAGCTGGTGGGTTGGTAGTTGCAGGTGGATTGGGTGGTTACTGTTACTGGTGGTAGGTATTCGGTGATGAAAAACTTATAAAAAATGGTGGATGGTTGGTTGCTAGTTGTAGGTTAGGTTGGTTGGGAGCATGGCGGTGGTGGCGGTTTCTGATGGGTGGGTTGAGGAAAATTTTGTTCCTATGTGCTAAAAAATGAATACTTATAATCTGTATAATTGATATTATAATAAAATGATAAGACAAATATATTGATTTAATTAACGACACACTAAATTATTAAACATTATTTCACTCCATATTTGTTTATGGTTTTTTAAAATTACGAATTCTAATGTAAACTTGAATGTTTCACATCTGCCGGGCGTCCCGTGACGGCTAATTTTTTTTATTTTAAGTTTATTTTTTTAAATAACAACAAATTTCTTAAATTTAAATAAAGTAAATCTTAAATTTCTTCCTTTCACAAGAAGCCTATGCACTTCGATTTTATTTTACACCTCAGTTCTTTTTTTGACAGTCTGAAAGAAAAATAAAAGTTATTTTTAAATAATTAAAAACCGTGAACTGAATTTGAAACCAATGCTCGAATGCAAAACATCAATTTTTATGGTGTCGAAAAAAAATTGACTATTTAAGAAACCGACTTACAAATTTCAATTTATCAAAATGTCGATTTTTTAACCTTGGACTGTTTTGAATGTCGAGACATTTGTATGAGATAATGGAGTGATATTAAAAATCAGGCATTATTTAAATTGCCTCCCATATCATCATCTTCTAAGGACTCAAAATTCTTTTGGAAGTGGAAAAAGTAAGAGCATAAGTTCCTAAAAAATTTTACTTACTAGTTGCACTCGAGTCCCATCCTACTTGTATTTCATTCCGCTTATTTTCTTCCTTGAGCCATTGATACAGAGGATCATAATACTCCATGATGGCTTTGCCACTTAGTTTCCTCTCTTTTGTAATCATTTCCATTACATCACGCCAATGTTTTGTTGAACCAAGCTTCATTGCATCTCTGAAAAAATCACGATTAACATAATTCCATTTGAAACTACCGATCCACTTACTTTATTAATTTCCCGGCCTTTTCCTGATCATAAAAATCACAATTATGCAGAGGAAAGTTAGGATCTCCTGGAATGTATTGGTTGGTCTCAATGCAAAGGCCTTTATAAATCTGATAACCAAGAATCTCAGACACGATTTTTCTAAATTAAAAACAAAATATTTTTATGGGTGTTTTAAAAAAAAAGAATATCCATAACTCACACTGTGTTTGGCCTCTTGGGATCCAAGCCCTTGTATAGAGAGTAACTCACATCGAATTGATCTTCATTTCGATTCTCTGGTGCTGTAAGACCAGCATACTTAGCTTGAATCTTCCAGTATCCACAATTTAGGTCATCTGTATCAATACGGTTGTCTAAGGAGTCAACTATGAATTTTTCATTGACAAAGTACATTGGGACTGATATAAGAGTATGGACGCCCTGAAAATAATTTAAAAGTTAAAATTGTATAGGATTTAACAAGGAAAAGGCCTATACCAATCGAAATAGACGATTCATTGTTAATTCGTTGTCAAGGGTGTAGTTTTCAATTAGTCCAATTCTTTCCAAATGTCTGGGACTACCGGCAGATACTATAGCAGCTTCTCCAATAGCACTTCCAAATCCTGGACAAGCTTCTTTATCAAGACCGAATGGAAGATGAGATCTGTATAGGTTATATTGGAGTTCACTCATATGACCGTGCATTTGGAGGAATTTCTTGAAATCAACTTTTGGACAATATCGCAGACCAACGTCAGGTGGAAAATAAAAGACGATAGCTTTGCAATCTCCTCCGGCTTCCTCATCGGACATCTTACGGGAATATCTTTCCCAGAAATTTCTATTCACGAAAATAAAAATTACATAATTATAAAAACTCTTTTTAATGAAATTTTTTGGTAACGGTTTTTATTTTCAAATAACCTAAATGTCAAGACAGTTGACCTTGACTTTTTGCTTGAAGATAGTGTGACGGACCCCAAAGTGTTTCAGTTATTTTTGTTGACAATGAAGACATCATAGACTTGGATCCTTTATTCCTACAAAGAGCACTTGACGTATGGGTGGAAGTTTTGGAGGGAAACGCGTACCTTAAAGGACCGAAAATGACCGAAAATATCTGATCCATACTTGCCTTTTCCAGGAATTTATTTGAATGGATCAGTGATTCCCTAGTGTAAATATCTAAGATCTATGATTAATGGAAAAGCAACTTGTGATGATAACATCTATTATTACATAAGCGTGGGGTAGATGAAGTGGCGGGAAAATTTTGCTATCTTCTGTGACATAAAAATACTAGGTAAAGGGAAGTTTTGTACGTCAGTCACTTATATACAACACGACCGGCTCAGATAATATTGGTATGTTCAAATAAGAGACCCTGAGAATGCTGTCAGAAAAGCAACGTCATGCAATTTAGATACAACGTTCCAATTCAACCGCGAGAAATGAAAAGGACAGCCAGTTCTAAAAACTCCTGAAACAAACAAATGCCGCGAAACCGGGAGGATTGTCGACGCTGTCTGAGGTGGCGGATCACTAGTGTGAAGCAGACAATTGGCATAGTTGTGATATACCTGAGATCATTGCGGTGCCGAAATGAAAAAGAAAGACGAAAAATATGAGCAAGCGGCAGTGGTCCAGTGGATATGAAGTGCTTGGTTGCAAACCTAGAGTTTTTGGTTAAAAGCCCAAGCCTTTGGAAACAATTTTTCTGTATTCCCTCATCTTCAACTGGATGCCAAAACATGAGATTTTGTGAAAACGATTAAAAAACTGGACGGAAGCTTTCAACAAAACCCTGCTCACACATTTGGTATGAAATAGAAAATCCTATAGAATAGTGTAACGTAGAAGTATTTGAATACAATCATTTATCAATTAATCAGTGGCTTCTTATACTCTATATACATACTAAATACTATCTACAACTTACGGAGACAAATGATTCAATCCCAATGACTCAAAGAACACCGATGCCAATTCGTTAATTTTTTTTGGAGTAAAAACTTCTTGATCCATCTTTTGCTTTATGTCCGGAAGTCTTCGGCCTGGATAAGGTGTACTAAATATACTTCTTGCTTTCCACGCATGTTGCAACACTTGTTCCATGAGATTATGAGGAATCGGACTATCATCAGCCATAATATTTTGTCCGTATATTGTTCTCAATATATTCCTCATAAAAGCATGCATTTCTTTGTAGAGTGGCATAATATCCCACATAACATCCTCAAGTTCCTTCAATAGATCATCTTCCTCATAATAGAGATACCAGGTCTTCGATGGTGAAACGTGTCCTGAAAATAAAAATCAAAAATCGATATCAACAGTGTAACGTTTAATCATCACAAAATCTCACCATTATAGGCTGCTGCTTTTCGAAAGAAGTACACAAACTCAATGAATCGGGCTCTTCCTTCAGTGCCGATTTCCTTTCGCCAATTTGTCCAATAATAATTTATTTCATCAAGGATTTTAGTTTTCGATATGATATCATGGATTTGTGGAACATACGAGATGCGAGTACAAACACTTGATTCTGTACGAAAGTGACAAACATTTTTATTTGTTCCAAATCCTTGCATTTCCTTGAGAATATTTATTGACATTTCATAATCGTCATGGTCAAGACCGTTCAGCTGTAATTTTCCTAGAATCTTAACTTGCCTTCTTAGGATATCGTTTTTTATTTCTGCCAAAGGAATTGCACTCAGATTGTAGGCAAGTTGGGTCGAAAAAATGCGGAAGCTGTTTTGTATTTCGTTTGCAACTGGCGCATGATTAACTTTGTGAAATTTTTGATTCGTTAAAAGGAACAAATCTCGGAACTTTAGCCAATGTCCAGTCATGTGAATATTGGCCTTTTCAACTAAATCCAGTGCTATGGCCTCATAGTCGATTTTTTTAATCGGTTTTGTTGTAGTTGTTGGCAAGGAGGAATTTGTAGTTTCAGCTCCAATAAATGAAACACACAGAACTACAAACACCGAGAACGATGCTTGCTTCATCTGAAATAGAATTTTTTTTTTAGTTTTGTTTATATGACAAAAAATTTATGGAAGGGATATTGATACAAAAAGGGCTATAGAATTGATCAAATTGCTAATATTTCGTTTCCTTTGGGAATTATTTTGTTTGTATTAAAATATTTGTTGGTGGACCATGGCGAACTTTTGATCGATGAAATAATTTGCATTCGATATCTAAAATTTCTGAAAATCCTTTTTTTTTTAACAAAGGTTAATTCCATTTTATTTCATTTATAAAAAATGTTTACTCTCTTTAAATTAATAAGAGAATGTTTTGTTAAAATTTACCAAAGTTCCATTTTTTCGTCTTACTGTTGATTTCTAAATCATTGAAAATAAGTTTAATCCACTTACTTATGAATTTCTCCTCGCCTACATAATCCCAAAAAGGCTTCTAAGAGTGATGTTAGAAAGTTAAGTAAATTGCCAAACTCTTCAAATCCCCAACATATTTTAAAGTATTTTCTAGGGTCCGCATAGACTAATGCTTACTTAATTATCGACTTTGTGACGTTGCCTTCTTATTTATAAAAATCGTTATTATTGTTCGTTTCAGATCTACCCTCTTCAATTAATTCCTAGCTACCTGATGGGTACCCTAAAGCTGCCAATTAGGACCTCTTCTCTTTATTTCTAGTAGGAACTTATAAACGATCACTTTTTCAAGTAATGGCATTCAATCTTCCCCCCGTTCTTCATCCTTCGCAATCAACCCATATCTCAACTTTCGTCCAGAAGATTGGCATGTCAATAATATTATTTTAAAAGCAAATTTCAGCACTTGGTTTTGTAAAACCACGTTCCAGAGAATTTTCCGACTCTCACTTTATATGCCTGCCAAGTGTGGTCTCTATTTTTTTAAGATTTGAACCTTGTGGTCTATCTTCGAATGATAAACTTTGTTATTACCCTGAAACGTGAATAAATGAACGAAAAGAAATGACAAAGAATCTCTTCATTCACCATTTTGTAAGCACTAATCCCCATTGCCGGGCAAATCCTCTCCTCTTGTATTAAGCCGAAAACACCATTTTGTGGAAAGTAAATCTACGTGCAAAGCATCACATACGAAATTAAATCAAAATCTTTAGAGTCATTTTCGAGTTAATATAAAGGAACAAAACATTTTGGCAGCTTGAGTTGAAATAAACGGTTAAGTGTAGAATTGCAACATAATCTTATACAAAGTTTTGAAAGAAAGTCTCCAATGATTCATAAAACTGTTTTGAATTTAAAGCTCCTGCCATATCGAAATAAACCAATGAACCCAACACCCAGTTCAAGAAGGCTTAAAAAATATGATAAAGTAAAATGCACGACTGGGTCGCACGAACTTGCTCTTATGTTAGATATTTGTTAAGGGGCAATGTATTTTGAAAAAAAAAATTTTTTATAAAAATCTTTAATTTTTTTAAGAGTAAAAAGTTTTCTTGGGAAAACTAGGTATGCAATAATATTTCGTTGCTAAATATCTATTCAAGAAAAAAAGAAATATTGAAAATCGTTCGACCAGTTTTTTTTAACGATTTTTTAAAAAAACTTTTCGAAAAAATATTTCAATTTGTTGAGTATGTCATCATAAGAAAATCTGTAGTCTTCACCTGGAAAAAGTTTTTGAAAAAAAAATTAGCCGTCACGGGACGCCCGGCAGATATGAAAAATTCATTCATTCTTTTTGGAACTACAGTATCTGTGATATCATATCATATCATACTAATATTATAAATATGAAAGTAAGGGTGTTTGTTTGTAAGGCTTTCATGCCTTAGCTACTGAAACGGCTATACATTCGTTTTAGCCTTAACTAGAGATCCTTACGAAAATTAAAATAATGTAACCCAAGGTATCAAAAATATTGCTTTAAAAGTCAATAATTGAAATGTCAGTATACATACTGCAAGTTATGCATTCGTCGAAAATTTTATTTTTAACATAACGATGATAGCGAAGACCAAAAAAGTTGATAAAAAAAATCTGCCCGTCTATATATATATGTATGTAGACACCTTCAACAGCCCAAACGGGTGTGTCTAATTCCTTCAAACTAGGTATATCTAGTTTTTAGGTATTGTACAGAAGGGAAATTGAATTTTATTACTTGCTCTATAGGGCAAGTATTGGTTTCGTGCAGAAAAAAAAATCGTTTTAATCAAACATGACATTACGATGATAGAGAAGCCCAAAAAAGTGGTTTTCGCCATACCGTCCGTCGGTCTGTCTGTGCGGATGTGCGTATGTGCGTATGTGCGGATGTGCGTATGTGCGTCTGTGCGCTTTTTCACGTCATGCTACAGTCTAAACGGCTTGACGGATTTTCTTCAAACTTGATATATAGCAGTTTCAAGAAAAACGGTTGTCGAGATTTTTTTTATTTCGTCTTAGCCCGGCTCAAACTTGTACCTTTCAAGTAACGGTTTTTTTCAATTTGGATTTTATCGAAAACGGTTCTAACGATTTTGATTAAACTTAAAATTTAGCTAACTTTAAGCATTTCTAACAAAACTGCGTTTTTTGTTTTTGGCTCAAATGGTCGTAACGAAAATCAGGTTTTAACGGCTTTTTTTCAAATAGCCATAAGTTCACAACGGCTTGATTGAATCAACTCAAATTGTTTGACATAGTTTTTCATAGTGTTCTATAGGATGGTTTAGTAAATTTTTCACTGAAGCCTTTCTAAACGGTGGCTTCCATACAACGAGCCGTTGAGTTTTAGCCAACTTTTTTTGGTTTTTTCTAATTTTCTCGAAAATGGCTCTAACGATTTTGATTAAACTTTGTGTGTTATATTCTTTTAGTGTTTTTAAGAGAACTGCGTTTTTAGTTTTTGGTTAAAAATGCAGATAAAGGAGATCTGCTCTTAACGGTTTTTTTTTTCAAATGGCCATAAGTTCGCAACGGCTTGATTGAATTGACTCAAACTTCGTTTGGCATCGTTTTTTATAGTGTTCTATAGGATGGCTTTGTAAATTTTTCAGTGAAGCCTTTCTAAATGGTAGCTCCGATACAACGAGCCGTTCAGTTTTAGCCAACTTTTTTAGGTTTTTTCTAATTTGCTCAAAAATGGCTCTAACGATTTTGATTAAATTTGGTGTAATACATTCTCTTATTGTTCTTAAGAGAACTGCGTTTTTAGTTTTTGGCAAAAAATGCTAATAACGGGGATCTGATCTTAACGTCTTTTTTCAAATGGCCATAAGTTGTCAACGGTTGTATCGAATTCAAACAAACTTTTATTGGTATAGTTCCTTACAGCTTCCTATCAGATGGCATTGATTTTTCTTCAGTTTCTCTTTTTTAAATGGTGGCTCCTATACAAAGAGCCACTAGATTTTGGCCAATTTTTTCTAATTTACTCAAAAAAGGCTCCCCCGATTTTTATGAAACTTTGTATGTTACATATATAGAACACTTCAAAGAAAACTGCATTTTTAGTTTTTTGCTACACATGACAATAGCGGAAATATGTAATATCAGTTTTATTAATTTGGCCATAAGCGGACATTTATATCATTTATAGCACCCAAAAGATGACATCTAAATTTGATATACTAAAGGTTTCTTAACGTAAACTTCTGTATATCGGGTTTTCCAGTTTTAGCCAAACTGTTTTGGTTTTTCCCAATTTGTCCAAACATGAGTTCTTCATATTGCTCGAAAACTTTGTTTTCATCGTACTATTGCACCCACAGAGCAAGTGCGTGCGACCCAGTCGTGCATTTTATTTTTTGTTTGCAGCTCAAAAATTAACGCTTCCTGCCATATTAAAATTTTGTTGAAGCTCATTTTTCTCGAAAACGACTACAACCATTTTGATTAGTTTAGCTCTTTAGGTATGACCGTAAGACTTATCAAATGGTTGGAAACAAAGTTACAAGCAATTGCTAAGAACGGTACCTTCCATAGGACCGTTTTTTTTTTTGCTTTCGGCTTTTTCGAAAACGGTTTAACCGATTCTGTCGAAAGTTTACACATATATAGGTTAAAGTAGCTTAATTAAAACCTACTGCATAACATCTTCTTCTTCTATATATATAAAAATGAGTTTGATTTATGTTTGACCATTTATATCTCGAGTTTGACAACACCGAATTTGATGATTCCTTTTTGCTGAAAAGGTATTTATTTGCACCAGGTTTTTGTGTAAAAAAAATAATACAATGTATGTTACGTATGTTGCATATGTTGCAAATGCACTTGCCAGTATGCAATCAATTAATTGTGGTCGTACAGGGCACTCTGCACTTAAATTGCCTTTAAACATCCAGGTTAACAAAGCGCCTACATGTAATATTTCTAAAACGTCGGCAATGGCCAAAGTCATGCAACAGTGTAGGATTATTGTATATGGGATGAGTGTACAATGGCACACAAAAAGTCACTTGAAGCTTTAGATCGAACTCTGAAAGATTTGCGAGGTAGCCAAGTAATATTTGGTGGCGCCATAATATTGTTGGCGGGTGACTTCAGACAAACTTTGCCGGTCATACCCCGATCGACTACTGCGGATGTCAATGCCTTAAATGTTCTCCTTTGTGGATATATTTTTAAAACACTCACTAAAGTGATCCATCTGCTGCAGAATTTTCAAAGCAGCTGTTGGATATTGGAAATGGAAAAATGTCCGTTGACGTTGATAGTTCAAATGGCCAAATAACACTGCAAATTTCTATTGTATAAGGAATTCAAAGAAAGAATTGGTTCCAAAGTGTGTTTCCAAGTATTTCGGAGAACTATAAAAATCGTACTTGGTTAAGTGATAGAGCTAAAGGCAAAAATAAAGATATCGCTGAAATTAATGCATCTATTTTAGAAGAAATAGATGGACAATATGTTGCCAACAAATGAGTTGATGCATTTTTAAATGAGGATGACGTAGTGAATTATCAGACGGAACTTTTGAATTCGATTGATTTACCGGGACTGCCACCTCATTATTTAGCTCTTAAAATTGGAGCCCCGATTATAATGCTGAATAATATTAATCAACCCCAACTTCGCAATGGTACTAGACTAGCTGGAAAAAAGTGAATGAACAATCTAATTGAAGCTAGGATTATTAGTGGCAAATATAAAGGGGAAGATGTTTTGATCTCCAGAATTCCAATCATTCCACCTGATTTGCCATTTGATTTTAAACGTCATCAATTTCCTATTCGCCTTGCTTTTGCCATCACTATAAATAAAGCCCGAGGTCAGTTTTTGAAAATTTGCGGTATTAATTTCTCATGGTCAACTGTATATTGGGTGTTCTAGAGTAGGGAAACCGTTCGCACTTTTTATTTATGTTAAAGATAAATGTTAGAAATTTTAAAAACGAATTTTGTTCAAATATTTTCTTTCTGCTTCCTTAAGTATTAGCATTTCTCTAGCCTGACGAATTGAAAAATTGTACGACTTTTTTTGATTGTGAAATCTGCTCAGCGAAGTGAGCATGGGTTGAGAAAACAAACAGTCAAGTATTGGAATTGAGATTTGTTAATTGTCATGGCGAAGGCAAGATGAATTGGGAACTGAATTCGTTTAAACTCAAAGGGCATATCTGTTGGGATAATTGGAATGAGAACAAACTTATTTTTAAATTTTCCGTTGAGTATGGTCGCGGGCAGCACATCACTCTTCAGTTTTCTTTGACGAAGCGCGTTCAATCGCATAGTTTTGGTTGTTTTAAATTTCGAAGCTGATGACTACCGAGCCCGCCTTCAGTTGTAAATTGTGCTGTGGTAAGTCAGGTACATCTAAGGAGTTTAAAAACTCAGTTGGATAATCAGTGGCTTCATCTTCGTTTGTTACACAGTCAATAGATTTGAATGAATGCAGAGTACCAACGATTTGATTCTCAATTATAAGGTTTAAGTCATTCACATCTCTATCCTTAGCTGCCGAAATTGGACAGATCTTTTAAGGTTCGATAAAGAGCTTCCAATGCGTTATTGTGCATTCATCCCAGATGTGATTTGTGAGGCTACTAAAACTTTCTATTGCAGAGTGTTTTGCAATGTTACATGTCGGTTGTTCAGTAGTTTGAAGATTTAATGGCAATATTAACGCTGAATGAGCATTTTTTTTTTTTTTTTTTTTTTTTTTTTTTTTAATAATTTTAACTATATGCCTGTAAGACCCAAGGTCTTTTAAATGCAAACTGCACGGCATTAGTTAGAAGGAATAGAAAGATAGGAAAGAATTTTTGTTGGTACAATGGATTGAGAATAAGATGATATTTATCTCAAGAAAATCCAATTTCTACCGCAATTTCGGATCTCGCACGAATAGTGACCAAAATCGATGACATGAGGAATGTCTTTCCTGTTCCAACAGGGGCATCCATTAAAAATAAGCCACCATTTCCATCATCAATTGTATTAATTAATTTATCATAAACTTTCTTCTATTTTGGGTTCAACAGTTCATTCGTTTGAACTGATTGGTCTAATTCATATCGATCATATTCACGTTCACGTTCCAATTCTCTATTAAATGAGTCTTTCACTCTGCGATCTGGGGCTGGCACTCCTAACCTGACTAACAAACTGCCGCACATATGAGGTAACACATATCTTCGATCAAGAGCAAAGCCTGGTTATCATTAGCCTCAAGATCAGGATTTATTGAACTGACATGAATTGGATGTAAAATGTCTTCTGCCATTTAAAAAAAAACCACTTCGCAGATTTCGATCATTTTTTTCTTTAAAACTAAAATAAATTCAAGCAATAAAATGGCGTACTTTTTTCATTGAATTAATATTTCTTTGATTCAATCTTATCTTTTCTTATCTTATATAATAAAAAAATATTAAAAATGAGTTTGATATAAATGGTTTATAAGAAAGCATTTAAATAAAATGTAAGATATTTAAAAAACGAATTGTATTCAAAGTTTTCTTTCTATACCCTTAAATATTTGCATTTCTCAATTTATACACCTCTTGGCTAAACTGAATTTTATTAAGAGGCAACAGCCCATTGCAAATCTGCTCAGCGAAGCGGGCATGGGTTTGCTAGTTATTTTTATAAATATTTTTTTGTTTTTCAAAAATTAACAACTACTACTCCACTGATTTTGATAATTTTACTATACGATACATTGAAATTCATCCAAAGAATAAAAGTTTCGAAAAATACTTCTTTTTTTTTAAATCTCAAGCCACGACCAGTAGTGGACTTTATTTTTAAAAATTAAGATTAGTATGGCGATCCCTTAGACATTAGACACTGTATTCGACGCGAGCGAAGCAGCGGGTAAAAGCTAGTACATTATATTCATATCACATATTATAATACGCACATTTTGTGAGGTCGCTTTAAATGACACGCATAATGTTACAAACATTGATATCAGTTCCGTGCTGATATTTTAATTACTGTTTGGAATTGCTCCAGAAAGAATTGATAAAGTATTTCGATTCTTTCACAAAATATTTTCTTCGGAACTTTTGACATTATCCAAAAACATTCAAGTTCTAAAATGACACCTTCTATTTCCTTCCAAGAACTTTGAGATTGAAAAATCACAATTAACAATATTCCGCTCAGGTCCAATTCAAAGAAGTTCTCTGCAGTCACCGTGCATCGTCTTCGGTCTCTCGAATCACTAAAAGATCTTTCCAAATCGATGAGACAACGAAAATACTCTAAAATCTCAGCACTTAAGGGCACATTTGTACCGACTTAGATAACATCACTCAAACATAAACATATCGTTCTGTAGAAACAAACACTGATAGGAAAAAATTTTGTGTTCTACTATAAAAAAATAAAGGATAAAAAGATTCACTTTTGTTTTTTTTCTTTTTTTTTGGGATGGATGGGTAAAAACAACATAAATCCACTTTAATCCACCCAAATGACCCCGATTCCCTTGAGGAGCGAGGAGCGAAACGTATGTATAGGAGAACGCTTCATGCTTCCTTCACCATCTCCATTCCCGTCCCATTGCTGTATTGCTGTTGCAATGTTTACAGTATTATTACCAACAATCGATCGAAAAGTATTTGCGAATCATTCACGAGGAGAGATTTTCCGGTCCTCTTGTTACTCTTGCAATATTGAAAAAGGATTCACTTGGGAATAGGAGAAAAAGGACGAAGGGGAGTTGTATTATATATGATTTATCAGATGATTGATTTATGTTTATGTAATATGTAAATCCGTTTTTCGATGAAGAAAACATGAAGACTTTTTCAGCGCGAGTGTATTGGATTATATGTTAGCAAGAATAAAATTGCGAGGACGAGCAAATGGGGGATTTGTGTATATATTGTTGCATTATGGGAAACGGTAGGTATTTGGATAGGAACAACGTACCGTTTTATTGTTATTTACTAAACTTTTTGAAAGGGTTTTTATTTTAATAACGATTTTTTTTTGTATGAATCAAACGCGCCAACTTGTCTTTACGGACTAGAAGAAAAATTTCAAATAAAACACACATCAGCGTGCTATTTGTGCTGATTGGGAGGCGGAGATGTTCATGTTCTTATCAGTAAACTGGCCCTAGGGCAGATAATAATGGATGAATATTTTATTTAAACAGTATGACCCACAAAAGAAGAATGCTTGGTTTTTGTTTTTGATTTAAATTTTAAACGAAAGTCACGCAATTTCTTGGTATAATTTCAGTATAAATTGGTCTTATCTTTTAAAAATATATATTTGTTTATATTTTGCATAGGCGTGGTACACACATATAAACTAACGCACATGTTGTCTAAGTCTAGGCTAAGCTTACATAGTTCTGTGGAGCTTGATGCCATTGACGGTGATTGGCTCACCAACGTCGTTTTCAAAAAAAAGTGAGGATCAAATCCAAACTGAAAGATAACTTTTTTGATGTGAAACATCTATTGGCGCACCTAGGCAGTAAAATCGATCGTAATTGTAACAAAAAAGTGTCACGACCATAAAATTTTTCAAAGTGGAAAATGTTGGGTGGTTTGCGGTTGTAGGTTGGGTTGTCGCTGGTGATGCTGGGGCGGTAGTGGTGGAGGGGGTAGGGTGGTAGTGGAGTAGGGTTATGGGGAGGGGGGGGGCGTTGGTGAAAATTTTTGGATGGTCGGTTGGTGGTTGTAGGATGTAGGTGGGCTGGATGGTTGGTGAGGGTTGTAGAAAGAATTTTAAACAATGGTAGATAGTTGTTTGGAGGGAAAAATTGACTAAAATGGTTGGTGGTAGGTGGAGTGGGTGGTACTGGTGGGTGGTTGATGTGGGGATGGGGTGTGGGGAAGTTGGTGAAGAAAAAAATGACTAAACAGGTGTGGGATTTGTTTTGGGGAAGGGGTGGTGGTAACATTCTTGGTGGTTGGTTAGTGGTTATAGGTGGGGTGGGTCGTTACTGTTAGGAGGATTTGGTTTGTGGTTGGTTGGCGGTTGTAGGTGGAATGGGTAGTTACGGGTGGGTGATTTGGTGTGGGGGGATGAGGAAAAGATTGTCAAATATAGTGAGTGGTTAGTTGGGAGTTGAGGGTTGATGGCGAGGGGGTTCGGGGGAATTACATTTTCCATTCTTTTTACTAATCAGAAAAAAAAATTTGTCGGTGCAGTTTTCAAAAATGCTTGAGGGTTAGTTGGGGGCCTTGTGCGGGATTGGATATGGGACTCTTAATATCAGCCCGGACTTTTTTTGATGTGAAACATCTATTGGCGCATCCTAGGCAGTAAAATAGATTGTAATTGTGACGAAACGTAATTGAAGAAAAAAATTACGAAAATGGTGGGTGGGTGGTTGGCTGTTTCTAGGTGGGGTCGGGAGGAACTGAGTGTTGTTGGGTAGGGGCTTGGACGAATTACGTTTTTCATTCTTTTCACCAATCAGAAAAAATTGTTAAAAATGGCGGTTGGTTGGTTGGTGGTTGAAGGTTGTGTTGGTGGTGAAGTGGATTTTGAGGAGGATGTTTGGGGGTAGGTGAGAGAAAATTTATAAACATGGTGGGTAGATGGCGTTTGGGGTTGGGGGTTGGTAGGGGGGAAAACTTGACAAACATGGTAGGTGGTTGGTTGTAGGTGGGGTGGGTGGTTGCTGCTTGGGGGTTTTGGTGTGGGGGGTGAGGAAAAAATTGTCAAAAATGGCGGATGCTTGATTGGTGGTTGTAAATGGGCTGGGTAAATGGTGGTGGTAGGGAGACTTGCTCTGGGGAGGGAATCGACAAAAATGGAAGGTGGAAGTTGGTGGTTGCAGGTCGATTGGGTGGTTACTGGTGGTAGGTATTAGCTGATGAAAAACTTATACAAAATGGTGGATGGTTGGTTGCTAGTTGAAGGTGGGCTGGAAGTATGGCGGTGATGGCGGTATCTGATGGGTGGGTTGAGGAAAATTTTGTTCCTATGTGTTTAAAAATGAATATAATCTGTAATAATTGATATTTTAATAAAATGATAACACAAATTTATTTATTTAATTAACGAAACCTTAAATTATTAAAAATTATTTCACTCCATATTTGTTAATGGTTTTTTAAAATTACGAATTTTAATGTAAATTTGAATGTTTCACATCTGCCGGGCGTCCCGTGACGGCTAATTTTTTTTTTTATGGTGAACCTCATATATACGGCTATTTTGATTGTGAACATAGGCGTTCATCCAAAAAGGCACTTCGTTGCTCAAGGTGATTGACTGAAATCGGGATCCTATTCCAAGCTCTCCGAAGCACAGGGAACAAACGGCTTGGTGATGGTCACAAGCTTTACGCTTTGAGCCAATAAACCACTTACCCCCACCACCACCACACCAACACCACCCACCCTACCACCACACCAACACCACCCACCCTACCACCACAACAATCACCAACCACCCAACACCCTCCCCTCCCACTTTTTCGACTTTCTATGCTATCAAAGCAGATATGGAACGTGACTGTGACATTGTGTCACTTTTTCGTTCGTGCTGCCCATATATTCCGATTTATAAGACATAATTACGTCAAAAAAAAAGTTTTATGATTTGGAGTTGTTGATGTTCAATTGCGTTACTTGCAATGTAAATTTGACATTATTACCTGAATAATAAACAACAGATTTGGGAGAGGTAACCAAACTAACATGGAAACAGGTTGCCAAGGCCACCAAAATTTAACTGGGTCAATCGAAAAGCCCTGCTCACTAAAAGAAGTATTTTAAAAAAATAAACTTACGTCTTATTTATTCCATTCGCTAAATACTTACGTGAATCAAAACTCAACACGATATCAACAGTGGATATAAGATAAGTACCCAAAAATCATACGTATTTCTAATTAGAAACACATTTTGGAAACAAAAATGACAAAAAACGGGTTTTTGAAAAAAATTAATATTAGACAGGTCAAACCAACAGTTCATTAAAAGTTTCATCAACATCGGTTTAGTAATTTTCGAGAAAATTTGATTCAAGAAACTCGGTTCTATAAGAGACATACAGTTGTAAGACTTTTCTTGTAGAATCCATTTTTTTATTTGTGACAATTTTGTTGGTGATTTGATTACTAATACAGTATTGGTGCTAGACTAGTGATATTTTTTCAGGGCACATTTTTATAATATCCTTAAAATGCATATCACTTTTTTTCAATGGGTGTTTTATGAACTTTAGCTTTAGAAAAGTGGCTTTGGTTCAAAACCAATTTTTTTACAATGGCTTATTTCTATATATGCAGTGAAATTATTCGATATTGCATAGGTTTAAATTAACTTAGGTCGACATAAGCGATAATTTCATTTCAGGATTTAAGCCATTAAAAAAAATAAATGTTTGTTTATGTTTCGATTGATTTCGGCTTTAGATAGACATAAGCCGTTTTGCAAATGCATTTTTTGTCCATATGAACATAAGGTACTTTGATTTTTTACTTGCGATTATAGGTATACTATAAGGCAAGTTATGGATTCGTGGTATCTAGGATTTATTTGGCCGTCCCTCGGAACATATTTTTACTTGCGATTATAGGTACTATAAGGCAAGTTATGCATTCTTCGAAAAAAAAAGTTTTGAGATAACAATCAAACATGACATTACGATGATAGCGAAGACGAAAAAAGATGGTCTAAAAATTCTGTCCGTCTGTCCGTCTGTATGTCTGTCTGTCTGTCTGTCTGTCTGTCTCTATGTATAGAGACCTACAGCCCAAACGGGTGGGCCGAATTGCTTCAAACTTGGTATAGACTTTTTTAGGTATTGTACAGAGGGGAAATTGAAATTTGTGTTTTAGCTCAAAAAATAACGGTACCTGCCATATAACCGTTACGTCAAAGCTTATTTTTCTTAAAAACGGCTCTAACGATTTCGATTTAAAAAAATAAGTGTTGCTTTTTAGGTACGACCAATCATATGGCTGAAAAAAAAGTTTTAAAAAATGGCTAAGAACGGTACTTTCCATAGGACCGTTTTTTTTGCTTTCGACTATCTCGAAAACGACTCAACCGATTCTTTCCAAATTTCACACACATATAGCTGTAGGTAGCTTAATTTGTATTGCATACCAATATTGAAAAAAAATTTAAAAATTAATATTTTGAAAACTGCTTATTAAATTTTTTTCTAAAAATTTTAAATAAATGTACTTGCTGAATACCTATGAACTGGCGTTTTAGAAGTTTTTTTGAAAGTTCTTTTCAAAAAGTTTTTCAAAAAAAACTTTTTTTCTCAAAAACCGCTCCACAGATTTTTATAAATTTATTCTCATAAATTCAAATTTATCCAAGAAATAAAATGGCGTACTTTTTTTTCAGCTTAAATTAGTTTAAGTATTTATTTAAGAATTTTGAAAAATTTATTTTTATAAAAATCTCAAGCTCCTAAACCACTGTCACTCATTAGAGCAAGTTCGTGCGACCCAATCGTGCATTTTATTTATTTTTGCTCTAGTCTAGGCCCAAAAATAACGGCACCTGCCATACAATCGTGAAGAAAAAAATTGATTTTCTCAAAAACGGCTCTAACGATTTTGATAAAACTTTCAGGATGCTATTTTTGTAAGACAATCTATCTTTTGGTTGGAAAATATTTTTCAAATTTTTTCTTATAACGGTACCTCTTATAGAACCAGTATTTTCAAATCAAATTTTCTCGTAAACTGTACATTCGATTTTAATAAAATTTTTGCCACAGGAAGTCATTTATAATTTTATTACATAATATGGCATTTCAAATTTTTCAAAAACTTTTTTTTTTTTGATTTTTTATAATTTTTTCAAAAAAAAATTTGGTTTTCGAAATATGTTGGAAACGGGTATGTTGATTTTTTTTTAAATTATTTTTTCAAATGAAAACTACAGATTGCCATATATTTGCATACCCAAATAAATTTGAAAATATTTTTTTGGAAAAGTTTTTCAAAAATAATCTTTTTAAAAAAAAACTGGTCGAACGATTTTCAATATTTTTTTTGCTAGATTTACGTATAGCTTCGAAATTTTATTGCATACTTTGTTTTTCCGAGAAAACTCTTAAACTAATTTAAAAAATCAAAGAATTTTCGAAATTATTTAAATTTTTTTAATAGCCATATATGCAGCCACAATAAGCAATTGCTTATCATAAGAGCAAGTTCGTGCGACCCAGTCGTGCATTTTATTTTTTTTAATTTAACGGCTATATTTTGTCGTAAGGCAATGGGACCCAGACTCAAATAAAGGTAAACAAACGGGAAGGTGTGTGAACCCTAACATTGTGCTTAAGACAGTAACTCGCAACACCCTTCCCAGTATATCAGGAGCTTTGTTTGATAAATCAAAACAATTACTTTGACTCCTTGATGTGATAGGAAGAACATAGCGACTTTAAATATTGTGTACACAGTTTTAGTTTATAGCGAATTGGCAAAGCTGTTAAGGCTCTAGCTTCTAGCTTGCACGGAAACTGATAGGAAGATAGAAAACTTTCTTTGTATCGCTACTTAATATTTGATAGTTATCTATTTTGTCCTTTTTAATTTTACGAACTGCATAATTTGCCTTGTGTTTCCCATAATTACAGGTTAAACCATACCCAGACTAGTTGAGAACCTCCTCCTTTTTTGAAGCTTGTAAAAAGTCGTGTTGAACTATTGTTCGTTATTGTCAAATTTTGTACTCCCATATTTTTATTTTTGTAATTTGATCTCACCTTTATTGATTCAAATGTTTTTACAGAAGAATTGAATTACTGACGGAATCAAGCAATCAAATCTATTTGAACCCTGTACTTGTTTTCCAAATTGTACCGAAAATCTCCGGAGCGCAATAACAAAGCCTTAAAATAAAAATCAATGTCATCCATTTGGAAAGCTATCAGTATTATGCGAGATGACTTGACTATGGGTTTTGAGTGTTTTTAAGGTTAGGTTGGTTTTGATTTGATATTTTTTTATATTATATTGTTTGTTTTGAAATAATTTTTTTTTCATTCGTTATTATTCTGAATGAAGCTTTATCTCTTACCCTGGCGATGCTACATAATATTTGGAAAACGTGGTGTGAGATGGAAATGAAAATTTTGTCTTTTTTTTGGGTGTGTGTGTGTGCGTGTTGGGTTTGAGGTTTGGAAAACTCGGTCATTGAGTGGGCGGCGCCCGCCGCCGGTGAAGCTTTTGTGATACATATTATGTCCACTCGTTCCGTCGTCGGTCGTCGGTCGTCGTCCGAGCTGTTTTGATGTTGATGTGAACCTAATTTTCTGCCAAAAGTCAGTGGGAAAGCAGCTGCAGATGATTATTAGTGGTCCTCTGACAACCCTGACAGATGATGATGTTAAGTGAGTTGGACTGTGTTGGCGAACGAACATGATAATGAGCTGAAAATGATGGATGGAACTTGGCGTTGGCGAGAAGTATGAAAATTGTTGACATGGGTTAGATAATTGGTATGCCATGTCATGCCGGGAGAAAAGTAGCTTTTACTAGTTTGTCGTTGATTTGAGATATTAGTCCTCTACTTCTGATATATTTATGATGATATGAGGGAAGCGGGAAGCAATTTGATAATGTTCGTTCACTTTTATAGTAGGTATGTGTTGTGTACAAACTGCACGTGCTGATTACGTTCGTTATGAAATTTAAACTTTATCTCTGTTGTACTAGTACGGTTATGTGAAGCGAAAGTGGTGATAGGGAAAGGCGACTTGCAAAACTTGAACTCTTGATAATGGCTTTAGTCAGTAGCAATTTATCAAAACATGGGGCAGTTTTCTAAAACATGTGACTTGACGCTCAGATAAGCAGGACATTTGTGGTTTTAATAATTTTTTGGGAGAAAAAAGTGAGATTATTTTTTGTAGGGTTTTATCAGGCAGGTATATGCTCGAAAACAAAGTGAATTTTTTAAAATATTTTTAAAAACCACAAAAATGCTGAATAGGTGAAATAGGAAGTATTGTTTTCACCGGTGCTTAGTGGGAAACATATGTATTCATTTGTTGTACTTGTACTTGTGAAAACGGTTTGATTTAAGGGAAGGTCTGACAATGAAAATCTAAGAGGATATTTACCTGAAACGGTTTTCCAAATACTTGATAAAATGAGATGTGTTTTTATACTGAACCAACAAGGAAACGGAATACAGTGCACCATCTCGTGCTTTGATTATATTCTTATACGACAGCTGAACAAGTTACTCTTGAGCGACTATCGAAAGTTTGATTTTAATAGTTAACTTTCTTACATGCGATTATAGGTACTATAAGGAAAGTTATGCTTTCGTAAAAAAATTTTTTTTTTTGACAATCAAACAACAAATTACGATGATAGAGAAGCTTTAAAAAGTGGGTCCGACAATTCTGTCTGTCTGTCTGTCTGTCTGTCTGTCTGCCCGTCTGTCTGTATCGGCACCTACAGCCTAAACGGCTGAACCGATTTGCTTCAAACTTGGTACATAGTATTATTATGACGTCCTACACAGGGGTTTTTGGAATAAGCATTCTAGCTCTAAAACTAACTTTACCTGCCATACGATTTTTAATGAAAAATTAATTTTTCTCAAAAATTTTTCTCCTACGATTTTGATAAAACTTTCTGAGTAATGTTTTCTGTGTAAATTTTATGTTTTGGTTGGAATAGATTTTTCAGGAAAATTCTTATAACGGTCTCCCATAGGAGCGGTTCTTTTAAATCAGATTTTCTCGTAAAATACTTGACGGATTTCGATGAAATTTTTAATATAGGAGAATTTGTATAGTTTTTTTGAGTTTAAAAAAAAGAACTTTATTTTTTTTCAACAGTAAACGAAATAAAATGGCTTACTTCGTTTTTTTTTCAAAAAAAACTTTTTAACTAGTGATTTTTAAGTGATCAATAAAATTTCATATCATTTTTTCCCTGCTTTTTTTCCAAAATCTCAAATCCCAAGACCACTGTCACACATTAGAGCAAGCTCGTCCGACCCAGTCGTGCACTTTTTTAAGTGAGAAACGAAAATTTTGAATTTTTAGTTTAAAGTTAAGCAAAAGGTAAAAAAAACTGCAAGCCTCTTGTGAGACTTATCGCAAGATGATTGTAGTGGATGGGTAAGTAGCATTTGTCGAATAGTTCTATTGTGTTGTTTATACCTATATATATTAATTTCGTGTGCAAATTGTCTTATGGGCATAACACCTAGGACAGTTTGTTATCGTTGATTTGATATGGGCCTACACTGCACGGTCGAATTTAGGTACGTCAAAGTTGAATTTTTTGTGTTTAGTTTTTCAGAATGGTAAGTGATTTTTGTGTCGTCTATTCAAATGTTCGTGGGCTTAGGAAAAATTTCTTTTCTGTGTACGCCCATACTGTGCAATACAGGCCAGCTGTTTTGGCATTAAGTGAAACCCAGGTTGGACAGAATACTGATTTATCAGAATTTTGTTTGCTTGGATATAACTTAGTGATATTACTTTTTTCCCACCATGGTCTTGTCGTTTATGTTAGGAATGATATTGCTTGCCAGAGCCTTCCCCAATATGGGCATTGTTCTAATAAGAACTTTAATTTCCTGTGGCTCAAATTCACTGTCTGCAAGCATATCATTCATTACTGTTTTCTTTACAGGAGTCCGAATTTTGACAGCATGTCTACTTGTGATGAGTTAGATGTTTTGTCAGATTCAATTTCCCGAATTGTTTCCCATTGTCCTCACACTGAAGTCGTGATTACGGGCGACTTCAATGTACACAATTCAAGTTGGCTCCGCTATTCTGGGCAGACAACACTCTAAGGAAAGTATACCGAGATCTTTGCTAAGTATAACCATCTCACCCAGCTTGTCGATGAGCCTACTCGTATACCGGATGTTGATAGGCATTCCGCCCATACTCTTGACTTGTTCCTTACTTCCCATCCTGATAAATATACTATTAAAGTAACTTCTCCATTTGGCACCTCGGACCTTTGTGTCATTTAAGCTAATCTCTCGATCTCCAACCATCCAGTTAAAGAAAAAATTCCCACTAGGACCGTTTGGCAATACGAGAAGGCCAACTGGGACGGTCTGAATAATTTCGTTCGCAACTTTAACTGGTCATTATGCTTCCTCGATAATGACATTGATGCCAGTGCTGAAATGATTACAGAAGTGATTTTTCTTGGAATGAGAACTTTTGTCCCTCACAGAACAAAATGTATCAAACCAAAAGAAAAGTCTTGGTTTACCGAAGAGTGTAAAGAAGCTATCAGGTTGAAAGAAGTAAGCTTCCGATCCTATAAAGCCAACCCAACTGAGGAAAATCGGAAGAAACACAAACAAGTTAGGAACTCGTGCAACTCCGTTATTCATAAAACGAGGTTTTTACATGACCAGAAGTTACGGCAAAAAATTCTGCAATGTCCCAAAGGCAGTAAAAACTTCTGGTCATTTGTAAAAAACGTCAAGAACACAACGTCATCATCAGTTCCAACGCTCATCGTCGACAATAAACCAATTGTCAGCTCTTCAGAGAAGGCGAATATGCTCGCAGCTCATTTTGCTGCAAGTTCTACTTTGCCTGCAAGCAACAATGCCCCTCCTGTACTTGAGAACATTAATTCTTCTATGGGACAGATATTTTTCCGCACTCGTACAGTAGCAAGAGTACTTCAAGATCTTGATATACACAAATCCGCTGGCCCGGATGGTATACCCCCTATTCTTCTGAAGAAGTGTTCTTCATCGCTGGCAAAACCACTGCGTAAGCTTTTTCATCGCTCCTATCGTTCAGGAATCTTTCCTAGTAGATGGAAAACAGCATTTGTCCAGCCAGTCCCAAAGAAAGGTGACTCCTCCTCCCCCTCCTCCTACCGAACAATTGCACTGATAAATCGTCAGCTCAAGAAATATCTCGAAGATCGGGAGCTTTTAAATGACCGGCAATACGGCTTTCGCAGCAATCGTTCCACTGGTGATCTGATGGCATATCTCACCGAACAGTGGAACAAATCTTTGCATCGCTTTGGCGAAAGCAAGATTATTGCGCTTGATATTTCAAAGGCATTTGATAGAGTTTGGCATGAAGCTCTTTTATCGAAAATGCGTGCATTTGGAATCGATGATACTCTTATTCGTTGGATTAGAAGCTATCTTCTGGACCGTTCAATACAAGTTGTATTAGACGGTTTCAAGTCTGATCTCCACAAAATAAATGCTGGTGTGCCCCAGGGCTCCGTTCTGTCTCCGACTCTCTTTCTCATTTTTATAAATGATCTCTTGTCTGTGACTTCTAATCCATTAAATTGTTTTGCTGACGACTCAACCCTCAGCTTTTCATATACGTTTGATAATTCACGGCCTTCGCCTTCGGACGTGTTATTACAACGACACCGTATGATAAGCTCATTAAACTCCGATTTAAACAGCATTGTGAATTGGGGTATTAGAAATCGTGTGGAGTTTAATGCGTCGAAAACTCAATGCTGTCTTTTGTCGTTGAAGCTAAACATACCCCCTATGCCATTATCTATGAATGGTACTTGCATCGAAGAGGCCGAAAAGCTATCAGTACTCGGTATGTGTATCAGTGACAACCTTCGTTGGAATGATCATATACTTGAGATTGCTAAGAATGCTGCAAGATGCTTAGGCTTTCTTAATAGATGCAAGAAGTTTTTCACCTCTTCTGATCTGGCTACAATTTACAAGGCGTTAATACGCCCTAAACTCGAGTATAATTCCCATCTCTGGGCAGGTGCTTCTCAAACTTTTCAAACTTATTTTACTGATTCTTTTACAAAAACTGCTCACTCGAGGTAGCCAGCTGCGTTCCACCCCTTAAACATTTCCCCCGTAATACTCGTCTTGCTAGGAACGCTCATCAGTTTACACTTGAGCCCAATTTCGGACGTACCGTAAAATATAGAGATTCTTTCTTTAGCCGTACAACACGAATGTGGAATGGATTGCTGGCACAATTTTTCCTTGCCATTTTGATCTTCAAACATTCAAGATCAATGTTCATCGACACCTCCTTTCCCTTCCTTCCTAAGTTCCTATCGCTCGCGCTGTGATTTATCAATAAAAGGGCTATAACAAACCCCTTGAGCGCGTGTTCATTATAAAAAAAAAAAAAAAAAAAATATATCTGCTTAATAAATCTTGAAATCGATTCCACTTTTACTTTAACATGCACAAGAAAATAAATAATTTCTAGTAATGGCAGTTCTTGGAATATACTTTAATGGTCCTTAGATGGTCTGAAAATTACAAGCCATTGAAGCTGGATATGCCTTAAATTCTAGACTTCCTTTGATTGATTCGAGGATATTGGTACTTTAGGAGATCCTGATTCTATAATTTGAACATTTATGCATAGCAATATTATCTTTTGGTGGTATGCCGTACCACTGCTTTCTAGGATCACCAAATCTAATTCAGAATTATTGGTGTTGCAGTTGTCACACTATTTCCATCATTGCTATTGTTTCATATTTGTGTCAATATAGGTTTTATGTATGAATCAGTCCCACCGAAGACAAGACTCTTGATCTGCATTCCATTTCCTGTATATTGTTTTCTGTTCCCATTTTGGTTTAACGATGGAACTAGTTAGAAGCATTGACTATAATGGTGATTTTACGAATTATAGACACAAAATGGTGATATCTAGAAATTTAAATGGACAAACAAATTGGTGTGCGAAACTAGAGGCCACTGGCTATAGGGACCGGCCTAGCTGGCGAGGATTGTTGGTTGAGGCCGTGGTCCACAATGGACTGTCTGCGCCACGTTAAGTAAGTAATAGTAAACAAATTCCCAATACATTTATCATGAAAAAACCCCGACATCATGCATTAACCGTTTCTGACGAAATCACATATTTCAAAACAATAAACCGTTTATTTGTCTTTCTTTATTAACCCTCAAGTGACTCATAAAGTATGTAACAGAAACGTTAAATCAGAGTGATTGAGAAAATATTTCGTACACCCATTCAGACAATATAATCCTTACAGTCCCAAATTAAGGACGGTTGAAGATTTATTTTTTGTTTTGTTCTTACTCCGTCATATTAAACAAAAGAATTTGAGTTTATAAACCTACTTTCTTTGTGTGTTTTTGATTTAAATTGAAACAAAACAACAACAAAATTAATAATGTAGGTAACATAACAAATAAATCCTCAAAGCCAATTCCCTACTTCATTCTCCTCAAAAAAAAAACAAAAAAAACTTTCCTTAAAACCTTACCGAATATATGAAATAAAACAAAGGAAAAAAAATCCTTTATAAAAGATTTCTATGTTCAACGGCACATAATCGAAAAGAAACCTTTCCCGAGGTAAGGGTCGAACAGGAATCTCCAGCAGACCGTAAAAAAAAGTTAAGCCTTTTGTGGAAATTTTCTAGCTTGTGTACAAGAGAAAAGGACCAAACGTACGTCAACCACCAAATAAATTCGACAATTGGAAAACTTTTAACGTGCCAAAGCGTCTAAGTGGAACAAATAAAACAGCAAAAATGAAAAACTTTCTCTCGTCGTCGGTCGGCGCGGCGTCGCGTCGTCGTCGTTGTCGAACTTTGTTGTCCTGCTCTCCTTCAAGCTTCAAGAATATATTACTCCTATAGGTTCTACTACCAATATCAAGATCCAAAATATACAAGAGGGTTAATTTTGGATTTATGTCTGTTGGATTAGTTTTGCAAAGTAATGAAGAAACATAAAAGCGGGATTCAAAAACTCATAAACTTCCAAAAAGAAAATATAAACATCAAATACACAATCATTGTTGGAATTATGGGAAAGGGCTGTTGTGTTTTATAGGTAGAAGGACATACAAGGATAACAATTTACTTTCGTGTTGTGTCTATCAGGATGATAGAGAGGATAAGGATAAGGAGGAGGAACACAAGTCAGCTTTTGTTAATGATGACACATATAAACTTAAATTTGGACAAAATGTTTTGCAATTGTTTTGGGATTGGGATACGAACTTGCTATTAGACACACAAGACATGATGATGAGGTCAATATTTCTAGGACAGGACTAGAAATGGGAAGTCAATAAGAAAAGGCAAACTTTAGGATGAATTTTGTCGTTGTTGTTGTATACAATTGACGATAGCAGAAGACCGCCAGTATGAAATTGATTTCAAGATTTGGGATGCAACTTTTTTTGAATAAGACTGAAAATGATATGGATTAGTTTCAAATAAATGTACGAAATTATTGAAGGATCAAATATATTAGGTAAAGCATTGAACAATACCTAGAGTGGTGCGATTTTGGCAAAATATTTCATTAAGTTTTCAGTTAAAAGAGCATGTTTTTAGTTTTTTTGCAATCTAAAGCCGAACAATTTATCCACTTTGTCATCTGGCAAGCCCACGTTACAAGCAGGCAGCAGTAGATTTTTTTTTTTTTTAGATTTAGATAGATATTTATTGTATATCAGAATATTTAAGTACATAAAATAATTGATTAAATATCATTAAAGCCTGCCAAAAAAGCCGTCAGCTTGAAAGGCGAATGTACAATTTACACTTCGTTAAACATTTTCTACTTTCCAACATTTTGCTTAATAAACATTTCATATTTCATTAAAAAAAAAAATAAAAACAAGTTAAAAATATAAACCAATTTACATCAAAAATCACCATTTGTAATTCTCTCTCTATAATTTAACGACATCTTACAATAGTTAAAGAGTCGCACCACATCCATATCGTTGAGTAAAGCCACCACTTGGCTTTCAGACAGAAAGTCACTTCCAAAAGAACATCTTCTAGGCTCTTTAAGGGTGGGATACCTACCAACGAAATGTAATGTATCCTCACGTTCATTCAAATTACATATAAATCACAGACAATTGGTAGGTCATTCCTATGAGGCATAAAATTTAAATTTAGAAGCTCGCCCCTCAGTTTAACTATTGTTGAGATAAGTTCAATGCTGTATTTATCGTCGAAGTAGTTTTTATCTGCTAAGTTATAGTTGAGCCTGCTATATACTACTCTGAACAATGACCCGGATGCTTCCGCTTCGAACTCCGCTCTGCAACGTTCATCTTATTTTTGAATAATCTCATATAACTTGCCCTTAAATCTTCCTGACTGCACGTTGTTGATGCTAAACTCCGTTCCACATCCTTCGGCCAGCTCTCTCCACTCCTCGTACCAGCTGTTTTTATCGTGCATAGCCTTAAGAGCTACCACTTTTGGAAGATGATTTTCCTGCATATGAAGGACTTTATCCAGGTATAGTCTGCTTGCAGCTTAAGTGTTTTGATGAATAAGGGGGGCAGACCGGTTTCCAACATAATCACATAGTTTGGCGTGTTCGGAGCTAGGTGAAATGTCCTCTTCACATAGTACGTTAAGAGCTTCTCGACAGTATTGTACTTTTTTCCTCCCCAGACTTGTGCCCCATAGAAGAGAATGGACTCGGCAACTGCTTCAAACACCTTAAACTTACTGCTTTGTAATACGTTTTTGTTCAGGAAACATCTTTTCCATGTTATGTTTAAAGCAGTTTTCGACTTTTCTAACTTTTCTTTGAGATGTCTCTCCAAGCTTAGGTTTTTTGTAAAATTTATTCCGAGGTATTTGTATTCGGTCACTATCTATATTTTCTCCTTAGTAGGTCCATTTTTCAGAAGATACATTTCTTCCACTCCCTCTCTTGAAAACCATTATCTTTGACTTTTCTAGGTTAACTACGAGACCCCATAAACTGCAGTATTCATGCAGTCTGTTTATCATAAGCTGTAGAGTTGTAAAGGAATATGCGAACATTACAACATCGTCTGCAAAAAGCAGGGCCTTGAAAAGTACTCCCGCAAATCTTACACCGCCTGGTAGTGCCTCCACAATGTCATCAATAAATAATGAAAATAACAAAGGGCTCAACGTACAACCCTGCCTTAGGCCCGACCTTGTCTGAAACTTTTCAGATAGTTCATCGCCATTCCATACTGAAGCTTGAGTTCTTTTATAAAGGTTCTGAAGCAAACGACCAAATTTGTTAGACATTCCCATGTTATACAATTTATAAAATAAGGCATTTCTGTCGACTGTATCAAAGGCCGCTTTGAAATCAACAAAGAAAACATATAGCTTTTGTTTTTGCTCGATAAAGTACTCTGCCATGCTCCTTAAAACAAATATGTTATCAATTGTTGAATAACCCGGTCTGAATCCTGCTTGGAATTCGTTCAGTAGGTTGTTTGTGTCAACCCACGTAGCAAGTCTTCTTTGTAGAATTCCAGTAAAAATTTTATAAGTCGCGTTCAAAAACGATATGCCTCTATAGTTCGCTGGATCTGATGTGCACCCTTTTTTGTAGATTGGAAAAAGTATTGAATCCTCAAACTGCTCCGGGGGCACGCCATACTCCATTACGTTATTAAAAAGTAGCGTTAAACAGTTTTTCAGCTCCCTCGTTCCGTACTTATAAAATTCTACCGGTATTCCATCAGCTCCGGGTGCTTTGCCATCCTTCATACGACTGAGAACTAAATCAATTTCTTTACAAGTGATTGGAGAATCAAGAATGTCGTTTCTAGTTCCAGGAGCTGCAAAATGCCATTTAGGAACATTAAGGACTGGATTCAGAAGATTTCGAAAGTGGTGCAACAAAACTCCTGGACTTAGATTTGAGTGAATGATAAAGGTTTTTCCATTTAACTTCCATGCAAGCTTCCAGAATTCAGCAGCATTTCTGCAGTTCACCACCGCACCACCGTTGGAATTTTTAAAAATTCTGAGTGAATGAAATGACGATTGTCGCGCCAATCGACATTCTTCATCAAACCATGGCTCCACTCGCTGTTGCATTTTATTGCTCCTATGGCCATGTGTTGGATATGACGATTTTATTATTGACTCCAAAAAGTTGAAATCCATATCATGTTCCCTTCTTAGGTTTGTGTCCAGAAGTTCTCTATATTTAGCACCCTTTGTGTCTTTCCACTTGAGTTTAGGAAGAAGACGGATGGATCCTACTTCTTCTTCTAAGGCAACCTGTTGCTGAAACGTGACCACAATTGGGAAATGGTCGGAAAAAGGAACATATTCTACCTCAAAGTCCACCGCATATAATTTCCAATCGCCCCCAAGAAGGCTGTAGTCGATAACTGATGATCCTTGCCCACTTGGACTGGTTCCATTTTGTACCCGAAGACCATAAGAATTGCAGAGCCCTAATAACTTTTTCCCCCTTGCGTTGCAAACTACGTCCTTTGAGTTTCTCCTTATACCATCATACGCGTTTTCACTTCCTGCCTCTTTGCCAATTCAGGCGTTTAGATCTCCGATTAGAAGAACATTAATGTTATCTCCTAAAGCTAACAGTTCCGACAATTTTTCAAAGTCTTCCTCCCAATGATTACAGTTGAGATAAGTCGGAAGCAACCAAAACTTCTTATTATTTATTTGTAGATCCACATATAGTATCCCATTACGTTCTTGGAACTCGCATTTGATACTTTGGATTTGTTCTTTGAATCCAATTTTTTGGCACAAAATGTGATTTAAAATTGTTGTCGAAAAACGACAAGGGGATCGATCATGGGTCAAAAAGTCCGGAAACATTTTCAATACATTTACCCAGAATCATATTGAAAAGACGCCATTTTGCTTTTTCAAATTTCAAAATTCAAAAGTTAAACATCACCACTTCTTTCAGTTTCAGCATTCATTCAATATGAGATGATTTCCGAGGATAAAAATGCTCATTCGACAAAAAATGCACCAAGACTAGATATAATGAAATGCGTAAGACTAAAATTTTTGGAAAAAGTTCAAACTGATTAACATTAATATAGTTTCTCAAAAACGCGCTTTACCGGAAATATACCATTAAGTCACGGAGCATATAAATATTTTTTGGAAAACTTATGAAGAATCGTAATTACGGCAACGTCAACTTTCTGAATCCCACAAAGAAACGTGAACTACTCCACCCCTCTACTACATTTTGACAAAAACTTAGCTTACGCTCTAGATCGCAATGTGAGAGAAATTCCTTCTTATTCGTAAAAGTTGAACAAATCCAGTTTTTCACTGATGGTTCAAAAACTAATGATTAGGTATTTTAGAGGCTCAATATCAATATTTCTTTCCGTCTTCCAAACCTTTGTAGAGTGTTTCAGGCGACTTTGTCCATAGATGTTGCACCTAACGTCCCTCTTATTAAAAGTACTAGTTTAGGTATAAGATACAATGGCTGCGCTAACATGCAGATTTCATCTCCAATTACTCCAAAACAGCTCTCGACCTTCGACAATCTTGTCGACAAAGCAGATTTTGGTGATATTATGTAGGTGTTTACAAAACATTGTCTCATAGGAAAACACGAGACACGACGCAAGACTTGACAGATGATATTTTCAGAAGTTGTATGAACGAAGAAGATTTGGGCATCAACTCTCTTGTACCAAAAGCTCAAATTGGTTTTATGTTTTGTAAGTTTTACGGAGATAACACCACAAACTTTGTATGGTATCACAACGGTTCATATGTGGTCTTAATGGAATGGGACAGCTATAACACAATTCTAGCTGACAGCAATCATCTTACTTACTTACTTACTTAAGGTGGCGCAGACAGTCCATTGTGGACAACGGCCTCAACCAACAATCCTCGCCAGCTAGGCCGATCCCTAGCCAGTGGCCTCCAGTTGCGCACACCAAGTTGGTTGAGGTCGTTTACCACTTGATCGCGCCACCTTAGATGGGGTCTTCCAGAACTGCGTCGGCCCTCCGGGTTGGAATTGAAGACTCGTCGGGCAGGAGCGTTTTCGTCCATACGCTCCACATGGCCCAGCCATCTAAGCCGCTGAATTTTCAGCTTCTTAACCAAGTCAATGTCACTGTATAGCCCGTACAGTTCGTCATTGAATCTTCTCCTCCATAATCCATTGATACATACAGGCCCGAATATCACCCGAAGAGTCTTTCTCTCAAAGCACCCCAGCCTGTATTCATCCGGGTGTGTCAGTGTCCACGCTTCTGCCCCATACAGCAGGACTGGGATGATAAGGGTCTTGTATAGTGTCTCCTTGGTCCTTTGAGAGAGGGCTTTACTACTAAGATGCCTTCTTAGCCCGAAGAAACAGCGATTGGCAAGAGTGATTCTTCGACTGATCTCTTCACTGATGTTGTTCTGAGAGGTTATAGTGGAACCCAAATAGACAAAGTCGTTGACAACCTCAAAGTTATATCTGTCCATTGTGACGTTTTGTCCGAGCCTACTTTGATGATCTACTTCACCCGAGGACAGCATATACTTTGTTTTATCTTCATTTACAGCCAGACTCATTCGAGCCGCTTCCACTTCAATACTTGCGAATGCTCCACTGAGAGCGCGCTTCGTTCTTCCAATAATGTCAATATCATCAGCATAGCCAAGTAATTGAACGGATCTAAAAAAAATCGTACCGCTGGTTGACATGCGAGTTGCGTACGATTGCCTCAAGAATGATGTTGAAGAGGTTACATGACAGCGCGTCACCCTGTCGTAAGCCTTTCTCGACATTAAATGAGTCGGTGGTGTTCTTACCAACCTTGACGGAGCAGCGCGAGTGCTCCATAGTCATCCTGAACAATCGAACGAGTTTGGCAGGGATGCCAAGAAGTGACATGGCTTTGTATAGCTCGTTCCTGTTTACGCTGTCATAGGCGACTTTAAAATCGATAAAGAGGTGGTGAGTATCGATTTGGAATTCTTGGGTCTTTTCCAAAATCTGCCGAAGTGTGAAAATTTGGTCAACGGTTGACTTACCGGGCCTGAAACCACACTGATAAGGGCCAATCAGTTCACGTGCGAAAGGGTTCAGACGTTCACACAGAATGGCCGACAAGATTTTATAGGCAACATTTAGGAGACTTATACCTCTGTAGTTGGCGCAGCTGAGAGTATCTCCTTTCTTGTGGATAGGGCACACAATGCTGAGGTTCCATTCGTCAGGCATACTTTCCGACCAGATTGTACAGATGAGTTGGTGTATGCTCCTCACCAAGTCATCTCCCGCTGCTTTGAAGAGTTCAGCCGTAAGGCCATCAGCTCCAGCAGCCTTGTTGGACTTTAGTTTAGATATTGCTATCCGAACTTCTTCTTGGTCGGGAGGACGGAAATTTTGTTCATCATCATCCAAATCGAATGGATCATTCTGCCTGACAGCGATTAGTTGGTTGTCTTCGCCGTTTAACAGTCTGCAGAAGTGTTCTTTCCAAATTCTCAGCACCGACTGTGTATCTACAACGACATTCCCACCCTCGTCTCTACATGCTTCCGCTCGGGCTTTGTAACCCTTGGACGAATGCTTTACCCTTTGGTAGAACTTTCGAACATTGCTTCTGCCGTAGCACCCCTCAATAGATTCAACCATTCGTTTTTCCAGTTCTCTTTTTTTTCTTCTGAAAAGCCGAACAGTGGATGTTCGATTCTGCGGTCTGGTGGAGATCCGCATTCGCACTTTAGCTACAACAAGGTAGTGGTCCGAGTCTATGTTGGCCCCTCGGAAAGTGCGGACATCCATGATACTGGACGCATGTCTGCTATCAATCGCAATGTGATCAATTTGGTTGACGGTATTTTGATCAGGAGACCGCCAGCTCCCCTTGTGTATATTGAGGTGTGGGAAGTATGTGCTAGCTAAGATGACACTTCGCCCCGCAGCAAAGTCGATTAGCCTGTGTCCGTTACCGGAAGTGTTGTCGTGCAGGCTATGCTTTCCGACCGTCGAGCCAAAGTTACCCTCCTTTCCGATTTTGGCGTTGAAGTCACCAAGAATAAACTTAGTGTCGTACTTCGGGCATTCATCATACGTCTTCTCGAGAAGATCGTAGAATTCTTCTTTGGTCGTGTCATCTTTTTCCTCCGTGGGGGCGTGGACGCAGATCAGCGAGATGTTGCTGAATTTGGATTTAATGCGGATTGTGACAATGCGTTCGCTTATGCCACGAAACCCCAAGACTTCTTGCCTAAGCCTTCCTCTTATCACAAATCCGCATCCAAATAGCCGCTGTTTTCTTGTCCTGTAGCACTTGCCGTAGTAGATGTCACAGTTTTTCATCCTCCTTGTGCCTTCACCATCCCATCGCACTTCTTGGATGGCTGTGATGTCGGCTTTGACACCATCTAGGGCTTCCACTAATTGTTCGGCTGCACGTGGTCTGTTAAGGGTCCGGACATTCCACGTGCAGAACCGAAATTCGTTGTCCTTGTTTCGTTTGCTAGGGTCGTCATCAGTAGGGTCATCCATATCCGAGGCAGTTGGTTGTTTCGGAACAAGAGGTTTTTTTACGTGGTAGGGAAGTTACCCCGACGCACAACCCCCAACCTGAAGGACCAGGCCCTATGCTGCTCTCCTTGGACAAAAGGAGCTGGAGAAATCCAGAGTCAGTAACCCACTACGGGGATGTGAGGGCTACCGTTGGTCCTATATGGGCTCATCCGCCACCTTCTCTATTTCACTACCCTGACTAATAGTAGTGAAAGGACCCAAAGACCTGAGCTCCGAATATGTCGAAGTAGCTCAATGGGGTGCCTACCATATTGTCTGTAAACGTCGCCGTTGGTTCACTTAATTGGAAGCTCATCCGCCGCTCGCTTGCTTTCTGAGGGGTTCGTACAGAATAAACTGCTACCCAACAAGAGAAACAGAGGAGCTTTATGACAGCAAACATCACCTTTTCTTACCTGGAACCATGCCCTTTACTTATACGTGTCTGCCTATGCGGTTTTCCATCTTTTGTTAATAAATCTTGAGGTCCAATATCCAGTTGTGCTTTTAATTTTTTGTTTCTATAATGGAACCAGTTTTGTGTATAAATAATTAATTCCAATAAAGGACCTCATTAACACCTTAATTGATTAGCGCCTCAACTTCTTCATTTACACCAACGTCTTTTTGTTCCGAAATAAGAGCTACCAAGCTATTTATATAACTACGTATTTAATCCAACCGAAGCAAAACGTAATAGATACAAAAATAGAAAAAATCCCGACGTTTCAAACAGGTTGTCAAACGAATTCCAAACAAACACAAGAAAACAAAAAAAAACAAAAACAACATACAATCAATGAATCTTATCCTCAGCACGTCATCGAACAAATAATGCCACAAAGGACATGTCGCTCTTGAAACATCATTGAACCATGAACCAAACTTTGAGCCGTAAAGAATTCAATAAATATAATGTCTCTTGTGACACTATCTGATAATGGCATTGAACCTATACATTGACATTAGTCTCCAGTTACTTCAAATTGAAGGTAACATTCTGTATATATAGCGTTTTCCAGGATAAGGAAAGGATTTACGTAAGGACTACATATACAGAAAAAAAAACACCACTTCCATCAAGTTTGTTGTTTTTTTTTTTTTTTTCTTACTTTTTCATCCTCTATTTCTCATCCGTTTGGAAGGACTTTTACAGCACAAAACATGACATGAAATTGGCAATAAGCCAAAAGTTAACTTTTTTCCCTTCTCAAATCAACGAAATTAGGTAAACGGAACTTCTTTAACAGTCCACAATGGAAGTGTACTTTAAATGGATTCTGATGGACAAATGGAAGTATGGAAGCAGTAGAAGATTTTTTTGTTTTTTTTTTTTTTGCTTCTGAAGGACTTCATATAAAGACATCGACGAGGACTACGACGATGATGTTCGATTTGAAGAAATTGCACATTTTGGGCGAAAATGCATGATGTTTCATTTGCCAAAGAGTCTATACAGTACAACGAGTATAGGACGAAATGAAAACTTGAAATTCAATTTAAACTTTTTTCGAATGATTTAACTTTAATTGAATATTTCAGAAGTTCTTATGTATTTAGTTCTTCGCCTTGAATTCTGTTTGGTTTGTCTGGGCTAACCTTTGGAGTGTTATGATATGAAGTGCTATTTTTAGTTTTTAAGGAAAATGAATGACATAATGTTGATAAGTTATTTCCATTACAGATGAATAATACAGTGATGATACATCATTAGATCATGCTAAGATAGAAATCAAAATAGCGAAGAAAAATTTCATCTTAGTATCATGCAAGATACAAAAAATGTTTAAATGAAACAACTTTTCAAAATCTGTTCTTATGTAGTTTTGATATTAGGTAGGGAAAAGGTCGGAACAGTGAGACAGTACGAACAGTGAGGCATACCATTTGTGTTCTTCCCCGAAATAAGCATAGACATTTCGATGCAGACAATTCCTAACGTTGCTTCTGAATTAACCATCTTTTCTTTCTGTTCCGAACAATATCCAGCTCCGCGTGTGCGTAAAGACAGAAAAAGGGCAGTTTTTTGTATGTTTTAAAAATTTTGTGTAGCAAACTTCAAATATTTAGGTAAGAAGCAAACATTGTTTTATATTTGCTTGTTGTTATGTGTTCCTTTATTATACAAACAATAAACAAAATCTAAGGCAGCCTTGTCCGTTTTCTAACAATTTTTATACCCTATTCCATAGAATGGGTATATTGTATTTGGTGTGGAGTTTGTAATATAGAGAAATAATACCGTTAGGTATAGAAAAGTATATATATTCTGACTCAGAATCAAAAGCCTAGTCGATTTAAACATGTCCGTCCGTCTGTCCGTCCGTCCGTGCGTCCGTATGTATACTCTCTAGAGGTCGCAATTTTTGAGCTAGAAAGCTGAATTGGTATATATAATCTTTTGTTCAAGAGTAAGGCTAAGTTCTTGAACCGGTAAAATCCACCCACAAACACGCCCACAATCGCCATTTTTGATGAACAACCTCATTTTAATAAAATTAAATTATGTTTTTTGTACAGTTACGATAAAAGCATAACGCTAAAATTTTGCACACGTAAGCTTTAGGTAAACTTTCTTCCAATCAAATAAAAATATTTCAGTTTGGGCGTGGCTGACGCCCATTTTTCATACAAAACCATCAATATTGTATTTATAAAATAACAATTGTTATATTAAAGCGAAAAACATTAAATTTTGTGGGTATTACTAGCACATAAACATCTTGTGTATGAAATCAAAAAATTTGATTTTGGGCGTGGCTGACGCCCACTTTTCATTAGAAACTATACAAAAATTGTTTTTGTGAATAAACGGTATTTATAATGAATCCGCAAGCCAAAATTTTGCGTCTCTTAATAGAAAGTAAAAGGTTTGTGTATGAAAAGAAATTTTTGAATTTTGGGCTCGGCTTACGCCCACTTTCCATGAAAGAACGGAAAACGTAGTCTCAAAAATTTAAGGCACTTCCAATATTTAATTTAAACCTTTCTCCTTCCGTTCGTTATTTGAGAAATATATCTCTACATTTTCTTGTGTACATTTTTCAATACACCCACTTTTAAAGGCGTGATTTTCATAAAATACCTTTGTTCAGGTAAGATTGTTTAAAAACTACTCGATTCTGCTGAAGTTTTACACATATGCCTAAATACTGACCAAAGCTCAGTTAGTGACTCAAATTTTTAAGACACGCCCACTTTTAAGGGGCGTTTCCGTCAAAAGTTGTATAATGCATTAATTTTTTAACGTTTTTTAACTATCGGTCGCAGTTTTGAAGTAAACAGATGAACACTTGGATTTATATTCCTTGGTTACGTAGCAGAGTGTGGTCCAAGAATTATTAAAAACACCCATAATCGCTATTTCCATTCCAAATCTAATTTTTTAAAATTTAAGTTTTGTCTTGTTTTGTTCAAATCTGCAAGAATAAAATTGAATGTCACTGAGCTCATAACAATTGCCTTGGCAATAAAACATTTTAACGTTGGGCGTGGCGCACGCCTTTTTTTATTGCGCCAGCATTAATTGAGCATCACACCGCACAAAACTAATGTTATTGAATTTTTTTCTTTCTGCTTAAGAAGAATTTTGTTTCTGAAACATCGGCTGTTTGCGGGAGGCAGACGCATACACACACAAAAATATGGGGAATAGGGTATCCAACAGTTCGTTGCAAACGTAGTGTAGCTCTCGCTTATGTTTTTTCTTGGAAATGATAAAAATTAAACAGTGAGGCAGATTCAAAATTCGAACAGTGAGGCATGGCTCAACCCATGTATTTTTACTTGCGATTATAGGTACTATAAGGCAAGTTATGGATTCGTGCAGAAAAAAAATTTCGAGATAACAATCACACATGACATTACGATGATGGAGAAGTCGAAAAAAGTGGGTCTGGGAATTCCGTCCGTCTGTCTGTCTGTCTGTCTGTCTGTCTGTCTGTCTGTCTGTTCGCGCTTCTAGAGCCTGAACGGATGGGCCGATTTGCTTCAAATTTGGTATCTAGGATTTATTTGGCCGTCCCTCGGAACATATTTTTTATTTTTGCTCTAGGCCCAAAAATAACGGCACCTGCCATACAATCGTGAAGAAAAAAATTGATTTTCTCGAAAACGGCTCTAACGATTTTGATAAAACTTTCAGGATGCTATTTTTGTAAGACAATCTATCTTTTGGTTAAAAAATATTTTTCAAAATTTGTCTTATAACGGTACCTCTCATAGAACCAGTATTTTCATATCAAATTTTCTCGTAAACTATACATTCGATTTCAATAAAATTTTGGCCACAGGAAGTCATTTATAATTTTATTAATATGGCATTTCAAATTTTTCAAAAACTTTTTTTTTTTGATTTTTTATAATTTTTTCAAAAAATTTTTTGGTTTTCGAAATATGTTGGAAACAGGTATATTGATTTTTTTTAAAATTATTTTTTCAAATGTAAACTACAGGTTGCCATATATGTGCATACCCAAATAAATTTCAAAATATTTTTTGGAAAAGTTTTTCAAAAATAACCTTTTTAAAAAAAAACTGGTCGAACGATTTTCAATATTTTTTTTTTCCTAGATTCACGTATAGCTTTGAAATTTTATTGTATACTTTGTTTTTCCGAGAAAACTCTTAAACTAATTTAAAAAATAAAAGAATTTTCGAAATTATTTAAATTTTTTTTTTAAATCCATATATGCAGCCACTAAGCAATTGCTTATCATAAGAGCAAGTTCGTGCGACCCAGTCGTGCATTTTATTTTTTATTTGTGTTATCTTCTCAGACGTTTTTATTTATTTATATAGCTTTTGTCGTCATCTTGGATAACGTGATAGTAAGACATTAAATTATGTTTGATAAACGAAAAAGCTACGGAAAAACGCCCATAAAGGTCATGAAAAAGGCTGTTCGTATGGTCAAATGTGTACATATTTCGTAGATTGTTGTTTTTGTTCCTATGAATTGATAAATATTATGAAGGATTATAACAAGTATTTTTTTGATATCGGAAATTGTTTAAGACTAATTTTTATTAAATTTAATGTGCAATCCTACACTGCGAACAGTGAGGCAGTTTGACTTTCTTCATGAATTCAACTCATGGTGAAATTGTTTTTACTTATTCACTAAACTTTTCATGGCAAAATGTAGGGAAAAAATGTCGTAAGATACCATCAAAAAACCATTTTGTTAGCTCAAAAGAGTTCGGAGATATAACCGTTTGAAAAAAAGTGTCTCACTGTTCCAGCCTTTCCCCTACTTTGTTTTAAGTTCAACATAAATGTGGATCGCCAAGAGAATATTCGGACCCGGTGGTAACCATTTTCGGGCGCCCTAATTTTAAAGCAATCGGATAGACGTAAATTAGAAGTGAACTTATTGATAGAAAACATATTTAAAATCAAATTAAAATTTTATTAATAAATTATGCATTTTGTTAAAATCTGTACAAATTTCTGTGAAAGTGCATTGCAAGATTTTCTCGCTTTTGCCAAGGCGAAAACGTTGATTACGATTTTTCTAGCCAATTCCGATTTCAGGCAAAGTGTTGCTAATCCTGATACTCTTGTTCGGGCAAAACGATGACAAATTTTGATCCTAACCCTAAAAGATCACTCAGCATTTGCGTATGTATACAAAATATGCGCAAAGCTATACAAAACTATAGAAAAGGGGTGTTCAATTTTTTTTGAAGTCATTAAACAATTCAAATGGAGGAAGACAATGCATGAAGCTTGCTCCTTAAATGCTTTTTAGGTGAATAATTGTATTCGATAAATTTAAGATCACGTTTGCAGCAGAATTCAGCATTAAATGTCTGCGACATTCTCATAAAAAAAAATTGAACAATTTTCTAAAATATTTCTAGCCGGGGAAAATATTACGACTGATTCTTGATATCACTGAATTGGTTATCACGTGAAAGTACTTGTTCTTTAATTTTTTTTTAATTTGCAATACAGCATCTTGGTGCTTTCTTTTTTGAAGATCAAATGATGTTGTCGAGGTATGTATCTCCCATTCGATTTGCAACCATTTAATATTCTTGGAAGATACAATTCCATTGATATTGCCAAAGCTGTAAATCCTCCAGGAGGAACCATATCGATGCCATTAAAACACATCAAAATGTTCTCGTATTTGATGCATCTATAGAGATCATGGCGAGTTTCCGCGGAGAACTAGACGGGCCCCATTGGAAAACTACAGATCCGGGGTAATCCATTAGAACCTTCCTCACCCGAACTCGACTGCGCTTCTCAAATGATTGCATGTTACAAATAATATCGGAAACATACTTCCCTCATCTATAGATAGTCTCTTTACACCTCAAGTCGAACCGTGCATTCCCGTTTGGTTTGACTTTTGATTGTTCTGTTAGGAACACAAATTCTCATACCGCAGAAAATAATGTTTTAAATCATATAAGCAATGGAGTCTACGTCACCATCGAGGTCACACAGTTTCCGAAAAAATTCAAGTCTAGGGTGTATAAAAAATGACCTGCAATGTCAGTGATTCGTGTTGGCTTATCAACAACCGAGTCAAGTTGTTCAACTCAACGAAAGTCTCAACATCCCTTCGTTCGGGTGTTGTCTGATGATAAAAGCCAAGCCTCGTAGAATTGTATGCATTGAAATCGCCCGTAAACACAATTTCAGTTTGACAATAAGTACCTAAGCCATATCATGTCTTAGGTCTGCGATGATAAAAATATAGTATAAGTATGTGATGTGAGGTATTCATATAAAAATATTCAAAAGGGTCGATTATCGAAAGAATGGGGTCTTCAGTTGCAGAGGGTTCTGTGGACGTTTACTGCTGTGACATGAACACGGGTTGTGAAATTAAAGAAGGAGTTTTTCAAACACCCTTTAGGTGTCTAAGTTTTTCCTAGCGGAAGTATTCGAACTTCAAGTGAGGAGCAGCCTTGAAGAAGTGGACATCCTGTAGGGTGCTGTGTAGGTCAAAATGGGTTTCCTTCTCACATCTCTTATGATATCTGCTGACTACATTCAAAGTTAGAAAAGAAAAGGAAACCGTTCTAGAATTTTAGCTTTGACTAGATTCTGTGTAGATTCGCTTGGTAAAACGTTTTCTGAAGCCCCTTTTGGCAAAAAGATTAAAAAGAACCTTCAAGTAAAATGATTTAAGTTACGCAAACAGCAAACTTAAGCATTGATTGGGATGTTGTATTCTACGCATACGTATCGTAAACTTCATTTTATTTTTGAGCACTCTTTTGGTGTGCGCTCTTAAAAATTGATTTCACTTCTTATAATTTGTACAGCGTGGGCTATAATGGTTCTTTGGGAGTTGACTTCAACAAATAATATCACCGTTCGTATCCATTAATAAAAAGAACAGTAAAACATAAAAAATTAAGTACCTACCATTATATTGCATGTGAAATATTTCCGTCACATCATTCAACTGAAATGGAAAAATTCTTCCTTGTTCACCAAACAAATCTATACCAATCTCATAATGTAGATACACATGCTATATAACGGACTTCCATGTTTTCGTATCCCACTTCTGAAAAATAAATAAAACACAGCTTCAATAAAATTACTCAAAATACGAAATATGTAATACTTTGGGGATGACGGAGACGACAAGTCTGCAAGACTGCAATGAGTGAAAAACTCTCAACTCGGTCTCTCTGCTCCTGGCTGGTTGTTTATTCAGTCAAAAGACAAGAGGTGCATACATCTTATGTATCTCCTACCGCAACAAGTCGACAGTTGACACAAATGTCTTCAGTTCAGTGAATCCTAACAACCCTCCTCAATACTCTATATGATCCTTATAGTTGTGCTGCTCATAAAATTGGAAGCAAACCTCATTTCCTTTTGCCAATTAAAAAGTTTTCCATTACACTCCAGGGATAGAGTTCGTAAGGGTTGGGTTTGTGGGTTGGGCTTTGAGTTGGGGTAATTGTACTCCTTTTGGAGTTGCTTCACCATCACCAGATTTATTTCTTGAATTGTGTCAACATAACATGAGTGTAGTACAGTGTACAACTGCGGAAGCAGCCTGTAAGGATTGCTTGTAGTGCTAAACAACTTCACTAAAACATACATTTTACAAAAAGTGAAGAAAGTACTTTGGGTTTTCTTAATTAAATTTTCTTTTTATATTATCCGAGGGAAAATTGGTAATGGTGTCATATTAAGTGTTCATACTTTATGTTGTTATTTGAAAATAATGCAAAAGGATATCTCAGGAACACTTACTCGACAGAAACAACAGTTTTATAAAAAGGAAATTTTTACATTAATAAATGGGAGTCTGCAATTTTAATAAATATAGTTGCTTGATAAAAGAAAAGCCAGATTCATGTTGTTACACCTTAATGAGGAAATTCGGGTTGAGGTCCATGACATAAGGATAACGGGCCTAAGTAAAAATTTTTGTTTACCCTCAGTCCAACGAAATTTCTTGACGTTTCATTGTGGAATCCATTTTCAAAATGATGAGATTCCAGGATGAACGTCAGAATTTTCGTTAAACTTAAAATTCCCGAATAATTAATGAAATTTTTCACTCCCTAAAATGACAGGCTGCCACTTTTCTAAGTCAACAATTATTTGCTTGAGGTGGCGCATTGTAAAGTTTGACTACCACAATGGACCTTGGGTTTTCTAACCGGCAGTGATGCCATAAATGGTTTAAAAATTTCTAAGTGCTAATCGACGGGCAGGGCACGAATGCCATAGGGATCTGCCATATGAGAGAAACAACTTGTTTTGAATGCAAAATTGAATCTGAATTTTATTGCCAAAATGTACGCCTTATATACTTATTTCATTCACCTACGGTGAATCTATAATTCTAATAATAACCTACTTTAATATTATTTCTATTTTTATTTTTGTTTGTACTTTGTACTTTATTTTGGGCTACTTAAAGTTACCTTACTTAACTTAGCTTACTCAGCAGTTTCGGTCGTAGTCTTCGTCATAGTGGCTTCGACTCATAGTGGCTTCGATTCATAGTATAGCTTCGATTCATAGTAGCCTCGATTGATTGTTGCATCAAATTTCATCGAATGTTAGGTCGTCGTCATCGTGGCTTGGATTGATGCATTACGTTTCATTGTTATTGTTTTGGGTGAATGGTAGGTCGTTGTCATTGATGAGTTAAGTTTCATTGTTCAGTTGCTTCCAACTACGAACAGCAAGTTTGTTGAGATCGTCCTCAACTTGTTTCCGCCTGTTTAGATGGAGTCCTCCGGTACTGCGTTGGTCCTCAAAGCTGGAATTAAAGGCAAGCTAGTGCGTACTCGTCTAAATGTTCAACATGTCCCAGCCATCTAATCAACTTTTCCGTGATTGAATCTTCAGTTCGGTGAATCCTAACAACCTCTCTCAATACTCTATACTCCACCATATTAAGTTGAAACATTCAAGACCCAATATCACCCGAAATAATCCTTATCTCAAAGCACCTTAACCGCTTTTCATTCGGTCGTGTCAGGGTCCAGTTTCTGTCCCATACAGCTGGAATGGGATGACTAGGGTCTCGTGTAGTTGCTACTTGGTCTATTGAGAGATGGTTTTGCTACTAAGATGCCTTCTAAGCCCTAAAAAAAGCGATTGGCAAGTGTGATCCTTCGACTGATCTCTGCAATAATATTGTTTTGAGAGGTTGTAGTGAAACCCAAAGAGACAAAGTCTTTGACTATTTCAAAGTTAAATCTGTCCATCGTAGCATTTTTTCCAAGCCTTCGGTAATGACGTTCTGCACCAGAGAACAGCTTCTTTAGTTTTATCTTCATAAGCAGCCTGTCACGCCCATTCTCGCTGCCTCCACTCCAATACTTGTGAATGTTCCACGGACAGAACACATGGTTCTTCTAATAATGTCAATATCATCAGCATAGCTAAATAATTGATTGCCTCAAGAACGATGTTGAAAAGGTAACATGATCTTGTCCGAAGACTCTCTCGACATCAAAAGAATCGGTGGTGTTCTTTACCAACCTTGAAGGAGCAGTACGAGTTTTCAAAAGTCATCCTGCACAATCGAACTAATTGAACAAGGATGCCAATTAAAAACATGACTGGCTATATAATCTCGTCCCTACATTCACGCGCAGTCACATGCCACTTTAAAATCGATAAAAAGGTTTTAGGTATCAATCTGGAATTCTTCGGTATTTCCTGAAATCTATTGGAGTGTGAAAATTCGGTCGATGATTGACTTTCCTGGCCTATTAGGGTGCAATCAGTTCACGGCGCAAAACTATTCAGACGTTCACACCAAGTCTTCTCCCGCTGCATTGAATAGTTCGGCCGAAACTTTATTCGTTTCAACAGCCGTATTGAACTTTATTCTAGTTATCGCTACCCGAACCTCTTCCTGGTACCCAGGCACGTAGCCAGAGGGGGGCTAGAGGGGCTCAAGCCCCTCCCGAAATGGTTTGAAAGAAAATATTTGAATTAAGTTCAGCTAATTTTTTTTATTTTGTTTATTTTTACATAAATATAATATAAATATAAACATTTATTAAAGTAACATGTATTCAGAACAATATATAAGTAGTGAGGCACTAATAAATGAAATTGTGTAGTAAGTATAAATAATAGTAAGCAAACTCAAATTTTGTTAAAAAAAAACTCTTACGACCAGTTGTACAATCGTGGTTCATCCTCTGATCAAAATTTAAAAAGGATTTACCTCGGTTCCTGTTTGCAAAATCAAAGTTTAGACCCACCGATTTCCGGAGATCAAATAAAGTTGATTCACGTATAAAGAATTTAAAAACAAGGTCCAGCGCTGAACCAGTATTGAACAACTGGTTGCAATATTGAGACTATTAAGGTACTATCTATATAATATACTCTTTTATAAAGACGTAACAATTATGTTGTTTGTTACGCAGGATCTAAGAAAGTAATCGACTGATTTATTCGAAACAAATTTTGTAATATTCTTTACTATTATAAAATTCTTAATGTCAACTTTTTTTTTAATAATTTGTTTTTAAAACATGAATAGACATAATATAAATATCTTTTTTCAATTTGCTCATTTTTGTTTAGGTTATCTTACTTATGTTTTTCATCTATTTGATACTTTATAAAGATAAAAATTGTTTTATGAAGTCAATGCAATAGCATACATTTAAGGCTATAAATCGAATTCTTAGTGAATTCCCAACACAAATGGTTGTTCCAGTTTTGACCGTAAGATTAACAGTTAAAAAGTTATAGCAATTCAAAGAATAGTACTAATCGGACTAATTTTATGAACTACTACCCCAAAAATTTTAATGAAATTAACCGTTTTTGAGTGACTTAAAAATAAACTGATTTTCGTGACATTTGACCTTGAATAACATACGGCACAGGCACGAGATTTTATGTGACATTTGACACAACTTTTGGAACACCAAAACGAAGGTGTGTACCAATTTTCAGCTTATTATCTCTCATTCCTAATTTGACTGGGCTATCATATTACACTCAAAGTTGCGTTTTTCGACTTAAAAAAATTCAAAAACAATGAAACGGCAAAGCTCGATTGCTTCTTAAAAAAAAGTGACCAATGTAAGTTAGTAACTTTTTATGTTTATACAAGGTAAGGTGTCTGAAAGAAAAGTTTTTATTTAACTTTTCTTTTCAAAATAAAGTAGTACCCCGTCGAGTATTGGTAAGTGTGTCGAACTACCGCACCAAAGGTTCTGGGTTCGATCCCTGACTCCACCCAAGTTCTTTTCCGGGGTACTGACTCTTGCGAGGAAGTGACAAATCTTACGAGAGAGAGAGGAACGAAAAAATTTGGGGTTATGGAAAAAAGTTTCACTTAAAAAAAAAAATACAACCAAAAATTAAACATTCAATATAGGTTTTTAAAATGTTTGTAAATGTATACAGAATTACTTCTTCGAAATTGGACAAGCCCCTCCCGAAACAAAATCCTGGCTACGGGCCTGCTGGTACCCCTTTCTAATACATTTTCTAAAAGCTTGGATATTTTTGTTTTAGTATTTTGAAAACTTTCGGTTGATTTTTTTTTGTATAACTATGTATTTGGAAAAAACATATCGCTTGGAAAGAAAACAATAAATTCTCCTAACCCTTTCGTTAAATGTGCCAAAAATCCCACATCTCCAATTTAAAATAAGTGGAAAACTTTGCTAGTGCTTATAGGTCCCTTTTGAACCAAAACCCAAACATTGTTGCCTCTTTAGACTAAAACAAAGTGACCAAAGATCTATTCCGAAACCAACTAAATTCTGCTAAGCCATTCTACACAACTACAACCATAAGACCATATAGACCACCACATTTGGGTGAATTTCAAAGTTATTTAAAATTGTGTTCACTAAAGCCTACTTCAATCAATCATCATCTCTATCTACCCCCCACTCCCCACAAACTTGAAAATTTCCTCAAAACATTTACAAAAAAAAAAAAAAAAAAAAAAAAAGATTTATTGCCGATTTGCATGCCTTGTTGATGCTCTATTCGTTCAGGTGCTTACCTTTTTGAAAATAATTTTCCGAGAAGTCAAACAGAAACACAACTTTTCTATCGTTCTTAATTTAAAAACAATCCTTCCCGTTGCTCCGCAAAAGCAAATTCGAAGCAAACTGTGTAACAGGTTTGGCCCAGGCCCATACTCATACTCACCCCCATATCTACCCTCATCGCCTTAGGGGGTGGCATGGAAAAGTTTTGTTTTTGAAAGCCACAAAACGTCGCCCAAAATCAAACGAACGGGCAAACTATCATCCAGTTTATAGAGTTGTCTGGAACTTGGCCAAAACCCAGAAATCGACCACACAAACTATTAAGTGTTCGTTTGACGTAAGCGACATCAACCATGATGATGATGACGACGACGACGACTACTGCTATGAGAAACGTTCTAAGGAAAACATGAAGCCTTGTTGCTCATTAAAATGTCAAGGGTTGGTTTGGTGTAGTCCGTATCCTTATAGCGGAAAAGAGGAGTACCTAGGTATTGCATCAAGGTACCTCTCCTAATATACATTGTATAAAAGGGCTATTGCAAGCCTCAAGCACAGGTAAGCAACCACAAAAAACATAAGCAGAAGCTCTACAAAACTTGTGTATACAAAATGTGTGCCAGGCTTTTTGCATAAATTTTCATCTCATAGATGGCGCTCACACTTTGTAGGTGTGAATAATTTCAAAGATTTTCATCTTTAATGAATTCATTCAAGTTGATTGCTTACTATGCAACAAAAATTTTGTAAACTTGTTTGCATTTTGCATAACAGTGTCATAATTTATTTATTAAACTGCTTTTTTTTTTTTGGTGAAAGTGGGTCCTTAAGGATGTGGCTGGACGTGCAATGTGCTTGATTCTTTTTAAGTCGTCAAATTATTTGCATACATTTGCATTCAGTCTCTGGCAGAATGAGTTAGATGTGTGTCTGTTTTTTTAATAATAAATTACAAAAGAACTTTTAATCAGGACATTTTGCGTATTGCGTATAAGGTTAAAGAAATTGGATCTTGATTTAATGAAAAATCTACTTTATGTAGATCATTTGTGACACGAACAGCTGGGCAGCCAACGTTTAGTGACTTCCACTATCAGCCAATCCTGGGTGTGCACTGCTAAACTCTACAGGAATGGAAGGGACCTACAATTAATTGCCGAATCCAAACGTATCCGAAAACATTTTAGATTTCTTCAGGAAAGACATTTCTGAATTGTTTGGATTCGAGATTTATTCCTTCCAGATTACGTCATGATCCCAGGATTTTATTTTTGATTACCTAGTTTTCTTGAAAAATTAAGTGAAAAAGTTTTTTCGGAACCCATTAGCCAAAACTTAGAAGATTATCTTGAAGTAAAGCAAAGAAAAGGTAGGAATATGTCATAAATCTTTTTATAAGGGTTTTTCAGTTGACGTGAGTAATTTTGGCGGCTTGTCGCGGCCCTATTATTTTCGCAACATCCTTCGAAGTTGTTGTTTTTTATTCAATTACTAGTTCCGAATCACCATTTGACCATGGCTTATTACACAGCACGTCTAAAGGATAAAAATTTATTATCAAGCTGAGTTTGGAAGAATATCCAACTTTCTGCCAAAAAATCGTCTTTAGGAAAGAGCCACGAAAGGTTCAACAGGTGACAACGCATCCTGAAAAAATTACAGTTTGGTGTGAATTTTTGGCTGGTGGGCGTGCAGCTCGGCGGCGCATTTTTTTCTATGGAACACGCGCTCAAGGGGTTTGTATAGCCCTTTTAATGATTAGTCACAGCGCGAGCGATAGGAAATTAGAGAGGAAAGGAAAGGAGGTGTCGACGAACATTGGTCTTTAATGTTTGACGATCAAAATGGCAAGGGAAAATTGTAATAGGCAATTCATTCCAAATTCGTCGGTACGTCCGAAATTGGGCTCAAGTGTGAACTGATGAGCGTTCCTAGCAAGACGAGTATTACGGGGGAAATGTTTAAGGGCTGGAACACAGCTGGCTACCTCGAGTGAGCATTTTTTATAGAAGAACTTGTAAAATAAAGAAAGACATGAAACATTTCGACGATGTTCAAGTGATGGAAATGTTTCCATAATGCTTATCTCTCCTATCAATTTTAAAGCTTTTTCTGTACTTTGTCGAGCAGATGTAAAATAGTTTTAGAAGTGGCACAACTTGATCCATATATGGACTTAGACGACATGTATAGTTCCAAAAGGACGGTGCTATTTGTATAAACTATTTGAGGTAAGGTTATCTTTCCAAGAAGTGATGTAAACTGAACACCAAATTCATGCGATTTGACCTAACTAAACTTATTCTTTGTAGGGTTGCCTGAAGTCGCAGGTCTGTGCGCATAGACGATAACCAAGCGATGCCCTTAAGGTGAACATAACACAGTCCATAGTCCAAGTTAAGCCGGATCTATGCCAAAGATTCATTGAAAAAAAATTGGAGTACTCTGATCCGTAACACCATCAAAAGCCAAGGCGGGAAATTGGCTCCCAGAAATTACGCCAGAAGAAATTACGCCAGAATTTTTTTTTGGAAAAAACACCAGAAAATTCTTCATACAAAATTCTGGCCTTTTTTCCTAGGAAAATAAGCCAAAGTTTTCTGAAATTCTTTCCCAGATGTCAGGCCTTTTTTCCAGAAATGGAAATGCGACGCAATCGAGCCCGCCGCTCCGCCCGCGTCCGTCGCCCAGGCGCGCGCCTGGAAATAATTACGGGGCGGGATGGGTGCGTCTTTTGTCTTTCGCCTTGTTTAAAAATTAAAAAAAAAATTTCTGGCCTTTTTTCCAAATCGTTATTTGGAAATTAGGTCAGAAAATATTAATTTTCTGGCTTAAATTCCATTTCCCTTTCTGTTTTTCCACATCTATCTGGCGTAATTTCCAACATTTCTAGCCTATTTGCCTAGAAAAAAATTCTGGCGTTTTTTCCAAAAAAAAATTCTGGCGTAATTTCCGGGAGCCGGCTTACATATGACTTTTTTTGAGAACCTCACACAGAGCTTATTTAAATCCATTTCAACATCCATCCGCCCATATTAAAAAAGCCATTTCTGTTACGTAAATCAGATTTAGTTTATAGATAATTCTTCAAACGTGTACAGACGGGTTACCAAGGCAAGAACTAAAAGTCTTAGCCCCACATTGGGCGCCATATCTGTAACGTAAATATAATGTTTGGAATTATAATTTCCCATCCACCTCGTCACAGGCGAAAACCAGAGAAAACTTTCCAAGTAAAAAACCAGATACTATGCTATTTATGGACTTTAATCTAAGCTGGGTCACTTGGGTCTTGGGCTAAAGGTAGTAAGTCTCAAGACTGTGCCAAAAAAACACCCAGAGGTGTCATTTGATTGAAAATGTGAAAACTTAAAGATAAAACAAACAAAAATTAAAAATTTCAGAGTAGTTTTCAATAATTCAGCATTTTTTTAAAACTTTAAGATTGCATATACAAAATTCGAAGGAGCAAGATTTAAGGATCTTTATTGAACAACATTTGCAAGAAGCAACAACAATGTTAATTTTTGTCTATAATGTTTTTTGTAACGACAAACCTTACAATAAGATATTGTCACCATTGAAGAAGCCATTTTGAGGAAAACAAAAGGCTCTTAGAACTCTCCGATGATTAATCTAACTCTTTCATATCCAATGAACAAAGTATAAGCCTTAGTATAGGCAAGTTATAAGAGGGAATTTGTTGTTTCTTAATGTTTCAACACAATTCATAACAATCCTTGTAAACTTATGTTTTTCCACCCTTTTCATTCTGTTCTCTCAATATATCCTTAACCCTATATGGTAACCAGCAATTTGCCTAACGGTATTTCGACATGCTATCCTTAAAAAAAAAAAACTTTAATACCTCGTTCCCTTTTGAATATTCATATATTCTTCATAATCATAAAATTGAAAAACTTTAACTGCCAGACAGTTTGCTACACTACTATCCGCAATGCGGCTTCCCCAAGGCTTCAATTCTTCGGAGCAAATTATATAGGCCGAAAAACTTTTTCTAAAAGTTTATTCACACAATTCAATCTAGTTTTATTCACTCTGCCATATCGCCAAAGGAAATGAATTTATTGAATTGTGAATGAACATGAAAATGCTCTCGAACTAAGTTGTTTTCGGATACATTGAACACAAAAATGATAAAAAAAAATTCATTGAAAGGACATCGTTTTCGTAGGCAACGCCAACACCAACACCAACGCCAACAACTAATTAATCTAGCTTTTATCAATAATAAAAGAACGTATTCCATTTGTCAAAAAAATTAATTGAAAACTCAACTTATTGGCGGTATTAAAATTTAAATTTCTCTCATGGTTGTGAATTCAACCCACACAAAAAATATTTCAAATGAACATATTATGCATCGAGCGGCAGGATATGAGTGCTTGTCCTGTTTGCCTATGGCTATGACGACCTGTCTGCCAAATCACGTGGATGAAAACCGAGAATATATAATCAAATCAGGGTACAACGAGCGAATCGGAATACGAAAGCCATAGATTGAGGAATTGCATGTAGCACGCATTCCGTCAGGTCATTTGACCGCAGGATTCCAATATTTCCCAAAGTGGAACAAATTGAGTTAGTGACCTCCGCGCCGCTATCCTGCTAATGGAAACAAGGTGCAACTTTTTGGAATTTCTGAAATAAAATATAAAAAAAAAAAAAAAAACAATTGGAATCTCACAAAAGTCTGAAAAAATGTGAAATGCACGTCTTTGTCTCACGAACTTGTTCTTATGCTAAATATTTGGGTATGGAATTTAAAAACAAAATTGAAAACAAAATTCTAGTGAATATGAGTTTTATGGGAAAAATAAAGTAATTTTTTTTTATTGATTTGTATATTGGAAAAATAAATAGTTGATTGGTCTTAAAATGATTTTTAGAAATTTTAAATTTTAAAATACCATTTTCCAGCATTTGGAAGTTGTTTTGAAGGAAATTTTATCTAACATTGATTTTTTTTTACGAATCCATAACATGCCTTATAGAACCTACCTTTATCTATATCTATATTTAGGTTAGGTTAGGTTAAGTGGGGTGATGGAACGGCAAGCCGAACCTTCTCACTCGGATCTCGATTGGATCCATTGTGCTCCCCGGTTGGGTGGGGTGATAAGGAATAGGGGTTAAGGATTGAGGATTGACAGGCAGTGGGTGTGTTAAGTGGTGGAGGCCTCCCTGAACCAACCTGAGTTCTGGATGAATCTCAGGATGTTTCTTGGTGGCGTTTTAGAGACATCGATCAACTCGTTGAAAAAGTATTCACCGAGGTTAACTTTCCTAGTTCGGGCTAAGCTGGGGCATTCACAGAGGAAGTGGAAGGAGTCCTCTTCTGCCTCTTCGTCCTGGCATCCTCTACATAAGTCAGATGTGCTGATGCCCAATCTGCTCATGTGGGTTCCCATCGTGTTGTGACCCGACAGGATACCAACCAGGAGTGATAATTGAGGCCTGCTTAGCATGAGTAGGGATTCAGTTTTCTTCTTTGAAATTTCCGGCCATAGATTTCTCGATACCCGACAAGTGTCGATTGATGACCATCTGTCATTAGCGGTTTTAAGGAAACTATGGCTAATTCTGGTTTTTTCCCTTTCGAGTGGCATGTTAATTGAGGTTACCATTTGGCTTGGTTCGAGAGATGAACCGGTTTTGGCCAGTTGGTCAGCCATTTCATTTCCGTGTATGTCACGATGTCCCGGGACCCACCGCAGGGTTACTGGATTCGTTGCGTTGTCTCAACTCATTACGACAACGATCGACCAGTTTGGATTTTGTAACTATGGAGGAAATGGCTTTTATGGCCGCCTGGCTGTCGATGAAAATATCAATATTCTTATTTTCCAGTTCGCACGTTAAAAGGTGATTTGCAGCTTCATAGACTGCAAGCACTTCCGCTTGGAAGACACTGCAGAAGTCTGGAAGTCTTAGTGACTTGTTTATGGGTGGGTTATCTGAAAAGATGCCTGACCCTACCCCATCTTCCGTTTTGGAACCGTCTGTGAAGACAGAAACGTGATTTTCATTTATGACCCTGTTTTCCATCCAGCATTCTCTTGTAGGGAAGTCTGTTTGGGCTGCTGGGTTAAAATCTATGTGCGGAGTAATATAGTCTGTTTGAATGTTAATGTCTGTGAAGTTCATTATTATCCTGTGACCTGAATGGCCCCTTTTCCAACTAGAGCATTGACTGAGACGCAATGCACTTTTGGCCGCCATTTCTTTCGTAAATAGATCGAGTGGGGCTAGTAGAAGGAACGTTTCTAGGGCTGCGGTTGGTGTAGTTCTCATTGCACTGGTTGTGCCAATGCACGCAAGTCTTTGGATTTTTGTCATGGTTTTGAGATTTGTCGCCTTTTCAAGGGCTGGCCACCATACCAGACATGCATATGTCAGGATAGGCCTCACTATGGCCGTATACATCCAGTGAATAGTTTTGGGGCTGGGTCCCCATTTCCTGCCAAAGATTCTATTGCAAGTATAGAATGCTATTGATGCTTTTTTCCCTCTTTCTTTTATGTTTTCATTCCAGTTTAGTTTACGGTCCAACACCACTCCAAGATATTTTGCCACATTTGAAACTTGAAGTGGTGTCCCGTTTATAGTGATCGGGTCTACCGTTGGAATGTTGTTTTTCCTTGTAAACAAAACTAGTTCTGTCTTTGTTGGATTGACGTTAAGTCCGCAGCTACTGGCCCAATTGCTGAGTTTGTTTAGGGCTATTTGAAGGAGATCACACAGTGTGGGAATATATTTTCCTGAGGACATTATTACAATGTCGTCGGCATATGCCACGACCTTAACGCCACTAAGACTTAGTTTACCTAAGATCTGGTTGACAACCAGAAGCCAAAGCAACGGAGAAAGAACCCCTCCCTGTGGAGTACCTCTACAGGTCTTGACTTTTAGCTTGCTGGCACCTAACTCCGCATTTACAAGTCTTGTTTGAAGCATAGAGTCAATCCAATTCGATAGTTCAGGATCAACATTGACAGAGTCTAGGGCTTGTCGTATCGCGTGATTATCTACATTATTGAAGGCCCCTTCTATATCAAGAAATGCTGCTAGGGTGAATTCTTTGAATTGGATTGAGTTCTCAATCGTGCCAACAACTTCGTGAAGTGCCGTCTCAACAGATTTGCCCTTAACGTAAGCGTGTTGGGCCTGTGAGATTATATTATCATTTAGTTTTAGGCGGATATGCGTTTCTATGAGTCTTTCTAAGGTTTTAAGGAGAAAGGAAGAAAGGCTTATAGGCCTGAAGTCTTTTGGTTCAGTGTGAGTGGGCTTGCCAGCTTTCGGAATGAAGATGACATTGACTTCTCTCCATCCAGTTGGAATATAGGTTATGTTTAAACATCCCCTGAATATATCCACCAGAATCGGAACGATTATGTCTTTTGAGCATTGGAGCATAATTGGAATTATCCCATCAGGCCCTGCAGACTTGTATGCTGAGAAGGAGTCGATGGCCCACGCCACCTTTCTACTGTCTACGATTTGATTGCCAATATTGTTGGCAGGATTTATGTTGGGGTCTCTTTCCATAGGAGATGTTATGTTAACACAACCTGGGAAATGAGTGTTCATAAGAGCTTCTAGAGTTTCAGAGCAGGTGTCAGTCCAGGTATCATCCGGTCTTTTTAAGAAACCTGGAGGAGTGTGGACCTTTGACATGACTTTCCTGAGCCTGGCAGCATCATTTGTGGACTCGATGTCTGTACAAAATTTTCGCCAGGCTGCTCTTTTCGCATAGGTGGTTCTGTTTTTGTACTCATTTTTGCTGGTTTTGTAAAGATTCCAGTCATCAGCGTTGTTACTATATTTTGCTCTGTTGAACAGCCTCCTTGAGTTCTTTCTAAGGATAGACAACTCTTTTGACCACCATACGGGGTTGAGCTTGCCTTTTCCTTTGATAATGGGGCACGAGTTTTCGTACGCAAGACGAATAGCTAGCGTTAGTTCATTGACATTTGTTTCGATGTCTGAGCAGTTGAGTATAGGTTGCTTACTGTAGCGGCCCAGAGATAAGGCCAGTTTATTGTTATAGGCTTCCCAGTTTGTTTTTCTGGGATTTCTATAGGGCTTTGGGTCTTCTAATTTGTGCTTTATTTGGAACGTAATCATTCTGTGGTCAGAGAATGTTACGTTACTTGATACCTTCCAATTACTGATAATAAGAGTATTAGAGTTTGTCGAAAGTGTAACATCAAGCACTTCCCTCCTAGTTCTAGTTATGAATGTCGGTTCACTACCTCTATTCAAAATCAATATATTGTTCTTAATAATAAATTCAAAAAGTGACTCACCTCTTGCATTTGTGTCGGTGCTTCCCCACTGAAGGTGGTGAGCGTTAGCGTCAGCACCTATCAGTAGGTCCCATCCGTTCCTACCTGTTACCGCGACAAGTTCTTCAACAGCTGCTGATGGCGGGGTGGGTGTTTCGTCGCCTGGCAAATAGATGGAGGTTAGGATCAGGGGCGGGGCCCCGTCTCTTTCACACTTCACTGTTGTCATGTCTGTGCTACAATGGGAGGATAGGAGAAATAGATTTATATTCTTTTTCGCCATTATACATGTGCGATAGTTACCTTCTGTAGGCCCTTTATTAAAATAAAGTATATAATCTTTGGATTTGAGTCCGCAGATGAGGCCGCTGTTGATCCATGGCTCTTGTATAAGGGCTATATCTGTCTTGTTTTTTGACAAAAAAGAGGTTAAGGTGGCAGAAGCCAACTTACTGTGTTGCAGATTTAGTTGCAGCACTTTCATCATCATTTTTTGTTTTGTCTTTTTTGTTTAAGTTGGCAGCCGTTAGCGGCCTCACCTTAACCTCATTTATGCCGATACAGAGTTTGAACCCTTTCGATGGAAGCAAAGCCATTGTTTCATGGTTAAGCATGATAATAGCTTCTTGGCCTGTTTTCGAAGGCTCTTCCATCTCCATGACTTGCCAATCGGAACTCGGAAAGTCAGGGTTGAGTCTTCTTAGGAAGAGCTCTAGCCTTTCCTTCGTCATCCGAGGGCCCGGAATGTTTATTCGGACTTTGGGTCTGGTAGGGAGGTCATTTTTAAAAGCAACTTTTAGTGTTGCCCCTTCAATTAATGTGCTCATTTCAGTTATTTTGCCTTTGAGCCAGTTAAGGGTAAATTCATCACGGCAAGTGAGAATTTTAAAACCCTTTACTGTCGACAAGGGCCCGAATCTCGGCAGAGTGCCAGTTGAGGTAAGCAGCTCGTCGTTTACACACTCGAGTAGTTTTTCCTCAACCTTGGCCCAGTTCTCTTCGCTCAGCAGTTTTTCGGAGCTCCCCTCATTGATAACGGCCACCTGAAGCCTTTCTTTTATCAATTCCGCCGGTGTGCCTGTTTTGTTTGTCGTCTTCGGCTTTTTGTTTGCGGACATCGGAGGGGTTGTCGAGTCATTATGTCTCGTCCTCTTTCTATGACTGCTGTCGTCAGTTTTTACGACCCTTAAGTGTTTTAGACCATCCAACGGTGGTTTCACTTTCGGATTACTAACTTGAGCAGCCTTGGAAGAGGAGGCATCTAGGTCTGTTTGATTCTTCGTGGTTTGGTTTTTCACGACTATCTTCGGTTCTGCGTTTGGCTTATTGTTGGCCTCCATTTTCGCGACTAGTTTGCGAGCCCAGCTCAAGCGTTTCCAGTCTCGGAGACTAAGCCTTTTTGTGTCACCCTGACCATATCTTCTGATGGTTCTCAGGGCGTTTTGCAACTTCTTGTCAAAGTTAAGGTCCCCTTCCTTATTCTGTTCTTTCGGATTCACCGTTTTTCCCGTAGTCGGTTTTGGCCCATGCGAGCATCGGTTTCCGGAATTGGCAGCATCCACACAGACTTTGGAAGGTTTGTTAGACTTTGACCCTTTGCAGGGAGTTGAGGTTGATTTGGCTCCCGGGTCCACCGGGTTTTTGGCCAGTATGTTGCCTTTGTTAGCAGCTGCAGGGTTTTCGGCCACTGTGACATCCGCTTCGGAGCCGTCGGAGCTGGCGAAAGATTGATAATCGTCATCTGCAAGGATTCGATTTTCCTCACCAGACGATATCTCACTTTCGTCAGCTCCCACGGTCCCGACCTCAGAGTCAGTGAGATCCATGAAAACCTCACCGAGGTGGAGGCTTTCATCAATCAGAAGGGCACCACTGCTACAAGCAGGAATATGTTCCTCTGCTGTTTCGTTTTTTGTTTTGGTTTTTGTATTTTTATTTGAATTTGAATGAGTCACTGGCGACTTCTCTTCTATCGAAGCAAAGCCATCGCCGGCAGCCGTGACCTCTACCGACTTTTGAGTGTATATCCCCACTCGATTTTCATCATCTTTATTAACTTTTTCCATATTTTTCATAATTTGACATCTCTGTCTTATTTTTGAGGTTGCTTGGTTGTTCTGTCACTGCATCTGGATTGATGAAGTGTCAGAACGTAAGCCCCCCCACCGCGTCAAGGTGAACCTCGTGGGAGGGTTACAGGTAAACATTTGTATCCCATAGTTAGCGGGAGTGATTAATTATCATCGTGTACTGCTAGTGTTTAATATGCTTCACGTTAGTAAGAACAAACTGTGACAGGGAAATGGCCGCAAGGAACTTTAACTTGAAAAACGGTTTTGATTTTATTTGAGTTTTAAATCGATTGCTGTTGGCGAGGAAGCTAAGCAATCACTATTTGGTCATTCTTACTTTTTTTTTCAATGTTTGAGTGTGTGATAGGAAGTGAAGCGTACGAATGGTCGACAAACAAAAATGTCGACTATATAAATACAAATTTCATCGACTGGCAAAATGTCGACTGATGTTTGATCGGCAAAAAAAAAGTTGACAGTTTAAAATCCAGACTATGAAAATATTGACTGAAAAAGTTGTCGGTAATAATGTCGACTTTTATCCTGAAAAAAGTTGTTCTTTGTGAAGTTGTTTAGTTCATGTGAACATCAATCACTTTGCCACTGTCGACCTTTTATCGATTCGATATTATCAAAATCGACTTTATAAGAGTCGACATTTTGATTAGGGGCCGTCCATAAAAAACGTTCGCACTTAGGGGGGGGGGGGGGAGGGGTCATGCTGAGCGTGACAACATGTGACAAGGGGGGAGGGGGTCTACGTCAACGTGACGTTTGCTAAAGTTAGACTGATAAACCTAAGTTTTTTGCTATTTTAAAAAAAATAATGCAATAGAGTGCCACTTTATTTTATCTTTTTATAAAAATTTGATAATTTCGAAGAGGTTGAAGAAGAAGCTGAAATACCTATTTTAGAAATATCAGATTATTTACAGAATCAATGGACTAACGATAAATAGAAATATTATTTATTTCTCATCAAAGATAATTTATTAATTTATCTACATATTTAAATTTTATCCTAAAAATAAAGTGAATATTTTTTACGTTTGAAAATGTGTGTTCTATCAATCGAAATTTTTTTGTTCTGGGGGGGGGGGGGGGGGGGGGTGGTCTTTGTATTTGTGACGTAATATTTTAGGGTTTTAGGGGGGTTACAGCAAGTGTGACAAACCATGACACCAGGGGGGGGGGTCAAAACAGCTAAATTAAGCGTGACGTATTTTATGGACGGCTCCTCAGTCGGTATTTTTACCAATCGGCTTTTCGAAAGTCGACATTATGACTATCGGTTCTTTTAAATCGACATTTTAAAAATCGACAAATCGGGCCCAACCCTGTTAGGATAGCTTGCAGTTATTGCATCATTTGCGCGACTAGAATTTGAGCCTTTTGTTTTTAGCTATGACTATTTAAGCCAAAAACAAAAATTGCTAATATGTCAAAAAATACTTTAAGATGTTAAACTATGAGTCTAATCAAAATCAATAGAGTCGTTTTTTACTCGATACAAAACAGAGAAATCCGTTGCATGAAAAGTACCAATCAAAACCTCTGTATGACCGCAAAAACCTATCTTTTGAGAACTCAAAAAGAGATTTAGAGTAAACCAATGAAATAAATACTGGAATCGACCATATTAAACCCCCGAGTTCAAAAAGTAAGCCAATTACAATAGTTTACACTGTAGTGTTCAAAAATGCCATGACTGGGGTGGGCTTGAAGAATGCTCCATAAACGTATAATTTGCTTTGAAACGCTCGAAAGTATAATCACACTTGCTATCCTTAGCTGTCTAATAAAAGAACTTTAAATAACTTGTCTAAAAGAAGTGTCATTTGGTTGAACTGCAATCCATGTCTGAATCAAATTCGCAGCTAATTTGATAAGTTTCCGCTTGTCTTAGCTTTTTAAAAGGGTAGAATATCGTCCTTTCCTTACAATAACAACGGATACCTTATTAATATTTAAGATGGGACAATTTTTATTCTTGACTAGTTTTTTTGTTGCCATTTCCATTTGGGTAATTGATTTGTGTAACCAAATTCATATATTAAAATGGCACGGTAATTCTCACTAGCTATTGCTTTGCGATGCTCACTGTTTAGACTTTTCTAGACTATTCACATTTTTTGAAAAAAAAACTCATCGAAAAGGCATTTACAAAATTTTAATTTTGGTTTAGAAATGCTTTAAATTTATTCGAGAAAAATTTTCAATGCAAGAAGTTGGAAGAAGAGGTTGTTAATTAAATCATTTGTTTGGTGTCGAATATTAATCAACGCTCTCAGAACTACTTGTTCAAGTATTTCGCACACAATTTTCTTTTCTTCCGTTAATAGGTTAGGTTAGGTAAGGGTTGGTGATTTGGTAAAACTTAAACCCCATCACCTCGCTCGAATCTCAAAGGATCCGTTGTGACCTCCAGCAGTGAGGGTGATTGATGGGGGGGGGGGATTTATTGGAATTAAAGGTGTGTGTTTTTATGTATGTGGACCTCACCTGAACCAACCTTAATTTTGGATGAACTCAAGAATGTTCTTTAATGGCTTGTACAAGATATTGAACAATCACACAATGAAATATTCCCCGAACGCTATACCTTCCAAAACGTGTTAATTTTGGGCATTCGCATAGGAAGTGAAATAAGCTTTCTTCCGCCTCTTCGTGTTGACATCATCTGCGTAATTCAGATGTGCCGATACCCATTCTGTTCATGTGGGTTAACATTGAATTATGAACCGTTAGAATTTCAACCAACAGAGACAGTTGGGGCCTGCCATTGTATTTATAATCTATAGTACTCCCAATAAGAGGAACGTTTGGTGCGCCATCTATGGACGAAGTTCACAAACACTTGATTGGTGAGTTAGGAGTGGTTTCTGATGCCTAGATTTACATGGGAAGCAAAAACAACAATAGAAGACATTTGATGTAAAGTATATAAGATAACTAGCGCCGCCATTGACGAAGTTCAGAACTAAAAAAAACATGTTCCATGAAATTACTATAAAAATGTATATACAAAGGGCCTGCTAAGCTGAGTAAGTACTCTGATGTTTTTTCCTTGTAAGTCCTGGTCATATACATTATATATTATATTGATTCGTCGATACTCGAAAAGTGTTTATCAAAGACCATTTATGTCGTTTGCGGATTTTTAGAAACTCTTATTGTGAGTTTTATTATTGTCTCCTGCTCTATAGTGGTATGGGTAAGTATCTAGACTTTTCGTTTTATAAATGTCGCAGTAGTCAGAGTCCTACCAGTAGTTGTGTTAGTTGAAGAAGTCAATCCCTCCGTTTTGACTCACTATTGAAAAGCTGGCTTTGATAACCTTCTTACTTCAGTTTAGTTACTAAGTGAATATATAAATTTGAATATGAAGATGGAGTCCATCGCAAAATCCGTCCTGTGTGTTATGTCTTGTACTTCAAAATGTACCTATCTGTCGAATAACTTATTGTTAACGCCATTGACGAAGTTCAGAACTAAAAAAAACATGTTCCATGAAATTACTATAAAAATGTATAAACAAAGGGCCTGTCCAGCTTGAGTAAGTACTCTGATGTAGTGGTCATATACATATATTATATTGATTCGTCGATACTCGAAAAGTGTTTATCAAAGACTATTTATGTCGTTTGCGGATTTTTAGAAACTCTTATTGTGAGTTTTATTATTGTCTCCTGCTCTATAGTGGTATGGGTAAGTATCTAGACTTTTCGTTTTATAAATGTCGCAGTAGTCAGAGTCCTACCAGTAGTTGTGTTAGTTGAAGAAGTCAATCCCTCCGTTTTGACTCACTATTGAAAAGCTGGCTTTGATAACCTTCTTACTTCAGTTTAGTTACTAAGTGAATATATAAATTTGAATATGAAGATGGAGTCCATCGCAAAATCCGTCCTGTGTGTTATGTCTTGTACTTCAAAATGTACCTATCTGTCGAATAACTTATTGTTAACGCCATTGACGAAGTTCAGAACTAAAAAAAACATGTTCCATGAAATTACTATAAAAATGTATAAACAAAGGGCCTGTCCAGCTTGAGTAAGTACTCTGATGTAGTGGTCATATACATATATTATATTGATTCGTCGATACTCGAAAAGTGTTTATCAAAGACTATTTATGTCGTTTGCGGATTTTTGGAAACTCTTGTGAGTTTTGTTATTGTCTCCTGCTCTATAGTGGTAAAAGTATCTAGACTTTTCGTTCTATAAAATAATGTCGCATTAGTCAGAGTCCTACCAGTAGTTGAGTTAGTTGAAGAAGTCAATCCCTTCGTTTTGACTAACTATTGAAAAGGTGGCTTTGATAACCTTCTTACTTTAGTTACCTACTAAGTGAATTGTATAAATTTGAATATGAAGATGGAGTCCATCGCAAAATCCGTCCTGTGTCTTATGTCTTGTACTTCAAAATGTACCTATCTGTCTAATAACTTATTGTTTTATCCATTTACTTATTTTACAACTTAACCTACATTTTTTATATCAGAGAAATAATTACATCCGCTATTAACATTTTCATTAATATCCAAAGTTTGTTCCTCTTAGTATGACTGTTTCCTTCTGCGAACGACCGGACTTTGATATTAAAATGAATGTCTAGTACCTACATGCATCTAAAAGAACATAAAATATTCCCCGACAACCTTTAACATCTCCAAATTAAAAGTAACCCATTTTTTGTAGATACTCTCCCACATTGATGCTCAGTCCAGAACCCCCAACAAAACTAATTAAATTTTCAATTAGTTACAGAAATACATACAAACAGTTACACGAGTACACCATTCAATTCGATGCTCCTGCTGTTGCTCCTTTCAACAATATGAGCCTGGAAAATGTTGTTGTTTATTTCTTTCCTTAGTTCTTAGTTTGCATTCACATTGATTCAATCCAACTCCATCTGCACAAGATTCAATCTAACTGCATTCACCATATCTATACACTTCTTCAAGTTCGGTGGAGGAGGGTATAATGAGATCGATTGGAATCTTGTGGGTGGTAAAGGATTCCATTTCCTGTAGTTGTGTTTGTTTGCACTGGAAATGAGGTCAATAATATCGGTTACTAATTACTTGCACTTGAGGATAGACTCTGCTCTGGGTTCTATGGGATCTGAAGATGGGTGTGTGCAGAATGTTACTGATTCTATATTGGCAGGGAGATAACCGAATTTCTTTTGGTAATTCCGTTTAGGTTTATCCCAATATTGCTTGTGTTTGGTTTGGAAGGCAGAAAATTAGGTTAAATTAATTGGATGGGATTTGTTATTCTGTCGAATTCATTAAACTTGAATTGAATATGCCGCAGAGCTTTCGTAAATAATGACACATTTAGAGCATTCTGGGAATAGCATATTATCTATGTAGTAGGTGATTGTAATAATTATCTTTTTATATTTGGCGAATTGTTTTGCAATATCCTGGGCAATTTACAGGACGCTTTATCATGTTACAATATTATTGCGGTTTTTTAACTATTGAAGTTTTAAGAATTGATATCGAAGAAAAAAAAGAGATATTAAGACTTAAACATTAATTTTATTTGAAAAGGTTTAAGAAGTATGTTCGATTCAATTTCGAATAGTCAATCTATTTCTGTGGTGTGGGTGTCTAAAAAGTTAAAACATTAATCGTAGTTTTACAATCATTTGACGCAAGTCCAAAATCCACACCAAACAGTAATGTCCAATGCCGTCTTTACCATAAGGGCACACGGGGCCCGTGCCCAGGGCCCATATCGAGACGGGGACCCCGAAAGGGTGATATATTCAATTACACTATACAACAAGCTTGCTCTCTGGAATAGCTACTATAAAATTTCTATAATAAATCAAGTCCACTTTTCAGTTTATTTATCCATTTTTGAAAAAACGTTTTTTATTCGCTTTCTCTGGTCAAGATCTCAAATGATGTTGGCTGTTTCATACTCTACCATTTTGACACCTCGTTGGAAGGCGGTAGAACTTCACATTCCGCTTTGAAGCTGCCTATGAATCTTCTAACTATTGACAAGCCAACATGCACAATGACCAAGAATTCAGTGCAAAATCATCATCTGGGATAAATGCACGATGACGCATAAACGAGCATTGATGCAATTGACCAAACGATAAAAAATTTTTTAAGTGATTCCAGACAAGAAATTGAAATTGACTACGAACATGAGAACTCTCGAGACAACTGCTGACTCTTGACAATGGCTAAATTCCGGTTGATGTTTTGACTGGATTGATATCGTTTCCGCAAATTTTTGAGAGTTCACATCCTCATCGAAGGAAGGGCTCGTCAACAAAGTGTTCCCCGGAATCGCACAAAGCTATACAAATCTCGATTGGATTAGTAAACGGGTAATACTAGCAGGGAAGAATAAGAACGCCAATAGCTTGAATTTCATAATTCAAAGCCAAATCGCTGGAGAACTGCATTTACACAAATCCGTTGACCGACGAAGATGAAGCGACCAACTATCCGAAGAAATGTTTGAACTACTGCATAATTAACAGCTGAAAGTGACTAGGTTCAAAGGAGTGGAAGTCCTTATCCCGCGAAATCCGATTACTCCAACTGATATTCCATTCCAATTCAAGCGAATTTAGTTCCCCTTTATATTGGCTTTTGCGATGACAATCCAAAAATCGCAGACCAATCGTTGGAAGTCTGTGGGATTAATCTCGAATTTCCCTGTTTTTCGCACGGTCAGCTGTACGTTGCTTGTCCGCATGTTATCAAACCGTCTTCACATTACATTACACTTTAATCTACTCCGTCGATGAATTAACAAAGTCGACACATTTACAAGACTGAGGCCATCGCAAACCGTCTTTGCTGTTTTCTTGAAGGAAAAACATGCGACGGAAAATCATTGTCAACTATATCACTCTCTACTTTTTTCGATTCCATTCCAATAAATTATATTGAAATTTGATCTATAAATAAAAAATATGTTCACTTTTTTAACTTTCCAACAGGGCCCCGAATTCTTGTGTGCCCAAGGGCCCGGTATGGCCTAAGATGGCCATGTCCTCTCATTCACTCATTTTGATAAAAAGAGTTTTAAAATTTCGACGTGCTGTTCAATCGTGTCATTTGCCATGTTAATGTGACATCAGTGACTGAACATCAATAATAATAATCAACAGATTTGATAAGTTAAAAAAAAAAAACATGGCTGCAACATGTCGCCGAAATCTTCCCGCGCCTACTGACACCCTTTAATTTATTAGAGCAACTACTAGTACAAATTCATAAACACCCTCTGATTAGATAAGAACTGCTTCGAACGTGTTGTCACAATGTGGCGCGCTGAAAATATGACTTAAAAGTAAAAACAAAATTGAGTTAAGTTAGAAAATAATAATAAAAATAATGATTCTTAAATTTTCACCTTCAAGGTTTTAATTTGAGACAACAAATAACCGTCATTATTTCGAAATTGAAAGCGTTTGAATGCAGAAACTGTAGCTTCTTACGAGATTATCACGCCTTTTTTAAAACCTCACCTCCATAACTTCCACAGTTCATACACATGTTTTGCAAAAAAAAAAAAAATATTTTGACAGATGTCAAATTTCCCATCTTTCTGAAACATTTTGTGTGTGGTCGTTCATTGTAAGCATCACGCAAAATCTCGTTGGAAAAGCAGTGAAAAGATTTAATTTTCCACTCATACGAAATGTGTGAATACTAACTATGCTTGTGGAAATACCAAAAACAAACTAAACAGAAACATGGAGCATATTTTTGAAACTTTGAAAAGCAAAACTGTATCTGATATTAACACCGGTTTCGCACATATTAATGTTTGGAAAAATATATTAGGAAGTGTTTTCTTTTTTAATTTATTTTTCAAGTACAGTTTGAACAAGTCAGATCCATCAGTTCATAAATAATAAAGATACAGAAATTGGGTAATTTAAAGTTGATGTTTTATAGATAAAACGGTAATAGGTAATCACGAAGATTGTTTTATTTTACAGAAATTCGGTTTTTTAAATTTCAAATTATATTTCGTTAACACTGCCTTATCTTCAGAACAAAGCTAAACTATGTTGGTATTGTAGTGTGCAAACTGTTATTGCAGTTCAAATTTATTTAGTGGATATCAAAACCTATCTATTAAAACTACAATAAATGGGGTGCTTTTAAATTCCGATTCATTCGGAGTTACGTCATTCGTGCGAATATGAACTAAGTGGGAACTACAACCACCGCCGCCGCATCTTCCTCTTACAGTGAGGAGTAATAAATGAAAACAAAATGTGTTGGTTGGAATTATTGAAATACGAATAAACATTTGTTGTAAAATCGTTTACTTTAGGTTTTATGCAAAATAATTCGGTATAGTCAAAACTTGCAGGATTTCAAAAGGAATACATTGTTGAAAATTTTGATAAATAAAAAAAGATAAAAATGTCCGCGGAAAACATTATTCACAAAAATGCTAGGGAAACGCATGAAACAATAAGATAGAAGACATAATAATTATTATGGAGTTCCGTTACGTTTTTTTCAAGACGACTTGTACAAGCAATTTGTAGCCATCGTGCCCGAAATAGAAGATAGCTCTGTTTCGTCAAGTTTTCGATTAGTTAACGGACTTAAGTTGAGCTCACTATCGCATTTTATGGATGAACATTTGTCACCTGACTGTGGATGGAAATGTAAGGTATGCTGGCCTTGTGTGTGACGTCACATTAATCTTATTGCTTAAAATAAAAATGAAAACATTCATTGACTTGCAGTTTTTTAATGTTAAAATTGTCTGTTTTTCTTTTCTTTGTTGTGTGCAATATGTAAATATCAAAATGAATAAAGCAAGGAAAATACATATTTTTTTCTTTTATATGCTTATCAATTTTTTTTTCTAGATAGACATTTAGTTTTGAAATTGTATTGCATACTTAGTTTTTCTGAGAAAACTCTAAAACTATGTAATTTAAAAATTTAAATTTAAATATAATGTATATTATTATTATTATTTACAATTATCAGACATAAGTGCTTAGTTTATTTATATTTGTATTTTTAATGTGTTTTATAATTGTTAAACATTTCTTTTAAATTCAATTATTCTCGACTTTCACTCACTCACTCACTCACTCACTCACTCACTCACTCACTCACTCACTCACTCACTCACTCACTCACTCACTCACTCACTCACTCACTCACTCACTCACTCACTCACTCACTCACTCACTCACTCACTCACTCACTCACTCACTCACTCACTCACTCACTCACTCACTCACTCACTCACTCACTCACTCACTCACTCACTCACTCACTCACTCACTCACTCACTCACTCACTCACTCACTCACTCACTCACTCACTCACTCACTCACTCACTCACTCACTCACTCACTCACTCACTCACTCACTCACTCACTCACTCACTCACTCACTCACTCACTCACTCACTCACTCACTCACTCACTCACTCACTCACTCACTCACTCACTCACTCACTCACTCACTCACTCACTCACTCACTCACTCACTCACTCACTCACTCACTCACTCACTCACTCACTCACTCACTCACTCACTCACTCACTCACTCACTCACTCACTCACTCACTCACTCACTCACTCACTCACTCACTCACTCACTCACTCACTCACTCACTCACTCACTCACTCACTCACTCACTCACTCACTCACTCACTCACTCACTCACTCACTCACTCACTCACTCACTCACTCACTCACTCACTCACTCACTCACTCACTCACTCACTCACTCACTCACTCACTCACTCACTCACTCACTCACTCACTCACTCACTCACTCACCTCACTCACTCACTCACTCACTCACTCACTCACTCACTCACTCACTCACTCACTCACTCACTCACTCACTCACTCACTCACTCACTCACTCACTCACTCACTCACTCACTCACTCACTCACTCACTCACTCACTCACTCACTCACTCACTCACTCACTCACTCACTCACTCACTCACTCACTCACTCACTCACTCACTCACTCACTCACTCACTCACTCACTCACTCACTCACTCACTCACTCACTCACTCACTCACTCACTCACTCACTCACTCACTCACTCACTCACTCACTCACTCACTCACACTCACTCACTCACTCACTCACTCACTCACTCACTCACTCACTCACTCACTCACTCACTCACTCACTCACTCACTCACTCACTCACTCACTCACTCACTCACTCACTCACTCACTCACTCACTCACTCACTCACTCACTCACTCACTCACTCACTCACTCACTCACTCACTCACTCACTCACTCACTCACTCACTCACTCACTCACTCACTCACTCCCTCCCTCACTCACTCACTCACTCACTCACTCACTCACTCACTCACTCACTCACTCACTCACTCACTCACTCACTCACTCACTCACTCACTCACTCACTCACTCACTCACTCACTCACTCACTCACTCACTCACTCACTCACTCACTCACTCACTCACTCACTCACTCACTCACTCACTCACTCACTCACTCACTCACTCACTCACTCACTCACTCACTCACTCACTCACTCACTCACTCACTCACTCACTCACTCACTCACTCACTCACTCACTCACTCACTCACTCACTCACTCACTCACACTCACTCACTCACTCACTCACTCACTCACTCACTCACTCACTCACTCACTCACTCACTCACTCACTCACTCACTCACTCACTCACTCACTCACTCACTCACTCACTCACTCACTCACTCACTCACTCACTCACTCACTCACTCACTCACTCACTCACTCACTCACTCACTCACTCACTCACTCACTCACTCACTCACTCACTCACTCACTCACTCACTCACTCACTCACTCACTCACTCACTCACTCACTCACTCACTCACTCACTCACTCACTCACTCACTCACTCACTCACTCACTCACTCACTCACTCACTCACTCACTCACTCACTCACTCACTCACTCACTCACTCACTCACTCACTCACTCACTCACTCACTCACTCACTCACTCACTCACTCACTCACTCACTCACTCACTCACTCACTCACTCACTCACTCACTCACTCACTCACTCACTCACTCACTCACTCACTCACTCACTCACTCACTCACTCACTCACTCACTCACTCACTCACTCACTCACTCACTCACTCACTCACTCACTCACTCACTCACTCACTCACTCACTCACTCACTCACTCACTCACTCACTCACTCACTCACTCACTCACTCACTCACTCACTCACTCACTCACTCACTCACTCACTCACTCACTCACTCACTCACTCACTCACTCACTCACTCACTCACTCACTCACTCACTCACTCACTCACTCACTCACTCACTCACTCACTCACTCACTCACTCACTCACTCACTCACTCACTCACTCACTCACTCACTCACTCACTCACTCACTCACTCACTCACTCACTCACTCACTCACTCACTCACTCACTCACTCACTCACTCACTCACTCACTCACTCACTCACTCACTCACTCACTCACTCACTCACTCACTCACTCACTCACTCACTCACTCACTCACTCACTCACTCACTCACTCACTCACTCACTCACTCACTCACTCACTCACTCACTCACTCACTCACTCACTCACTCACTCACTCACTCACTCACTCACTCACTCACTCACTCACTCACTCACTCACTCACTCACTCACTCACTCACTCACTCACTCACTCACTCACTCACTCACTCACTCACTCACTCACTCACTCACTCACTCACTCACTCACTCACTCACTCACTCACTCACTCACTCACTCACTCACTCACTCACTCACTCACTCACTCACTCACTCACTCACTCACTCACTCACTCACTCACTCACTCACTCACTCACTCACGTCATCTTTTTTTTATTTAAAATTAAAGTTTATGACTTATGACAGCTTAGAAATGTACAAAATTTCGAATACTTTCTTGCATATTTTTGATTGAGATTGAAATTAAAGTATACAAAATTTAATTTCCGCAAGCAAAATGTTCTAAAAAACTTTAATAAAGGGTGACCGAAAATGCGAAAAAATGCTGCATTATGCTTAAATTTAGTTTAGTTTGAATTTTAAAATGGTAAAATGGACGGATGGTTTTTTTTTGTTTTCAAAAATGTATAATGATGGCTTTTCTTCAAACAAATACAATATTTTCCTTTTAGTTGAAAATTGAAATTTTTTGGCTCCATATGTAGGTATGTATGTATAAATATCCTAACTCTCGTCGAAAAATAAACCCTAAATTTTAAAGGAAATGAAAATGTCCCATCCAATATTGATGATATGTATCTTGATTCTGGTGTGTGGACATTTTATACTTCATTTAAAGTCTTGAATTGGTGCCGGTTTTACTTTCCTCGGAGTTTATTTCTTCACAATTATTTTTAGGTAAGTCGATTTCAAGAAAATGGCGCCATTGCTTAAATGCAATTTTTTTTTTCAGTTAGGAACAATAAATTTCTCAATATTTCTTCTTTGTCCCAAATTCTATAATCCTTTTGAATAAGGTTTGCATCAAAATAAAGATACCCCCCCCCCCCCCCCCCCCCCAAATAAATTGAAACCACTCAAGAAGTTCATTTAATTGCAATATTCAAGTAACGAAAATTCCCTGTTCTGCAATATCAAGCAATATTTTTGTCAATGTTGCGCTCTTCCTGAATCCTCCTCAACGATTATTGCGGAAACTTATCAAATCAAATTCCTCCAACCAACCAACAACGGTTGGCAAAATGTTGAAGTCCTCCACAATTGTAAAAAAAAAAAATACCATCATTTTTGTTTTCTCCTTGTCACCGTGAGCTGTCATTGACTGCCTAAAGTAAGCCATACCTAATAACAATTTTAATAAAACATTCAGGGAGGATTTAGTTCCTGAAACTCCCCACTTTGACTTCAGCAAGTTTTTGTGTGGAAAATTTAAATACGTCATAAACCACTCAGTAAGAGCTCTTTTTACTTTCGTCCTGTCGTCGTCGGTCGTGTCGTTTAAGGTAGGTTAGCGAGGCAGCGAGTAAAGAAGGCAGCACCTCTGGAATGGAAAAAAAAACAGAAAAAAGCCCAAATACCAACTGACACAGTAATCCTTAATCCGCCTGGTTCTAGAGACTCCTTCAGAATAAGAGTCATAATGATGAGCGCGCGGAATGTTGATTATACGAGCACAACAGCGTGTTCATTAGGCTACAGCGCTACAGTATACACCAAAATGTTGATTGTTTACTTTCTGGGATGACTTCCCAACAGAAGCGTATAAAGGGTTCATCTCTATCTGTACCGATACAATATATAGGGCCTAGAACTGGCACTGGGACTATGGGACTCCAGCGCGTGTTGGTTGGTGATTAAAAAAGGAGGAATAGTGAGCAAATAGAAATAAAGTGGTACAAGGAAAATACGAGCTTGTAATTATTTGGGTGTTTTGTTCAAATCCGTGAGTGGCTTGCGGGTGGAATGAACTCCTTGACATTGTCCTGAGAGTATACAAGAGTGGCATAGGCCAATGCACCCCTTCCTAAATGAGTTTGAATATATCTATATATGTTTTATAAGGTTGCCTAAAACTTCCTCCTAAAATAATGGAGGTTGTATGGAATAGACGACTATACCAAATGCGACGGCTGCTTGTGCTTGCTTTACAGAAAAGCTCAATGAGCTGTATCCTCTGCTCTGTGTGCGATGCGAGGGAGAGACAATTTAAGCCTTTTTCCGGACCAAAGTAATGTAGGAGATTACTCAATTTATAGGGCATCGTTCTTATGCACGATTTCACACTGATTCAAATGGCATCACAGAGCCCATAGTGGGTAAGGAGTGTTGAGAGTGTCTGTTCTAGTAGATATAGGCCAAAGAGGACATTGCCATCAAAATAAAGTTAAAGGGACTTGCTGCTTGTGAAGTGGTTTTGGTCGTTTAGGTTCTGATTTGTATAAAAACAGTTGGCATAGTGGCCTGGCCATGGTTGGAGTTTTAAAGGAAAGCTGGACTATTGATGTGCTAGGAGCACACTGAGTGGCTATTAAAAGCAAAAAGGCAACAGAAGCGAAATATTTAATGTAATGATAATGAGCTTTAGCAAAGTTGCTTTTTTGAAAATAGCTTACATTTAATATGCGTGCTTGGACGTTGATGTTTTGAAAAGTAGAAAACATAAGCGTTCTTTTCATTGTCAAGTATTACAATTTGCGTTTTATGCTCACTTACTAATCAAAAGTCATTTGCTTCATGCTCTTAGCCAAAATGGTATCTCTGGGGAAGAAGAAAAGAGGTGTTTCTTCAGATTTATTATTAATATCATCATTGTTATCAATTAAAAGACAGCTGCGTCAATCCTGAAGAATATAAAGAAACCGTTAGAGGGAGGAACTCAGCTAAAGTCTAATCCTGAAGCAACTACCTTAACTATTTTCTGCACTACCTGTTGGATCACGGCTCCTGAATATTTCAAACTAAGAGTCCCAAGCTTTCACACATTGATGAATAAATTGCGACAACTTAAGTGATTGAAGTTAAGATTTGCATCTAAAGGGTTTTATATTTGCGGATATAACATTTGCGGTTATTTGAGGAAGGGAAGACTGGTCGTTTTGTGAACAGGAACTTAGACCTTAGAAAATTTAACACACCTCAGGAATGGCTTGAAAGGAAAAAAAAACTACTACTAATTTTTAAAATATGATCAAATAATATGCCTTGACATTCTTACCTACCCTAGTAATCATATACCAAGGTGGTAATATTTTTAAAAGCATATACTATACATACAATATTTTTTAGCTCCATTACATGTTCGAATCTAATCCGCTTACGAGAGTAGGAACAGCTTTAGTATATCTTTGGTGGCTGGACTAAAAAGAATTATTTAATGAATGTTTCCAAGGGAGCACCCACACCATTGTATTTATAATCTATAGTATTCCCAATAAGAGGGACGTTTGGTGTGCCATCTATGGACGAAGTTCACAAACACTTGATTTGTGATTTAGGAGTGTTTTTTGTCTAGATTGCCATCTGAAGCAAAAACAACAATAGAATACATTTTATGTAAACTAGATAAGACATATAGCGCCACCATTAACGAAGTTCAGAACTAAAAAAACATGTTCCATGAAATTACCATAAAAATGTAAATGCAATGCCCCCACCTTTTGATTTACTTACAATTTCATAAAAGTCGAAAAAGACGACATCTGGTTTTCGCTCGATAGCATTCGACCATGCGATATTGGTACAGCGGATCATTTCGTGTACACACACGATGCAATCATCGCATTCTACCCAACTTTTGTACTATTATCGGTACGATAATAATTGGATCGTGTTTTTACTGCTTAAAGCGGGGTTCACATGGGACATGCAATGTTCAAGACAATGAAACAAGACAATCATTGTTCCATGTTTATATTTGTTTCCAGGACAAGACAATTGTCATTATACTGTCCTCCGAGCTAGCCTGCCGAGCTATCTCTGAGGACAATATCGACGGCACTGTTTTGTCCAACCCCGTTCAAGAAGCTCGGACAAGACAATTGAGTATTGTATTAAACTTAAAACAACACTTAAATAAATTAATTTAACATTGAACACAACATAATCTAAAACTAGTATCACAGCTTATTCTTTGATGGCAACGCTATACATAGAGCTTATGTTATCGATATCTTCTTGGTGGTTCATCGTAATGTTCATTTTTTGTTGAATTCGAAGACTCTCCAATGTGTAGCGGGTGGAAGTGCGGTTCTCCTTGTCTAAAATTTTGACGTTTTCGAAGTCAGCTGTGTGATCGTTGTCGTTCATGTGTTGTGAGAGTGCTGTAGCTGTTCTCTTTTTTTTCTAATGTCAGCTTCATGTTCTGACAGTCTCACTCCTAATTTTCTTTTTGTTGTGCCAATGTAAATCATTTTGCATTGGTTTTCATTTTTTTCCTTTGCACGGAATTTCATAAATGACGTTGTGTTGTTCATTTTTCTCTTTTTTTTGGTTTGGTATTTGTGAATATTGTGTTCAGTGTGGAGTTAGCTTTGTGTGCGAAAATTGTTTCTTCTTTGTCTATTGGAAAGGTGTTGTTAAGTGTGGGGTTATCCGTGAGGCGTGGGACGTAGGTGAGAGGGTAATATCTAGGGTTGTGGTTATGGTATGTGGTTGGACGTCTTCCTTCGGTCTGGTCGCGTGACTTGGCTGCCTAGTGTGCTCCTAGCCTATGTTTCTTTGTCAGCGGCATCAGCATTGTATTTGTAATCTATAGTACTCCCAAGAAGATGAACGTTTGGTGCGCCATCTATGGACGAAGTTCACAAACACTTGATTGGTGAGTTAGGAGTGGTTTTTGTCTAGATAGCCATGGGAATCAAAAACAAAGAATAGAATACATTTGACGTAAACAGATAAGACAGGTAGCGCCGCCATTGACGAAGTTCGGAACTAAAAAACATGTTCCATGAAAATAGTATAAAAATATATATACAATGACATCGGTCGCTGTTATCATGCCAACAATTGTGTTTGTGTCTGTGTTTTTCTAAAATCATTTTAGGCCCTTTTTTAAAACAAACTCTATGGATGGATTAATGATCCCACAAAATATATATCTAAATATATGTCACATCCCTGTCCCAATATATTTAGGAATAGCAAAGAATGTGTTTGATGTCTTTTCTAACGTTCAAAGTAAATTCATTGCCAATAATTTATAGCTCTCAATGGACAAAAATGCCTTGCAATTTTCTCCAGTTATCGGTATCCTCAAGAAGTCCTTTCAACTGTTTTCATTTCTTTACAGAACAAATTTATATTGCAAAGGGAATCCAACGAAACCTGCAGAAACAACATCCGTCCCATTTTCATTTCCAATAAATTCCATTGAATAACTCGTTCAGAAAAATTTATTAAAATCCTTAAAAAAAAAAAAACCAACAACAACCTGCAACAAGACTCCACACTCCATTGAGCGGTCATTCACTTTTTGGTTAGCAAATATTTTCCCATAGCCCCACACAAGTATAAGGATCGAAGCCTCAGCGGCCGGGTCCGAAAAGGCGGATGGATGTCCCCAAGAATGGCGAGACTATAATACTATAGCACACCCAAAAGAATCTTAACATAGGGCAGCGCCTTTGTCGTTCTGATGTATGTTGTTCCTGGGAATTTTGTCGTAAAATATCTGCATGCTAGTGTACTTTGGGAGTTTAAAAGGCTATCGAACTGCTGAAGCACCATGTTGCTGGAATCAGCCAAAAATATTTTTGGATCAATTCCAAATGTGTCGCATAATAACTCTATTCATTCAATAGAAAGGGCTCGTTTTCTGGGAAAAAGGATACTACGAGCACATAGGTATACAATATCAAGCTGCAATATTTTCGGATACTATACCGACCGACGTAGAAGAAGGCCGACCCCGACACGGCGATGGCAGTGGCCAAGTGTTGTCCCATGTATATATGTAGGGTTCATTGTCGATGTCCAGGCGTGACCTGAATGTTGTTACAAGCGGAAGCTGTTTAATAAATTCAATCTACTTTTTGGTGGAGTTTAAGTTTAATAAGTAGGAAGCAATAACATTCATTGAATATTTTAGCATTCTTTGCCAGAATTGGAGTATGTATCTCTACCCTGAGGTAGATTACATGTTATGGATATAGATAATGTTTTGGTAGTTTAAGGTGTGGTCCAGAAACCAAAGAAATTTTTTTTTTTTTTTAAGTGCAAGGTTTGTGAGGTGGGAAGGGTTAGTATACGACTTCCATTTCAGGCAGAGCAGTTTACAGTACAACAAGACTTGACAGTATTTCAGCCGAACTTCAAACAGAATATGACTTTTTATCGATTGAGCTTTTCTTAAATGGAATTGAAAGCTTTTCTGCCAAACTCAAGGAGTTAATGATGTCCAAGGTTCTCAAAGTGCGAAAACTGCAAATCAATAAGAATAAGTCTAAATAGTCTTAGTTTTTTAAACTAAGAAAAACTTTATTTTTCAACATGAAATTCCTAAATCCTCTCAATCTAGAACACAACCTTGACATTTTTGGCAACCCTCCATATTAAAAAAAAAACCTTTAAACACCAAATGACAAGACAGCTCGTCTTAGTAGCTTTGGAACTGACTCCAGGACTCTACTCAAACCTTTATTTGCTTCTCTGTTCGACTTGAGTTACCATCAATTCATAAACGAAACTTAAAATGGCAAACAATTGCCAACCATTTATTATATGAACTGAACTGTCAATAAGTTCAAGTCAAGAAGTCTTCCGAGAAACTCTAGGTTCCCCAGTTTCGGTGATTGATAGATTATACATATCAATACTTCGTGTGCTATTTCCGCAGATATTTTTATCAAAAGTCAGGTTATAAGCAAATTCCTGAGATCCAGCCGACAATGTTTGCAATTCGTTCTTTTTTCTTGGAGACTCCTCTTTAACCTCTAATTATCAAAGCTCGTGAATTTGACTTGCCCAGATCATAATGCAACAACACTATTACCCAGCCTGTGCTTCACAAAGTTTTTCCTCAGACATAACGTAATTTACCAAGGCACTACAAGCTTGATTTAAATACTTTCATAACTTGTCATCAGCATAATGTTGAAAAAAGCTTTTAAAAACTTTAACTCCATTTTTTTACAAAATGAAACAAAAACAACGATTATACGACTAAGAACGGCAGAGAAAATTGAGTTCACGCTTTAAAAGCTTTTTCCAAAATGGCGGACGGCGCACAGGGTTTTTTTGTTCGAATTTTCCGGTTTTCTTCAAAATAAAACAATAAAATTCTCCTCAACTATTTTTGTAGGTATATTCGGACTATAAGGCATTTTTGAGGTCCAACTTTGAACTTTGCCCATCAGCGTTAATAAAAACAAAAAGCGATAGATACCTACATAAATTTGAATAATTATTTTAATAGTGTTCACACATTAAACAATAAGATTTTGAAAATATGTAGGCCAAGCCATCCTCGGACTAAAATTCTAAAAAAGAAATTTTTGAATTTTGGGCGTGGATAACGCCCCCTTTTCATGAAAGAACGAAAAAACTAGTTTAAAAAATTTAAGGTATACTACCAATATTCAATTTTAACCTTTTTCCGTTCGTTATATGAAAAATGTATCTACATTTTCTTGTGTACATTTTTTCAATGCACCTACTTTTAAGGGCGTGGTTTTTATAAAATGTATATGTTCAGGTAAGATCGCTTAAAAACTACTCGATTCAGCTGTAGTTAAACACATATGCCTAAAAACTGACTGATGATCAAAGCACAGTTAGTGCTTCCATTTTTTGGGACACGCCCACTTTTAAGAGGCGTTACTGTAAAAAGTCTTAATATGCATTAATTTTTTGATGTTTTTTAACTATCGGTCGCAGTTTTGAAGTATGAAGATGAACACTTAGATTTGTATTTCTTGGTTACGTAGCAGAGTGTAGTTCAAGAATTGTTAAAAACACCCATAATCGCTATTTCCAATCAAATTCTAATTTAAATTTTTTTTTTGTTTTGTCTTGTTTTGTTCAAATCGATCTGCAAGCTTAAAATTAAATGATGAGCTCATATATTGATTACCCTGGCAATAAAAAGTCTCAAGCTATAGGCGTGGCACACGCCTTTTTTTTATTGTGCCAGCAGTTATTGTACATCAAGAAATTTATTTTATTGAATTTTTTCCAGCCTGCTTAAAAAGAATTTTTTTTATGAAACAGGAACAGCGGCTGGCTGCGGGAGGCGAACGCATATTCATATACATACATATACAAAAATATGGGGGATAGGGTATCCAACAGTTCGTTGCAAAAGTACTGTAGGTCTCGCTTATGTTTTTTATTCTAATCTTAATTTTGCTTCTAAATAGCTGTGGGTTTAAAATTTTTGTTGTCCTTAATCAACGCTCATAGTAATGCCCGTCAAACGATTGTAAAAGCTTTTTTTTTGAAAATGTATAAACCTTAGATCGTCCTCTCAGACTACAATTAGAATTTGTATATGTTTTGAAATATATCTATCTTAAAACCATCAAATCGGAACAGTTTAATTTTCTATAATAGTTTCAAAGACGAACAAAACACATCAGGAACGATATGTATGTTTTTTTCGCTTTACCTTTACTTATTTCTAACACCACGAAAACATATCCCATTTCTGATTTAATTTGCCTTTACCTTTGGCTTTAAGAACATCTGCAAAAAACATGAACAAAATTGCTAAAAATCTAAAACCCACTATCAATTCTAAAATTATATCTTACCCTTGAGCACTTAATCTAAACCATAGCCCGCCGCAATACCAACTTATATGAGGCAACATAAATTCTAAATTGAACACCTATCCGTGGTTGTGCCGCAATTTGTTACAAGTTAGGCGCATATCCAGCGCATTCTCTTCAATATCGTCATACAAATTATGTCGGTAATTTCAGTGTGGGGGGCTTTGTCTACGAGGCGTTCGTTGTGTCGATACTATAGACTTCTTTATTTGAGTGTCGGTGGTGCAATATCGCCTTGTTCTGCCATATTGCACTGCATTCTGTCCTTTATTTCATCCCCCGCACATGCACAAGCAAAGCACCAAACCATACAATACCAATACAAACGGCAACGGTTTGCAATGTATCTTTACATCTTTAAAATGTGCTTATTACTCTCATTCTGGATGCAGACACTTTATCAGCTCAAGATATAAGATTATAATCATAAAAAGAAAAATCCCCACAAGCAGTAGGATAGGAGCAGTAGAAAACCCTCACGTTCGTTGGAGGTCTGGCCTGGCATTTCCAGAATCAAATTTACGAGCGCCAAGATGTGAAGTGCGTCTAGATGAAATAAATTGAATAACATTGCTGTGCAGACTCGCAGACGTAGTTTATCTAATTTACTGTGGTTCGCGGGAGAACGAATTGAATATGTGGGAAAATGCGAGGGGTAATAAACTGCAAGGGTGCGTTCTGCGTTCTTTATATGCGTGACGATTCTTTTATCAATTTGTGTGAAATAATAGCGTCGCACAATACGAATGATGTAATGATAAGAGAAGAATACGCTATGAACCTTTGAGAAAGAGAACAGGAGTTATATTATTTGATTGTACAAAGGTACAGATTGGTCTTTATTTTTTTTTTCTTTTTTATATTTGACGTTTTCAATAAATGAAATAAATGTTGAAGTACAATCGTTTTTGCATGCTAGCTCACATTTTACATACGAACAGTAGTTTGATTAGTGTGAACAATGTTGACATCAATGACTTGCATGTTAGGGGTCAACAGACCAGCCAACCTGTCAGCACCTGTTGGGGGCAGACGATCGAATGGGAAGCCCATAGCACGACGATCTGGATAGAGACGATCACGGACTCCACAGAAGGACGAGGCATCACTGCAAGTGCCAACCAAGTCTTGGTCAACCTAAGAAACAAATTAATTCCAGAAAATGTATTTTTGAACAAGTAACACAAAACGTACCCTGTCGTCATCAAAGTTGGAAACCATGACAAACAATTCGCAACGTAAGCCTTCTGGCAGACCCTTGGGGATAAGCAGGTGCTGTGGCCATCCACATCCACAGAAATTGAATTCGAGCTCTTCTGGTGCTCCGGCAGCTGGACGGTTAACATCCAAGTTTCGGAAAGTCCTTTCAAATGGAATGGTCACGCTAGACTCAGTTGATCGGCGACGAATAGTGTTCTGACCCGGTTGTACTACAGAAAGAGACACTTAAGACTTGAACACATTATGGATCCACCCAACTACTTACATGATACAACAAACTTATCCAACTCAACCATTAACAATCGCTGATCTCTCAACAGCATGGGTTGTCCACGTTCGTCAGTTTTTGGTCCCAAAAATATACGAACTGTTCCGAAACGTTGAGCTCCACCAGCGTTGTCAACGTTGATGGTGTAGGTGAAGGCCTGGTGTTGTAAGTGCGTTGTCCTTGCAAAAACATTGCCTCTAGGCACAAAGTCTAGACCACGAGAGAAATCAATGTCTGTCTGTTGCCAGAAGGTTTGAAGGGAGTTAGTGCCACTTCCTCCTTCGTTATCAACCTGAACTCCGGTGATGGTGATATCCCGGTAATTCAATTGGTTCTGGTTGTATGGAGTTAGGGATTCCTTGTGTTCTTGGAAGACATCATCAACAAATGCATGCCACTTGTAGAAGGCAGGATCACGCATAGCAGTAGCTGAATCTCCAATTACTCCGAAAGACTCGAGGTAACGATGATCAGGATCGTGACAGTATGAGATGAAAACATGACCCATGTTGTGAAGATCTCCATACAACTGACGATTGGGAGAAAGGATTGAAGATTCCATCATGTTACCAAGAATGTCAATGCCAGTGTTCTCATCGAGTGGCATACGGTTACCGGATTCCTGAAAAGAAACTTACATTTTAAAAAAATCCTTTAATGATATGCATTTGCTTAAATGTACTTACATCAACAACAAATCCTTGATGGATAGCTTCATAGAATCGATCCCTCCAGCGCTCCATGTCAGCTACATCTAGCTTAATTTGATCCAACTCACGATCGAGATCCTGGATGGTAGAGTTGGCAAAACGTGGAGGCCATGCTCTGCTGGCAACTAGAGAATCCATTTTGGGGAAGTAACCCTCTGGGATGGGATCACGTAAGTTGTTGAAGCGCTTAACACGAGACATATTGTTGCTGAAGCGTTCCATATTGTATCGTGCTACAATCTGTTGATGCATGTAGTAGAATAGTTCACCACGACGATCCTTGGCAACAATTGAACGATCTGAAGCTTCGAACGGGTACACCAAATGCCAATGCCAATGATGAAGGTTGACACCCATGTCCTCACGGAAGTACCATAGGCGATGTTCCTCATCAAGATCGGAGGCGGTATAATCTCTGGGAATGATGATTGGCATACGGGATCCATCCGGTACAACAGTGGCTTCTTCACGAAGCTGAGTGAATACTTTTGAGTCGACGTACTTGTCAGGGAAAGTTTCCACAAACGATGGAAGATCTAGCCCTTTTGTGTCGGGGCGATGAAGTAGCGCTACCGATAGGGCGTAGTTGAACAAGTATGCATTCAAACGATCCCTTGCATATGCAGCGATACTTTGCAAGTCATCGATGCTTCGCACACCCAAGAAGATGTCAATCAATCTACCAGCAATACGACGATGACGGGGAATGAACAATGAGAACTGCTCACGACGACCAAGAGACATTGGGATCTTTAGGTCAGGAATGCTGATGTCATTGACGGGAATGCGTAGTTCAGCTTTCTCACCAAACCGGGATTGGACCTCGCCACCAATAGGACGGTAGCGATCGGTAAGGAACTTGTCGGGGACATCGAAAATGGTAGACCGTGCGCCCTTTTCCATGAAAATCGGTTCCGAAGGACGGTCGAACAACAGAAGGAGATTCTTTTTGTCGGCCATTTTGGTTTATGTTTTAGTTTTAAATTCAAATAGATGCAAACTATAAAACTTTTACAAATTGGTAGTTAATTTGAACTTTAAGTAAATTTCAACACAAAGATGTCACAAGTTGATTATTGTCCCTTAATGTCTAATGGGCAGTTCCCAAAAGACAAGTGTGATAATTGGAGTTAAGACCTCCCGCTTTTATACATAAAATATAACCGCAAACATATCAAATTGAATATTTTGTTTTAATATCAGAATTTCGGTAACAATCTAACAATTTTTTTGGGTGAAATTAAATGATAAAAATGTGTGGTTTGCGCTATTTTAAGAGCGCAAGTGTTTGAGGTTAGGAGTATTACTGAAATCATAGCTGATAATGATAGATATACAACATATTTGAATCTAAGAGCTTCTGAAATTTATATAGTCGAATGTAGAAATATTTCGAAAATATATGTCTCATGAAAAATAAGTTTGGACGAAAAACAGAAGAACAGCAGAAAATAATAAGAGTTGACTCGTAGTTTGTTTGTTTGTTGTTTTTAGTGGAGAGGAGCTTTTGGACATATTAAATTGTTCGTTACCTATTATCTACATATTAACAGATGCTTCTCAATCCTCTGGAAATTTTTAGAAAGGGTCTCAAGCACAAAGGGCACAAAGATAACTATATTACTGTTATTGGGTTGCTGCAGAATTTTCTTAACTTCTTAAAAGGTCAAAATAAGTTAATATGTAAATGTATGCCGTCTAGTTTAAAAGGCTTTGCTGCAAATCTCGAGAAGCTGGTTGCGCTTTGAAAAATGTCTATAAGATTTTATTTTTTTTTAGTAAATTTTGATATTTTTCAAACAAAAATACAAAATGATCTATAGCAGGCACTATTTGATAATTTCGTAAAATTGTTATTGAAATAAAGACTTTCTTGGAAATGAGCAAAATAGGTCATACTGTTAATATCGTCTAACTGTCTTAAGGTTATTAAGATTGGCTCTATGCAGGACCAAGTTTAAATTAAGAATATCAACCCACGCCTATATTATTTTCTCTATACGCTTATTTTATGGTAATTAGCTAATTAGTTATTTAACTTAAAATGGCTTTATTCAATGAGTACCTACCTACACTATTATTACGGTTCCTGTAGATAGTTCAGGAAATTGACGGTGATGCCCTGGCTAAGTGTTCGTCGAACATCATCTGTTTTGGAAATAATAAAGGTTTCGTATGTAGATTGGACTAGCTTTGTTTGCAAAAGTGGTGCAAAGTTTGGAAATAAAAACCCGTTTGAAGAACATTTTTTGAGCTTTTTTAAATTCTTCAAAGCCTATCACTCCTATACTGCCGTCCTAAGAAATAAAGTGCACGACTGGCTCGGACAAACTTGCTCTAATGTGAGACAGTGGTCTTGGGGTTTGAGATTTTGGAAAAAAAGCAGGGAAAAAACTATATGAAATTTTATTGATCACTTACAAATCAATAGCTAAATCGTTTTTTGAAAAAAATGAAGTAAGCCATATGATTTTGTTTATTGTTAAGAATTTTAAGAGATTTTTTTCAAAATCGTTTCATCAGTTTTATTTTTTCAAAAAACAGTTTTTTATGAAAAACTTTTCCAAAATATATTCCAAATTTTGTTTGAGTATGCCAACTTCAAGCACTTTAAAGTTTTTATCGGAAAAATAAAACTTCAAAAAAAAACAGCTTAAACCGTTTTTATAAGAAACAAAAAATAAAAAATACTTAAATTTTTTTTAAAAACTCAAAAAAACTTTTTTTCAAAAATGTATATTATTTCGTCTTTAAGCCGCCAGCGGTTACGTGAATAACGGGCCCATATGAATAACATTGAAACCCGGTCTCACAGACAGGTAGGTCACCACTGGCGGGTTAAAAGGGCTTCTTCATTAATTTTTTTATCGAAATCCGTCTAGTGGCTCACGAGAAAATCTAATTTTAAAAAAACCGGTATACTATGGGAGGTACCGTTATAAGACTTTTTCTAAAAAATCGATTACAACCAAAATATAAAGTTTACACAAAAAACACTATTCAGAAAGTTTTATCAAAATTGTAGGAGCCGTTTTTGAGAAAATTTAAATATTCACTAAAAATTGTATGGCAGATACCGTTAGTTTTAGTGCTAGAATGCTAATTCCAAAAACTCCTCTGTAGGACGTTATAATAATACTGTATACCAAGTTTGAAGCAAATCGGTCCAGCCATTTAGGCTGTAGGTAACTATACAGACAGACAGACATACGGACAGAATCGTCAGAACCACTTTTTAAGGCTTCTCTATCAAAGTAATGTTATTTTTGACTGTCCAAATTTTTTTTTTTTTTTACGAATGCGTAACTTGCCTCATATGTAGTACCTACCTATAATCGCATATGTAAAAAGGGAGTAAGCCCCAAAAAATTAAAATTGAGTTTGAGGCATATTTGAAATCGTTGAACAGTGTCTTATTTTTGCGTGGAAACGAAAAATTGTATTTCCAACTGTAAATGGCTCAAACCAGAAACCACGAATGAAAATGGACACAAACATATCCATTTTCTGCTCTTTTCCTAAGCAAAAAGGGCGCATGCGCATATCTAGGTCACAGACCAATACAGACCGCCAACTCGTACTCCTCTTGCCTGAAACACCCTCGAAATATATTTACGTGTTTGTGAATACGTGTATAAAAAAAATCTCTGTCTGTGCATTCTGTGATTGCAAACATCCCTGCGTAGCGTATGCCATTTTTTTTTTTTTTTTTTTTTTTGTGTTTACTGCTCCCATTTAAAGATCAAGGGAGAGCTCAAATTAAATGGCATATCAGCTGATTTTCAGCTTGTAGGCAAAAAGAGACACTATACAGTGAGTTGGCGGTTTGTATCTTATCGGTGCGTGATCTAGGTATACAAAAAATGCGTACCTATGTGCCTTTTTTGCTAAGTATCCTACGACTTTATTGGTTCACTAGCTTTTGCCCGCTACTTCGTACGCGTGGATTTTAGAATAATGTAGGTATCTCAGTATATTTTTGTTTTTACACAATCAGTTCAAAATGGGGAGTATACGTGGTATGAAAGCTACATACTTTACCAGCTCCACAGCCGTAAGATTTTTGGCTTCTGTATAAAATTATTTAGAAGTATCATAACGGTTTAAATTGCAAAGTTGGAGGGTTAAGTTCTGAAGAAATATACCTAATTGGAATGCATACCTTCAAAATGATGCTACGCACCGATATTGCTATTTATGGCAGCTCCGCTTCATCAGTTTTGGGCGTAAGTATTGTTCGTTCACCGTTCTTCATGGTTACATTATTTTTCGATTTCTGCTTTCGCTGAATGAGACATTGTCTAAATGGTGGTAAAAGCGCCATCTATGATGTTTTTGATGTAGAAGTTACGTTCAGAACGACTAACTTATTTCTATTCACGAATAATATGTAGGTAAGTGTGGCGCTATTTTTATGATTTCCAGCGCCATTATGTAAGTGAGACGCTAACTTCCTTAAAATCTTTTAATTTTGCGTCAAGTTCATTGAATAACGTTCGATTGCAGCAATATTAAAAAAAACAACCAGAATTATATATTTTCCTGCGATAAAATGTAGCTTATATTTTTAATGTTGGCGTACTACCAAGAAATCTGCGAAAACCGCATTCAATTCCATGCAGTAGTTTTTGCGTGATGCGCGTACAAACATACAGACAGACAGACATACAAAAATTCTAAAAACTGTTGTTTTGGCTTCTGTGGGTCTAATAGAGACTCCCCATATTAGTTTTGCATCTATATCTTCAATGTACAGACATCGACCCTTTATAATTTTATTATTATGTAGATATAGATATTTTTTGGTTCATATCATAATTATGCCCATTGTTTAGTATTATGAATTTAGTTTTATGAAATTTTTTTTTATTTTTTTTTCCCTGATAAAAACTACAAAGGGCTAAAAGTTGGCATAATCAAAAAAAAAAAAAAAATTGGAATGTGTTTTCGAAAAGTTTTTTTCAAGAAAAACCGCTTTAAAAAAAAAATAGTATGAATATAAAATAAAATGAAAAAAGAAAAGAGATGGCTTACTTCATTTGTTTCTACAAATGCTTAACTAGTGATTTTTAAGTGATTAATAAAATTTCGTGTGGCTTTTTCCCTGCTTTTTTTCCGAAATATCCAGCCCCAAGACCACTGTCACACATTAGAGCAAGTGTTTTATAATGTGGCGATATCACGCCCATTCAAAATAAAATGCACGACTGGGTCGCACGAACTTGCTCTTATGATAAGCAATTGCGTAGTGGCTGCATATATGGATATTAAAAAAAAATTAAATAATTTCGAAAATTCTTTTATTTTTTAAATTAGTTTAAGAGTTTTCTCGGAAAAACTAAGTATGCAATAAAATTTCAAAGCTATACGTCAATCTAGGAAAAAAAAATATTGAAAATCGTTGGACCAGTTTTTTTTTAAAAAGGTTATTTTTGAAAAACTTTTTCAAAAAATATTTTGAAATTTATTTGAGTATGCAAATATATGGCAATCCGTAGTTTACATTTGAAAAATAATTAAAAAAAAAATCAATGTACCCGTTTCCAACATATTTCGAAAACCAAAAAATTTTTTGAAAAAATTATAAAAAATCAAAAAAAAAAAAAAATTTTGAAAATTTTGAAATGTCATATTAATAAAATTATGAATGACTTTATGTGGTCAAAATTTTATTGAAATCGAATGTATAGTTTACGAAAAAATTTGATTTGAAAATACTGGTTCTATGAGAGGTACCGTTATTAGACAAATTTTGAAAAAAAAATTCAAACCAAAAGATAGATTTTTTTGCAAAAATAGCATTCTGAAAGTTTTATCAAAATCGTTAGAGCCGTTTTTGAGAAAATCAATTTTTGTCTTCAAGATTGTATGGCAGGTGCCGTTATTTTTGGACCTAGAGCAAAAATAAAAAATATGTTCCGAGGGACGGCCAAATAAATCCTAAATACCAAATTTGAAGCAAATCGGCCCACCCGTTCAGCCTCCAGAGGCGCGAACAGACATACAGACAGACAGACAGACAGACAGACAGACAGACAGACAGACAGACAGACGGACGGAATTCCCAGACCCACTTTTTTCGACTTCTCCATCATCGTAATGTCATGTGTGATTGTTATCTCAAATTTTTTTTTCTGCACGAATCCATAACTTGCCTTATAGTACCTATAATCGCAAGTAAAAATAAAATTCTTAAGTATCGGCCTAACTGTTAAGCCTGTATCAATCGAATCGGAAGAACGGGCATGCAGAATTATTGGACGTACATCTTTTTGACTTCTGTATTTTATATAATTTTGATTATAACCTAACTTTGAACTTTGACTACCAATACTTGCTCATTGGTTTCGTGAAGAAAAAAATCGGGGTTTTAATAAAACACCGACGGATTTTCTTCAATCTACACACAATAGTTTAAAGAAAAGTTTTGTCGAAGTTTTTTCATTTCGTTTAAGTCCAGCTCGAACTGGTACCAAGTCACGAATTCTTCGATGTGGATTTGTTCAAAATTGGATCTAACGATTTTGATGAACATTTACCTAACAGTTTTAGGGCATTTTTGAAATGACGTTATGATCATAACGAAAATCAGGTTTTAAAGGCTTTTTTTCATAGTTTCCAATAAGATGTCATTAGCATTATCTCCAGTTACTCTTTCTTAAGCGGTACTTCCCATACTACTAGATTGCTCAAATAGCAACTATTACATTTCCCCGTTTATCATTCTTAACCACAGATCTCTGCTTCCACCTATTAAAGCAAATGAAAGCTCACCAATTCCCTTCTACGATAGAGCCTCATGCCTAAACCTGATATGGAGGTATCATCATTAATTTACTTTGTATACCCTATTCCATAGAATGAATATATTGTATTTGGTGTGGAGTTTGTAACATAGAGAAATAATACCGTTAGGTATAGAAAAGTGTATATATTCTGACTCAGAATCGAAAGCCTAGTCGATTTAGCCATGTCCGTCCGTCCGTATGTATACTCTCTAGAGGTCACAATTTTTGAGCTAGATAGCTGAAATTTGAGATATATAATTTTTGGTTCAAGAATAAGGCTAAATTCTTGAACCGGTAAAGTCCGCAAACAAACACGCCCATAATCACCATTTTCGTTGAACAATCTCAATTTATTAAAATTAAATTATGTTTTTTGTACAGTTACGATAGAAGCATATTGCTAAAATTTTGCACACGTAAGCTTTAGATAAACCTCCTTCCAATCAAATAAAAATATTTCAGTTTGGGCGTGGCTGACGCCCATTTTTCATACAAAACATTAAATTTTGTGGGTATTACTTGCACATAAATATCTTGTGTATAAAATCAAAAAAATTGATTTTGAGCTTGGCTGACGCCCAATTTTCACTAGAAACTATAAAAAAATGTTTTTGCAAATAAACAGTATTTATAATGAATCCGCAAGCCAAAATGTATCGTCTCTTAGTAGAAACTAAAAAGTTTGTGTATGAAAAGAAATTTTTGAATTTTTGGCGTGGCTTACGCCCACTTTTCATGAAAGAACGAAAAACGTAGTTTTAAAAATTTAAGGTATACTACCAATATTCAGTTTAAACCTTTTTCCTTCCTTTCGTTATATGAAAAATATATCTCTAAATTTTCTTGTGTACCCTTTTTCAATACGCCCACTTTTAAAGGCGTGATTATGATAAAAAACCTTTGTTCAGGTAAGATCCTTTAAGAACTACTCGATTCAGCTGTAGTATTACACATATGCCTAAATATTGACTTATGATTAAAGCTCAGTTAGTGCTTCAATTTTTTAAGACACGCCCGCTTTTAATGGGCGTTTCCGTCAAAAGTCGTAATATGCATTTTTTATGTTTTTAAGTATCGGTCGCAGTTTTGAAGTAAGAAGATGAACACTTCGATTTGTATACCTTGGTTATGTAGGAGAGTGTGGTTAAAGAACTGTTAAAAACACCAATAACCGCTATTTCTATTCAAAATCTTATTTAAAAAAATTTAAGTTTTGTCTGGTTTTGCTCAGACCGATCTGCGAGCTTAAAAATTGTATGTTACTGAGTGCATAGTAATTGCCCTGGCAATAAAAAGTCTCAACTTTGGGCGTGGCTGACGCCTTTTTTTTATTGCGCCAGCAGTTATTGAACATCAGCCACACAAAAATTATGTTATTGAATTTTGTCCTGTCTGCTAAAGAAGAATTTTATTTCTGAAACTGGAACAGCGGCTGGCTGCGGAAGGCGAATGCATATATCTACAATCTACATACAAAAATATAGGGAATAGGGTATCCAACAATTCGTTGAAAACGTACTGTAGCTCTCGCTTATGTTTTTAATTATTATGTTAAAAAAGTTTTGCTCTTCAGATTAAATATTTTGTTATTGTTTCAAAAAATTAAATTTTGAATTGACATTATGCGGCTTGGAATACTTGCCAATTTGTTTGTAGGTGATTGTCTAGTCACAGTGTCCAAGGATTTAGAAATAAAATAAATAAGGTAAGCCAGGAGTAAGCAAATCTTTTTACTTATTCCTACCATTAAAAGTATGATGGTTCTAAGTAAGTTTCTGCTAGTCATATAGTAAAATTAGAAATGATTTACCAGGCATATTTTACAAGTGTGCTTAATAATATTAAAGTCTCATAAGGAATTAAATTGAAATTGAATTTTGAACCCATACAGAGGGCCTTTTAATCTCTTGATTTTCCTTTTCTAAGCAAATCTATAGCTGAATTCAATTTTATACATTCAAGCACATATAAAGGTTGGTGAATAGTCCAATATAAAGTATTTTTATCAACAATCAATAGATTCGACATAAGACTTGAACGATAATATCGACAAAAGATTATCGACTAGCAGTTGAATATAGCTAACTCATAAAAAGGAAGTTTATCTCCAAGCTCATCCACACAAAACCGTGGTAAGAAAATTATAGAACATTTGAATTTTATTTTAATGAATGTAAAAAAATAATATCGTCTATCTAGTTCAAATTCCATAAATTTGCGGTTCCTTCACTTTCAGATAATTTTTTTGTTTGGCAACAGTATCTAAAATTCACTATCTTCTAATTTCGTCCAAAAAATGTGGTGAGTGTGTCCAAAACTATGTTCATTTGAGGTCACAATTCAGTGTATAAAAGCGAAAGGCATTTATGAAAATAATCACACTTGTCTTTTGGAAGTATTCCATAAGACATTGCAGCAATAGTTCAAAGAACTCTTCAAATTTAATTTTTTCAAATTGAAGTTTATACACCGACAACAAAATGGCTGACAAAAAGAATCTCCTTCTGTTGTTCGACCGTCCTTCGGAACCGATTTTCATGGAAAAGGGCGCTCGGTCTACCATTTTCGATGTCCCCGACAAGTTCCTTACCGATCGCTACCGTCCTATTGGTGGCGAGGTCCAATCCCGGTTTGGTGAGAAAGCTGAACTACGCATTCCCGTCAATGACATCAGCATTCCTGACCTAAAGATCCCAATGTCTCTTGGTCGTCGTGAGCAGTTCTCATTGTTCATTCCCCGTCACCGTCGTATTGCTGGCAGATTGATTGACATCTTCTTGGGTGTGCGAAGCATCGATGACTTGCAAAGTATCGCTGCATATGCAAGGGATCGTTTGAATGCATACTTGTTCAACTACGCCCTATCGGTAGCGCTACTTCATCGCCCCGACACAAAAGGACTAGATCTTCCATCGTTTGTTGAAACTTTCCCTGACAAGTACGTCGACTCAAAAGTATTCACTCAGCTTCGTGAAGAAGCCACTGTTGTACCGGATGGATCCCGTATGCCAATCATCATTCCCAGAGATTATACCGCCTCCGATCTTGATGAGGAACATCGCCTATGGTACTTCCGTGAGGACATGGGTGTCAACCTTCACCATTGGCATTGGCATTTGGTGTACCCTTTCGAAGCTTCAGATCGTTCAATTGTTGCTAAGGATCGTCGTGGTGAACTATTCTACTACATGCACCAACAGATTGTAGCACGATACAACATGGAACGCTTCAGCAACAATATGTCTCGTGTTAAGCGCTTTAACAACTTACGTGAACCCATCCCAGAAGGTTACTTCCCCAAAATGGATTCTCTAGTTGCCAGCAGAGCATGGCCTCCACGTTTTGCCAACTCTACCATCCAGGATCTCGATCGTGAGTTGGATCAAATTAAGCTAGATGTAGCTGACATGGAGCGCTGGAGGGATCGATTCTATGAAGCTATCCATCAAGGATTTGTTGTTGATGTAAGTTTAAGCAAATGCATATCGTTGGATGTTTTATAATGTAAGTTTCTTTTCAGGAATCCGGTAACCGTATGCCACTCGATGAAAACACTGGAATTGACATTCTTGGTAACATGATGGAATCTTCAATCCTTTCTCCCAATCGTCAGTTGTATGGAGATCTTCACAACATGGGTCATGTTTTCATCTCATACTGTCACGATCCTGATCATCGTTACCTCGAGTCTTTCGGAGTCATTGGAGATTCAGCTACTGCTATGCGTGATCCTGCCTTCTACAAATGGCATGCATTTGTTGATGATGTCTTCCAAGAACACAAGGAATCCCTAACTCCATACAACCAGAACCAATTGAATTACCGGGATATCACCATCACCGGAGTTCAGGTTGATAACGAAGGAGGAAGTGGCACTAACTCCCTTCAAACCTTCTGGCAACAGACAGACATTGATTTCTCTCGTGGTCTAGACTTTGTGCCTAGAGGCAATGTTTTTGCAAGGACAACGCACTTACAACACCAGGCCTTCACCTACACCATCAACGTTGACAACGCTGGTGGAGCTCAACGTTTCGGAACAGTTCGTATATTTTTGGGACCAAAAACTGACGAACGTGGACAACCCATGCTGTTGAGAGATCAGCGACTGTTAATGGTTGAGTTGGATAAGTTTGTTGTATCATGTAAGTAGTTGGGTAGATCCAAAATGTGTCCAAGTTTTAAGTGTCTCTTTCTGTAGTACAACCGGGTCAGAACACTATTCGTCGCCGATCAACTGAGTCTAGCGTGACCATTCCATTTGAAAGGACTTTCCGAAACTTGGATGCTAACCGTCCAGCTGCCGGAGCACCGGAAGAACTCGAATTCAATTTCTGTGGATGTGGATGGCCACAGCATATGCTTATCCCCAAGGGTCTGCCAGAAGGCTTACGTTGCGAATTGTTTGTCATGGTTTCCAACTTTGATGACGACAGGGTACGTTTTGTGTTACTTGTTCAAAAATACATTTTCTGGAATTAATTTGTTTCTTAGGTTGACCAAGACTTGGTTGGCACTTGCAGTGATGCCTCATCCTTCTGCGGAGTCCGTGATCGTCTTTATCCTGATCGTCGTGCTATGGGCTTCCCATTCGATCGTCTGCCCCCAACAGGTGCTGATAGGTTGGCTGGTCTGTTGACCCCTAACATGCAAGTCATTGATGTCAACATTGTTCACACCAATCAAACAACTGTTCGCATGTAAGGTTGAAGTGCCGTGTGAAATAAAGAAAATTTCTTTATTCTAATGGTTCCTTATTGTAAACATGAAAAATAATAAAATATAATTCTAAATCAATATTTTGTATGTTTTTGTAATATGCGATGTTTGAACTTCTAGAATTTGATTTGCGAACTGTTTGTTCCACCAAATGGTAGAAGATAACAAAAACAAAAACTACATATAGCTTTCGAGATAACGAAATCATTGATACAATCTATCAAAGTGTCCAACACCTAAACCCAAGCCCGCATCAATCCATCACTTTCTACAACAATCTCCTAGTCGAAGCGTATTATTTCCACTTCCATTAATATCACATTACAAAAATATCGTAATATTGGAGTGCAATTCTTGTGCGCCTTGTATTAGATCTCTCCTGCCTCGCATCGTGGTCGTCATTCACGTGTACACTGTTGCAGTCCAGGAAATGTTTGAATTCCTCCTCCGACAAGCGTTGGTGGCAGCGCAGCGGCACCACGCAAAGACCATCACGGTGGTTGGCGGTGTTGTGGCGTTCGTTGACCGACTGCCAGTCGTAACAAAGTCGAATTAGATCATGTTCAGTGATTGTGTGTGTCGGCGGCGCGGCGGCGTGGAGCGTCGCAGCCGATGGGACTGGTAATCAAATTGCAATTATCCATAATTTGCATAATTGAAAGTAAGTAGTGTGAAGGAGGGGAGTACCGGGAGCTGGACTGGGATATATCATCAGCATCTGAGTGTAACCAACCAATAGACTTGCCAAAGCAAAGTGCCATTTTAACCCAGTGCCACTGTGATTATGATTGGTTCAGCACAGTGGGACGCTGTGAAGCTGAAGCTGATGGTGGAGGCTTGTTTTCTGTGTTGGCGATATTTTTTAGTGCGGGTTGCTGGCAGCCATCATCATCATCATCATCCAAAATATGCCTTTGAGGACGAGTCGGGTAATTTATTGGATACCTTTCACATGCTGGGAATAAGGTTTGGATTTGTATAGATGTGAATGGAATGGCGGAGACCTTTTCTTTTAGAACACAAAGCAAAACCACATACGAGGTTTTTGCTTATGTTTTGAAGCAAAGGCAATGTTAACCGCATTTGATACTGATTTTAGCAACAATTTTGAAGCGTGTGTGGTCACGATAATGCCAAATGAAAAATTCCCAAAAGATACCAATGACGGTAATTTTTTAATTTAGAGTCTTACAAACTGTGCTTGATGATCTGACCCCGGTCTTGGGTTTGTAAATAAAAACTGCTGCCCATTCTGGGCTTGAACACACAACTCCAGTTTTGTTTTGATGAGTTGTTTGACCAAATGTAAATTACTGTGGCCGTTTAAGAACTTGGTACTCTTGTTCTGATTTTTGTGTGGCAATGTTTCAAAAATTAAACAAAAATTTCATTTATTTTCCGACGTTTCGATGGTTTATTAATTAAAATTTTTGTTTTTGTTAATTTATTATAACACTTCAAAATGAAGATCTGTCAGGGCTTCATTCCAGTCACCAGTGAACAGTCACTGTTGTCATTCAGTCAAAGTTGGAAAATAAATGAAATTTTTGTTTCATATTTAAAACAATTCGAAAAAAAGAGGAAAAAGAATACCAAATTCTTAAACGTCCAAAACTCCAGGTTTACTGGCTGCTCACAATGGTGTAGCTGCAGCGGTAGCACGTAGCAGTGTCAAAGTTAATGTCAAAAAAGTAGCGCACTAAGCAGCATACACGAATACATTGTGCAACGCTGAACTCAAACAAAAATCATGCCTGCCATTTTGTTTTGTTGTTGTTTTGCAGCGCACCAAATTCGTGAACTTGGAGTCGAGTCGTTTTTTACTTCAGCTACTCTCTATGCTGCAGTTGCTACTTCACATATTCTAGCCTTGCAATACCATTTAACTTTGACATTAATGATACGTACTACTGCTGCAGCTACACCATTGTGCAACCAAGTACATACTACTATACTAACACCACCCGAAAATCTATCTTGTGCCAATAGATTTTTAGTTTGTTCGGATTTTTACCACGGGGGAAAGAATACATAAACTGTTAATTAATTAAGCCCAGAACTTCACTTTCCTAAACCTTTCTTTTCTTTCGAACTGTAATTAAACCGTCCATATATCACAGAGACAATTATAATTAAACCAACACCACAAGCAAAAATTCACCAAAGTCAAAGTAAACATTATCCTTCAGCATCCTTGTCCTCAACCAACTAGCAGAATTCAGAATATCAAAATAAGAAGAAAATCTTTATCTACGAAAACAAGATAAATCATAAAATAAAAAAAAAGAGAACATAAATTAAATCTACCATTGACCCAGTGTTCCATATTTTGTAGCTAACAGCTCCCTAGTCCGAACCAGAAGCACTTTAGAAACATTGTTTTCCAAACCGAGGATGACGACTGGCAAAAAAAAAAAATCAACGCGGACATAAATTATATAACTACAACTTCTGAACATGCTTCTCTCCTTTTTATACACAATTTCCAGGATGTCCATAAGTTTATATGGAGCAAACAACACAACTTTGAGAGCTTCGAAAACGCCAACAACAAACATAAAACTCCGAAATCGACAACAAAAAACTCGATTAAAGTTGAAAACTCAATGCAATCCCAGGACTTACTCAACTATATCGGGTGGAGGTGCCCTAGCTATGTACGGTACATATATATTATATATATCATTTCCCATTGCATAACATTTTTATGTTTTTCTTCTATACGAAGGGATTCTCGTGGTAAAAATAAAAAAAAATACGGTTGGCGCCAGACAGTCAGGAGGCGGGCGAAATGAACCAAAAATTGGAGCAGGCACTTATACATGGATGATGATAGTGTAGTATAACATTGTGCTAAAGGATTTCGTCTCGTGTACTATTGTTTGGGCGCCCGTTTTTTTTTTTTGTTTTTTTTTTTTTGTGTTTGCTGATATAGGGAGGATAAAATTGATTGAAACATAAATTCAGCCAAGGATGTTGTTTTGGTATTATATTTTTCATATGCGAGTAAACGACTTGAGGTATACATAATTTAATACCAAATCTCCCGTAAATGAGCTTAATTCAGTTTTTGCGTTAGTTTCAGTTTGTATTTGTTGACCCCCATGACTTTTAGTTTGCTCTCAATGAAGACATTAGTAGAGTTTACTTGATGTACCATGGGTGAGAATGTGAATTATTCTTGTGACTTTTAACTTGCACACTGACAAAGCCAGGATCAAGACGGATGAATTTTTATCTAAAGTACACCTGTTTAAAGAGGAATGGGAAACCCTTGCTTAAAATGAAAGAGGATAATATGCTGGAAGAATAATCAACATAACGGGTTCATATGGCTGGAGATTTATCTTCTTTAAGTTAAGCAAAGTGAATAAAGAGTCTGTGATCTACCAAGCTCGAAGTGAAAAATTTGAAGCTCCTTAAAAAACAGAAATTCAGTTTTTAACGAAATCATCTGACAGGAACAGAAGACAGATGACAGATGACAGGTGAAAAATGACAGATGACAGTCAGGGTTACCAACTCTGGAAAGACCTAGACCCGGAGATTTTTTGAACTTATCAAAAAAAATATTTTATTCGTTCAAACGCTTGAGAATAAACAAAATAATCTTTAAACAAAATTAAATAAAAAAATATTCCACACTAGGTTCCACAAACAAAAATTCACAGCATGAAAATATAAGATAGATATAGATACATACGAGTATTGTTATAACTAATAAAATGCACGACTGGGTCGCACGTACTTGCTCTGTTGGTGCAATAGTACGATGAAAACAAACTTTTCGATCAATAAGAACAATTCATTTTTGAAAAATTTGGTAAAAACCAAAAAAATTTGGCTAAAACTGGAAAACTCGATATACGGGAGCTAACGTTAAGAAACCTTTAATATTTAAAATTAAGACGTTATCTTTTGGGTGTTATAAATGATACAAATGTCCACTTGTGGCCAAATTAATAATACTGTTAAAAGCAATTTCCGCTATTATCATGTATAGCCAAAAACTAAAAATGCAGTTTTCTTTGAAGTATTCTATATATGTTACATACAAAGTTTCATAAAAATCGGGGGAGCCTTTTTTGAGTAAATTAGAAAAAATAAAAAAATTGGCCAAAATCTAGTGGCTCTTTGTATAGGAGCCACCATTTTAAAAAGAGAAACTGAAAAAAAATCTATTCCATCTGATAGGAAGCTGTAAGGAACTATAACAAAAAAAGTTTGAGTGAATTCGATGCAACCGTTGACAACTTATGGCCATTTGAAAAAAAAAGCCGTTAAAAGCAGATCTCCGTTATTTGCATTTTTAGCCATTTTTAGCCAAAAACTAAAAACGCAGTTCTCTTAAAAACACTAAAAAAATATAATACACAAAGTTTAATCAAAATCGTTAGAGCCATTTTCGAGAAAATTAGAAAAAACCAAAAAAAGTTGGCTAAAACTCAACGGCTCGTTGTATGGAAGCCACCGTTTAGAAAGGCTTGAGTGAAAAATTTACTAAACCATCCTATAGAACACTATGAAAAACTATGTCAAACAAAGTTTGAGTTGATTCAATCAAGCCGTTGTGAACTTATGGCTATTTGAAAAAAAAGCCGTTAAAACCTGATTTTCGTTACGACCATTTGAGGCAAAAACAAAAAACGCAGTTTTGTTAGAAATGCTTAAAGTTAGCTTAATTTTAAATTTAATCAAAATCGTTAGAGCCGTTTTCGAGAAAATCCAAATTGAAAAAACCGTTACTTGAAAGGTACCAGTTTGAGCCGGGCTAAAACAAAATAAAAAAAATCTCGACAATGGTTTTTCTTCAAACTATATACCAAGTTTGAAGAAAATCCGTCAAGCCGTTTAGGCTGTAGCATGACGTGAAAAAGCGCACAACCGCACAGACAGACCGACGGACGGTATGGCGAAAACCACTTTTTTGGGCTTCTCTATCATCGTAATATCATGTTTGATTTTTTTTTCTGCACGAAACCAATACTTGCCCTATAGAGCAAGTAAAAAAATTAAAGGTACACAAAATTTGTACTTCAATTAACAAATAATATATTGTTTTTTTTTTTTTTGAATTCTATTTCAACAAAATAATATACATATTTGGTTAGATTTTGCTGCCAAAACCATTTGTCTTTGATTGGGGTGTAGGATACATTCAAAAAATTGCTAACGGGAATACTTAGAGCTTTGGATTTTTTTCAGGTATCTCTGACTTCGTAAAAATCGCAACCCAAGCTTAACTTACGGTTACATTTTATTTTTCTCTTAAATTGGTTTTTATTTTCTTCTCCTCTGAGGTCATTGAGAACTATTTCAAAAGCAGTTGGGCAAAAAACATTTTCGGCCAAACAAGTCAAGTCAAGCAAGCAAGTAACTACATGTATTACTTGTCAGATACCTATCATCTGTGTTAAAGCTGGGTGGAAGTTTGTCTGTGTGAGTGGAACATGTGAGTGTATTGCAACTGTCTTGCCAGTAGCTGGCATGTGTGGCGTCCGGGTATATCCCGAATGAGGCTTGACAGTGGAATATCTCAACATTTTGATAATTTTGAAGTTAAGGAAACCGGAGCGGCGCGGCGTTTTGAGGTTGAAATTAAGGAAACCGGTCAGGGATGAAAATTTATAAATGAAACACTAGACCCGGAGAAATATTAGCCAAACCCGGAACCCGGAGAATGGATTGGATTCCCGGAGTCTCCGGGTCAAAATACCACTGTTGGTAACCCTAATGACAGTTGACAGATGACAGATGACAGATGACAGATGACAGATGACAGATGACAGATGACAGATGACAGATGACAGATGACAGATGACAGATGACAGATGACAGATGACAGATGATGATGAAGAATATTTATTTTTTGTATAATTTATTTAAAAATGGAGCAGTAACTCTTATTATATGTATGTATGTATGTATGTTCAATTCCATTCGATACTAAAGAATTTTTCAAAATTGAAAATTTATCAAAGAAAAGCGAAAGGTATTCCGTCAAATATTTTGTGGAAGATGTCATGTCATTCAGACGAAGAAGTGGGTGACGATTAAGTTTATAATTTTACAAACCAGCTGTTAAAACACATGCACAGTAACAAAGACAAAATCAATTTCTTTTATTTTTCATGCAACCAGAAAAATAAAAGAAATTGATTGAGTGAAATCTAGATCAAATTTGAGGGCAAATCTGAAATTGTCATAGAATTCACCATGAGAAAACGTGGCAGAATTCATCTCAAACTTTAAATTTAAATCTATTGCCAGGCCATTGTCTACTCCCGACAAAAGACCCAGATGTATGGTCTCAAACTCAATTGAATAATATCCTTTTCGCAGCTAATGTGATAGAAAATTAGGTTTTCTGTTATCAATTGCAACCAGTTACACAGTTTCTGCTGCTATATTGGCGCATGTCCCTTTTGAGACACATATTTGCAACAATTTGCCTCTGATGGAAGCCTTTTTAATTCCATTTCAGTTCTTTCACTCAACAAGTGTTGACTTCTTCAAAAATGTCTCCAACAAAGCGAATTGAACTTGAAAAAGATTTCGAAAATTTTTTAAACTTTTGCGAAAAGAAAAAGTTAACCCGAGAGCAATTTCGGCAGTTAAGTGAACCCCTCCTATCCAGCTGGAGATGGAGGTTTTGGAAACGAATTGGAATATTTATTTCTGCTGTCACTATCATATGGTGGCTGTGCAGTAATGTGGAAGTGCTGAACTGGTCTTTAAGTGCTTTTGGAAGGTTAATTCTTATCGAACTGCTGCCGTTTTGGAATTGGAAGCCATTGTACAATGCAAAGTGCTTGGTAAATAAGAATGAACAAGATAAAATTAGTGCTGTTGCATCTTCGAGCTTGGAAAAATATGAAACTGACAAAACAAATTGTGTGCTCTGTGAAAAGTTTGGTGAGCTTTCTTCCTTTTTTTAAATATTTGTCTGCAATATTTTTTTTTTATTTTAGAACTTCTTCCAAGTCATACAAATGTTACCTATTCTATGATTGAACAGATGTATCTTGAACGGGGCCTTCCAGTTATTATCCACGATTCTCACCCAACTGAATCATTAGAAAACATCCTAAAAATTATGCTCGAAGACCAGAATGACTTTCTGAACAGTGATCCTTGCAACATAGAGACAAATCTTGTGTTGAAAAAGTTTTTCTCTGTCGGGGCAGCGTTGGATAAAATTGGGGAAAGTTCAACTGATGACGAATGGTTTCTTCAACTTCGAAATTGTCACTTTGATGCTGTTAAAGCCTCGAGAAAATTCATACGAAGGCCATACTACTATCCTCTTCACTTTGAGCCATTCTATTCCAGCTGGATCGTATTGTCAAATAATTACAAAGGAGTCGAAAAGGAACTCTACCTTCAAGGTCTTGTATTTGTTCAGCAGTTGAGTGGGAAAATTTTGATTCGCTTGACTCCAAAGTCTCCATGTGAAAAAGTATGCTTGGAAATGGAATTTGTTCTAGTGGCTGGAGAAGGCTTAGTTTTTTCAACAGATTTGTGGATTTTTGGTTATCAGGAGCTTGGTGCTCTTAAGGCAGTAACAACTATCGTTGAAATTGATTGGCACTTTTAAGTTTTCGATTTTCAATAAAAATATTAAAATATTGTTTCCGATGTTTTATTTTCTGATGGACCAAGAGTGATTTGAGATTTTTGACAGGAAAAGCTGAAATTAAAGCCAAAACTGCTTTGGTTCCAATATATCATCCTCAGATTTATTATATGTAGTAGGTTCGTTAGAGCCATAAAATGTACGGTGAGAAGGAAGATAGGAAAGAAGAGGATTTCTTAGGTTACGGCCGGCTGTTAGTGCTGTAAAAACTATAAGTGTAGTTTAAAAAGTTTCACAGTCAACGGAATACGGAACCCAAGAGTAGTCGATGAACAAAGATAATCTGGGTTGATTTCTCTTCGTTATTGTAGCGTTTTCCAGGTTAATTAGCTGAAGGCGATTTTATAATTCACACTAAGAAACTATCAAGACAAGGTTGAATAAGTTTAGTGAAGGATTATTTCTGGAAGATTTTGTCTAGTAGAACTTAGTATCGCCATTGTAAGAGAGTGAGATATTTGAATATTTTATGACTATTTGAATATATTTAATAGTAGGAGTAAAAAGAAGTGGTCCTAAGTGGCTGCCTTGTGGGACCCCAAAAAAATAATGAATAGATTGGAGAAGGAATATTTAAAACAAACACAGGAATAACGGTTTTCTAGATAAGAAGTAATTCTATTTTTTCCGTAAGTAAAAAATAAGGCGAAATTTTAGTAAAAGTTTAGAGATAACATCGCCTTGCTTTCTGTCCCTTTAGTGCTGAGAGTGTATAAAATACAAATTGAACAATGTTTAGGGATTTGTGAAATTTTGGCATTTGAACGATTGTTTTGAAGAGCAGAAAAGCATTTAGTGAGGCAGTCCAACAGGGCTGTGAAGAAATTCGTCAATAAGTTGATTTAACTTGTTTTCGACGATTTAAGGGTCGACAGTATGAGGAAGAAATGGACCAATAGAAAATGTTCAAAATAACCTGAGCCAGATATCTACAAATGGATCGTTGGTGAAAAATAGCTTGAAAAAGTTGAATTCCCAAAATTGATCAAACATAAAGTCACACCTTCCGAAAAATTGGGGACTAAACTATACCAGCAAAAGAGGAAGGAGGAACTTTGGCTTTTCAGAAAGAAAAATAGAGAACTGGAAAAATGAATGGTTTAATCTATGGACATGGAGGGGTGCTAGGGCAGAAACAATGTTCGAAAGTTCTACCAAAGGGTAAAACATTCATCCAAGTGTTACAAAGCCCGAGCGGAAGCCTGTAAAGACGAAGGTAGGAATGTCGTAGTAGATACACAGTCGGTGCTGAGAATTTGGAAAGAACACTTCTGCAGACTGTTGAACGCTCAGGCAGAATGATCCATTCGATTTGGACTATGATGAACAAAACCTCCGTCCACTCGACCAAGAAGAAGTTCGGCTAGCAATATCATATAAAACTAAAGTCCAACAAGGCTGCTGGAGCGGATGGCCTTACGGCTGAACTCTTCAAAGCAGTGGGAGATGACTTGGTGAGGAGCATACACCAACTCATCTGTACAATCTGGTCGGATGAAAGTATGCCTGATGAATGGAACCTCAGCATTGTTTACCCTATCCACAAGAAAGGAGATACTCTAAGCAGAGGTATAATTCTCCTAAATGTCGCCTATAAAATCCTGTCGGCCATTCTGTGTGAACGTCTGAACCCTTTCACACGTGAACTGATTGGCCCCTATCAGTGTGGTTTCAGGCCCAGTAAGTCAACCGTCGACCAAATTTTCACACTTCGGCAGATTTTGGAAAAGACCCAAGAATTCTAGATCGATACTTACCACCTCTTTATCGATTTTAAAGTCGCCTATGACAGCGTGAACAGGAACAAGCTATACAGAGCCATGTCACTTCTTGGCATCCCTGCTAAACTCGGTCGATTGTGCAGGATGACTATGGAGAACTCGCGCTGCTCTGAGAACAAGAAACACCTTCTTTGTAGATCGATTATTTCAACATATTTGAAGATTCTTTAGAATTTAGATTCTTTGCTATTTTACGACTTTCTGTGATGTAATGTCAAACTATTTCCAACAAAAACATAATGATACGCCGACACAACTCACGGCATCACTCGTTATTTCAAAGTTTATGTGGTCATTTTTCGAGATAATACTTTTTAAACATTTGTCTCCCCCCCCCCCCACACACACACTGTAAATTTACTAAAACGAAAGTAATGAAAACATCAATTTTGACGCGTGATTGTCACAAGACAGCTTGTCACTTTCGCCATTTTCGATAATGTAACTATTATGAGCGTTTTAAACTTTCCTCAATTTACATTTAGGTACATGAATCTGACAAAATGTGTGCTCTCCTTATTGTCTGTCAATCAAAAAAAAAACACAACTTGTTGACACTATTGAAATCGTTTTAAAAAATCTCATGCCTAATATATCAGCAACTTTTGTCAATCACTAAAACTCCTTTTTAATTCAACAATCACCATTAACGTCCCCAATTATATTACCCAACTCCACATATCGCACCTGTTTAGATCATCAAATAATGCGAAAATAAGGTAATCAATTAAAAAAAAATATATTCAAATGTGACGAAATTGTGCGACCAACTTTGCGAAATTAAATGGAATTCATTGTTAAAATAAAGTTCGGGCATTTAAAAACTGACATAAAAGACCACATGAAAACCCCCCGTAATGACTTAGGTCATATTAAAAAACACCGTTTTCAACTAAGATAATTTTTTTTTTATAATTATTTAGAATGAATACTTGTGCAGTCAACCGTGAGGAATTAATTCCATTACACTTTTGGAACTGTGTTAGTATAAAACTCATCGCAGAGATCTCGCTTTGAATCAGTTTGAATTCGAAGTTCAAACTATCTCAATCTAAAAAAAAAAAACAAAAATGCTGAACCGTTTTGGAGTACTTAATTTATTTATTGCCATTGGATTGGTAGGTTTTAACTAATTACTTGTGTGCTATTCGCGTTGTGAAATTACAAATAAAGTTTTTATATATTTTTTATTTGTTTAAGGTTGCTACTGTCACAGCTATTGACTGTAACACTCATCCTGATATGAAGAGCATAAAAGAGTGTTGCCCTCATGGCAGCATAATATCTAAGGCAATTGCTGAGCAATGCAAAAGCTTTAAGACTGAAGGAGATGCTGCACCACCTGGGGGACCAGGAGGTCCTCATGGTCCATTTGGACATGGATCAGTAAGATATCACTCTTGTATGTTTTCTTTTTTCTTAATTCGTTTTAAATAAATAGTGCTACGCTGAATGCACCATCAACGGAACTGGAATAGTAAACTTGGAGACTTTGGAAGTCAATGAAGCCAAAGCAAAGACCTATTTAACAACTGCGTTGAGTGCGTATCCAGACTTTTTCCAGGTTGTTTTAGATGCAGTGGTTAAGTGCGCTGCAAAGGGTAAGAGACAACAAATGTGTTAAGTCAAACGATATAATATCTTATATATTCCCAGGTAAGGAAATGCGTGCAAAGATGGCAAATATGCCTCACCCATCACCTACACCTGGTGGCTGCAAACAATGCGCAAACATGCTATTAGGATGTGTCAAAAAGGAAACAATGATCAATTGTCCAACCAGTGCCTGGAAAAACGATGAAACGTGTAATAATGCCCGTGAATTCCTGATGGTTTGCAAGCCACAACATAAAGGACCACCAACACCAGCATAAGGCTTGCGCTTTCAATGTGAAATAGTTCCTTGAAACATAATGATTTTTATTTATCTCATTGGAAGTTGCTTGCCAAATTTTTGTGCATACAAAGAAAAATAGCATCATAAAATAAAATATTAAATTACATTTCTTGTTGCGTGGCATTTGATTTTTTGTTTAAAAATAATTAATTAATCCTATCTGAAGAAAATGTTACTTTTTTCCTATCAAAACGCGGGTGAAGTCAGCAACACATATAAGCCCAGTCATTTTAGGCATTTTAAACCCCAATCTGCGGAAAAATTCCAACCAAGCTGAATTTTGGTACACACCTTTATTACGGCGTTGTAATGAAGATGTGAAAAATCGACATTGATATCGTGCCGGCAAAAAAAGTTATGAAAGTCAAAAGGTCACGAAAACCTAAAAAAAACCGTTTTTTGCAAATATCTCGGTTTCTATAGCTCCAATGATTTTGACGTGTATGACAAAATTGTAGAGCATAAAATTTGCTACAATTTCATTTATATACATACAAATACATAACTTATATACAATGTCCTCATTTTAATCTAGGAATATGAAGGTTATATCAACTGTTGTGCCGTCGTGGCGCTTTATTGGTGGTGTTTGCGAATGAATGTTATCGGGTCTACCACGATTTCTAAAAAAAAAACCTAGAGCAAACAAATCTAGAAAGGGAAAGTCTATAGAAAAAAAAAATCTGGAATAAAAAAAAACAGAAGAACGAAAATCTAAAAAAAGAAATCTATAGCACAACGTACGAAGACAAATGAAGAAGGCAATTAAACGAAAGAAATCCAAAAGAATTTCTTTTTTTTTCTAGATTTTTCAAGATGTCTGTCTTTCTAGATTTTGTCCATTCTAGTTTTTTTCTACTTCTAGATTTTATCTCTCTAACTTTTTTTTTTTTATAGATTTTGGCCTTTCTAGATTCTGTCACTCTAGATAACGTCGTGAGCCCATGCAATCAAATACAGATTGTTGGAAACCATTAGAGTGTCCGAAATTTTCTATCCAAATTTCCAGAACTTCGTCGGGGGAAATGTGCCATCTGAAATCGTCTTTTTACAGCGCGCATCAGCCTATTTGCTTGATTTTTTTTCTAAAATTTATACATGTAATGTGATGGTCGCCTTCAGAGAAGCATTCAGTTTATTAGCGTGGGAAAATCATGGGATGACTGTTAAAGTTTGACTAAAATCGAGCCACAAAGGAAGGAGTGGCAGTACCGCTTTTGACAATGAGGAATATAAGTTGTGGTTGCACGTTGGCAGTTCTGTTAGATTAATGACTTTCAGACTGTTTCAAATGAAAATTCTGAAAATCTTAATTCCAAAATTTCCAAACTCCTCAAAATTTGTTCTAATGAAAATTGGTATAACTGAAAATCTCTAACTCGATATAAACTAAAATGCCAGTGCTATCGATTTTGAGCCTATAACATATATAACACCTGTGAGACTGTGAATAGGGTAAACCTAGTGTCAGTATGTAAAATTTTATATTGCCATCATAAAGTTTGACATTTTTAATCGTTAAGCCTAGTACTCAGATCGCGCTAAACTAAATTTCATCTCTACAATATTTATCTCTACACACCTTTGCTAAAAAGGCGCGCTAAATTTTGAAGTTGGAGAGATTAAAGTTACTATAAGGCAAGTTATGGATTCATAAAAAAAAATATTTTTTTTTGAGATAACAATCAAACATAAAATTACGATGATAACGAAGACGAAAAAAGATGGTCAAAAAATTCTGTCCGTCTGTCTGTATGTATGTATAGACACCTACAGCCGAATTGCTTCAAACTTGGTATATATGGAGTTTTTAAGGTATTGTGCAGATGGGGAATTGAAATTTTCTTTAACTAAAAAAATAACGGTACCTGCTTAGTAACCGTTACGCTAAAGCTTATTTTTCTAGAAAACATATTGCTGAAAAAAATTAAAAAACAGTCCAAAAACGGTACTTTTTTATAGGACCGTTGTTTTTGCTTTCGACTATCTCGAAAACGGCTCAACCGATACTTTCGGAATTTCACACATATATAGGTGCAGGTAGCTCAATTTATACTGCATACCAATATTTTTAAAAAATAATTCTCTGTATTTAAAAAAAAATTAAAATCAGAATTTATCTTGTGAAATAATGTGTTTTATATTCTTTCGCAAGCTAAATTTTGTGCCAGTTTCTTTTACTTGCCTTGAGTAGCCCTCATTATAACACATACAAACATTTGACATTTGATTGTGAATAGAGATTTTAGGTATGCTGACGTTGCGTGATGCGTGTGACGTCACAACCATATTTTTGCTATGAGGAAAAATAAAAACATCGGGTTTACGACGATATCTAGATCCAAAAAATCTAGAAAGAGAAAATCAAGAAAAAAAAATATAGAATTACCAAAATCCAGAAAACCCAAAATCTAGAAAAATTTAATCTCGAAAACCAAAAATCGAGAAAAAAAACTTAGAAATCGCGCGGGAATTGTAACCATTGTCTCAAAACTTAATATAAATTCTAGATTTAGAATTCCTCAACAAAAATCTAGAACACTTTTTTTCTAAATTATTCTAGATTTCCATCTTTCTAGATTTTTATACATTCTAGATTTTTACTACTTCTAGATTTTGTCTTTCTATATTTTTACTTGCGATTATAGGTACTATAAGGCAAGTTATGCATTCGTAAAAAAAAAAAAAAAATTCTAACAATCAAACATGACATTACGATGATAGAGCAGTCGAAAAAAGTGGGTCCGACAATTCTGTCTGTCTGTCTGTCTGTCTGTCTGTCCGTGTGTCTGTCTGTATAGTTACCTACAGCCTAAACGGCTGGACCGATTTGCTTCAAACTTGGTACATAGTATTATTATGACGTCCTACAGAGGGGTTTTTGGAATTAGCATCCTAGCTCCAAAACTAACGGTACCTGCCATACGACTTTTTGTGAAAAATTAAATTTTCTCAAAAACGGCTCCTACGATTTTGATAAAACTTTCTGAATGATGTTTTCTGTGCAAACATTATATTTTGGTTAGAATAGATTTTTCAGGAAAAGTCTTATAACGGTACCTCCCATAGGACCGGTTTTTTAAATCCGATTTTCTCGTAAGCCGTTTGACGGATTTCGATGAAATTTTTAATGCAGAAGCCCTTTTATAAACGAAATAATATAAATTCTTAATTTTTCCAAAAAATGTTTTTTTGAGTTTTTAAAAAAAGTTTCAAAATTTTTTTTTAACTTTTGTTTTTTCCAAAAACGGTTTAATCTATATTTTTTTAATTTTATTTTTCTGATAAAAACTACAAAGTGCTAGAAGTTGGCATACTCAAAAAAAATTTGGAATATATTTTCGAAAAGTTTTTCAAAAAAAACTGTTTTTTGAAAAAACTGGTCCAACGATTTTGAAAAAAAATTTCGTCAAAATTCAAAAACGTAAAAGAAACCTGATGGCTTACTTCATTTTCTCTAAAAAACGTTTTAGGTATTGATTTTAAAGTGATTTATAAAATGTCATATGATTTTTTCAACGCTTTTTTCCCAAAATCTCAAGCACCCAAAACCATTTTAACACATTAGAGCAAGTTCGTACGACCCAGTCGTGCACTTTATTTTTTATAGATTTTGTCCTTTCTAGATTCTGTCATTCTGGATAACGTCGTGATCCCAAAAACATCAATTGATTTAGTTGCTGCTAAAATAAATAAATTGTTGGCACAACAGCTCCAAGCGGGGCCGGGGCCTGTGACCTACACTCTCAACCATTCCTGTGTGTGCGTTAATATTCTGCAGGAATGGAAGGGACCTACAATTTACCGCCGAATCCGAACGGCTAACAGAGGAGCACTTTCCATGACATTAATTACTCTTGGAGGATTTGTCACTTCCCCGCCAGAGGCAGTACCCCGGAAAAAACTTAAGGTGGCAACTTCAGGGATCGAACCCTGAACCCTCGGCGTAGCAGTCCGACACACTAACCACTACGCCACGGGGTTCTTAGTTGCTGCTATTTAGTATTATAATTGTATTTATTTTGTTCCTTTTTGTGTTTAACATGTTCTTAACTAAAAAATGAATAAAGCAAGCAAAACTAAAGCTTGTTATCTTACTTTATAATAACGAAAAAAGCTAAATTTCATAACATTTATTATTTTTATTATAAATCGTTTATTATTAAATCGTGACGGCTTTTGGACATAGGTCGTGCAACATTGAGTGAAATTCTTTTTAATTGCATCACAATTAAATGATAATGCTTTTGTAATAAAATTATCAATGTCATGGAATTAAGTTTTGCTCGATTTTAATTAAGATCAAAAAGTTGTGTTTTATTTTATTTCATTTTATTTTATTTATTTTATTGTGACGTCATAAATTACCATGATAATTTTTTGTGTGAAGCAACTCAGCATTATCTAGTATTTTCGGGCCTCCACTCACTATGGTTAACGTGCGTTAATTGGGCAGAACAATAGGAAACGTTTCGTTCAACTTTTACTACATTTTCCATTTGCTTTCGTCCATTATAGTGCAGCCTTCAGAGTCAATTGAATCATACATCTTGGTCAAATAGTGGAATTGAATTGAGTTTACACTTTCGTACTATTTGTTACCCGATGAGTTCTTCTTATTTCAGCCGAAGGTCGATTAAGTGGGTGATATAAATTTTACTCTACATTTTTGTGTGTCTGGAAACTTTTCTCTTTCATCAAAAATTCTTCTGGTCCAGATTTTATCATTCCAGTTCTAAAACGTTTTAATTTTGAAATTTCAAGGTTCTGAGAAAATTTTACTTGACAGATTACAACATTTTAAAAATCAGTTTTTGGTGCATGATTTCGTAGACGACTTCCAGATAAGTTATGTATTGATAGACAACAGTATGCCATGTGTGGTTTTGAAATAATGAATTTTCAATTAAGTGTATTTTCGCTTATATTTTATCTTCTATTTTCAAAAATGTATATATATCTTGATTGTAAAAAAAATATTGAAGCATGTTTTCATTACTTCTTTATTGCTGTGAATTCCACGCTACGGTTTTAAATTTCCTTTCCAATCAATTTTTAAAGAACTTTAATAAACATCTTTATTCCTTAAAAACAAAAGTCATAACCACTTTCAAGATTAAAAGAAGAATTGCCCCGTCAAATTGTGAAAAAGTATGTATATCTATGAAATATGTGTTTGCATTAGTGTAGTCTCCAGTCAGCAACCTTCAAACCCGCTCCACTTCTCCTCCGCCGTATCTGTAAGGATTCATATTCTTATGATTCGTTTTTATTACTGTTATTAAATTAAATGCACAGAAGCGGAATGATTATTCAAATTTAATAAACGAAAAAGTTAAGGAATCTCTCCCTTTTTTTCTCTATATTTTAGTTTAGGAGGGTGTTATTCCTTCCATCCTGAGTTCTGAGTCCTGACTCCTGACACTGGTCTTTATTTATATGAAATTCCATTTATCTCGATTTTTTTTTTTTTTTTTTGGGTGGCATCGGAAGTTTTCCCATCTTCCAACACTTGGGGTTTTATCGTCCCCCCGAATTGACTTTGTTGGATGCCAAAAAAAAAAGAACAAACAAAGGAACTCGATGAATGGAAGGAGTCCATCAATTTCTGACAAGCAAGGAACAAATACCATGATGTAAGTGAGGCCATTCTTAGGCGCCCTCATTTAATGGCCTATTTTGTGCACAATGCGCATCAACGCAAGCTGATTTCCGAGAAGGGTGAGTGTGGAAATGGATGATTCGCATCCGGGATAAGGCCAGTACAGTACAAAGATGACATACGAAAAGCGAAAGCTCATCTTTAAATATGTTTTCGGACAGGAAGTTAAGACGAATGTCTAGTGAACTAAAAACTCTCATTTTACTTTGGGGTATTCGGTTTCAATTTGTGTTAGGAAAAGGATAAGATTTTGGTCTGTTTTTGTCGGATTAACTTTGAAAAGAGTTCTAAAATGTTCAATAAAGATTTATTTGGCAAATCAGACATAAAGTTGCTAGAAATTTTATTTATATGTATAAGATTGTATTTGTATTTGTATAATTAATCAGAAACCTAAAAAATGCTTCTTGTCAAAATTATAATAAAATCGCAGTTAAATTTGCATTAAACAAAAATCTAGGCTCTAGCTATTTGTTGTAAAATAGCATATCATATTAAATGGCTGCATTAGGCATGAATCAGGTTTCTGATAAATATTTTAAATTTATTCAAAGATTTTAATAGGTAGCTCTGATTTGGTGGTGAACCGATCTAAGCTTTAAAGTTCAATACCGTTAATATTAGGAAGCTTAATATAAGAAAAAGCGGTAATGCTTTTATTTTCATATTTCATCTTCCAATCGTCAAATAGTGGTGTGCCTCAAGGCTCCGTTCTGTCTCCGACTCTCTTTCTAATCTTTATTAATTATCTCTTTTGTCTTAGAATTCCAATCCAATTAATTATTTTGTCGACGACAGTACTCTCAGCTTTTCAAATTCGTTTCCTGATTCCAAAAATACTGCAAACTCCTCCGAAATTTCGCAGAAAAATAGTTTTTTAAAATTGGCTTGTTGATTCTGCTTCAATAAAATTTGGTTAGTACCTATGTACATAACATACATTGAAACTGTCAGAAGTTGTTTGGTCCTTAAAATAGAACTAATTTCGATCAAACTTAAAAACTGCACTAGGTACTTATTGCACACTGCTTATAAAAGGTCGAATTAATGAACGTAGTTATAAGACATAGTTCGGAATTGTGTAAACTTTACATAAAGTACAAAATTGTAACTTTAAGGAAGTAGGTACAAATGTAATTTGATGATCAGTTTCAGTATTAATATTTTTCACACAGTCTGCACGATGTTAACTCTGGAAATGGACTCGCCAGACTGAATGGTTCTGTTACAAGAAAGAATATTGGTTGATGAACAGCTCAAATCTTCCACATCTCAATTCTTACAAAGGCAATCGATGATGGTCAGAAGAAAGAACTTGCAAAGAAAGTCAACTTGCAACTAACGCCTATAATTCCGAATGTGCCTGACTTTTCTTTCAAAAACGACATCAGGAATGATACAAGAGGGTCTCTGCACCACCACAAGGCTACACGTTATGATTTTTTAAAAAAATTTTAAGCAAACACGTCAAGAACGATCTCTGATGTCTGAAAAGTTTTATTTATTTTTTCTTAACTCCTGTTTTCATTTGAAAACAATTAATTTTGCATTAAGGTACACATTTGCTTTTGATTTTTTAACACACTCCAAATAAAAAAAGCATTTCAATTACTCCTGACAGACATCATTAACTTAAAAGTCCAATGGCTGGAATCTGGAATAGATATTTATTTGCACTCCCCGCACATCCAAAGTGTAAATTGGAAAAGTTTTACCAGTTATATTCCTCATCAAAATAAAGAGAAAAAACTTTAAATTAATTCTTTCCCCCCCATCAGCAGCTTGAAAGTATGTACGTTAGAGATTGCTTCTTGTCTTTGTTCTGAAATAGTTTTATATTTTTGGAAGTGTTTCTTTCTTCAATTTCAATTCTTTGACGGAGACAAAAAAAAAAATAAAAAAAAAAACAAAAACAGAAAGAAAATGTGTCTATAAAGTTTTTGCAAAGATGCAACAAATGGAAGACGATACTTTTCAATTTCAACAATGGATTTGAAATTCGACGATTGGTGGATAAACTTCTTTGTCACTTGGAACTATATTGAAAGTTGGAATAAGTTAAAACTCAAAAGTGAAAATAGATTTCAGTCTTCTTAATAAAAGTTTAGTTGATGCATTGATTTCAAAAATTCAAAACAATTCTGTGATGTATGTCTAAATATTTGATGAATAATAAAATTGAATTTCAAAGATAGAAAACAACAAAAGATGATATTCATTCAAAGTTATCTCATTGAATTATCATTTTTGGTATTAACTAGCTATACTAACTGCCTTAATACTAGTTACATTTCAGTGGGTGTGTTTCTTTATTCATTCCGTATATTCGGAATATATGGAACGCCCTTTTTGCGTTTCTTTATTCAATGAAATATTCCGGATAAACTATTTCCTTGTTTCTTTATTCAATCTGGAATATTTGGAACGCATTCTTTTCATTCCAAGTGAAGAGGTGGTTTAAATGGAATATTCTCTAGTTTGACTGATGCAGTTCACTGTCAGCTATTGTTTATTCTTTTTATTCAAGTTCTGTTTCTTTATTTATTCTATTCTGGATATTCTGGATAGATATTTGATCTTTTCTGTCTTTTCTATTCCTTATCCGGAAAAAATAAAGAAACACACTCAGTATGTTTTTCGGAACCATAGCCCATCGATAACCTCTAGCACGTCCCTGCACTTAAAGGTGTCCACTCATTACATTCCCATCACCATCAGAATGATTTCGTAAGCAAATAAGCAAAATACTTTCCATTTTGTTCTTCTAAAGACACTGCAAAAATCGATGTCCTTGTTATGTTCCAATTTGTCAATGTTGTTCCGTATGGGAGCCATACAAAGGAAAATACATAAAATATGAAGAAGACAGCACTGACGAGCAAGTAGCATTATACACCAACACAACAATCAACACCTATATGTACTATATTATATATTTCATGCCAGCCTGCGAGCGGTGTTCTCTGTAATAATATATTATTTTTTAGTTAGTCTAGAAAATGCCAGCAGACAGTGTGCTAATAATTTGGGTTTTTTCCTCACAGAAGTTTTCCCAAACAAAATTTCACTGAGTTTCATTAAGATCGGTTATTCATTAAAGTTTTCAGTTTTATTTTTTAAAGGCTAAATTAATACACTTGTTAACCGGTTTATGTTTTAAAAAATTATTTTATTTATTCTATTCACTTATTATAAAGTTAGTAGGTAATTTATAAAACTGCGGTTCAAGCGGAGTGATTCAATTCTCGGTCGAGTTACTAATCATACGAATATATCGAGCTGCGAAGAAAGACTGAATCCAACTTCATCTCGGATTCTTATTGATCATCCATCAGATACATTTATCGTAGTATGATGATGTGATCGGCAGCCAATAAGAGATGGTGTAAATTTCCTGATGACGAGATAATGCTTAATCGTCATTTTCTGCAAATGGGATCTAACGACGAAATAGAGTTTGTCGCAGATTTCGTGGGAATGGATTTTGTTGTCCGAAGGGATGCTTTGCTTATGTTAGCATTCTTGAATCGGACATAGGGTCTTTTGTTTATGTTATCGCGATATGGATGTGGGGACTTTTGCTTATTTTAGCTTCGATGATTGCTATGATTGAATCATGCAATAAAGTGAACGTTAACACCCCCCTTACTTCTGAAGTGATCGTCCCGATCGCTCATCTATTGCTTTCCTTGTTTCTTCCAAACATCGTAATGTTGCCATCTCAAACGCTTTCTTATTGTTGTCTCTTTGTCTTATCTTGTATATTGTTAGTAGTTTTATAATTATAAAAATGCTTAAAATTAATACAAAATTTATTGTTATACCCCACAATATTGGGTGTTTCTTTACATCACTTATGTATGGCTCTATGAAATCAATATTGTTGTATTTAAGTTTACTATTATTTGATTCTAAGTATTTTATAATTTCCAACTGCTCATATCTTGTATTTTTAATATGTTCAAGTACTTTATTTCTAACATTTTCATAAAATTGATTATCAATAGTTATATTGTCTTTAAAAAGAATGAGCTTAGTTCCAATTACTGTTTCATTATTAACATTATGTGTTCCTGTTATTAATATTGTTCCTTCGTTAATCCTTTCAAATGGTAGATTTCTTTCTTGAATTTTAATACAAGTGGCTTTTGCCTTATTTAAAAGTTCTGTTAAACAATTGATTTCTGTATTTATTTTACAAAGATTGCCATTTAGTTCTAATTTACATTCACTGTCATAAAATTGATTTTTACATCGAATGATTTCTTGAGGTATTAATAGTTTTCCTCCGTTAATGTTATTGCCGCGAACTTTATAATGTTCACATAAGTTTCTTATTTTTGGGTACTGTATATATATAATGAACATATTTTTGTTTTGTATTATTTTAAACCTTGACGCGTCTAAAACGTCTGAAATAGATATTTCTAATTTTTCTTCTTCAATAAACATTTTTTATTTCTTCTAAGTCTAAAATCATAGTGTTAAGTACATTTGATTTTCCCAAATTTATAGTGTTTATGATTTCTCTTAAATCTATTATAACATATTTCAACATAATTATGAATTCGTTGTCGTTATTTGTATTTTCAATGACACCGTGTATTTTTATGGTTTCTATCAACTGTGCATTAAGTGTAAATTGCTTGTTATTTGATTCAACTAGCTCTTCTAACTTTGTATTTATTTTCACTAGATCATCGTGGTCAGGAGTTCCACTGATCCACTTCCATAGAGTTCCTAGTTCATTTAGGCCTCGTCTAGTTCTTATTTTTATCACTATTTGATCAAGAAGGTTTTCAGTTATTTCTATATCCTTTTTAAGTTGTTTTGATTTTTCCCCACTATCTAATTTTATTGTGTTTAGGATATCTTCATAAAATGTTATATTTAACATATGGTAAATTTCTCCCGTTTCGTTATATACAGCTGCAGGGCCATCCTCTATGAGAATATACTCCTCGTTTGTATAATCTACTATTTTTCCTTGGACAATAGTTGTCATAAGTATTAGTATAAGCAGCATCTGCAAATATATTAACTCCTAATATTATCTTTGTGTATGATTCTATTTCTTGAATCTAAAATTTTGTTCCCTAAATCCTGTTTAACCTTCCTCTTTTTATATAGCTGTTTATTCTTTGATTTTCTTTGACCTGTGTCTGCATAAATTATTTCCCCATTTTTATAATCTTTATGATTACGTTTTTTATTGTGGAATTCTAACATCTTAGCCTGTTTGTTGATTAATCCATCCCTAATATCTTTACTATCGTTGAAGTTATGAAAAACGTCTGCTGGTATTCGTTCTGTGGTAGAGTGAATACTTTCATTATAAGCTTTAACTGCTAATGGCATTAAATCTACTACATCCTCTAATGATGTTTGGGTTTTCTTTATTCTAAGTAATTCTGTTATCGTAGAATGAGCTCTTTCTATTGGACCGTTACTTTTGCTATGTGCTGGTGGAGTTACTTTATGTTCTACTTTTAACCGTTTATACGCTAGTTCTGCTGATGGCGAACAAAAAGATGCCTCGTTATCAGTAGTAATGGTTTTTACATTGCCAAATAATGGAATTAGTTCAATCATTCTATTTTTCGCGTCTGTTTTACTTGTGACATGGGAAACTATTAAATATTTTGAAAAGGTGTCAATCATTGTTAAAAAAGAATTATTGTCGTTGTAATAAATATCAGCATGTATATGCTCTCCCCCCTTCTCTGGTATTGGAGCCTCTCCAATTAAATGTCTATTAGGATGTCTATCATACTTGTTTGTTTTACAAGTTTCACAAATCTTAGTTATACCAATTATTTGTGCAAACATATTTGGCCAATAAAACTTATTAATAATTTGTTTATATATTTCTTTTGCCTGCCTATGAGCTCTTTCGTGTTCTTTGTTGATAATCTCTATTTTTTTATCTTCATCGGTTATATCTTCTACTATCTTATTAGTATATATGAATTTTATGTTGGGAAACTCACTGACTAAACGATTTTTAATTTTATAAAATACTTCTTCAGTTGCGTAAATACCTATGTTTACGTTCTCTCTAACAACTTCTTTTAGTTTATTAATTATTTCAAGATCCTTGAATAATACGATATGCCTCCAAATTCCCTTATGTATTTGATTGCTTATTATTTTATTATTTAGGCTTTCACTAATGACTAATTGACTCTTGAAATGATTTACACTTGTACCTGTACGTTTAATAATCTCAACGGGGCTACTGCTTGCACTATGTGCTGTTCCGGCAACTGAATCATTATTATCCTCTTCTAATATGTTGAGCTCTTGCCTGCTTAAGGCGTCCGCTACTACATTTTCTTTCCCAGGTTTGTAAGTTATCACTGGAGCGTATTCTTCTATGAACGCCTTCCAACGTTTCATTTTAGCATTAGGATTTTTATCTGACATGGCAAACGTCAATGGTTGGTGGTCCGTATATATATGGATGCCACTTGTTCCATAGAGGTAATTCCTCAAATTCTTCAAGCTCCATACAATCGCTAACAATTCCTTTTCATTGGTTGCATAATTTTCTTCTGTCTTACTTAACGTTCTGCTAATAAATGTAATAGGTTTATTCTTTTGACTAAGTACTGCGCCTATGGCTGAGTTACTAGCGTCGGTGGTTAATTCAAATCCTTCTTTAAAATCTGGTTGGTTTAATACAATATTTTCTTGAAGTTTATCTTTTAGAATTTGAAATGCTCTCTTTCCCTCTTCGTCTAACTCTATCACTACCTTTTTGCTTTTTGCATTATTATCCTGTTGCCTTAAAAATTTAGTAAGGGGTTTGCTTATCATTGCGTAATTTCTAATAAATTTACGATAATAACCGCTTAATCCTAAAAATGATCTGAGTTGCCTTAATGTTTTTGGCTCTGGATATTCTTTAATTGTTTGAACCTTCTTTGGATCTGTTTTAATATTATTATAGGAAATTACGTATCCTAAAAATTCGACTTCCTGCATGAAATATTTGCTCTTTTCACTGCTAATTTTCATATTGGCTTCACTAAGTGCTTTGATTATGATCTCGATATGTTCTAAGTGTTTCTCTTCTGATTCAGAAAATATAATGACATCGTCAATATATACATGACAGAATTTTCCTATATAAGGCCTAAGAATATCATCCATCGCTCTCTGAAATATAGAGGGTGCATTTTTTAATCCAAACGGCATACGAAGGAATTCGTATTTTCCATTGTTAACACTAAAAGCTGTTTTTTCCCTATCTTCTTTTTTCATCATAATCTGGTGGAACCCACTTTGTAAATCTAATGTTGTAAAGAATTTAGATTTTCCCAAATTGAATAGGATAACAGAAGTATCTGCCATTGGATACTTATCTGTTTTCGTAAAAGCGTTAAGCTTCTTGTAGTCTATAACTAATCTGTGTTTTTTTGATCCATCTTCATTAACTCCCTTTTTATCTACTACCCACACTGGTGAGTTATATGCTGATCTACTTGGTGCTATTATATTGTTTTCTAATAAATCATTCACTTCATTATTCTCAAATTCGCTCACTGCCTGAGGATAAGGATATGACTTTGACCATATTGGTTCATCCTTAGTTGTTTCTATTGTTGCAATAATATTTGTATTATACGGAAGATAACTTGGTTTGTCTGTAAAAATTCCCTGAAATTTCCTTAAAATATTTTTCAGCCGCTCTATGAACGTTTCTTCTGTACTCATGCAGATAGTTAAACTGTTCACTAATTCCTCATTGAATAGTAAAGGTACTATGCCTTTCTCATATTCTAGCGTACTATCGACTATATTAATTTTTCCTTTTATCTTCCTAAGGGTTCTCATGCCTATTATCAAATCATATTCTCGCAATTCGTTTAATTCATAAAATTTGTCCTTAATTCCTAATATATTGATTTCTTGATATTTATTTATCAAGCTTGTGCCATGCACGCTCCTAACTCTAGTTACAATTTCTAAGTCTTTATTTTTAAATAGCCCTGGCTTGACATAACTATGTGTCGCACCGGTGTCAATTAAAATGTTAAAAACACGACCTGTCCTTGGATCAGTCCGTTTAATATAGGGCAAGTCGTTCCTTATTCTAAAAAATTATCTCCCTCATTAAGATTATTTAATCTTGGATTTTTTGATACCTGAACCTGGTCACTGAGTGGCCTGTCGCGCTTAAAAGGATTATTATTATTTCTGATTTCATTGTTAAATCGTTGGTCCCTGAATTGATTATTACCATAATATCTATTGGCATTATTATTATATTGTGGTTTTGGGCGGAAATTGCCACTTCCTAAATCCATTTGTTGTGGTGATACTATTTGGTTATTGGGTCGCTGATATTGATTTGACGAACCCGGAAAATTATTATTCAACCTTGGTTGAGAATGAAAGAAAGGGCGTTGTACCTGTTTTTGAGGTGGTACCCTATTAAAATGATGATAATCTGTCTTATGCGGATTACCAATAGAGTCTCTATGCCTTATTGATTGGTTCACTTCAATTTCCTGAGCTCTCGCTAGAGCATTGGGAAGATCCCCTGGACATAAAGAAAAAACCAAATTGCTCATGGGTTGGTTTAACCCTGTTATAAATACCCTCAAAGCATTTTCCCTAGCAATAAAAAGTTTTAACTTTGGGCGTGGGGCACGCCTTTTTTATTTTGCCAGCACTAATTGATCATCACACCACACAAAATTAATGTTATTGAATTTTTTTCTGTCTGCTAAAGAAGAATTTTGTTTTTGAAACTGAAACATCGGCTGGCTACGGGAGGCAGACGCATACACATACAAAAATATAGGGAATAGGGTATCCAACAGTTCGTTGCAAACGTACTGTAGCTCTCGCTTATGTTTATAGATCAGCGTTATGTATAACTTTGGACATTGAATCGGTATTTCTCCTAGTTAAAGATTTATTTTAACCGTTCTGAAGATGTTTCAATTCCAAATTTCAGTATTTCGGCTTCGATCTCATCAATTTGTTTGCTCTTTTAATTCCCGTGTCCCATTTTAGACTTTCTTGATTCCGACTTTAGAAATGGTACAATTCCTTTAGAATCTTCGGTTAACCTTATGTAAATGATTTTTGTTGCTTGAATTATTTGTAGATAACTGTCTGATCATTTGAGCAAAGATCCTTGTAGAATTAAAATGCGTCCTCGTTTATTTCCTTTTTTTTTTACTTTGGGTAATGGTTTTTTCCAGAGTCTTTTGTATTTTTTGTTAAGATTTCTTGCCCAAATGGTTGATCACATTATCTTTAAATCCTGTGATCTAGATCTTAATCAAACTGATTCACTTCATTACATCGACATCTTTGAACATCAATCTAATAATACTGTAAATAAAATCGTAATGGTTTCCTGACTATCTACCCAAAAAAAATGGTTTTGCTACCTTTCTTACAAAAAATAAAAATCTTATCTTATGAAAGACGTTTTCCAAAGGAATTTAAAAAAAAATATCCACGAATTTGAAGTTTTAGAGTGAAATGTCTAAATTGAACTCTTTGTTACATGATAAAGTCCTAAGAAATCTGCAATAATCGAGCTACTCCACAAGGCTTCGAGGTATAAATCCTTTAAGTGACTTCATTCTATTCAATAAGAAACGGTCCATTTTTATGAATTCATAATGAATTTAGTCTAGTTGATAGCTTGGTATCAGAAACTAATGGAGGAGTTACGGCATGGGATAACTTCCGATTTATATTCCAACTCACAAATCTCAAAGAGTTATGACTTCTATCTCACCACTCGTTTCACTTTTTGATCTTCATTTATGTTCGCCGAAACTTTCCCATCGAAAACTACTTATTCAACGAACTCCTATCCCAACTTAACATGACAAAGAACTTATCACACTATTATTTGCACTTAGAAATCCTAACCAACCGATAAAATTCAATTAAGACTGAGGCAACTCTACTTGAATATAAAATCTATAATCCATTCCGAACACGTACTTTTCAAAATCACAGCTAAACGCACACACCCGCTCGCAAGCAGTGCCAAAAACGAAAAACCTTTCGTCTAAGGCGATTAAAACTTTTACCACAGTCTCAGATTTCAAGCGTAACGGGATAATCTGATTTGACGTATATACCATTCCTTTAGCCACAAAAGGACCTACCACACCCTTTCAAAAGAAAATCATTGCAATGGCCAATAATGCCTCAAGGAATGGAAGAAAGGGACAAACACAACCCCCAGAAAATGATTCCAAATAATTCACTCACATCCTGCATTTGCTACCGTAGGTAATGGGCTACCGTAAGTTTTTCAAGGATATTCTTCTTCAACCACACCTTACTTTTGATTCAGTTATCCAAGTGAAGGTAAGCATATACGACTACGACCACACGAATATGGTCGTGTCGTGCATATCATACAAATTGAGGAAATAAAGAAAACGGAGCTATAGAGTCCTTGATATGGCCAAAGCAAAGCAAAGATTTACTTGTTCCGTCTCTGATCCCATTGAAGATGAAGGGGCTCTACTGTGTGGTCCTTTTTTCCTACTCTTTGGTTATCCATCTATTATTTTGGTCGTTGCGCTATCCTGAAAAGGACATTGAATGAGAGCTTTATGTATTTTTTTGTTTGTATATCTAAAAATGGCATCTGTACGATGATGCGGGTGGGTGCTTTGTGCTCTCGTGGCAGGAGGAAGACGAGAAAGACTTTCGCCTGCTCGGCTCAGGCGGAGGCATTGAACTTGACATCCCTTGGAATTATAATGGAGTGTAATGTCCTCGAGAGAATATTGCGATACGGAGAAGGTGGTGGCGTGCAGAAAGCAGCAACAGGAATTCGAACTCAGACAAAGGATGCTACTGATATCCTTGTTCTGACGGTTGGAATACAAATTCGTTCTCACCACCTACCTTCACACTATATCACGTTCCACGTCGCGTCGTCGTCGGAGTCGGTCGACTTTTTTGGTTGCCGCTTCTGACGTAGTCGAGTCGTGCTTCGTTGCTACTGCTGCTGCTACTAGTCCTTGTTCTTTACTTTTCTTTGGCCTGAGTTTCTCTTCAACGACATGGACGGACGAGGACGACATTCTGTCTGGTAAGTTTGGTTAAAATAAAACAGAGTAAACGAGTGTAATATTGAAATGGGAATATAGCCTTCGTGATTCGTGACATTCGAAGAAGAGCCAAACAAAAAGACAAAGGTAGTTGTCCTTGAAAAACGCTCTCATTCAATGTAAAGTGCCTGTTTTTCTGATGACAGTAATTTCCTTTGATTGGTATTCTCCATCTTCTTTTGTGTTATTCTTGTCATAGATTAGATAGTCCTTTTTGGAGTGCGATACATTTTTTTTTTTTTTATTTTTATCTTGAAATGCTTGATGTGCTTGATGAAGAAAACGACAATGAACTCATTGGAAGTATAGTTCCAGTGATTGTCCAATCTTTTTGCATTCAGCTGTAAGTGGCATTTGAAGTTAATACAAATTGAGATGAAGATGGAAACGCCAAATTGGTCGAGGTCCAATTGTGTCAAAAGAATAAACAGGACACTATTCAGTTAAGTGAAAATTGCTTTGCTTAAAGGATATCTTTTTGTTGTATCATGTGACATATACAAGTATTTTCTAAGATTAGTCTACCCTGAGATTTTTTTGAAGTATATCCATCTTAAAGACGTTGGAGTTTAATTTTTTTGTATGTATTTTTTTTTTTTTACCATAACCATCATAGGTATTTAACCTTCAAGTTTTATTTGAAGGTTGAATAAAGTATCACATTTGTTCAAAATGGATGATGATTTTTGATGCATCATCGCAGATACTGGAATTTTAAAATTTGAATTTATTTTATCTATCAAAAACTAAATGTTCTTATTTTTGTTTGAAATCGATAATTTTACGGTCTGGTTCAAAATTCCGAAAACCAAAAGTTAAAAATCCCGAAAAATCAAAATCCCGAAAAACCAACAATAGTGAAAAATTACATAATACGTGATTTGAAATACGTCAAGTAGTGTGTCAATAATTTTTTCAATCATCAGTACATCGCTACTACGCTTAGGGTATTGTTACATTCACTCATAGCTTAGGGATTTGCTATTGATCATTTGGAATTTCGATGATTCTTGATTTTAATTTTTGGTATTTTGAATGACTCCCATTATTTTAACTATTTCAAATTGACATATAGTTATTTGTTGCGCATCACAGTTAATAGTAAAGAAAATTGTTCTTTTTATTTCTGTTTTTATTATTCACTTAACTCTCAATGAATTTAAATTCGTAAGCGAAAACCGCTGTCTCTAGAAAAAGGCTGTACTTCTTATTTCCATTGTTGAATTTGTTGAATACAAACACTTACAAGCACTGATAACTGAGGCCATCGGACATTTCAAACACGACAGAGAGACAGACAGAACAGAAGAGAGAACAATAACATATAAGGCACGTCAACAGCACGCGTTGGTTTTGCACGGTCCTCGACCCGAATACTTAGCACGTGGTGTGATGCTTGATTTCGCTGATCTATCGGGAAGCGATGCTTTATCAGAGCCAAGGCAGTTGACTTAGACTGAAATACATTTTAAATAACTTTCATACGGGAAACGGGAGATGTACGAATGGTCGCCAAAAAAAAAATGTCGACTGAATAAATACAAATTTCATCGACTGTCAAAATGTCGACTGAAAATTGATCGCAAAAAATAAAATGGACAGTTTGAATTCCAGGCTATGAAAATGTCGATTAAAAAGGTGTCGGTAAAAATGTCGACTTTTATCCTGATAACAAATTTTGTTCTTTTCATTGCATCAACAGTTAAAAATTTATAAAAATTATCGACAGTGGCAAAGCGGCGCCGCATGCATGTGAACATCATTCAATTTGCCACTGTCGACATTTTTTCGATATTTTCAAAATCGACTTTATAAGAATCGACATTTTGATTTGGCGGTATTTTCGCCAAGCGACTTTTCGAATGTCGACATTATGACGATCGATTTTTTAAAGTAAATCGGAACCAACCCCTATAGGTCTAAAATCCATATCTTCTTATACAATAGAACTGTTCTAACAAGTTTTTATGTTTACGATCCTTGCAGGCTTGTATCTTACAAACTTTTCTGTCATGCTAAATACCTGAAAATATTAGAGTGTAGGGAAATGAAGCTAGTGTAGGAAATTTGAAGGATTAATTGGTATAGAAACGATATAAATTGTTTTATCAATAGCTTTCAAAACAGAAGATGAAAACCCTTCCAATCCTATTCAAATGCAGAATTCAAGTGATGTACATGTCACATATGAACCCGAACCAACACAAACAAACTACGTTTTAATTCGTTGTAACTTATTGTTCGTTCTTCCATTACCATCACAGAAAGCTAAAACTTTTCACAAAATGATTCCTTACAGGAAGAAAGAAAAAATGGGTTTGCTTTGTATAGTTTCTAAAAGGACTCATTTTTCAAAATATAAAACTTGTAACACTCAAAAAGAAGAAACAATCCTTTGAAAAGCAAAAACCAAACTAGGACACATTAAAAGGGTCACTTTTGTATGTGTAAAACTATGTACCGCAGCACATCTGATGGAACTATAGTTTGTCGTTAAATTGATATGATGCCAGAAGGATTCAAAATGACAATACTAAAGGTTTGTCCCTTCAAAGGCCGGATGTAGATGTGTTACACATATTTAAATGAGACCTCACTATTCAAGCAAACTCACAGACGGACAACAATTACCTGAGCAGCCATGCAAGAGCTATTATCCACATCAAAGGCTAATACGGGAAGCGGGACACCTATTCAAAGGCCTCCAGCTAAAAGTGTCAATTCAAGTTGCTCCATTTGATGAATGTTGCACCGACAATGTGTGTTTTTGTGACAAACTAGTTGTATGATGCGGAACAAGGAATCGCATCACATCTATTAAATACACTCACTTCACGCTTGTTGGACGCCCGCCATAGCCAGTCAGGTGGGTGATTTCAACAGAGGGTCTTTAACGCCAACCAAAACGTTTTTAACGGGGACACACCTCAGTCGCCTCTACTCTTGTATATTTGGCTAAGTACCCGTGGAATCATTTGTATACGCTAATTCACTATGCAAAAGGTGTTACACTTCGTTAGCAGAGTTGGCAAATTGCATGCTTTTCACGTTACCAACTGTTGTTCGTTTGGTGTTCCCTTTTTTTTTTGGGTTCGGATCAGTATGCCAGTGCAGTAACAGGTGCAGATGCTGACGCATAGCACGATTCTCATGAGTGTCATTGTTTGGGAAGCAGTTATTTGAAGTGTAATTGTCGTGCAAGTGTGCATAGCAAATGAACGGATGCAACAGTCCTTAATGAAATTGTTTACAATAGCAATGTGTGTGAAAGTTGCATTAGTATGGATTTAAATGTTAATTGCTAGAAACGATTCTGGTTTCGGTGGAAAAAATGTTTTGAAAGAAAAGGCTTTTGAGTTTAATAGTTCCTGATGGGTACTTTCTTTTTTTGCTGATAAGGCATTGTTTACAATAGTATTTTTAAGAAACGCTGCGAGAGCGTGCTTTTAGATTCGTTGTAATAACGGGTGATTTTTTAGCTGGTTTGGTTTTGGCAACACTGGTTTTGACAGCTGACGTGTGTTTAGTACCTTGTGTCACTGTCAAACAGCTTCAGTTTGGTTTGCAATTTAACCATGGATCGTCTTACAAATGAACAACGCTTGCAAATTATTGAATTTTACTATCAAAATTCGTGCTCGGTTCGAAATGTTCATTTCCGCTTTTTTATCGAAAAATTGTGTTCAGCGATGAGGCTCATTTTTGGTTGAATGGGTACGTAAATAAGCAAAATTGCCGCATTTGGAGTGAAGATCAGCCAGAAGCATTGCAACAGCTACCAATGCATCCCGAAAAAGCCACTGTTTGGTGCGGTTTATGGGCCGGCGGCATTATTGGGCCATATTTCTTCAAAGATGATGCGAATCGCAGCGTTACTGTCAATGGTGAACGCTACCGAGCGATGATAACAAACTTTTTTTTTGCCCGAAATGGAAGTTCTTGACTTGCATGACATGTGGTTTCAACAAGACGGTGCCACATGCCACACAGCACGCGAAACAATGGTGCAATTGCGAGGCGAGTTTGGTGAACAGTTAATTTCACGTTTTGGGCCGGTCAATTGGCCGCCTATATCGTGCGATTTGACACCATTAGACTATTTTTTGTGGGGGTATGTCAAGGCTAATGCCTATAGGGACAAGCCCGCTTCGACTGACGCACTGGAAGCCAACATCCATGCATTCATTCGTGAGATACCGGCCGATATGTGTGAAAGAGTATGCCAAAATTGGACTCAGCGGATGGGCTACCTGAGACGCAGCCGCGGTCAACATTTGCATGAAATTATCTTTAAACATTAAATTGCAAGGTTCAAACTATCGAATCAAATAAATATTTCATTCATTTTATCGAATTTTTTGTGTTTTTTTTTTTTTTTTAAAGTTCTAAACCTCTTAAAAAATCACCCGTTATATGCCTTTCAACTTCTGGCACATTCTTGCTGTGTATATTGAAAATGATGTTGCTTCTACCACAATATGGTCAAATTCCAAACATTGAATTTGATTGTGTGTGCTTTGTATTCAACGTTCAATGCTCTATGTTTTATTTGTAGAAGTCCGAATCTTGTAAGTAATTCGACTTCTAAGGAATCCGATACACTGTGTGGCCGATGTCTGACTTCATTTTTTTTTTTTTTTTTTTTTTTTATAATGCAACTCCCGAAGGAAAGTATGACGAAATTTTCGACGAGTTAAACAACTTGACTAAGCTCGTTGACGAGCCCACACAAATCCCTGACATTGCAGGACATTCAATCGTAAGTTGGAGTCCATTAGTATCTATATCTTTCTATGGGAACAAAAAAAACATATGGGTAGTGCATCCTCTGCGAATGCGATTTTTTTAAAATCTGCTGCACAACAAAGCCATCATTTAGGTTTTGAAATTCATAGATACCTCTACATTTCTGGGTACCTTCATTATTTGCCTAGTGTTTCTTAACTACAGTTTCCTAAATTCATTTATGTTTTTTTCATCCTAAAATACTTGTTGCGACGAAGCAATTTTTTTCTAAATATCAAATGACCATTATTCTGTGAATAACATGAACTCGAAATGGATTTTGACACTAAACCTGCAAGCTTCAATTTTTGTTCAATTCATCGTGTGGAGATTGCTCCTTGTTGTGTTTTTTGTATCACGTTTGGCCGACATAAATCTTAATTAACATGTTGACCAGAATGACGCGTCTGAATAAGTAAGCTCTCAGCTTAAGCTCATTGGTATTTATTGTGAAACACATGACAAGCTTTTTTTGAAACTTTTCGACTGTTCAATAAAAAATGGTTACACTTTCCGGTGAGGTGAAAATTGTCGGTATCATCACATAAATCTGTGATGTAATATGACTCTGAAGCATGGAAAAAGTTCGGAACTTCTGCCTGCTCGAAATCCACACAAAACGGTAACTTTTTGAGGATGCAAAAAGTGGGTTAGCGTCGTTCCCTATACGGCGATTTTGCTTGTTAACACAATCATTCGTCCAAAAATGCGTTGATAAAGATTATTAGTCGGCAAAAATCGGGGTCGGGGGATTCAGCTATATCTTGCACGGGCATAGATCCAAGGCCCGACGCAAAATTATCCAAGATGAAGGCAAGGCAAGGAATCAACTGCCTCAAGTTCCACTCCAATATTGCGTTCCTTTGACGTAAAAATATTTGCTGATTGATTATATTGAACCTGTCGTTCTAAACTTGGTCAAATAACGTGTAATAGTCAACTGTGAAGGACTCCCACATCTATACCGTGACATTACACAAAACCCACTCATTTTGAATTTTGATAATAAAGTTTTATTATTTAAACGTGCTGTTCAATCGTGTTACTTGCCATTGTAAGTAGTCATTACTACCTGAACAATAAATAACAGATCTGACAGATGTCACCAACATAAAATGGCCGTAACAAGCTTCAAAATTTTCCTGCGCTGTTGAAAAACAAAAGTATTACAAAAGACGCTCGGTTTTACAAATCTCGATCAAGTGAGTTATACGTCAAAGTGAACACATGCATTTAATAATAAACAATTAAATAGTGAACAATAAAACCGTCACATCACCAACAACATTCAACCTGTATCGCGTTCTTTTTTTAACCATAAAGTCAACAATCGTTGATATGTCAAACAAAATGTTGAAGTGTCATTGTTTAGATTTGTTGTTTTTTTTACATATCATTTAGAACGATAAGATGTTGTTAAACTGTCAAACCACCACTTTTAAAAATTAAACTTCAAAATTCTCAAAATGAATAACTAATGAAAAATTATGGGAGCTCTAAGTTTTCTGGAGAAATTAACGATTGCTCGTTCTGGGACGAAGTTCATTAGTGTAAGACAAAGAACATTATATCGAGTTGAGAACACTTGCGTAAATTCCTTTCATCTCTATCCTGTTGGTCACCAAAAGTGAATTAAATGTTAGAATTGTTTTTCAAACAAAACATCTAAGATCTAAGTACTTTGACAGATCAACAATCTCAACTCATATCATGGAGGTGGGATGGAAATAGTAACTAATCGTAACAATTTGACACTTCTACTTGAGCTAAATAACGATTTTATGACGTCTCAAAGTTACAAACCTGTACAGTTTTGAATTAAAAAAAAAATAAACTATCGTTAACAATAGCTGACTATGGCTAGAAAAAGAAGGCTCCCTTCCAAGTACTTTTCCATCAAACCTTTTAACTAATTTTTTATGTTCTTACTGTCAAAAATTATATGCAATTTTATAGTTATAATTCAACCTAACAACAGGAATTGGCACATTAATCTTCCTTTAACCATGAAAACAGTTTACAGAATGTCATTATGCTCCTGCATTCAATTAAATATGCAAATCGAGTCGAATTAAAAGAGCGATCTTGTGTTCCATAAGATGGACAAAATTAACGCTTCCAAGCCACCTGTCACATTCTTACTTGTAACGACACAAAAACATCCAACATGAAGGTTTTTTCTTTTCTTATTTTAATCGAGGAACATCGAAGTCGCGATGAGTTCAAATGATAAAGGCAACAAATTACCCGTCATTTGGATAGCACTTGCGACTGCAGTTGCCGCCACTGACGCTGACGCTGCTGTCACGATTCAGCGCCAGGCTGTGCGATAAACATCTGTCGTTGTTGCTGTCATCCTGCCCATTGAATGGTTCGTGTTTTTAGCTTGTTCCAAGTTGTTCATCTCTGACAGATTGCAATGAAGTAATCGTTTGCTTGCGCATGCTATTTGGGTCATAAGGATTCTTCATCATACTGACTTAGGTAGATATACTGGATACTGGAAGCAGGTCACTCATAGTCATGGGCATGGGAAAACCCTGATGGAATTCCGCTGATGTTCTTGACCTCTCTCATGATGGTGCAACAGCAATCAAATTGTGGATGTTGCAACAACTCTTGGGGTTTGGATTGTTATTCAATTTTATATTATCACGATGTTGGAGAAGAATCTTCCGTTATAATGGAGAGGTAATGCATCAATTTTCTCGAGACCGTCATCATCTGACGCCCTACATGATTCCTAGACAGCCAAGCATCACTCCAAGCTGACTCCGAACAGTAACCGAGGCGCGCACAATGGGAAAATGATTATATCTTCGCGTTCATAGCTGCAGCGGTGGCGCTGGCGGTGTGCCGTGCAGAACTGCGCCATGCGCGCCGTGGCGGTGGACTATTGCCGTGAAATTACTCCGCATTTATCGGCAATCGGATCTTTTGACGGAACACGGACCCCAAAGAGATACATGCTTTAGAGTATAATATGGCATGTTCCAAGCATGCGATGGCTTCTACAATAACTGGCACAAATAAACGATCCACCAGTGACTGCTGCCGCCAAGTCAGTCCGTCATCATCAATCATCTAAAATCCCAAGTCCCAACGCGCATGGGCAGTGGACTTAAAAAAGAAAAATGCTTTGCGGCCAGGAGATGGACTTTCTTCTCCTTAAATCGTTGTTCTTCAGACCACAGCATCAGCATTAGCATCATGGTTGCACTGGTTGCAGATTTGCGGCTCTAGCTGGAAGAGAATCGCAAAACCAGAATTCGATCAGTAGTGGCAGGAAAATTTATGCAGAACCATTTGAAAGCTATGAAGAACTATGAGCTCGAGGGTTATGACCATGCATCATGTATATTATGACAATCGGTGTAATGATCTGCTTTGATCATGCATCAAGATTTGAATTTTCAAATTGCCCCGATCGATGGGTTCGTCATGTATTTTGTGTCCATGTTTGTCTCTCCTGTGCGAAGTGCGAGGAGCTTGTTTTGGGTTGTGCTGTGATAGAAATGCTGATTATACGCTTTCGGTTTTGAATTTATGCCAAGCGATAGATTGATGCGTTTCGTATATTAAAGCAGAATTAAAGGCGCCACCGATGAAAGTTGTTAAGCTGGTATTTCTTGATTGCGATTGGTTTTTTGTTCGATTGAAAGTAAATCGGTTTTTTGAAACGCATACCGTAAAATAGAACAAAATGGTAATACCCATCCCACTTCAATCTTAATCAACCAACTGAACTACCAAGCGAATTTTCGGAGATTTGTTTTTGTCATTTGATGTTTCTTTTCATTTCCATATCAATAGTTGTGACATCTGAAATTCTGAATGTGCAATGTGATCAGCTCATCGGCTCATCTGCGAAACAGCTGCAAATCGCGTTTAAAGAGAAGTTTAAGATCATGATACAACTACTAAAGATAAAGCTTTCCAATTTTAATTTTTGATTCGTTGTGCGCATCTACGTCACGAACACACTTAAAGTTCGCCATCTCGTCTTCGCCTTCCCGTTATAATTTTCGTTTCGTTCTCCATACTCTATACGTTCTACACATTGGAAAAAAATATACATCTATTAAGTATGTCAATGTGTTGTGCACGACCTCACCATGGATTTTGACGTTTTTCATTGTATCATGATTCATGAGCAATGCCATATCTATAGTAGTTGTATCATATGGTCTAAAATAGTGTGTCTGCCTGTCTGTTTGTTTGTCTGTTCGCACCTTCTACAGCCTGAACGGACGGGCCAATTTGCTTCAAATTTGCTACATATTTAGTATTTATTTGGACGTCCCTCGAAAAGAATTTTGAATTTTTGTGCTAGACCCAAAAATAAGGGTACCGCCTACAATTGTGAAGAAGAAGTTCGATTTCCTTGAAAGCATCCCTAACGATATTGATTAAACTTTTAAGAAAGAATGCTAGCTTTTTGGGACAGTCGATCTTTCCGTAATAAAAGATTTTTCGGAATTTGTCTTACAACGGTACCTCTCATAGAACCGGTTTTTTTTTCAAATCACATTTTCTCGTAAACTATGCATTCGATTTCAATAAAATTTTGAATACAGGATATCATTTACAACTCTATATATGGCATTACAAAATTCTTGAAAATATCAATAATCAAAATATTTTTTCTAAAATTTTCAAAAATTCCTAACCTTTTTGATAAAGAAAATTGGTTGAACGATTTTTAATATTTTTCCCTATATAGATATTAAGCAGTGAAATATTACTGCATACTTAATTTTTTCAAGAAAACTCTTTCACTCTTAAAAAAATTAAAGATTTGTCATAAGTTTTTTTTTTAATACATTCCGTGAAATACCCTCCTAGGTGGCGTTGGGATCGCTTATTCTAAAATTCTTATTCATACCGGTTTCGCTAAAATTTATCATTTTCATAGATATTGTGCTTTAAAAATAACTTTGGCACCTCTCACTAGTAAGGGCAGACAAACTTCGGATGGGGCATCAATTTTGAATAGATCTTCATTTTTACTTGCGATTTTTTTGGACAATCAAACATAACATTACGATCATATTGAGCCTAAAAAAGTGGGTCCGACAATTCTGTCTGTCTGTCTGTATCGGCACGGCACCTACAGCCTAAACGGCCGATTTGCTTCAAACTTGGTACTACATAGTATAATAATAACGTCCTACAGAGGGGTTTTTCGAATTTGCATTCTAGGTATAAAACTAACGGTACCTGCCTACGATTTTAATAAAACTTTCTGAATAATGTTTTTGTGCAAACTTTATGTTTTGGTTGGAATAGATTTTTCAGGGAAAGTCTTATAACGGTATAAATCAGATTTTGTCGTAAGCCACTCGACGGATTTCAATGAAATTTTTAATATAGGAGCCTTTATATACGAAATCATTTAAATTATTAAATTTAAAAAAAAGTTTTTTTTTTTGAGTTTTAAAAAAATATAATTTTTATTATTTTTTTATAAAAACTGTTTGATCTATTTTTTAAATTTTATTTTTCTGATTAAAACTACGAATTGCTAGGAGTTGGCATACTCAAAAAATATTTGGAAATTTTTTGGAAAAGTTTTTCAAAAAAAAAACTGTTTTTTGAAAAAAACTGGTCGAACAATTTTGAAAAAAAAGTGTCTCAAAATTCTAAACAGTAAACAAAATTAGATGGTTTACTTCATTTTTTCCAAAAAAAAAAAACGTTTTAACTAGTGATTTTTAAGTGATCAATAAAATTTCATATCAGTTTTTCCCAAGACCACTCACACATTAGAGCAAGCTCGTCTGACCCAGTCGTGCACTTTATTTAAAGTTGTTTAACACTGTACCTATATTTGAATGTGAATGATTTCTTCGAGGCGGTGTAGTAATAAAAGTTCCGTTAAATTTTGAAGGTTTTAAACAAAATTATGTTCCCGTGGTAAGTTTCATTTTTTTCTAGGCAGCAATAAAGGCTGTTGGACCCTTACTTCAACCCTTGTTCTTAAGATAATATTTGAATAGCTGGTCCTCGAATACGGCTGTTTTCAATATCTTACCTCCAAAAACACAGAAAAGAGGTATAGCTCCTGGCTCCCTTGAATTAAACTTACTTTATTGACCAGGTACAACAGTTGGGCTCATCAGTTAGATGCTGTTGTACCCTTGTAAGACGCAAAATTTTGGTCGATGATTACCGACTCTTATTAAAATTACAGCATGAATATACTGTGAATTTTAACATTTTAGGGGAATTTGTTTAAATTCATGCACCCTAAAATGTTTAAATTCACATTATATTCATGCTGTAATTTTAATAAGTGTCGGTAATCATCGACCAAAATTTTGCGTCTTAGAAGGGTACAACAGCATCTAACTGATGAGCCCAACTGTTGTACCTGTGCGAAACGCATTTGGACTATAGGTCACTATACTTAATTTTGAATTTACTTCAATACAGTCCACTAAACATTAAACAAAATTTTGAAAAATATTACTTTTTTTCATTTTTTCGTTTTTTTATCATCGACTTACTTTATTGATGTTAGACATCTTGTTTCGAAGCCTTGTGAAATATGAAAACAACAAACAATTTTTCGACTGGATCCTAGAAATAAAATCAATAAAAGTTGCGTCACAGACACCAAAGTAGACAAATAAAAGATAGAATGATTGCTGGATAAATGGTCCTCTTCCCACAATGGTCAACAAATATGAAAGAGTTCGGCCATGCAATTTCTTTCAATAAAAGGATGATGGTAATTCATATAAAATCCTTTATCTATAATAAGAACAATGGAACATTACTCCCTCGAACGAATAGTGCCCTCATAAAAAAAGCTTCTCTTTGCAGGAAATATTAACGTTAAAAAAAAGTTCTCATCCCACACTCTCGAGTCACGATGTGGAACTTCTTGAAGGGCAAAAACCTCTTAGGTACCAGAGCCGATAAGAATCGAATTCGCATGGTTGAACCATCACCATCAGCTAGCACAATGGAAGTGCCTTCTGTTTCTTCATAGTTTAACTCCACTATAATAGTGTCGTCGGTAGTTGTTGCAATGTAAATCCGGAGATAGTAGCAACATTAAGTACATTATATAGAATCAACCTGTAAATGATGCAAAGTTCCACTTAAGTGGCTTCAACTTCACATTGCATAAATAGAGCGTATCGCATGGGAAAGCCAGCCACCAGGCAGATGTACCGATGCATGGTAATTAATTGCATGACAACAAAAAGTGCAGTTCTTCCCACGATATACCCCACAGGTTATCATCATCCTTTTCCTCTTGCGAGTACATTATAGTATATATGATGCCTAGAGGAAGTTTTGCAACCACAGCACAGAGGATTCACTCAGGTGTGAACAAAATTCGATTCCAATAAAAAATGATGGAACTACTGTTGCATTACGTCGTACTTCGTACATCGATGGCATGTTGCAAGGAAAAAGGGGAATTTCGTTCTTCTTTGATCAAGACAATATTGTTTTAAAGTTGTTTCGGTCTAAATTTCAGAAAAGAATGGAATCCATTGTTTGTAAAAGCAGAACGGATGTGGTGTGGTGTTTCGGTTTCTGTAGAAGTTGGCTCTAATAAGTTTGTTGATGTAAGACGTTCTACCACCTGAGTTCCACTCAAAAAAAGAAAAAAAATCATTCAATACGGCTTTACAAATACAATAAAAGCTTAATCGTCCTTCGAGTAATTTTCCGAACTCCAATTGTTTAATTGTTTTTAAAGCAAGCCAATAGGAAAACCAAGCTGTAACAAAGCTATTACTTGCTAAGGTTAGTTGAAAACTTTCAACATCGAAGTTAATAGTCAAACAACTGGAAGCAGCATGTTCTGAGCAACAAGCTTCCTTCATTTCTGATGTTTACATTATGACAGCTTCCACGAGCTACCATACTGTCTTTCGGGACAATCCGGAATTCGTTATGCAACTCAAGTCTGATGTGTGGTTTGCGTCTTCCATAGTTCCATCATATCCCATTATGCTAATAGATCCAAGACGAAGAGAGGTAATTAAACTACTGATGACTTCGACTTTGACGACGATGTACACCACGACAATGAAACTTCAACGACCAACACTAACTCTGACGGAAGATTGCATCTGCGGTTGGATAGATGACTGGCTGAAAATGTGGTCAGGAGTTCGTTCGTCATAAAATCTTCATTGATTGTCTTCGTCGCTTTGCATCGTTTGATGCAACACATCTTTGCGTGATGTATTAGTGATCATTAAAGTTTATATCTAGCATGAACAATTATTTTACGTAACTCTTCTCTTCTCTTCCCGACTCCCGTTGCATTATTATGATGGATATCGTCAATACGACTTCGAGTTGACAGCTTTAGACCCTTTTCATCACTTCACATAAATGTCTAGTGACGGAGTTTCCTTGTTTTGCGGGTGTCAGATGCAATCTGTTTTCATCAATGTTATTAGTATGGATGTAAGTTGAAACCCTTTCGGGTGTTCATATCGGTATTGTTTCTTGTTTGGGCCAATCGGGGCTTGAATTCCCACATTAAACTTATGTGGTTGGTAATGCTATTAGACGAGATGGATTATTATGTCTTTCCAATTTGGAAAAATAAATTAGCTTGGCTTGGAGTAGAGGGAAGTTATTGAGGGGCTTCGGTGGTGGTTGCAGCTTGTAAGTGTGATGATTGCATAAATGTAATGGCTGAGTAGCAATTAAACAGGAGCTGTTTTGTTGAGTTGTGGCACTGTGCAGTACGGGTGGCGCGCCGCCCGCCGTACAATCAATACTGTGTGACAAGGTGATGATGGTTCCTTGATTGATTTGAGGTAGATTTTATTTTTGCGGTAAGAAATAAGGGAAACAACTTAATGATCACTTTTTTAATAATAATAGCGCTATTCTGTATTTTTGGGATGTTCGCCGAAAGCATCAGAAAAGCAAGAAAATCAAACGACGATTCTTCCAGAATTTTAATATTTCTTCGAAAATATCGGAAAGCAATATCTTTTGGATAATTTGAATCTTTCCGACTAGCAAATGTGTTTTCTTGACGAATATGTCACGGAACCAACAAAAAACCGCCTGTTTGCGGAAGACATGGTGGCTTTTCATAGTCGAATCGTGAACGTTTAGTGGCAAATTTGAAAAGGCCCATCAGCCAACATTTGCTTTTCAAACGAAAAAATCGTCGCATTCTGTGAAAGTGTACAACAGGATTTAGAACCAATCGATTCCTCATCGTGCACAAGAACTCGGAATTTCGCAGGTTTCAACTTGACTGAGTCTTCCAATTAATTTTTGTTCATGACGACACCGTTTGTTTGCTGGAAAATTATCTTTTGTAACGAGACATATTTTTGGATGAATGGCTGCACTTACAAGCCGTTTATGTGACGTCACCAACCCACACGAGGTTCACTAGGTGACAATGCATAACCGGCTCGGCGGTGTCGTTAATTCGTACTTTTTCGGAAACTACGATATGTGATACTATGATATGATATGATGATGGCACTACGTACCAGAGTTTAAGTCTCAGTTTTATGTGAATAAAGCACAATCAACGGATGCCCTAAAGTTGAACATACATACGCAGGTCATTGCACAAATCCAGCCGGATATTTGAGGAAGATTCATTGGAAATCGAAAAATGCGGATTCATTTCATCGATCGTAAGAAGCCGAGGCGAGTTCAAATGAACAATGTTTTATTCCGTACTTAACCCTACAACCCATACCTTGTTTTTTGTTACATTAAGCTATTTGGGGTTCCTGCACACACCACATACTTTTCAACGATATTTTGAAAAAATTAAAGAAAAACGACACAATCCTTTTTCATTTTGTTCATGAGTAATTCATTTTAAACAAAAATAACAAAAAAAATAAATTATTAAGATCACAGCTATAGTGAAAAAAATTATGTTACAAAAAGGCAAAAAGTATAACGATTTTAAGACGCGCGCCTTGTCAAAAAAAAAAAAAAAAGTTTAATCCAATATTCACCAAAATTATTTTTGAATCTGAAAAAAGACATGCGAATTGATATATATCTTTATAAAAATTTATAATTTTCAAAATATTATAAGTATATTTTTAACGTTTTTTTTTGTCAAAAAAATGCAGCTGTTGCATACTTTTTTGCGGTGTTCTGCGCAAATGTGCCTTTCACAAGTGCTGCACGTAGTCTTAGTCTTTTTATCCTTCATCCGAGGGAACAAATACCATCTATCTCAATGTGTTCTGCGTAGGCTTCAGTACCTTCCTCATCACTGTCCACTTCGCTCTCAAAAAGGAGTCGTCTTAGTTAATTTTCTCGATCAATCATTTTGTTGCTGTTTTTATATTCACCACGATAAATTTTATCATTTTTCTTCCAAAAAAATTCAAAAAACAACACTTTATCACTTTTAAAAACCAGCAAAATAATTTTTTACAAAACCTTTACGTTAAAAAAATAACTTACGCGAACCTATACGGGGTGCCAGTACACCCCACCGACTAAGTTATTTCCGCTTTGGAGTGAGAAAATGAACTAAATTGTTCTGGTCCGTAAAGAGACAATGGAAAAAATAAAAGTCATGGCAGTCTGGGAAAATTACAGATTTTCTAACAAAAAATGCAACGACTTTAAAGGAGAATGACCACTTTTCATACAAGTCTGGGCCCAGTGCGTACACTAATGAGATAGGTACCAAATGAAAGCTGATGTTTAGCTGAGTATATATTCGAAATATTTCCAAAATCGTTAGTGGGGATTTCGAGATATTTGAGAATGAAGTTGGAGTTACCAAAATAAAAAAAAACGTGTTTTTTCCCAATAACAGCTCATAACTTCCGATATATAGGGAGTTGAAAAACATATTGTAACCAAATGAAAGATCGCAAAAATGTCTTTCCGACTATACTAAGTTTTTTTATGTAAAGTAATTACATATTCATTTAATTAGCTCAGACTTTGGTTGAAAAAAAATATTAATGTTGGCTTTTACACGCTGACATCTTGAAAAAATCAGTGATGAAATGTACTTTTTTTTACTTCATTCTAATCCTTAGTTGGGTTGTAGGGTTAAGAGCAAAGGTTTATGGGCCTTTTAAATAAAATAGAATTTAGTAAATAAAATAACTCACACACAGCTTGTTTATTTCATTTCAACATCTACCCGCCCTTATTGAAAACCCTTAAATTTAAGGGTTGAACAGTCTTGGAGCATGTTCAAGTTCATTTCACAGAAGGTTAACTCAACTCCTTAACTAACATAAATTATTACATTTGTCAATTTTCCATTCTTTTTAGAGATTTTGTTTGGATTTTAATTTTGAACCACGCCCATATGTAGATATTAGCAAGCTCAGTGCGATTGCTATGTAACCTTGATCCATTTTCACCCGAAAAGAAGGACTTTGTGCTTGATCATTATCTACAATTTTATTCAACGAGCTTTGACGAGCATGTGGGGCGAATTTCCTAGACTAATACATCGGTTTTAACCATAGGCAATCATATTTCATAATTTTTTCTTTATTTTTACGTTACAGATGTCGCCCAATGTGGGGTATAATCTTCATAAGTATATCTTACGAGCCCGCTTGTACACGTTTGAGAATATTTGCCTCTTCATTTTCTCTTTCACGTTACAGATGGCGCCCAACGTTGGGCATAGTCTTCATGTTTATGTCCAACGAACCCGTTTTTAAATACACTTTGAGAATATCTGAAATACTTAATATTTACGGATTTTTAACAAAAGTAAGAGCTATATTTAAGTCCATAATAAAACGTTTTCCTCTCTCGATTTACATCATCTAATCTATTGTTCACTTAAATTGCTGGCAGACTATCATGACAATGACACAGTTATATTTATTAAACTTCTTCACTTCTCCACTATGCTGCAAGCAGCATAGAAAGCAAAACTCCACCTTTCATAAATCAACGATGCAATCTAGTACAAAAATCAATTTCCTCTTTCCAAGGCTTCTATTGAAAATCATTTGTCAACGTTGTCGACAGACTCACATAGATACAATCAAATAGCACGCGTTGACACTTCGCACCTATTAGTTTCGTATTTCTTTTTTAAGGGGGAAAAAATACAAAAACAAAAAAGTTAAGTCAGATCAAAGCAACACCACGCGACTACGGTCATGGTGTATGCTGTGCAGTTTTCACAAAAAAAAATTGCATCCAGGGAGATGTGATGTGAGATGGATCATCTAAGGAAAGTTCTTCAGCGCAGCAGTCCGTGAATAAAATGAGGACACACTACACTAACGCCTTACACACGCGTGAAAATTTAATTTGCAAGTTGACATCTCACTTCATACATCATTGTTCACTTCCTCGTGAAATTATCGCATATGGAAGCGGATGGTATGATGGGTATCTATGGTGGCGAAGCCAAGTGGCGATACCGAGCGAGGTGACAACCTCAGGATGAAATGTGCACTTATATACGACACAAGACTTTAGATTCAACATACTCTAGGAATAGTTTTATTGTAGGTATAAATGTATGTGTCTTAAACAAGATCGTGACTGGAATTAATTCCTTAACACATAATTGGTGTGAATAAACGCTTAAAAAACGGTACCACATCCGCAGTGCGCTATGAATATGTATTGCTTACTTAATAATGCACTTATTACGGTACGCTTGCAATGCCGTTATTTACATAATTGTGTTGTTCCCAACGTTTGAGTATATGTTTGGCCTAGGCCAGCTGAATGTGTGCAATTTGCAACGTTCAATTACAAATTATACCGTCTTTCTTTGGGTTTTTTTTGTTTTTATGTGAATATTTTCTTTGGTGAGCTTAGTTTTGACTTCAGGCAGACCCGACATCAATACCCGAGTATGGACTATGGAGTATTGGGATAAAATCGTGTTTAAATACAAATAGTTTCCAAGCAATTTGGAGGTCCTCGTTGACCGGATCTCCTTTGACCTTTTTGTTTATTAGGGTAAGTATGCTCGAAGTGCATTTACCTATCAATTTCAGTGCACAAGCTCCGTTAGATATTTTCTTTTCTAAACTCTGACCTTATCCTCAATTACGTCAAGTCGAAGAGAGCCTTAAGCATTGAGATGGTGGGGTGCTAGTATTTTTACTTGCGATTATAGTACTACATACTTTATAAGGCAAGTTATGCATTCGTCGAAAAAAGGTTTTGCGATAACAATCAAACATGACATCCCGAAAAAAGCGAAGACGAAAAAAGTTAGTCTAAAAATTCTATCCGTCTGTATGTCTTTCTGTCTGCCTGTGTGTAATTACACCTACATCACAAACGGGTGGTCCAAATTGCTTCAAACTTGGTACCTATATCGAGTTATTTAGGTATTGAACAGAGGGGAAATTGAATTGTTTTAGCTCAAAAAACAACGGTACCTACCATATAACCGTTATGCTTAAGCTTATTTTTCTTGAAAACAGCTTTAACGATTTTGCTTGGCCTATTATATAGCTAAAAATAACTAAAAACACCATCAAAGAATGGTACTTTCCATAGGACCGATTTTTTTTTTTTTTTTGTTGCTTTGGGCTATCCCGAAAAAGGCTTAACTGATTCTTTCGAAATTTCAAACATATATAGGATCATGTAGCTTAATTGATACTGCATACCAAAATTTTTAATAAATATTTGTTTGTATTTTTAAAAGAAGTTTTTAAACTTTTGTTAAAAAAAACTTACTTAATGTTTTGAAAACAGCTCATTAATTTTTTTTCAAACCCGATATATATAATATTGCCCCGCGAGACCACTGTCACACATTAGAGCAAGTTCGTGCGACCTAGTCGTGCACTTTATTTTAATAATGTTTGACATCAATTTTAAAGTGATATAACATAAAGCTAGAAAACTAGATGTTGATGCGATTTGAAATAAGTGTTTTAATTGTGACGACGGACGGCGACGGACTGTAAAATGTCCAAGTACCTAAACTGTGTTTACTTGGATTTAAACGCCAAAATAGTAAGAAAGGTCATCTTTGGTAAGACGATCAGAGTTCACACCCTGCACGACACCACTTCAGATAACGTAATCAAATTCATCGATTTTGTAGCGGGTAAAAACATAGGTGCTGAGAACACATCATGATCTCCACGATTCGACATCTCCAAACTCCAAGTGCACGTGGTGGTCAACTTCAACCAAATCAATCATAGAAGAAACTCTGCCTATGAGCGGCCAGCCCCAGTCAATCTTTTAATGAAACCAAAGTGAAACAAAAAGCCATAGCCAGACTTAAAACGAACAAAGCTTAAACAAGCTGGAGATGACTGGTCAGAAACATACACCAACTCATCTGCAAAATATGATAGGTAAGACTTCGAAGTAGTCCGACCGACCTCTCCCAGTGAGTACCTATGATGAAAAGATCCTTGCAGTATTCGAGAGGGTTTTGTTAAATATTAAACGTCCTTTTGGGTCGACGAAGAAGATACTGCGACATAATCCTAGTGGTAGAGGGAAGGGGCATCAACGTTTCAGCGCGGGAGGACTTCAGCTGAGCACAATACCGGATGGAATCAGAAGTTCAAGTTAGACCTTATTTTATCTGGAACGACCAGGTAGAGGGAGATGTGCAATTCATTGTGGTGCGAAATTGGAGACACCACTGCTACAGTTCTATCCGGCTGGAGATTCATATTAAATGAGAATCAGTACCCAGGAGCACCAGACTTTGTAGAGCTACCTAAAGTAAGTAAGTAAGTACATACATACAGAGGACACTGTTTGAAAACAATTTGCTGTAATCCACTCACCCATGCTTACACAATCTAACCTACTTTATTCAGTAACATGCTTTGCGATCAACACTCACAAGTCTAAAGTATAGGAGCGCAAGTTATTTAGAGAGTCCATGTTTCTTTTTAAAGTTGTATTTACCAAATATGTATTTCCATTATATCTTACACATTTTTCAGTTTCTGCATACTAACTGCTTAGTTGTGAATAAATGTGCCTCTGTAAATATTTCATGTATCAATGTACCCCACTAGCGAAGTAGTTTAATGTAATTTCTTAACTCTTATATTTTTCTGAATTATTCTAAGAGCTAAGAATTAGTTAGACATAAAATAAAACTGCTTATAATAACAGCATGCTTTTTTTTTGAGTCTCAAGGACACCGTTTCAATGTGCCCCAACTCCCAATAAAATTATGAAGCACGCATGGTTTTTTCTTTAATTATTTTTTTATTTCTTTTAGTTTCGCTCCTAAACTACTTTCTAGAGTCCAAGAAACATTTATTAGCGAAAAAAGAAGTTAGAACTGAAAAACTTTTGGCAGTTCCTGGTAGAAGGTAGACGAAGTCATAAGCTTCAATGAATGAATTATAAGTGATTAGGCAATCAATTAACTATACAAATTTAGTGAAATCAATATCATCATCAAAGTCAAACTAAGAAACTTTTTAGAGATCAAGATTTGCTATGCCGAATTTACAAATTGACAAATTGGAGAGGGAATATACATTGTACAGGGATAATTTCCGTCCTATTCTTATAATGGAAACTTGATAGGTACATTCTTCTAGCTTTTAGTTTTATTTAACCAAACTTAATACCTACTATTTCAGAGGCAAAGCAGGCTCAATATTTCAAGGGTTGTTTTTTGTAATCTCACTTCATCGCTTAATGCTTGGAATATCACTTTTGATTTTAGTCTGGAATGATGTTGAATATTTTCACACTAGACCCTTCTGGAACCCTATACCAACATAAATTCATACTAAGTGATGATCAATGTTTGCTTGTAATAACTATCACAAGAAGTCTCATGTTATTTTCCAAAAACCTTCTGTTTTTCAACCTAACATCGTTCCCGCTTGCATATAATTTTTTTTACTAAGCATCTGTGTAAACAAAAACAATCCGTTGTATCCATGAAATACCTAATGCAAACGAAATATTTTCCTTATGATATTTGCTAATAAAGCATAGCAAAAGCAAAAAGGGCAAAGGCATGAAGTAATTGGGATTTATAAGGGAAGGCACAAATCTCAATTGTAAAGTAGACCGAGACAGACCGACCGCACTGGACTGCACCAGACCGACCCGACCACTTCTCTTATATAGATACCTTCGCTTCAATACTTCGACTCTGTTATAGTCATTCCGTTGGCGTTGGCCACTGTATGCCCTGTATAAGCCAGCCTATGCCACATAAGCATTCCTCTTCCAAGAATCACTCTATAGTCTATACGAAACATCGACCAAAATCCAAACACAATACACACAATACCCACCCTTTGTGTCAGCGAAAACGAATTCAATGGAACTCTTCTCCTATTGAACACGGAACTGGAAATTAGCTGGACAACGCAGCACATCCAATATATAATTCCTTGCCGTATTTGGCTCATGACGTGACCATGGACCTAACTCCTCCCGTCCCCGATGCACGAAGAGAAAATAATTATTAAAAAACCCAGAAAAAAGAAATCGTCGTAATGCTTGCTCGGGCACATTAGCGTCCTTAATGGGGTGAGAATTGATTCCCTTTGATGGAACTGCACACGACGGACGGACGATGACGACAACGATAATACCAACGACGAACGTCGCGTCGCTATGGACAGCATGAGTTGCATGAATCCCCCTCCAAATGATGAGCCTCTTACGTGATGAACACGATTCTCGAATCCGTATATTGTCTTCCCCCACCAAGCAAACGAAGTGATGGAACTGCGTATCGCATTCGTTCCGCATCTATCGATGTTCTATCTAATAAGTCTATGAAATTGTATCCATGGCACAAAGTGGTTAATTGATTTCGTGGGAATTTGATGAGGTAGTCCATTTTTGGAAATTCATTCCTTCGGCTCCGCGCCGTTGTTCTGTCTGTCCTGTCACGCATGTGTTATGTTTGTTTATAGTTTCTCCCCCACCAAATATGTCTTATCTTCTCTCTTCTTCTGTGTGGTTGTTTATTTAATCATTGCATTATGTTTATGTGTGCATAATGTATTTGATGGAGGCAGTATCTTTTCTGGGGTCAAGTACCGCTTTATTGATATCAAGGCACCCAAAGACTGTCTATTATATATTATAGGTGATGGTGTATTTTTAAATTCACACCGCGCGTTAAATGTGGCAGCCTGGCAGCTCGAATTCAATCCGACAGTTTATTTGTTCTTTTTTTTCAGCACTGAACTTGACTCCTTGTAGTTTCAGGGTCATGGTCAAAAATTATTTTTAGAATGCAACGCCATTTTGATTATGTTACGGTTCCTTGCCCTTAACTAATTATGACATTTTTCGTATAAAATATGACTTTCTTTGGGGAAACACAGACATTTACGATTAAACTGACATCAAGCAAGAAAAAGGTGAATAATGAGCATGTTTTTAGTCAATAAAATGCACGAGTGGTCGTTAGTCTGACTAAAAATTTATTTTTCAAGAAAATGACAAAAAAAATGGAATTAATTTTGTTGCTCAGTGACAAATGATTTGCTTGGCGCCGAAAAATGACGAAGAGGTTTAGGTTCTGTATCAAATGTCAATCAGTCTTCAAAATCAAAGAATGACAGGGAACGTGTAGCATTTTGCAAAGGTCGTTATTTTTGTTGTGGCAACCATTTCTTATGACAAACACCAAATTGCTGTAGATATAAATATAAGGGATTCTTCTGTCTATTTGTCTTTCCCAAAGAAACAGAAAGTACAAATCTTTGATGAACATTTACAAAATAAAATATGTAAGAGTTTGGATTAGGTTAAGGTCTGATAAACCTAGACCAATACTATAGGTCCACTGTGATACCACATACAAAATCGAGGGATTACCTCACGGATTAGACCACTTGGTCGATGTCGATTTGTGTTTGATCGATGGAATTGTTGAAGAAAATGACTCCTTAAGGTATGTTATTTGCATCTTTGTGAGAGAGCTGGGCATATACAGAGAGGGTGTGGAATAGTCTGCTCTTACCCTCGTACTTGCAACTTCTTCAGCTCAGTTTTACCGTAATCCATAAGAACACGCCTATTGATCTGTGAAAACTTTTAAATTAAGGTGAATCCATTGTGGACCACGGTCTTAACTAAAATACCCCGCCACGCAGGCAGTCCGATTCCTAGACAGTTGCCTTCAGTTAAACATACTAAATTAGTTGAGGTCGTACTCCACTTGCTCGCGCCAACTTATATAGATGTGGCCTTTCAACACTGTCGTTGGCCTTCAGGGTTGGAATTGAAAGCTCGGCGGGCTGGTTTGTATTTGTCTTTGCGTTCCACACGCCATCTAAGCAGTTGTAATTTCAGCTATGGTCAATGTCGCTACAGTTGGTGGTGAAATTTTCCCTCCACACTCTCCTGATACATAGGGGACAGAATATGACCGAAATCTTTCTCTTAAAGCACCCCAACCGCTTTTTACTGATTTTGTCAGGATACAGATGTACAGATGAGGTGGGGGTATTCTTCTAACCATGTAATCTACCACTTCCTTGAAGAGTTCGGCAGAGGACAGAATCCAGTAACCTTGTTGAGCTTTAGACATCACTCCCCTTTTCTGCTCGGGTCAACGCACGTAGCAACCATTTTTTGGAGCACACAGAAAAAAAATCTTCGTGATGGTCTTTCTTTGATCTCTGGTGAATTTTTTCTTGACATTTTTACTTATATTTTAATTGCTGTAATTGAAACTATATTATTTATTGTTTTTATTTTATATACTACAAGCTGACCCGGCAAACTTTGATTCGCCTTAGAGGAAATAAATAAACATATTTTTGATTTTATTAAGTTCAATTTTTTTATTTAGAAATACAAAAAACAAAATCAAGTATTTTAATGATTCTTTGTTGTTCATGTATTTTGTTGCACAGGTTGCCCTCTTCAGTCAAACACCTTGTGATACACGACATTTTTTGTTTTATCAGGCATACAAACAAACAACGCAGATAGTCTTCCGACCCACGAACATGCCACATATAATTGACCATGGGAAAAACATGGATTTTCCAGATTCAGACCACAAACTTTCAAGGTTTGGCCTTTAAATTGCAGCATCATTTAAGGTTTGATCCCAATGGGAACCATTTTCTAACAGTTGCAAACGTTGACAGGCTTCTATGTAAGAGCCTCATAATTCTCCATTTTCAGTTCGTAAATGTTTTATGATGTTGGGTCCCGAACAATGACTAACAGTACTCGCAAATAACAACACTCATTATTGCTTGGATGGAATGAGTAAATTCGACCAATTGCATTAGTGAAACTCTTTACAATTCTATTTTCTTCAACACGAACCCTCGTAACCTAAGAAATCCTCGCCTCTTCTATCTTCCTCCACACCGTACCTCATATGGCTCCAACGAACCCTTAACTCGAATGCTGCGGAGGGTAAATTCGAACCAAGACTTTTTCGACTTTAACCTCAGTACTCCATGCCTTAAACTCCTACTCCGGAATCACCCTCCCAATTAGTTTTAAGTTTTACCTGTATAGTTTAAGTTAGAGTTAGATATTTGAAGCTTGTACTAAGCTAAATAAATGGGGGTATTGCCCCACCAAAATTAAAAAATTAAATTAAATTAAAAATTACATTGCGGTAGCTTGAAACTTGATTTCCTTGCTTCCGTCGTTGAAATGTTTTTAAAGATTGATTTCAAGTGTTATATTTTGGCATTTCTGAGTATAGCAGTGTTCGGGAAAAATCACCATTCTGACACATATCAAAAAAACTGTTCAAGGTTGTAGATGGTGGTTCAATAACTCGTTGAAGTACATTCTGTGCAGTAAAATAAACTTTTTGGCCAATGAACTACAGTGGGGTATCTTTCATGAATGGGAAAAGAAAAAATGCGCCAAATTGCTTCACTACTGCTAACGTAATGGCCCATTTGGTATTGGTTATCTTCATCAATAGAATTTTCAGCACTAACTCCAATCACAGCCATATTACTTCCTTTTGCTACATATTTGCTAATGTATTTTATAGATTTTACGGAATGGCAAGATTCATCATTGATGTGCGACTTGAAAGTCTTTGTTAAGAATGGTTAATAAAGAACAATCCAAGGATTATCAATTTCGATATTTTGTGATTAACTTTTACAACTGTTGATCTTCAGATCTTCTACCAACTACCATCTCCTACCATTTACCATCTTCTACCATCTTCTATCATTTACCACCTTCTACCATCTTTCATCTTCTATCAATTACCATATTCTACCAACTACCATCTTCTACTGCGAACTATCTTCTACCATCTTTCACCATATACTACCTTCTACCAACTACCATTTTATACTACTAACTATCTTCTACCATCTTTCACCATTTACCATCTTCTATCATCTACCATCTACTGCAATATCCCATCTACCATATCTTCTACCATTCACCATATGCCATCGCCTGTCATCTTCCATCTACCATTTTCTACCGTCTACCATCTTCTACCGTCTAAAATCTACCATGTTTCATCTTCCATCATCTACGATCTTCTCCTATCAAAAAGTGTTTCTTTGGAAAAGCTTTTCGAAGTAAATATTTTTGGGATACCTATATATTCGTTTTCCGAAAACTGAATAAAAAGTATCCCATGTCCTTCCCCTGGTTCTAAGCTACCTCCATAGCTACCTTCAACCAAGTCGGTTCAGCCGTTCTTGAGTGATGAATGGTGTAACTAACACGACTTTCTTTTATATATATAGATTTTGATCGAGGAACTTTACAAACTCACGTTAATATTTTCAGTCACGACGACTCAATTTATGAATGTCATGTGATCGTCATTGCGAAAAAAGAGTTCTGTCATCAAGGTTTCAGGTCACCATCAACTTTTAAAGCTTTGAAAGTGGTCAAGTCGTCATTTTCTTGCATGTCATAGCGATGACACCGAATGTCAAAAGTCACAATGACAAGCTCTGCCCGTCATCGCATTTTGGGACAACAATGACAGACTTTAGCTATTCGTGTGTCACTGTAGCTAGTCAATGACACTGTGAAAAATGACACAGCACTGACATTACAATGACTTATTTTCTTGTGACGTCAGAATGTCATTGTAATGACAGATTTCGATGATTGTGTAATACTAGCTTTAGTTGCTTTTCTTCGTCTTTTAACAGTCTGCAGAAGTGATCTCTTTAAATTCAACCGCCACACTTGCAAAGTATGACAGGGTGTTCTTCAGGCTTCTTGATTTATTTTTTTTGAGCTGTCGTTCTTAATCATTATTCTATAAACTCAAAGCTTTGACGAAAACTATGGATCTTCAGCAATTAATGAAATATTTTTAGGCGATCAATTTTTAACAATTAGCTTTGAAAACTAAGAAAACTAAAAAATACTAATTTCAACGAAAACAAATATTACTTACTTGGAATTGAAACAACAAAACTTTTTATCTCATCAATCGTGTCCCTTAAAACAGAAAGTTCAACGACCACATTCGCTCCACCAAAACATCTTTATTAGAGCTCAGATCAGTTCACACCTGCATCTGCTCATTCCACATCCACATTCACTCTAATTGCCATTTGCCTTGAATCCTTTTTCCAAAAAGCAAATTTTTCATCAATCATTTTCGTGTAATTAGCCGACGAGGAGCAGCAGCCATACAGGCGGCGCTGTGCGACGTGACTTGTTGTTGTTGTCGGCAAGCTTTGGCTTAGCATCATTTGATTGCATCCAGCATCAAGGCAACAAACATTTACCCAATCGGCAAACAAGTCATTAGCTTCGGGAAATGTTGCCATACTCTTTTTTTTTACTTTTTGAACATCCATTTCCACCTCCAGTTTTGTGTCCTGGAATAAAACAATTTTCACTTCCACCTATCATAACCGAGGAACCGAGGAGGTGCGGACAAGGATGAAACGATTTAATTAAAGATTCTACCTTGGGGCCCTGCTGCCTGTCGAGGTGCACAAGTTTGCTGCCACCTTTAATACATTTGGGTTCATATTTAATCAGAGAATTGACGTTGGTGACTTTTAAGCGGCAGGATCAAGGCCATATGTTATATGCCGCCATATACTTATACCCTGTGGCAGATGCCTTAGATGCATACACCAGAGCTGAGGATTCATTAAGGCTCACAATGCTGCTTACTCTGCTTTGTACAATTTGTAATTAGTGTCCAGCGTTGAAATTGTGGATGTGTACCCGATGTTTGCTCTCGCTTATAACGGTTTAATATATGTGATGTCGTGTAATTTCTTGTTGGTTCCTATTGGACTGTCTTTTTCTTCTTGTTCTTGTTTCTATTTCTTTTTTTTTAATTTGCGTCTCTAACACTGTTGTGACAGGAACATGGTTTGGGAGGCGAAAGAAGGTACATATATATAAATGTCTGTCTGTGCTTGAAACGAACGAAAAAGGAAGAACAAGCTCGCTAAGTGATGTTTCCAGCGAGTGGAATTGTCATAGACCTTGTGAGTGCTGTGAGTGGGGAAACGGAAAATCCGAGATGGAACACGAGCAGAATAATATAGTTTCAGCAGAGATTTCCCAGAAGGACTACTGCATTTAATGCCATTAGGAGTGACAGTACAGGTTCAGGTAAGCTATGCTATCGCAGCAACCAAGTGAGCAAAGAGGGAATATTTATGTATACCTTTATATAAATATGTTGGCTTGCGTGCAGATTTAGAGCTTCCTTCGGGCATTGGCACTGTGTTGCTGCTCCTTTTGGATATTGTGCGCTGCTTGCTGCGCTAGCTGGCTGGGTTCGCGTAAAGACATTGAACTTGACTTTCACTTCAACGGTAATAATATTGGATAAAGGAGAACAGTGTGTCTGAGACTACGTGGGTTTATAAAGAAGTTGTTGCCTGGGATTCTCATAGTTCGTTCTTCTTCTTTTTTCTTCTTCACCTGTTGGGGGATAGACAATATCTTGCATTGCTATGGATGCTCTCAAAGTGGGGTAGGGTATAGGAGTCTTAATATATGGTATCTGTGCAACTTAGGGTTGAAGTGTGCTCTCCAACAGAAATAATGGAGATGGGTAATGACGATTCCACGTCAGACTTAATTTAGTCCTTTGTCGAAAGAATAGAGAGCACTCCTGCTAACGCAAGTTAAAAGGTATGTTTTATTTGAAGGATCAAAATAAAGGAAAGGAGCTGAGCGCGGATAAGCGTACATAAGTAACTTGGGAAAATATTTCAATCTTCTGATGGGAAGTAAATTGCTTGTAAATGGTTCGTCCCCTGCTCCGCATCATGGAAAACGGATTTGAACTTGGGTAATGTCATTTGAAAGCTTGTGCTGGAGACAAAAGAATTTTGTAAAAACTGAATATTGCAGATAACATTTATATCTGAGCAAAGCATACTCAACTCATAGAATTTAAAGATAAAGATTTTATTCGTAACTTATTCCCAAAGTAATGTACTTACCACCTTGTAAGGGTTTTTCAATAAGAGCAGAGGTACCTACATATACATATGTTAAAATAAAATACAACATTCTATGTGTCAGGATTAACAGAATCCTTTTTTTATTTCAAAAGGCAAATATTATGCCATTCATTACGTATGATTTGAAATGTTTTCATCTAATTTATGTACATCTCCATTTAAGTCACAGGGTACCTAAAGGTGCATTTCAGAGCCATATGTCATAAAAAAAAAGAAATCATCTCATGACTCATAAGTCGTAACTTATCGGCGCTAAATATGACAAGTTTTCTAAACCTTTCAGTCTCATTCGTCTTTTCCAGTCGACTTTTAAGCTTCTATACTGGTCAAATTTGAATAGGACGGTTCAGAGTGAACTATCGAAATATCGCAGCTAATATGGAGAAATTTCTGTGGAGGCCGATTCGCCGCCGCGCCGCACACATTCGTAGATATACAAAATCCAGCAGACCTTGGATCTGCAAGTAAACGAACACAACACACAAGTAACGCCGTTTTTAATAGACATTTAGCAGTTGGGAGCAGCCCTCAATTCATCCTTAGGAAAGATGTCCAATTTTAAAATTAAGGGTATACGTCAAGTGTCAAGAAGCAAAGCGTTTCGGGCGATTTCAATCTAATTGGAGAAATGGCAAATGGAAATGCATCCTTACAAAGTTATTGTTTACTGTGGATTATGGGCTTTTGACATTACCCAGAGTCACTCCATGTTTTCTTGACAACCCCAAGAGTTGTCAAAAACATGGGTTTTTCAGATCTCAAAAAACACACTATGGCTGGCCGATTAACATAATTGCATTAATTTGCATTTCTTTTAGTTTCTTTTGAAAAAATCCTTGACAGCAAACGTCACTTCAACAGCTGATTCGTTACTTTAACTTGCCCCAGCAAAATACGAACATCGACATCAAGGTGACTTCAGGGCTTAGCGTTTAAAAAAAGGTCGAGTTGATGTTTGCCAAGAACCGAAGTGCGGTCCCAGTAGGTACGACTTCAGAGCTTATCAAACAAAGCTTTGATTAGCCCGTATTTTTTTTTAGAAAACGACGACGACATTCGCATTCTCACCACCATAAACGGAAAGCAGAATATATATACCTATCGATGACAGTTAATTTTGTTTTGCCAAATATGTTGGCTACACGAGGTGCCAACAGAAAACTTTGCTAAGTGTCAAGCATCAGATGACACAATTGACAATAGCGAGCATTTCGGGGGCTTGGTTGCATATTATGCAAAGGTTATGGCTTATGGGAACTAAGACCTTGCGATTTAAACCCGTAAATTCTTTGGATTGCTGTTTTTTTTTAGCCAGAGGTCTGTACCTACATACCGATAAGCCGCAAACGACAGCTTTTACTGAATCAGAGTTTAGAATACCTCTAAAAAGTATTTCGAAATTACTACGCTTTTCCATCATCAATGTACCAACATGTATGCAGGGGTAATCATTTACAAATTTGTTTGCGAAAGCAAGAGCTTAAGATCTGTCAAAACCGAACTCGTCATAGGTACAAATCGAAATGTCCTACTTGAAAGCCATCTATAAGTTTATAAAAAAATAAAATACAAAATCCGTGGCCTGTGTGCGTCCCAAGTATGAACGGTGGGCTCATCAGTTAGATGCCGCTCATACTCTTCTAAGACGCACTTTTGTTCGATAAAATCGACAATATATATAATTTTTAGTGCAAAACTACACTGCGAATTATATATTTTTAGGGAGCTTTATAAAAAGCATAAACCCTAATAAATGCCATGCTCGTTTGGCCAAATAATTTTTTAATCATCCATCTATAAGTTTGTCCAAGTTAAGCCAATGATATCAGTAATTACCATGCAAGTTAAGCCATAAATCGTTCCAGACCAAAGAATTTCTTCAAGTCAATTAAACTGTCAAAGAAAAGCTGTCCTGTCACACTGACATTTCCATTCAAAATCGGCTCATATCAAGATAAATAGACTATTCGATAGAGTGACAGGTAAGCTTTTATTCAATCAATTGACTCCATCGACTAAAAAAATCAAGTTGTTGAAAAAAGATTCGATTTAATCTTAAGTCGTATCCTTATGTTGTATGACATTACATTCCAAACCCGTCCTATGACCATTTTATGGTCTGTCATATAAATCAATTCTCATGTCATCATGAATAATTCTCACCTGATTTTCGATTCATTTTCTTATCTTTCGCCTAGTTTTCTCTCTTTTCTTTCAGACTCCGAACAAAGGTAGTGTTGTTGTTAAATGTGAATTCATTGAGATTTTCTTCATAATGTAGACTCTGCTCAACACGCTACTACTTATGATATGACACGCGATGTCTGTTCATTGGAACAAAAAAAATCATGTACTAGAATCTATTCCAGGTTCCAGTTCCAGTTTATCCACTTCCACACAACAACATGATTTTAATTCTCTATCTCTAGACGCAAACTCGCTAGTTGAACACAAGAGAACGTTCAATTTCCCGTTATAAAAAAGAAAGATAAAAATATAACTTCTCTCTTAATCTTTCAACTGTCATTTTTTTTTTCTAGAAACAACAATGTTTGTCTAGGACGTGACCCCTTGAACGCTCGAACCTCGAAGGCAAATAACAACACAAATATTTTCTTTTGACAGATGTAAAATTATCTGAAAAACCATCATCATGCATTTAAAATGCATCCCATAACAGTAATGATTTTTCATGTGTCAACTGTCAATGTAAACACCTGTCAATGTGTAATGTCATATTCAATAGATTGTTTGCCATATGACGCGACGCGACGTCTCTTGTGTCATGTCAGAGGAATGATAATTTTTTTTTGTAATGGATATTTATGCAAAATGATTTCAGAACCACCAACTCAAATGGCTACATTTTAACGTTGAAGTTGTTCACACATCACTATAGTAGTAGTATGTAGTACAACCACCGCCCACCTATTAGTTCAAAACTATGTCCAAGGGGCCAACTACATACATTTTTTATGCGGGACCATAAAATATTCGCTGACACAACAACGATAACGTCGATCAAAGTTTCGCACACATCGTTCTCGCCACTCTTTCTTGCTTTTCATGTTCCTGGTGTTATGGTGGTTTCAGGACCTTTTGTATAAATTTGAAAGAGGATGAACAAGAGTGATGTGACAATGAATGCCCACCCTTATCTGTCCAACCAGAGGGTGGACATTAAACGAATGTCCAATGCTCCCCATAGAAACAAACCTATGTACAACATAAAATATCACATATAGATGTATGTATATGAATGTACCAGGACCAGCTGACAAAATGGCAATGTCAAGGCTCAAGGGTGAGTTTTGTGGTGGGTAATGTTTTTGTGCACTTTGTGGTTCCGTTATTTAATCAAATAACGTCAAGAAGAGATAGAGAGTCTAGAAAACCACACTCATGCAACTGTTTTGTTAACTTCTTCTGACAGCAAATAGTTTGACAGATGGATTTGATGATAGATTGCATCTCTTCACTACGATATAAAATGTCATTCCCCCTGAAAACTGTCTGCCGCATGCTTATGCAGAAAAAACCCTTTTTGGTTGTAATCCCCTGCCGTGCAATTTGGGCAACAAGGACACTCTGCCAATGACAGTTGCGACGCTAGACTTTGTAATGGAGGTAATTACTCATTAAAACGAGAGCAGCTGTTGTCGTTGTGTCTTGTGTTGGTAGTTGGTGGTGGTGTTGCAAGCGAAAGCGTTTCAAGGTGCTTTTGACATTATCCTGTGCTGCGTGCTATTATTTGACGATACCTATGTGTATAATTGTCCTGAAACTGACTTTCAAGGATTAATGATGGGCTCTTATGGTGTGTGCTGACACTGTTGGCGACATTCATTGAATGGTGTTTGTTATCTTCAAAGTAAGTATGTAAGATACGCGTGATTGCTTTATGTAGATCTAAGTGAGGGCTGCAATGTCTCATCTGTTTACACTTGTGAGGATTTTGATAATTGGATGGCACCAAGTGTGAAGGGGATTTAGTTGTCAGTATAAAATTTCGATTTAAACAATGAATTGTTAGGTGACAATTAAGCAATTTGATAAGATAAACGTTGGAGATATGAAGGAGGCGTCTGGCTCTGGATATGTATTTTGCTCGACAGGAATTAAAGGGGATGAACTAATGAATATTATTTGCATTCTAATTTAAGAGCGTCTGTTGTTTTTGGCTGAAGTTAAGCCACACAATTTGAAAAAAGGGTTAAAAGAATGCAGACATTCATATAAATGTATTATTCTTTGTTTGAATTAGGTAGAGTAAAGGTCACATTGACTTATCGCCTTAAGTCCCAAAAGTAAGAGACATAACTACTTATGTCAAAATTCAACGAATTGTTTGCTAAAGAACGCTATTAATGCAAATGTTCACTCATTACAACTCCATCTTCGTAGTTAGTCCCGCTTACAAAAAAGTTTTTTTGAGTAGGTGGAAGAAAGTGGAAAAAATAACAATTTAACTTGTATAAGGTCTTATAGCAGCTTTTTTCAGAGCTTTATAAAAATTAGCTTTTTAACTGCTATAAGACAGCTAAGAGCTTTTCATTAACAGATTTAGTAAAGCCTTTCAAATGCAAGACCATTTTATCTACTTTAGGTTGTCCAACCAAGCTATGAGTTTGTCTTGGATTGTATGTAAAGGATCTTATACCAGCTAGCACATTATTAAATATGATTTAGAAGTAACACAAAAAGATGTAGGTATACTAATAACTTTTTTTCTAGTTTTTCAACAATCGGATCAAAGAAATCTTCCCTCTCCGTTGTGCGATGAATGAAATTTTAATTAAATTTTACTATTGGAACTTAAATCCTTGAAGAAAAATATGATTTCCTGGACTATTTCGAAGTGCATATGAAACAACTATTTTTGTTTGCATCTAGGAGGTGCTCTTACATCTTCCAACTGCTTTGAAACTTCACAGGGTAAGCTTTGTTGGCACAACATCTATCCTGACCTTTCAATCTTATTCCATCCATCATACCGAATGATAGCAATAACTATAGTCGCTGAGAACCTTATAGCAGCTTTTATAATTTTTTCTTTCAGCAATCAGTTTCGCAAGTCTAGTATAAGCCTTGCATAGAACTTGTGTTTCTCATGTTCAAAAGCCTCAGCCAAAAGCCCTATACAAGTTGTATACTAGCTATTTCTTGCCAAATCAAAATAAATGGACCTTACACAAGCTAAGTTATTAATGAAGCTACTAACAGGAGCAAACTTTTTTTCTATTCTGACAAATCATCATCACGTTACCCACAGTTGAAGGGAATGCACAAAGTATCCGTAAAAGTCAGTTTTACATTGTACTTCAGCGAAATACATACATACCCTTGCAATTGACGTCCTTAAGGTTAACTTCCCAGTGGGAAATTTCATAAAATTCATTGAGGAATAACCTGCTTTTTCCTTGAGGTAATGGGAGTTGCAACAGCTTCTTTTCTGCTGATTCCTTTGAGGAATTTAACATGGGGGTGTCCTAGGCCTAGTTTTCTTATGTGTCCCAATCACAAAGCAGATGATGGGTTTCGAGTCATGAACTGAGGAAACGTTGAATTACTTTTCACTGACTTTATCATTGCATTTAATTTTTCTACTTATTCTGCTACTGAATTCATTGAGGAATTCAGCAAAAATTTTCATTGACGCCGAATTTCCTGCTCGGTTATTGAAATATTGGCAACACTGAGCTATTCCTTGTATTTGTCTCATTTTGGACGGCTACGTATGTATTGTCCGCTCTTCATAATTCTGCCCTTCTATGCAAGTAAGTTTGGATCATTATTAAACAAACGTACCGTAAAAGTTTTCGCTAACTGAACGTTAACGAATCGTTAACGAAAGTTATGCGTTCTCTTGCAGTTTTCCTTAGAGTAGAATGGGCATCCACATCTTGGATCTTACAATACAGCTGGTGTAGCAGGGATGATATGTCGGTACAATAATTATATTTTCTTAACAAATAGGTATGTACTCGTATGTATATCAAAATCGTGAACAAATTGGTGCGTCCAGTGGTATAGCTCATGGGGGTTTTGTTAAAGGAGCTGGTTGGAAAGGGATAATAAAAGCACAATTTAATGGCGGCTTACTTTGTCCTTTGTGGTATTGAAGCTAAGCTTACTTCGCCATGTAAATTTTTCTCCGTCAAGCAGAAATCAACTCAGAACGTTCCAAAAGAATCCTTTCAAAATACGACGAATAATATAAAAATGAATATAATTACTAAAGGATGTCCAAGTTTCACTGCAAGTCATGCAAAAATATCCCATCAATTTTGTAAACTATCATATCATGAATATCAATAGATTTTTGTATCGAAATATTCCTTAAAACATGAAATCTATAAAAAACCTTTAACTACATCTCCCCTAAAGCCCCTTATTATGTCTGAGTCCTTTTGAAATAAAATCGAAATAACAATGCTTTCTAAAAATTCTCATATCGTCCTTATTAAAATACCAACACAATAAATATTATCCTGATGTCTGATACGCAACAATGCTATATAAGAAGAAAAATTACATTTTGCATATTAGAGCAACACGCTGTTTGTGAAGATCAAAATAATTTTCAACAAAAGCATCCTTAACAAAGGACCAAGAAAATATATTTATGTATATGTGTATGCATGTGTTGTCGACAAGAATGGCAGACTTGACGTCTCGCATAAACTTTTGGGATAATATCTGTACAATTTCCAACAACAACATAGAAAAGTCAAACGAACTTTCAACTTTCAGGGAGTAAATGTTATGCACATATTACATAATAGCAGACGCAGGCATCACACACAAGGAGTTTTGTTATTTATTTGGTTTTCGAAACCACAGACCACCTTAACCTTACGATACCTTTGGGTCTTCTTGATGGAGATGGATTTTCTGGGGAATAAACTTGGAAGATAGGTAGGTACCAACTTTAAAGTTGATGTTTTGATAGTTTAAAGGAATAAATTGTTGATGTAGAAACTATCCACGCCCAAGATTTTGAATATTTTGTCTTCTAAATATGTATCTATGTATCTTTTTATTGAAATTGAACTATTCCAATCCAAGATCGCTAAATTAAAATGACTTACATATACAAAAACACATTGCAGTCCCCATTTAATTGCATTCACACTTTCATACAGCGATCCAACGACCGACGTGGTTCTTTAAATAAATATGGGTACTTAAGCCCAATAAACTATCCAGGAACGCTGAGCCAGGGCATAGTGTTTGAAAACGGCGACAGTTTAATTCTGGAATGCAGAAGTGAAAATGCGATTTAAAAGTTAAATAAACTAATGAGCTGGGGCCAACGCGCCACTTTGAGATCCGACGTCCAAGCTCTTCATCAGATTCTCCCCAGTCATGCTTAATCTTTGTATATTTAGAGATAGATAGAATGAGGGAGGGGTTCGGTTCTGTGTTTCGAAAAGTGTCAATTCAACTGCAAAGTAAATTCGTACGAACTTAATCAATATGACAGACGGAAAGCAATTTGAATATGTAATTGCTTTAAATGCCTGCTGGATGTCACTTATGGCTGGGGCACCTCGGCCGGCCAATGAAGTTGTTGTATCTTTCTATTACTGTACTGTTAGTATACTTTAATCGACTTGAACTGGAGGCAAACAAACAAGACTGGGTAACTGGATCAATTAATTTATGCGGTACTTGCTGCGGCTGACAGAATATGCCGAGTCCAAGGGATGGAAGATGGAACTGCTTAATCAATTTGCTGCATGATTTGATTGTCTTCTTTTGGTTTGTGCGTTGCTTCATCATTTTTGACTTCTGGCCGGACGAATCAGCAGTGATTTGGTGTAAATGCAAAGTGGCGCCAGTACTTATGATGTTTTGTTTTGTGGAGCAATTTAAATTTAAATTTATTGCAGAGTGAATTTTATTATTTTATTTTGATTTATAACAAAATCGCATTTGACTCTGACACAACAACAAAAAAAACCTTACTAAGATTTAGCATTAATTGCGTGCTCTTCATCCTTGGATTTGGATCCTGACCTCAAAATAGCCTTAGCCCACCAAGTACTACAACAAAGTCACTTTTTTCTTTCAATCAAAATCTCTGGTTATGTCATACAAAATCCTCCATGGCCAAAAGTTTCAATTCAAAGTTTTTAGTTTAAGCTTTAACAACTAGGCTCTTTCTGTTTTGAATCAATCGAGCTCATCTAAGACGGCATTCATCCTCTCTTTCGGCAGTAGTGATGTGCCACTTGTTGACCTCTCTATGGTCAACTACCCCAAAACTGAAAATATGGAACTCAGCTTTCCTTCAAGACAGTAGTTGACCTCCACGATTACTTTGGTCTTCCAACTCTCCTTTAACCTTGAAGATTTCATGGAAATTACTGCTTGTGTCATTGGTCTTTCTCAGTGTATGTCCAATTCAACGCCACTTTCTCTGCGTGAGATCTACATCCACTTTTGAAACAGTTCATTGTTGGATCTGGTTTGTGGCCACCGGATCTTTAGAATGTAATGCAGACAACAGTTGAGGAAGGCTTGCAACCTGCTCGAGATCTTGGTGGAGCATTTCCCCGTTTCACAAACTCAATTTTAGGATTAGATTCAAAAAGCGAAATTTTTCTTCAGTTCCACACTGGAGAAAAGATTCCAAATTCACTGCGAGCTTTGCTTTTTTTCTTGTTGACGTCTAAGCCTGTCTTTTTACACATTTACACATTAGGGGCCCGTTTACCAAACCTTTATTATCAGCTCGACCACTTTGGAATACAGCTTGGTGCCTCTTGAAGTAGACTTGATGTTGGACTTTATCCTAGCACTTGCAGTTATCAATGTTGCTAAATTTAATTTGTTTCATAAATTTTTGTTAAGTTTTTTTGTTTTTAATTACAATTATTTAATTATTTTAGCCTTTAAAAACCCTATCCAAAAGGACATGTACTAAACTTCTTGCTTGAGAAAGGTACCTACACACATACTTTGATGAATCGATGTTCGAACTTTAAATTCTTCAGTTATAAAAGTCCTCAGTTTCATTGTCCTTTGAAGTCTTTCGATCAAGTTTGTCATACTTAAAAAGAGACGAGATAATATTGTTCTTTATCGGCTTTATTAAATGTAGCCGTTGCCATACCTACGAAAATCGTAATCCTTTTTTGTAAAAATGAGAAGTGACCAACCAAACTCAAAAAGTCTTAAATCTCCTTTTTTTTAAGGAAACGTCTGCAATTTTATTTGCCATTTAAACAAATCCCCAAAATCTTCTTTGATTGCTGCCATTAAAACAATAATGATTGTCCCAGGTAAATTTTTATGAATGGACCCTCTCTGTTTCCTCGTGAACAAATCCAATAAAGCACCAAAATCGTCCTAAAAAAACATACCTCTATAAAAACTACCAAAAAAGATGTCCCAACTATCTCTCCTCCATAACATTCCCATAAAACCATTCCATCATCTATACGAGTATCGTTGAGATAAAAAAAAAAAAAAAAAAAACACACACACACAACATCTTTGTCGTAGAAAAGGGATGTATTATTCTTTTTTATAGCAACCATTCCCAGCCCCAAACAGTCTCCACTATATCCACTATAAATCCTTCCCTCCAGCAAAGTAGGTACTTTCACTTTCATCCCACTTTCCACCCACTACCCCCATTATATCGAGACCACCGCACCACCATCATTGACTTGAACTCTTTCCCATTGAAAATGATATACAAGCAAGAAGCAAGCACAAAGCACAAAATAAGGAATATAACGAGGAAGAGATAACAATAACGATATATAGGGGGATGCAAGCATAGCACTCATATCCTTATTTTTCATTCAAAAGGATAAAGAACCTTAAAGTCCTAGGACACTTCTCGGTTCTCGCTCTATGCTAACAAAATTCTATCCGTACAGTACTCTCTGTAAAGTTGTCTCTTTGTTGTCTGCTGTTAAATATCATCATTCTGTTAAGAAATGTTCATTTTTATTCATTTTGTTCATTCACTTCATAAAAATGAGAGCAATAAGTGTTTCTCTTAACACAAACTTGTTTTTAATTGAACATTGTTGAACGAAAGAGAAACGTCAAACTTCACAGCTGATTTTCAACCTTTCAACCAAACCGGTGCTTGTGCTTGCATAGACTTTTCTGTTTTCTCAGAACATGAGCGACAGCAAGCACCGTTTGGATTCATTCAGTCGTTCGTCAGTCTCAGTATTAAAACGTGAGTCGCCATTTAAAGACGAAGTTACATCGGTGTCTTGCGTTACGTTTGATGTCAAATCGTTAATATCGCCATCATTATTATTTTGTTTTGAGAGTGCAGTTCTTTTTGTTTTTGCCTTTATTTCGGGCTCCGGGGGCTGTTTTTTTTTTCTTTCGTTGTTTTGGTGTTTTCCTTGTTATTTGTGCGTCGCAGCTCGCAGCAGCAGACACACGGGAGATTTTTTGTCTGTCGGACATCCGGTCGCGTGCAAGAGAGCCCAGGTGGGAGCTCCAACTCCATGAGTGATTGTTTCTTCGCTGTTTTTGTTCTTGGTGCAATGGATTACCAGTGTTTTTGTGAATTTAAATCATTCATTCGTTCCACTGAAAGTTTATTGAAGTGTTTTGTGATTTAAGAACTAAAGGAAGTGCTAAAAAAAAATACATAAAAACCCCATTTTAATTTGAAAAAGGTGCATTTTTGAAATGCAGATAAAAAGTGTTTCACTCTAAAGTTCAGGTGAATATCGTATTGAACAACTGTCAACGTCACATGTTTACTTTATCGTTTGACTTCGCGATCGCGTTGACAGCAGTTCCGCAAGAAAGATATCGACAAATAAGTGAGAACGAGAACGAGACGGTGCCGTTATCAATTCCGATAGATTATTACGTACGTATGCACACTATTTGTTGTTATTATTTGTTTATTTTGTGACACATTTGCTACCTTATAACGGGTTATTTGGTTCTTATCAAAAGTTGCGGCGCCAGTGCTTGCAAGTTTTGTATTTATAAAAAAACTTTTATTTCGAGTTCCCGTTTCTGTTGCTGTTGAATTTTAATTGATTTTATAATTCTAATGAAGTTGTCTGTGTTGGTTGGTCTATGGTCTACCTGAATCGGGCCGCGGGACCTGTTTCGCTTTTGGTTTTTATTGATATCGGACCAGAAAATTGACATTTTTGTGTAACGGTGACCGTGAAAAAACGGCATCTTTATTTATTGTGTTTCCCTTCTGTCAAATGGAATTTAGTAAAAATAAATAAAATTGGACGGCGGCGATGGAAGATGGAAGAAGTATAAATTCCAACGGAATGGCAGGTCGATTTGGGTCTGTGGTGAATCCGGAGGTTAATTTAGACAAATGGCCTCGGTGTCGGATGGAGCTCGTAGCTGGCAGGGTTTTGGTAGTGAAGCCTTTAGGGAATGAAAATATTTTTGTTTTCAATTTTTTCTTTTTTTTTTGCAATTCTAGTTGGTTTAGTTTGGATTTTAGGTGTTTTGTATTTTTAGAAAAGTGGTTGTTTGTTGTTGGAGTTAAAATGTGTTTTATTTCTTTGTGATTAATGTCGATGTCGAAAGATTCATGGCTTGGTCATAGCATTTTTTTTTTTTTTTTTTTTTAAATGTATTACTTTAGTGACGGAGTTGAATTGAAAATAGACTATTGAGATGAATTGCTTTAAAATTAATTTTAAAGATTTGATTGAAATTTTATTATTCTCGAAGTGCTTTTTATGTTGCCATTATGTGCCTCCTTGGTCTAGGTGCACAGGTCTATTTTAGGTAACTTAGACATGGTTTCGGGTTTTTTGAGTGTGAAGGAGTGGGTATTTTGAACTCTTACATGTTTTATATAGATATGTTTGGTGATAGGTATACATTTTATGATGAAAAACTGATTGCTCTAGACGGTTATTAGGTACCTCTTTAGATTAAACCCAGGTAGGACCCATCGAGGCGGTGTCGAAACCCACAAAGTAATAAAAATAAAATGCACCACTAGGTCGCACGAACTTGCTCTTATGCTAAGCAATTGCTTAGTGGCTGCATAAAACAAATTAAAAATAATTTCGAAAATTCGTTTATTTTTTTTAGTTAGAAATGCCTATCCAGGAAAAAAAATTATAAATCGTTCGACCGTTTTTTTTTAAAGGTTATTTTCGAAAAACTTTTCCAAAAAATGTTTTGAAATTTGTTTGAGTATGTAAATATATGGCAATCTTTAGCTTACATCCGAAAAAATACCTAATTTAAAAAAAAAATCCAGATAGGTAGGTTAGGTACCCGTTTCTAACATACATTACATAGTAGGTACCTAACCTATGTACCTAGGTATTTAGAAAACCAATTTTTTTTTGAAAAAATGAGGTATACCTATATAAGTATGTACCTGTATTCAAAATAAAAAAAAATTTTTTGAAGATTTTGGAATGCCATATTAATAAAGTTATGAATGACTTCCTGTACCCAAAATTTTATTGAAATCGGATGTACCTATAGGTATACCTAGATTACGAGAAAATTTGATTTGAAAATAGGTAGGTACCTAATATATTAGGTACCATTATAAGACACATTTTGAAAAATCTTTTCTTGCCCAAAGATAGACTGTCTCAAAAAAATAGCATTCTGAAAGTTTTATCAAAATCGTTAGAGCTGTTTTAGAGAAATTCAATTTTTTTTTACGAATGTATGGCAGGTACCGTTATTTTTCGACCTAGAGCAATATTGAAATTCCAAATAATTAGGTACCTACTTAATACCAAATTTGAAGCAAATCGGCCCATCTGTTCAGGCTGTAGAGGTGCGAACAGACAGACGGACAGACGGACGGAATTTCCAGACCCACTTGTTTCGACTTTCTCAATCATCGTAATGTCATGTATGCTTGTTATCTCACTCTAATGAGTGACAGTGGGCTTGAAATTTTGATAAAAATAAAATTTTCAAAATTCTTAAATAAATATGTATAGGTACTCAAACTAATTTGAAATGAAAAAAAAGTACGCCATTTTATTTCTTGGATAAATTGAATTTATGAGAATAAATTTATAAAAATCTGTGGAGCGGTTTTTGAGAAAAAAGTTTTTTTTGAAAAACTTTTTGAAAATTTTTTAAAAAAAAAAATTAAAAAATTCCAGTTTATAGGTATTCAGCCAATATATTTGTTTAAAATTTTTAGAAAAAAATTTAATAAGCAGTTTTCAAAATATTAATTTTTTAAATTTTGTTTTAAAAAATAGTTTTAAAAATACAAAAAAAATATTTTTCAAAAATATTGGTATGCAATACAAATGAAGCTACCTACAGCTATATGTGTGTGAAATTTCGAAAGCATCGGTTGAGTCCTTTTCGAGTTAGTCGAAAGCAAAAAACGGTCCATTTTTTTAAACTTTTTTTTCAGCCATATGATTGGTCGTACCTAAAAAGCAACACTGATTTTTTTAAATAAAAATCGTTAAAGCCATTTTCGAAAAAAATAAGCTTTAACGTAACGGTTGTATGGCAGAGGTACCGTTATTTTTTGAGCTAACAAAAAATTTCAATTTCCCCTCTGTACAATATTTAAAAAAGTCTATACCAAGTTTGAAGCAATTCGGCCCACCAGTTTGGGTTGTAGGTGTCTACACATACAGACAGACAGACAGACATACAGACGGACAGAATTTTTAGACCATCTTTTTTCGTCTTCGCTATCATCGTAATGTCATGTTTGATTGTTATCTCAAAACTTTTTTTTTCGACGAATGCATAGGTAACTTGCCTTATAGTACATAAATCACAAGTAAAAATTAGGTAAATTTTTAGATTTTATCAATGAGAAAGAGGTAGAATAGGATTAATTCAGTAACCACGTTAGGTAGGTATAGGTACCTAGGTAGGTAGGTAGGTACCTCATAGGTACCTACCTACTTTGTGACTTTATTGTAGGCATGTAGCATATTTAATTTTCTTAAAAAGTACAAGACGTTTTAGCATCCTAATTTCTGTTGTAACAGGAAATTAATATGCAATATGCGTTATTAGTAGTTAGGTAACGTAAAATTTTGGAAACAAATTTCTGTTTTTAATTTTTTTTTTCGAAATTTTGAGTTGGAAAAATAATTTTTAAAAATTTTCACTAAAATAACTTTATTAGGTACCTATATAAGAAAAGAATATATTTTTGGCTTACAAAAAAGAATAGCATACCATTATTTTTAATATTTTCTTTTTCCCAATTTTTTTTTTTTTTTTTCTAAATTGTCCCTCCCGGCTCAACGGAGAGGAATAGACCCCCCTCAGATTAATTATTTTTCTTGACCCCAATTTACACGCTCTAGCTTTTTGGTAGTGTACACTGTACATCTTATAGATGTAGGTGAATAACCCTGTATTGCATACATAAACATCAGTTTTTCAGTCATAAAAGACTTCTTACATTGATTAGGTAGGTACCTAATTTCATTGAAATCGGCAAGCGAATTACGATTCCATCCAGGAGGTACCTAGATTATAGGTAGGTACCCACGAAAAGTTTCATGAAAAGGCCTAAATTTTTAGAAAAAAAATTAAGCATTTCTATCTGCGCTTAGGGGAATTTGAAATCTTGCTTCAACCTACAGATTTGTAGTTCTTGTGCGTGCTTTCATTCTTGAAATTATTTTGAGCTGACAAAAATATCCCATTCTATTTCTCAGAATTCAAATTAATTAAAAACCTTCCGAATTCTTGAAATGGTTAAAAAAAAATAATGAAAACTTAGTGAAACTGTACAAAAAAAGTCAAAAAAATCTACAATTAATATTTATTTTTGAGACAATAGTTACAATATTGTAACTGTATTGGCGGATATCCGCCATGTGCATAAAATGTAAACAGATATGGCAGGTAAATACCTAGGTATACTTTAGTTAAATAAGGCAGTCTCTTAGCACAATGTAAGCAGACAAATTTAATATGCAAGTGAACAAAATCATTAACTAATAAAGGGCATTAAAAAATTAAAATTAATATATTAATTTATCAAATGAAATAAATACTGTGGAAGGGTAACTACAGTTATAATCAAAGACAAAAATATCGTAATGTATAGAAAATCTAGAATTTATTTTTCACTATTCTAGATTTACTATATTCTAGATTCCCCTCTTTTTAGATTTGTTCACATTTCACATTTTTTTTACTTCTAGATTTTATCTTCCTATATTTTTTTTTATAGATTTTGTCCTTTCTATCTGTCGCTCTAGATAACGCAGTGATCCCGTCTGCTAGTGGCTTCTTTCTCAAATGAAAGTAGACATCTTGAAAAATAAAAAAAAATTCTAATATCCTAGACCAAAAATTTATGTCAGCAAATTCTTCCTGACGTAAAAGCATTTTCATTATTTTGTAAAAAAAAAAAAATTGTTTTAAATTCCCAAAAGTCCATGAAAATCAATTTTTCACAGAATCATTTACACACTCTCTTTGATTCCAATTCCAACTGGGCTGACATCAACTCCATCAGATGTCACTTTGCTCTTTGTAAACTCATTAAATTAGGTTGACAAATTCAGTGGCCCTGGTATAATATTCAATGTAAACAACTTTAGATGCTCCAATTCCAATTTTCCATCATCGAACTACTGCCCTCGCTGCCTTAGTAGAACTCCATCGTCCATGACACATCCGGATTTGTTGACACTGAGTCAATCAATCACCACACCATCCATTCGAGTCACTAACGCACACACACACACACCCACTTGCATATGGCTTTTTGAATTTGAGCCTGCAGATTGATAGAAAGTTACGATGATGCTGATGACGACGACGACGCGACGGACACACGATGGACGGGCTTACCGTGCTATCACCATCAAACCAAGTGAATTAGATTCAATTAAACGATTTCGATAGCACAACACGTCCACGTCAAGTCTTATCACTCTCGATGAATATGCCAATAAAAACGATGAATTAGGTGATAGGCACACTCATTAGCCTGCGAGTCTATAACGACCGACCCACTGCGTTGCACTGCCTTTCTCACTTCACAACATCAAACAGAATCAATCCGTCAAAAGACATGCGGGTCTCGTCGCCAACGTCGTCGTCCTCGTAGTCATCATCGTCGATGAGATAGAGATGGATGGATCCATGTCACACAATATTTCCAATAGATTGATCATTTTTTTCTCATTTTTGTATCTATTCTATCTATCTAAGATATTTTGTGCAATTTGCACTTTTTAAAGCTCGATATTGATACTGCAAGCACTTCTCTTCTCATCCTATCAATGATGCTAGATACGACGTTCAATCAATTATAATTCGCTGTAATTGATTGCAAACAAACATTAATCAAAGAGAAACTTAATTATGCATTGAGAGAGTGAGATACACAATCCATGTAGCATACTTACACTACACATGCCTGTACAGACATGCTCCAGATCAGACTTCGTGTGGGTACACTTTATTGATGGTCGATGGTGTTTGCTTGGATAGATAAAGTACCGGCACCTTGGATACTAGGTATAGATGATAGCATCATAACGTTGAATCCGGTGAAAATCTAGGACGGATGCTCCTCATACTCTTATAGACTATAGGTATCTATGTATCTATCCTATGATGGGTCTTTCGGTTGACTTGAATTTAATTTCATAAAATTGCATCATGTGGAACGAATGAGTGGTGTTTTTCAGAGGATATAGTGAAGACGAGCTATATAGCTAGGTGCCTTGGAAAATTCCAACATGCTGAATTGGATTTATGCATATGAGTGAACAAAATCATTTTAACTATACATCGAGCGCATCCAATGATGATGGCTCTTGAGTCTTGACTCTTGAGAGAACGTCTAAACCAACCATTTGAATATTATAAGTTTAAGTGGAGGTTTCAATATCCTCAAGGTCTTTGCTCCAAGAATGGCTTTCAGGGTGTTTGTGGGGGAAATCAGTTAAAGATTGGATTGAGCCACAGCGAGATTTGGAAAGAAAATGGAAAAGATTGGAAAACCATCTATAATCACCACAAGCTTTCATATAACCCTGGGCTTAAATTTGCATCTGTAACTAACAATTCTGGGGCAATTTAAATTTTAAATATTGGTTGGAACACAAGCTAAAGTTAAAATTAGTTGAAAACAGATTAGATTAGGTACCTAGGTATTGATTATAGTTTTGGTTTTGGATCGTTTGGTTCTGGTGGCAATTTTAAATGCCTTGAGCGCGAAACTCTACCTAGATATCTTTTCATGCACCACTAGTTTGTTCTTTGAAAATCAGGTTAGGCAGCCAAAATAAAAACTTTCAAGAAATTAGGCTTTGGAAGCGTCTGGTCTTCGAGTTGAATTTCTTGAACCTTTAAATACTTAACCTACTTAGCCCTCTTAAAATCCAACTTGTTCTTTTTGTGTGTTTTCTGGCATAAGGCACCGAAATAGAGCAAAGTATCTGAACTGTGGGTGCCTTTTTACTTGCGATTATAGGTACCTACTATAAGGCAAGTTATGCATTCGTCGAAAAAAAAAGTTTTGAGATAACAATCAAACATGACATTACGATGATAGCGAAGACGAAAAAAGATGGTCTAAAAATTCTGTCCGTCTGTATGTCTGTCTGTCTGTCTGTCTGTCTGTCTGTATGTAGACTACAGCCCAAACGGGTGGGCCGAATTGCTTCAAACTTGGTATATAGACTTTTTTAGGTATTGTACAGAGAAGAAATTGAAATTTTTTTTTTAGCTCAAAAAATAACGGTACCTGCCATACAACCGTTATTTTAAAGCTTGTTTTTCTCAAAAACGGCTCTAACGATTTTTAATTAAAAAAATCAGTGTTGCTTTTTAGGTAAGACCAATCATATGGCTGAAAAAAAAGTTTTAAAAAATGGCTAAGAACGGTACTTTCCATAGGACCGTTTTTTTTGCTTTCGACTATCTCGAAAACGATTCAACCGATTCTTTCGAAATTTCACACACATATAGCTGTAGGTAGCTCAATTTGTAATGCATACCAATATTTTTGAAAAATATTTTTTTGTATTTTTAAAAGCATTTTTTTAAAAAAAATTTAAAAAATTAATATTTTGAAAACTGCTTATTAAATTTTTTTTTTAAATTTTAAATAAATGTATTTGCTGAATACCTATGAACTGGCGTTTTTGAATTTTTTTTGAACATTTTTTTCAAAAAGTTTTTCAAAAAAAACTTTTTTTCTCAAAAACCGCTCCACAGATTTTTCTAAATTTATTCTCATAAATTCAAATTTATCCAAGAAAAAAAATGGCGTACTTTTTTTTCAGCTCAAATTAGTTTAAGTATTTATTTAAGAATTTTGAAAATTTTATTTTTATCAAAATCTCAAGCCCATAAACCACTGTCACTCATTAGAGCAAGTTCGTGCGACCCAGTCGTGCATTTTATTTTGGTATTTCTCCAAGGTTTTGCATCGCTTTAGACTCTCAATTTTGTTCTTGGACTTCTAATGTCACCCTGTCACTTCACAAAAAGTTAGCAAAACAGTAATTTTTTCGAAAACCGTTAGAGCATTACATTTTTTTCTTTGCCATTTAATAAGCGTCTAATTATGCAACCAAAAAATTTTGGTTCTGCTGACTTTGTTCGGCTAACTTCAGGGACATCAAATTTAACAAAAGCGTACATCCAATCCACATCAGCTACTCGAACATTTTTTTCGGATACTGCACATTTATAATGTAAAAATGTCCCAACTAACCCCTGCTAGGGGATGAGTTGAAACAATAAGTTGATACAAAACGTATACAGAAACGTTTTGAATAAGTAAAATTGAGAACCATTCCGACTTCTTCTTCTTTTTATTCGGTCTCGAATGGTTCCATTTCTGAGGCCAACTAACTATTTATAATACTGGTATCACTTTAGTTGTTTGGATAAGGAGTTCTTGGGCCTGCCTCTCCTTATACTCTATCGCTAGCGTATAGGAATTTCGACGGGGTTCTCAGAGTCTATTCTTTGAACGTGACTGTATGAGGGCAAGCTTGACGTGGACACCTAGCAATTAAGTCTTAAATTCAACGGCAAGTCTCGCATACAAAGTCAAATTAGGCTTAGACCAGAGCCCTAAGATCTACCCTAAGGTAGATACATTAGTACCATTTTTATGGAACATGTTGAGGCATGTCCACACTCCTTGGTGAGGAGCGAGGTCTATCTACCACCTCTTGCATCCAAGAATAAGATCGTTGTTAGTGTTTCCACATTCTGAGTTATCACAGCCACCACGATACTCCCACAAGAGAGCCTACCTCATAGATAGTCCCAGGTGACAAAGCCCAGTTTCGTGAAACACCAGAACTTCACCACCCAGGAGGGCCTTTCTTCCGTGGTACCAGAATTTAGCTTCCGGTGAAGCTTCGCAACCATTAGGTCACTTCCAGATGAGCACCATCAATACTCAAGGGCTGGCAGCCTTTAGATATGCGCATTCAACCACTTGCCAAGGTAGAAGCAAACAGCCAAATACGCACATCCAGCCTTCCTCTCTTTGCCGCATTCAAGTTTTACATTACATACGTTACCGGTAAGGAATCAATACTCCAAGGAAAGGAAATACAGCTGCAGATACTCACTCTCACTCCTATTTCACTTACAACATTTTCTCTGCCATTCATATTGTTCCCGGGTTGCCACGCGAAGGCGGAGGATAGGCACGTTTCGTCTATGCCTTCTTAAGTTCCAACTTCCATCTCAACCACATTCATGGTTGGATAGAAGCCAGCTTACAAAACAAAATATCGTCAATGCGCTAAGCCCGGCAGGTACCCTAAAGACGAAGGGGTGCCACGGCCTCTGCGCTCCAAAAAATCTGCACGGAACAGAAGGAGTATTGCAATCTATAGCTGCAGCCTTGGTTAAGCGTTCAACCCTCCTTTGAACGTGACAATACCAGCTTTTTACTCTTTACAGCTCCAGCTTTGTAACCTTTGCTCACATCCGAAGAATCTTACTCTCATACATTTTGTGCATCGCCAAACATTGTGAACCATATGTGAGCGGCGGACGCTCAAGTGGGTTGTAGAGTCTTCCTTCAAAAATTAAACTACGTTTATGAACAAACTTAAACGAAACACACACAACTTCTATAAAGTCTTGCACAGCACTGAAACTTTTAACTCTTTCAAAAATCTTCAACCCCATGGCTGTTACAACTTTCCCACTCTGTTGCATCCAAGACTTTATTTTCGATTTGTTAAGGAGTTGGGTAAAATATTTTTTTATTTTTTTGGATTAGCTTTTTTCGTAAAAAAAAAAAATTTAACGAAATGCTTAGTTCCACAGCAAAAAAAAAAGAATTAAGTTGTTTCAAGTTGAAGCTGGAAACTTTGAGATATAACTTTATGTGTCTTAATTAACTTCGTTAGACTGCCTATATACATTTGTCTTCTCCGCCGAGATTCTTTTTTTCACACCTAAACAAGTCTTATTTGTCCCAAAGCATGCCTATAAACAAGATATGGAACAAAAAAGCGAAACTTAAGCATTCCAAGGCTGTATTCTTAATTATACAATTTACGAGTAAACCAAGGTACCTATACCTTTTTTTTTTTAAGGAAACATTGTTCCTGACTCCCTAGTAATAAAGTTGCGAAAAAAATCGCAGTTTTAATTACAGTCCCAAGTCCTAACTGTGACAATTCTTTTTTTTTAATTACTCACGGTGTCAACGATTTCCTTTTCCAATTAAAAACTTCACCCCATTCCACACAGCAAACCAGGACACAAACACACACATACACTTACACAAAGTATAAACTTTTCTTAATTTTCAATTTACAACTTAAATGTTCTTAACCTTTCCAAGATAGCCCCAATTCTGACAACCTCTCTCTCCCCCCCCCCCCCCCTTCTTCTTTTTCAACAAACAGCAGACAAAAAAAAAATTCTATTGTCCCATTGCTTTGAACAATTTTTATTTTTATTCTTTCTTTGCTTTTTTTATTTAATTTTGAAATAGGATTAGGTTAAAGAAACAAAAGAAGAAAATTAAAAAGCAGCAGCTCTAGTAAACTCATTTTAATACTTAATCCTAACTCACACCCCCACACGCACCGAACTACCCCAAAAAACATTTTGTTTTTTTTATTATAATATTCTTTTCTGTGACAGCAAAGCCACTAACATTCCGTATCTCGTTCTATCTGCTGAGCGCAAGTAAACATCATGAATAATTATGCAGTTAACGCTCAAAGTTGACTTTGCCCCGAAACTACCCTCTGGCGTAATATGGTGGGTGGGACAATTTAACTTCTCCCTCCTGGCCCCAAAGGATAGCAAAAGATACTTGGTTAAACGGCCTTCCCTTTGGTTTTTTTTTTTTTTTGAGTCTTAAATTTGTTGAAAAGAATTAAATTAAATTGCTTCACAAAACACTACGAGTCGGTACATAGTTATTTAATTAAGGTGACACTTCATAAAAATAAAATATAAACCAAACGAGGTTGCAGAAAGTTTTGTCAAAGTCACGGAAGAAGCTTTTGGTCGAGTCGCGAGGAACGTTAAAGTAATCGTGCTTCTTATTTGGATGATTACAGAGTCGTCCTGTGACAAATGTAAATATTTTACTTTGGTTTTTTGTCATTTTTGTCTCTGGCACCGAACAGCTGATTTTTAACGGGTGTCCGTAGTTAGTGTGTTTGACTGTCACGTTCACGGAGAGATTTGTGAAATCTTCAAACACCAAATTTTTTTCAGTGAATCTTCCAAAAATAAATCTTGTTTTTGCTTTCGCAGCCGTTTTAATTCGCCAATAAATTAATAGTCCCTTCAATTACCGCACAGAATCAGTGCAAACACAGGGATTTTTGTTTAAGTCGCTAGGGGTAGGCTCACGTTGGAGAAGTTATGCTCATTAGAGAGGGCGATTTTAGACTCTCAATATTAAAAATAAATAAATACTTAGTACAGCAGCTTCAAGCGGGGCCGGGACCCATGACCTACACTATCAACCATTCATGTGTGTGCGTTGATATTCTGCAGGAATGGAAGGGGCTTGCTGGACCCAAAGAGAACAGATGCAGTTTTTATCGACAAGCTTTACTCTTGGAAACTTTGTAACTTCCTCACAACACAAGAGGCAGTACCCCAAAAAAAAACTTGGTGGAATCAGGGATTGAACCCAGAACCTTTGATGTAGGAGTCAAATACACTAATCCCTACGCCCCGAGGCACTAGGTCAATAAAGCTTAATTATTCATAAACAAATACAATATGATAACGGATGTTTTTTTTTTAGAGGTATAGAACTTTAAGTTGGCAGCACTATTTTAACTGGCGGCCATTTTGTCAGCTGCCAAGTGATTTAATTTAAGTTTGGTTTGACATTTAAACATATGAATAGACTGACGTCTGAACAACGCTTCGAAATTGTGCAGATAGGACTCGAAACGAAATTGCTGTTGATCGCGATTTTTACAGGAAAATTTTGTTCGGCGATAAAGCCCGGTTTTGGTTGAATGGCTACGTCAATAAACAAAATACAAAACTGTCGAATTTAGAGTGATGATAATCCTCAAGTGTATGTTGAGACGGTGCAGGGAACTAACTTCACGGGCACTACCTTCACATGGGAATTAACTTCACCACTGGTGGGAACTAATTTCACTTTTTTTCGATGAAGTTAATTCCCACCGAAAGTGAGAATTAATTTCACCAAAAAATCGTGTGAAATAAATTCCCATCAAAATTTTGAAAATCTAAAGAAATAAAAACTGTCGAAAAATGAAAGAAATCATATGGATTTAAACAATTTATTATAATTTATAAGCAAAAGTTTTTACAAAAAGGGATAGACCTGCTAAAGAAATATGTATGTATGCATTGAGTTTTTAACTAAACTAAAATTAATCTTAGCAAACATTTTGTTTTTATTATTTTCGCTACTAATGTTTGACTTTAGTTTAAGTTAAAAATTCGCGCGAATTTTTAACTAAAACTAAAGTTGATCTTTGCAAACATTTGGTTTTAATTATTTTCGCTGCAAATGCAGCTTCAGTGCATTCTATAATACAAAGCCGGCAGAAGCGGGCTTAGTTTATCATGCTAAACTTAATAACACAATAACGATAATTATATCATTTACTGTAGTAAGAAGTGAAGATATCTCCCACCCACCGAGGGAAATAACTTCATACAAAAGTGAAATCAATTCCCACAAAATAGTGAAATTAATTCCCACTTTCGGTGGGAATTAACTTCATCAAAAAAAAGTGAAATTAGTTCCCACCAGTGGTGAAGTTAATTCCCATGTGAAGGTAGTGCCCGTGAAGTTAGTTCCCTGCACCTGTTGAGACACCATTAAATTTCACCAAAAGTCACTGGTGTGCTTTATGGATTGTTGGGATAATTGGTCCGTACTTCTTTAAAAACGGTGCTGGCCAGAACGTTACAGTCAATTATTGTGACCGCTATAGAGCCATGATTACTGACTTTTTCGTTCATCAATTGAAAAACAATGATGTGCTGGAGCTGTGGTTTCAACAAGATGGCGCAACATGTTGCACAGCTCGTACCACAATTGATTTTTTGAAGGAAACGTTCGGTGAGTGCATATAATTTCGAGTTTTAATCCTGTGAATTGCCGATATACGGCCACAAATGTTGGAAAAAGTCATCGAAAATTTGACCTCCAACCGTGGCGGTAATAATATGCCAAAAATCATATTTAAATTTTAATGCCAAAAGATTAGGTATCTTTGCATCTTTGCTTTATCCCATTTCAAAGTTCTATACCTTTAAAAAAAAACAATCTTTACTTAAGCACGGTTTCACTTTAGCTCAAGCTTTAGCTCAATATTGGTGAAGTGTCTATTTGCAAGCAGCGGTTTCATCAGTTTTCTCAGATTCACGCTAGTGTAGGAAGCCCGATCCGCTTGATAGAGGAACTTCAAATATTTCTCTGTTCCTTCGTTTCTCCGCTTTGATTTTGTCCAATTGTCCGGAAGGATCCTATATCAATAGTTTCTTGATTTACAAAAAAATTTCACAACACCGTCAAAACTGGTGAAACCAGTGACATTGGTGCATGCGTAAAGGCACTCTCCAAAAATTATTCTGAGGCAAGCATTTTAGTCTTCTTGAGTGAGTTCCGACTTCAAATTAAGAAATATTATAATACTAATCTTAGAATCTTCGGGAATGTTATTTTAGTGCCAAACGAACGGTTTCAGCATACTTCCAGATCGTTTTTTCCCTTCAAAAGTGCTTTGAACTGAAGACTTAGAGTAATATTTCATAGAGGTTATTAATGGTACACTAGCGTTTGAGAAGGTTGGATATGGGAGATAAAAGGAGATACCAATACCGATGCAAATTGGTTTTGAATTATGTGTTTCGCAATGGGAGGAAAAAATAGAGTCGATTATTGCATTCCACATTCATGTCGTGCGGCTAAAGAGGAAGTCTCTATACCAAACAGTGCGTCTGAAGTTAGTACCGAGAGTAAACTGATAAGCGAATGGGGAAACTGTTTCAAGGGAAGGAATTCAACTGATATTTAGAGTTTTATTTTATAGCTCTAGAACAAATTACGCTCGAAATTTCGCAACAAAATAAATCTTTAGACAATGGAAGTTTTTTTTTCTAGTTAAAATTTAAAAATATTAGTGTTTCGGAGCCTGAGTAAATCTTTAAGATCCACAACACCATTCCATCAACTCTTTTCAAAGATGTCGGAATAAATATTTGATGAAGATTTCTGTACCAATTAGTCCAAAATTCTTTCCCCTTTAACAATCAAACAAAAAAATGCCCTTATTATCTTTCAGGGTCAGACAAAAAAAACATGTTAAAACACTTGGCTATTATAACTTTTTATTAAAAAAAAAAAACATCAACTTGCCACAAAAGATACTTTTTTTTTTAAACCAATTACCTCTTTATTTACCACCGAATGTTTATTTTTGTGTGATTATTAGACCAAAGCAAACAAACCGCTAGAGGTCTTTCAATTCGTGAGTCCACGTCCATTGTTGTTAATAAATATAAAACAATAATTTGGTTTAAGTTTGCGTGTGAACTTCATATAACGTCATCTAACCCTCCAGCTCCAGCCTCCAGTAGGTATCCAGTCTCCAGCCATCAAGATACTATCATGTCCAAGTGTGTGCGCTGTACACAAAATCCACCGCTGACATTGACTAGTTACCATTTTTTTTTCACGATCCAAGATAATTCATTGATGATAGGCGTTACGATCTTTTGTTAAACCTATATATACCTGGTCACTTTAATAAAACAAATTGCCACGATCTAATCGGTTGGCTTGGCTTGGCCATGGTGACCGAAAGCAGACCTTGGACCGAATATCCAAACTATTGAGGCCTCTAGTTTAGATAAAAGAATAGATCAGTAACCTGAACTCGCAATGGATATCATTAATCAGTTTATTTTTTGACACCAATACAAATAGATATAGGACTGTTTGTTGTTTTTAATGGATTCTTGGAGTGAGTTTTGGAAGTCATATTTTTTTTTTTTTTTTTTTTTTGCAATCAGAATAACCCTCCAACATGGTCTAATTTACACTCTCATTCAACGACAACTCATCCGAAGGCAATTAGAGTCAGTAAACCATAACTCCTCTTCATCCATCCAAACACTAATCAAATCACATATTTGCTCCAATTAAAAGCAAACCAAACAAAACGTAATCTTCCCCCATCCCACCCCTTCCTTAGTTGGCTGATATGTAACATTCGACTCTCCTCCATCCAACATATCGAATCAAAACAAATAGTAACTAAACAACTAGGTCAACAGAGTTCAAATAATTTTATTCTATTTTTTTTAACACTGAGTTTTAATATTTATAAAAAAAAAAAAAATATTAGATTACAATTTGTAGAACAAACCCCCCCTCCTCCTCGTTGCTGCAAAGGCAAAGGCACACTACTCATAGATAGCAGTTGGATGATATCAAAACACGAGACGCTTCAGAATCAGAAACCCAGAAACCACACCACGAAGAACAACGGCGACGTGACGGATGCGGACGCAGCTGATATGTGCGGTTGGTTTCATGACGCTTTTTATGAAGTGACGATGATCTGTCCCGGGAATCACTTTAAGTCGTTTCTTTTTTTAAAAAAAGATAATAGAAATCTGATAGGACGAATCTTTGAAGTAGGTACGAAAGACTACAAAAACAAAAAATAATAAAACAACAATGTCTCAGAATCTCGTGTAAATTGATCATAGTCGTCATCATAAATTTATTAAAAAGGGGTCTTTCAATTTCAAGCATATGAACCTATGTAGTGTAGGAGAGGGGGCTTCCAGCAATCTTCACTGATTTATAATATTCTGTCTAAAGAAACAAGATGAGTTATCATGCTTAGTTGGTTTCGACTTAAGAGTGTCATTTATTTAAATTGAGGAACTGAGCATGAAGCTGAAGCTTGAATGTGATACCATACTTTGCTGGCTCTAGAGGAGGTATCTTGTTACTCGTCCGACGACGCCGCGCCGTCGAGCCATGCCACAGCTGATGAAACATTTGGTTTTGGTTAATTCTCACAGAATACACAATCACACATACATACACACAAAACATAGTGGCGTTAAGATTTCAGATTTGTTTTTTATATGAATGCCTTGATCTCGAATTCTTGAAGTATTTATTAGTTATAGGATGGAAAAATGCCTTGACATTGTTGTTGGACTATGAACTTTTCATGATTTTTGTTTAATCGATTATTGTACTTTGAGGGACTTCATCAATCAATATCTGATCTAGGAACCAAGAAACATTATTATGGAATGATGTACCTCAGGTGCACAGCTGGGTCAAGGTGTCTATGTCTTGTAATAAAGATGGAAAAGCAGGCCGTGTTGCCTCAAGAAATTAGGTAATACAAAAATGCACTCCATTCAATGCGGTTAAGGTATTTAATTGAAAGTTATGTAATGCGGGCCTTACACCACGCAATATTATTGCTCAAGATATTGGCCAAAAATATTGCGTGAAAATGCGTTGTCCTTAGACGATGCAATATAATTGGAAAATATTATTGCCTTCCTTCACACAAGCTGTGTGAAAACGATTTTTTTGTTTACATAGGAATCGAATTTTTAGCTACCTACTACCTGAATGCACTTCATTTTCATCTTTTTTATTTTTGGGTTGGCGATGTTAGTATTAAATCAAAAAAAAAAAAAAACCATTCGAGTAGCTATGTATGTGAAGCAAATATTGAGATTTGCCTTTAATTTGCCTTACACGACGCAGTATGCTGCGCAATATATTGCAGAAGTTCCAAAAAATAGGTATTAAATTTTTTTAACATTCCACAATATATTGGGCAAACCGAAATTACTGCGCAATAAAGACCTTAAACGGTCAATATAACTGTGCAATACCGAGTAATGCGCAATAATATTGCGTGGTGTAAGGCCCGCATAAGGATTGGACCAACAAAACAAAATCAAATATTTTCGAAACGGATTACCTTCAAAAATTCTAAAAGATAGAAAAATGCTCACAAAATTTAAACGTCAAAGTTTATTTTAGATTACTGGAGATCAGCGGAAAAAAATGGGTTGGGTCCGATTTGCCGATTTTTAAAATGTCGATTTGAAGAAATCGATTGTCATAATGTCGACTTTCGAAAAGTCGATTGGTAAAAATACCGCCAGGTCAAAATGTCGACGCTTATAAAGTCGATTTTGAAAATATCGACTCGGAAAAAGGTCGACAGTGGCAAAGTGAATGATGTTCACATGCATGCGGCGCGGCATTTTTGACAGTCGATGAAATTTGTATTTATGCAGTCCACTTTTTTTTTGTCGACCATTCGTACGTCCCTCGAAAAAAATGTTTATCAAATATCAAAGTTCATGACCACAATAACGGGTGTTTTTTAAGAGCTTGAACTTTACAATGTAATATGTACAAGCAGAAATATTGTTGGAATGAATTGTTTACTTGCGATTATAGTTATACTATATAAGGCAAGTTATGCATTCCTTAAAAAACAAACATGACATAACGATGATGGGGAAGCCTAAAAAAGTGTGTCTGGCAATTCTGTCTGTCTGTCTGTCTGTATCGGCACCTACAGCCTAAACGGCTGAACCGATTTGCTTCAAACTTGGTACATAGTATTATTATGACGTCCTACAGAGGGTTTTTGGAATCAGCATTCTAGCTCCAAAATAACGGTACCTGCCATTGCCATATGATTTTTTATGAAAAACTCATTTATCTCAAAAACGGCTCCTACGATTTTGATAAAACTTTCTGAATAGTGTTTTCTGTGCAAACTTTATGTTTTGGTTGGAATAAATTTTTCAGGAAAAGTCTTATAACGGTACCTCCCATAGGACCGGTTTTTTGAAATCCGATTTTCTCGTAAGCCACTTGACGAATTTTGATGAAATTTTTAATGTAGAAGCACTTTTATAAAACAAATAAAATAAATCCTTAAATTTTTCAAAAAAAGTTTTTTTGAGATTTTTAAAAAAGTTTTAATCTACACGAGGTTCACCAGGTGACAATGCATCCTCAAAAGTTACCGTTTGGTGTAGTTCATTGGTCATTGGTCCGTGATTTTTCGAAAACGAAGCGACGTTGCGTTGGTGAGGTGGACGACGCTAACCAACTTCGCATGGCCAAAATTGAACCATATATACATCTAGATTTGTTGGTAGGTTAGGTAGCTACAGCTTCATTACGCAAACATAAATCCATGAAAATTCGGAACTCGCGTGCACACAATTTTTAATTAATTTATTCCAATGCATTTAGTCCAGGAAAAATAAAAACTAATAACTGATGAGGTGCTGAGGGCAATGAAGAGGCTGTTTATCTGAAGAAAATAGGTGTGAAAACAACCCTTTTCGGACCAGATTCCAGCTGCAGTTTTGAAAAATAAGTGATCAGAAAAAAAAATCAAAATAAACGACGAGACAAAAAGATCCAACAATTGGAAAGAACTCGGCAAGCTAAGACAGGCAAAAATATTACTGGGATACTGTATGATGATTTAGAGCCTGAATAAGCATATAAGCTGAACTTTACTCTATTTTTTCCCCTTATATTCATTCCTTTTCTGAAACTATTCAACTCTTGAATGCTAAATCTAATAAGTGTTGGTATGTTGGTACCTTTTGAGCATCCTAAATTCAACCGTTGCCAACCATCAAATGTGTTGCCATCATTTCGAAAATTCAAAATTGATTATAGAATGGAGAATTACATTTTATAATACCTACACACTACCAAAAATTCTACGACAGAAAATCATTTTTCTACACAAAGATTCCACTAAGATCACTTGGCTCTATACCTATATCTTCTTTTAGCCCTTTAATTTCTGCGAACGAACACTTTGCATAATGGCGCCTGATTTGTCAACTTTCTATCTAAGTAGGTACACACATACAAATGATAATTAATCTCCTTTTCTGTATAAAACCTTCAATGAATTCAAAAAGTGTTTCGCAAAATGTCAACCGCGTCCAACCGTTGGGCGCCATTGCCAAAAACTCAAAACAAATCGCATTACTCATTCCAATACAAGTTCCTTTGAAATTCTATTTTTATCATATCATCGACCTCCTCGTTAGGACTGCAAACTAATTAAAATCACAAATCTAGCAACAATAGATGTGCAGTGAATCCCTTCTATTTTAATCGCCAAAAAAAAAAAAAAAAAAAAACATCACGCACACAGATTAAGTGTGTTCTTCTGGGTGGCTAAAACAAGCAGTATGTCTGTTGGTTGGATGATGATGACGATGGTGATGGTGATTCATAAAGTTCCTATACGTATGTACCTATACCCTTTCTCCTATACTGCCTGGTCTTTATCTTTTTACTTTCAATTTGCCGGGTTTATGATCCGTCAAAACCACCAGATTGATGGAAGCGGATGAAGAATCAAGAAATAGATGCCGACATTGATGCAGTAAATATCCATTAACAGCCCTTGCCAACAGTTTGTGCGGGTGGGCAAGGGCACTGGAATGGCACTGTCATGACTTGTCTCACATATGCGGCATTTTCCATAGAAAAGGGCAGCACAGAACACCACCTACTGCCGCCCCCTTTCCACATGTTTTATTATAGACTCTGCTAGTCTAATTATAGTTTTTTTTTTTTTTTTTTTTTTTTGCAGAAAATTAGTTTTTCAAGACTGCATCTCTCTTTTTCAAAGTGAAAGGAATGTGCGGCTTTTTTTATGATACTCGTACAAACACCGCGCATTCTACATCATCATCATCCTCAGCATCATCATAATCTTCATCGTAATCATCAGGAGCAAAAAAAAAAGAAAAAAAAACTCGCATAGAGGGAGCTGCATGTTAAAGCATTTGCTAGCTTTAAATAACCAGACCAAAATGAATGGATAGTTCATTCGAAAAAAAGGGAAGACGAAGTTGTTTGTGGGGTGTTAAAAAGGCGCAGGCTGAATTTTCAATTTGATACGGGGTGCGGATTTATAGCTTCGTCATCATTATCATCATCACAGTCGTTTGGCTTAATGGGAAATTGTTAAATTAGCCAAGACATCGCGTTTGCTTGAATATAATGGAATTTTGCCCTTTACTGCGCTCAACCCACACATAGGTATATTATAGCAACGACGACATTTTACTTTTATTTTATTTTTAAAGTAGTTTTCATCTCCGGTTCAGTAAAAATCAATTTTATGCTATTTGGTGCTAGTTTTTGGAATAATATCTTTTTCGAAAGAAAATTGAGAAAACTGTAATATTTTAAGTACCCCGTGGCATAGTGGCTTGTGTGTCAGACTGCCACGCCAAAGGGTCTAGGTTCGATCTCTGGACTCCACCTATAAGTTCTTTTTCGGGGTATTTTGAATTACTTTCTTATGTTACCCTCGTATCGATTTTGGAAGAAAAAGTATCATTTTATTCTTGCGTCAAACCAGTGAATAGGAATTTCATTTAGTAAAGAGGTTGGTCCAAATTCTAACCTTAAAAAAATAAAGTAGTAAAAATTGTTCTTGTTGGAAACTAGACTTGATTTATTTTTAAAGATTACTCAAAATATGAGTTTGAATACTTAATTTTATTTGCTAAATAATTGGCATCACCTTGAAAATGCTCAACTTGTGATTCACTGTCGTCTTAACTGCCAAAATTATTTTTAAATAAATTTAATTTTTGTTTTTATTAGGTCAAGTGACAAAATTTTGTTATTTTTATTGAATATGAATCAGTCAATTGTCTGGTACCATCGACATTTTTGGCACATTATTGATTAATATTCTGATCGATGCCAATTTGATTGGCGTTTAATTAAAACATTTTTTAAGTGAAAAAAAAATCGAAATAACTTTAAGTATTTTTATTTCAAACCCGATTGGAGACAATGACATAAAGATAATTTAGTTAATGAATGGAGAATACTTGCTTGTTGAGTAATCTGGAATAGTCACTGAAAGAATAGACAGATCCTTCAATCACAACAAAGACCAAAAGTTATATTACAATACTTTCCGCTAGAATTCACAACCAGTGCGCATGGTTGGGCAAAATCAGTCTATGTATAAACCATAAGAAGCTAGCTGGAAACACTGAACCAATAATGGTTGTTCCTTGAAAAATGTTTCTCATTAACTGAACAATAAAGTCTCGACCTATAGTTGTACCTAAAAATGCAATACTCTTTCTATCAGCAGCCATGTTGATTTCAAAATAGCGCCTCAAGTTCAAGTGTGTCAAGTATGGAAACAAAACGAAACGTCATTTCTATAGCAGTTGTTGTTCTAATGGAACAATAAGCAAGAATATTATTGTGGGCTTTCTCGTCCTCAATGTACCTTTTCAACGGTATAAAATGTTATGCATATAATACAAATACGTTTTAACGGAAGACCGCGCAAGATTGTATTACTTAAATCGCACTTCGCCGTAGTAAGATTAACGTGAACACCTGTCAAAAAATGCTTATCCCATGGCGAGCCTACCTGTAGAACAGGGTCAAAAATGATTGTTGATAGTAGCAATTTTATGAACATGTTGAGACATGTCCTGTTCATACATTTTTCTAAAAAAAAAGTGAGGCCTACCTAACACCTCTTGCATCCCCTTGAATGCCATTCTTTTGCCCATTCAGTAACCACAGTCACCACAATACTCCCACTATAGGGGGCCTTTCTCATAGACAGTCGGAAGCGGAGAAGCCAAGTGTTGGAAAAATTGAGAATATCCTCACCTCAGAGGGCCTCTCCCCCTTGGCACCAAAATAAATCCGCCGGAAGAACTTCGCATCTGCTAAGTTCACTTCCAGTATACTCGAGGGCTGGCAGCCTCAGATATGTGTACCCAACCACAAGCCAAAGTTGAAGCCAATGGTCGCAATGCGCACACTTATACACTTAAACACAGCAAAAAACACATTAGTCAACTCATTCAACAACAATTATCAGCTTATTCATCCATTTAACACGCTGTTGTTTTCTAGTTTGGGTAGACTTAGTTACCCGATTCATCAGCTTCTTGTCAAACTGAGAGATCAAACACAAATCCTTGACCTCCCTAAGTTACGCTTCATTCATATAACACCCTGTTACTAGATTTGGAGTTGGCTTAGTAGCGTGACCCATGATCTCTCAGCTATGCATCCAAGAGATTAGACGTAAATCTTCCCATTAACCCTTTATCAATATTCACATTTCATTCCTCATTCACCCTAACGACACATGGTTGTTTAACCCTTTTCCTCCCTTGATAGGTTCATTTGATTGCCCAATCCCTCATTTGCTGGGACAAATAATTGAGAGATCGGGCGTAAGTCCTCCAACCCCGACCAGGTAAAACCCACTAAAGGGCACTACGCTGCAACTGCAACATATCTGCACATCAGCGACAATAAATGGGATAGTTGCAGTTCCGCCTTAGTAAGGTCTTGCCTCAAGGCAGGGAAAATGGTTCCAGTTTTAACGTCGTCTTCTTCACGCATTAGTAAAATTCTAAATATGTGTAAGGAAACAGAAAACAGAGTTTACTAGAAAACTGCGTTCTTTTTTGAAACCAGAAACCACATTTCCATACCGATACGTTTGAACTTTACTCTCAAGACTTTACTCCTTCTTAAAGGGGAAAACAGAAATGTACAGTGAGCCTGCACTCATGCCTGCATGCAGTTCCGTACCTAAAACAGATGTGCATACTCCTCGAAAAATAAAATTTTGTACACGTAAGCTTTAGGTAAACCTTCTTCCAATTACATAAAAATATTACAGTTTGGGAGTGGCTGACGCCCATTTTTCATACAAAACCATCAATATTGTTTTTATAAAATAACAATTGTTATATTTAAGCGAAAACATTAAATTTTGTAGGTATAACTTGCACGTAAACATCTTATGTGTGAAATCAAAAAAAAATTGATTTTGGGTGTGGCTGACGCCCACTTTTCACTAGAAACTATAAAAAATTGTTTTTGCAAACAAACGGAATTTATAATGAATCCGCAAACCAAAATTTTGCGTCTCTTAGTAGAAACTAAAGCGTTTGTGTATGAAAAGCAATTTTTGAATTTTGGGCGTGGCTTTCGCCCACTTTTCATGAAAGAACGAAAAACGTAGTCTTAGAAATTTAAGGTAATACCAATTTTCAATTTAAACCTTTTTCCCTTCCGTTCGTTTTATGAAAAATATATCTCTACATTTTCTTGTGAACATTTTTGCAATACGCCCACTTTTAAAGGCGTGGTTTTGATTAAATACCTCTGTTCAGGTAAGATCTTTTAAAAACTACTCGATTCAACTGTAGTTTTACACATATGCCTAAATACTGACTAATAACCAAAGCTCAGTTAGTGCTTCAAATTTTTAAGACACGCCCACTTTTAAGGGACGTTTTCGTGAAAAGTCGCATAATGCATTAATTTTTTAACGTTTTTTAACTATCGTTCGCAGTTTTGAAGTAAAAAGATGAACACTTAGATTTAAATTCCTTGGTAACGTAGCAGAATGTGGTTCAAGAATTATTAAAAACACCCACAATCGCTATTTCCGTTCAAAATCTAATCTGCAATCTTAAAATTGAATGTCACTGAGCTCATACTGATTGCCTTGGTAATAAAAAGTCTTAACTTTGGGCGTGGCACACACCTTTTTTTATTGTGGCCAGCACTAATTGAACATCAAACTACACAAAATTAATGTTTAATGTTTAAAATAATGCTTAAGAAGAATTTGGTTCGGAAACTGGAACATCGGTTGGCTGCGGGAGGCGAACGCACACATACAAAAATATATAGATAATAGGGTATCGAACAGTTCGTTGCAAACGTACTGTAGTTCTCGCTTATGTTTTTCTTTTGTTTTTGTGGCTGTAATGAAACTAGGCATCGAATTTAGAAATATAAATATCGTGCAGTCAATGACACCCCTTCAAAATTTGTATTGTCAGTTTTTGTCCGGGTACAAAGCAGTTGGTTACAACTCCCAAGTAGAAAAACAGCATCTAACTAGGTGGTCGACAGTTCAAGTCGGTTGATGATGTGCGGGTAAAAATATCATAAATCGTCGTTACTTTTTAACTAGATTTGTAAAATTAACCATTTTTTTTTATTATTTTTTTTTTTATTTTGTAAGTTATTTATTTTTTCTTAAACAACCATTACCATGCGATAAAGACCGCATAAAGTCTCCTACAAACTGGAAAATAAGTAACACATCTAAAAATAAACTCCATAAAACAAATTGGGTATCATGTAACATACAAATTCGTGTCAAAGGTTCGTCTTATCTTCTTTCAAAAAAAAAGCACGTATCCTTCATAGCACGTAAAAAAATAAATCACTTTGTGTCCCGACTAAATGTGATCTTATCAGTTGTAAACTCTTTTTTTTTTACATTATCAACGTTTTGCCAGTACGACCGAAGTACCCTCCTCCCAATCTGTCCGCCCCCAAAATACCTACTATAAACTCTACAAACAACATTTCACAAACAATCTCATATTTTATAAACAAAATGGTTATAAATTAAACAAACTATGTTCGTTCTTTGGAAGGAGCACAGTGTAAAGATACATGAATTTGTACAAGGGCGGGGGTGTGTTAGGTAGTGTTAGGCTGACAAGAAGAAAGAAGAAACTATTCCAAAAGCCAACACAGAACTGAGCCAAGTTGACATTTTTGATATAATGAAATGTATCTAGTCATGTTATCTCTCAACACGCATGCATAAATCTTTTACGATTATGAGCGCGTATTTGTAAATTTATATTTCAGTAGATATACCCACCTACACCTATACACATACAGCTGTGTGGATGTGACTCGAAAAAGGCTCTACTTCTGTCACGTTGACTGGTTAAATTTAAATAATAATTTTCGACTCTTTTTCTCGGCTTAAGGATCTCAGGACAAGGACGTATTGTCAACCTTGCTCCTGCTCGCATACGACTATACAAACAAAGTATAATATGATACATCACATGTTTGGTTGAGGCCATAACGGCATTCCTTGAAACATTGTAGGGTGCGTTATGTTTATATGGACGTGGATGCGGACGGGCGGCTGCTTCGTTCATTATTTTGGCAGAACTATATATTCTCTAATGGTTGGCAGTTGGGCTTTATTGACTTTCGCCGTTCATAAATTTCATTCATTGCTATCCTGTTTCGGGAAGGATAATGTCTGTTTCGAATTCCTTTTTTTATTTTTTTTGGTTTTTGTCAGTGGTGGGAAGACTTATTTGGGGAAAAATATGTGAATATGACAGTGGATATAGCGTATAAAATATCCCCTTCTGTATGGAAATGATAAGTTGAATTCCGTTGGAAGGATATTTATACATATTATATGTAAAAACGAGGACTGCGGTTGCTAAAAATAAAGACATTCGACTATCAAAAATCAATTTTGGGTTACCACAAAATGGCAGATTCGCGTTTCTTATGGTCATGTATATGAGTGTGTAAAGAGGTAATATATTATTTAGCTTTTTGGGTTAATTGCCTTATTGCCTACATGGCTAATTGGTACTTTAGAATGAGTTAGTTGAAGGAAAGGTCTGTTTTCTTGCCTTTAGGGAAAACCATGCCGTGAGTTTGTCAGCTATGTTTTGTTTTGGTAATATAAAATATTAATTGAATGAAGCCATGGAGAATATAGATACCTATTTAAAGGGAATGACAAATTGGAGAGATGAATATTTAAATTTTTGTTTGCAAAAAGTCATATAAAAATTCATTAAATCTTGGTCCCATTCTTTGTGAATGTAGATAGTGTGACCTGCTTTCTAGTGGTCCTGGAGTAAGCACTTCGCATCAACCAAATAAGCATGATCCTTTATTTATTTTAAGGTTGCTAATGTAATTTCTTGAAATAATTTTTGTATTCTACTCTTAAGAATTCCTAAGATCTAATCGCATCTTACCTAAACTCTGATTTGGCAGATCCTACTATAAATTCAAAACTATTTATCATTGGACGCTATAGATTCACAACTAAGAAACTTTGGATTCAAATCGAGATAGCAATTCAGACAGTAGTAAGTCTACTAATACTTGAACACCCGGAAACTACGTCAACTCTAAGATCAACCAATGTCTTCAAAAATATTTGAAGTATTAAAAACTGAACTTAGTCCATCAAATCTACGTCTTTTAAGGATATTTTGACGATAAGTCAAAAAAAAAAAAGAGAAAAACTAATGATTTGCTTACTAAAATACAGAGCTGGCCAGTGCTGTCGACCTTAGATCATCCGAACAGTTGGTTGTCATGCAAGAAAAATGTACCTAGCTTGTTTTCCACAACGATGACCAAATGATTCAAATCTCTTGCAAATAAGTGAGAAAATTTAGATGTAAAGGGTGCTTCAGTCAGTTGAGCTTTTGTATTTACTAAACGACTTTGTTTCCAAATTTAAGTTTAAGGCAAGGCGAAATTCTAAGAATAATCCGTCTCATTTTTAAATGAGTTATGGATCATGATTCCAATTCTATGTAGAAATCTTATTAATCACCATCCCCCAACACTCCAAAAACCTAAACACTTGATGCAAAGAAATCGGTTTCACCTATATGTACATCAAAGCCAAGTATTGCCCGAGCTGGTACCGCTTGTTTTTGTCAGTAGGTCACCTCCTCAGCAGAATTAAGAGAGCAAACAGTTTTGGTTTTGGCTTCCCCATTCTGAATCATTAAGTCTGGACTCAACAATTATTTACGTTGTAAATGACACACTACATTTCCATAAATAAAAAAAAAAAAACATTGCTGGACGACATGTACCTAGTTTATACGAAATAAAAAAGCCACCAATGGATTTTTAATAAAGGGTGTCCCAAAATTAACGCAAGATTTAAATTTGCCGCCGCCCTAGATCCCCTAGATCGTGTGATTTAACACCATTAGATTTCTTTTTATGGGGTGTTTTAAAATCACATAGGTCTATGTCAACAACTATGCCCACAACCACTCGTGCATAAAAGGAGGAGATTGAACGTAGCATCAATGAAATTCATCCACATTTATGCAGAATGGTCATGGAAAATTTTGACAAACGAGTGCGTATGTGTATGCAAAGCCGTTGAGGCCATTTGTCCGATGTGTTATTCCATAAATAACTTTATCCTATGTACTTTATGATTCAATAAAAAAAAATACAATCAAAAGACTAAAAACTGTGTTTTCTATTTAATTCAAATTTCGATTTAATTTTGGGACACCCTTTATGAGAAGGTACTTTTACTAATCAATTTAGTACTGAAATAGGTACCTGTCTTTCTCCTGACAACGTATGAAATTTAAAACAAAGTCTCAAATCGTCATCAAGACTTTTGTAAAAACTAAAATACTGGGCGATTCTTTGATTTCATAGACTTTTTTAACTTTGAACAACCTTAAAAAACACTTTTCAAGTGATTATATGCAAAATTTCGAAAAGAACTTAGTTTTAAAACAAAAATTTTATTATATCAGTGGCAATGTTTTTTGAGCATGATGCATTAGAAAGCATGTCTTGAAAAATTGAGATCTCCTCTTTCGGGGAATAATTCAATAAAATTAAAAGAAAGAAAGTTAGATTCAGTCTGGCAATCCACAAAACAAATGCTGGGGTGCCCCAAGGTTCCGTTCTGTCTCCGACTTTTTTCCTAATCTTTATAAATGATTTGTTGGAGAAGACTTTTAATCCATTTAATTTTTTTTTTTTGATGACGACAGTAAGCTCTAATATTCATATGCGTTTGAAGGTTCTATTCCGCTTCTTCGGAAGTTGAACTGCAATGGCAGCGTATTATAAGCTCATTGAATTCAGATCTTGACAGGATTGTCTAATGGGGAATTGTTTATCGCGTGGAATTTAATGCTTCAAAAATGCAATGCTGTCTTCTGTCCTTGAAGCATAACCTACCCAGAGAAAACCACTTTGATTTAAGCAGATCTTGGAATGATTCGGGGTCAAAGACTAAAATTTTAGAATCAAATACGTTTTATCTAAATTTGAAGTGGAATCATTAAAAAAAAATTGAGTAACTTCGATCATACTGTAAGCCATCGTAGATTTTAACGCAAACATCTTTAAAATTACTATGCTCCAATGTCGTTTGTATCGAGCCTTACTTCGGACGTACTCTATAGAGACTCATTTTTTAGTCACACTTCAAGAATGTGGAATGATTTACTCGGTTTGACTTTTCCCTCCCAATTCAATTTACGTCAGGCATTCAAAATAAAATAAAATTGAATAAAGGGTGTTTTTTTTAGACGTGTGGTTTTTAAGAAGAAATAAAACGCATATAATTTAATTTTATGGCCAAGAATTTAGCTTTATTATAAAGATAAGGGTTTGCCATTATGTTTTAAAAATGATTTTAAGTAAGTGGCCGTCGCAGCTGGCTCGAATAAATTCCTGGGTGATTATATCGGCCGAATATTAGACGCAGCGCGCGATGCGTCGCGCAAACCGAACTATAACTTTAATAGGTAATACATTTGGAAACGTTGGTCAGGAATAAGTCTATTCATGATGAAATTGCAAATCAAACTGAGCATAAATCAAGTGAGAGCTGTAAAAAAGACTAAATCCGAAAAAAGTATTGCCAGATTGAAAACCATACGTCTAAAAAAAACACCCTGTATAGTTAATAAAGTATAAATTTTATCGCAAAACAAAAATTAAATTTCAGTACTTGGACCTGTTTTCATCAGTCAGTTAACATCTAAATTTTAAATTTTTTTTTTTTTTTTGTAATTTATTGATTCTCAGCTGAAATACAAAGGGACGTCAACTAAGTTGTGAAAACTTGGTGTTTCAAATATTCATTCTTAATAATTTTTCAGAATCATTTTCTCTGCTCCATTAGAGCTAAAGGTCATGAAATGTAGTATCCGGTCCGAATCATGAAGCAATTTAAAATTTCTTGTTTATGAAATAAAACTTCTGTTCAACTTGCAATGACAATCTCAAAACCAAAATATGCGCTGCGAAAACACTTAATTTTATTATTTTAATATTTCTAAAAGATACTCGAAGACATAATTTTATCCACAGTTGGCAAAATGCTTCCAAGGTCTTGCTAAGTAGAAGACTCTTCTTCAATTAGTTGATGAAGATACAAGCAAAACTGAAAACAGTCCTTGCAGTAGTTACACACAAAATTAATCTTTTTCCTTTTTGGCACATAGTTGGTTGGAAATTCAATAAATGTATCTTTCGGATTCTTTTTGAAGATTATGTTTTTCTCTGTAGCAACGGCCGCGCCGAGCTGCGTAGCGAATCAAGTCATCTACAAAAGTTCCGCATTATCTGTTTGGAAAGAAAAATTATCGATTCCAGCAGCATCATCCATAAACTCATTAGAAAATTGAATTTCGTTAATTACTTAGGAAGAGGAAAAGTAAAGAGGAGGCACACATTATAAGCCACTTAGGCTTTCGAGAAGGGGATAATGGAAGTTTTCTTAAATGGGCCGGCTCCAATCACTGCAGCGGCGTCCCGGCGGTAATAAAGCAGCAATCTATTCGAAGTAGTGTTCCTCTTGACTTCTGACCTCGCTTGCTATGGTGTGTAGTGTATCGATAAATAACAAAATTCTCCAAATAAGTGGAACAATCAAAGTGGTAATCGTTGCTGATATCCTTTTAGTATAGCAGGAGACGTACCGTGCTGTACATAATATATGGACTAGGTATCTATACTAAAAACAATCCTATACTTAAGTGTGAGCTACCGGTAGCACTTAACTTGTATTTTTGTATCTATGTATCTGCGCTACACTTAGGCCTTTTGTGAGAAGCAAAAATAGATTTGTTTTTTGGGATTCCTTCAGCTCATATATAGAGATAGATGCTTGTATGGAGTGAGGTTAGGTTAGGTACCCCTTTAGCACACTAATGGCTCTCAATTGGCATGTTGGACAAAAATAGTCCAAAGTATCGTGCATTCTTCCCGAAAGTGGTCTGTCTTTCTAAAGTATAAGCGAGGGTTGGCTGCCATAATAGTCGTCGACGACGATCTATATGATGTGCAGAGTAGGCAGCTTGCCTCAGGTTTCAGGTAGGAAGTGGAGGTACATTTATACAAAAATACAACAACCAACTCCATGATCCAGGTCATGCAATCTTTCTATTGCTGGTGTTAAAATCGACTAAAAATGTTATCTCTATGGCCAATAATGCAGAGGAGCCCATTAAAATCTGGGCCACACTCTTGGGGCAGACCTGAAATATTATACATATATCCAGCTCCACATACGAAGACACGAAAAAAAAAAGAACTACAATTTCGTGGCATGGTAGGTATTATTTCATCGGCACAAGGAGATAAAAACGCCTGCCGCACTAAAAAGTCGTGCATCTTGTGGGCGTTCGTGTGTGCTATGTATTGTATGTTTTGGAACAACTTCCTGGCTAATATGCCATCCGTAGCCTGAAACTAAAAATCTCTTAACCTGGTTTTGTCGCTGCGCCCGCCGCGCCACCGAGCCCCGCTTTGGCCGGGCCGTGGCAGCAAGGTATCATGTTTCGGTTGAATGTTACATAAGTTTTGTATGTTGTTCTTTGCATTTTGTATCTATGTATGCTGCAGTTGCAAGTTGCCACATCCGTTTGCTTCGCGGACGCATGTACCTGCATAATTTTTTGCACAAAGAGGTCTTGAGTCTTGACGTCTATACAAACGATACGATACGATACGATACTTCTTGTACTTTTTAGTACAAGATGGCGTTTTTTTTTTTGTTTTTGTTGCAGAAATGCGTTATTTGTTGCAAGGTGGCTGTGCGAAGTGGAAATACATAACATGCAACCAGCAAAATAATTGTTTAAATATTTTACTTTTTTTTTCCTATTTTATTTGAGAAAAAGTTGTTTTTCTTACTGAGTGGCTTTTCCTACCGAACTTGACTACAATATTTGCTGGCTTTGCTCGTTTAGATACTTTAAGAGGAATGAAGTCACTTGGTATGCTGAATTCGTGTTTAAATATTTTAACAGAGACATAGGTTGTTTTTTTTTTTTTTTTTTTTTCTTTTTGAAGGGGAACGGATCTGTTTTGTTGAATGAGGCTTCCAGGCTATCATTTGCAGTCAGTTGCATGGTTAAAATTTTTCGCATTTTTATTTTTCTTATTTTCATTGTAAGATGGGTTTTTTTTTATATTTTTTTTAAAATTTTTTTTCTGAATGAAATTACACATTTTGTTGTTGGTTATGTTGTGAATGAAATTTCTATAAGATATGTTGAACATAGACAAAACGGCGACGACGCGATGTGATGATAGACGTCGTCGTCGTCGTCGTTGGCCGGAATGAAGAGAATCGGTTGCTTTGTTGCTAATTTGCATTTTTATAGCCTTTTAATAGAAAGACGTTACTTACTTTTTTGTGCCTTTTTTGAAATGGGTTTTATGATTGAAAGGTTAATATTTAAGTTGCAACGCTGACGACACGATGCTGGTCTATGAGCTATTGTTGGGATTGGGAGTGTTTTTCTTTGTGTGATGTTCAGACATGCGAACAGGTGTGTTTTTTACATAGGGGTCAAGTACTTTGGTGGGAAAGTTAAAAAGAACAAATTTGAAGTAGGTACCAAAGTATCGGGCTTTTCCAAGAAAAATAAAAAGTATGACATGGGTGGGCAAAGTGACTGACTGGCTGGGGTAAAGGAAGATGAACTGCCTTTTTGAAAATAGTTTATGTTTCCCAACGTTTTACGGATTCCCAAAAATAAAAACAAAAAATAAGAAATCACTTCTTCACTTGCATTTTATTTTGATTAAAAAAATCCAAAATTGTCATCCAGATTGAATGTCTCCAAAGTTAAGAGGGAAGGCAAGAATACAAAAATCTAATACAAAAACGATTAATACTCTCTTTTTTAGGGTCTTGGGACTTATGTGAGGTGTCGTTGAGTTTTAAACAAGCTGTTGATTTATTTTTCAACTGACATTTCTATAAAGTCATGAAAACAACGGTGAAGCGTATAACAGCACATCAGATTTAACGTTGGATTCGAAGAGTTTAAACTTTTGGTACAAAGCGATATTTTGCTTGAGTTCCAAACAGGAAAAAGGACTCCAAACGTACCACTGGCTTTATTTATTCTTTTGTAAACATCCAGGTTCGTTCCGCCATCGAGAGTTATATAACTGCCTTGATAATTAGATTATGTAACCTATTCTATAGTTCCCTGTCGTAGAGTGACTTGTTGCTACTTTTCCAACCAGTTGCAGCTACTATGACTTATTTGATTCCAACCATCAGCCGTGTTGTTTGTCAGGAAACATGTAACGCCATGATCAATGAGTCTTAATTTGCCAAATGGTCTCCACTGGATACCATGTCTTTCATTTGTACCCACCGTAGCAGTCTTCACATCGTCAACTGCAAGTATAAGAACAGACAGGTGACAAGTCATTTCATTGCCTTGTTCCTTGATGCACTTCAAAGGAGTCGGAAAGTTGACCGAAACCCATTGCGTTGTTGAAGGCCTCTGTAATAAAAGCGACAATTTTCTCAGAGATACCTCTCGCAATAAGCGGTTTCCAGAAGCAGTCTCGATTTACCCTATCGAATGCCTTCTCAAAATCTACAAACATGAGGTATATACGGCTGTGACGGATACTCAGATGATTGTTCAAGGATGATTCGCAAGGTGTTGTTGTGGTCGACGCACGATGGATCACTTCGAACACCCTCTTGGTGACTGCTGAGCTTAGATTCGAATTGGATCCTGGGCCATATTTTATCGGGAGTATTGGTTCTCATAAATTTCGACAAACGGACTGAACGGTAATAGGTTCTATACCAGTTATTGCAGTTTTTGAGGTTTCCTTCCTTTGTCAACCTTGCAATAATTCCATCCTTCTAGTTCCTTTGCTAAGTTGGGAGACACAAACAGCCTGTACTAATTTGAGCAAAGTACTGAAAGCTACTGCAGGATCTTCTTTGAGGAATTCTGCAGGTTAATCGTCGAGTACACCTGATTTGTATGACTTTAGAAGTAAGATCGAATTTCAGTTCTCTCTCCTTGTTTAAGAGTGGTGTCAATATCCCTGAAATACCCACGCATGATGGTTTATTTATGAGGATTAAAGTCTCCAAAATTGTAAAGTTCAAAACATTTTATTGAAAATATTTGGTACGTAGTGTTCCTCTGGCCACACCATTAACAACACATTACGTTAGATATGCAATTTGACTAAAATCGGTTTAGTTGCTTGTGACAAAAACGAAAAAGAAAATGAGTTAACGGTCCTATGCTAGGCAGTTTTGGCAAACAAAATGTCATAAAAAACAAGCCTTTCTGAAGTGTACAAGAACTAGGTATATTTAAAATGTTTATGAAATCATCGATAGTTCGGTTCTTCTAGGATGTCGAGAGCAAAGATGGACATAAATTGAAATTCGCTCACATTAAAAACGGAAAACATTACAAAAGATAAGTTTTTCCTGTAGCATCATCCTTTCAGATTATTTTTTGCATTTTGTAAGTTTTCATTGATTTTTCCAAACATTAATCAAATATATCAGGATTCCTGATATTAGAATTTTATTTTGAAGGAAACCCAAGGCACAAATGCTTTCACTGATATCGAAATAAAAAATCACGTGCAATTATGTTTCACAATCAAAAAATATCAGAAAAGAAACATTAAATTAAAGCAACATCTGACTTTGGCACTTTAAAAAAAAAAACAAAATTACTTACACAATGTCCTGCTTGAGAGTCAATAGCAATTTCTATAATGATAACCTTGTCCATCAGAAGGAAGGCCGATAGCATAATAATATCACATCGAAACTATTAAATTTGTCTAGACATACAGTCCCACTTGCACTCTTATGAAAGGGTTTGCAGTTGCCCCTTGAAAAGAAAAAGAAAAAAAAAACTGAAAGTAATTTTTGAGAAACTGTTTGCCTTTACATTTGCATTCAAAGGACATCGGATATAATTTGCCCTTTTGCCATTTTGAAAGTAATAAACTCCATTGAGTCCTTTTATATGAAATATAAATGTACATATACCACGTTCCCATCATGCATCACTATGTTGTATCCTTCGTCGTCCTTCTACATTATCCAACTTTTTGATACACGACTCTATACGACTAACTAGAATTTTATGAATTCACTTTGAGTGAAATGCAAACGTTGTTGTGTTACGTAGTAATGATTTTTTGAAATTTTATATTTTCCCAGACTTGACGGAAAAAGCTTTTTCTGAGTAAGATATTATTTCAGATTCACTTTAGAGCATTTTTTTTTAATTGTTTTAATTGCTTCCTTTCTCTTTCCGGAATGGTCAGTGTTTTTTTTTGCTACTGGAAGGTTTTAGGAGGATATAAAATATTTCAAAAGGAATGCGATTCAATGATCAGAGTAACGAAAATATAGTATGTTCCGTTTTTTAACATGCAAATGTTTGGTCGAAAAATTTACTTTTTTTTTTAATTGAGTGTATACAACTTTTTAAGAGGGCATCAATATTTAAATAAGTTTTTTACTGGCACAGGTCATGCTATTTTTGAATTTCGAATAGGAAATATGGGTGTTCGCTTTGTTTTTAACACAGAAATATAAATTGGATATAAAATTAAAATGCTTAAAATTGTATATAAATTTTTTAAATCCGAATTTTTTTTTTTTTTTTTTTTGAAGAATCTTAGGTACTTAAAGTTAAGTTAAGTAGTTATATAAAAATGTCTCTTAAATTGACAGTAGACGTTTTCGAAATGCTTAAGAATTTTAAAAAATTGATACACAAAAAAAAACATCATTCTTCTTCAAAAACTCGCTTTATTTTTATTTTATTAAAATTTGTTAAAAACCATTGTTTTTGTAAGTTTTGATGTTGGTACCTACTGTCTTGAATAAACCGCTTTGAACTTTTAAATCTAGGATTGGATCGAGATTTTGGTAAAATCGTTTAAACTATATCCGAGGAAAAATCTATAGATAGGTGTTTTCAATAAGGTCGGGTAGGTGTTGAAATTGATGAAATCAAGCTGTGTGAGGTATACAAAAAAATTTTTATTTTCCATGATTTGTGAAATATGACATCTTAAAGTGCCCGCTTCGGCTTCTTACGGTGGTAGATACGGGTCCGAGGAGGCTAATTATCAATGACTTTTTCGCATTGATCTGGATGAATTTGAGCATTTATGGTTATGTTTACTGTGATGGCATCAGTCGATTGTATTCTATTCACATTGACTTCCGTCTTCAGGAAATTCCGCTAGAAATGTCTAGCTTTATGTCAAATGACCGTGCTGACTAATTCACGTCACCTTTGCAAGATATAACCTTACCCTCAAATCGTTCATTCACAATTTAAATCGTGTATAGTCCACTATGTGGTTCGTAACGTCGTTTTATGGGAGCCACATGTCGTATAGGTCCATATGGTTCAATTTGGGCCGTACAAAATTAGTTGTCATCGTCTTGTAGCACTCACCATTGACGGTTACCGCCTTACTAACGTCTTTTTGAAAAAGTACGGACCAACGACGCTGCGTCAAATGAACACCAATACGGTTACTTTTTGAGGATGTACACATTGCCGTTTGGTGTGAGCCTCGTGTGGGATGGTTTCGTTTCATATACGCAATAATGCTTGGTAACACAAACATTCATCCAAAAATATTCCGTTTCGTCACTTAAGATGATTTTTCGGTCGAAATTGGGGTCCTCTTCAAAATGTTTCGAAGCCCAGTCAGCGAACAAACGACCTTTTCTATGATCATGAACTTTGAGGTCCTTGGTTATTGAATTTGGTACGGCTGTTGATATAAAGTCCTCAAAGTAGGTATAAATCTATGAAAGTCCGAGTTCTGGTGGACGGCGGCTAATCGACTGCCTCGGGTTCTGCTCACTTTAACTGACTGTGACAATTGTCAATTTCGAGCATTCGCTTAGTAGGTACCTACACTAATTTCATCAACATCGGTCACATATGGTTAATTCTTAAAACTGACTTCTGTAGTAAAAAAGTAAAGTAATTAATGTCATTCTAATATTTTTCCTATTAAAGAGACGCTCAAATGGCGCCAACTAAGTGCTTTCTTCGATCAAAACCATACAAGATACAACATAATATAATCGTAAAAACGAAAATTTTACAATGTTCAAAAAAAAACAATCCAGAGTTCATTTCCGACTCTTCCAAAAAAAAAAAATCAACTCATGTAGTCAAAAGAAAAAAGTGCGCTCAACCACTTTTTCACCTTTTTTTTTTGGCGTTTACATACGTTACTAGCTATAGATACATCTCAACTTAACAAAAGATAAAATAAAACAACTCCATCAGACTTATTTTATATTTTGTTCTTTATTCTTTTAATAGACTCACAAAAAATAGAACCTGAGATCCTCCTAAAAGGAATCAGAAACAAAAACAGAAACAGTAACAACCCTTCGCAGATGCGGCCGGTTGATTTCGTGATTTTATCTATACACATGGTCTCGTATCTGTAAAATACACTGAGTATCTCTCCTAGTCTATGCATGGATTCTTCCATTCTAAAATCTAAAGTATCATGTATGGTGCATTTCAATGGACATCAGACGCCCCTTTTCATTTTCATTTCATCCAGACAAGACATACAACATTTAGATACAAAATCATAAAAAAAAAACACTCCAAAAATAATGGATATAGTGTATATTCCCGTACTTGTGTATGTTTATATCATGCACGAGTGTTCAGCATCGCGTCACACATTAATTCATCGTAATCATAACCATAACTCTTGGTAGACCATTTCTTTTTCTTTGGTAGCGTTGTAACTTGGAACTTGCAAGTCCCCCTTCTCTCTCTCAAAAAAAAAAAAAAAAAAAAAAAAAAACGTTCCATTCACAAATCACAAGTAGTGGCTAAGACGAACGCTGTTTACGTCTTTTTGGGGTCGCAAATCGCAAAAACTTTTCATTCCCACTTCTCTGACATCCATCCATGGTATTTGGCCCTTTTCCCGGTTTTTTGTTTGTTTGTTTTTCGGGAAGAGAAAATGTTATTCTGTTTTGTCTGCTCTGCTCGCTGCTGAATGATATTTACTTCACTTATTCTCAACTCCCCCTCCCCCCAGCCACTCAAAAAAAAAAAAAAAAAAAAAAAAAAAAAAAAAAAAAAAAAAAAAAATCACAAAGGTAGCAAACAACAAAACAAACTTAAAACAAATTCCATAAAAAATGTAATAAATTTTAATTTTCTTCAACCTCTCTTTTGTTTTTCTCGTTTTAGAATTCAGATGCACTACTTTGGCCAAAGTAGGTATATACATAGAAGAACACTGCAGATACTCTTCTCAAAAGTGGCAACATATTCCCAGCAACATAGCCCGGAACACTATTCCCGCCTACTGCCCCCATGTGCAACATAATAAAACCGACTTTACTCGTTTGTTGAAGCAATCTTTTACTTGCAGCCTTGACGTCATCGTCCGGCTTCGTCGTCATCGTCGTCGTCGTCGTCGTCGTCGCGTAGTCTTGAAGCTTGATTTTTTTTACTTCAAGTTTTTTCTATCTTTTTTCGGTAATCAACAAAAAAAAAATCAAACAAAGATAGATGATTTTGTCCGTGTATGTGTGAAAAAAGTAATGACAAACGTTAAAGGGTGTAATGTATGATTACATCCCACCCGGCCCCGGGACGATCTTACACTTAAAAAAAAATAATAATAATGTGATGTGACCAAGTTAAGTGTTGAAAATAAAAATACTAAAATATTTTTAATTACAAGCGCGAGAAACAAAACGATTTTTATTACTTCAAAGAGGAAAAAAAATCATTAATCTTGATTAAAGTGTCAAAAAAAATTATAAAAAAAAAATTCAAGTGAAAAGTGCGGGAAAGATAAGCTCTTCCTTTTTTTGGTTTATTTTTTATTTTTATTTCTTTTCACTTAAAAGTCGAGTAATTTTTTTTCTTCGTCTTCGATCGTGGACGTGTGTTGAAAGGTGTTTTAAAAAGTCAATCTTCATTTTTTCCAACACTCTGGATAGTTCGAAATGGAATGAAAGAGAAGCCGTTTTGAATATTGTTTTTTTTTTTTGATTAATTTTTATTTTCTTGTTTGGAATTTTTCTTCGGTGTGGAACCATCATGCTTGGAGTAATAAAGAAGCGATGGAATCGAAAGTAAGTTTTATTAATTTTTTGAAACAATAATAATTTTCTTTTTTAAAAAATAAAAAATGCAGTTGTAAGTTATGTATGTATAAAGTCATACTGTTATGGGCTTTATCAATTTTCTTTCCGAGGTGGCCCGAACTACTTTATACTTGGTATAGAGTTTTGTAGATATTGTACAGAGGGAAAAAGTTTATTTTTCTCGAAAACGGCTTTGACGATTTTGATTGAAAAAAATCAGTGAAGCTTTTTTATTGCTGAATTTTTTTTTTTCAAATATCTGTATACTTTCGATAGGACCATTTTTATTTCTTCCGACTTTCTAGAAAACGGCTCAACCGATTTTTCCGAAATTTCACACATTCATACATACGTATGTATGTATACGTATGTATGTATGTATGTATAAGTATTTATTTAAAAAAAAAAATATTTTTTGTATTTTTAAAAGCATTTTTCAATTTTTTTTTTCAATTAATTAATATTTTAGAAACTGCTCATTAAACTTTTTTTCAAAAATTATAAATACATTCAATGTATTTACTGAAAACCTATAAATTGGCGTCCAAAAGAAATGTCCAGAAAAGAAATATCGTCCAAGAAAAAATTTAATTATACCGTCACTAGAGACGTTACTCTCAAAATTGAGCGTACACCTACAAAAAACAAGTTATTTTGGTCCCTTCAATGGTGTATGGGTCATGTTTATTATAAAAACAATTATTATATTTTATTTAAGATATTTTAGAACTTACATATATTTAAGAAAATAATTATAAACGCAATTAAACCACTAAAATAACAACCAAAAACCTAAAATATTGAACAATTTCATAGCAAAAAATTGAGCGTACACTGTTAGCAATCCTTGCAATTTCGTATGATTAAAAAATTACCGTTAATTTATTTGTTTTTTGTTACCTAGCAACATTATTGAAACTCACTCTTTTCGCACCCAGTTTAAGGATTTTTCTTACAAAAGTTTTTTCAAAATGGTGAATAGAAAGCAAACCGATATTTCAACCAGAAAATTAATTATAAATTTGCATTGTAAGGGTAAATCTTTGCGGGAAATCGGTGAAATCGTCGGGCGAACTCATTCCACGGCTCAAAAAATAATTAATAATTACCTGTATGAAGGTACTCTACTAAATAGAGCTGGGAGAGGACGAAGAAAAATTTTCTCTGAGCACGACGAAAGACTTATAGTGCGAAAAATAAAGACCTATCCAATAACAAATGTTCTTAAACTAGCGTCGGAAATGTCAACATTGATAAATAGACCCGTGTCAACCGAAACCGTGCGGCGGGTCTTGAGAAAACAAAATTTAAATGGTAGAGTCGCTCGGAAAAAACCTTTCATTTCGGTAGTAAACCAAAAAAAACGTTTAGCATTTGCTACAATGCACATCGCTAAGCCACAATGCTTTTGAGACACTGTCTTGTTCACGGACGAGACCAAAATTAACTTGTTTGGCTCTGATGGCAGGCAAATCGTCTGGAGGAAGCCTAAAACGGAACTGAAAAAGGAGAATTTGTGCCCTACAGTGAAACATGGAGGAGGTAGCCTTATGATGTGGGGTTCTATGGCTGCTAGTGGTACAGGAAACTTCGAGTTTATTGATACCATAATGGACAAGTTCAAGTTTCTTGATATACTTAAAAGAAATATGCGTCAATCCGCCGAAAAATTGGGTTTGCCTCCGCAATTTGTTTACCAGCAAGACAACGACCCTAAGCATACGGCGCTTAAGGGAATGGTTGTTGTACCATGCAAGGAACCAGCTTAAGACTCCACCTAAGTCACCGGACCTTAATCCTATTGAGCATCTATGGGAAGAAGTGAAAAAGAGGCTCAAAAACTTCAATGCAAGCAATCGAAGTCAATTAAAAGCAAAGGTCAAAGATGTTTGGGAAAATATCCCTCCGGCATTTACAAAAAAACTCGTTCAGTTAATGCCACGTCGCTTGCAAGCAGTGATTGATGCTAAAGGTGGCCACATGAAGTACTAAAACTTGCGTGTTGACTTACTTTTAGAACTTTTTTTTTAAATGTACGCTCAATTTTGTGTTATGAAATTGTGCAATATTATTGTTTTTTAGTTGTTATTTTAGTGGTTTAATTACATTTTTAATTTTTTTTTAATATTAGTTCTAAAATATCGTAAATAAAATAAAATAATTGTTTTAATAATAAACATGGCCTCTTAGGCATTGAAAAGACAAAATAACTTGTTTTTTTATTAGTGTACGCTCAATTTTGAGAGTAACTGTAGATGTATGAACATAGTTGATAATTTGTGTCGCAGGCTTTACTATTGAAAGACAATTTTTAAGAAACACCTAAATGGGAGTTTTAAGTATTTATTGATAATCTGCAAGAGGAAACAAGATAGATGATGAATAATATGATACTAAAAAAATCTAGTAAATACCTAATCCAACCGCACCATTATGTTAAAATTTTTGAACTCCATTTGATGATGCTTCAATCAATCATTTAAGAGTATTAATTTTATTAAATGGAACATTCCTGTTTTTCTATCCCCATTCAACTATACAAATCCATCATGCACAAAATTATTTATAAGCTGCATACATCCATAAAAATGTTCTATAAATTAACTTTATTTCAAACCTCTTTATACATATATATTCAAACTATTTAGACTTAATACATTCTGTGCATTTAATTTATACTTTATGTCTCATTTAATTAAAAAAAATTTTATTATCTTTGATAAAATTCTTGTTTTTTTTTTTGCCTCACAAAAATTGTGTCATTATCATTATTTCAAACACTATTTTATGTAAATTTGTCACCAACTTGGATGTTGTAGGTACCCGACTTTACCCAACTATAAAACTGCAGACTAAATCCAAAGGTCATTCTTCCATAATGCAATATCATTTTCATTTAAATTTGCATTTGCATTCAAAAAAAAATTAATGGGGTTCAGTTGTAATAAATAATTCCAAAGTCCACAATGCGTAACTAATTAATTGGACCTATGTATTCCATGAATGAAGTGGAAATAGTAGATAAGTTGTCGTTCGTGTCATATGTCAGATAAATGAAGAAATATTATTATCTTCGTTTCGTTGACGACATAGTGTGAATAATATTACAATTTACAAGCTGACATTATTTCATTGTGTATATTTTGCAGAAATTGCTTTAACATTGGCAGTTTGAAAAGTTGGACAGATCGAAAATATGCGTTTGGTCGAATATCTTATGAACACTGCCACTTTCATCTCAGTAAATGCTATATTGTATGGGTTGAAGATTTTGTTAAAAAAAAGTAAGATAAGCAACGGAATCTGTCGATTTGCGAAAAACTTGTTTTGAAAACCTCATGCTGCTCCTCTTACGCCAGGCAATATTTTAGGGCATGAAAATCCATCAGTCATTAAATATGGTCAAAATTATTTTCGAATATGGAATAAGCATTGATTTGATATTGCGTGGGTGGGTCTTCCGAAATTATTAACAACAATTTTTAATATCTCTTAAAATGGTTTGAGAGTTTTCGTGGAAGAAATAACAGTGCAACAATATTTCAATGCTATCTGTCTATTTTTTTTTAAAAGGTTATTTTTGAAAAATTTTTGAAAAAAAAAATATTTTGAAATTTGTTCGAGTATGTAAATACATATAATGGCAATTTCTAGTTTGCATCTGAAAAATAAAGTAAAAGCTCGATATACCTACTCGTTTCCAAAATATTTCTAAAATCAAAAAAAGTTTTTGAAAATTTCGATATGCCATATTTGTAGAGTTACAACTGAATTCTTGAGTCGAAAATTTTATTGAAATCGGATGTAGGTATAGTTTACGAGAAAACCTGATTTAAAAGCCAGCTCTATGAGAAGTACCGTTATAAGACAAATTCCAAATAATCTTTTCTAAGCAACTATCTAATAGACTGTCCTTAAAAAAATAGCATTTTGAAATTTGTATGAGAATCTTGGAGCCGTTTTCGAAAAAATCAAACTTCTTCACGATTGTATTGGCAGGTACCGTTATTTTTGTGCCAAATAGATTCTAAATACCAAATTTGAAGCAGATCAGCCCATCCTTTCAGGCTCTAAAGATGTAAACAGAGAGGTAGACTGACGGACGGAATTTTTAGATCCACTTTTTTCGACTTCTGTATCATCTTGTGTGATTGTTATCTCAATTTTTTTTTTTGCACGAATCCATAACTTGCCTTATAGTAGGTAGGTACCTATAATCGGAAGTAAAAATATATATTTGGAAGCATTTTTAGGAAATCTGTTGTTCAACTGAGAAAAAAAAATGGTAAAAAAAAGTTAATAACATAAAAATAAAGGAATTTCATTTCAAAACTTAAATAAAAAACTGCTCGTAATATGGCCCACTTAGTTTCAAATATGGACCAGTGTGCTACATATTTGAAACAATGTTTTAAAATATTTTGTGATGGTAAGGCATGCAGAATTCACATATAAAATTGCTTTTCATTGCCAGCCATAATGTGATTCCGATTCCTTAAAACAAAACAAACAAAAAAGCCAGTATAAACCATGTTTCAAATATGGCCCACTGGTTTATATGAAAACCTGGAATGGACCATATTATCGACACTATGACAATTTCACTTTTTTTTTAATTTTTAACAAGCAATCAAATTTTTAATTTCACATTTGATAACATAAAATATAAAACTTGGTATACATAACGCAAAAACTTATTTAATTTCTAAAAATGTTGATACTTAAATTTTTAAGTAAACGCACCCAAAAATTATACTGATGCAATGCCGGTTTGAATCTGTTTTATTTGAACGGTTAGTTCAGTGCCTAGTATGTTTTATTCATAAAATATTGAAATGGGCCATATTACCAACCTGGGCCATATTTGCGACACATACCTACTCTGAAAACTGAAATTTTGTTAGTCTTAAACTGAAGTGCTAGTTTTATGGCAGCAACCGCCAAGAAAACTTAGATCTTTTATACTTGAGTATCACCTTGTTGGTGTCTATAATAAAATACATAGCTTAAAAAACAAATTTCCTGTATATTTGCATTTGTTACCAAAAACTGAAAATGCAGTTTTCTTCAAAGTACCTCAAGTATATCAATATCTAAAATGTAGAGCTAGTAAAAATGCAAGATTTCTGTATCAGGAAATCTTATCTTAATCGTACTTTTTTAAATCAACCAATCGAGGAGTATTACGATATTAACTTGTGACCATTACTTGTGATTACTTTGAGCCCCCAACTCAGCTTTTGGTTTTGGAACAAAGCTATTACCATCTCCGTTCGATTTCTTTTGCGTCGTTGTTTGTTAGAGCACTGAAAAGTTAACTATTTTTTAGTTTCTCGAAGTTAAACATTTTTCCGAAAAAAAAAACTCATTATTACAAACTCATACACTCAGGAGTAGGGATAACGTTGAAAATTTTCGCAATAAAATTCGTCGGTGACCAAATTCCTTCACTTTTTACAAGAATCTAATCAGTCAAAGCCATTTGTGCACTCTTGGCTTTGGTTTACCATTTTGTTTTCTTACGTACAAACAGTAATTATTGCCACATTAACCATCTAAAACCACTCAGTTTAATCAGAAACGATAAGCAACCATTTAAAGTGGTGTGTCATTAAGAGTTTTTGAAATTTCGTCACTAATGATGACGAAGCACTTCAACTGCATCAACCATTAAATTGCAACCTATTAGATACAAATCGTTTTGCCACATTAAGCGCTCAGTCCATCAATCCATCCATCCATCCATATACTCATTCCACTAATTAGTGACACTCTGATGCAGATAAGGTCATTGGTCATTAAACACCTGATAAACATTTGCTAGATTGTTTTTTTTTTTCTCCATATTTTTCAAATGTTAAAAATTAAATAAAATTCGTTTAGACAAATCTCACTGGCAAGCAATGTTTGTAAGGTGTGACAAAACTTGCCTAGCAAGGCAGTATCATAGTAGTTCTGCATTTATTTATCATTTCAAGGTCATGAGAACATGATATTTGAATATATTTCGAGTTAAAGTGCGCCTTTAATTTGCCTTTACGTCGTCGGTCGAGTAAGTCCGTAAAAAGTTGGTATAGCTATAATATGTCATGACACAACACAAACTGCTCTCAAGTGAAAAACTGAATTAATTACTGAATTGCGCTGCACCCTGTGTTTTGTGGTGTTGTGTTGTGTGCTCGTTTGAAATATCTGCGAAAATCTACGTTTTTTTTTTTTTAACGAACGTCGATTCGACAGCGACAACGACGACGACAACGGCGGACGTCCTACGCTCATTTAACTTAACCAGCGCAATATTTCGTATGCGGCAATAAATTTTCTGGGAGCTGCTCCTGCTCCAGCTCCTGCTTCTTGGGTTCTGTTTGCTTGGCCCTCAATTTGTTTTTCCATTTTCTCGCGAGTCACCACTTTTCCCGGCCCGTTTTAACGACTCTTAATCACGTATGACTGCCACAAGAACATTAAAAATAAAAAAAAAATTCTTGTGCGTTTGGATTCGTAATTTATATGTGCCGAGGTGAGCTATATATAAGCGGCTCATTATAATTGTACTTTTAAATTGTTAATTTATCAAAATTTCTACCATTTTGGTTCAGTTTTATTTTTAGATTTAGGTGTTTTGAAAGGCGTTTTTTTCGACTTGGAAAGTTTCTCAGAGGGGGAGTCTACAGTAGCAGTAGCATCGCCGCCGCTGACCTACCATATTAAAAAATTAACTCAATCTTAAAACTGAAAGCTCCAAATAAAAAAATTAAAACGAGGTTATGCGTAAATTGCACTTTATTAAAGAATTTATCAAAGTCAGCTTTTTTGGTATAGAAAAACTGTACAAAAAAAAAAATACGTGTGCCGGAATAACCTAATTTCATTTTGTTTCGTTTGGCTTCACGATTAAGTTCATTTTATGGAAATTTTATATAAAAATAATTCTACCGGATGAATTGCGTTTTGTTCTCATGAATGATTACTATATTTTTTGTGTATTTTGTTGTATCGGTTGGAATAATAAAATAAATCGCATTATAAATAATTCGGTTAATAAATTCTACTGTTTTATAGGGTTTCAGTTTCATCGAGGTTTACCTATATTCTTTATTGCTGGTTGATAATAAAAATGAAACACGCCAATAAGCCTCCATTTTATGAGGACACAAAGTGTTTCATTATTTTTATTGATAATAATTTAATCTCAGGTTGGCAGTGGAATAAATATTGCTCCTATTGATTAATATGAATGAGGGATAAAAATATCTATTTTTTTTTTGGCGCTTCAATATACTCGGATAAAAGTTGATGATTAATAAATTAAATTTGAGGTGAACGCTCATTAAAATTATTTTGAGGAGAAAGATATTGGCAAAGATTTTTTTTAAAAGCCTCAAATTTAACAAAATGATTAAATTTACAAAAATAGGTAGCAGCAGAAAATCAAGCATTATATTAATATTAATCCACAATTAATACAATTTGCAAATGCGATCTCATAAATTTGGTGAAGAACTTTAATTTTGATATGCAATTTCTAGAATTTTGAATGCAGGCCAATAATTTCATAGTGACTTCATTACTCTTGTACTTACATAGTATGGCAGACTGCCGTTCAGATTCCTCGGTAAATTGTAGGTCCCTTCCATTTCTGCAGAGTAACAAGACTCACACGGAAATTATTGAGATTTTACGTCGCCAGGAGTTATTCATTTATTTATTTCAATTTAAGATATCAATTCTGAATAGTTTAGAAAGAAAATGGCAGCTCAGTTTTTCGTCCTTAAATAGTTTCGACGCAATATAACCGTTTATTTTCAACAGTAAAAGGGTATTTGGAAAGACCTTTTTGTCTAGTCTCAAAATGAGATTATTAGATTTATGCACAAGGAAAGCTGGTGGCGCATAGGCTCCACCGGAGCTATAAAAGTCACACCTACATTATGGGCTGAAAACTTATCTTAATCTAAAACCCTTAGACCTCTTTGTGCAAGAATCTGGAGCAAACAATGCCCTCCGGTTAAGCGAAATCCAAAAGATCATGTACAAATTCTACAGAAATGTACGGGCTTTATTGTTTTCATAGTTTTCCCAGCATCCAGTTTGTATTTTGAAAGACCATTCACCTCACAGAAGACAGGCGTTTACAAGCAGGCATAACAGATAAATAGATATGGCTCTAAAATTTAAATTGGTGTGTTGGTGCAGGTTTTTCAGAAACACAGCAACTACCCCGATCAATAGGGCTTCCGGATTCAATATCGTCTTTCAGGCTAAGGTGTCTGGTAGTAACGTCAGCTGCTAAACAGGTTGCAATGAAGGCAATACCACATGCTAAAACCACCTTTTTCGTTGACAATCAAACAGAGATTAAAGCAATTTCTGTCATTGAAATAAAATTAAAGCTTGCAACTTGATGTCGCGAAGACAGCGATTAAAGCAATTTCTGTCATCGAAATAAAATTAAAGCTTGCAACTTGATGTCGCGACGACATCTTGGCACGCAGAATAACATAGACTCAGTTGGGTTTTCGGCCAAAATGGTGTGCTAGAACACGAAAGAGTTGGCAAGAAAGGGATCATCTCTAGAACTGAACCGAGTAGACACAATGGTAAAGATCCCAATCTACAACATTAAACATAGACGATTAGGTACTCGGTGCAGCTAACGAAAGATGAAACTCGACTGACTTTGAATCCTGTTTCACAAAACAAAGAAAATTATAGAAACATCTCAAGAAGAAACCGCTACCATTCATTGAAGGGGCATAGAACGCTGGGATGGATACCCCAAATAGAAATTAAAACTAAGCACGGACCCAAAACCCCCAGGGTATCATAGTGGATCTTCTGAAAGGTGTTTTTTTTAGAGGTATAGACCTTTGAAATGGAATAAATCAAAATGATACGATAATACTCTGGCATTATAATTTAAATCTGATTTCTGGCATATGACCGCCACGTCTGGCTCGGACGTAGTCTAATCTGGAGGTCCAGTTTTCGATGACTTTCCAACATTTGTGGCCGTATATCGGCAATAACGCGGCGAATGTTATCCTCCAAGTGTTAAATCGTTTCGGGCTTATCGAAGACTAACGTCTTCACATATCCTCACAGAAAATAGTCAAGCGGCGTTAAATTGCACGTTCTTGAAGGCCAATTCACAGGACCAACAAATCAATTGTGGCACGAGTTGTGTGACATGTTGTGACGTATAGTTAAAACCACAGCCCCTGCCCATCAATTGATTATAGCGGTCACCATTGACTGAAACGTTCTGGCCAGCATTGTTTTTAAAGAATTACGAACCAATTATTCCACCAACCCATAAAGCACACAAACAGTCAGTTTTTGTAGATGTAACGGTGTCTCAACATACACTTGAGGATTATCATCACTCCAAATACGGCAGTTTTGTTTATTGACGTATCCATTCATCCAAAAGTGAGCTTCATCGCTAAAAAAAATCGCTTATGATTCGCGCGATACGTATTTCGAAGAGAACCATGCCTTTCAAAATAAATTTGCACAATTTGGAAGCGTTCTTCAGACGTCAGCCTATTCATGTTGAAATGCCAAACCAAACTAGAAATAAATCCCTTGACAGCTGACAAAATGACCGCCAATTAAAATAGTGTTGCCAACCTACTACCTCTAAAAAAAAAAAACACCGGTTATATTGATCTGCTTGTGATGAATACAACATCAACCACCAATTCACTAACCAAACCTAACCTTAGCTTCTTTTAGACGTCTTTTTTTGGATTCCCACCAGCTTCTATTACAAAACTAGAGACCTTCCTTCTTTTCAAATACCATGGACACATTCGAGTCTACTAGATTCTGCACTTTCTGAATATCAAGAACAAATTAATTCCTCACAGCAACTTATCTCGCGAAAATCAAGTCCCTAGACTTCATGGTATCAAGCCACTAAAGATACTATTCCATTTAATGTTGTTGTGTAGTTTGTGCCTCATTTAATCCGGCAACAGATACATTCTAAAGGTTCTAATTTCATTTCTGTTAAATTAACTTTAAAAATCGATTATAATTTGTCTTAATAAGATACATCTTTTTCCTATTTAAAAAACTTATCCTTCAGCTTGGTATGGTGTTTCCAAAGTAGTTTAACATCATGGATAAATGTAGTTTGCTCTTCTGCTTGAACGCATCACTGGCTGCCAGTCGAGTGCCATATTCAATCTCCCTTAACAATTACAACAACTATTGCATTATGTAAACACATAAAAAACATTGATTAGACAACCTACAGTACATACCTAAATTTGTGTATCATTGTTCATATAGGAAAACAGAAAACACACACATCACCATAATCCCCAATTAATCCGAAACCTCACAATTAAATTCCAAATTACCCAGAGCAAGCCGAAGCAGAAAATTAAGTTTGTGTGGTTCCAATTTGTTAAACAACATCATACAAAATACCACCCCTCAAATCTCTCATCCACATTTTGTATATAGTTCGTAGATACCTACCTATACACAAATGTGTCATCTTAATACCCCAGAATTATCTCAAACTGAATCCAAATCCATCCTCCTCTTCGGTCCTCGGTCCTCGAATCGTAGGAAACTAAAGCTCTTTACAAATTCTTACAACAAAACGATTTGAATTTGTTATAATGTGGTTATTACATGCTTAGATACACAAAGTCTATGAAAATGATGTCAATCGAAAGGCCCCTTCTCTCTAGCGTCTTGCTGAAGAAAATGGGATTTGTTTTGTTCACATAATGCTCTCGTCACGCAGCAGCAGCAGCAGCAACCGTTGTGTTCGATTCGGTGCTGTAGAATGTCTAAAGTGTCGTGTTGGAGTCGTCAACACTCAAAAAGCATCCCATGTCATGAAAAATGTGTGAAAATTCTTCCAAGATTGTCATCTCTTTTAAAGCAAAAGAGATATCACCATACCATTCACCACTAATTCCATTCCCATCCCATCTTCAACTCCAATCCCATCCCATCACAAAAGTGTCTACACTGTTCGGGTCGGGCCCATTTTAGTTATCTCTTAAAAACACCATCCCACCCTGATCCCTTCGCTTCGTTAGAAATATTTATATACGATATTCATGTGACACGACAAAACATTATACGATGTCGGATCGGACCATAATGCCGACTAATTATAGCCTTGAATGGATAGATAGATACTCCTTGTGCATGCAGTAGAGTACAGATGTACCAGCTCCGCGCATAACTCTCTATTCAGGAGGGCATGAACCCGGTTCGTTGTCGTCGTTTCGGTGTTGGTGTCGGTGTCGTTGACGGTTCCCAGTAGTCTACCCTGCGAGGCGGCCGGCTGCTGCTTCCAAAATCCTTCCACCACTCCTTTGCACTATAGACTCCCTGGAAAACATTTTAATTACTGGTTCTAGTTTTATTGTCGTCATTGCATGTCATTGATGAGATAGTTTTGCTATCCTTTTCTCTTCAACGAAGGTTAAACCCGTTTATCTTTATCTTCATCTTTATCTAGACAAAGAAGACAACAACAAACTGGGGCTCTATAAAGAGCTATCGTATCGTCCCGCATCCCGAACCGAACTCCCCTGATAATATAGCTAGTTTATTACTTCGCGCTGATGATGGGGGTAGCCAAGTTGGCTACAAAAATAGTAGCTGCTTCGTGAATCGTGATCCACCAGCAGTTTTGATTCAATTGGAAATATTTGTGTGACATTTATGACCCCACTTTACGCGCGGCGTCGCGTCGGCGGTGGCGGTGAACAGTGAACAGTGTTCACACTGAACATGTGTCAAACTGAGGGAGAGACTGAGATAGCATGAATAAAAAAACAAACTAAAAACAAATAAAAGACATAAACATAAACATAAAAATATAAATAAGGAACAACATTTTTATTGAACAATAAAACCTCACAGTTGAATAGTTAAAGTGATGTGATGGCGATGAGGTGAGGAAAGTATAATAAACATTTTTGTTTTCCTCTTGAATTACTCTTGGCATTCGAAATTGTAGTAAAAAGGAACTCTATCGTTCTCTTTCTTTCCATCAAAGTGAAAGAACCAAATGTCAGATTGAAAAAAAATGTCTGCCGACTGTGACGGTTTTTTTTTTTTGCTGCAGCAAAGTGAGGTTAAGGAACTGTCTTTAACTTCTTAGAACGGAAGTTGAGCGGAACTTCTTTGACATACAACCAGCTAGTGCTAGTGTGGGGGTGTCTTTCCGTCTGTCGTCTGTGGTGTGCATAAACCGCTTAAAGCGCTTAAGACAACCGACAACGATACCCAAGAAGACGACGATAGTGGCGGTGACGGTGACGACACGCCTGGTTATTGCCATAAGAATAACTAAGTGCGCGCACAAATGAGCAAGCAACAACTACTACAACTACTGACAACAACCTATCTTCTAATTTACATTTGTCTTATTGTTTTTGTTGATGTTTTTTTTTTTGTTTTGTTTTTGTTTTTAATGAAAATTCCTCCTGCATTTGACTTGATTTTTATGTTTTTTTTTTGCCTTTTGTTCTAACAGGCGGATTACATGACAAGAAACGAAAATAACCGCCTCAACTACGATATAAATGGAAATGGAGAATGCGAAAGCAAAGTTGTATTAGCAAGTATATATCGGTCTGTCAGAGTGACAACAATCTGTGAGAGGGGGGGGGGGGGGTTAAAAGGCACACACTCTGTAGGGGGGAGTTAGTGGAGTCGTCGCGTGACTTTGTGTTTAGAATGTTTAAATAGTTTTCTTGCGTTCAGCTGGGGGATTTTTTTTTAAGGAGATAAATGCAGTCACTGCGATATTGTGCATACAGTAGATTGCGAAATAGTTCGCACGGCGAGAGTTATTATTGTTTTGAAATCCATTCAAGGTCTGGGTGAGTTAAGGAGGCCGACGCGACGCCGAGGAATGGTATAGACAGAGTATGGTGCACATATGGTTGGGTGGTATTTTTAGACTGAAAATTGGAAATGTTTCCAGATAATGGGTGTTGTTATGTAAGCAAATGTCTAACATTCATCAAGCGATTTGTAGTTCAACGCGAAATATAAAGAGGTGTCGAGATACTGATATGTGCAGAAATTATTCTTAAAGATCCAAGGAGTCTTTTATGGCTGAAAGTAAATAAAAAATAAGCAGTCAATTTAAAATAAAGACGCAAATCTCCGAACGTAAAATGCGTGGCCAATGTTGTCCGGCTGGAACAGTGTCTTACAGAATAAATGTAGGTGGTCAATGCAAGATCTTTTACTATGTTCAATAAAAATTGTCAGTGCAGTTCTTATGGGCGAGGTTTTTTGACAACAGTTTTGCCTCTGCCTGTGTATACCATAATGACACTAAAATGAGCAATCTGCCTCTAAAGACGATATTGACATACAGAAACAAAATTCTGGACCTGATCAATTCGTATTTGCTGTGTGAAATAAAAATAAATAAAGTGCACTACTGGGTCGTACGAACTTGCTCTAATGTGTTCAAATAGTCTTGAGGCTTGAGATTTTCGGAAAAAAGCATTGAAAAAATCATATGAAATTTTATTAATCACTTAAAAATCAATAGTTAAAACGTTTTTTGGAAAAAATGAAGTAAGCCATCAGATTTATTTTGCTTTTTCAAAATTTAGAGAAATTTTTTTTCAAAATCGTTCGACCAGTTTTTTCAAAAAACGGTTTTTTTTTTGAAAAACTTTTCGAAAACATATTCCAAATTTTTTTTGAGTATGCAAACTTCTAGAACTTTGCAGTTTTTATCAGAAAAATAAAATTAAAAAAAAATTGATTAAACCGTTTTTGGAAAAAACAAAAAATAAAAAAAAAAATTAAAACTTTTTTAAAAAACTTAAAAAAACTTTTTTTGCAAAATTAAAGAATTTTTATTATTTCGTTTATAATAGAGCTTACATTAAAAATTTCATCGAAATTCGTCCAGTGGCTTACGAGAAAATCGGATTTCAAAAAACCGGTCCTACGGGAGGTACCGTTATAAGACTTTTCCTGACAGATCTATTCCAACCAAAACATTAAGTTTGCACAGAAAAAAATATACAGAAAGTTTTATCAAAATCGTAGGAGCCGTTTTTGAGAAAAATTAAATTTTCACTAAAAATCGTATGGCAGGTACCGTTAGTTTTAAAGCTAGAATGCTAATTCCAAAAACCCCTCTGTAGGACGTCATAATAATACTATCTACCAAGTTTGAAGCAAATCGGTCCAGCCGTTCAGGCTGTAGTTGCCGATACAGACAGACGGACAGACAGACAGACAGACAGACAGAATTGTCGGACCCACTTTTTTCAACTTCTCTATAATTGTTATGTTATGTTTGATTGTCCAAAAAAAAAAAATTTTTTTACGAATGCATAACTTGCCTTATAGTACCTATAATCGCAAGTAAAAATGACATTCCAGTAGAGTTGCATTTGCAAATCGGAAGCAATACAATTAAACTCCAGCAGTAGTTCTACTCAAAGATCTTTCGGGTTTGAACAGAATTTATAAAATTGAGAGCCTAAAATGTTATCGCTTTGACTTTTCTTCTTTTTCCTTGCAGCTCTGCTGGGTTTTGGTCCTTCGGAAGAAAAAGCTTTTTGATAAAAGGGCATTCATTGCGTGATAATGTTGTATATTGACGGTGAAGTGATATTGAATTTTTTTTTTAAACTTCTGTGGCCGTCAGTCGTTATTGATTTACTTAAAGAACCACTAACATCTGCTCCTCTTTTCAGCACCCCAGATTTCGAAAAACCTTTTGTAGTACAATATGATATATGACACTTCGTCCAAAAAAATAGGCGCTGTTCTATTTCAATACGACGAAGAACAGAATGAGAAGCCTATCGATTATTTTTTTGAAAAATTAAATCTGCACTAGCGAACAAGAGTGTCTCGCAGCCTTACCCTATACCTTAACCCTATATTGAAGGAAGCACATTCACGCCAGTCTAAAGTGGCTGATAAATTTATCCGATCTTAGTGGCATATAAAACATGTGTAAGGTGCGCTAAACCTTGTGCCCGATGTGTTATCCAGAATGCACATGGATCAGCTTACAAACACATTCAATCCACCGGATATGACTTTGTTAGTCTTAGTTCACCCTCGTTTTTGTCCAAACAATACCTCTAATTTATTACTTCGGTCAAATAGAATTTGATAAATCTAACTGATTTGAAGATTGAAAACGGAATTCTATACAAAAAAATTGTCCCAAGCTTGAATAGCATCCCAAGTACAGAGAGTCTTTGGAAACTTTGGATTCTATCTAGCTTGACCAATGACATTATTGCCCAGAATCATGTCCCACCCAATTGAGATTCGGCATACCGGGGATATCCTCAAAAAGCGCCCAATATATAACTGGTTGACGGTTGTGGAAAAATTTAAAAGATGAATGATTTGACCAATTTCAATTTATTTGAATTGTGATGGATGGAAATTATTACCTATTTCGGTGTGGAAAAAGAAGACATTTTTTGATTTGAATCAGCCGATGGTAACGATAATCAGTGCCTTTATTTAAGACAAATGGTATAAAAGTCAACGCAATCAGACTGAGAGGCAGACATCCTATCTTCAGTGTACTGACAATTTTTGTTGAACAGGATACATAATATAATCAAAATGGTCCTATCAATAGTTTGTTTGCGTTGGAACTTGATATTTGTGATACTTGTTATTTTTTTTAAATATCGGCCTTTTCGAACTGGATGTATCCTTTAGATCGTAGCGTTTCTTCGTGCAAGATAACATTTATTCGCATACCTTCCAAAGTTTACTTGAACAGTGCATTTTGCCAAGAATAAGAATGAGCGTGCATTTTGCGAGGTTAAGGGTGTACTTCTCTGTCTGGTAAAATCCCAGTTACTTATACTCATATAATTTGTGGGCCAGTGTTTTCCGTCTATCGTCACAAATTTTTGCATGCTGTACTAGGTACTGGAGCAGGTAGAGGACTTAATATCTAAAAATTGAATTTTATAACTGAGCTTTTTCCGTCTTGTTCAAATTAAATATACCCGCATATGATAAGGGGGGGGGGGGGGGGGGGGTCGAAACCGGAATAAAATAAAAGTCGACATTACCTAAGGCTGTCAAAGAATATCGAAAATTTTATAGTTTGTTCTGTTATGGTGAAGTAGAATAGGGATTTAAGAGAGCCTGGATGTCTGACATAACATAATAGTTACCATACCACAGCTTGTTTAAAAGTCTCCTCCAGCATAAGAGCACCTCCATTGTTGGTATGTCAACTTCGGTTTAAGGTATGTAAAATGGTCTCTGACAGTCTTTTCAGCATTTCCCAACCCACCTAAACCTGAAACATTGTTCTTATTTTATATTTGAGAAATGTTCGCATCAAAATCGATTTGTAAAGAAAAAATGTTTCCAACTTTTCCCGGAGTAATCTACTATTCAATATTCACTCGAAGCAATTTCTCCCTGCACTATATATACTTCTTTTCAATACCGAGCCTTTGCCATGTCCTTTTGTTACTTTCAAAATTGTTTCAAACTCCCACTCCTCACTGTCTCATTCATTTTTCATTAACAACAACGCTTAATCCTAGATTGACATTGCCGGCTCGTTCAATACTCACCTCAGAGCCGTTGCGTTGCGCCTTCTATACTGTTTAACAAAACTTCCACATGTTCTCGTCAATGACAAGCAGAAGCGCATAGCGCTCCCTCTGGCCGGGTGCTAAAACAAACAAACGTAAACGTAGTACAGAAAAAAAAAAAAGAAATAAAAAAAAAATATTGTTTTTTAATCGCAACGAAACACAGCGCAGCGCACCATTTGAAGGTGTATTACTCACCTCACCTTAAATCGTTGCGGCGCGGCGGCACTTCAACTGGCCCTAAGGCGCAACTTCCACATCGCATCGCGCCAGGCTTCATGTTGCAAAAAAAAAAAAAAAAAAAATAGCACAATTTGTTTGCACATTAAAGGAAGTCAATTCACGTGCCCAGAGTACATTAGAGAGCTTCACCTCACCTTTGCCGGTATCGTCGTCGTAGCCGTAGTCGTCGGTGTCGGTTGTCGCGTCATGCGCTACTGCCGCCATCCGTCGTTGTCGTCAGTGACAACGTCACACATTCCGGTAGCCCGAACCCAGTCATTAATATGACATCCAGATACCTTTTGTATCCGGAGATATCTACAGTAAAGTACACAATTCGTCTGTCGTCTCATGCATTCCGAATGCATGCGGATTCGATTTGAAGTTAAACAGAGATACGTTTTGCACGTTCTTGGAATACATTGGGAGTGCGCATGTAAATTTTGGCGAACCGAACACTGTGTGATTTACAACTCTGATTGAGACTGGACTGTGTATATTGTGGGTGGCCTCCAGCCCAGATATGGTCATTCAGATACCGTAAAATGTAAATGCTCGTCTGTCTGCATCTTTTTTGAATGATTTTTGTTGTTATTTCAACTGTTTGAGTTTTTTTTTTATTATCTTCTAAAGGGCATTTATTGGTTTCAAAAAAAAATTCAATAAAATGCTTGCAATAATGAAATTTTAAGGAAAGAGATTGGTTAAAAATATCCTTATACTCAACTCAAGAAGTTTGTTCCTTGAAATTTGATCTCCATTCTCTTTCAATAAATTCCCATGAGAACAGAAAATTCAAAGCAAGTATTTAAGTTTAGCCTTAAAGATTTGTTAAAAGCTAACACGACTTTGTTTCAATAGGATCTTTCGCACTTTTATGCACGGTTCTATACTGTGAACTAGAAGTTTGACTTATCTTTCAAAACAAAATAAAACTCGAATTAATCGCCAATCATGCGCAAGTATATGCGACCAATCTCAAGCCTTTATTTTTGATACAACATGTTCCCTAAAATGGACCCACGTGTGTGTCCTCTTTCATCAGCAGTGGTGAACAAAATCGAAACATTGCACTCTGGGCAATAGGCCGACCAAACGCCACCCTTCTCTCGGGCTATCAAGCACCATAACCACCGGCCGCCCCTCCCACCCCGCCCCACCCAATTCAAAATTGTGTGTCCTGTGCGGTACTTTAATTGATATTCAAATTGGTTTTTGCGACAAATAACAATTGAACAATGGCCCCCGACAAAAGGTACTAGATCAAGGGGCTCCCTTTATGCACAACATCCAAACGAACCGCCTGAACATGGCCTCTTTGGGAGGTAAACTCTTGGGTGGTTCAAGTAGTTATTTATTGATAACGGTAGTCGGCGAGGAATTGAAAGTAGATGTTGTTCGTTCGGTTATATGACAATGGTTTCTCCCTTCTCATCTCAGCTAACAGCTAACAACTACAACAACGACTACGGTGACGCCGACGACGACGGACGACTTGGTTCAGATCGGAAGCTTGAGGTGTGGTGGGCCGGAAAATCGTATTCTCTTCGTTACCAATTATTCCGGACTAATGACTGGTGCCGGCCCAGCCCGGCCCGGCCTGATGGTTGGTCGTCAGTATATAGCTTTGTGCACTGATTTGATTCGCTTGATTGAGTTTTTGGAATTGATCCAGAAATTAAGTGTTCAGGTGGAGTTTGTGAAATGGATTAGTAGGTAGATGGTTATAGAGGTATAGTTTTATAAGAGCCAGCAATTTAAAATTAATCACATTTGAGAAGCAAGAGTTGTACAGTATTTAAAATTGTTGGGTTATTGCGTTAACCTCGATGGAAAAGTTATGCGTTGATAAGTGCAGGTGAGCCTATATGTACCTACTCGTATATGTATACGAGTTTACTATATGATCAAAGCTGGAAATTGGACATTATGAATAAATTGGTTCTGGGTAATGGGTTTTGCTGAACAAGGTTGTTTGGCTAACAAGCTAAATCGAATCATGATTTTGGATGGAATGTGAAACAAAAACAAATAATATCGGACATGTTGAATGACTTTGGGGATAATATTTAAACTCAATCTTCTTAATTGTTGTTTGTGAAGTTTGGATATTTAAATGGTATTTTGAGATTCGGAAAAGTTCAGGAAAATTTGACAGTTGTTAGTGTTGCCTTGTAATTAGTTTGCTATGTCTTGGTCTTAAGTTGCCAGCGACGGTGATCAATCCAGTGACATACCCATGCGTTTGAATTAAATCGATTGATTAATATTAATCACAGCTGACAACTTCTTCAAGATGTCTGCTTAAAGAACTTCAACTTAGCAATATGTTTTATTTCGCTTAAAATCTTTCGAAAAAAAAGGACCTACTATAAATTACGGTCCGCCAAAAAGTTCTTGGAAATTGATATTTCCCATCTAGCCTTCCCTACAAAGCCTTCGGGTGTGATTTTTGATGCTAAACCAGTCAGCTTCTATTCTCGAGCAGCTGTTGGAATAAAATTTAAAATACAAACCAATGCTGTTGCTCGGGATTGTGATGATTAAAAAGTATGGCGCATAAAAAGTTTAATAAAAGACATAATTTCTCTTGTTCGTACCAGTGAAAGGCTTTCGCAAAACACGCACGATGGCCTAAACACGTTGCGTACTTCTAAATTGCATAATCTATCCTTTTCTTAATTCCCCCGAGGCAACTCTAAGGCTAGGTAGGTAGTGGAATAATTGATATACGAACTACTTACATCGAACTAAAGACTTTCAGTTACTTTGGCTATCTTCCAATAGAAGATTTCATAACTATTTGTCTAGATTCAACTGTAATATTTTGCCACTTGTGAAGTTTGCTTATCCGAGGACTTGAAAGTATTAAAATAAATAAAGTTTACAGATAGGCCACACTAACGTTTGACCATTTTATTAATTTTAGTCTTTAAAATATCAAAAAAAAAAATTTAAATCGTTGGAAACATTAATGTTAACGGTTGTATAGCAAGTATTGTAACTGTAAGTCTCAAAGCTAAAGTTCAAATTCCGAACGAACTTTTTTTGGTTAAAAATCACTAATTAAATATCTAATCGGCATTGTTGTCAGCCTATAAGTACCGATATAGACAGAAAAACAGACAGTTCACAATAAACTGTCACACTTAAAGCCCAAACATAATCGTTGTGTTTGAGAAAGTTATAACAAAACTTATCGAAACAGCAAAGAAAGCTGACTCCTGTTTATCTCATCGGTTACGGTTAGGTATGATGAGTGGCTCCATGCAAAAAACCGTCATGGTATTTTGTGACGTCATAATTCAATTCTTTTTATATTTTAGGGGTTAACAGGGTAAGTTTGCTTGAAGGGCATGTAGACTAACTGCCGCACAGTTTTAAACCAATAAAATTGTATCTATGCTTCTTATCATTATACAACTCATAAAGATATGGCATTGCGCATGATGCTATACAAAACGCCAAACTATTGTCAAACTCCATGTGTTCTTATGACGTAGAGCGCACAAATACATAGACATCCTATATACATGTAAATTATGTCAATGTGTAGAATGTATAGAGAGTAGAACAAAACAAAAGTTAAACGCGATGGCGAAAACGAGAAGGCGCAAACTTCAGGTGTTCAGTGTCTTTATTGTTCTTTTATTGCTAGTTTAAGATTCAGATTGGAGGGGTTAGTTGACTCATTTGTATTGGGGTAGGTTGACTATAATTTTAACTTGCAATTATAGGTACATACTACATGGTGATTCACGAGTGTTGTGCCAATAAGCTAGAGCGTGTAGGTTGGGTTGAGACAAGAAAAAAATCGTATAGGGGGTCTATTCCACTCCGTTTAGCCGGGAGGGGCAATTTTCTAAAAACATGACTTGAATTTAAAAAAAAAATAATAAAAAATAACGGTAACTCCTACAATGCTATGCTATACTTTTTTGTAAAGCCAAGAACTTATTACTTTATTGCAATTTAAATGAAGTTATTCTATTGAACCGTTTTCAAAATATTAATTTTCAAACTCAAAATTTGGAAAAAATAAAAAAAAATTATTTTAAAACTAATTTTTTCAAAATTTAACGTAATTAAGTATTATTTTTGTTCTCAGAATTCAATTAATTTTTAATCCAACACTGAAAACCGTTTGGTTTTATGACTTTTTGTTGCCCAGATATTGAAAAATAACCGAACCAACTTCTTCACAAAAAAAAGAAAATCTAGCCTTACGGGATGGCACAAGTGATCATTTCGCCAATTTTTTTCGTGTTTTTGTGAAGAAGTAGGTTCGGTTATTTTTTTTTTGGACAGTGAAGCATAACATTACGATGATAGAGAAGTCGAAAAAAGTGGGTCCGACAATTCTGTCTGTCTGTCTGTCTGTATAGTTACCTACAGCCTAAACGGCTGGACCAATTTGCTGCAAACTTGGTACAAAGTATTATTATGACGTCCTACAGAGGGGTTTTTGGATTTAGCATTCTAGCTCTAAAACTAACGGTACCTGCCATACGATTTTTAGTGAAAAATTAATTTTTCTCCTACGATGTTGATAAGACTTTCTGAATAGTGTTTTATGTGCAAACTTTATGTTTTGGTTAAAATAGATTTTTCAGGAAAAGTCATATAACGGTACCTCCCATAGGACCCGTCTTTTTAAATCCGATTTTCTTGTAAGCCCTTTGACAAATTTCGATGAAATTTTTAATGAAGGAGCCCTTTTATAAAAGAAATAATATACATTCTTAAATTTTTCAAAAATAGTTTTTTGAGTTTTTTAAAAAATTATTAATTTTATTTTTTGTTTTTTCCAAAAACTTTTTTTTAATTTCATTTTTCTGATAAAAACTACAAAGTGCTAGAAGTTGGCATATTCAAAAAAAATTAGAATATATTTTCGAAAAGTTTTTCAAAAAACTGTTTTTTGATAAATTTTTCGTTAAAATTCAAAAAAGTAAAAAAAAAACCTGATGCCTTACTTCATTTTCTCCAAAAAACGTTTTAAGTACCTATTGATTTTAAAGTGATTAATAAAATTTCATATGATTTTTTCAATGTTTTTTTTTCCCAAAATCTCAAGTCTCAAGACCATTTTAACACAATAAAGCAAGTTCGTACGACCAAGTCGTGTACTTTATTTGATGTGATTTACAGGAAAATAAGTACAAAGCAAACTCTATTGCAACATCGAAGCTTATATTAATAATTATTTATCATTAAGAATTAGCATAGTTATGACTCTAACGGAGTTTAAGTTTGTAGGAAAGACTGATCGAAAACTTGACGAAACAATACAAGCCGCTCTTCTAGGCACTATGTAGGTAGGTACCTACAATTCTTTTTCTAGCTCAAATACGGAAGGGCATTTCAGCAACTTTCCGTTCATTACAGTCCAGCCTTTAATCTAACAGTTGGCAAAATACCTCCTAATAAATCAAGATTTTTTAAGAACAGTTTTTTTTCATTTGAACATCATATTGCCACAAGGACCATGTTGTGTTCAAATTTGCTTGCAAAGTTAGCAAATCAATTACCCAAAATGTTGTTTCTGAGTTTCTGAAAGTATATAACCTTTCTCGAAATGTATTGTTTTCACGGTGTATCTTGGATCACATTCACAAGAACGTTACACAAAACGTGCTACTATTAAACATTAAATATACGAAAATAAAAAATATCTCATTGCGAAAATCCATCCGATTGACCTTCTTTATTGAAGGCGGATGAATTTATTGCCCTACTTAAAACCCACATCACTCTGCATCACCCACTTTTGTTCAAATGTGAGTATAGTATTAAAATTTTATTTTTGACCCAATTCGGTAGAGGATTAATGCCCCCGCACCCGTACCCTCCACTGAATCAATGCTCTTAAAAATTAAAATTCCCGAAACGTTTATTGGGTCATATTGTGCCTGATGGGCAATCAGGAAACTCGATGCGGTAGTGGTGGTGGTGGTGGTGGCATCGGCAGTACTTTATCACATCTGCCCAATCCATCGTCAATATTAACTCGTGATTCATAGCCCTTCTTTCAACAGAAGGGGTCTAGATGTAGCGAAGGAAGGAAGGAAGGAAGGGGGGATGAACATTGCATGTTCATGTTCAATGTTAACCTTTTCATCTCACATCGCTGCCAACAATAAGATGGATTGCATTAAGAATATACAAGGAATACTTTCCTTTGCCAACCCACATCTATACACTGCCATGACCCCAGATAATAAAGTTGTCAAGCGTTGGAGGCTCGCTCGTGATGTGTGGACGGGGTTCGAACGACAGACAACAACGACGCATGGTGTGTTCAATGCATGTGAGTCTCAGGAGGGCCTCAACGATGTTTTATTTGCTTATTACCGCTCATAAATTAATCTTGCCAAACACGCATACTACGGACACACACATATACAATACTTAGGTTCTTGTAAAGCACTGACCAGTACCAGAGATAAAATGCTTCCGACTCTCCCTCAATGGAGTCGCGGATGCGATAAGGACTTACATCAGAGCTAAAGGCACTGGCCGACACAATAGCGAGTAGTGTAGCAGCTAAAGCGGTAGCCGAACAAAGTATGATTCATTAATAGATACATTTGTATGTATTCACATGAACATGTACCTACACCTACATATTCAAAAATAAACACGGCTATGTGAGTCCGCATAAGCCTGATTTTTATGTGCCCTTTATGTACTTAGCCTAAGGCTGTTTTTCAGAGTTGGGGGCTTGCAATAATCAAGGAATTATTTCCCCCTCGAACATTTATTGCCATCAGCAGCTCTGCAAATGTACATATAAGTTGCGTGTTACGATTGTCATTTGCATTGGAGCACATATGGGGCCAATGTCAGGGGTGACTGTATTGTTCAAAGTCTGTCGCTGTTACGGTCTAGGGAAGCTATAAATCGATCCATGAATGAAAGCAAACCACCAACTGTTATCGGGTAGATTGCTCAATGGAGTTTACTGCACTTTTAATGATTTAAGTAATTTTGAACTTAAGGACTGCAAAATGGTTTGCATTAAAAAGGGGCTTTATTGGAAATGTTAAAATATGTAGCTACCTTAACGCTCTGAGCTGGCTTCAGCTGGAGATGTTTCGTAAGAATCTGTTTAAAAACAAATGTTCCATACGTTACATTCGTGCATAAAAACGGAGGTTAAGAAAGGAGAAAAAAGGTTTAATTTTGTTTAAAAACATTGAAAATCCATCATACATCATACATCATACATCATACATCATACATCATACATCATACATCATACATCATACATCATACATCATACATCATACATCATACATCATACATCATACATCATACATCATACATCATACATCATACATCATACATCATACATCATAAAGGGTTTTCCAATAATAGGTGTTATTTTAAATAACCCGCTATTTCGGTCGTTGTCACTTTTGAAGCTGTAATTTTTTGACATTTCACAAGTAGAAACGCCATTTATTAGTGGAACGATGCATGCATTTAAAACATTAAAATTCACTATAAAAAAATGGTGAAAATTTGGCAGAGACGATTCGTAAAAACTAAAACATTTTTTGCTCGTTGTGAAGCACCTTGTCGGACCGCAGTTCAGAAATTGGTGGACAAATTTGAGCTGTTTGCGATGTGAAGAATAAAGCCCGTGCTCGTTGCTCAAGAACAACTAAGAATATTGCTGCTGTAGCCCAAAGTGGTGCAGAAAACCAGGTTTGTACATTCCTCCTCGTTCTTTGGAATTGGCATTCTCCAAACTCCATTACACCGTATTTCGCATAAAGACTTGAGTCTTAAGGACGATCATCAACAACGTCGTGTCTTTGCTGATCGGGTCCTTGAAATGCCTGAAAATTATCCGAAATGTCATCGAAAAATCATCTTTACTGATGGGGCCCATTTCCACCTCGGTGGCTACGTCAACAAGCAAAATTGTCGCACCTGGGGCTCGGAAAACCTAAGATTTATTGTTGAAAAGCCTATCCATCCTCAACGAGTACCTGTTTGGCGTGGTTTATGGTCCGGCGGGGTCACTGGACCTTACTTTTTTTTCGAAAATGAGGCTGTTGCTCCAGCTACAATGAATGGATTGCGCTATCGAGAGATGATTAATACTTTTGTATGGCCGGAATTGGATGGTATTGATCTGGACAACGTTTGCTTTCAACAAGACGGCGCTACGTCCCACACAAGCAACGAAACCATCAATCTTTTACGGGAAAAGTTTCCGGGCCGTGTTATCTCTCGAAGAGGTGGTCACAATTAGCCATGAGATCTTGTAATTTAACACCTTTTGGGGCCACGTGAAAGATAAGGTCTACGCCAACAGCCCAGCGTCGATTCAAGACCTCAAAGATGGACTTCGTGATGCTATTGACGGCTTATAGCAGCCACTTTGCGATTTGGTGATGGAAAATTTCATGAAACGGATATTGCTGTGTAAGCGTAACCATGGCGGCCATTTGGCTGATATTGTTTTCCATTATTAATGGCATACTTTACACTGAAATAAACATCCTATGATTTGTCTCAAAAAATGCCATTTTTCTTTCAATATCAAAATAACACCTCTTATTGGAAAACATACATCGTATGATATGATCATACATACGAGTACCTCGTTCGAAGTCTTTTCCGAATAAATTGACTTTAATCTTCAGGATGGATTGGAACAAGGGTTGATTGTTCAAAATTTTGCGCCGTGCTACGTCCCTTCAATTGCAAATCGTATTGTTTATTTTTTTGCAATTTTCCCCTTCCAAATGATTAATAGTACGACTCAAAAGATATATAACCTAAATCTTCAATTTTCTAGTCTTCACTAACTATTACTCAAGGTTGGCACATTTCTTCACTAATTCATACACAATAGGTGCTCTGAAGCACTCAGACAACCCCTCCATCAAGTACCTACCAAGATACAGCAGCGGCACCAAGCTTTAAGTATAAAACTGTCAGACAACTAAACATTGACCACTCAATTGTGAGATATGCTATCGGACTCGAAGTGGCACAACAATGTGAGTACAACAAGCGCCTTTAAGAGATTCTAATTCATTCAACGCAGTAACTTCGCCGTACAGTATATATAAAGGAAGTTAACTAAACACTTGAATTGATTATGCAAATGCATGCTGCGCTGCGCAGTGCTGTTTGTACTGCGCGCATGGAGCATGAAATACGTTAACAAAGAACGAATCAGTTGACATGGATTTTATTCATTTTCATTTTTTTTTCCTACTCTGGATGTCTGATGTTTCGATGGCAATTAGTTGGATTTCGTCGCCACCAGGTTAGGTATCTTATTTAGATCAATGTAGGTATTCTGTTGAATAAATTTGTCAACACCTACGAAACACGTGGCCAGGTCAGGTCTGGATGGCTGAAGCTCGGACGGACGATCGTTGTCAACATGATATTTTCCATGTTGAACATTATGAAATTAGAAAATCGAACGACTGGAAAATCTTAAATTAAATCTATAGCAAACAATAGGTGAATTTAATTAATTTTATCGGAAAGTAAACATGAAGAAATTTAAATTATAATAATAGTTCGACGACGACGACGCCGGACGACAACGAGGTGGACAAAATGTGGGTTTCTCTTTGGGTTATGGTGCCATAAATTGTGATTCGTTGATTGGGAAGATTGTTTGGATTGGTTTTGTCGCGGGTTAGTTTGTTCTTTCGGATAAAGTGGATATGATGTCAGTTTGAGATAAGAAAATGAATCTATATTTAAATAAGAATGGCTTCTTAAGGAGTGCACGAAGAAAGTTGTCCACAATTCAGTATAGAACTTGAAAACAAAAAAAGCAATTTATAAAGCCAAGTAAAAAGGTTCCAACTGGAATTGTAAGCGTTTGATAAAGGTTATTCTGGTAGCTCATAATGATTTCCAAAAAATACTTTCAACAAGTATATTTTACATTGGTCTCTGCAAGACAATAAAATGACTTTATCTAACCTATACTATCTCAAAAATTAAATTTTTAAAGAAAGTGTATAGTCTATAGAATCGAATTATTGAAGGGCTCATATTTGTTCAAAATAAAAAAAAGTCTCTTGAACAACTGAGTTTTGATTAGAATAGTCTCTTATCAAAAAGTGAGCCTACAAAAAAAAAAATTAAGTTCAAGTAAATAAAATCGAAATTAATACGCAATGAGCCATTAAGAATGGAATGAAATGGATTGATTAAGTTTTACCATGTCACTTCTTAGTTTGTTCATATTGTTCAAAGTTTCTGACTTTCTGTCAAAAATTAAAAATAGAATTGTAGCAAACTGAGCGAACTACTAAACTAACACGACTACGAAGAAACTGCGAAGTGCCGTTGTTATTGTCTGTTAGGACACCTTCAATGGAACAAGAGAAATTCAAACAAATCTAGAACATTCTTCTTACATCTTGAGAGGATTATATTCTTTTTGGATATCCATATCCATATCCATATCCATATCCATATCCATATCCATATCCATATCCATATCCATATCCATATCCATATCCATATCCATATCCATATCCATATCCATATCCATATCCATATCCATATCCATATCCATATCCATATCCATATCCATATCCATATCCATATCCATATCCATATCCATATCCATATCCATATCCATATCCATATCCATATCCATATCCATATCCATATCCATATCCATATCCATATCCATATCCATATCCATATCCATATCCATATCCATATCCATATCCATATCCATATCCATATCCATATCCATATCCATATCCATATCCATATCCATATCCATATCCATATCCATATCCATATCCATATCCATATCCATATCCATATCCATATCCATATCCATATCCATATCCATATCCATATCCATATCCATATCCATATCCATATCCATATCCATATCCATATCCATATCCATATCCATATCCATATCCATATCCATATCCATATCCATATCCATATCCATATCCATATCCATATCCATATCCATATCCATATCCATATCCATATCCATATCCATATCCATATCCATATCCATATCCATATCCATATCCATATCCATATCCATATCCATATCCATATCCATATCCATATCCATATCCATATCCATATCCATATCCATATCCATATCCATATCCATATCCATATCCATATCCATATCCATATCCATATCCATATCCATATCCATATCCATATCCATATCCATATCCATATCCATATCCATATCCATATCCATATCCATATCCATATCCATATCCATATCCATATCCATATCCATATCCATATCCATATCCATATCCATATCCATATCCATATCCATATCCATTTATTTGAAAGTTCCATTTTCTGCAGTCAAATTGAAATTTGCAACGGGCTGGAGGTTCTCTGCGTGATCCTAGATTGATTGCTGTTTTTTTTTTTTTTTTTGTTAGTGCGATAGCAACACTTAGTAAAACGTGATGTTGAGCCTTTAAAATAATTGTCTGTGACGGGCGTTGCCAATATTCTGAACAAGTCAATCCCTTAATCATGCCCTTATGGCCACATGCAGCCACACTTCCAACAACTGCATTTGGTGGTCCGATATTGTAATTCACAGCCACATGATAAACCCATCAATCATTAAAAAACAAACCAACGTCAATGTTCCTACATTTTGATTGATTGATTGTCATAATTCCAACATTTGTCAATCGTCACCACATAAATTTTATTTTTAAAACCCACATTATTTCCACTCCAGACCAATTAAAAAACATAAAAAATGCATCTGACAGCTCCATAACTTGACAAACAAACACAAAACGAATGGCAGATATGTTGAAGTTATATATCGTAGCTCGTATATATAGATTCAACATCAACATTATTTAGTTAAAACCGTGAGTGAGTATAAAGTGTCAATTAAAGGACTCTCAATAATAACCTAACAGGAGGGTGTCTCTAAAATTATCAAGACATTAAAATAGTTCACGCTGTCGAAGTCGATGTCGCCATCCGCCATCGCCACATCATATCGCCAGCATCATCAAAACAGCCGCCCGACAAACGACAAAAACACAATATTGACATCGTCTGACGTCAGTGCATCACACTAACACTGTCTATAGTGTCGCCGCGCCCCGCAGCGCCGGTGTCTCACCATCTCACCGTCCCTATATCCCACACTTTCTGTCATTTTTAGTTATAAATGTGAGAGCTCGTCGTAATGACATGTCAATCAGCGCCATATACTCATTGAAGTTTTTGGAACGCTACGCTGCGCTGCTTTACGCTGCAATGTGTACTTAGTTCACTGAACCTATGCACCGTGATTCCTGTCGGAACGGAATCAAGATGAAAGCAAAAATCCGTTACGTTGCGTTCTCCCTTGGAATTGATTACCAACCGGCGCGGCACCTCGGTTTGTTTTTGTTGTTCTTGTTGTTGTCGTTCCGCGCGGCAGGAAATTACTGATTTTCATAATATTCCCGATTTGGGTAGATGGAATTTACCTTTTGACTTGGCAAAGATTTCGCTTTATCCTTGATGCTTCGCAGGTACACCAAACACGCACTCCTGATATGAATGGAGACTCCCACTATGATTTTTTCGTTTGTGTCTCCCGTGTCTGCTGCAGGCTGAGTTGTTGGATTTAGGTATGAATGGGAAACATAACCGAGCGCCATCACCATGCCATGCCAGTATAGTGTTGTGGTGTGTTCTAATGCTCTAAACCCGGAGGAGTCCCATAAATTGTTTTTCTGTCACTTTCGTTCTTTGATCTCGTTAACAAAGTACAATTTCGTGTTGAAAGGTGGTCGTAATGTTGGTCGTTACGTTGCATTGCAGTTGCAGTATCTTCTATGTTTGCATGTGATGTGTTGTGTATGTGCATGTGCATACTGGCCAACTAGGTAATTGAGGATTTTATGCATCGCGTGTGTGTGGGATGAACATTTTATTTCTGGACTTTTGGGGATTATGAAGGCAACTTAATCGAATTTGAAGAGTGTTGTCGTCGACCGACAACGGGTGGCCCTCGATAGCGGCTACTTCGTTATAATATGTTGCGGCAGTTTTGAGGCATTTCGAATTGTGATGCAAATGTGAAATCCCGGAAGCCATAGATTTTCGCATAAACACCCAGGAAACGAGTTAAATTATGTCAGCCTGTGAAGTGAGTTATAGGTTGGACGTTGGAGTTATTTGTGTTAAATTTAAATCTTGTTTAAAGTGATTTATATTAATTGGCTGGAAGCGTGTATTTAAATTTTTGTGTTTAATTTGGTTGTTAAATCAGAATTTAGAAATTTTCATTTTTTTATTCGAAACTATTTTATTTTTGTGTATGGAAAACCAAATGCTGTTTTGGAACGTGAAGGAAAAACTACATATTGATTGGAAAGTGAAATGAGTGAAATATTTTTTAGTTAAAATACAGAACTGATTCAACATCATCAAAAAGTGGTCGACAGTAAGAATGCAACGAATCCTTCTTCCAATTACAAACATTTAGTTAAACACAAAGTTCCGGTAAAATTTTATATATTCAGACAAAAAAATATATTCTAAAGGCCGGTTCAATGAAGGGTATCCCAAAATTTTCATAAAAGAAAGTTTTTGCAAATAAGAGTTCTAAATATTGAAGATTATGATAGGTAAAGCATTTGTTGTAATGGTTTCAAGTTTCAGTGTGTTTATTTGTTTCTGTTTTTAAATTTTAAATAAATTGACGGGACAATGGCAATACAAAAATTTGGTTTTCTGCAAAATTATGTCCACGGTATTATGTAAATTATGGCGGATTTTTGGAATTACGTCAGAGGTAATATTAACAATCCATTTTTTATGAGAGTACCAGTTTGTTTTTATTTTGGTAATTATTGTGACTATTTCTTCAAATATCTATGTCTGTCATTATAATGGTGCGAATCTTACATTTCTTATACTTGTTGAAAGCTTATCAAATAACCAAACACCGAAGCAACTTGACTATTAATAAAAAAAAAAACACACAAGGAGAGTATTCTAGCAACTTTGTGTTCGTATCTTTGTCATAGAAGTTTCCATTTTGCTCTTTAGGATTATTTAATAATTTAGTTCAAAAAACACATCACATACCTACATATCAAAAGTTACAAAACGGAAATAACTACGACCTGTCTTCGAAATAGCTTCAAAAGAGTTTTTAGTTTTTACTAAGGATCGGGTTTATACAGTTTTAGAATGGAAAAATTGTTTTTTCTTAAATTTCAATATTAAAAAAAAAAGATCTTAGAAATTTAGTTAGAAACATTTTTAGCACAACAAAATGTATTCCAACACAGGAATATGTTAGGCAAATATATTAGACATATTTGGCCCCCTAGTTAAAAATTGAGAATTCTGAAACCGCAATAATAATAATAAACGACAAAACTCACGAATGCAAAAACTCTCGAAAAAACAAATTTTATCTAGAATGCAAGAATCTGGAATGAATACAAATCTCGAAAGACCATATATCTGAAAAAAATGCTTAATTCAAGTTTTTTTTTAAGAGCTAACCACGATATCTAGAAAATAATACCTTTTTTTACGCAGTTTTACGAGTGGTTAGGTACTAAATCCATCGAAATCAATCAATAAATCCTTTATTTTTGACGGTTTCATTTTATTTATTATTTTCACTCACATTGTGTTAACACACGATACCAAGCAACCCTAAACATTCAGGTACATGTTTTAACAGTTGAATTGCGTTGGGCAGTGTTTTAGCCAGTAGTTGGTGATTTTGTTAAGGACGAACCATTGTCTCAAAAATAAATATCTCAATTCTAGATTTTTGCATTCAAGATTATTATCAAACCATTTCTAACTCCTTTCTTCCTTCCTTATTTATATTTTCATTTTTCTTATATAAATATTATCTAATTCCGAAATTTAAGAATCTTTACACATATTGTGCCATTTGCTAATTTTGATTTCCATTTTTCCATTGACGAATTTTCAGTTCCGAATTTCGCATTTATAAAACTTCTCCAATCACTTAACGTTCTGTCTAATAGGTTTACAAAATTACATCAAAATCAATGTTTCTACAAATAATATTTAATATACCTAGCTATTCTACATCAAATTAAAAAAAATGTTAAAAAGTTTCGTTGACATTTTTAAAATTTTATTTTTCTAAATAAATATTTTATATTGAAATCACTACAATAAAAAATTTCTTTTCTCTTTCTAGGTAAGTTTCTTGTTGGAAATATTGTGAAACCGTCTATTTTGAGAGTAAGGTATTTTTATTCAAACAACAAACGTATAAAATTAAGGTCCATTTCATACACCTACTACCTTATTGATATTTTTTTTTTAAACTTTTCTCAATGCAACAATTTCTTTTATAAAATCCTTTAAACAAGCTTCCCGCTTACAATTTGATATACTTTAAGGTCTGTTTCTATACTGCGAGATCAAAAATTTAACCAAAAAAGTGTATAGTTACTTCGTCTTTTGTTTTTTAGATTAGATTAACCTAGCAAATTTGTCATGAAGGGAAGTGATTTTTATATTTTTAATTAAGTTAGCTCCGCAAACGCAAATTCATTGTTTTTTTAGAATTCCACAAAATTTTACGACAATTATTTTACCTTAATCCTCCTAAGGGTTACCAGTGTTAGCTTGTCTGTCAAGTTAGCATTCTTAAACTGTTAACTTTTAAAAACGTACGACGATACGACATCAATACATTTTTGTGTCTTAATTTTAAATATTATCTAATTTAAATGTTAAAATTAATAAAAAAAAAACATAAAAAGAATTGAATTAAAAATTACAATAAAAATTTTTTTTTAAGACACAAATTGTTCTGAAACTTTTTGTCTCATGAATATTTGTAACCATTACTTCTTGACCACGAATATACTGTATTGATAATAAAATAAAATAATAAAATCAACCAAGTAGAAGACTTAGCACAATTTATTGACAGTTAAATTATGATTCATCATAATAAATTTGTATGGCCTTAAGTCCAACAAACATTTTGGCGCTTCATCCAGGAATGTCACTTTGGAATCATAAGTTGTCATACAGTGAAAGAAACCTTTGCAATACACAACTTTTGTATTTTTTGAAGTACAATTTGCATAGAATTTTCGACAAAATTCTAATTTACACTATATGCAACAAGATTATAAGATTTAAATCATATGAAAGAAATGGTTTTGCTCGTAGCCTGGCTAAGAAAATAATTTTTTGTTGGACTAAAGGCCAACACATATTTTGATTAGATATCGATAACATCAAAGTGATTTCAATTAAATTCAAATTTTCAGCTTCCCGCTCGATATAAATTAATAATAATATAATATGTAGGTAATAATAATTTTAACTATAACCCAAATCTCTTAGTGGGTGGCTTGATTTCATTAATGAACATTATTTTTTTTTCGAAAATTAGCATCTACTTATCCAATCAAAAAGTTTTTGTTCTCCTGACTTTGTTCTGCTAACTTCATGGACATGGTGGATTGTGCCTATTCAATTCTAATTGTTCATCCATTGTCTTACACTTAATGCGTTTACTAAAGTTCTCATCGTTATTTTAAATTTGAGAACGGAATCATTTAATTCCGTTATAGTCTTAAAATTAAATCAAAGTATAAACTTTATGGTATACCTAATTATACAATTTATATTCGTCATGATGTTAGCTGAAATGGTGTTCTACTGTTACTTTGTAATAAGTTTCAATCTTTATTGCTCTCAAATAAAATCTGTATGTTTTTCTTAAATGAAAAAGGTAATTGAAACGATTGCTGATTAGCCTAAAAACTTTTGTTACGAGAACTTAACAAAAAATTTTTTTGTTTTGAATTTAAAAGAAATTGAAAAAAGAAAACAGCCTAGAATGACAAATGTATTTACGAGACGACTGTAAAGCCCCACTTAATGAATCAAGTCAGCATTCATTCATTATGCTTGCTGATGGTTGGTTACAATCAAAAGGCCTAATACGAGCAGTATTCAAAAAACCCCATTAAGCTGCCGACCTCACCTGCATGTGTAATCAACCAAATGTTCCATTTCCGCAAGATAATAAGAATAACATTCAATTATTACCACAAAAGGGTTCCCATATTAGGAACATAATGTATTATAGCCCAAGCCCAATCATGCCCTTTTCTCCTCCTCCGATTTTTATTCAATTGCCTTTAAAGTAGGTACATTGTATAGATACAATATACTTTTCAGTATTCAAAGTATGTTTTGAAATCTTGCAATCGTCATCGTTGTCGCTTCTGTCGTCATGTCGTGTCGTCGTCGTTGACAACAAAATAATAAACAAAAATTTTTTCCATAATATGCAACGATAGTGTTGCAAGAAGTGTATTTTTCATGGATAAGTAGATTCATGTGACAATATGCATTATTTCGTTTTCAGAAGAAACTGTGAGAACTAGCACATTAGTGTGTTGGCTTCATATTACAAAAGCTTCATCAGTTAGTTAGTAGTATATGGCATGCGAATGCGAAGGTTTTCTTGTCATGAAACATTTGTGTCTCTAGATAACGAGAGACCTACTTAGGGTAGTTGGTATTGTTGTGCAAGACAATAATAGCCTTGTTCTAGATACAAATATTTGTGTTTAGCGATAATACATTCATCTGTAATATTTTGAAATTTCTAAAAGATTTATTTAAAGAGGAAGCTTACAACATGCGGTAGTTGATTGCAATATCCTATTTTGTGAACATATATAGGTAGATGTAAATTTTTTAAATTATAAAGACCATTCTAAATATGAGGAAACTATCAACCACGAAGCAAATAACACTTTGTATAGTTTACACAGAATGAAGATTAAAGGCACTTTTGCGACAAAATTGACAAAACAATGTGCCAATTTTTTAGGAAACCGGCGAAAACCCCACCAGTTACTGCACATGGTGTAGTTTCCTTGCAACTTTTAAAAACTCGGTCCTTCTAGTTCATTAGAAATATGGCCTGTATTATCGAAAGAATAATTTAAGCTGGTGTGGCTAGATCTGCTCTCAAGAACTCTGCCCGCATGCCCACAAGGCAAATGGTTTCTTAATGGTTTTTTGAGATTGATCACAGTTTGGACTTTGGATTCTGTTTGATGGTATAAAGCAACATGTTTAAATTAAATGGAAGGTTCATTGAAGCTTGATTAAAAAAAAATTCTGGAATATAATTCAAAGAAGAAATTTGATGCATACGCAGTGAACTCCGCTCACAAAGAATCCCCTTCAATAAGGTCATCTAAAATATCGAAACGTTTTCACGCTTTTGCTGACATTCCTGCCAATATAAAGTAGACGAAATTTCCAGTGCTCCCCTAGCCACTTTTACCAATAATTGAATTGAAAAGGATTAACTTTTGCATTGTTTTTTATTTTTGAAAGGTGGTTGTTTTCCCGGACCTGATGGTATCAATCCAATTATTTAAAAAAAAAGTAGTCCTCTTATTAAGCCTGTTTAAAGTCTTAAAACCTACTAAATTTCCCCGGTTGTAGAAAGAATCATTAATTAATCTGGAATCCCTAAAGGATTTGTTGGATTCATATATTAATATCTCCAAAACAGGTCCTTTTTATGTAAGTTCAGAAAATCGTTTTCTTACCCTTTCACATTGAAATACCTGTATTTGTTGATTAAATCTTTGATCATAACACACTGCTTGTTTTCCCGGTTTTCTTAGAACAGCTCATAACTCTTATTCTAACCTGCCAAAGCAAATCTATAATTCCAGGTTCAATATCAGAATCCTTTCGTCCACACTCCACCGATTAGGACTGGATCAAATACAACACACAAATAATCTTTCTCTCAAAGCAACATCGCAGCTTTGCAGTAATCTTCGTCCGATATTGAAAAGGTCCATGCCATTACCCCATATATCAGAAAAAGAATAGTTTGGTTATTTTAAAGCATATCCTTCTGTTGCTTATATGGCTTCCAAGCCCTAAACTTCCGTCTCAGCGAAAGATCCACAGCGTGCTTTCAAGCTTGCTATCATCACTTCAAATAAAGTGTGTCAAGGCAAATATCTTTTTAGCATGCGATGGAAAGCATAATTTATTTTATTTAATAAGTTACGTCGAGAAGGCGCTTTAGAAACGCCATTTATGTATTTTATTTACGATTTCTCAAATCGTTACAAAAAAATAATTTTCTACCAAAAATGGGCAAAAAATGGGGCGTGGCTTCCTACTGATGAGTGAAATTTAATTCTAATTCATCATCACTAGTTCCATCAATTTTAATTGAAAGACGATTCTTAAAAAAAATAAAATTCACGACTTTGTCTCACGAACTTGCTTTTATGCTAGATATTTGCCTACGGGCTATGTATGTATTTTGAAAAAAAAAATTATTTAGATAAATCTTAAATTTTTTTAGTAGTTTTCTTGGGAAAACTAGGAATGCAATAATATTTCATTGCCTAATATCTAACAAGGAAAAAAAATATTGAAAATCGTTCGACCAGTTTTTTACTTGCGATTATAGGTACTATAAGGCAAGTTATGCATTCGTCGAAAAAAAAATTTTGAGATAACAATCAAACATGACATTACGATGATATGCGAAGACGAAAAAAGATGGTCTAAAAATTCTGTCCGTCTGTATGTCTGTCTGTCTGTCTGTCTGTCTGTCTGTATGTATAGAGACCTACAGCCCAAACGGGTGGGCCGAATTGCTTCAAATTTGGTATATAGACTTTTTTGGGTATTGTACAGAGGGGAAATTGAAATTTTTTTTTTTTAGCTTAAAAAATAACGGTACCTGCCATACAACCGTTACGTTAAAGCTTAGTTTTCTCAGAAACGGCTCTACCGATTTCGATTTAAAAAAATCAGTGTTGCTTTTTAGGTACGACCAATAATATGACTAAAAAAAAAGTTTTAAAAAATGGCTAAGAACGGTACTCTCCATAGGACCGTTTTTTTTTGCATTCGACTATCTCGAAAACGACTCAACCGATTCTTTCAAAATTTCACACACATTAAGCTGTAGGTATCTCAATTTGTATTGCATACCAACATTTTCGAAAAATATTTTTTTGTATTTTTAAAGGCATTTTAAAAAAAAATTTAAAAAATTAATATTTTGAAAACGGCTTATACAATTTTTTTCCAAAAATTATAAATAAATGTATTTGCTGAATACCTATGAGCTGCCGTTTTTGAATTTTTTTTGAAAAATTTTTTCAAAAAGTTTTTCAAAAAAAACTTTTTTTCTCGAAAACCGCTCTACAGATTTTTATAAATTTATTCTCATAAATTCAAATTTAGGCAAGACATAAAATGGCGTACTTTTTTTCAGCTCAAATTAGTTTAAGTATTTATTTAAGAATTTTGAAAATTTTATATTTATCAATATCTCACTATCACACATAAGAGCAAGTTCGTGCGACCCAGTCGTGCATTTTATTTTTTTAATCTTACAGAAAAAATATTCCAAAATTATTTTCAGTATGTAGTTATATAGGAAAATTTTTAGTTTTCACCTAGTAAACAAATTTAAAAAATCAATCTACCCGTTTTCAAAATATTTTGAAAACTAAATTTTTTTTTTAAATTATTAAAAATCGAAAAAATTAGTTTTTGAAAATTTTTAAATGCGATAAAGATTCAATTAATAATGGCTTCTCGCGTTAAATTTTTTATTAAAATCTAAAGAATAGTTTACAAGATAACCCAATTTGAAAAAAAAACCGGTTCAGTGAGAGGTACCGTTATGAGACAAATTTCGAAAAATATTTTTTATATTAAAAGATAGACTATGCTCAAAAATAGTATCACAAAAGTTTTATCAAAATCGTTAGAGCCGTTTTCGAGAAAATCAAACTTTTTATTTATGATTGTATGGCAGGTACCGTTATTGTTCGACCTAGAAAAAAAAAAACAAAAAAAGATCCCCCTAGGGAATTCCAAATAACTACTAAATACCAAGTTTGAAGCAAATCGGCCTATCTGTTCAGGCCCTAGAGGTGGGAACAGACAGAGACAGACAGACGGACAGAATTTCCAGACCCACTTTTTCGACTTTTCCATCATCGTAATGTCATGTGTGATTATTATCTCAAATTTTTTTTTGCACCAATCCATAACTTGCCTTATAGTACAACCTATAATCGCAAGTAAAAATGGACGTCAGTTGGATGCTCATATTTTTGTCGTTTTATGTTTTAAAAACAACTTTATTCAAGAACTAAAATACTCATGTTTGATTGAGACTTCAAGATCAATTAAATTTTTACCAACCAATCGTCAATATTTAAATTTTGTTTGCTCAATGGAAATCGTCATAAAGTTAATTTTCTCGAATTGTGCCATTCGCAGGCACATGCTTTAAAAAGTTCAAATCACAATTTTATCATAATCGCAACATTTGTCCCTTAAACAAACAAAAAGAAAAACGACCAACCACAGAGCGGAAGTTTCACAAGCTTCCTCTCAAAAAAAAAAAAAAAAAAAAAAAATGGGTTCCACTGTAACCACAGGAAGTCCCCAGAGATTTGGATGAATAACATTTTTGAAAGTATCTGTTATGGACAAATTGACTTTGATTAGATTGTCCAGACATGGCGCTGGGATTGATGCGCCAAATCGACGCCACCATCACTGTGGAGTTGAACTAAAAAAAAATCCCAGTCCCCGTCGGGAACAGGAGTCAAGTTAATTTGAATCACTCACTCTTCTAGGCCAATTAATTATGAGAGTATTCCTTTTTTTTGTTTTTGTATCCCAATGATTATGGTGATTTTTTGTATCCGCTTTCCGTTAGTCCAGAATTTGTGTGTATTTTTCAAACTAATAGAATGAAAATTGATATCTTTAGTCACGGAAAGAAGACTCTTCTTGGCTTTGCTTCGAACGAACAAAAATGGTAGCCAGCAAGCCAGCTATATGTCTTCAAGCATCGGATTGATAACGACTCCGCATAAATGTAGGTTGGGTAACTTGTAACATGAATAATGTTGATGATGTAATTGTGATTGATGTCGATGTAAAGAAGAAGGAGGAGTTGTAAATAGATGTCATTACATTAATTAAAAAATAAAAAAAAAAATCTCATAAAACTTGCGCTGCTGTGCTGGTATGGATAAGATTTTGCTTGAAACAATATTTCGTCATGGAAAGGGATGTTTTTTTGTTGTGTTTTGAAAAGTGTTAACAATCATATTTTGGGGGCGTAACGCGGAATAGTACATGATTAAGGGTTTCATGAAATATCTTGTAATAATGTATAATTTTTTTTATTTGATTAATGAGCTACTGGATTGTGTAGAAAACAGTTAACTTCGCGTTAAAAAACGTTTATTTGTACTTTCAGACTTTGGGTTATGGCAATTATAATTTGTTAAAACAGGCAGTGTATACGTTGATGTGTGTGTAAATCGTAATTATGGTTTCGAAATGCTTGGAAGAACAAAAGCTGGAAAAACATGCAATACATCATAGGTCTTAGTGTCTTTTCTTATGTTTCTTGATTAATGTCAGAAGTTGATCAAGATGGGTGTTGTTAGATTTATGAAAACATGAAAAGTTGAAGTAAATTCTTGATGATTCAAATAATAATGACACGCAACAAATATTTACTTTTTGTTGTTTTCAAAACTCTTGGACTTGAGGCAGTAATTGAAAATGGGATTAAAAAAAGATTATCTAATAAGTAACAGTAAGAAACTTAGGCTAGGTCTTAAAATTCAACTGCTATTCAAAAATGCCTTAAACTTGCCAACAAAAATATTCAGATCAAGGTTCTAAGCTTGTCCAGCGTGTTCAGTTGATTTTCCCCTTTTCCCATTGTTGCAGCGAAAGAACAATTTCGTTCAAAATGTTCTTCGCGTAGTGCTTTGCCGAATAGAACCCACCGTCATTGACGGATAATTTCGTCCATGTTGACAAAGAGAAGCTAACGCAAATCATACGTAGACCTTTGCTATTTGTTAGCCACTCAGGGAACAAATTGGCAAAGCACATTAAACAGACTTGATTGATTGATATTCCAACTCACTCAGATCACTTTAAGTTAATTTGGACCAAGGAAATACGCCCAATCTTTACTGCATAGCAAGAGTTAGCTTCTATATGTATTAGGGTGCTTCTTAAAATTCAATATTTAAAAGTTTGACTGGGGCACCCTTTAATATTGTTCTTCATGCCTAAAATAGGATTTGGGTAAAATTTGGTCATCTTTCAAAAGGATTTAAGGATCGCTGCCACAATTCAAAGTTTTGAAAAATCCGCAATTTTTTTTTTGGTCAGAAAAATTTAAAATTGAGACTCATATTGCCTAAATACATTAAAGAAATTTTTGAGCGATGAATTGGCAGTTTGTCTGGATGTTGCAAAACTAAGCGACCGAAAAGCGACTGTAACACAACAACTCTTAAAACCCTTGGCTGTGACCCTTCAAAATACAATGTTAATTCGTCTACGATTCGTCGTCAACGTATTTTTACTCGACAGAATCTCGCTGAAAATCTTAAAAATGAGTTTACATCAGATGTTCCCCTTACGATTCATTGGGATGGGAAGATGATAGAAGACATTGTTGGCTATGAAACTGTTGATCGACTTCCAATTTTGGTCTCTGGAAAGAATATTGAATAGCTACTTGCAGTCCCAAAACTTGTTTCTGGAACTGGGTTAGCACAAGCAACAGCAATTTATGAAGCAATAAATTCATGGGGACTTTCTGATAAAATTAAATGCATGAGCTTCGATACAACAGCCTTGAATACTGGTCCAAGAAATGGATCTTGCATCCTTCTTCAGCAGAAGATGGATAAAGAAATGCTTTGGCTAGCCTGTCGCCATCATATGATGGAAATAATGCTTGAAGCTGTAGTCATTCAGTCGATTGGTTGCTTATATGGACCAGATCACCAGATATGTTACTATTTAAAAGATTTAAAACTGCCTGGACTCGTATTCAGCAATCAAATTTTTCAAATTGCTACCAATGACGATTTAAATAAATGCGAACAAATTGTAATTGCTGCTCAGAAACAAATCAACCAATTTCAAGTTCGAGATGATTATTATGAACTTTTAAATCTGACTATCATCTTCCTAGGAGGTGTTGCTGAGAAAGGAATCTCTTTCCGGGGACCTGCTGGTCTTCACCGTGCTCGATAGATGGCAAAATCAATTTATTCTTTAAAGCTGTTTTTATTCAGAGGACAGTTTTAGCTGACGAAAAGAGAAGAGAATGGAATTTTAGATATTTGCCTATTCACAGTTGCAATATACGTAAAATACTGTTATCAAATCAATCTAGTAATTTTACAAAAATTCATTGTAATTTTACTACAAACTCAGTTTAGTAATATTACTAAATAATGCATATTAAATTTACTACAAACTCAGTTTAGTAATATTACTAAACAATATATAGTAATTTTACTACAAACTCAGCTTAGTAATATTACTAAACAATGTATAGTAATTTTACTACAAACTCAGCTTAGTAATATTACTAAACAATGTATAGTAATTTTACTACAAACTCAGTTTAGTAATATTACTAAACAATGTATAGTAATTTTACTACAAACTCAGTTTAGTAATATTACTAAACAATGTATAGTAATTTTACTACAAACTCAGTTTAGTAATATTACTAAACAATGTATAGTAATTTTACTAAAAACTCAGTTTAGTAATATTACTAAACAATGTATAGTAATTTTACTACAAACTCAGCTTAGTAATATTACTAAACAATGTATAGTAATTTTACTACAAACCCAGTTTAGTAATATTACTAAACAATGTATAGTAATTTTACTACAAACTCAGTTCAGAAATATTACTAAACAATGTATAGTAATTTTACTACAAACTCAGTTTAGTAATATTACTAAACAATGTATAGTAATTTTACTACAAACTCAGTTTAGTAATATTACTAAACAATGTATAGTAATTTTACTACAAACTCAGTTTAGTAATATTACTAAACAATGTATAGTAATTTTACTACAAACTCAGTTTAGTAATATTACTAAACAATGTATAGTAATTTTACTACAAACCCAGTTTAGTAATATTACTAAACAATGTATAGTAATTTTACTACAAACTCAGTTTAGTAATATTACTAAACAATGTATAGTAATTTTACTACAAACCCAGTTTAGTAATATTACTAAACAATGTATAGTAATTTTACTACAAACTCAGTTTAGTAATATTACTAAACAATGTATAGTAGTTTTACTACAAACTCAGTTTAGTAATATTACTAAACAACGTATATTAAATTTACTACAAACTCAGCTTAGTAATATTACTAAACAATGTATAGTAATTTTACTACAAACCCAGTTTAGTAATATTACTAAACAATGTATAGTAATTTTACTACAAACTCAGTTCAGAAATATTACTAAACAATGTATAGTAATTTTACTACAAACTCAGTTTAGTAATATTACTAAACAATGTATAGTAATTTTACTACAAACTCAGTTTAGTAATATTACTAAACAATGTATAGTAATTTTACTACAAACTCAGTTTAGTAATATTACTAAACAATGTATAGTAATTTTACTACAAACTCAGTTTAGTAATATTACTAAACAATGTATAGTAATTTTACTACAAACCCAGTTTAGTAATATTACTAAACAATGTATAGTAATTTTACTACAAACTCAGTTTAGTAATATTACTAAACAATGTATAGTAATTTTACTACAAACCCAGTTTAGTAATATTACTAAACAATGTATAGTAATTTTACTACAAACTCAGTTTAGTAATATTACTAAACAATGTATAGTAGTTTTACTACAAACTCAGTTTAGTAATATTACTAAACAACGTATATTAAATTTACTACAAACTCAGTTTAGTAATATTACTAAACAATGTATAGTAATTTTACTACAAACTCAGCTTAGTAATATTACTAAACAATGTATAGTAATTTTACTACAAACTCAGTTTAGTAATATTACTAAACAATGTATAGTAATTTTACTACAAACTCAGTTTAGTAATATTACTAAACAATGTATAGTAATTTTACTACAAACTCAGTTTAGTAATATTACTAAACAATGTATAGTAATTTTACTACAAACTCAGTTTAGTAATATTACTAAACAATGTATAGTAATTTTACTAAAAACTCAGTTTAGTAATATGACTAAACAATGTATAGTAATTTTACTACAAACTCAGTTTAGTAATATTACCAAACAATGTATAGTAATTTTCCTACAAACTCAGTTTAGTAATATTACTAAACAATGTATAGTAATTTTACTACAAACTCAGCTTAGTAATATTACTAAACAATGTATAGTAATTTTACTACAAACCCAGTTTAGTAATATTACTAAACAATGTATAGTAATTTTACTACAAACTCAGTTCAGAAATATTACTAAACAATGTATAGTAATTTTACTACAAACTCAGTTTAGTAATATTACTAAACAATGTATAGTAATTTTACTACAAACTCAGTTTAGTAATATTACTAAACAATGTATAGTAATTTTACTACAAACTCAGTTTAGTAATATTACTAAACAATGTATAGTAATTTTACTACAAACCCAGTTTAGTAATATTACTAAACAATGTATAGTAATTTTACTACAAACTCAGTTTAGTAATATTACTAAACAATGTATAGTAATTTTACTACAAACCCAGTTTAGTAATATTACTAAACAATGTATAGTAGTTTTACTACAAACTCAGTTTAGTAATATTACTAAACAACGTATATTAAATTTACTACAAACTCAGCTTAGTAATATTACTAAACAATGTATAGTAATTTTACTACAAACCCAGTTTAGTAATATTACTAAACAATGTATAGTAATTTTACTACAAACTCAGTTCAGAAATATTACTAAACAATGTATAGTAATTTTACTACAAACTCAGTTTAGTAATATTACTAAACAATGTATAGTAATTTTACTACAAACTCAGTTTAGTAATATTACTAAACAATGTATAGTAATTTTACTTCAAACTCAGTTTAGTAATATTACTAAACAATGTATAGTAATTTTACTACAAACTCAGTTTAGTAATATTACTAAACAATGTATAGTAATTTTACTACAAACCCAGTTTAGTAATATTACTAAACAATGTATAGTAATTTTACTACAAACTCAGTTTAGTAATATTACTAAACAATGTATAGTAGTTTTACTACAAACTCAGTTTAGTAATATTACTAAACAACGTATATTAAATTTACTACAAACTCAGTTTAGTAATATTACTAAACAATGTATAGTAATTTTACTACAAACTCAGATTAGTAATATTACTAAACAATGTATAGTAATTTTACTACAAACTCAGTTTAGTAATATTACTAAACAATGTATAGTAATTTTACTACAAACTCAGTTTAGTAATATTACTAAACAATGTATAGTAATTTTACTACAAACTCAGTTTAGTAATATTACTAAACAATGTATAGTAATTTTACTACAAACTCAGTTTAGTAATATTACTAAACAATGTATAGTAATTTTACTAAAAACTCAGTTTAGTAATATGACTAAACAATGTATAGTAATTTTACTACAAACTCAGTTTAGTAATATTACCAAACAATGTATAGTAATTTTCCTACAAACTCAGTTTAGTAATATTACTAAACAATGTATAGTAATTTTACTACAAACTCAGTTTAGTAATATTACTAAACAACGTATATTAAATTTACTACAAACTCAGTTTAGTAATATTACTAAACAATGTATAGTAATTTTACTACAAACTCAGCTTAGTAATATTACTAAACAATGTATAGTAATTTTACTACAAACTCAGTTTAGTAATATTACTAAACAATGTATAGTTATTTTACTACAAACTCAGTTTAGTAATATTACTAAACAATGTATAGTAATTTTGCTACAAACTCAGTTTCGTAATATTACTAAACAATGTATAGTAATTTTACTACAAACTCAGTTTAGTAATATTACTAAACAATGTATAGTAATTTTACTACAAACTCAGCTTAGTAATATTACTAAACAATGTATAGTAATTTTACTACAAACTCAGTTTAGTAATATTACTAAACAATGTATAGTAATTTTACTACAAACTCAGTTTAGTAATATTACTAAACAATGTATAGTAATTTTACTACAAACTCAGCTTAGTAATATTACTAAACAATGTATAGTAATTTGACTACAAACTCAGTTTAGTAATATTACAAAACAATGTATAGTAATTTTACTACAAACTCAGTTTAGTAATATTACTAAACAATGTATAGTAATTTTACTACAAACTCATATTAGTAATATTACAAAACAATGTATAGTAATTTTACTACAAACTCAGTTTAGTAATATTACTAAACAATGTATAGTAATTTTACTACAAACTCAGTTTAGTAATATTACTAAACAATGTATAGTAATTTTACTACAAACTCAGTTTAGTAATATTACTAAACAATGTATAGTAATTTTACTACAAACTGAGCTTAGTAATATTACTAAACAATGTATAGTAATTTTACTACAAACTCAGTTTAGTAATATTACTAAACAATGTATAGTAATTTTACTACAAACTCAGTTTAGTAATATTACTAAACAATGTATAGTAATTTTACTACACACTCAGTTTAGTAATATTACTAAACAATGTATAGTAATTTTACTACAAACTCAGTTTAGTAATATTACTAAACAATGTATAGTAATTTTACTAAAAACTCAGTTTAGTAATATTACTAAACAATGTATAGTAATTTTACTACAAACTCAGCTTAGTAATATTACTAAACAATGTATAGTAATTTTACTACAAACCCAGTTTAGTAATATTACTAAACAATGTATAGTAATTTTACTACAAACTCAGTTCAGAAATATTACTAAACAATGTATAGTAATTTTACTACAAACTCAGTTTAGTAATATTACTAAACAATGTATAGTAATTTTACTACAAACTCAGTTTAGTAATATTACTAAACAATGTATAGTAATTTTACTACAAACTCAGTTTAGTAATATTACTAAACAATGTATAGTAATTTTACTACAAACTCAGTTTAGTAATATTACTAAACAATGTATAGTAATTTTACTACAAACCCAGTTTAGTAATATTACTAAACAATGTATAGTAATTTTACTACAAACTCAGTTTAGTAATATTACTAAACAATGTATAGTAATTTTACTACAAACCCAGTTTAGTAATATTACTAAACAATGTATAGTAATTTTACTACAAACTCAGTTTAGTAATATTACTAAACAATGTATAGTAGTTTTACTACAAACTCAGTTTAGTAATATTACTAAACAACGTATATTAAATTTACTACAAACTCAGCTTAGTAATATTACTAAACAATGTATAGTAATTTTACTACAAACCCAGTTTAGTAATATTACTAAACAATGTATAGTAATTTTACTACAAACTCATATTAGTAATATTACAAAACAATGTATAGTAATTTTACTACAAACTCAGTTTAGTAATATTACTAAACAATGTATAGTAATTTTACTACAAACTCAGTTTAGTAATATTACTAAACAATGTATAGTAATTTTACTACAAACTCAGTTTAGTAATATTACTAAACAATGTATAGTAATTTTACTACAAACTGAGCTTAGTAATATTACTAAACAATGTATAGTAATTTTACTACAAACTCAGTTTAGTAATATTACTAAACAATGTATAGTAATTTTACTACAAACTCAGTTTAGTAATTTTACTAAACAATGTATAGTAATTTTACTACAAACTCAGCTTAGTAATATTACTAAACAATGTATAGTAATTTGACTACAAACTGAGTTTAGTAATATTACTAAACAATGTATAGTAATTTTACTACAAACTCAGTTTAGTAATATTACTAAACAATGTATAGAAATTTTACTACAAACTCAGTTTAGTAATATTACTAAACAATGTATAGTAATTTTACTACAAACTCAGTTAAGTAATATTACTAAACAATGTATATTAAATTTACTACAAACTCAGTTTAGTAATATTACTAAACAATGTATAGTAATTACTAATTTTACTACAAACTCAGCTTAGTAATATTACTAAACAATGTATAGTAATTTTACTACAAACTCAGTTTAGTAATATTACTAAACAACGTATATTAAATTTACTACAAACTCAGCTTAGTAATATTACTAAACAATGTATAGTAATTTTACTACAAACCCAGTTTAGTAATATTACTAAACAATGTATAGTAATTTTACTACAAACTCAGTTCAGAAATATTACTAAACAATGTATAGTAATTTTACTACAAACTCAGTTTAGTAATATTACTAAACAATGTATAGTAATTTTACTACAAACTCAGTTTAGTAATATTACTAAACAATGTATAGTAATTTTACTTCAAACTCAGTTTAGTAATATTACTAAACAATGTATAGTAATTTTACTACAAACTCAGTTTAGTAATATTACTAAACAATGTATAGTAATTTTACTACAAACCCAGTTTAGTAATATTACTAAACAATGTATAGTAATTTTACTACAAACTCAGTTTAGTAATATTACTAAACAATGTATAGTAATTTTACTACAAACCCAGTTTAGTAATATTACTAAACAATGTATAGTAATTTTACTACAAACTCAGTTTAGTAATATTACTAAACAATGTATAGTAGTTTTACTACAAACTCAGTTTAGTAATATTACTAAACAACGTATATTAAATTTACTACAAACTCAGTTTAGTAATATTACTAAACAATGTATAGTAATTTTACTACAAACTCAGCTTAGTAATATTACTAAACAATGTATAGTAATTTTACTACAAACTCAGTTTAGTAATATTACTAAACAATGTATAGTAATTTTACTACAAACTCAGTTTAGTAATATTACTAAACAATGTATAGTAATTTTACTACAAACTCAGTTTAGTAATATTACTAAACAATGTATAGTAATTTTACTACAAACTGAGCTTAGTAATATTACTAAACAATGTATAGTAATTTTACTACAAACTCAGTTTAGTAATATTACTAAACAATGTATAGTAATTTTACTACAAACTCAGTTTAGTAATTTTACTAAACAATGTATAGTAATTTTACTACAAACTCAGCTTAGTAATATTACTAAACAATGTATAGTAATTTGACTACAAACTGAGTTTAGTAATATTACTAAACAATGTATAGTAATTTTACTACAAACTCAGTTTAGTAATATTACTAAACAATGTATAGAAATTTTACTACAAACTCAGTTTAGTAATATTACTAAACAATGTATAGTAATTTTACTACAAACTCAGTTAAGTAATATTACTAAACAATGTATATTAAATTTACTACAAACTCAGTTTAGTAATATTACTAAACAATGTATAGTAATTACTAATTTTACTACAAACTCAGCTTAGTAATATTACTAAACAATGTATAGTAATTTTACTACAAACTCAGTTTAGTAATATTACTAAACAACGTATATTAAATTTACTACAAACTCAGCTTAGTAATATTACTAAACAATGTATAGTAATTTTACTACAAACCCAGTTTAGTAATATTACTAAACAATGTATAGTAATTTTACTACAAACTCAGTTCAGAAATATTACTAAACAATGTATAGTAATTTTACTACAAACTCAGTTTAGTAATATTACTAAACAATGTATAGTAATTTTACTACAAACTCAGTTTAGTAATATTACTAAACAATGTATAGTAATTTTACTTCAAACTCAGTTTAGTAATATTACTAAACAATGTATAGTAATTTTACTACAAACTCAGTTTAGTAATATTACTAAACAATGTATAGTAATTTTACTACAAACCCAGTTTAGTAATATTACTAAACAATGTATAGTAATTTTACTACAAACTCAGTTTAGTAATATTACTAAACAATGTATAGTAATTTTACTACAAACCCAGTTTAGTAATATTACTAAACAATGTATAGTAATTTTACTACAAACTCAGTTTAGTAATATTACTAAACAATGTATAGTAGTTTTACTACAAACTCAGTTTAGTAATATTACTAAACAACGTATATTAAATTTACTACAAACTCAGTTTAGTAATATTACTAAACAATGTATAGTAATTTTACTACAAACTCAGCTTAGTAATATTACTAAACAATGTATAGTAATTTTACTACAAACTCAGTTTAGTAATATTACTAAACAATGTATAGTAATTTTACTACAAACTCAGTTTAGTAATATTACTAAACAATGTATAGTAATTTTACTACAAACTCAGTTTAGTAATATTACTAAACAATGTATAGTAATTTTACTACAAACTCAGTTTAGTAATATTACTAAACAATGTATAGTAATTTTACTAAAAACTCAGTTTAGTAATATGACTAAACAATGTATAGTAATTTTACTACAAACTCAGTTTAGTAATATTACCAAACAATGTATAGTAATTTTCCTACAAACTCAGTTTAGTAATATTACTAAACAATGTATAGTAATTTTACTACAAACTCAGTTTAGTAATATTACTAAACAACGTATATTAAATTTACTACAAACTCAGTTTAGTAATATTACTAAACAATGTATAGTAATTTTACTACAAACTCAGCTTAGTAATATTACTAAACAATGTATAGTAATTTTACTACAAACTCAGTTTAGTAATATTACTAAACAATGTATAGTTATTTTACTACAAACTCAGTTTAGTAATATTACTAAACAATGTATAGTAATTTTGCTACAAACTCAGTTTCGTAATATTACTAAACAATGTATAGTAATTTTACTACAAACTCAGTTTAGTAATATTACTAAACAATGTATAGTAATTTTACTACAAACTCAGCTTAGTAATATTACTAAACAATGTATAGTAATTTTACTACAAACTCAGTTTAGTAATATTACTAAACAATGTATAGTAATTTTACTACAAACTCAGTTTAGTAATATTACTAAACAATGTATAGTAATTTTACTACAAACTCAGCTTAGTAATATTACTAAACAATGTATAGTAATTTGACTACAAACTCAGTTTAGTAATATTACAAAACAATGTATAGTAATTTTACTACAAACTCAGTTTAGTAATATTACTAAACAATGTATAGTAATTTTACTACAAACTCATATTAGTAATATTACAAAACAATGTATAGTAATTTTACTACAAACTCAGTTTAGTAATATTACTAAACAATGTATAGTAATTTTACTACAAACTCAGTTTAGTAATATTACTAAACAATGTATAGTAATTTTACTACAAACTCAGTTTAGTAATATTACTAAACAATGTATAGTAATTTTACTACAAACTGAGCTTAGTAATATTACTAAACAATGTATAGTAATTTTACTACAAACTCAGTTTAGTAATATTACTAAACAATGTATAGTAATTTTACTACAAACTCAGTTTAGTAATTTTACTAAACAATGTATAGTAATTTTACTACAAACTCAGCTTAGTAATATTACTAAACAATGTATAGTAATTTGACTACAAACTGAGTTTAGTAATATTACTAAACAATGTATAGTAATTTTACTACAAACTCAGTTTAGTAATATTACTAAACAATGTATAGAAATTTTACTACAAACTCAGTTTAGTAATATTACTAAACAATGTATAGTAATTTTACTACAAACTCAGTTAAGTAATATTACTAAACAATGTATATTAAATTTACTACAAACTCAGTTTAGTAATATTACTAAACAATGTATAGTAATTACTAATTTTACTACAAACTCAGCTTAGTAATATTACTAAACAATGTATAGTAATTTTACTACAAACTCAGTTTAGTAATATTACTAAACAATGTATAGTAATTTTACTACAAACTCAGTTTAGTAATATTACTAAACAATGTATAGTAATTTTACTACAAACTCAGTTTAGTAATATTACTAAACAATGTTTAGTAATTTTACTACAAACTCAGTTTAGTAATATTACTAAACAATGTATAGTAATTTTACTACAAACTCAGTTTAGTAATATTACTAAACAATGTATAGTAATTTTACTACAAACTCAGTTTAGTAATATTACTAAACAATGTATATTAAATTTGTTTTGTAATATTACTAATATGAGTTTGTAGTAAAATTACTATACATTGTTTAGTAATATTACTAAACTGAGTTTGTAGTAAAATTACTATACATTGTTTAGTAATATTACTAAACTGAGTTTGTAGTTAAATTACTATACATTGTTTAGTAATATTACTAAACTGAGTTTGTAGTAAAATTACTATACATTGTTTAGTAATATTACTAAACTAAGTTTGTAGTAAAATTACTGTACATTGTTTAGTAATATTACTAAACTGAGTATGTAGTAAAATTACTATACATTGTTTAGTAATATTACTAAACTGAGTTTGTAGTAAAATTACTATACATTGTTTAGTAATATTACTAAACTGAGTTTGTAGTAAAATTACTATACATTGTTTAGTAATATTACTAAACTGGGTTTGTAGTAAAATTACTATACATTGTTTAGTAATATTACTAAACTGAGTTTGTAGTAAAATTACTATACATTGTTTAGTAATATTACTAAACTGAGTTTGTAGTAAAATTACTATACATTGTTTAGTAATATTACTAAACTGAGTTTGTAGTAAAATTACTATACATTGTTTTGTAATATTACTAATATGAGTTTGTAGTAAAATTACTATACATTGTTTAGTAATATTACTAAACTGAGTTTGTAGTAAAATTACTATACATTGTTTAGTAATATTACTAAACTGTGTTTGTAGTAAAATTACTATACATTGTTTAGTAATATTACTAAACTGAGTTTGTAGTAAAATTACTATACATTGTTTAGTAATATTACTAAACTGAGTTTGTAGTAAAATTACTATACATTGTTTAGTAATATTTCTGAACTGAGTTTGTAGTAAAATTACTATACATTGTTTAGTAATATTACTAAACTGGGTTTGTAGTAAAATTACTATTCATTGTTTAGTAATATTACTAAGCTGAGTTTGTAGTAAAATTACTATACATTGTTTAGTAATATTACTAAACTGAGTTTTTAGTAAAATTACTATACATTGTTTAGTAATATTACTAAACTGAGTTTGTAGTAAAATTACTATACATTGTTTAGTAATATTACTAAACTGAGTTTGTAGTAAAATTACTATACATTGTTTAGTAATATTACTAAACTGAGTTTGTAGTAAAATTACTATACATTGTTTAGTAATATTACTAAACTGAGTTTGTAGTAAAATTACTATACATTGTTTAGTAATATTACTAAACTGAGTTTGTAGTAAAATTACTATACATTGTTTAGTAATATTACTAAGCTGAGCTTGTAGTACAATTACTATACATTGTTTAGTAATATTACTAAACTGAGTTTGTAGTAAAATTACTATACATTGTTTAGTAATATTACTAAGCTGAGTTTGTAGTAAAATTACTATACATTGTTTTGTAATATTACTAATATGAGTTTGTAGTAAAATTACTATACATTGTTTAGTAATATTACTAAACTGAGTTTGTAGTAAAATTACTATACATTGTTTAGTAATATTACTTAAATGAGTTTGTAGTAAAATTACTATACATTGTTTAGTAATATTACTAAACTGAGTTTGTAGTAAAATTACTATACATTGTTTAGTAATATTACTAAACTGAGTTTGTAGTAAAATTACTATACATTGTTTAGTAATATTACTAAACTAAGTTTGTAGTAAAATTACTGTACATTGTTTAGTAATATTACTAATCTGAGTATGTAGTAAAATTACTATACATTGTTTAGTAATATTACTAAACTGAGTTTGTAGTAAAATTACTATACATTGTTTAGTAATATTACTAAACTGAGTTTGTAGTAAAATTACTATACATTGTTTAGTAATATTACTAAACTGAGTTTGTAGTAAAATTACTATACATTGTTTAGTAATATTACTAAACTGAGTTTGTAGTCAAATTACTATACATTGTTTAGTAATATTTTTAGTAATATTACTAAGCTGAGTTTGTAGTAAAATTACTATACATTGTTTAGTAAAATTACTAAACTGAGTTTGTAGTAAAATTACTATACATTGTTTAGTAATATTACTAAGCTGAGTTTGTAGTAAAATTACTATACATTGTTTTGTAATATTACTAATATGAGTTTGTAGTAAAATTACTATACATTGTTTAGTAATATTACTAAACTGAGTTTGTAGTAAAATTACTATACATTGTTTAGTAATATTACTTAAATGAGTTTGTAGTAAAATTACTATACATTGTTTAGTAATATTACTAAACTGAGTTTGTAGTAAAATTACTATACATTGTTTAGTAATATTACTAAACTGAGTTTGTAGTAAAATTACTATACATTGTTTAGTAATATTACTAAACTAAGTTTGTAGTAAAATTACTGTACATTGTTTAGTAATATTACTAATCTGAGTATGTAGTAAAATTACTATACATTGTTTAGTAATATTACTAAACTGAGTTTGTAGTAAAATTACTATACATTGTTTAGTAATATTACTAAACTGAGTTTGTAGTAAAATTACTATACATTGTTTAGTAATATTACTAAGCTGAGTTTGTAGTAAAATTACTATACATTGTTTAGTAATATTACTAAACTGAGTTTGTAGTCAAATTACTATACATTGTTTAGTAATATTTTTAGTAATATTACTAAGCTGAGTTTGTAGTAAAATTACTATACATTGTTTAGTAAAATTACTAAACTGAGTTTGTAGTAAAATTACTATACATTGTTTAGTAATATTACTAAGCTGAGTTTGTAGTAAAATTACTATACATTGTTTAGTAATATTACTAAACTGAGTTTGTAGTAAAATTACTATACATTGTTTAGTAATATTACTAAACTGAGTTTGTAATAAAATTACTATACATTGTTTAGTAATATTACTAAGCTCAGTTTGTAGTAAAATTACTATACATTGTTTAGTAATATTACTAAACTGAGTTTGTAGTAAAATTACTATACATTGTTTTGTAATATTACTAATATGAGTTTGTAGTAAAATTACTATACATTGTTTAGTAATATTACTAAACTGAGTTTGTAGTAAAATTACTATACATTGTTTTGTAATATTACTAAACTGAGTTTGTAGTCAAATTACTATACATTGTTTAGTAATATTACTAAGCTGAGTTTGTAGTAAAATTATTATACATTGTTTAGTAATATTACTAAACTGAGTTTGTAGTTAAATTACTATACATTGTTTAGTAATATTACTAAGCTGAGTTTGTAGTAAAATTACTATACATTGTTTAGTAATATTACTAAACTGAGTTTGTAGTAAAATTACTATACATTGTTTAGTAATATTACTAAACTGAGTTTGTAGTAAAATTACTATACATTGTTTAGTAATATTACTAAACTGAGTTTGTAGTCAAATTACTATACATTGTTTAGTAATATTACTAAACTGAGTTTGTAGTAAAATTACTATACATTGTTTAGTAATATTACTAAACTGAGTTTGTAGTAAAATTACTATACATTGTTTAGTAATATTACTAAGCTGAGTTTGTAGTAAAATTACTATACATTGTTTAGTAATATTACTAAACTGAGTTTGTAGTAAATTTAATATACATTGTTTAGTAATATTACTTAACTGAGTTTGTAGTAAAATTACTATACATTGTTTAGTAATATTACTAAACTGAGTTTGTAGTAAAATTACTATACATTGTTTAGTAATATTACTAAACTGAGTTTGTAGTAAAATTACTATACATTGTTTAGTAATATTACTAAACTGAGTTTGTAGTCAAATTACTATACATTGTTTAGTAATATTACTAAGCTGAGTTTGTAGTAAAATTACTATACATTGTTTAGTAAAATTACTAAACTGAGTTTGTAGTAAAATTACTATACATTGTTTAGTAATATTACTAAGCTGAGTTTGTAGTAAAATTACTATACATTGTTTAGTAATATTACTAAACTGAGTTTGTAGTAAAATTACTATACATTGTTTAGTAATATTACTAAACTGAGTTTGTAGTAAAATTACTATACATTGTTTAGTAATATTACTAAACTGAGTTTGTAGTAAAATTACTATACATTGTTTTGTAATATTACTAATATGAGTTTGTAGTAAAATTACTATACATTGTTTAGTAATATTACTAAACTGAGTTTGTAGTCAAATTACTATACATTGTTTAGTAATATTACTAAGCTGAGTTTGTAGTAAAATTACTATACATTGTTTAGTAATATTACTAAACTGAGTTTGTAGTAAAATTACTATACATTGTTTAGTAATATTACTAAACTGAGTTTGTAGTATAATTACTATACATTGTTTAGTAATATTACTAAACTGAATTTGTAGTAAAATTACTATACATTGTTTAGTAATATTACTAAGCTGAGTTTGTAGTAAAATTACTATACATTGTTTAGTAATATTACTAAACTGAGTTTGTAGTAAAATTACTATACATTGTTTAGTAATATTACGAAACTGAGTTTGTAGTAAAATTACTATACATTGTTTAGTAATATTACTAAACTGAGTTTGTAGTAAAATTTCTAAACATTGTTTAGTAATATTACTTAACTGAGTTTGTAGTAAAATAACTATGCATTGTTTAGTAAAATTACTAAACTGAGCTTGTAGTAAAATTACTATACATTGTTTAGTAATATTACTAAGCTGAGTTTGTAGTAAAATTACTATACATTGTTTAGTAATATTACTAAGCTGAGTTTGTAGTAAAATTACTATACATTGTTTAGTAATATTACTAAACTGAGTTTGTAATAAAATTACTATACATTGTTTAGTAATATTACTAAACTGAGTTTGTAGTAAAATTACTATACATTGTTTAGTAATATTACTAAGCTGAGTTTGTAGTAAAATTACTATACATTGTTTAGTAATATTACTAAACTGAGTTTGTAGTAAAATTACTAAACATTGTTTAGTAATATTACTAAACTGAGTTTGTAGTAAAATTACTATACATTGTTTAGTAATATTTCTAAACTGAGTTTGTAGTAAAATTACTATACATTGTTTAGTAATATTACTAAGCTGAGTTTGTAGCAAAATTACTATATATTGTTTAGTAATATTACTAAACTGAGTTTGTAGTAAATTTAATATGCATTATTTAGTAATATTACTAAACTGAGTTTGTAGTAAAATTACAATGAATTTTTGTAAAATTACTAGATTGATTTGATAACAGTATTTTACGTATATTGCAACTGTGAATAGGCAAATATCTAAAATTCCATTCTCTTTTCTTTTCGTCAGCTAAAACTGTCCTCTGAATAAACACAGCTTTAAAGAATAAATTGATTTTGCCATCCATCGAGTACGGTGAAGACCAGCAGGTCCCCGGAAAGAGTCTCCTTTCTCAGCAACACCTCCTAGGAAGATGATATTCAGATTTAAAAGTTTATAATAATCATCTCGAACTTGAAATTGGTTGATTTGTTTCTGAGCAGCAATTACAATTTGTTCGCATTTATTTAAATCGTCATTGGTAGCAATTTGAAAAATTTGATTGCTGAATACGAATCCAGGCAGTTTGAAATCTTTTAAATAGTAACATATCTGGTGATTTGGCCATATAAGCAACCAATCGACTGAATGACTACAGCTTCAAGCATTATTTCCATCATATGATGGCGACAGGCTAGCCAAAGCATTTCTTTATCCATCTTCTGCTCAAGAAGGATGCAAGATCCATTTCTTAGACCAGTATTCAAGCCTGTTGTATCGAAGCTCATGCATTTAATTTTATCAAAAAGTCCCCATGAATTTATTGCTTCATAAATTGCTGTTGCTTGTGCTAACCCAGTTCCAGAAACAAGTTTTAGGACTGCAAGTAGCTATTCAATATTCTTTCCAGAGACCAAAATTGGAAGTCGATCAACAGTTTCATGGCCAACAATGTCTTCTATCATCTTCCCATCCCAATGAATCGTAAGGGGAACATCTGATGTAAACTCATTTTTAAGATTTTCAGCGAGATTCTGTCGAGTAAAAATACGTTGACGACGAATCGTAGACGAATTAACATTGTATTTTGAAAGGTCACAGCCAATTGTTTTAAGAGTTGTTGTGTTACAGTCGCTTTTCGGTCGCTTAGTTTTGCAACATCCAGACAAACTGCCAATTCATCGCTCAAAAATTTCTTTAATGTACTTAGGGAATATGAGTCTCAATTTTAAATTTTTCTGACCAACAAAAAAATTGCGGATTTTTCAAAACTTTGAATTGTGGTAGCGACCCTTAAATCCTTTTGAAAGATGACCAAATTTTGCCCAGTCAAACTTTTAAATATTGATTTTTGAGAAGCACCCTAATATGTAGGCTCTTTATTTAGAACCGTTTTATTATAATTTTAAAGATCTCTTTGAAAAAAGGTTTCAAAAAGTCTTTAAAAAGGCAAAATCCCCGAAAGAAAACCTGACAAAGACAAAATCTTCAAGTAAAATAAACAAAAAAATATCAAAGAAAAAGTGCAAGTAGTGAATAAAGTAATTAAATCTCAAGCGTGATTGATATCTATTTTAAATCTTGTCGCTTGATGGACGCCTCTACCCGTAAGAATTTTGGGGTTTTACCTTATATTTTGTTGGAAATTCGTCCGATTGAAATATTGATTTTTAAAGCCAACGTCCGTTTTTCAAAATATTGATATGAGATATAAGCAAAGTCATAAAAGACTTCTTTATAGAACACTGAACTGAAATTGATCAATTTAACAGTTGCGAACTCCACTTCTTACGGTGGCATGGACCCGGTTATTTCAATTTTCAATAAATTTCCCGATTTTGTGCGATCGAAAGTGTGAATATCACTTGAAGGATATAAGTGGTTTATTCGCCTGCGACATCAGGAAACCCTAAAAAAAAATTTTTATCATGGCCAAAACGTATCACCTTGGTGGCCAACTCACGTCACCTCGTCTAGCTTCATATGGCTCAATTTCGGGCATACGAAATTGGTTATCACCGTTGTCATGTTTTGAAAAACCAGAACGCGGTCTGGCAAAAATGCATTTTTAAACCTCGTTTGGGGTGGTATCGCCACATACTCGGCAAATTTGCTTGAACACCAGCAATTCATCGAAAAAAGCCGCTCGTTCCGACGCTAAATTCACCTAGTTGAAATCTGCTAAAGGTCGAATTGTTTTGCACGACTATGAATCGATAGCTTTGGGCTCTTCTACACTTCCAACGTGAAGATCTTCTCTGCCGATCTTACGTTCTTTCTACTCACGAATGTAGACCACCAGCCTTTGAAGAGTCGACCGTGAAAGGTCACCACTTCTAACGTTGAACTTAATAATAATTAATGCATTTGACAGATTTTACCAAAACAACATGGCCGCTAATTAAAGATCCAACTGTCATCGCTACCCTTTACTGCTCGTTTAAATTTAAAAAAAGTTGATGCTTCCATATTTTTTTCACACAAAAATTTCCTAATTATTAGACCTTAAAAGAAGATTTTTCATATCAGGAGCCCAAACCCATAACAAGTTGAACTTTATGTGAGCCCTTTGAATAGTGAGTATTTTCGATCACATTCATTAGAAATATGCTGTGAATCCATATTTGTAAACTAACAATCGTTCCACTTCCGAGCCAACTGACTGACTCACAGAGCGCAGTCGCACCACTCGACTCGGTTAAAAATGTTGCCCAACTAGATAAATCGATAAGTGGACAACCCAGAGTGGGTGCGAACGCAATCACATCATACTTAACAAATCCGATCACAAAGTGAAGGAAATAAATGCCCAACTTGCATTTATAAAACATCATCCAGACAGAGTCAGACCCTACAACAACACACCCACACTATGAGTTGCATTTCCTCTGGTCTCTGATGTCTCGTTTCTATAAAGAGCTTATAGCTCTTCAGCCATATTGTATGAGAAGTCGTCCACACTTGAAAAGGTAGGTATATCGTATATAGGAACTGCTTCCAAATGTCAACAGAAAATCTCATCCTCCTCCTCTCTGCTCCGCTCCATTTGTTGAGTGCATCTCTCTGGATGCAAATTTACTCCCTTTTTTTTGTATTTTATTTATTTTATTTAATCTGCCCGCGCATTCATGGATTCGATGGATATCTCTATCTGTTCGGTTGAATTTATCGCGCATTCGAGTTCATACCAGAATCGCCCACTTACAATGTGACGAAATGAGGCTGCGCGACACACACTATCATCCATTCCATCATCCAATGCAAGCCAAGACCAAAAAAAGAGATGTGATGTGACAATCCGAATATAATACGGTAGGAGTCAACGGCATGGCATGGCATGCCATCCAAATCCAACAAAAACACTTCTTTTCCTCCTTAGACTACTGTCACGTCGCGTCGGTCGTCTGTTTTGTATGTCGTGGCATTTAAGTAAGAATATTATGACAGATTGCCGATTAAATAGCAGCAAAACGGGCAACGTTCGGTTCGCGTTTTTAAGGCCAAAGTATCTATCGCATCGCTCATATATCAACAGTCAACACTATTAATGGATTAATGTGACAATTTACTTCCCTTCCTCCATGGGCGAGGTATGAGATTGAATGACTTGTCGTCAAACCTATAGCTAAACGGATGGACGAGCAGTCATTAAGACAGACATACAGACAGACAAACTCAAGATCAAATAGAGTCAAAGTAAGGTATTTTGTAGGGCTTATATGGCGGTTTGGATCTTGGTGTGGCTCTGGCTATATATAGGTGGTGTACCACGTATGTAACTTTCTGAGTGTTTATTTTACTCCACCATGCAGGCTTAGCGGCTCTTGGCTTGGAATATTTTATTTTATTTTTAGTTGCAGATACTGATCTCGTTAACTGTAATAATCAGTCTTGAAAATAAGTAGATGTTGATGGTTAATGCTGGAATTGATGGCGGCGCATACTTAAGCTGCTTCAGTGGCATGGGTTGGGTACATTTCTGAATGAAACTACATTTTATGAACGTATGGATATTTTGATTTATTTTTTGTTTCAAGAAAAATGAACAATGTCAGCTGAGCTTGATTTAAAGATAGTCAGATCTTGAAGTTTATGGGCGTTTCTTTTTGTAAGAACCTTAAGAGAGAAAATAATGCAGTAACATCTTTGTACTAGATTTTTTTCTGATGAAAATATAAGAATGCTGTGTATTTGAAAAATTTAATAGGAGCATGCTTCAGTATAAAATCATTGCAACTAACATTTTTGTTTTTCTTCACGTCCATAAAGAATTTCTTTCTTCAAGATTTTTGAGTTCTAGCAAAGTCCACATAGAGTCATTGCACCTCAAGGATTGTTCTTGCTTTACTTAATCTAAAGTGTTATTAGTCTAACCCCATTGAGAGGTCAGTTGATAAAATTCATTACCTTTCCTTTTCAAAGTTCAAAACCTCTAACTCGAAAAAATTTCCCTTCATGTTTCAGAAGCAACCATTTGTACACGTCCGTCAAGCTGGCAGCTCACTTTTCGCGGACGACTCCAAATTTTTGCCTGATTAAGTTGCTAATTTTTCTGCCAGCTTGACGTCAAGCTGGATTGAAATTGGATTGAAATCGGGTTGAAATTGGATTGAAATTGGATTGAAATTGGATTGAAATTGGATTGAAATAGGATTGAAATTGGATTGAAATTGGATTGAAATTGGATTGAAATCGGATTGAAATTGGATTGAAATTGGATTGGGATTGAAATTGGATTGAAATTTGATTGAAATTATATTGAAATTGGATTGAAATTGGATTGAAATCATGTTGAAATTGGATTGAAATTGGATTGAAATTGGATTGAGATTGGATTGAAATCGGGTTGAAATTGGATTGAAATTGGATTGACATTTTTTTGAAATTGGATTGAAATTTGTTGAAATTGGGTTGAAATCAGGTTGAAATTGGGTTGAAATTGGATAGACATTGGATTGAAGTTTGATTGAAATTGGATTGAAATCGGGTTGAAATTGGATTAAAATTGGATTGAAATTGGATTGAAATCAGGTTGAAATTGGATTGAAATTAGATTGAAATTGGACTGAAATTGGATTGAAATTGGATTGAAATCAGGTTGAAATTAGATTGAAATTGGATTGAAATCGGATTGAAATTGGATTGAAATCGGATTGAAATTGGATTGAAATCGGATTGAAATTGGATTGGATTGGATTGAAATTGGATTGAAATTGTATTGAAATTGGATTGAAATTGGGTTGAAATTGGATTGAAATTGGATTGAAATGGGATTGAAATTGGGTTGAAATTGGATCGAAATTGGATTGAAATTGGATTGAAATTGGATTGAAATCGGGTTGAAGTTGGATTGAAATTGGATTAAAATCGAATTGAAATTGGATTGAAATTTGATTGACATTGGATTGAAATTGGATTGAAATTGGATTGAAATTGGATTGAAATTGGATTGAAATTGGATTGAAATTGGATTGAAATCGCATTGAAATTGGATTGAAATTGGTTGAATTTGGGTTGAAATCAGGTTGAAATTGGGTGGAAATTGGATTGAAATTGGATTGAAATTGGATTGAAATCAGGTTGAAATTGGGTGGAAATTGGATTGAATTTGGATTGAAATTGGATTGAAATTTCCGATTTCCGATTTCCGATTTCCTTCAAACTTGGTTCCTACATAGTATTATTCTGACGACTTACAGAGTCCTTTTTGGAATTAGCATTTTAATTCTAGCTCTAAAACTAACGGAACCTGTCATATTATTTTTATTGAAAACTCATTTTTCTCAAAAACGGCTCCTACGATTTTGGTAAAACTTTCTGGATTTGTTGTGTTTTTTGTGTAATCTTTATGTTTTGGTTGGAATAGATTTTTTAGAAAAAGTCTTATAACGGTAGGTACCTCCCATAGAAAAAGTTTTTTTTTTCTCGTAAATCAGTTGACGGATTTCGTCTCATAGAAATCCCTTTTCGATCAAAATTTTCGAAAAACAAAAGTTTTTTTCAGTTTTTAAAAAAGTTACATTTTGGTTTTTTTTTTTATTATTTGGTTTGACATAAGAAAGGTTTGATACATTTTTTTCAAATTTGCATTAGAATATATGTTTTCGAAAAGTTTTTCAAAAAAAAATATTTTTCAAAAAAACTGGTCGAACGAATTTTTGTTTCCAAAATCTCAAGCCCCAAACCCACTCTCACACAACTTTAACTTTTATTGTCATACGAATCATATTCTGTTTACACAAGAGATATAACGGGTGATTCATCTTGGGGTTTGATTTTCAAGAGACTTTTTTTGACAGATCACGCGACACTTTTTTTGAGTTTTTAGTATCGTTTGACAAGCCATCATGCAAAACTCACACCACAACAGCGTCTACATTTTCAGTGATTGGGCTCTGGAAAAATCCAATGAAAATCCGGTGTTTTATCGTGAAATTTTGTTCATTGATGAATCCCATTTTTGGTTCAATGGATAACGTATCCAAACAAAATCGTATAACTAAAATTAAACATTCCATTAAAAAAACGGTATGGTGTGGTTTGTGGACTGGTGGGATTGTTGGTTCATACTATTTCTTAAAAAATTATTCAAATCAGAATGTTAACGTCAATGATAAATGTTATCTCGCCATGTTAACGGACCGTGTGTTTCCTTAAATTCAAGCGCATGGTATCGGTGAGCTCTGGTTTCAACAAGATGCCGCTGTACAGCATACATCGCGTGAAACAATGGAATGCCATGAATTGTCAATAATACAAATTTTAAGTTCACTTTCAAATTTATGTGTTTTATTTAAGATTATAAATCAAACCTCAGGGCGATGAATCACCATTTATAAGTAAAAATAGCCGATTTGTATTTTGCATTACAATTTCCATGAACTACATCACCCGCCTTTAGTTTTCTAGAACTAAGAAATTAATTGTTTGTTTTCCAATCGATTTTGTTGAGGGTATTTAACTGCTTTTACTTTTGAATATGGCGTACCTTTCCACAGTCTGGAACTCAAAATCCGTTGCAAATTCCTAGTGGACCATACAAATGATTCTTCATATAGTGATTTTTTGAACCATGTATTATTATTTTTCATGACACTGTAACACACGTAACTCTTCTAAACCGAACGCATTTCACAAGAGGAATTGAACAAAGCTTAAAAGTGTTCACTTTATATTAAAAACATTATTCAAGAAAAGATTGCTATACCAAGGAAGATTTTTCTAAAATTGAAATTTCATAATCCTCTATCTCAAAAACTGTTCAACTTATGGAATTAGAAAATCTATCCCAATAAGTAAAACTGCACCCAAATGGCAACCCTGAGACACTTCAACTTTAATTTGTTTCTATCCATCTTTAACATTCCGGAAACATGCCTATGCTTGAGTAGTTCGAAGCAAGTTTTTATATAGGTACTTTTTATCATCTAATTATCAAGATCATATGAATCAAAATATATGCCAAAAGCAAAACCATTCCAAACTGTATAAAAGATAAACACATCAATGTTATGACACAGCGAATGCGTGGTCAATGGCATTAAGTTGCACACACAATATTCGAAGAAGAACAAAAAAAAGCACTTCTAACACACTACTAACAACCGACGCAACCAAACAAAAAATCCAATGCGATTGCAAAAATAAAATAAAAAGATACAAGATACATTCATACAAATGGAACGAAGAAGGCGAGGGACGCGACGCCTGTAACTCCTTTCAATCTGTGGGCTTCATAAGAGTCTGTCTGTCTTGTTGGGTTTGGAATCCAATTCCATTTCCAATTCCACCACACTATAAGACTGCCACCATGTAGTTTGCAGTTTGGTATGCAGGTGCAGAGCTTGTTTTGAATCCGCCAACTATTTATGCACCGCTGCATGACGAGCTCTAAAGGCCCATGGCATATGAATTAATTTGATTTTATGTTTTCTGAGGAACGACCAAAATAGACTCGGCACACGGTCTTCTATAAAAAAAAAAATGGTGGTCGCACATAACAGGTCCGTAGGACTTTTTTATTTTTAACTGCAATATTCACATGTTGCGGGTGGCTTGAGTAGGCGCTGCTGCTGTCTTCCAATCAAACACCCCCTTCGTTCTACATACCTAACTTGCAACATGAGTGTGCATTCCTATAATTAAATGTTTCAAGACCTACAACACAGCTCCCCAGAGGTAGCTTGGTCTACACACCGAGTTCTCCATAAGGAACAGGCAGGCAATAAATTTCGATTTTATTGAGAGATCGCAGCCGACCGATCAATCACTTCTGCGATCGATTGGTCTAATTGAATATCGTATCGCTCCACTGGGTGTGGCATATTCTGAATCTTTTGATACTTCTGGCATTCTATATGGCATCTTGAAATCGAGAGTCTTAATATCGTGCACTACTTGAATTAAATTCCTAATTAATTGGGTGGCTGATCGCGAGCCAATGATACCAACGCAAAGCGATCATTTAGTCTTGTCGAACATATTTTCGTCGTGCAATTATGTACTTTTCTACACGGGTAATTTACTGTGTACATGTTCATACACCCGTTTGTTGGCTGCACGAGAGAGGGTTAATTTAAATAATTGTCAGCCATTGCCAATTAATAACGGTCATTAGTTTGAATGTTGCAAAATGTGCTATGCACGATTTTTATTTTTTTTTTTTTCGTTAACCACTTTTTTTTTTTTAGAGCATAAATTAAAAATAGTTATTCATTGATTTAATGTATGAAGTGATTTTAAATCTCACCACTGGCACTGTTAGCGTAGGTATCTGTTTTTTTTTTTTTTTGTGATATTGTATCTCGTAAATTTTACTTTCGTTCTTATAAAAATAATTTATTAAGTGTTAGGACGACAACGGATGACAAACGTTACGGAGCACGTTAGATTTCTATTTATGTGTGTTGATGAATTAATTATAAATTTAATGCAGTTCACGTATCTGAAAAAAAATGTGAAGAAGGGGGGCTGTTATAATAGCCGACAGCCGAGAGCGTTGACAAGAGTGTTAGTTAATTATCATTGGATACTCCATAAATAGGTTGGTAATGAATTTTCTAATGAATGCGAGATTTTGTCCTCTCTTCTTTTTTCTAAAAAAGTGAATGGGTCACAATTTACTATATTAAAAACATACACACTTTCTATCAAATATGGCTTCTGTTAGTGGCTTTAATGATGTCATATATTCCATGCAATAGATATGGATGACTTGGTTGAAAGTGATTTTACATATTTGGATGGATTACATTAGTTTTCTTACGAATTTGGCGAAAAATATATAAATGCAGAAATATAGGCATGTCTTAATTGCTAAGATACTATTGAAACAATTTGTCAAGTTGGTTGTCATGAAAGCGATAGTGTACGGCCTTGAACGATTGTGTTGGTATATTTTTGGACACATTATGCTTCCATATTAGATGAACAATTTTTGTTGGAACATTTGCGAAATAATGTTTCTGGACGAAATAGTAAAATCAAACTTATGAATGAAAGTAGCTATTGTACGTATGTTGCGAAACCAAAGATTAGAAAAAAAACTTTTTGATAGAAGTTCAGTCAGCTAGGACTTTTACAAAAGACAATGCACAATACGTCTCCAGGAAATACACTTCAACATCGATCATTGTTGAAAGAAATGAAGCAGAACTTAAGAGCCAGACTTCTACATATCTAACGTCTTCTCCCAATCAAGTTAATATCTTCTCAACAGTTCTAAGCCAGCTTCTCCTAGTGTGACTAACTCCACTTCTATTGCGATGCTATTGATGTTAAATCAATGTGTCGGGTCAGTTAGGTAGCTCTTGTCCGAAATAAGCATAGACTTATTTGAGTCCTTATCTGGGGGTTATGTTGTTACACCGACATCTTGTTTCTGAAGCTGGTTTTGATGTTGTTTTCTTTCATCGATCTCTGTTGAAATTTTTTCGGAGGTCTTTCTTTCTTATGAGTTATGACCAACTATAACTATTCGTTCCACATCAGAAACAACACATTGTTCATTCAAAACACAAAACAGGTCCCTAATTATAACTGTTCAGAAGGATTTTTCAATAATTCATTTAATATCAGTAAAATTTGAAATTACCAAGGGAATATAACAATTTGGATTCGTGGGAAAATTATCTTGCTGAAAATACTTCAATTCGAATTTGTTGAAATAAAATGTAACACCAATGGTCACGTCAATGAATGTATGTGTCAGTTTAATACACATGGAAAAAAATGTATTCCAACTTTTTTCGCAACGTCATGTTTTCAGTATTAAAATCGGTTTCGCAAATTAAATTGGAAGACATTGTGTTTTTAAAAAGATCTCCCAATCGAATTCCCAAATATTCATTTGGAGAAACTCTTGTGCAAAGAAGTAAAATTCAAACTTTTATTGGCTTACGAAAGGGCATCTTTTTTTTGGCTTATTCGTATGATCTCCCCCATATATAGTCTCTTAGAATTATCCGTTTTCTAAGAGCCACCATTTCCGGTCACAATATAAAATCTCTCTTTTTCTTAAATCAGCAAACACAATACGCAATTGAATCATGACTTTCGTCCTTATTTCATGCATTGAACACTTTTTTCTCTAGATCCATTTTCGAAAAATGTAACAGGTTTGTAAAAATCAGCCACTATTTTTAAGAACACCGAGCTTTTTTCTATCTTTAAAATTTGAGACAATTAATTCATTTTAGTGGTTGTGCTTACTTTATTGCCATTAGCATCTTCTAAACATATCGATAAACCGATTGGTGAAAAAACTAGAAAACAAGAAAACATTTATATCACTTGATTCATCAAATTTTATCGTTTTATCCATAATCGATGCTCCAACGAATTAGCCAGTTACATTATTCCTCTGAAATCATGTACTTCTAATAATATTTCCTCTAGGTATGTCCATCAACTTACTCTTGCAATTTGCTTAGCCGCACTTAACGAATGTGAAATGCGTTAGTAGGTTCTATTTTTCCCTTCGACGACTGTCTGATTTATCGAAACGATTCCGAATTATTTTTTGTGCATTTTTAACTCTGGGCTTTAGGTTTCACCTACTTCTGTTTTCCACTAAAATGGACTTCAAGTTCAACATAGATAGGTACTTATGAGTTTTTCAGCAAAAAGGTATTCAAAGCCAACTATTAAGTACGTTTCTATAAAGAGAATCCAAGAGCAATATAATATAATCCTTCTTTCGCGTGAAAAGTTTTATATCATGTATTTCGTGTGAAACTACATACATATATTTCAGTGTACTTCGCGATAAATCTCGTGAAAAGAATCAAAATTTAAATAGCATTAAATTTTGTAGAAGCAGTGCAGTAAAGTATCCCCGAAAGCCAAACCTAAGTTCCAAAAGTTGAATGGTTCATTGAAAATTTCCTGCTGCAAGCACTGTCATTACAAATCTAACTAAAAAAAAAAACCAAACTTGGTTCACATGGTCCAAACCAGCTATAAGCCCGAAGGCGTTGTTAAAAGTTACAAGCAAACCCACAAAAAGACCACACACTTTTAATTAGAAAAAACACATCTATGTAACTTTGTTGGAAGAATTGAGGTGAGAGGAAAGGAAAGAGAACCCAAGTGTTGGTTATAAACAAAAAATTTGTTTGCAATTGACTCTTGGCCGCTGCAGCAGCATGTCACTGTTACTAACTTTTATGTCCACAATCGAAATGTCAAAACAGAGCCACAAGAAACCACACCAACAATTACCACCTACGCATTCTATAATCTGATTTGTAGACGCAAGGCTATACATTATATAGAGCTTCAGCTGAATGACAAATGGGAAAAATGGATAAGCCAAGTCTGCAGCTTGATGATGGCGGACCGGTTTACACACCAACTCACCATTACCATGGTGTTGCAATTAATTCTTTTTCTTTTTTTCCTGCAACTCACAGCCGACTTACAATGAGTTCGAGGAGAGTCTTTGGTTTGCACAACCAGAGCCAAGCCAGAGCATCTATCATTCAATCGCGTCCGAGGGTGATGAACGCCAATTGAAAAGGTCAAGGCATTCAAGTTGTTGCGATGTAGATACACCCAGGAGGCTACATCTATAGAGATTAGCTACGATGTATCCCGTAGATTGGGGCAACTTGGTTCTGATCAATTTATTACTCATCGCTGTGTAATGGCCAAGCGTAAGTCATCATTGATTGACACACAAAAGCAAGAAAAATAAATAAATAAAAAAAGGGAGAATCAATGTTCCCTTTGATACTATTTTCGATCTCCAAGCACGCAAATCGGCAAATCGACAAATCTACAAAACCATGGGGCAGATGTATGTGGTGATCTTACAATCTCTTGAATGTGAGTCAGCAAAAAAAAAAAAACGTATCTGATGGATGTATGCTGTATGGTGTGGACTTCTTATTGCAATTGCGGAACCAGAATTTTTATTTTGAGGTTGAAGTTGCGGACTGCGTATCTTTTGTTTGACATTCCGGTTGTTGTATTGAGTTACCGGATTAAGGTTGATTTATGTGTGCATTATAGTAGTTGACATGTTGCACTGATACGTGCACTTTTTTCTGTGACAGGTTTGGTGATAGAATCTGTCACTGGAAATTAAACAAAATTTTTTGACTCTTTATTTTTTTTATTTTTTCATTTTTGATTATTATATGAACAGGACATGGTTGCATGATGCAGGTGCTATTTAGGTTGATATAGTAGAGGTTGGGCTTGGACACGCAAATGTTGACAATAAGTGAAATAAATCAGCTTAGATACATTTTTATACAAGAGTATAAGATTTAAACAACCAGATTCAATGCAAATCCTTTCACTGTAAATGTCGGCGCAGCTGTTTCGTGTCATACGAAAGAGATTTTTCTGATATCGAATTGATTTGTTGCTATGACAGATAAAGTATTTTGCATTTCAATTAACTGGATCTATTATACTTCTTGGTTTTGTGTCGAAAGCATTTTTAATTATATAACACAAATGCCATTTGTTTTGCTTTTCATAATCTTGATTGCAATCGTTTGTATTGATAAAAAACTAAATGGTTGCTTAATCGTAAAATGTTAGTAGTCCAAACTATGGATTAATGGATATGTGCGTCTTTTTCACCATGTGTCAGCTAGGTATATGAATTTTGAGGACATAAAGTTTAAATAAAATTGATTTCCAAATAAGCCTCAGAGAATCTTAAATTACAAACCATTTCTAATACACGTTGCTGTTTTACGTTTATGTATAGGTACAGCACTTACAAGTATTGAAATGCACGCTGCGATAATGGGCTGTCTTCAGGTACAGAACATCGTTTTAAGCTTGGACAAAAAGTTCCGATATGCAGTATTACTTGAAAGTAGTCAGGAGCTTTGACCATTTAGATTCCTCAATACGAACAAATATCGGTGCAAAGATCATCCGAAGAATCACTCTCGCCAATCACTTTTTCTTCAAGACTAAAACATTTTAGTAGCAAAACCCGTTCTCAAAGGACCAAGCAGACACTATACAAAAACCAATACGTCCTTGTCCTTTTGTATGAAGCAGATGGCGTAGGCCCTGACACAATTGGATAGAAAGCAGCTGAGATGCTTTGAGAGAAAGATTATTTGGGTGATATTCTGTCATGTATAGACGGCGAATTGTAAAGGGTGTACATCGGAGTCTGGTTCAAAATCCCGAAAACCAAAATACCAAAAATTCAAAATCCAGGAAATTCAAAACCAAAAAAAGCAATCAATACTGAAAAATCAAATTCATAATTCGTGATTTGAAATACGTCCAGTAGTCTGGCAGACGCCTGTGTCTACCGTTTTCTTAATTAGTAGTACTTTTGGCACAAGGATTTTTATCATTCGGGATTTTTATGATTCGGAATTTTGAACTTCGGGATTTAGATTTTTCGGGATTTTGAATGGCTCCCTGTACAGCGACCTTGACCTTATCAAAAGCTAAAAATAGAGTGGTTAAGATAGATAGTTCTAATATTCCATTACTGACCGACAACTAAGCATTGGGAAACTATTTTAAATTGGTATGCGAATCGGAGGCAACTGGTTAGAAGTAAACCATGTACACCATGTATTGATATCGGTCTTTTCTATAATGACAAAGAAGTCTCTCTGGGATTCTGCTTTGACTAAGACTATTGGTCTCCGCATAGCCGCTAAGAAGTCCATTCCATATTTGTTGACTACTTACTTCGCAGTGCTGTAGAACTAGCTTCTTCACTGGGATACCCATCCACCGTATTAACGCTGCTTTAGTTAAGCGTTAAAATAATTTTATTAGTTTTACACCAAAACTTCTCTCTTCTTTCAATTTGCCTCCATCAAATTTGATTTAGGTAGCGATCGGCCACAATCTGCTTTTCTCCAGAGCTGTAAGCTCAAATTTCTCAGCTGCTTTTATAATCCTACAAAGAAGAGTCTTTTTTTTTTTTTTTTTTAATTGAGCCCGCACACAAGGGGTTATTAATACCCTTAATATGAGTCAACACAGTGCGAGCGTTCAGGAAATGTGGATAGGAGATAAAAGGAGGTGCCGGTGCACATTGGTTTTGAATGTCTGTATATCGCAATGGGAGGGAAAAATCGAGCCGGGTAAAGCATTCCACATTCTTGTAGTGCGGCTAAAAAAAGAGTCTCTATACTTAACAGTACATCTGAAGTTAGGCTCGAGGGTAGATTAATGGGCATTCCTTGCGGTGCGGGTGTTACGGGGAAATTGTTTCAAGAGAGAAACGCAACTGGCTATTTCACTGGAGCTAGAAGTAGCGATAAAACAAGGTGAGGCAAGAGACATTACGGCGATGTTCGAGTGAAACAAATGTTTCAGTAATGGTTCTTTCACCTATCAATTTTAAGGCTCTTTTTTGATTCCTATCCAGGAGGCGCAAGTGAGTGACAGGAGCACCCGCTGTTATAGGATTTGTTAAACAGCCGATTTCTGCAATCCAAAGAATAAGGTGTTTTTTGCTGATTATTTAAGTTCCTGTTTCGCTTTTCGAATAGATTTATCATATGATTTATTGGCATGTTAAAAAAATGTCTATTAAAATGTTGAGCCGGTTCACAAAGATTGATTTCTGGGAATGGGATGTTTCGATCAATTTTTTATGAAAAGATAGGCCAGTAAATGTACAGCTTTGGAACTGCTCCGTTGACTTATCTGAATATTTCTGGGATGGGACCCACTGACTGATAAGACTTCTATTACTTTTCACGTAGCAATGGCTATTTCATTCCATCGTTAAGAATATAATTGACTTTTATGATGGAGTGCCGACTGTTGCATTTCATACATAAAAGTATCACACCCATAAATGAGTCATAGGTTCCTGCAATTCAAAATGTCAAGAAAAAAAAAATTTGCATGGGATGAGCAGGAACATCGCTTCAAATTTCTAACGAAAATTTCTCCAGGCGTTTGATCATTTTGACGCTCAAGAGTCAAGACTCAAGTTGCCACTTTTAATAAACATAAATACAAATAAAATGTTTCACATGTCATCCAAAACTTATAAACCAACTTGCCAGTTGCCACACATGCTGTTTATCTATCGGATGACATCGAACACCCATGAGAGGGGAGATTTAGTGATTTTAGTTCTTTTTTTTCGTTAGGGAAGTAAATCAACCCATTTGGCCATCGAGTTGACTTCAATTCGAGCCAAAAGTCTTCTAATCGAGTTTTAAGTGGGTTGGAAATCCGAACGGCATACATACGGATTTATTTCGCCAACTATAAATACAACAACAGCTGAAGTCAGTTTTTTGTTGTTGTTGCAGGAAGACTGAAGGCAAGTTGGAAGGATAAGGGTCGAAGGGATAAGCAGACATTTGTAGCGACTTTTTGTTTTTTCGGAATTTGTACGAAGTCGACCTACGTGATCGGAATTGAGTAGAAACACCACTTAGCCACCCTACATCACTGAACCATACTATTTTTGAAGACATATTATATAGGGCTTCCTCCTCCGGCCAGAAGTGGGACATGTTTTGCTTATTTTGTCGTGGCTCCGTCGCCGTCGTCATCTGTCGCCGCGCCGTTGGTCGGATGAAGTTGAGAAGGATGATGTAGGAACCTTTAGGCATTTCACACTTGTTGCACATAATTTCTCGACGGACCAAACAAAAAAACTCATATTTTTGATTTGTTCACAGCAGTCGGTAAAGGCAGATCTCTACATTTCTGATGATAGCTCTCTCGTCTTAAGTCTTAATAAGAATTTAATGGGAGAGGCTCTGGCATTCGGCATTCCTCACGTACACACATGCATAGTTTAACACATTTGAAGAGGAAAAAAAAGGGAATTAAGAAATCCATTTTAAGGGTTGGACCACCTGTTTTGTGTATACATTTGTCTGGAGGAAGATTTCTCCAACTTTGGGCTTAACTTTTTTTTGTATTTTTCTTTTTTTTTGTATTCTTCTCACGCATCGTCGTCGTCGTCGAAGGAGCGGCTTTGACATGATATCATTGCAAAAACTTTTGACATTAACAACAGTAATAAATTTTATTTTAATGCATAATCACTTGTGTGTGGAGCAAACAATAAATTATTATTTTCTTGACAGTGATAAGGAGTTGAATTGAAAAATGCACAGATTCAGCGTAATCGTGATGGCGGTGCACCCAGCACACGTCTGAATAATGGAGACTTTTCATAAATTTGTCAACGTGATGGTTTTTGTGGGTACTACTTGATTTTGGATTTAAAAAAGGATTTTTGGGCTTGGAGTGAGACGTTCTTTTTTCAGATATTTATAAAACGTTGGTCTTTTAAAAGTCAAAGCTATGTGCGTAAATGTTAAAATGCTGTTCTTTTAGAAGCTGGAAAACTCGTAGACCGAGAACCCTCAGCTAGTTTTGGGTGAGAAGAATTTTAATAAATTCGACAACTCATTCGGATATACAGAATTTCACATTTTAAGTCTATTCCGTTTTTCTGGTCCATGCAAATTTTTGACTTCAGGTCACTCATAGCATTATTGTATTTTTTATTTATGTAATGCCTCTATGAAGGATGTTTTAAAACATGTATTAAACATAAGCAAGAGCTACAGTACGTTTGCAACGAACTGTTGGATACCCTATTCCCCATATTTTTGTATGTGCATGCGTCTGGCCTCCCGCAAACAGCCGATGTTTCAGAAACAAAATTCTTCTTTAGCAGACAGAAAAAAATTCAATAACATTAATTTTATGCGGTATGATGTTCAATTAGTGCTGGCGCAATAAAAAAAAGGAGTGCGCCACGCCCAAAGTTAAAACGTTTTATTGCCAAGGCAATTGTTATGAGCTCAGTGACATTCAATTTTATTCTTGCAGATCGATTTGAACAAAACAAGACAAAACTTAAATTTTTAAAAATTAGATTTGGAATGGAAAAAGCGATTATGTGTGTTTTTTTAACAATTCTTGGACCACACTATGCTACGTAACCAAGGAATATAAATTCAAGTGTTCATCTTTTTATTTCAAAACTGCGAACGATAGTTAAAAAACGTTAAAAAAATTAATGCATTATACGACTTTTGACGGAAACGCCCCTTAAAAGTGGGCGTGTCTTAAAAATTTGAAGCACTAATTGCGCTTTGATCAGTATTTAGTTATATGTGTAAGACTACAGCTGAATCGAGTAGTTTTAAAACAATCTTACCTGAACAAAGGTATTTTACCAAAATCACGCCTTTAAAAGTGGGCGTATTGAAAAAATTTACAAAAGAAAATGTAGATATATATTTCTCAAATAACGAACGGAAGGAAAAAGGTTTAAATTAAACATTGGAAATGCCTTAAATTCTTAAGACTGCGTTTTTCGTTCTTTCATGAAAAGTAGGCGTAAGCCACGCCCAAAATTCAAAAATTTCTTTTCGCACACAAACCTTTTAGTTTCTATTAAGAGACGCAAAATTTTGGCTTGCGGATTCATTATAAATACCGTTTATTTACAAAAACAATTTTTTTATAGTTTCTAACGAAAAGTGGGCGTCAGCCACGCCCAAAATCAATTTTTTTGATTTCATACACAAGATGTTTATGTGCCAGTAAGACCCACAAAATTTAATGTTTTTCGCTTTAATATAACAATTGTTATTTTATAAAAACACTATAGATGGTTTTGTATGAAAAATAGGCGTAAGCCACGCCCAAACTGAAATATTTTTATTTGATTGGAAGAAAGTTTACCTAAAGCTTACGTGTGCAAAATTTTAGCGTTATGCTTTTATCGTAACTGTACAAAAAACATAATTTTATTTTATTAAATTGAGGTTGTTCAACAAAAATGGCAGTTGTGGGCGTGTTTGTTGGCGGATTTTACTGGTTCAAGAACTTAGCCTTACTCTTGAACCAAAGATTATATATACCAAATTTCAGCTTTCTAGCTCAAAAATTGCGACCTCTAGAGAGTATACATACGGACGGACGGACGGACGGACGGACGGACATGGCTAAATCGACTAGGCTTTCGATTCTGAGTCAGAATATATATATATATACTTTTCTATACCTAACGGTATTATTTCTCTATGTTACAAACTCCACACCAAATACAATATACCCATTCTATGGAATAGGGTATAAAAAGGATATACCTACAAGGATATCAATAAGTATTAGTTGATTTAAAAAAAATCGATTTGATAGAAACTATTTTCAGACTTCAATATATAAAATTTGTAGGAGCATTTGGATTTTGTTGTTAGAATTTTACCATTGCCATATGTCATTTCGCATAAAAAGTGCTTTCGAAACTATTTCTGTGATATTGTAGATATTTACACAAGCAATCGCCTACTTACAAATGGACTTGATAAACTCACCCAAAAAAAAAAATTTGATCCTCATCAATCGATTCAAAAATTCTTCCTTGTTTATTTTTTTTTTTATTTGTTTGGCGTTATTGTCGGGAATTTTGGGTCTTTTGTCATGAATTTTTCCTTTTTAATTAAGGAAAAAACACCAACAAATTTTTTTGGAAAAAACGTCAAAAGAAAAAAATGTTTCCAAATCGAAAAAGAAAAAACTTCAGAAAATAAACTTTTTGAACAAAGCCATTTTGGAAATTAAGCCAGAAAAGATGTTTTTTATTGTATTGTATACAAACGAAGTTTGGAAATTAAGCCACAAAGTTTATATTTTCCCATTTTAATTTGTTGGCCCTTTTTCCGAAATTGTGGCGTAATTTCCATTCATTTTGTAGAAATTTCCATAAATAGCTATTTTGGGCGTTTATCCAAATGTTTGCACCCAAATTGTTTGGAAGCCCTTTTTTCGATTACTAAATACTTCTATAAAGAACATCATTGTATTGACTTGTTGTTGGAAGTTTTACCGAAGCAGTAATTATATGTACAGGTATATATTTTTTTCATAAATAACTTCGTTCGCTGCATTGATCCTAGTTAAGCATTCTTAAAAATGTGTGAGCAACTATTAAAGCCGTTGAAGTAGCTGTACATAATCGAAAAATAATGACTTGCATAAAACTTACCTGCTTAAGGTTATTCTTTTCAGGCTTTCAATTGCAAGGTCAATCTATTCTAACCGTACATTACATTGTTGTTTGCATTTGAAAAAAGTGCACCTAAAAGTTTAAACAAATTATATGAAGGCTTACGCCCTTTTCAAATTCGAATATATATTTGGCCTGAGATAGGAAATATCTTGATGGCTCCATAAAGCTTATTCAACAATATAATTTTGCAATTGGAATGAGTGAACTCAAAGCTGTAGTGTCAGGACAAGCACTTCTATTGGATATCAATCGATAGTTTTTTTGTGTCTATGATTCAAACTGTTAATAGAAATTCCTTTCTTCAAAATTTTCGATGAATAATTTGAATTCCAATCAATTCAAAATTTGACCAAAATTGACTCTCGAGCTTGAGACACTAAAAATGAATACTTGAATAGTTTCTGTAAACTAATTACACATTATTTGTCTTATGTACGTGTTTTTATACCATAAAACTATGTATAAAGGTATTTTTTGTTAGTTTTCGAAGTTATATCTTTCAATGTTTATAATTTCTGTCGAATCAAAGTTTCGGGCAATGATTGCAAGAAATGTTAAATTTATGGCATAAAAGCTCATCAGCAAAAAAAATATAATTAAAATTATTAAACAGTCCCATTTTGTAACGTGTCTGTAGAAATCCCCACTAACATCTTTAAGAACTATCTATATCTGATCTTTACTTGAATCTCATAATGTTTTTTTGCATTTATTTTCAATAGAAGTTAAAAACCTTAAACTTTCTAACACAACTATAAGCTATCGAATTTCAAATAAATCTCATAGCTACATTTCATGACAAAATACATATCCGGCGAAAACCTATATTTTTAATAAGTATTCAACCTTTAAAATAAACACCGTTCTTCAACTAATCAAGCCTTGAAATATGCATCGTTTTTGGTATATATTTTTGGTGTCAGTCGTGTAAGCAAACAATTTTTTTTAAATTTTCCAAAATAAATATATAATTTATTTAAAAAAATGAATTATTTACACTCGGTCAAATGGATACTTTCAACATATTTATAATTTTAAACAAAGAATACATTTTTTAATTATTATACAACCAGCAGAAAGATTCATTTTATCCGGCATATTTTACTTCCTGGTTCCTGCATACCCTTATTATAAATTAATGAAAAATTCCTCATTTTTTTGTTTGTATGTAAAAAAAAGGTTCGGTCGGGAACTTTGAAATTCGTTTCATTTTCACATTTTTTTGCATGGGTGTATTTATAGAAATGTCGTGCTTAAAATATATAAGAGTGGAGTTGGAAAAGGCTTATTAATTTATTTTGTGTCCGCCGTTTAGGTTCATAAATGCAAAAATGTGTTTGATAATCTGTTAAATGTTTGTCCTTCTATACGTAATTAAAACCATGAATTATGTTTTTAAAATTTGTAATTGGGTTGACCCAGGAAAATGTTAATCTTTCGTATTTTAAGCGGATTTAAGTGTTTTTTGTTTCCAAATAAAAATAAAGTGCCCGACTGGGTCGTACGAACTTGCTCTAATGTGTTACAGTGGTCTTGGGGCTTGGGATTTCGAAAAAAAAAAAACATTGAAAAAACCATATGAGATTTGGTTCACAGTTCACTTCATATAGCTGTTCGGTCAAAATGTTCATTTACTTTATTCTATAAGACTAGAAAAGAAAACCAAATCATATTCTCTCACAACGAACATCTTGCCCTTGTCTGCTTCGAGGTGCTATACGTAAAGTTGATCTAGACTCTAGAGGTTAAGATTTATCATCTGTCATACCTACTCCCATTTTCATTTGTTTTTTTGTTGTTCTTATTTTTATTACATTTTTAAGCTCACCTCTTTTAACTGACAGACAGCAAAATACCGCTGTCTACACTCGCATTCATCCTCCCACTGTTAATGCGAAGAGATGCGGCAAACATACCAATTAAAATCCAAATCCAAAGACAGACATCATGATCCTCGCGTTTTCCTGCGAATATAATATACACATCTATCCAACTTGAAACACACACTGTGGCCTGTGCACATCTGAAAAGACCCTTTAATTATTATTATCGTTGGATTTCCTCATTCTTTTGTCATCAAAGACATTTTAATTTGTAGAAAGAAAGATACAAAAAAAAGATCCTTAAACACAAAATAAAAACAAACAGCTTAAAAAAATTCTCAATTAAAATCAAAATTTTCAATTTCATTCATGCATTCCATCATTCCAGTTTCCTGCCGACTGTAGGTTGATACTCTGTGTTGTTATTTTGTGAGGGCACCTACTTACGTTTGCCAGTGCTGTCGTTCGAGGAATTATGGTTTCTTTAATAATTTTAATTTAGGCTACAACAATAATAATGTATTACTAGAAAGGTAGTTAAAGTACTGAGTAATTAGAAAGGTAAAACATTCGTGTTGTGCGGCCAAAGAAGGAGTCTCTATACATCCGAACTTGAACTTGAGAGCAAACCGGTGTACATTATCAGCTGAGTGAATATTACAGAGAAACTTTTTATAATAGGAAGGATTGAACCATCTTTTTCGTTGGAACATTGCCTAAAGATATGTAATGATATACAAATTGGGTGAGATGATTAGGGCAGGGTTCAAGTGAAACAACTGTTTTTGTAATCAATTTTAAGGCTTTTCGATATTTTCTGAGTTCTTTCAAGGAGACGCAAATGTTTTATAGGGGTGCCTGCCCAGCCCAGATATTAGAATAATACTCAAGCTTTGTGTGTATGTATGCCTTTTTGCATTTACTTAGGAAGCTTAAACATTTCACTGAATTTTTGGTGACGTCAAATATATGTTCGACAAGAGACAGCATTGAGTTTCTGAATCCTAAGATTTCATAATTCTCCATTGGACCAAGCTGCCATATCCAAATAACAGGCTAGTAAAGCCTTATTAACTGTCATCAGCAAAACAATTTAGTGAACAAGAATTCTTAGCAAAGATATTAATAATTGAAATCAAAAATATGGAGTCTAAACGGAGCTCCCTTGGACACACTACCATTTATTTGGGAATATAAGACTGAAAACTTTCGAATGGAACGGTCCAAAAGGTAAAATCTCATCCATCGAAGGCTCGTCGTTGGTGCCACTATCAAATACTTAAAAATGTCCAGAGCAATGATTTTATTTTCTTCAAAACCTTGTACATGTTGGTGTCACCACTGTAAAAGGTGAGGTTAAACATCAAACATTTAAAGGTTTCCAATTCCCAAGATATTTCTTGATCTGATTATTTATCAAAAATTCTTCCATTACCTTGGAAGGAAATGACTTGTGCAATTGTTCAATTGTTTGAGAGGGGTTAAGAGGGCGTGGTATTCGCCCTTTTTTCATTGAATTTTTATTAAATATCTAAACGGTTGTTGACTAAAAATTTAGAGAAAGCATATTTCTACGTTATAGACAAAAATATTAAGTTTCTATTCATGGAGCGTGTTATCCATATCTCTTTGCATTAACTTGTTTTAAAATTAGTTGAATACTCCAAACCTAATATTTGGTGCCTTGTGATTTTTTGGTTATGGACAAATTTTAAAACATTTATTTTCTTAAAGAATAGATATTTATAAATGAGCAATGACCGAGTTTAAAAAAAAAGTTTTTATAAATATAACTTGATAATGAAGAAATCAAGACGACAGCACTGATGCAAACACTCGGCAGAAACAAATATTAGGCACACACATATGTAGGTAGGTACCATACTCTCTGAAAGTGTCTTGAAATCGTCCAGTAAGTTGGCTGTTTCAGGTCTTTTATGCATATAGTAACGTAGGCGTTCCACCATCTGGATGACTTTAAATTAACGTCTGTCTACCTTTATCCACGGAAAGATGTGAATAATTCTTCTTTTTTTAAAGATTTTTTTTTCTTTTTACTCGACTTTCATTTATTATTATTTCTTAGACTGCACGAGCTGGCCTGGGACTGCGACTGTGACTATATGACTGAGACTAGCATGGCATGGCAGACAGCCTGCCTGCATGAATGACTCTGCGCCTGAGGGGCCAACTTCTTCATCTCCATCAACAACATACATACCTCTCGCACTCATTCCCCATTCAGTTCACATGGCCAAGTTGCAAGGTTTTTATTTTTTTCATTTTCATTTAAACTTGACGTTTTTCTGAGCGCTTATATCGCCGCTTTGTATTTCGCGGGGAAAAACTGAAGAGCGTGTCATTTAAAAATTAAAACCGTCACTATACACATATACTCGTACTATAATACATGAAAGGAAGATCGCAAAACGAATATAAAATCGTTTTGTCTTAATTTTTTTTACATTATTTTAATTTTTGCCTTTTTTTATCTTTTTGGATTATAAGGCTCTGATATGAATTACTGACCTAAATTAAATTCATGGCTTTCATCGCCGACTTATATTCAGTGATTTTCTTTTTTAATGCTGCGTGCTTATCTTTCTTTTTTTGTTCATTTTTATTTATTTTATATTCTCCTTTTTGTCTTTTAGGCCAATTCTTGATATGAAAACTGTAGAGGATGACAAAGAGGAACTTCAGGATGTAGCCCCACCACCAAGTTACATTAGGATTTCCGATGGGAAAGTGTCACTTGTCCACCAGCCTTTGTCATGCGAAACTGTCACAAAGGATAAGGTAAGTGTGTGGGGAGATTTAACTTTGATCCTTTTTGTTGTGTGACTTTTTGGTAACAGGATACAGGACACTAACTTTAACCTTAGTATAAAAGTGTTTGAATTTTATGGGTTAACCGCATTAGTGAATAAAAATGCTTGGGGTTTTTTTTTTTTTTGAGCAAAATGGTGTAGATTGCTTACTAACATTTCTGTGTATTGTGGATGTGGTTGTTTGTTTGTTTTGTAAGCCTTTGTAAAGATTTTTTTTCAGGCACTTTATGTAGTTAATGCACCCTAATATATATTTTTCCAATTATATGTATAGAAGACACTATATCAAGTTATTTTAAATGTAGTAATAAAATCCCTTAAAATTAATTTTAAATGCCTTAAGGTTTCCATTTCTCCATTCTTCCTCTCGGGTAAATCAGGAATCTACACCTAACCTTTCGACCTATAAATGTCTAGGCTATTGCATAATTATTTTGAAGTTGAACCGCCATTCTTTAACATACGAAAAGAACTAGACACCGAAAAAAATTACTACTTGTTTGCTGTACATGTACAAAAGCTTGGGAGATCTACATTAAATGTGTCAATGGGAAGCGTACGAATGGTCGACAAAAAAATGTCGACTGGATAAATACAAATTTCATCGACTGGCAACTATGAAAATGTCGATTGAAAAAGTGTCGTTAATAATGTCGACTTTTATACTGATAAAAAATGTAGTTCTTTCTATTGCATCGACAGTTTAAATTTTTAAATTATTTTTAAATCATAGTAGTAGGGGCGCAACACTGCGGCGCGCCGCATGCATGTGAACATCACCCATTTTGTCACTGTCGACCTTTTTTCGAGTCGATATTTTCAAAATCGAATTTATAAGAGTCGACATTTTAATCAGTCGGCATTTTTGCCAATCGACTTTTCGAAAATCGACATTATGACTATCGATTTTTTAAGTCGACATTTTAAAAATCGACAAATCGGACCCAACCCTGCGTCAATATATCGACAAGTGCAAAATTTTTCAAGCAATTTTTTTTGAAAAAAAAAAACCCAAATTATCGGTATAACAATATGTATTTGAAAATCACGCCAAAATTTTTAGAAAAACTGCTAAGAATTGAAAATGGAAAATCACGTTGGTGAGTGGGCATTCGGTCGGGTACGCACAATTATAACCACACTCACCTGAAGCTATTAAAAAATTAATTTTCCATTGTTCTTAAATAAATAAAGTGCATAAACAGCAGGTTGAACGAACTTGATTTAATGTTTGGCTGTACTCTTGGGGCTTGAAATTATCTTCAAAAATAGTTTCTTTTATTTTTTCGAAAATATGTTTCAAGTGTGTCCTTTCTTTGTAAATCAATAGATTAAATCAAAGTTTTTACCAGCAAAAGTAAACAAACAAAAAAGTACAACAAAATCAAAAATAAATATAAAATTATAAACAATAACTAAATTGTTGGTACAACAGCTCCAAGCTAGGCCTGGGGCTGACACTTATTCTCTCAACGATTCCTGTGCGTGCGTTGGTGTACTGCGGGAATGAAGGGAACCTACGATTTACCGCCGAACCCGAACGGCTAGTAGAGAAAAACTTTTCATGACAAAATTAACTCTTTGATTGGTAACTTCCTCGCAGTAAACCGAAAATAAAACTCAGGTCAAGTGAGTAATCGAACATAGAACCTTCGGCGTAGCGATTCGAAACTGGGCACTAAGTAAAAAAAAACTATAAACTACTGAACATTTTGAGATTCGATATTATTTTATTTAAAAGGGACTTTCCACTTTCACAATTCGATCGAAGTCTGATTTAAAAAAAAAACCGTCTTTCAGAAAGTTTTATTTATTAAAATTAAAAAAAAGTTAAACGTTGCGTCGAGAATTTCGGGCGTCCATTTTATTTTTCAGTTTTATTTTTTTTATGATGTATTTTCAGCTATTCCTAAAAACTAATATTTTGAAACAAAACTTAAAATTATACTTTAAAAAAAAACTATTTTTGCAAAAGACTTAAGAATTTTCAGGTCTCTAGCTATATTATGAAAACATTTGGGGTAAAATACCTTTGGAAGTCACTACAATAACGGTTTGATTTTGTATAAGAATATCAAAAAACCCTAGAAAAATTTAAATAGGTACAAAATTTCAAATTTTGAAACCCTAAAAAAATATCTAAATGCTCACTCAACAACAAAGTTAAAGTGAATATTCATGTAGCTGGCCATGTGCATTCTATTGAATTTTTAACAGGCATTCATTCCACAAATTCTAATTAGAACCCTTACTTTTCATTTATCCATCTCAAAGTGTCACTGTCTGACAGTACAAAAGTGTGATACTAACTTTGCTAAAGGTAGTTCCACACTATCCCACAGTGTAGTGTCATACGACATGTCAAAAATGTGTGATGAAACAGGTGTATAATAGTGTGGAAACAGAATATGACAGCGCAGATCTCATACGATTTGACATGTGTTTAGATCTGAAATATTTTTTTAGGATTGAATGTAAAACCATCACACATTTCTTCACACTTTTTTTTGACATGTGGTACTACACTGTGGGATAGTGTGGAACTACCTTAAGCAATTGTATTGTCAGGAGACGAGAATTCCTGTTGCCAACTCCGTATTCAATGGTCTGTTCCTACCGCCGCCATTGCAGATAAATCTGTGTAATTTTCCTATGATTTACTTGATTGGAAAAACCGATAAATAATGTCCCTTAAATTTATTTAGACATGAAATAAATCATCTGGGCTTTCTTTTTTCCTAGATAACTGTAAAATAATTCAGTCCAAACCCAACTATGCCAAAATGGCGATTAAAACTCAATTTATCACACAGAAACTGTTAAGACTATTCTCGCAACTCCATTTCTCAATCAATAATTTTAAGTGTCAAAACCAAGAGTTTCTCGTTTTTCAAGATTTTCCCGAACCAAGTGAAAGCTAGATTGAAAAATCAATATAATCACAAGATTAATGCGTCAATTAGTGGTTTTCATTTCATCAATTTACACCTTAATTACAAGGCATTTAAACTCCATAAAACAACAACAAAAACTATTAACCTTAATTCTGAACATAAAATCTTTTCACTGATTTTGTAACTTATATCTTTTACTTCGCCGACTGTCAGTTAGTTTCGTTTAATGATGACCTTAAATAAACAAAAGAATTTTAATAATTCGTCTTAACAAGGCGCCCTACAAACACAGAGACAAGAGCCAACTATATCATCAGTCGAGTTTCGAGTATCATATTCATAACAAAGGAAATAAACCTCAATTAGGCCAATCTTCATTAATAAGTTGTGTTACTGACAGATGTGTGCTGTGTTCACATCAACTATATGCTATATGACAGTTCTCTGTTTGACAGTCGAAAGTAAACACAAGATCCACCTACTTGTCAATTCGATAAACAAACTCATAAAGTGTCAAAAATCATCGCTTCGCTCTTATTTAATTCTTTATGAAAAAGAAAAGAAAAACTAGTCTTTTCTTTTGCCGATGAAAAGCTAACGCTAACGTTGTGGCATAAATACTTTTCTTCCAAAGCGTCTACGTCTTGAAGAACACAACTTGTACAAAAAGATACGAATCTGAAGAACGTTAATGTGCAACACTCGAGCTAATTACCTTGTGATGATAATGACCGGTGCGGTGGTGTCGGTGTATCTTTTCGAGGAGCTAGTTCAAACGGTGATCATCGTACGGGAAAACGGCTTAAACGGTCTTTAAGTGCCTTCATGCATCTCTTTGCACCCAGTTGGCCAGGCCAGGCCAGTTGTAGTCTTAGTCATTCAGGCCATAAAATGTGCATCCAACTTGGAAATGCACTCAAGCACCATAAGCAGCAGATACAACAACACATGAAAATGGCTACCAAATAATAATGGTCTTTGGATTCGCACTGCAGATTCGCATTTGAAGAGGATATTCAGATATGGTCGTTGGTCGTGGTCGATGGTCGTTGGTATAGTGCGAGACATCTCTCGGTGAGATTGTAAGTATCTTGCTTGCTGGGGAATTTATGTTGACAGTAGCTGTCGGTGAACAATCGATACCACTTAGACTCAATTTAAAGTGTAATAAAGTGTAAACAAACACATCGACAATGGATTGCGTAACTCTGTTGGTGGTGCTTGTTTCCTGCCCTCTACCGTTCGTTTGTTGTACTTTTACCCTATAATGCAGTATGCAGCAGCTGATGGAATGGTGGTATGTGTCGATTTGTCGTTTGAAAATTAAGATCGTAAAATTTGAATTTCACAATCTGATCGTTAAACATGCAACGGTAGGTATTGAGTTTCCTGTACTCGTCGTCATTGTCGTCGTCGGTCTGTGTCGTCGTCATGTCTCTTGAAAGATTGAATTTGAAATTGAAACAAATTAATGATTGCAGTTGTTGTTTTATTGATTTCTTGTATTCGATTTGAATTTCATGCATATAGCAGACACACTTCAGAGATACAAATAAAATGGAAATAATTAATTAGTTATAAGAAATAGGAAGAGGAACGTGTTGTGTCAGCGCAGACGGGCATATAGTAATTTTATTGACATGTTAGAGGATTAAAGAAACTGGTTTGTTTGCTCAGCAGAATTTCGTAAATAACATTGGAATTAGCAAAAAAAAAAAAGTCTATATTTTATTCGTCTTTGTCAATCAAGTCACCAGAGAATAAAAAAAAAATGGTAACTGGTTTTCCAAAGGCAATGACGTTTGATTTAAAATATCCGACTCTAGTTGGAATGATAGAGTTTGCTTTGAAGTAGAACTAACGAAGAAACATGCTAGACTAGATGATACACAATAAATGTATAGAAAGTCGATTTAAAAGACAAATTCTGCTTACGTATTTTTAGCAACAGAAGATTTTAGCTTTCGCTTAAGTTAGTTCAAAATGTTTGTTTTCATTTAAGTGATGAAATTTGTAATTATAAATTAGAATTGAATCAGTGGAACAACTAAATGACAGAGATTTTATAGTGTTCGAAACGTGGATTTGACGGTTTTATGGTAATATTTTAATCAAAAAGCATAAAACGGGACATAAAAAAGAAAAAATTGTTTAGGGAAACATTTAATTCAATTGAGAAACTAAAATACAAACCAGAATAAATAAATTTTGCAAAAGTATGTGGTTGATGGTTCTCAAGGACATATCCAACGAAATTCTAAAAAAATAAGGCAACTACGAGGCCACAATGAAGAATCATCTTGTCCCAGCAAGACAATAAAGGGGATACCTATCTATGGCAGTGTAGCAAAAAATACTATATCTAGGTTTTTCTTTTCTAATTTAAAAGGTTTTTCTAGATTTTAATTGATTTTGAGTGCAAACAAATATATGTTTGTTGTGGAAAAAATCTGATTCTTCTTAGAGTCAAACCTAGGTACGTTTTATTAGTCAAAGCTTAACATTGACATAAGTCATCGCTCAAAGTCTGATTAATTCTGCTTTGACTATATTTTGCAGAGAGAGTACAAACAACTTTAAGTTTTGGAAACTGGGATACATCTATAGTTATATCCTGCTTAAGATTTATCCTAAAATTGTTTGGATTTAACTTGAAACTCATCGAAAATAAAAGCTGACCTCGGATTCTGACCGATATAGATTGTTGATGTTGAGGTTCGACTTAGCATCTTTGACTCTTACCAAAAATAAGCCGAAAATTATCACTTATATAATCTCCGTTTGTGTTTAAATTCATCTTCAACATTCACCATTTGAAATTCAACTCTTACGTCTCAACCAGCTTTTTAAAGGTTCACCGATATGGAAAGTAAAAATGTTAATCCAAACAAAGATATCATACTTAATTTGTCCATTAAAACTCTGAAAACAGATAATTTTTGAGGCTGGAAATTGATGAGTTTTGTATTTAAAATTTTGGTAACCAAAAACGAGAAAGTTTATCTTTTCTTTAAAATAAAAAGTCTAAAAAAGACCATTAAGAGAATAGGTAGAACAAAATATTTCAAAAATCTTTCCTAAAGTTGACAAAAATGTTTGAAAAAAATTACGTACTCGTATATGTTGAAATTGAAACATACACAATTCAAAACTCCTTGCCTGATGATATCCATACCAAATTTTAATACCATGAAATTAAAATGGCAACGGCATTGAATACCCCTAACCTACAAAAAATTGTAACGAACCGTGTGATCTGGAACTGGGTTTCCACGTTGAAGTGAAATCTCCAACCTCTCTCTCCCTAATCCCTATCCACCATTACAAACCAATGTCTAGTGTACATGAGCCTGACATGAAAAGCAGGGTCCCGAGAGCACGACAGCGTAGCATGCTAAACTCCTGCTCGTCGAAGCTGGGCGGGGTGAAGTCTTTATACTATCGCAGCACTGGACTTCATATTTTTTGTAACCAAAAAAGACATATTTGAATAACGTGTAAAAATTTAAAAATAATGAGGCCCGAACTGTTCAAGGAAAAGGTGTGATTCCTAAAGGAATCACATCAAGGTGCTCATGGCAATCCGGAGAGTTTGCACACCCTTGTATTATATGATACTACCAAATGCCTACTGCAAAATTAATAGCTAGCCCATGATTACAAAATTAAGTCTTGCTAAAATTTAAATGGAGAAATCTTGATCTCCTTACCAAATTTAAACGGTCTTAGCGAGACTTGAAGTTCTTAATTTATTTCAGTTAGTTAAATGAAACGACCACTTAAGAAAAATGGGTGGCAAATGATAACCAAGAAATACCGAAATGTCTTCAAACGCTTTGAAATAAGACTTCTTTTCAGCTGACCCCGAACCTCAAAACCATACTTCAAAGGTCTAAGTCATTAAAATATTAACTTGTTTCAATATGTTAACTCTTACATTAGGTATATAAAATTTGTACACAAGTTGTCAAACATCCTAATTAATAGCAACCGTTTACCAGCCTCCTAATAGACTCCCATCAAGTCAAATTAATTGGAAACCCCATAAATAAGCGGAACCCCATTTCCCACCCAAAACTATAAGTTAACCGTCCAAAAAAACATACCTACCTAATTAAGTTATTTTCAAAAAATTTTATGAATGCCATTGAGTTGAATTTCAAAAAAAAATATCATAATCTCCCCACTATCGCCGGTAAATTAATAAACAATCAACTTAATCTTTAATGGAACCGCAGCCAGCAGCCCCATGATCAATTTGATTTCCAATTTATTGTGAATGCATAATTTGAAACTAATTTGTGTTGGTGGATATGCCGATGAAAATTTCCCAAAATGGAAAAGATAATCAATTTATTCCCCCAAAGAAGAGAAGCGAAAAAAAAATGTTAATGAAAGTATCTAGCATCCAAAACCTCCTCCATTCTCCAACCTGCATTATACGTTGCAATGGTCCGATGCACGACGCGACGACCTGGATTTCCACACACGTCTCTCTGTCGTTTTTTTTTTTTTTTTTTTTTGTAGGAACTTGGAACCCGGTACGGAACGTGGATGCAATGCCATCTTGATGAGCGGTTTGGAGCTGAATAGGTTTTCCTAGTGAAACTAATTGGACTTACCGCCACTCGGCGGAAAATTAAGGAGAAAATTACACCATCATGCCATCCGATGGAAAAGAATCTGATTTTGTTGTTACGAATATTTTTTTTTTTTTTAAGTCACGGTCCACATGGTTCGTGCATTTTTTGTTGTATCTTCTATTTCGTGGTGCATTTTTTCATTTCCTAACTTCTTCCTTGCATTTTGCATTTCTTCATCAATCTTTTGATAATCTTCCGAAGAAAAAAAAAAAAAATGGAATGGACAATGTTTTTCCAAAAGAATTTTTTTATTGTTAGTTTTCTGGTGGTAATTACTGTCTGAACTTCCATCGTCCATTTGTGTTCTGCAAGGCGAGGTCTAGGAAAGGGTCGTTGGTCATCAATCAAATTGAAGATCTCATTGCCCCATGAGGAGAAGAGGATACGGACAATGGCGGGACATTGAATAAAGAGGAGATATGTCTTCGGCAGCAGGTGTAATTAATGGACAAAATGAAAAATGGTTGTTTCATAAGCTGTTACTTTGACTGATAATTACGACTATTTTTTTAAGTTTAACAGAATAATTAAATAAATTAATTTTTCGGTGGGGGGATGATGAAAATAATAAAATAAGGTGTGGGCACGATTGTCATGGATTTAATGGAGTAAAATTGAAAATAGGAATTCAATAGTCTGGTAGCCTAGAGTCCTTCGCGAAGTGGCTTTCACAAATTTTGTAAGAAGAATTTTTAACTTACCTTGGGTTGACGGGTAGTAAAAGGTACAGGTGGGTATGGGTATGTTCTGGATAGGAAATAGATGAATGGAGTGTCGTCTATTCGTCGTCGTCGTAGTCCAGGGATATTAAAAGTCAAAATGCCAACTGATCCCAAAGCTTCCGAAACTTCCCATAACTGGTCGCATTGATTTTAAACTTAACAGCTTACTGAGCTTGTTTTGGTTTTCGTTTTTCTCTTGTAATTTAAATATTGGAACACTATGAATTATGAAAAATCATTTATTCAGTTTAATTCTACACCCTGTGTACAAGTGTGCTGCAGCCTTTCAACTCCTTCTGGACCATATGTCAGCAAAACAAGATCTTTTCACCTATCTCGATTTCCCGCAACTGGCCTTAGCTGTGGCCATGATTGAAATTTTTTGAGACTGAGATTCTTTAACTACAGATGACTTCCAAGTTGTTTTCGCTCTTCCGACCAGTCTATAACCCTGAGGATTTGATTCGAAAGATATTGTTTCGTTATATTTTCGTCGGGTTTCCTCAAGGTATGGCTTTTTCAATAAGAGCGGGTAGATTTGGTCGACCATATATATTTTGGTGGCACCTTTTCAACGATTGGTGGGAAAATTCGGAAATCATTCGTCGAAAACGCAAGATCGGCTGAGGGTATCGCAGTAGTCTGTGAAAATGTACATCAGCAGAACCCGAGACAGGCAGATTTCTCACCGTCCTCAAGAACTCGACCTTTTCCAGAGTTCAACTTGTCGAACTTCGCGTCAGAACTTGTTCGAACAAGATCCAGTTAACCCAGTAGCTCATGAACATTTGTACGCTTACTGCTGGAATGGGGTTCCAGCAGATGCTACATTGCACAGAGCAAACGCCAGGAGTTTCATTTTGCAAAAAAAACCTTTTACTTGTCGGAATTTTCAAAATAACGAACTTCTGAACCGTTCTTTAAAATGGTAACATATGGTTGATAATAATTCATTGCTGATTTTTTTTTTAACTTAAAAAACTTAGAAACTTTGTATTTGAACATACCCCTTTTGGGCTGTTTTCAAAAGTTCTTTGCGGTTAAAAAAACAACACCCTACGTTAAGTTGCGGGTGGCAGTGGTATACAGTGGATGAAGTGCTTGGTTGCTTAACCTAGAGTTGCGAGTTCAAGCCCAGACTGGCCTGGGTTTTTTTTTTTTTTTATTCCCTCAGTTTCAATTTGATGCCACTAGTGGAATTTCCGTGAGTTAAATATCACCTAAATCTCAATCCACTGTTCCACCAAAAATTCTTTCCTATTTTTATTCGTTCTCCTCACTCGTACATGTAAATACATTATAAGGGTATTAACAACCCTTTGCATCATACAAAAAAATAGGTGCGTGCGTACAAAATACACATGTCAGAAGTGAAACTTCTTTGGCAAACTAATTTTAATTTTTATGCACCGCATCAACCGACCAGTGCAGCTTCTTAAGTCCGCTTAGCCGCCTAACACATTTAATATTATACACATCACCTTTTTCATATCAACCTTCCTGCGCTCATTTAACCACACACCTAGTCACATCCCTGCTACCCGGCAATCTATTAAAAACCATCAACTGCCTGACTGCCTACAGTGGATATACAAAACACTTGTCTGCAATGACACACATAATGCATACCGTCCCTGCTACCCACCGTTCTATTTTTAACCATCAGCCGCCGACCTACCCACAGTTGATATGCAGAACCAGTTTGTGTTATTATAAAACAGACCTAACCTAACCTACAGCTCTCTCTCCCCATGGCATTGTGCGTGATGCGACGTTCGCTCTCCCTTTCGATCTTTCTCACTCGCTTGATCCCTACTCTCGCTCCATGGCTATGTGCTTCATGCTTCGTTCGCCTTTTCTCACTCTCTGTCAATCGGTCTCAATTGGTCTCTCCATTTTCTGGGACGGAAGTCGCGCTTATTTCCGCTTCATCAGTGAAAAATTTACCCTCTTGCGCCTAAAGAAGTTTCACTTCAAAAATTAAAGGTTTTATCAAAATCGTTAAAGCTGTTTTAAATAAAATAAGATTTTTGTAGGAGTTCATCACATCCTTTGATATAAAATCAATGCATATTGTTTTCTAAGGAATCTTTATATGGTTTTTGCTATAACTATATCTTCTAAACTTATATGGCATAACCATAACCATTTCATATACCCAACCAATTAGTTTCAGAAAAGCATGAAATATTAAGATAAATATGTTTTGTCAAAATTAAAACACAGATTTCCTGTCTTATCAAGAGAAGAGTCTTAAATGTTTATGATTTCAAAGCGAACATCGCTCTACTCCTTCAAGTCGACAGTCTATCTTTTTTTTGTTTTTCCAGCTCTATAAAGGCTATTTAAGATAACCGTATTATTAACATAGACTATACCGCATCCGCCCCTCACAAAATCCGAGATTTATTTTCATCCTGCAGACGCCCAAACGGATGAATCCGATTAGTTGCATTTTCACATTTTCTTTCATTGTTCAAAGATGAAATTTAATCATGGTGGTTACCATAAAAAAAAAGAAAACAAAAAATCACAGCTGTTTTTCCACTGAGAAACACAAGTACGAGTATCTGCATCGATTGATGGCAAATGCACCACATAGTTCCAAGTTCCAAGAAAAGAAGCTGCCACAAACCACTTCTCCTGGATACAACTGTTAGAGTGCCACTGCAATCCAGACATTCAAAGTCGTACTATAACGTAGGTATACAACAAGAACTAGCAACAACGACGACGACGATGCGATGTTGATGGCAGAACCAAAGGAGAACGACGACGACGGCGACGAGCGACGACTACCAGCACCAGGACGGATGACGATTGTGAAGCTTAGAGAAAGATTGAATAGTTCATTGAACATCCAACAATTTATATGTTCCTGGCAACGTTTTTTTTTGTTTTATGCACCCATGCCCTGTTTTCCTTTTCCTTATGAGGTCTCCTCTCCAGCTACAAAATCTCAGTCCACTCTGCTTCTGGATTGCATATAGCTTTATACAACTTTTTTATTTTTCCTTTTTTTTTTTTTGAGATGCTGTTCTGGCTGATGGATGCTTTGCTTTAGAGATTTTGTCTGGAGTGCAATTTGATTTGGAAAAAGAAATCTGCGGGAAATGTGTGAGGAAAAATAAATGAAAGCGAAATATAAAAAAAAAAAAACCTAGCTGTAGCTATACAATACGGATACCGATAGAAAATCGCGACTAAGAGCAAAACAATAAGGGACATAGAATGGTGGACAGGTTAAATAATATTTTGTAGGTTATGGCAGCTTTAGGACAGGTGAATGAGTTATGGCTGGCTTTTGTTTTGATTGGATTTTGCTCAAATCTTAACAATAGATGGTTTTGTTCTAGATTTTTTTAGACATATTCATTGTTATTGAAGTTTTATATAAAAGCTAAGAATATAGGCAAACTGGAACATCTTGTATTGCTTAAATTTTTTAGACAAGCATTTCGAAAGTATCAAATCTATATTCAATCTAAAGGTCTTTAATTCGTCATACCTAACTCATTTGTAACATAACTTTTTTTAGTGATGGATCAGAAATTACAAAAAAAAAGTTACGTATTCGATATTGACGAGCACTTGTACGTTAGTTTAACTTTTTTTTCAGGTATGGACACTGCTATCTCTTATTGGGAAAAATTTTATGATATTAAACTATTTAATGCATTTGAATACTGAAATGATTTTGAAGCATTTGTTTCCAAAAACCTCATTAGGTTTCTAGAGATAAAATACATTAAATCTTTATTACACTGAACTGAAAATGGTGAACGTCACAACAGCAATTGTTCGCGTATTGAACATTTCAATTGTTAATTTTGTGATTGCACTTGTCAAATTAAAAGTCGATAATGTAAAATTTTGGCGTTGTAAAATTACTTTTAGATGTTTACATTAAAGAGTCAAAAATTTTAAACAGATTTTGTATTTTCAATGTAAAATATTGGATTACTAGATGCGTTTAATAAGAATTGGAACTTTTTCGGGTCTAACCAACTGATGAAAACAAGTTAGAATATTGGGAGAAAGTATAATTTTGTCTCTGGCATTATGAGGCAGTAATGTTTTATACCATATATTTGGTGGTGCGGGGAAGTTATTCCTCGGGTAATAAGTCCACCGAGGGGCTTAGTTCCCATTAATTGGGAACTAAATCTACTTAAGTGAAGTTGACCTAGTTCTCATGCAAAGTGGGAATTTAATCCTAAGAAAATCATGTGGATTCAATTCTCTTTTAATGTGATTCCTAATTTTTGTTGATACAATTTCCAAAACGCAAACCCCCTGCTCGGACTCAGTGTTAGATTTGGAGTAGATGCGAGGTTTGTTATTTTTCTTTGATCACCTTCAGAATCTTCAAAGTCATAAGATTCGTTTAACTCTTGTTGATTTAGACATGTTATGTTTTCATGAATCGAAGTGTGTACTAAATTCCTATAAGAAAGTTGAGAACGTTCCCACCTTCCATGGGCACAAATTCCACTTCTCTTAAGTGGACTTAGTTCCCACTGAATTTGAACTTAGCCCCTCAATGGACTTAGTACCCGGGGACTTATTTCTTTGCACCATATTTGGTTATGATGTTGTGTTACAACAGCTGTGTAAATAACTTAACGCGTTTACTTTACGTTTTAGGTAAATTTTGTAAATTAACAAATACGATTATTGAATCAAATGTGATTCTCCACAAGGCCACTGGAGAGGGATCCACAACGAGCATAGAAATGAATTCATTTTTATAAATCTTCCTAGTGCTAAAGTAAGTTTGTGTGAGAATTGCCATTGATCTCTAGATGTCGTCTTTAAAAGTACATATTGTCAGATCTCGAACTAATCTTGAAAGGCAAATCGAATGACAAATCTTGAAATTCATTTTCTTCGAAATAAGTCTCAAAAAACAAATCTTTGGTACATACTAACAGATCCAGATATTAATCGAAGAATTGTTGGTATTATCAGTAGGTATGTGAAAATCTTAAACATCTCAAAATTTAATGATTTTTCGAGATTATAATTGTTTGAGATTTTAACTTTCAATATTTCTTTAGAATCGAAGACTCGCTGAAACGAAATTGCGTCACGACAAAACTGTTTATGCTTTTTTCTTATGTTTTTGATATACAATATCGTAAAATTTTCAAGATACACTACATGGTTTCGCTATCGATAATCTTATACATCGTTTCCTGAACCGTCAAAATTCTCAAGTTCTCAAGTCAGATGGTTCGCTATACATGCCTCTTTGCTATCATTCAAAGTTAATGCTTCATTTTGGTTTCTTGAGTATGATTCATTAAAAGATTTATTCTAAGGAAAAATTCTCCATAATCGAACTAGATTTTGACTAGCAATCTAAAAAGTTTTAATTTATTTATATATTTTCCGTTCTGGAAATACATTCACCTACTTTAATTTCGAGACTGTCTTTTTAAATTACTGTTTTGTTTTTTAATTATTTTCCTTAACTGACCATTTAATAATTATTCTTTCCAATTTTTTTGTATGGATCTTAAAAACGAAATTCTAATAAATAAGCTTTTCCTTTTTGTTCGCCAATTATCGCATCCTAACCTAAAAGTTTATTTTTAATCAATTGTTTTCCTACTTAAGTATGCCTAAATTGAAAAACAATCTTAAATAGGCACATTTCATTAAACACAGATAACCAAATTAATCAATTTAATCAAGCACCCCATTTCAAAAAAGAAAAACCATCACTAACTCATTTAACAAATTATCAACATCCAATATCACATTTTCTAATCTGAACGAAGAAAAAAAAAATCAATATCATCACGAACTCATCGTATTCGGATAGAAATTCCCTTACAAACAACTTCTAAAATTGATTCCATCCTAACCTTAACTTTGTCTGCAGTTCAGAGTATGTATACTTTGTACACTTCCTGCAGACTTCATAGAGCACAATTTTTTCTCCCTAAGGACATATCGACACTCGACAGTCAATCAGAAATCGAAATAGCACCGCAAAAATGCTTTGAGGCAAATTGACGAACGAGATTGAATTCGAGGCCATAGAACTTTTATACTTGAGATACCCGAACCCGATACGCGATACGCGACCAAAGAAAGAGCGTAGGTACATGGTACAAGTTATAAGGATATAAAAGGCTTCTCCATCTCCATCTCTCCGTCGAACGCGTCCCCAACACACACTTTCCATTTTGATAAGCTTTTTTTCAAAAATGAGTTTTCCAACTTACAAGTTCGTTGTTCTTTTTTTTTTTTATTACCTATTTCAATTGAATGGATGAAAAGTTTCTTTTCGAGTTTTCGCTTATTTTTTTTTTTAAATCATTTTCATTCGGTAAATTCTCTATTGTTTGTATATTGTTGAGGTTCTTTATTATTTTTACTTGGAATTTCTTTTCGCGCGAATTTATGTATTTTTTTTTTTTTTTCAAAAAATGCTTGTTTATTCAAAGAATCCCGCTATCCCGCCCTCCCAGTCTATTGTCTCAAAATTTAATTTGATTTTCCTGTCAGATGGGTTTAGCATTTAGGATGGGAAAGGACATGAACTGAAACGAAAGTTTAACAAGACGAAGAAACCAAGAAAAAAGAGGAACAAAAAAAAAACATCAAAACAATTGAAATTATTTTGTAAGGAAACAAATATTTTAAGGACGTAAAAGTATGTAAGAGAAGGGAAAAGATAAGGAAAACATGCAAATCCTTAGATCCTGCGCTTCGAAAATATTTTCTTTAGAATTTAAAGTATTTTAATAACTTTGGTTTGGTTTCATATTGACTTTGTACCTGTTTTCGAAGAATTTACATTAATCATCATACTAAGAAGCAAAAGCTTTTCGAGTTGCTTAAATTTTTTTTTTTTTTTAATTTTTAAATTTGCATTTTTAAGGAAGAAGGAAGTTAGTAGATTTAATTTTGTTATTTTTCCCCGAACTGTTTTCTTTGCCTAATTTAATTTGTTGATACCAAACTGAAGATTCAATAAACAAGATTATCAAACACCATGATTAAAATAAAGAGGAGCAACGACATCAAATGGAATACATGATTTAAAATACTCGGATGAAATTTTGTTTGTGTTCCTTTACAAGATTACATTTTAGTTTTTGGTCAAAAACATCGGGAATACAGGAACCACAGGTGTTTCAGTGGTTCATTTAAGTTCAATAGCTTTTTCTCGATCATAGCGTTGCAAACATTAAGTATTGGTTTATGACGAATACCTGTATATAGGTAATATTTTTTTTTTTGAAAAATTCTCCTTTTTTAATTGTGATCATTTATCAAAAGACGTATTGTAAAGGGTTTATCAATTGTCGAGGATTGACTTTGGTGGTCTGTGGCGGCCATATTGTTTTGGTGACATCTGTCAAAATTTTTGTTTATTATTCAGTAACTGATCCTCACCTTGGCAAACTTCAACTTATAATTTCAAAAAAATTTCAACTGACTCAGAACCACAAAGTTCTTGCCCATAGAGACAACTCGCTGCGAGGCGTATTTTTGGTTGACCAGCTGACAATGTATCTTTTCAAAGTTACCGTTTGGTGTGTATTTTGGGCTGGTGGAGTCATTAGTCCGTTATTGAGACTGTCACTGATTGACAGATTGGTTCTCAAAACGTTAAGTGCAAAAATGAATAAAAACAAAAAGTAAATATTACTTAAAAATTCAAAAACTTCATTTTTAATTAAAAAGTTCAACCAATTTCATATCAAATTCATCAAATCAGTAAGTTTTAGAGTATAAGCTTCCCATTGATGCAATACAAATATTTTGTGTGTACATAACCTTAAACTCGATAAAATTTCAACTGGCTAATGAATAAAAAAGAAATCGCTGATACTTCTCCTGAGCCTTTTAGAGCAGATAAAGCGATACCATTGTATATAGACTTTTATAGTAATTTGATGGAACATGTTTTTTTTAGTTCTGAACTTCGTCGATGGTGGTGCTAGTTGTCTTATCAACTTTACATTGCATGTCTTCTATTGTTGTTTTTGCTTCCCGTGGCAATCTAGACAAAAACCAATCTTAACTCAAGAAACAAGTGTTTGTGAACTTAGTCCATAGATGGCGCACCAAACGTTCCTCTTATTGGGAGTACTATAGATTATAAAGATACAATGCCACTGGTAATGCTAACTTCACAGTCAAATCAGCGCAACCAGCCCCAAAAAATGCATGAATTTAAAAACTGAGTATGGGATTAATTTCCGTGAGTTTCTCGTAAATTTGTCTTGAAAGAATAAAATTTGGAGCCTTATGTTTCTAAAAATCAACCCCTTGTACTGCTAACATGACTGTCAAATTAGCATTGCCAGAGATTGATTTTAAAAAATGAAATGCGACAAATTATTTTGTTTTACGATAATATCGAAAATTGGCTGTCAATTTAGCATAAGTAATAGGCATACAATTAATGGCATACTATTTTTTTGTTTTTGAGAACCCAAAGCATTTTAAATAATGTGGTTTTGCTAACTTGATTGTCAAGTCAATTTAATCATACTTTGACCTCAAAATTTGTGCAACTTTGAAAAATCGTTGGTGAACATTAAAAAAAGCACAGTACCAAGAATTGACCCTTGTGGTACACCGAAATTTGTTTGAAGAAAATGAAATGTTTGCGAATAAATAGATGGTTCTTCCGAATTGAAATTATTGAAGAAAGGTAAAGTCACAATAATTCATAATTGTAATAATCACTAATTTTTCTCAGTGGAATGCCACGAACTTCGAGCTTAAACATTGTGTAGGTCAGTCTTATTTTTTTTGATAAATAAAATCCAATACTTTCAAGAGCACTGTTGAGCAACTGTGCTGTGGTCAAAGGCCAGCTTGAAGCGTTGAAAGCATTTCTTGAGTAAACACTTTGAATGCCATAATTAAGTGCAAATTAGTCGCTTATTATTCCTGCAACAAAAAAAATTAAAAAACAAATCATACATTTTAGATACCTAGGTACTGATAAATTGATTTGAAGAATGCAAAGCAGGTTCTAGAATGCTAACCAAAAACAAAATAGTTTTTAAAAAATGATTTCGGATCTCGTAAAATTTTTTGTTGTATATGCCACAGATGTACACAGATCAGTTAATAAGTCAATCATTTAAACAAAATTTTGTTTTGTTCTATTGTTTTTGTTTTCCTATAGATTCATTAATAACAAAAAAAAATCAAACAAAAAATGTAATTAATGCTATTAAAAAGCAAATAATTAACACGCGTAACTATGCAATAATTGGCAAAGTTAATTACCGAATTAATAACACTCAATTATTTTGTTATACACAAGGCTTGATAAAAAATATTAAATGTTGAAAACATTCAAAAATAATGACAGCTTCAGGACATTTGATGCCCGTCGTATTCGTTAATATTCGGAATACTTCAGGCTTGATATGGATTTCGACTAGTAAGTGATTATCTTCTTCAACTATTACAAACTTGCCAAACGTCTTAAATATTCGAAATAAAGATAAAATACTTCAGTGTGTTTTCAAAAAATTGATTGATTTGATCTAGATGTAGTTTGGTATATCTAAAAAAAATTCAACACATAATTTGAGCTTCTCCTTAACTAATTAAAAATAAAGTCAGTTTTGTTAAAAAAAAAACTTTGATTTTTATAGAAATAAAATCCTCTTCCACTTAACGACTACAGCAAAGTTTTTTTCAGCTTAAGAGACAAAAAGATTATTTATTATTTATTGAAAATGTCTTTATAAATTCACCATTCTAGAACTAAGAGTTGAAGTCAAGCCTCGAACATCGTTACCTTTTCCGGCTTACCCTTTTCCTCTAAGCTCATGCATGTTTTCTCATTCCCGAACAATAAAAGTGTTTCTTGTCCTATGTTAGTCCAACTTATAAAACTACTTCATAAAAAAGGTAAAGAAATCCTATTATAGGATAAAACAACTCCAGCACACGCAAGTCCCATAACTTCTACTCAATTGCACAAAACCAAGAAGATTCAAGTTCTACTGAACATGCACAGTGTACACTGATCAGTGTGCATCATCCTTCTCCTCCTCATAGTAGTCAATGCATTGCTTGCTTATATATGCATGCGGGAAGATCTAATTTGGTGCACAAACAATATTCTCCAGCTGACTGGATCATCATCATCACTTCCCATGAGTGTAAAAGATAGAACTCTAAGCTAAGCATCATATGACCAGAGAATCACACTCACGACCGCACGACCACGACGAAGATGCCAACTCAGTCCTAATAGGCTTATAACGATATCCCATGATAACACCTGGAATAAACATTTGTAGTTCGATATAATAATTGCAGTCATGTTCTTGCGTCACTTACTTCATGACATGATGTGGTGTTATTTTTTTTTTTTTTTTTGTCTCCCCTGGACGATGCATGGTTTGACATAGCAGCCGGCACGATGGGCGTTAAGAGCATCCACAGGATGCTCTCGCAAGCATGTAATATCCGGAGATTACGTATTCGAAGAAGAAGAAGAAGATGTGTGTCTGTGCCAGGCTTTAATAAGAAGACATGTCTACCTATGTGATTACATTGGACTCAGATTAGACTGAGAAATCATGGGTAATTGGTTTCTCACAGGTGGGTTGGTTTTGAGCTTTGTGTTGGATAAGTTCATTGATTTGCATCTTATTATGTGAAAGATACAAAGTACCTAGTTCGGTCGGTCTCATGAGTGAAATTGTTGTTAATGCATACGCTAATGCATGGTAATAGAGATGCTCTTTGTCCTGAAAGTGCTGGGTAATGTTGTTTTCTATTTAATAAGTATGGAATTGAAAGGAAGTGGAAATTACTGAGTTGAGTTATCTCATCAGTCTTGGAAGTCAATTTTAATTAAAATTGGTCTAGAATTATTTATTATGGAATGCTTTAATGTGTAATAGACACAATTTATAAAACGTTACACCTGAAAATTGGGTGAATGGTTGCTTCTAGACACACCTATATTTATTTGTTTTCGTTTTTGTGATGCAGTTCTTAAGTTATGAAGGATAACCTCAAGTAACCTTTGTAAAACGCTTGGTTTTAGTGTTGAGCCCCATTTTTTGGGAACAAAATAAGCGCCTAAGTCACTCGTAATTGCGGTGCAGGGAATTTATTCCACGGGAATCTGCTCCACACGGGAATTTATTCCACTTTTAGTGGGAATGTGCTCCACTTTTTGAAGTGAAGTAAATGCCCACCCAGAGTGGGAATTTATTTAACTTTTCGGTGAGAAAGTGCTACACTTTTTAAAGTGAAGTTGAAAATATTCTTACCTTATTCTCAAAAAATTTTAATATTGCTCTCAAATCAATTTTGAAATAGGTACCTAATATCAAAATCTACAAGTCATAACCTTAACGAAAATATAACCAGTGAAAAGGTTTCGAGAGCAATATTTAAATTGATTGAAAAATGGCGCGATTTTTGAATATATTCCTACCTTAGTTATAATCAAAAAATTTTAATATTGTTCTCAAATCAATTTAAATATTGCTCTCAAAACCTTTTAACTTTAATAGTTCGCGTTTTTCAATGTTATGCCCATATTTTAAAACAATTGTTCAGAGTTCACTGACAGTATTTTGGTAAAACTTGATCTAAGAGCAAAACGCTTAATTACTTAGTGTTAGAAATCTTTGTTTCAAAATAATTTAGTTTTAAAATTTAATTATTAATACTTTTTTTTTTGATAGAACGATGACTTTACTACGGCTTCAGCTCGAAAATTATCCAAACTTCAAATAAGGCAGTTTTGCTTTTTACTCTGATGGACGATTGTGTAGGCCATAAAATGAACATAGTTCACAATGCGTTTCACGACACGAACAGAACCATGTTTTTTGAAGTAAATTTGCACAATGTATGTCCGTTGTTCAGGCGTCAGTCAATTCATGATTAATGACATGACTTGAGGGATGACAAAATGGCTGTCAATGAAAACAGTATTGCCAACTTAAACTTCTATAACAAATAACACTTTGTGAAGCCATCATTGAAAAGCAGTTAGCTCAAAAACTGTTTTTTTTTTTATTTTAAGGGAAGTTTTTAAAAAGTTTTAGTAAATTCAATCATAATTTCGGTAAAAAAAATAGTTTAAAGCAAAATTACGTTATGAGCACTAAAGCCAGAATTTCGAAATCACTCTTAACATATTAAACTAAAAATTTAATTAGAATCGTCCGACCCGATTTTGAAAAAAAGTTCACATACACAAAAACCCTTTCTTGGAAGGTACAAGTTCAAGCCGGGCCTACAAAAATTTAAAAATCTCGATGTGCGGTTTCCTTTAAACATGAAATTTGGAGCAAAACGTGAAAAAGCGCACAGAAGAACATCTGTACAGACGTACCCGCAGACTGACAAACGGTATTGCTAAAATTACTGTTTGGGCATCTATTTAAAAAAAGAATGACATAATAATTTATTCAATCGTACTTGTAGATTCTGTACCTACGAAATGCATTGAGCAAGTGAAAAGAAAGCTGTTCGATTAAAGGTTTACCTTCATCCTCAACACAATAATGGACAAGTTCCAATTGACTGTCATGCTCAAGGCAAAGCTGATTCAAGTTAATAACGATTCTCCTCGCCCATTTTTATTCCCAGCTTTCAATGCAAAGCCGTCAAATTGACACAAAATCCGTCGAAATAATAAAAACGAAAAACTTGCATTGGTATGGCTATCTCCACCATATTTATCTATTAATGCTTAAACTTTAGCGTTAAGATGTGAGGAGAAGATATAAAATTGTTCTCAATTGACCATAAAAAAATAAAGCCTACACTTTAAACACCAAAAGATGAAGATAAAACTTAAATACTTTGCCCGCAGTTTTTTTTTTTAGTGTGTTTGGTTGGTTTTGCTGTCATTAAACTAAGAGTAATACGATATAAGAAGAAAAACAACCAAACATTATGCAAATTAAGTAATTTGGAGTTAATTTTTATTATTTTGTTTGGGAAGATAGTTTTTGATTGATCATGCCGATATAAAGTTGAATTGAAAAATTAAACTGTGGGAAGTGAAGTATTAAATTTCATGTTATATAGTTTTTTCTCCGACCCACGGTATACACACAATTGCACTATTTTTTATGGCTAAAACGGTTTCTTTGAAAATTGTGAAAATTTTACAAGATTTAAGGATTTTTATGTGTGGATTTTATGAGCTAAATAAAATAATAAGAAAATCAGTGGTCAAAGCAAACTAAACCACAACAATCATGAGTGTTGTTAATGATAATATCGGTAGATACTTTTATTTCATACAAGATACCGTTTTCAATTAAAAAAGTCAGTAAAATCTCAGAAACCAACGGGTTTTTAAGAGCCTTTTACAAGTGTCACAATAAAGCTAATAATGTGCTCAATTTATTTCTTCGTGTAGTGGTACCCGGGCACATCTTAAATAATTTAATTTTTTGTTTAATGCAGCTGCAGAGTTAGAAAATGAATAGTAGATTTATAGAGGAAAGAAGTTTTCGTTGAAACAGTAGTTTTAGAATGAAGTGCAATATATCACGAGAAAAATTCCACAGCAGTTGGCATCCAGTTGAAGACGGGAAAATGTCAAGCAATTGATGCCAAGGTTGGGGCTCACACCCACAACTCTAAAGGTAAGCAATCAAAAACCACTTCCATTGTAGCATTGCTTAACCTACAACTGTTGTTATTTCTAGTTCCACGTTTTCAAATTACGTATGACATTTTAAATCAAAAGTATGGCTTTAGGAGAAATATTTAAAATAATTTACAATGGCTTTGGTAAGTCTGTAAAAATGGAAATATTTGAGCACGGACTCGTAGGCGCCGAAAATCCAAATTCTTTTTTCCTAGGAATCAGAAATCATAAAGTTCTGGTATGCTACATTGTGCAGTTGGCTTTATTTGATATTTGGGGCACTTGGGATTTTTGCCAATTATAGGTTAAGCATTTTCACATTTTCTTAAAACTGTAACGAAGTTACACATTTCCACTCACCGACCACACACAACAACACCACCAACCGCCACCGACGAATCCATTCCACAACCACCATCGACGAAGTCACTCCACATTCCACCGCACTCAAGAAAAACAACCACCAATAACACCCTCCACATCAAGCCCCCTTGGCCGGCGAAATGGACCTCCAACCACTTGTAATGGGCCTAACCCAGTTAAGCAACAAGAAGCACAAGAAGAAAATATTACTGGGTAAAGTTGTACTTGATCTTTATAGTTCACACTATGTCTTCGTAGGAATATTGCATAAGAAGGAGTGAAAAGTGCCCTACAAATCAGATTCGAAATCTCCACCAGTTGTGTCAGTGCTATTTAAACGCACCAAGGAATTCGTTTCTCATCCGAAGGCACGCTCTATTGGAATACCAGTCAAAAGCTTCACTTAGTCTTTGGTAGTTATACCGTAAAGAGCCCTGCTCACCGTTTATGTCAGTTTTTCACTTCGCTGTTCGCTATTCGTCGAAGAGGATCGCTAGACCGGCAATAGGCCACCCGTTTATGACGTGGACTGTTTCTTAGGAACCCAACAGACCTAGCCTTAAGTTAAAGATTAAATTAAAATATTGCTTCCATGTTTTGAAAACATAACCCTTAAATTTATTTTTGGTCCAAGTCTGGATGATAAATAGTTGTTCCATAAAATATAACTCCATAGGCTAGTTAGGGAATAATAAACACCTTTCTTCCCCGTTTGTTATTCAAAAAAAATCCTAGAAGACAAAATGAAGTCCATATAATTGACATGACTTTGAAAAACCTAAGAAAGACCGCATTCACGACTAGGTTTGGCTCAAAACAAGACTAGCTAAACGTTAGTTAAAGCTAGCATTGAGAAATTACAGTTGTGTCATCAAAATAAGGACACATTTTTTCCTCTTTAAAATAGACAGCAGCTGAACCAATGGACACGGAAATTGATTATTGTTTTTCACTGTTTTATTCTTTCTTCCATAAAAATGTAATCGTGCTTTTTTTGCCAAATCAATAAAAATAAAAAGCAAATCCTCGAAATGGATATTCATTTCCACGTCATAATGTATACGCAATACAAGCCTTCAATTGCAACAAAAAAGAAAAGAAGATTCTCATTGAATTCTTGAAAAGTCTCAGTATACCCAGGAACACCACCTAACTCACCAGCAGCGCAACGATAAGAAATAGACAATGTTAACGATAGTGAGATGGTTTTCACTTGAATGCTCCTGGTCCTTTTGTCCCTTCCCCCAGGTCTCTTTACACCTTTGCCATTATCTATTCGAATAGCACTTTATCTGGATTTTTCTTCTTTGGTGTATTATTCTCATGAACGACTCTGTGTCCGCTGTCGTCATCGTTGTCGCCCCATGTGTAGGCACTTATACCTGTCGCCGGCGCATTGTGCTAGGATTTTATTTGAAAAACGCGCGTACACAATCAAGAATTCTACGGGTATCCATCTGCAATCTTCCGAAATCCCCCTTGCACATCCATAGAGAAGAAAAACCTCAAACCTCCGCATCATGATTCTCTTCAAATGCTGTTGCGCTTTAAACTATTCCTCGTCCGTTCAAAGAATCCTGCTTCCTGCACCTGTCTGTTCATTATTCTCTCCAACTTAATACTTGAAGCTATAAAACTTTGCACTGCCACCAGCCACCACTGTAACTATATGCTCGCTCATGGCTGGCATGCCGTTTTTGTAGTCGTTGTCATTGTCGTTTGTATTGAGTTCCAGCGTCGAGTCGTCGAAACGACAGAAAAACTCCAAAGACGTTTGGCTAGGATGGTTGCTCTCAGCTCTGAGGTATCGAGGATGGAAGTTTACCTGGTTAAAATACTGCAACGGATGACGAGTGGTTTGCACATAAATACAACATACATAAATACACACAAACAAAGACATATATAGATATACTCTGCGGGCAAATAAAAATATTCGCATAATAAATGAACAGCTAACAACTGTTCTTGTGGGATTCTTCTTTTTTGTTTCCATAAATGAACATTACTTGCTGATGAAACAAAGGGTGAAACAAAAAGTTGCAAAAGCAATTGGAAAGATGGTGGAGTGTTGTAATGTTGCTGATGTTTGTTCGTTTTGAATGGTTACGGTATGGACTGAGGAGAGCATTAAATGCGAGTGTATGTTTTAAGGCGTTTCCTCGCTAACTTTCTTTCGGAACTTTAAAAATTTGAAAAGGTCCTTAAACTGAAATATGTTTTATAATTTCTTAAATTCTTACAATGCCAAATTAAAGAGCAAAACATTTTTGTTAAATTCAGCAAAAAAAAACTAAGCGATAGCTACAGTACGTTTGCAAAGAACTTTGAAATACCCTATTCCTTATTTTTTTTGTATATGTGTGTGTATGCGTTCGCCTCCGCAGCCAGCTGGTGTCCATAGTTCCAGAAACAAAATTCTTCCTTAGCAGACAGGAAAAGATACAATTATGTACACCAATTTCGTGTGTCCGATTTTCAATAACTACTAGCGCAATAAAAAAAAAGGCGTGTGCCATGCCCAAAGTTCAGACTTTCAATTGCCAAGGCAAAACCATTACTATGAGCTTAGTGACATTCAAGTTTGAGCTTGCAGCTCCATTTGAACAAGAAGAGACATAACTTGAACTTTTAAAAATTTAATTTTGAATGAAAATAGCGATTATAGGCGTATTTACCAATTCAATTTTGAACAAAAAAAGATAGTTGTTTTTCATACAACGAATGAAGAAAATTTTAAAATTCAGCCACGCCCGAAATTAAAAAATTTCTTTGCATACACAAGCTTCGACTAAGAGACACACAAATGTGGGCTTGTGGATTTATTATGAGTAAGTATATATGTCACGGTCAAAGCCCGATCTATAGTCAAACCTAGGTTTGACTAGTCAATGCTCAACATTGACCAGCAGCGTTGGTCAAAGCCCGATGGATACTTTAGTTTCGGGCTTTGACTGATGAGTTTTTAGTCAAACCTAGGTTTGACCATCAGTGCCTTGGTCAAAGTCCGAATCTCATAATTTTGTTTCGGACTTTGACCGACCAGTTTAGTCAAACCTAGGTTTGACTAAAAACTCATCAGTCAAAGCCCGAAACTAGAGTATTAATCGGGCTTTGACCAACGCTGCTGGTCAATGTTGAGCATTGACTAGTAAATCCTAGGTTTGACTAGATATCGGGCTTTGACCGTAACATATATACCGATTATTTGCAAAAATAAGTCTTTTATAGTTTCCAATGAAAAATGGGCGTCAGCCACACCCAAAATCAATTTTTTTCTTTCTTACACAAGATGTTTATGTACAACTTATACCCCCAAAGTTTAAGACTTTTCGTTCGAATCATCTTATAAAAACAGTGTTGATGGGTTTGTATGAAAAGTGGGCGTCAGCCACGCCCAAACGCAAATAATTTTATTCAGTTGAGATAAGATTTACCTAAAGCTTCCGTGTGCAAAATATAAACACAGATATTGTTGAACAAAAATGTTGATTGTCGTCGGATTTCGCCGGTTCAAGAACACATCATGATAAAGACATTATGTAATAAAATTTGAATTTTTAAGATCAAAAATTGCGACCTTTGGAGAGTATACATACGGACGAACGGACGGACAAAGTATTTAACTTCTTCTTCTTTTTTTCGACGCCGTTATGATCTCTCTCAGGTCGACCACAACTCTCCCACTTGTAGTTTTACCTTAGTGATCCGCCTGTTATGGTCTAACGTTATTCGTTGTATGATATTACTTTTAGACGGCGTTGCATATATGGTCGTGTTTTGGACTTACACGGTACCAATTCCTAATTAACAGTGATGAAGCATCTTCCCTTTTGATGGCTCCATCGTCATTCAAGAATAACTGATGTACTTTGGGGTACGTCACTTTACCTTCAATCAAGTAATAAAGGCCTACAATGAAATGCAGGACATTCAAGACGCTTCCCTACTGTAAATTGGAGTGCTTCGGTGACTTCAACTGGACATCTTATTATTATTATTTATTTTGCAGTCGGCTATCTAAAACTCGCTCAAGAATGTGTGGTGGGTCTGATTCAAAATCCACCCAAAAGTCGAGATCCTGAAAAGCAATCAGTACTGAAAAATCAAAAATTCCTGATTTGAATTATATTTCAGTACTAGGGTGGAAGGCTGCTCGGGGTTAAGGCAATTTTACCCTCCTTTTCGAAAGGCAACTTCATTCGGGATTTTGATTTTGCGGGATTTCGGTTTTTCGGGATTTTGAGCGACTCCTGAGTGTAAATACAACAAATGATTTCAGAGGTTCGCCGTTAAAGCCGCAAATGACTTCACTTCTAAAAAAAACCATTTAAGAAAAATGGCGCTTTTGTCGTTAAAAAGATTGGTATATTACGATGAAAACCCAAGTATCAATATAATCGCATACAACGCCAGTTTTCGTCTTAGACTTGTCCGAAAGCACCTTGACTTAGTTTGGAAAATTTTGATATACCTAAAAAAGGTGGTTAAGAGCCCGTTACAAATATTAACGAAATTTTCTATTAATTTTCTTTGTTAATAATTATTTCCAATCATTCTTTTTTTTTTTGAAAATGGTTTTTTCTTAGTTTCCCCTTTAGATTTTCCCCTGACTGGCGTTTATTACCAATTTAATCACTAAAGTAGCAAAGGAACAACATTTAAAAATAATTTACATCCTTAAAAGGCTCATTCCATTTCCAATTGTAAACTTAAATTTAATTAAATGCATTCTTGTTGAAACACTCTAACAATATGTAAGTGGCTTTTATCATTTCACTATTCAAAGCATCCCAAACTTTTTCCAACAAAATTTAGTTGCATTCAACTCTGGTATCTATCCTTTTATCTACTACAGTACACTCGGCTCTCCTTATATAAAATGATATCAGTCCAAAACACACACAACATCTACTCACACTATAAAGGAAGTAATTAAAACACAAATTTCATTACTCCACTTAGTAAGCTGAACAATTTTCACATAACATCGCCAATATAATGCTCCTTCCTTCAAGTGAAAGGTGGAAATGTCGGCTAACAGACACTAAAGACCATGTCAGAAGAGCACTTAAAATTCCACTAACCACACATTCGATAATAATTTTTCCTCTTTGATAATTAAGGAAGAAAAAAAAGTGAAACAAAAAAATCCTGTTGTATACCATCTTATAGCGACTTCCATTAAGACAGATAGCATCCTTCTCCTTTTACATACACTGCAAACTTACATCACCAAGTGCAAGTCCCTAAAGGCTTCTTCCCTACATCTTGAAGTCGTTCTGTGAACCAAAGGAGAAGAAGGAGACAAAATGTCAATTGAATTACTATCTCATGACATAACGTCCACTTTTGAGTGCCAAATTAAAAAATCATTTTCAATTATCTGAGCTCTAGCCTCTATAGGTTTGCATCGTATCTCAAGGCGATATTATGTCGTTCCGAGTGCATTGAGTATCTCTCCATCACTGGTGCTGGTGCTGGTGGTGTTCTTTCAATGAAACAATTCACTTAGCTTGAGCCACTGATGATGGTGGCTGGGCATTAAATCGGGACTCACTCACAGTTTAATATGGACTACCCCCCTGGGGTCTGGTTGGTGGCTATGTAGATCGTTCCAAAAGACAAATACAGAAGCCACAGTCGTGGAACTCCATCTCTAACTAAGGTGAACAAACATCTTTTACGGACCGCATGTAACATTGTCCGAATCCGAATCCGAACTAAAACTAAACTAAAGAGAGAGCAAAATCCTCTCGACCATGTCAGCAGGAGTGGATTTGTAGTGGTGCCTCAGCCTTACCATAATAAAGATAAAAATGATGATGATGAGGATCTATGTTTGTAGAGCCTCCGTATGGATAAGTTTTTCGTTGCAGTTGCTGCCCCTCATAAATGAAATCCGATTCGCAATCCGATTTATTCTTTAGTCTTCATCTTTATTTTTTTGATGAGGAATGGGTATACCTACTCTTGTGCCCCGAATAGGAATACTGTTGTTCTCGATGTCCAAGATTGGATTTCGTGCAAAATGTTGCGGTTACTTGAGCAAACTTTTGGCATGAAGAACACACAGTGAGTGCACATCATGAACATTTATAAGACTTTGGTTGGTTGGTTGATGATGATGATGATGGTGATACAGACTTGGAGGATCAAGTTCAATGGATGCACTTGGTGTTTTGGAGGTGATTTCATGTTGCCACGCGATGCACGCTTCCACGCTTGTGTGGTGTTGGTGCATTGAGTAGCGGAATATGTAAGACTTCAAGTCATTCAATGGATCTGGAGTACACACTCTGGGGAGAACAAGTGGTATAGGGATAAGATTGTCTGATGGGATTATGACTACCATTGAGGAGCGTTGAATTACAAGGAGCAGTTACTATGATCAGAGATCTTGTCGAAGTCAGAGACGGTTGTCTTGATTCAACAGCTTTATAAACATTTCCTTTTTACGTTCGTTGTTTGGCGAAGATGATGGGATAGGATGGGATGATCGTTCATTTTTTAGCTATAGACTCGATTTAAAGTTTTTCTGCTTTGAGCGTTAGCAAAGTCCATAAAATGTACAGTTTGACAGTGCAAGGGAGAGCTAATGATTAAAATTACCTCATTGTATTAGACTACAACACAGAACTTATCGATTTGCCCAAGGTTCCTATAGCCTCGGCTGCTACATTTAGAATCTTAACTTAGAAAATGAAATAAGTTGTAAAGCGATAATCATAGATGTATACCACCATGTCTAAGGTTGGTCCTATAAAACCCCAGTCTAATTATGATGAACAGCTGTATTAGAAAAAATTCCTCTTTATTCGGAATAGGTTTTCTTCAAGCTTAAGCCATATTGTATTATCATAATATTATACCACGTCTTCGATGACGATTTGGGGATCGAAGTCGACATTGAGGCTTTGGGAATCAATCTCGAAGTTGACTTGTTGAGCCTAATCATTTGTGTGTCATGGTGACGTTGACGCGTTAACTTTTGGTGTTCGCTTGTTGACTCCCGACACTTTGGCTGGAGTTACACTCAGGAAAAAAGATTCAAATTGTTTTCCATGGGACATTGGTATGATAATCGTCGCACACTGAAAGATTCCGAAATCTCTCCATAGGGCAAAACAAAACTTTTATCTTTTCGAGAATAATAGTTGCATTCATATCAGAAAAAAAAACTTACAAAACGGTGATTCCACGCCGGCAAATTCTTAAAGGTGACAAATATTGACTAGGTCTGTTTCAACGACAGTTTCCCATCAACGTTGGTCTTATAATACTTCGGAAATATATCAATTTTCTTTCTTTAATTATTTAAGTGACAGATGGAGCCCAACATGGGACTTTTCACCGACAATTTCCCACCAACGCAACGCGGGGCTTGGTATTGCGGAAATACATCTGCTTTCTATCTACATTATTTTATTGTTTACGTTATAGATGGCGCCTAACGTTGTGTCTGATGTTTTGAAAATATTTCAATCTTCGTTCCTTTCTATTCTGTATTTCTTAGGTTTACGTTACAGATGGCGCCCAACGTGGGGCCCTATGTATCGCAAATACAAAAATAACATTTTTATGTAACAGATGGCTGGGAATTATTACAGTTCTTGGATTTCCTTTTATGGCCACTTCACATTAACTCCAAAGCGTCTACGCTAGGTTAACATTTACGAATAGCTGCTTTAGGAAAACTGCAGGTATAACGTCAAACTCGATTGCTTTGTTTTTCGTTAGAAGATTGATTTATTTATTTTAAAACTATAATTAATAATAGTTTATAGATATTTTTTATTAATAATTATTATTGTTGAAATGTTTGTTTAACATGTTTTAACACAACATACAAAAAAAAAACAGGAAACAATTTTCCAATTACGAATACTAATAGAAAAATAATTTCATGACGCGTTCAACCTTTGTGCTTAAATGCTTTTTTATATGCAACTGATTAATGGCAATTTTCTTGCCGCAATCATCATTTATCTGTGCACTTTGCCTTTTACCCATTAACTCAATCTAAAAGCCATTTATCCATCAAACTGCTATTATACTGCAACAGAACTGTCATCCGATAATTTTGCAACTGCACCCTGCATCTAGAATCACTCACAGTCAGAGTACATCCCCCACACATCCACATAAACTTTCTCTTTCACATCAACCGCATAAACTATACTCAATTTAAGTTAATCTATCTTTTATTTGAATATTAAAATATACTTTTATAGTTTTTTATTAATCACATTTTTTATAAAAAAAAAAAAAAAAAAAACTTTCACACACACACACACACACATACTCTATAAAAATTGGCATTCATGACCATGTGCAATCATTTTTATTTACAAAAGAAACGCAATTTCTTATCTCCGCAGGAGGTCTTGGAAGAGCGGATTGTCGAACTTGAAGAGGCGCTCATTCGGTTGCAGGATAAAGTTAACAACGTGAGTAATTTTTTAGTTTGTTTAATTTATTTTTATTTTTATTTAATTGCTTAAAAAAAGAAAAGTGCAATTTTATTTTTTACGGTAATTAACTTTAAAAGTTTTTTTTTTTTAACCATATTCTTGAAGGCTCGTTACTGCCGCCGCTTCTTGTTATTCTTATCAACTCGCACAACTTTATCAGCTGCTGCACATACTTTTTCAATTATTTCGCTTTGCTTTTGTTAAGTTTTTTAAAATGTATCTTGTTGTTGGTTTCTAGAAGATGGATGAGAATGTATATTTTTGTATCCAATCCAATGGCCATCACGAAAAAAAACATAAATTGAAAAAAAAAAAAATAGAATGATCGATTGGCGACGAATACAAATATCCCTTGAGCTGCTTTTAAATTGTTTGGTTCTGGTTCCTTCTTCTTCGTCTTTTTCCAATGCAAAGATGATAATCCCATTTACAGTGCTTGGCAAAGGTATAAGACAGACATAAGGCTAAAACCTTGTCAGACAGGTAATTCGATAAGACGAGACGTCTTAAGCCTTGTTCGTTACTTTGGCAACAATTAACGAGTTAAAAAAAAAACGTACTATACTAAGGTGCTTGCTATGAGGGGGATAAGAAAATCCACTGCCATTCTCTTGGAACTTGGGAGTGTGGATAAGGCCACCTTGAGCAGTTATCCATCCCATGGTTTTAATTAGAATCGATGGCAATGCATGGGTTTTTTTTTAAACTTTGTATTTATGTTGGCCGTAATTTTATGCTCATGGTTGATATTGGAAGGAAGCATTATCAAGTCTAGGCACAGGAGGCAATCCATTAATAGGTGAAGGTAAGTGCTCTGCGGGAAACCTATGATAAAACGAAAGGGTTTCTCCATTCACGTTGAGTGCTTAAAATTGCTGCGTTGCATACACGAAGTTCGCTTTAAGATATTGATGTCTCAATAAATCCATCGGATTGTGTTTAGTCTTTCAGTACGAAAAAAAAAAATATATAGAAATGAAATTGGTTAATGCTGGGTGGTCTTTAAAATGTTAGTTGGATGAGTTCAGAAAGTGAAAGGAAGCACTAGGAAAAGTTCTCTTCGGAAGATATGTTTTTTGTGCAATCAACTGCAATATGTAGGCGAAGACAAAGGATTTTAACAATTCGCGAAAGATTAATTAATGTTTCCTTCTGGCCTCGTTGAAACATTTTCTAGTATCGAAATCATAGGATGTGGTTTGTCGAATAAGAAGCAGATTTTAAATCAAGTCTTAACTTTAAAACATCAAAATATCAACGAAAACTAATATTTTGTATGAAAAAACGGATAAACACTGAAAATAGATTGACAGGCCTATGGAATGGCCTTAACACCTGAGGTACAAAAGTAAAGACAAATAAAATCTTCTTGAAGGAATCCTGATTCGTTTTCGAAGCAATACTCGTAAGTCGCCTGGTATGAAAAATGTTACCAGTTCTGATATCAAAAGGATGATTACGGCAGTTTTGTATATCAAAATCATATTTTAGCATCAGGAGCTCTTTTTTGTTGAATTTGAAATAATTTCCCATGGTTCTTGGACTGGCATGCATTAAAAATAAAGTGCACGACTGGGTCACACATAAGTTTGCTCTAATATGTGACAGTTATCTTTGGGCTTGAAAGAAGGAACAAAATTAAGAGAAGAAGCAGTACTTATATTTTTTTAATTTAAGAAAAAAAAAAAATGTTTCACAATCATTCGACTAGTTTTTCAAAAGTGATTTTTTTGAAAAACTTTTCGAACACATTATTCCATAATTTTTTTTTTGTTTTGAGAGTGCGAATTTCTTGAACTTTGTAGTTCTTATCAGGAAAAAAATTGACCAAACCTTTTTTGAAAGAACCAAAAATTTTGAAAAAAAATTCTCTTTTTTTGAAAATTTTAAAAAATAATATTATTTTGTTTTTGTAAAAAGGCTCCCACATCTTACGGGAGGTACCGTTATAAGACCTTTTCTGAAAAAAAAAACTCTATCAACCACAACATACAATTTACACAGCAATTCATAAAGTTAATCAAGATTTTAAAAGCCGTTTTTGTGAAAATGAGTTTTTCATTTAAACGTTTGTTTTAGTGCCCTGCCAATTCAAAAAACCCTTCTGTATAGGTCTTTGTAAAAATTCTGTGTACCTACCAAGTTTGAAGCGAATCGAATTGGCCGTTAAAGCTTAGAATCTGAACCATACTTCCCACTTTTATTTCAAAAATTCTGTGGGTCTTCTCGCTAGTGCCATTTTTTAAATTATTAGGCTCTTCCCCAAAGTGTATAGAAGCTTTTCGAGTCTGTGTTTTAATTTACGCGTGATGTCGCAGTCTCAGCTACTATTAGTCACATACTGTCTTATGACTTAGTATTTTTTTTTAAATTTATAAGTCACTTACAGGGTTATGAATTATTTTTTTTAAATTCATAAATCACCCTTTAGCTTGTGAATTAAAGCCAAGCTTAAGCTTAGAAGTTACTTAAGCTTTTGCAACTCGGGTGCCCATCATCAGCCGTCGCAGATATTCAACTGGGCTGACACTTCTTCTTCTCCATTCGCGAAACGTCCGCAATTTCTAATAGTGTTTAACTGTTATACTCACAAGACCTTTTATATTTACAAACTTTGTAAAACCAATTTCACTCATTCATCTCTTTTACTTGAAAACAAAAATGTCCGTTTTTCAAAATTGTATCTTACATATTATTAAAATTTATATTGATCAATTTTACAGATGGATTTTGAGTACAAATAAGTGTATTCCCCGGATTTTTTTGATAACATTAGATTTAACAAAATAAGTCGCCAATTCTCTAATGTGACTGAAAAAGGTTTTAGTCCATCACAGTGCTTTATTGTCAGTAAACTTCTCTGAAGTTAATCGTACTCTTATTCTTGTTGAATTGTTCCTCAGACACGAAAAGAGCTGTAAAAGTGTTATCACATCACCCAGTCCCGTTATATTTTTCAAATGATGTAAAATAAAATGAAATATTTTCAAAAAACCCAAAATTGCTTTAATTTCTTCAACAACTTATAAATGCAATGATTTCACAAATTTGTCAGCTTGTCCATTTAAAAATTCAAAACCATACTTTTCCTTCATTAAAGCCTCATAAACATATCCTTTCCAACCTCCCTGTCCCCACTTATAAGCATCACAAAGCATCCTTAACCCAAACGGTTATCTTCGTTATTTACACCAAAATGCCCGGAAGAAAGTGTCTAATCAAATCACAGAATGACTATACTGCGTATAAAATGTCATCGGAAAACCCAAAAGTTGATGTTGGCTCTTCATACCTTCCTTCATATAAGGATCTCGTAGTTCCATATCAGCAGCATTGATGAAAGTATCTATTTCATAGTGTTTATCTATGACCTTATTCTAGCCCAAAAGGGGCGCAATTGCTATCTATACCAACAATATCCCTTTGGGTACTATTGTATTATCCTTTTTTGCAAAATCACAGCTGATATACCGACATCGACACCCCACAAGGTCCTATTTCAAATAAATTTCACTTCAACGCTCATTTGAGTGGAGTGAGATTGTCGTCGTCGGTCGTCGACGTAAAAAACATTTGAACCACCCCTGAACATGGTTCAAACACCACCCATCCTACCTTCCCCTCACTGACTCACTTCGGTGTTAGTTTAGCCCCACATCATACCATCATCCAAGGATATACCGAGTATAGAACTTATTGGAATATGTCAGAAGATTTTCGGAACTCCTTTTGCTTAAATGTTAAATCCTATACTTATAGCCCTCTTCCTCTACTACAGCTACTACAGCACTATATGATTCCCCTGCCCCCAAAGCCCAAACGCGTCCGTTCATTGGAATTCAATTCAATTACGCTGAGGAAATGTACACTCTTTGTGTTTGGATACATATTTTGTGGAGGGGGGTTGGAAGGGGCGGCAGACATATAGCAAGGCAACGTACAAACAGGCTATAAACAAAATGTGTGTTATTTTTGTCTCGTTAATTTCCTGTTTTCTATCGGGGAGGGAGAAGAATGAAAAAAAAAACCAAATCCTGCGTGAGGATATGTGTGGGGGAGGATTTATTTTCCTTTAAAAAAAATATATATCCAAACTGACTAACTGACAATTATATCCTTTTTTTCGGATGGATGGCTTCAAAAGCCCGTGCCCAGATGAAGCCACATGCCACATTGATATAGTATAGATACTTTTTTTTCCTGCCGATGTCGATGGGCTGGCTTAAAAAGGGAAGAAGTGTTACTCGCGTGCCATATTCCTAAAGGCTTTTTGCAATTCGAGCTTTATAGGCCGTTGTCGATCGTTAAACAATGTGTAACAATGGCTGTACAGTGTACACATCCTATTGAGCCACCCACTTGAAATGTAATTGATACGAACTTCGATGGAATTGCCGAGAGAGTGGTTCTGCTATACAAAGCTCCAAGCAGAGGGATGAATTGTAGAGTAATCCCTACTTAGAATTTGTGGGATTAACGTCGTCGCTCGTCGGACGTTGACAATGTTATATAGACCTAAGCTTCCTTCATCAACATAAACAAACAGACAAATCGGTTAGGAATTTCTTTGTACTAAAACAGCCCTGCAGTCCGAGTCAAATCTTTAATGGAGGAAATGAATGTATCTGGGAACTGGGAGATAGTTTTAGTCCGGCTCTGCGTATGCTTTGGTAAATCTTTTGACATAAATGAATTAATTTGTCTTCCCGTTGTGGGTTGAGTCCAAAGTTAACAATATAAGTTACTAAGCATGAACACACTATAATGGCTTACATGGACTCTTACGCATTAAACGAAAGATAAAGTATCTGAAACGCTTCCCGGTTAGTTTGATAGTGTTTTAGCCTGCAAAAACATTATCTAAACTTTGTATCTACTAGTATGTGCTGTGCATATATACCACGACGAGAAAGCTAGTTACAAACAGGAAATTGAAAACCGCATGTAATATTTTAACATCTAACATCATATACGAGCTTAAAATGCTATGGGTTAAGGGAAGGTCTTTCAATTTGCACCCACAAAGTTATCCCGGTCGCAACGCCTGCTTGGCTCTAGCCACCCATTTTATGCTATTATGTCGTTGCGGTTGCAGCAATTCCTTCCTGCAGCCTGGAATATCTAAAAAGGGAGCCAAGTATCTATGTATAGATGTATTTTATGAAAACGTGGTTAAAACTCATTTTTCGAGGGTTCTTATTAGATTGAAGAATGTGTATATAGTATACCATCGCTCCCCAAAATAAAAGAGACATTACGCAGAGAGAGAGAGTGAAAGGCATAGTGTGGGAAACAAACAAGGAGAGATCCTTTGAGAGCGCACCGCACAAGTACAGAGTACAGCCCTCAGGTTTGATATAATTGGATTTGGACGAAATTGGAGTTATTACCTTCATTAAATTAAAGAAGGTTCGTGACCATAATTTTTGAAGAGCACTTTTTTTTTGAAAAGATAATTTTGTTTGGGTTATATTAGATGTATAAACATCTAATATGTTGTCAAAATTAAATTAAGAAGTACTTGTTCTATTAAACCAAGCGATACAGTTTTTATATGAAGGAAAGGACTTTTGGTTGAAGGTCATTTTTTTTACTACCGTGGCATCTTTTACTAGATGAAACGAATTTATGAGAAAGCCGGTGACCTATTAATTTTATATATTTTTTTTTTAATTTATTAACCAGCTTTGAAAAATTACATAAAAACAATTATGATCGTTTATCAAAGGCATCTCAAAGGCATGTATTGTAACGCAAGTACAGACTAAACGGCTGGGCCGATTTTCTTCAAACTTTGAACCCAGTATTATTATGACGTTTAACAGAAAAGTTTCTGGGACTAGCATTCTAGCTCTAAAACTAACGGTACCTACCTATATAATATGTTTTTTAATGAAAAACTCATTTTTCTCAAAATTGGCTCCTACGATTTTGATTAAACTTTCTGAACGGTGTTTTTTTTTTTTAAACTTTATATTTTGATTGGAATAGATTTTTCTGGAAAAGTCTTATAACGGTACCTCCCATTAGGACTGGTTTTTTTAAATCCGATTTTCTCGTAGAACACTTGACGGATTTCGATGAAATTTTTGATGTAGAAGTCTTTTTGTAGAGAAAATAATATATAGTCTTACATTTTGTTTTTTATTTTTGGTTTTTTTCAAAAACTGTTTGATCATTTTTTTAATTTCATTTTTCTGATGAAAATTACAAATTTCTAGAAGGCAGTTTAAAAAAAAAAAATTAAAATTGTGAAGGCTTACTTCATTTTTGCAAAAAAAAAAAAAAAAAAAAAAAAACCTTTAACTATGGATTTTTAAGTTATTAATACAATTTCATAATGATTTGTTCCTTTCAATTTTTTTTCTCAAGCCCCAATTTCACTGTCACACATAAGAGCAGGTTCGGGAGACCCGCAGTCGTGCACTTTATTTTCTACTGATAATGAGAATTAAATTATTTGTACTTAACAAGTTAACGTTTATGTCAATTTTTTGTATAATATGGCTGAGGAGAATTTTTCGGGTTGGGGTCAAAATCCCGAAAACTGAAATTGAATGCAAAATCCCGAAAATCCAATCTCGAATCCGATCGAAAAATCGGTGTTTTAATTAAGTTTTATTAATTTTAATGCCTTGTTCGATTTTTAAGGGATCCATTATCGTAAATGGCAACCACTCAACTAATATTATGACACTTCAGATGACAGCTGAGTTTGACGGGTGCCAAATGCTAGCGCTTCCTTCAAACTTGGAACCACGAAATGAACGCCACTGTGCTTAAAAGGTGTTTTTTTAGAGGTATAGAACTTTGAAATGGATTAAATAATAATAATAATAATTTTTCTTTAAATTGATATGAAATTAACTTTATTCGAAAGATAATCTTCTGGCATTATAATTAAAATATGATTTCTGGCATATTACCGCCACGGCTGGCTCGGACATAGTCTAATCTGGAGGTCCAATTTTCGATGACTTTTTCCAACATTTGTGGCCGTATATTGGCGATTACGCGTCGAATGCTGTCCTCCAAGTGGTCAATCGTTTCGGGCTTATCGGCGTAGACTAGCGACTTTATTTGATCTTTATATATCGCCATATCAAAATTTATATTTTTTTTTTTTAAACTAACAAAATTTAAAAATTAAATATCTAACCATACTTCTTCTCAAAGCTGAAAGTCGTTGGCTTTTTGAAGTGCCGGTGGCCGTTATTTTTCTTTTTACTTTTTAAGGGCTGATACTTAACTTCGGCTATATCTACCTATATATATGGAAATCTTATAAAAATCATGGAACCATTACAAAGCTGTGTATTTGAATAAGTCTATTTACATCGTTCAGGTTCCACCGCGTTACCTAAATTCCTTGCATAGTAGATGTTGAAATAATTAGAGATTGTTCAGTGCTCAAGCTCAAAAAAAAAAAAACTAATGATAAATGCTTTAGTAAGCAGTTTCTATGGTCAACTGATTTAGAGTCTGTCCAAAATCGTTGCAACCATCTTGTTTTCCATGTTTCTGGTCTATATTAGACTAATACCTGATGTTAAGTCAAATACTTAAGCCTGCTGATATTAATTACTAGGAAAGAAAAATATAGTTGAAATGACTATAGGCCTATTAAACGGTCTCCGTTGGATGGCATGTTCTTCATATTCACCTTGGTTCAGTTCCTTCTGCACTTTGAAAGCGTCGTCGATTTGTCGTTTTCCCAACAAACAAAAAAACTCACAATTTTTTTTTGGATAAATCCTCTCCCACGGGTTGATACTCCTTCAACGAATTCGAATCGGCACATTTATGATACTGCTTGTATTTAAAAAACCTTACTTTATCAAATATGCAACAGTGTTTGATTGTTTAAACCCTAGTTGAAGTGTATTTGTATTCATAATTTCCAAAACATTTAACTAACTAACAAGGTCTAGGAAAATGTCATTTTGTAAAACAATTATTTTCGGTTTTGAAAACTCCCTTATTCAGCGTGATTAAATATAACGAACCTTTTCTGAATTCAGCGAATAACACTTGTCAAAGGAAAACTTAGTGAAATATGAAACAACAAAACCACACTACAACCTGCTCCAAATATACACTTCTTTAACGTTAACTTGACTCTGTACTCCTAATTGCCTCATCAACTAGTTAAGTAAATTGAATTCTGCAACTAATGAACAAATTTCCTCAACCATATGTGCCAGTATACCCGCATTCTTCCAATAAATTGAAGTCACAACAACGTCCCATTACACATACTACCACAGCACAATCTAACATAATTCACTCCACATCGCATATATCTTTCATATCCTTCTTTCAGCAAAATGGAGTCGCATAATCAACATAACACTGCAAATGTCCGTTTCTCACATTATCAAGCACCGTAATTGCCTCATAAACAGATTGTTTTACTTTGTGGCATCAGTATATTCAGTATATAGGGCGACGGCGCGGCGTGCGGCGGGAAGAAAAAGCCATCTCAACCTAAAGTAAAACAACAACAAAAACTTGCAATATTTATTATAGAACTCATTACCATGGTTCCACCATAATCATCATCCTTCAACTCTGCATCATTAACCAAATCAGGCTGTGTATTCTCTTTCTGTTTCGGTTTCTGTTTCTGTGTATGTGCACATCTACATCTACATATTTACTATCCCAACTTTACCTAATGGATTCTGATACTCCGCCATCGAGAAATTAAGCTTTTCGCTAAAACGCGCAATACCTTTTTCCGAAAAAATATAAATGCCTGATCATAAAATACGAACAGCAAGAGTAACAGCAGGGACGAAGATGAAAACCTGCGGCATTAAAATTAGGGTGACTGATTAAAATCCATATACCAGCCCCTCTCTTGGGAGTCGAACGAAATCGTATCCCGCAGGACACACGCATATCTTTCCGCTGTTGGACCATTAATGCAATGTATTTCCGTTTTCCATTAAGAACAGTCTCCGTCTCAGTCCCAGAGCCCAGAGCCCAGAGCCCAGACACAACCAAAATGTTTTGCCATCATTATTGGAATGGAAAACCATGAGCACGCCATTTGTTCATCAACTGAACCGAACTCCTCTTCCGTCGACAGGTGTTGTGCTTTGGGGACATTAAAGAGTCTTAAAAACTTTGCCGAAATGATGCAATCGTAAAATCCACCCTTAAAATGGCCTCCCATCTCAACGAATCCCCCCCACCCCAAAGCCAAATAAAAAACTATGACAACGTTTAAGTCATTTCAAAAGTTCCTCGAACAGAAGTTAAGAAGGTTGACAGGTATTTGCGTAAGGGCTTTGAACGAAAAACCACCCTCTCCTTTAAGGTACAAAGCAAACAAGGACCGGACCAAAACCAGTAACAAAAGTAAACGCAGGGATATTTTTGTATTTTTACATTTGATCTGATTTAACCAAAAGGGAATTGTTATCCTTTTTTGAGTGACGTTAGCAACAATTTGTGTCCAGTCCTTGATTTCGTTTAAATTGATTGGCATCGCTATGGGAAGGGATGCTTAAAACCGACCGTTACCGTTGCCGTTTCCTTTCTCGGACACGGACTCATTAAAAGCTCATTTGAAAGGATTTCCATTTAATGCTTTACAAAAAGGAAGAAAGAAAAAAAAAATTACAACGGAAATGAACCTGAGAGTGCATAGCGAGGAATTATTTCCTTTATTTCGAGAAAACACATTTTCCAGACATTACCACTCAGAAAGAAAAGCTGGAATCTTAACGATTCTTCTTAGTCTTCGTCGTCGAAGGACCAAGAAAAGAAAATACGATGAGAAAAAAAAAATAATAATTTACGATTATGATCAGACCGAAAAGTACCATCATCGTTTGAAGATTTTGTTTTCGGGTCTGTTTTGGTAATAAATACGAGCATTTCACGGACAAGACAGGACATGCCTGCGTTCGAATGATTTAGAATGCGTTCCTAAGTATACAATATATTTCGAGATATACACACAGTTTGCCATAGAAACGAAAACAGGGAGGAGAAGTAGGCTGGGCTTTGGGTTATTGAAATCAAAAAACCAAACAGACAACAGACAGCACAAGAGTCCTGTGGAAACAGTTACAGATGCCGACTCTTTTCAGAAAAAAAAAATGGTGGACAATAGATCATGCGATTGACACTTTGAGAGTCTGTGATAATTTATTGGCCAAAGAAATGGAAATTTGTTTTGCTTTTTTTTATTTTGCTGAAATTCGCATAAAAATTTGTCGGAGGATTCGAATAAAACAGACAGACGCAGACGGAGGAGATAATCCTCTGGATGGAGTGTGGAATGAATTTTTTTTTTTTATTATTATTTCAACTTTCTGGTCGATGCAATCGGATATCAATTCATGGGTCAGTGTTTTTTTTTTTTTTTATGGAAGAATTTATGGGCTATTGTTTGAAGGGCGGGAATATAGACTGTCAGGTGGAGTCTTTGGTAGTTTGGATATCTGTTGAAGAGATCTTTGGGACTTTGTATTCAAACATAAGTTGAAATAAGAAAAATGTGTGTTGGAAGTTATTGAATTTCTGTTGAGTGTCCTTGACACTTGTAACTTGGCAATACAGATGGGTATTTATTTATTGGGAATCATTAGCATATTTAGTATAAAGACAAAGAACTTATTGGTTTTTTTTTTTTGGGAAAGATGGCAAAAAAGTAGAAAGATGTTAAACACACTACACACCGACACAATTGGTTTAGGCTTGAATATGCTTACATGCATGGCTTCAATGGTTACTTTCTTGGCGGATAAAAACATAACCCAATTTTATTTCTGATTTAAGCAGAATAGGTATACTTGCTGGCTCGTCAATCTGAAGAAACAGCATAGAATACATACCAGTTTGTATGGCAAGCTTGCATACTTCCAGTAGCAGATTTAGACCTAAGCCCGGGGCTAGGGCGACATATTTTGAGAGGAGCTAACATTTTTAAGACGGCTAAAATTAAAAATCGGTTGGGTTTTCTGTAAACGGAAAATTTGTAAGTTTATTTTCTAGTGCTCTTACAATCTATAAACATATTACCTACCATTTCAAGGGTAGAATTTCTTTATTAAAATAATTAATTATTAAAGTACCTACTAAGATCTGAAATCAAAAAAAAATTAAAACAAAACTTTGATTCATCATGATGAATTGAACAAGTGTCACAGTTATAAAATCAATTTTTGATATTTCATTTTTTTGTACAAATTTTATAGTTTTACTTAGTGCGAAGCCCCAAACGATCAGTATGATTTGTCAGTTTTAAAAGGTCGCAGAATGAATTTGAAAAGTTATAAAAATACAATACAAAACACGATAAAAATTTAAACTTGAAAACAAATTGAATGCACGACTGGGTCGCACGTACTTGCTCTGTGGGTGCAATAGTACGATGAAAACGAACTTTTCGATCAATAAGAACAACTCATTTTTGAAAAAAATTTTGACTAAAACCGATTTACGGGATCAAACGTTAAAAACTTTTAATATTTAAAATTAAGATGTCATCTTTTGGGTGTTATAAATGATACAAATGTCTGTCTACTTATGGCCAAATTAATAATACTGTTAAAAATAATTTCCGCTATTATCATGTTTAACCAAAAACTAAAAATGCAGTTGTCTTTGAAGTATTCCATGTATGTTACATAAAAAGTTTCATAAAAATCGGGACAGCCTTTTTTGAGTAAATTAGAAAAAACGAAAAAATTGGCCAAAATCTAGTGGGTCTTTGTACGGGAGCCACCATTTAAAAAAGCGAAACTGAAAACAACCGTTGACAACTTATGGCCATTTGAAAAAAGGCCGTTAAGAGCAGATCTCCGTTATTTGCATTTTTAGCCAAAAACTAAGAACGCAGTTCTCTTAAAAACAAAATATAACACACAAAGTTTAATCAAAATCGTTAGAGCCATTTTCGACAAAATCCAAATTGAAAAAAACTGTTACTTGAAAGGTACGGGCTAAAACGAAATAAAAAAAATCAACAACCATTTTCTTTACGCACATCCGCACACCCGCACAGACAGACCGACGGACGGTAGGGTGAAAAACACTTTTTGGGGCTTCTCTATCATCTTAATGTCATGTTCGATTTTTTTTTCTGCACGAAACCAATACTTGCCCTATAGAGCAAGTAAAAATTCCTCTGAATCAAATATATTTTTTATCGTTATAGGAGAACCGGAGGCATAACGGGGTACTATTTAGTTTTTAAGGACTCAAATACAAATCTTTTTTTTTCAATGATATCCAAAGTAAATAGAAATTTGTTTATTAGTATATTATGTATTACTGTTACGAAAGAAAAATGTTGCCATATCGTCTTGACTTGAGCCTAGGCCGCTTCTTTTACCTCATTTTGATCAAACAGATGAAACTTATGATGGTCGTCAGTAAAACCGACTTAACCCTTTCTTTTTGACAATTTAGCGGCAGGATAGCGTTTCTAGACAATTGGTATTAACTAAGAGTCCACAATCATCTTGTTTTGGAAACCTAAAAAAAAAAATTTTACTGTTTCCTTAATCGCATTCATGGTCGAAACATTCGTGTTTCGAGTTCGTTGATATATCTTTAAGAGCAATTCCTTGTATAAATCCTTAGTAGAGTTCCTTGCGAACTCAGATAAACTTGGCTAGGTATCATAGAAAAGTAACAGCATTCATTTGCGATTCCAATATAATGGAAGGTAGGTCCCAGTAGCGTTGGCTCCATACAAGTCGATTCCCATCGACTAATCATATTTCTCACTCTCAACACAAATAAACTTTTTGCAACATGAATCTAAACAAATTATACAACAGCACAACATGCTTTCGGCATTGTTCTTTTCCCACCACACAACATACTTAGTTTTACTCGCTAGCTACATAACATATTTTCTGAAACAAAAATTTAATACATGACATATCCCGACTTACGAAATTCATCGCTGGATAGAACAGAAAAGCTGGAACATATTTGTTTTTATTTTCCTCTTTTGATTTTACTTCTCGCTGCGGCCTAACCCATTTGTTCAACAAACGCTTTCTTAAGGAAAGAAATAATGAGAGATTCGTGTATCAAAAAAGGGCGGCACTTGAAAACACAGTTTTCAGGTTTTATTAACACTGTTAAATAGTTTTTCAAGCCCTATATCTTGTGCAGCCTCGAAGAAAACACGGGTTTAATATTGACCGATTTTCGTTTTTAATTTTTTTTTTAAATTTCTGAATAGGAATCCTGTTGTTAGTTCACCTTACGGATTTTCTGCAAGACACAGTAGAAAGTGAAAAAGCGCCTTCTTTTCAGAAAAATTGCATCAAAATCAAGTTTAGTTGCTGGAAAAGATGAAGTTCTTAAATATTGATACCCCTTCAACGATGGTTCGTGCTTGAAGATTGGAAAGTTTAGTGACTCAATATATGCTCTGCTTGCAGACGCATAAAGATCTAATTTTTTTGGAACTTTATAATTTCTGTCAAGAGATATGGGAAAGGTTGAGATACTCTTATGTCTTATGACTCACAGAGCAGATTGAACATTATGATTTATTACTGGGAAACTTCCCTTGTTGTGTTCCTTCTAAAATGTATTAAAGAAAAAATAAAAGATCAATTTTGAAATATACATGCACGCTCATATAATATCCTAAGTTTTGGTCTGTTGTCCCTATCAATAAATGCTAAAAATAGCTCAGTACTTCCTTGTACCACTCCTTCGAACAATATAATGTACACCCCAATTTTACAACTTAAAATAAATTAATCAGTCAAAAACTTTCTTGTGTTTCCAAGCCTCTGAAATACATTCAGCAATTTTGAAAAATGAGCACCCTGCTTGTTTGATATATCAATTATGTCAATGAGGGGAAAAAATACTTTCTTATAATATCGCTAAGACATTACAAAAAACTTTTTTTTTTACTAAACAAGTCAACTAAAACCTGACAAATTTTTGAAGGTTCTCGTTTCTAAGAAGTTTGAAAGAAAAAACTAAAATTTTTTTCTTTTTGGTAATAAACAACCAACTTTTAACTGCCCTTACAACAAAATATGTCTCCCTTTTATACAACATTTAGCAGCCCACACTTCTCACTTGCTATAACGACCATTTACACGCGTGTATTGATTCCAAGAAAGCCAAAGTCCCCCATCGAATTCAGTCAAGCATTTCAAACCGCCATCACCATTGCCATTGGTATTGCCGACTTGTCGGACAAAACCACCACTCCTCGGCAGACTTAATACACTCTGGGTATTTCCAATGACTTGTATTTCTATGTTTTGAATCCCCCTTGGAGTTATTTTGATCATCCTGCTGGGTATTGTGTGCAAATAAATTTTCCAACCCCACGCCATTTTCCAACAATAAAATCAAAAAAAGGACAAATACACAAAATTTCAAAACATTTCTTATGAATCAAAAACAACATAAAAACTGATTTAAGGACGAAGCTCACACAAATTGTTGCGCTCCTTCCAGTTTATTTTTTGTTGAGCGTAGCGCGTGGTCTCAACTCTCAACAGAGAGTGGCTTTAGCTCGTAAAGCTACCCTCTTCCTAAAGTAACTCTACCGAAGGATGATTTGCAAACAATTCATCATTATCGCATATGCACGCGTGTTGCCTTGAGGACGAAAACCGAAAACAAAAAATGTTCTTCGTCTGTGAACACAAAAAACATGCAAACCAACCGTGTGCAGAGGATTAGTCAGTTAGTTTTAAGAACAAACAAATTCATTGATTGCGTATGTATGGTGGAGTAGGGCTGATGGGGTGCTGTTATAAAAGAACACACACGACTGACATTGCAATATACCCCAAATGGTGGTTATGCAAATTAGTACCTCAGCATACCGGGAACATAAAAAATAATCAAAAGGGATGCAAAACAAGTAAACTGCAATTGATGGGGTTCAAAGGACACCCAACCCACCTTCGCTTCGCTCAAAAAAACTCGAGAACAAAAAAGAAATATGTTGTTGTCGCTTGCTAATTTGAGATTTCCAAATGAAATCTCGCGATTAGCACGAATTTACGCGTTTCCCTGCTGTGCGGCACCTTAATAATGCAAATTGATTCGTTCTCAAGTGCTCCTGGTGCTGATGACTGAACAACTGTGCATCTGACAGTATACTTTCAACATGGCTCAAGGTTGCCATTGGTTGCCTTTATCCTCGTGATTCACCCTTTTTTGTTGAGACTTTAAGAAGACAAACTTGAGAACTTTTATTTTTACTTGATCCTTCATTTTATTTCACCCCATTTTGCAATAAATTGCTGAAAACGGATATAAATTCAGAAATAAGTAGGCGGATCAAAACCTTTTTAAAGGTTAGGAAAGAAAGAATCCATAAAAAAACACAGAATTTTGTGGATTTTTTTTTTTGGGTTCAACAAGTTTTCTTCAAAAAAAAAAAAAAAATAACAGAGACATCACTTTCTGACAATTTCTGGATGTTTTAGTTTAAAGTAAAAATTTTAAAGTTCTAAATCAGAAGCATTTGAAAAGTTCATATTCTTCTTCCTCCAAAGCTTCTGTGAAGAATCTTTTTTTTTAAGTTAACTTTAGAAACAGGTATACAGAAGTTTCTTTGTAAGCCTTGAGGTATGGCAATACCAACGTGAATATGTCAAAGTTGACATTGTCATCGTAAAGTTTGTTATTTTTAATGGAAATCGAACTCGGAACGTAAACGATGGAACGTATTCGTAACAAGCTTATTCAAATAATACTCATCATCTGAGAAGACGACATCCAGAAAAAAATGACAGTTTGATGTGCTTTATTGGTTTATGGTATCATTGATCCTTTTTTTCTGTAAAAACGATGCTGGCCAGATGGTAACAGTCAGCGGATATCGTAAAAAAAGCCATGATCAATGACTTTTTCGTTTCTGAATTGAATTATGAAATAACGGGTGTTTTGTTAAGAGCTTGAGAACTTAAAATAAGAATACAACACAGAAATATTGTTGGAATAATTTTTCATTATTATAATTTGGTAGATAATATTTCCTGACATTTAATTTTTAAGTATGATTTCCGGCATTTGTCCGTCGCATCTACGATTTAGATAGTCCAATCGATGAGTCCAACTTTTCACTCCTTTTTCCAATAAATCTGGCCGTATGCCCGTATGGTGGCAATGTTGGCTTGAGTATTGGCTTCCAATACTTCAAGAGTTGCTAGTTTGACGGGATAAACTAATGACTTAACATGGCCCCATAAAAAGTATGTGAATGGCGACAAATCTTCATTTCAGCATCTTCTTCAAAGCTTCGCGTAGCAGAACCAATATTCTTTTCGGTACGCATATTTCTTTGTCTTGTTGATGGTTTTGAGTCGACAAGAGTAAAGTTAGTTCGAAAACGATCAATAACTGCACGAATTGCTTTCTCACTTGACAGCGAAATGGACGAAGTGCTATTTGATCTATGAACTTCGCGAAAAGATTTATTTTGTTCAAAATAAATTTCCACAATTTGGAAGCGTTGTTCCGACATTGAACGGTTCATGATGAATTTGAAAACGTTCCTGAACAGAAATGTCAACACAGTTTGATATTCTCAGTTGTCAAACCATAGACAACAACCCTTGGAACTGTTTATGCAGCTTAAAAAAACACATTTTTCGATGTATCTTTTATTTTCAAGTTCAATACATACTTCTAAAGAAGAATTTACATTCTGATTAAGAGACCGATTTCGGAGTAAGTCAGTGAAAATGATTGCAACGTTGAATACCAGCAATCTTTCAAAAAAAAAATAACATAAGCAGGTTCTTTTTTAATTTTTGTAGGTTGACAATATTTTTTAGGATACGTAAGTAAAACTACACACGATGACAAAATATTTTGAGTCCTTATTTGTTGTTCATGTGTCAAAAAAAGTATTTTCAAAAATCACTATCTGGCCATTTACGTAGCTTGTCCAAATTCGAATGAAATTGGCAGCTTGTCAGACCTGTCACTGGAACCAAAGATTATAAAATACTAAATCTGTCATCTCATTTAAACCAGTAATTATATCGGAATTTTGGACAAACCAGTTTGTCAACTCTAGAAATGTCAATCCTTCAGACTTTGACAGCAGTCATTGCAATGACCGAACTGAGATAACGATTTAATTTTGCTTTAAAGCAAGCACTTTTGACGAGCACTTTAATATTAAAAATCAAAAACCTTAAAAACTCAAAACCTTCTGCATTAACCTCAATATTATGCTTGAATCAGTATTTTCTTGAAAATTCAATTCAAAAACCTGGCACCTGGCAACCCTATATTGAAAACATTCAATTGCAGCCATATTCCCCTAATGAAATGGGCACGTGCTCATTTTAGCGGACTCGGTGTGTCGAGTGTCTAGCCAGGGTGTGATCTGGGAATCAGTCTCTCTGCACAGCAACGTGCCTAGAAATGAATCGCAAAGGATAATAACAAATAAATTTTGCATAAGATGAGTGCCGCGAAGCCAAGTCAATGAAAGGTGCTCGTGTGCAGCAATGTTCTTTTTTTCCAATTTTCTGTTGCAATACCGTCTCGTATACTCCATGTGCTGCCCCAAATGAGGCGGAGGATAGGAGGCAAAGTTTGCATGTGTCTCCTTCAAAAGAAAAGTGGCAGAATTTTCTTCCACAACTTTTCCCTGTGGTATTGGTAATTAAACGTAGGTAGGTAGTAGATATACTGACTCCAACCTCCCAGCTGCATGTAGGGTTCCTTTGGCGGAAAGTTGAAAAGCGAGAAGAATTTCCAAAGGAGGAAGTGTTGGCTATATGAAGATGTATATAGAATGAAAGCATGTAGACCAAGAGAGAAGGGCTTTTTCTTGTTTGTATATACATACAAGTATGGTAGCGTAGAAGTATGCAATATAATTCAGGAAGAATGTATGAAAGGCTAATATAGGGTGTGCACAATGCCGTGTTCCCTTTTCCTAGATCCTTTAGTTGCAATAGCAGCTTCCTGTCCAAAGATTAAAAGAAAAAGTCGGAAACAAAAGAAGGATCAGAGTCAACTGTAATGGAAAACGCTTTTGTCATTTTCTTGTTTTTTTTTTTTTTAAAGAAGACCTATATTTCTGGAGACAGAAAAGCTTAACAAAATGGGAAAGTCAACTCATGGGAGGGAATCACTTGCGATTATTGAAACAAACCGGAGAAGAGAAAGGCTTACAAGTTAATTGTTATGCAAAAGAGGTGACAGTGGATAAAGTGAGAGTTTTTTTTTTTTAATTTGCCATTTTGCAGAGTGATACCTTAATGGGAAGTGGCAAAGTTGAAGAAGCAAAGCGGAAGCAGCAACACAACGACAACGACATGGCCACGGTTGTAATCTAAGAAGAGATACTTTTTTTAACGGAAAAAATAGAAAATTGAAAAGGAAGGCAATTTCGTGATTAAATCCTATTTAGGAAGATTATAATTTAGATTGAAATGAATCTGCAGAAGGACACGATGCGATTTTTCGTTTGTGTGAAACGATTTTAAGATTTTTTCTTTTTTTTATGGGCTTAAATTTTGTTTAGGATTATTTTGATGAGGACACTATAGCTGATTAACGGTTTTATAATCCAAATGATAAAAACCACACATTTTAAGATTTCATAAGCAAAATAAACAATTCAAAATATATCTTTCGATTTCACTTCAACTATTGAATGGATCAATAGCTTCAGCTAGTCATACAAAAATCGAAATAAACGAAGGAACAAATCATGAAAAGCTTTTGTACAAACAACATTAATGTAGACCCAATTCGGCACAAAATTTCAAAGTCCTTGATGCAGATGCAACAAATCTTTGAAGACAAGACTTAACTTATATCGGAAGCAAAGTAAACAACTAAGACACCAATGGCAGTACAAATTTTACCACTTAAGACATGTTAAATTGTTTGAAAAGAACATTACAGAAATTAACTTTTCGCAATTGCTGCTTCATTTTATGGCAAACGGTTTCGATTGGCGAAAGATGGGGGTCTGCTGAAAGGCCAACCGAATAAAGGAATTACTTTAGCAGATAATCAATGCATTGTTGATCTAGCTATTTGACAAGAAGCACCATCCTCTTGGAAACTATATTCTACATCACAAGATTGAAAAAATGGTATTGATGGACATAGCTCCTGTTTAATGGAATCTTTTTGAAAGGCTTATTTTTCATTTCTTATGGCTCGTCTTCGTTCGCCCACCAAAATAAAGTTCAAATTTCGACTCATCATTCCAAATAACGGACCGCCATATACTAATTGCACTATCTATTGCAGGGAAAGAATCGTCCTAAAGGGGCAGTCTTTTGCAACCGTTCCATCGGTGCAAAATGACACTTCTGATGATTCAGAGAATCTCAAATGTCCAATGACACAAATATTGCATGGTGTCTATTCGCATGCACGTTGACGCAAGTTTGGGTAGTGTCGACACATGAAAAATATTGTTCAATAGTCCGACAGGTCGGAAAAAGTGATTTTAGGTGGAAAAAGGTTGGAAGTTAATGAAGCTTGGGGAAGTTGTTCAGGGAAATAAACTTACACTTTGCTAAGTTTTTGACTTCGATTATCCTGTGGAAAAAGGGGCGGAGGGGGAACTGCACATATGTCGACCTTGCTCCGGTTTCCCCTAAATAACTTTTTTTTTACGTCCTATGGGAAAATCATATTTAATATTCCTATTATTTTGATAAAACAAAAATTGTTCTTTGCCAATTCGTTACCTAAAACAATTTTTGTAGTTTAAAAATTGTATTAAAATTACTGTTTTACAAAGAAGTCGGATATGCTTTTTCCGTAAGTCAAAAAAGTAATTGAGGGGAAAACCGGAGTAAAGTCGAAAATTTTGCAGTTCCTCTCCCCTCACCCATCCCCCTTTTAACAGGGCCCCCATTGAGATCAAAAACTTTGTGAAATATTAGTTAACTATCCCTGAACAACATCCCCAAGTTTCATTAACTCTCGACCTATTTCCACCTGAAAGTACCTACCTCTGTCGACTGGACTACAATACAAATCTGATCATATATGCGTCGAAGCCTAGCGACAAAATTGAGGGAACGGCATTAAATACGAGGATCGAAGAAAAATGCATTTGTACCGCGAACCGGGTTGCGCACTCCAATTATTTTACACTGATGAATCTATTGAAATTAGTATGTGCGAGTAGACACTGTTTTATTGGTTTTCACAATGATTGGGTTTACCTGATAGAAACCAATACAAAGCGCTATAAAATTCCAGTTTTGCGTTCTTTGGCTAACTCAAGGCGCCTTTTCTTTGGTTTAGGTGTCAATTGTGGTTTTTATTTTGCCTTAATTTTGAAAAATTAGGTTTTTTGTTGGAGATTATGGACATTTTTAAATAAACCTAAAATTGTACATCCATAATGCATTCATCAACGCTAGAAGTATCGACCGCAACTCTTTTTTGATTGTGTTCTCTTCATTGAACAGTTAACAGGGGTGTTTTTGTGTTTTTGCTCTAGGTTAAAAATAATCTCTAACAAAAAGTTTGATTTTCTCGAAAACGGCTCTAAAGATTTTGGTTAAACATCAGGGTGCTATATTTTTACAACAATACATCTTAAGGTTCGTTTGGATTTTTGGATTTCGTCTTTTAAAGGTACCTTTCATAGAACTTTTCAAATAAAGTTTTGTAGTTAAAAAATTCCAGCGATTTCAAAACAATCTTGCGCACTTTTTTTTGATTTTTAAAAATTTTCTAAAAAAAATATTTTGTTTTCGAAATATTTTGGAAACGGGTTGATTGAAATTTTTCTTAACTATTTTCCCAGATAAAAATTCAAGATTTTCTCAAAATGACATAATCCAAAATTCAAATAATTTTTCGAAAAGCTTAAAAACAACACTTTTTGAAAAAAACTGGTCGAACGATTTCAAAAATTTTTTTCCTAGATAGACATATTAAAACTTGAAATTTAATTGCATACTTCGTTTTTCCGAAAAATTCTTAAACTTTCTTTCTTAATTAAAAAATAAAAGAATTTTCGAACTTATTTGTAATCTTTTTAATATACATATACCTACATATACATTTTTCAATTCTTTTACGACGTCGGAAACTTTCCGGTGATTACGATTCTAGCGATGGTTTTACAACATTGCATGACTACCAATACCTCTTCTGTATTTTTTCGGATAGGGAAATGGTCTCTTCACCTTGTTTCGGACTTCGCCTATTTAAATATTCGGACTTGGAAAAGATTTTCCAATGGGAGACTATCATAATTTGTCTTAGTCATCTCTTTTTCAATCACCATAACATCCCAATATTCAAAGATTTGAAAATTAACAATGTTTACAAATCTTACGATGTTCGAAAGTTCGGAGTAAGTAGGTATGGAGTTTGGGGAGCCCCATATCGCGCTGATTCAAATTATGCATTATGCACATACTTTTAATTATTTCATAATTTGTCGTTGCCCAATACTTGAATAAAAAAACTTCTTCAGAAATATTTTCAATATTAATAATTTCCGTGTTCCATTTCAATAAAATCTCACTTTTTCACAGTGCAAAAATTTTACACTCCGTAAGTTATGTTGTATACCTATGTACGCACAACCATGTTTTCATTTTACACTGGCATGAAGCAGGTATCAACTCTTTAAGTTCAGTTACACAAAAACTCTGTTGTGGAACTCTTAAACGTAATTTAATTTACCGAGTGCTTTGCATGTTTTAATTCACCTTTCATCCGTGACTCCCCTTACTTTAAGTTGCAACATTGAAACATTTTTAATTCGTAACATTCTCATTTTTTCTATAAAAAATATTCTACAACCCAACCACCTCACGTGAAAAAAAAAATTTCAAAACCATCTGAATATATGAGCATTCCAAAGATCCTTCGAACCATCTCAAACCATCCGAAAACAATTCTTACATCTGCCAGGAACCACACACATGGTTTTTTTTTTTTGCCTTTTGGTGTTCTGACTTTCGTTTAAATTGCATAAAATCATGCAAATTTAACCAGAACCGTTGCGTCGTCGTCGGTCGTCGTCATTTGTATATACGTCCGCGGGTCTTGCGAAAACTTCCAAAACGAACATCCCGATCCCAACACAATGCTCTGTACATAAACCAAATGCGAAATGACCCTCAAAAATGCCATTTTTTTCTTTTCTGTTTTTTAATACGCAAAGGGTCCACAAATGCCCACCCGTGATGTCCTTGTCGTCGTCGTCCTCGACGTTGCCGTCGTTCATTATGATTTAGCATGACATCCGAGTTTTTTTTTTTTTTTTTTTTTTCTTACACCATAAGAGGGTTGATTATTATTATTTTCCTATTTTCCTGTGGGTTTCTTTTCAGGGAACAGCGAACTGTAAAGTATTCTTGTGCAACTCGAGGTAGTAGGTATATATACAAACATAACAACGAACCTTCTAAAAACTACCCTTATCTCTGTTAGTTGAGATTGGTGAAGCGAATACGCCTGTGGCCCTCCTACGCCAAGCCAACGTTGTATAGTCAGTCCACTGGCAAAATAACAACCCGTCCCGAACCCGATGTCCCCGTTTTGGCCACCTCATTTCCAAAGCACCACGTGTTGGATGTTGCACTAACGGTAGTGGAACAGGACTACCTTCAACATCTATACAAAATACAAGAACTTCCTGGCATCATGGAACAGAGTTTTTTTTTTGAACGGCGACGTAAATAGATGTACAGATAGATGGAACAGTGGGAATGGGAACTAGGACTGGGAACAGGAAAACTAGAGAAGACGAATTTCTGTGGTATATTTAGCTCTCTAACCGCCAAGGGTTGTTTTTGTGATTCAGTTTTCCGGCGGCGGTTTTTTATGGCACATCGTGGTGCTCCTCCATGTTGAGCTTTCACTTTTTCACGCTCAGACGTATAATTTTTTCGTAGTTACAGTTACGTTTTTCTACGACATTGCACTGTCTCTGTCAGTGTCAGTGCGTTTAGTGGCATTGTGTTGCTCCAAAAAATAGAGTGACGGTTACGGTTGGTTGGGTGAGCCTCATTTTGTTGTATACTGTAGGAGGAGGGTGGTGATTTTATTTCTGCGGTTTGGTTAATGTGGAAAGAATTTTTAAAACCTAAGGGTTAAAATGACATTGATCTTGAAAAAAAAAATAAAAAATTGTACTTCAAAAGGAATTGTCTTCCTCCATCAAAAGGGGCAGTGTTGAATTTATTTTTTGTCGCCTGTTTATTGTTTTTACCCAAAACAGATAGGATGAGAGTGTGGGGGTTTTTTGGATTAAAGCCAACTCACAGGATTCGATTTCATATAAAAATATGGTAAATGCACATAAATTTGTGGTTTTATATTGGAATTTTCATTTTATGGATGTCACAGGTGCTTGCTTGCGTTTGTATAAATATATCTGTTTCGCCTGAAGTGCCTTTATCGCATGATATTTTGATTAATTAAAAATTAATTTAATTTAATTGGTTATTACACGGCTTTGTTGTTAAAAAATAAATTCAGCTGATAATGTGCAAACAGCTTAAATACGATGGTTTTTTAAGTCTCTTATGCATAAATGTTGATGTTGCTGTTGCTGTTGATTGTATCGTTTTGTGGTTTTCAATTAAAAGTTAAATTCTGTTTTTAAGCGAGGGAATCGAAACCACATTTGATGGGTAAATAGGATTGCAATGGTGGTTAACAGGTTCAATGGATTGTTAAAATTATTTGCATTTTATAATGTTATTTTATATATATATTTTTTTAAAGTACATAATTGGTAATTTATACATAAAGCGTTCCTGTACAAATTTTGTGTTATTTTAATGATCACGGACATTGCATTTAAATTTGAAAATGTAATGCATTTTTTTTTATTTGAAAGATTTGAGTTGCTTGGGAATCCAAGTCAGAATTTTTTAATTTTATTTTGTTGGAGTTTAAAAAAGGTACCCTTGTAACAGCAACGCGTCCATGGTTCATTTTACGGTAATCGAGACATCATATTCAAATGCTTCATATTCGTGTAATTTTTGTTTATCATCTGTTTGATAGAAACATTTGTTTTTAAGAATTAGTCTTAGAGTTACGTTTACTGTCCAATTAAAATAATTGATATACATTTAAGAAGGAAAAACTAGTGTCATGAAAAAAATGACTTAATCAATATTTCTGTTTGCATGGCAAAATATTATAGGTAACTAACATTTCAAACAATATTTTCCTCACGGCACGTTTTCAAGTTTTGCTGATTTATCTTTACAAACCAGTGGATTCGTTCTGAAGACACGCTACTGAAACAATTTATTTTTAGCCAAATTGCAGAAGTCGTGTAACTTGCGCTATTGGAAAAAATATAATTATTGTAAACAATTGAGACAAATTATTCGAAATAACCTAAATTTAGCTGTTTCGAAAAAATGTGTGCTAAACTTTGATAAGCTCGAGCTACATCAAATATTGTGTTAGTGACGCTTGTTTTAATAATATAATACCAAAAACAAAATATCAACTAGAGTAAATTACAGAAGTTGCGCAAGTGGTGAATTAAGTAATTAAATCGCACGCACGGTATGGCCTTACTTTACCATTTAATTAAAATAAGAATTTATGTCGGACTGAAAGCTGTACACTTTCTTTGCCAAGTCAGACCTGCAAATTTTCTTTTTTATGGAATCAAGATAAAATATAGTTGGATGTACCCCACGTCAGAGTTTATTGACATAATATATAAATGACGTCACCTCAGATTACGGTGTGAGATTCGTGGATGAAACGACAAATTTTTTGTTGGACTAAAGTCCATTGCAAGCTATTTTGAATCAGCACTTTAATAAGGCTATAGTAAGTGTTAGTGTTTTTCGATTTTATTATATTCAAGCATTGTCAAGCAGGTATAGCGTTGGTATTATACAGGGTGTTCCTTAATTCTTCAATAATAGTTTAGGGCAGATTTCTTTATTAAGAATTTCTTGAAAAAAAACTTAAAACAGTGTTTTTATTTGCATTATGGTTACGTTCTTTCAAAAACAAATGGTAAATCTTAATATTTAATGCGCATTTTCTGGAGAAATTTGACAAAATTTACCCGAAAGTTAAAAAATTTGCAGGAGAGCAGTCAGAAACTGGATATCTTAAGATTGATATTTATTTAAATGCAATTAAGCTGGTATTAATTCTTAAAATAAATAAGAAATTTCTATGATTAGTATAGTTTTTAAATTTTTCTTAATACAAACTCTATATACTGCATTGATAAATTAAATAAAATAAAATCAACCAAGTAGAAGACTCAGCACTAATAATGGACTGTTGAATTATTGATTCAAAATAGCTTTTTATGGCCTTTAGTCCAACAAAAAATTGGCGTTTCATCCAGGAATCTCACTTTGGAATCATCAGTTGACATACAGTGAAAGAAACCTTGTCAATACGCAATTTTTAAATTTTTCTAGTACAACTTACATAGAATTTTTGACAAAACCCTAATGTGAACTATATCCAACAAGATTAAGATTTTAATCATTAAGAAGGAAGTTTAAGCCCGTGGCCTGGCTCAGAAGTAGTTTTTAAATTTTTCTTAATACAAACTCTATATACTGCATTGATAAATTAAATAAAATAAAATCAACCAAGTAGAAGACTCAGCACTAATAATGGACTGTTGAATTATTGATTCAAAATAGCTTTTTATGGCCTTTAGTCCAACAAAAAATTGGCGTTTCATCCAGGAATCTCACTTTGGAATCATCAGTTGACATACAGTGAAAGAAACCTTGTCAATACGCAATTTTTAAATTTTTCTAGTACAACTTACATAGAATTTTTGACAAAACCCTAATGTGAACTATATCCAACAAGATTAAGATTTTAATCATTAAGAAGGAAGTTTAAGCCCGTGGCCTGGCTCAGAAGTAGTTTTTAAATTTTTCTTAATACAAACTCTATATACTGCATTGATAAATTAAATAAAATAAAATCAACCAAGTAGAAGACTCAGCACTAATAATGGACTGTTGAATTATTGATTCAAAATAGCTTTTTATGGCCTTTAGTCCAACAAAAAATTGGCGTTTCATCCAGGAATCTCACTTTGGAATCATCAGTTGACATACAGTGAAAGAAACCTTTTGAATCAATAATTCAACAGTCCATTATTAGTGCTGAGTCTTCTACTTGGTTGATTTTATTTTATTTAATTTATCAATGCAGTATATAGAGTTTGTATTAAGAAAAATTTAAAAACTACTTCTGAGCCAGGCCACGGGCTTAAACTTCCTTCTTAATGATTAAAATCTTAATCTTGTTGGATATAGTTCACATTAGGGTTTTGTCAAAAATTCTATGTAAGTTGTACTAGAAAAATTTAAAAATTGCGTATTGACAAGGTTTCTTTCACTGTATGTCAACTGATGATTCCAAAGTGAGATTCCTGGATGAAACGCCAATTTTTTGTTGGACTAAAGGCCATAAAAAGCTATTTTGAATCAATAATTCAACAGTCCATTATTAGTGCTGAGTCTTCTACTTGGTTGATTTTATTTTATTTAATTTATCAATGCAGTATATAGAGTTTGTATTAAGAAAAATTTAAAAACTACTTCTGAGCCAGGCCACGGGCTTAAACTTCCTTCTTAATGATTAAAATCTTAATCTTGTTGGATATAGTTCACATTAGGGTTTTGTCAAAAATTCTATGTAAGTTGTACTAGAAAAATTTAAAAATTGCGTATTGACAAGGTTTCTTTCACTGTATGTCAACTGATGATTCCAAAGTGAGATTCCTGGATGAAACGCCAATTTTTTGTTGGACTAAAGGCCATAAAAAGCTATTTTGAATCTATGATTAGTATATACAGCGTAATTTTACCGTTAACATGCCTCAGCGTAAACCAAAGTAAACTATTTTTTAAATCCCCAATAAATGTTATCAAAATTAGAGACGTCCCTACCTACTATAGAACGATATTTCTTTTAATATTTTCATGAATCATTATCAGTATTATTATTTACGAGTTAAGGGACACCCTGTAAAACAAACCGTACCTTCTGATAGTTTCCTTTCGCCAAAATTTAGTCCAAATTTTATTAAAAAGACATCAACTAAATCTGTACATTGTATCTACTGATGAAGAGATTAAAAGACAGATTATGTTTGACAGCTGATACACAGATAACGTGACCTCGAGTGTGATGTCAAAATTATCTGATTTTGTTCGGAAGGAAAATAAATAGTTAATATGTCGATTAACATGTTTTTTTTGCACATTTAATAATTGTGTAAAAAATTCTGAAAACTAAAACATAAATTTCACTAAAGAAATAAAATAATGCAAACAATGATTGTGACGTCACCAAATGCCAAGATGTCGTTTTAATTGAATCACTTAAGCATATCTGGTACTTGTGTGTACCACAATTGGCATTTGACATTGACGTTTGGAATAAGCACATTTCCAGATCAATTTGAAATATTTGATTTGTAAAACTCGTGTTCTAAAGGAAACTTACATTAAGTTTAAATCATTTAGATTCACTATAAACCTTTGCAGCACTAATAACAAAATTTTGACAAGATCCATGAAAAATTTGTGTGAGTATCGTTTTTTAAAGTGATGTCATTTTAACTTCCATACTCTGATATAACGGTTTTTTTTTGCTAATTTAATCAAAAACGGCTCTGACAATTTTGATGTAATTCTTTAAAGTTATCTTCAGAAAGTTAGTAGTTTATTTTTTAAATCGCAGCCTACCCAAATGGTATGGTTCTAACGGTTCTCGAACTTATACGACTGCTGGACCCAAAAACTTTAATTTCGTCCTACAAACTGTACGGTCTAATTCTTTTTTGTTGGCTGCACAAACATACATACCTACATGCATTCATGAAGCCCTTTATATCCGGAAATTTAACATTTCTAGTTAGCTGTTTTTATTCGTGGAAATGCGGCACTCCGACCCTGTCCAAACTTGAACGTCCAAAATAAATAACATTTCAAACACACAAAATTACAACCCTTTGGCTCAAAAAACTAAAAATAAAATCTAATATAAGCAATAAAGCATCCAAAACCTTCCAAGCCATCCAAACATAGCAAAATTTAATCAAATAAAGCACTCCTCTTCAATACATATTAGGAAGATAAGTATCCTTTTGACAAACACCGCTCGAAATGTACACATTATATTCGTTTTCCTCTTCAATGTCCAACTGGCAATATCCAATCACTCACCCTCCCCCCACACCACTCATAATCAACTTTGAAATTCGAATAGTTAAACGATTTTAACAACAACAACAACACAAAATAAGAACAACCCTTTGATGTTTCGTTTCGAAAACTCAATGAATCCTTAAATTCAATTCATTTAAAAATATTCGCCAATATAAAAGCAAAATAAGGACTCAGCAACGAGAAATGTAAAAATGTGTGTTCATATAAATAAAATACAAACAAAAATAATTAACACTAAGAAAAAATAACCACCCTCACTATACTTAGCAACCCCCATCCATGTCCTTAACATACACAAACTCATATTCAAAAAAATGTTTTAATAAAATATTTGTGTAAGAAGGAGTGACGGACGGTGACGGTGACGCGGAGACTCAAAGCAAAAACGAAAATGTAAATGAAAATGAAAATCCATTATACACTCGTATTTCAAAAAGCATTTGTGCATTCATAAATTAGCCATCCTGCTTGCAATGTGCGTCTATAAAATTCAAAAGATGAGGGATGCAAAAAGGAAGTGTACGCGGATTTTTGAGCGATTAACCCTCGATAATACGATGGTATAGCTGTGGCATGAGACTTTTGCATGAATGAATGAAGAAATCTTTTTCCATAAGGATTATGAAGATGATGATTATTATTGTTGCTGTGTTATTTAATTATTTATTCCATTCACTTAACGACTGAATGCACACACACAAGCAGCTCCGAGGGGCGATAGATTGGAATCCGCATGGGAATCCTTTGCTTTGCTAAGTCGTCATAGTTGTCAAAAGGAACATCTGTAAAAAGCATTAAAACAACCCTCCTGCTGTTTGTTCTATTGTTGTTACCAAAAATATAATTCACAGCGAATTGAAATAATATCCTTGAAAAGAAAGTGCGTGGGTGGAAAGGATAACGCCGTGCGGCTATAGCCATAGAGAATAAATCATCACTCTCGGCATGAACGAACCGAAAAATTAAAATATAAAAGAGGACATCGTTTGCGTGAGCTTTAAATGTTCATTTAAAAGACTCATAAGTCGCTAAGGTCTTGTCCTTCATCATTCGCAAGGACAATTAAATCGCATATCTTAACATGCGACAACAATGCTGCCCAATAAAAAAACGAAACTAAATTAAAAAAAAAAAAAAGAAGTACAAATCACTAAAGCCATTGTGGGGCATTTTGCTCCTTGGAATTAACGTGGAATTATTATTCATTAATTTTTCCTTCCGGCTCAATGCCGCGCCGCATTCGTTGTTTCTCGTTCTCGGTTATCGGTGGTTGCCTCGTAAGGCAGCACGTCATCCCGATCATGTTGAATGACGCGTGTTAAATTGTTGTGAATTGTGCCCGGTTGACATTTGAAAAATGACAGGATGTCGCCAGAGTAGAATAAAAATTACGACTACATTCACAAAAAAAAAAAAAAAAAAAACTAAACAACACCCCATTACTTTTCCTGCTACAAAACTGTATACACTTGGACTAAAAGGGGATTATTTTAGAGATAGATCCTTGAATGATGCATTATTCTCAAGTGGTTATAGCTTGCAGCATTTGAAAAAACTATATCCTTACATCGTTTCCACTTGAAGGCGACTCATTTTTTTTTCTCTCAACCTTCAAAAGATGGACTGTTGTTATAGTTGTATGGTGGTGCGGTCGCGGTGATGAGTTTGGCCATTTTATTCAATTTTGCCAACAGCTAGCTGGAGAGGGTAGCAAAAACCGCAAAGGATGACGTGCAGGGATGAAAATGTTATTTTTCTAGCTGTCTGCAGACAAGTTTTTTTTTTTCTGTGGATGCCGCTGCTCCTGCTGCTGTTCTGCAATGTTTTTTTTTCTCTCATCTCAGTTCTCATTCCAAATAAGGATGCGAGAAGACTTTGATTAAGTTGGATTCTTTTTTGCTCAAGAGGAAATAAGGAGATAAGTGTTTGCTTTCTGTTTGGGTAAATCTAATAATTGGAAATAGTTGTGTAAATATACATTTTGCAAAACTGGGAATCATAAAGGATGAGGAGGACACTTGGGGAATTATTTAAGGATCTATGTGGGGTCCTTCATAATAAAAAAAAATGTGTTCTATTTTGTCTGCTGTTTGTTTGTCTATTGAAATGAAAAATCTGTGTTAGCTTTTGAGTAAAATTAGAGCAGTTTTTTTTACTTTTATTTATTTTTAAATCAGAGAATGATGAAAAGTGATTGTTAAAACAACAAATTTTAAAAGTGAATTTTTCTTTATATTGGTAGTAAAACATTTTATTCATGAATAAATAAAAATTAAAAATTTATATTGACCAAGTTGATGTGATATGGTGGAAATTAATGTTTCCTTTGGCTTTTTTTGTCACATTAGATTTAGCAAAGAAGCAAAAACAGTAACTTAAGCCTGACGTTTCGGCAAGGGTTGTTGCCTTCTTCGAGGAAACTTTGTTACATCAAAATACAAAAAAAAAAAAAAAAATATGGTAATAGGTATTCACAATAACTATAACAATCAAGAGAAACTTACGTTTCAAAAACAAAATTTTTAAAATTTACAACACGCAGTCGTGACAATCTTTTTATAACAAAATAAATATAAATTAAATTTGTTTGACGTGATAACGTCTAATAAATCGGTTTGGAATATATGGGCAGCATGCACAAAAAAATGTCACAGTCACAGTCACGTTACCTAGCTGCTTTGATAGCCTAGAAAGTCGATAAAGTGGGAGGGGAGGGTGTTGGGTGGTTGGTTAGTGGTGGTGGTAGTGTGTGTGGGGCAGGTGGGGGGGGGGGGGGTAGTGTCGGGAAGAGGAACAATTGTCAAAATGGTGGGTGGTTGTAACTGGTTTGGGTGGTGAGACAAAAATTGTCAAAACTAATGGATGGTTCCTTGGTGGCTGTAGGTGGGATGGGTGTTTTGGTGTTGGGGGGATTTGGTATGATTGGGGGAGGGGGGAGGTGAATTGGCAAATATGATGGGTGGTTGGTTGGCGGTTGTAGGTGGTTTGATTGGTTGGCAGTTTGATTGGTTGGCGGTTTTTTGGGGTGCGATGAAAAAGTTGTCAAAAATGGTGGGTGAGTGGAAGGTGGTGGCAGGTGGGGTAGGTGGAGTAAATGGTTGGATTTGAGGGAAGATTTGGTGTTTGGGAGGAAATTGTCAAAAATAGTGGGTGGTTGGTTGGTGGTGGTAAGGAAGAAAGATTTATTGTGTGGGGGTGGGAGGAAAAAATTGTCAAAAACTGTCATAAATAGTGGGCTGTTGGTTGTATGTGGGGGTGGGGGTGGGAGGTTGATGTTTGGGGGGAAGGTGTGAGAAAAAAAAAATCAAAAATGGTGGTTGTTTGTAGGTGGGGTGGGTGGTTGGTGGTTGGAGGGATACTACCTACACATGAACTGTTTTGTGAACTGGTTATCACGTAAAATTATCGTCCGTAAACCGACTTTACAGACAACCATGTTTTTTTTTTTTAATTAAAAAAAGCACTCCTGCTTAAGAAGTTTAGTCATTGTATACATTTTTTTTTTTTAGTTCTGAAATTCGTCAATGACGGCGCTAGTTGTCTTATCTACTTATCTTTACATCAAATGTCTTCTTTGTCCATATTATTTTGCCGCCCTTCAAACCAGTTATTTGTTTCTCCTTTAGACTTCTAGTCAATATTTTTGGTATTACATATCGTTTAAATGTCCAGTGCGGCTTCTCTTGGTGACGCGCATTCGAAGTGTCCAATTCACCATAACTTTAGCACATAAATCAGGTTGAATTTTACCAATGGCATTGGTGGCTTGTGGCATATTCGCATAGACCTGCGACTTAAAAAACCCCACAAGGAAAAGTCTAATGCGATCAAATCACACAAGCTCAGTGTGCAGTTACATTTATCCACCACACTGCGAATAAGCCTCTCGGCAGGACGATTATTGTGACCGTACAATGAGCGAGGCGCTCGGAACGTTGCCTGAACATACATATCACCCATTTTGATAAAACAATCATTTGCACGTGTTGTTGAACGCTACATCCGTCCATGGTGACTTGGTTAAACAGAATGAATAAATGACAGCCAATTTGACAGATGCAGCTTCAACAAGATGGCCGCTTTCAACTGTCAAAGTACGGAAGTCCCCATTGGAAGTCTTTATATATGAGAGGATTGCGATGAATGTAATCGAGCGCAGACTTATTTTTATTATTATTTATTATTTTTTGTCGATGCTCCAATGCCTCATTTATTCTCGACCAAACCTTGGCCTAATGATACTCCTTGAATTCTAATCTGAGCTCTCCTTTAAAATTTATATTCCATGGTTACAATTTTTCATCATTTGATGAACACCCAAATCAAAGCTTAAAGTTTTGTGTGTATTCTTCTCATTTAAAACCAATCCATTGTTGCCTTAAGGATTCCACATGACAAAACAACCAATTACTTATATGGAAGCATTTTTAAGGTCTTAATGGATTAATTTTAAAAAGTTCCATTTTCACAATGAAATACTTTGACTTCTAACACTACTGACATATCTTCCACATAATGGCTTTGTTAATTTTTACTCACTTCATCATAACTCATATTTTTTCAATGAAGTCAAGATTCCTTGAGAAGAATTCTTTTCAATTTTTTTTTTTTTTTTTTTTTGTATACAATAATTTGCCCTAAATCAAGATGGTGTCAACCATATTATTATTCACCTTTAGAAGCTCCAATCTCTATTGTACTTTCTTCAATCGCATCGTATGTTACTTCTCAGCTTATATTACTGAAGCACACACATCCAACAGTAGTATAGTAGTACCTTCTTGCTTCTTGTAACTCCATTCACTGGATCCATCAAACAATGGCTTGGAATCTTCTTATTTTGTCCCCTTTCGTATTATTACCTTGAAGCTTGAGGTACGTACCTAACCTACCTATTCCATTCGAAACAAAGCAAACGAAAACATGTTGTTCGTGTTGATGTCTGGATGACATGTGATTTATAGCTGATGCGCTGTATACCAAATTGTATCATTTATTACTTCAAACGGTCGTCGTATCCTCGTATCTCGTATGGTTCCTTTGTTTTTTTACAGAGTCAGCGAGGAAAAACTGTTCGGATTCGGAGTGTCATTGAGGGTCGACATAACGTATATAGGATAGGGGCGAATCCATCCTAAATTTTCTTCATCCTCCTCCTCTTAAAAAAAAATAGAGGAAAGAAGAAATAGAAGGAGGATAAGGGCGGATTCGATTACAAAACCACTTTAGTGCTCCGAACATTCCCATTTCGCTTGAGTGAAAAAAAATACGTGCACATTACTAACAGAAAAAGCAGCCAAACCCAAACGTACATATATTTTGTTTTCTTTTTCCTCCATCATGCGGCCATTCCTTCGTGCGAAACCCCATCGAATTAGTCTCACTTACTGTGGTAGCACGCTGAATAGGGAAGAATAGGGAATTAATGTCGCAATACTCTGGTAATGATCCCTGTGATCAATGTGAAATGATACGATAGAGCATGCATCCGTAGCCTATTAAGATGCCATTAGATGCACGCAATTCACATTCTTTGTTGTCATTTAATTGGAGTTCATTACTGATTTGGTATTTTCTTTCTTTTATTTTCTTTGCAGAGTCAATGCGGGTCACCGACATTTGAGAGGGATCTCAGGGAGCAACTAGAAAAGTGAGTACTTAACCTGTGTCAGTTCAATTTTAAAAAATTGTTAAGCTACGTAACGTAACGTACTTAGCTACACTGTGTATGCACCCTCAAATATGAAAAAAGAAAGTCTACAAAATATTGACTCGCATGATTTAAGAAGCTTAGAATCAAAGAAGTTTTTCTTTGAGCTATCATGATCAACTTCTTGTTGCTTTAACACCAAATATTTATTTAATTTAAATGCGTACCCACAATACAGTTGGAGCCGCAATCTGAACCGCAGCCGCAAGATCTGTCAAAACATCGAATAGAAACGTATTATGTGTTACAAGTAACATGCATAGTATGCAGACGCACTGTGAGCCACAAGAATCTGTTTACTTTTAATAATAACGTTTCGGCCCTTTTGACGTTTTACAAATCTCAACACAATATTTGACAGATGAGACATGCCACTCTAGTAGACTGTAAAAGAGACAATATCCTCCGATTATACCGATCAACAGCAACAATAGGATCTTAGTGTTAAAAGCTGCACAGATGCATTGCAAAAATTATTACTTGTAACAACGACTGCCATCTTTTGACGGATCGTGAGGCTGCGGCCCCCTATCTTCTTTCAATTTTTCCTCTGTTTTCTGCTTGTTTTTCAAGTACCTATACGTACCTATACTTAGGTGAACGAAACGTAAAATCTTCAAAGCAACAATAACCATGAAAGGGGCCAGAGCCAATGACAGCTGTGATTCATTAAGGTTCGTTCACACTATGTCGCCGGAGAAGTTTCAATGTTTTGTTAAAAATCTGAAATTTTTAAATGCGTCAAGCTGATGTTTTTCAACATTCTAAATTTTTGTTTGCCGATTCCTTTTTGTACTTGCTTATATGTACATACCTAAATACGTCCATGAACAAGCGACTCGGCCAGACTTCAGCAGGATGCAATTATGACGAACTTTACGTTCAATGGCAGACTTTTCGAAAATACTCTTATAGTAGAACGCCTCAGCTATGTTAAAAGTGTTGCATACATTTAGGAGTGTTAATCAATGTTCTCATATTAATAACAGGGTGTTTTCTAATTCGTAGACAAAATTGTAGACAATAATTTATGAAAAGGGTTCAACAGTAGGTCTTTTTCCAATTTTGACATCACTGAACCATCGGTAATTGCGCTGTCAGTACTACTCGTAATAGTAAAAACTTCGTATAAGCCTTTGTTTTTATTAGAAATACCAGCCTTTGAAACAACGATCAAATAAATTTGATATCTTGTCTCAGGCTAAATATATTCAGTTTCTAGCCTGTTACATTTTTCCGTGCGTTGCTACGACTTTCAATATTTTGTTCGTGATAAAAAATATTATATTATAAACCTTCCGGAAAAAATGTTCTACCTGATGGTAAAGAGCCTTTCGAAATCCGTTGTGTGGTTAAGAAGCAGTAAGCGGATAAACAAAAGTGAAAACTCATATTATGCTATATATTAGATGAGTTTTTAATGAAGGGTAAAAACGCATCTACTTTTTCAAAAATAAATATGTTTTATATTGTAAGAAGATCATCTACAGGGTATTTCAAAAGTAGTGGCCAAAACTAAAAATGTTGGAAAATCCAAGTCATGAACTACGCTTAAACTTCCAAATAGCAAAAATGGCTGTTATTTAAAATTTTAAATTTTTATGAAAAACAAAATGACATCCATCATTGACTTAAACCAAAAACAATTTAATGCACTATTTGAAGCTATTATACCTTTTCCTGCTACCAAATCCACTTGTCAAACAAATTGTCACTTAGACCACTTATTTGGAATTCGTCGTTTCTTGATTTCATATTAAAAACGAAAAATACTTTTCTATACAAGCCTCTTAGACTAGGCAATATTTTTGATAATATCCAGCGTCTGTTTTAACAAATCACCAACTTTTTTTCGAAGCATTTCCATCACCCTTTTATCTTGTCATCATTCCCAACAAGAATATAACATGGCTTCTACATTTATCTCTGCAATCTTACTAAGCTCGCAATTATCCAGCTCTGATTAATGATAATGACGTTTATTTTGGATTTTATGGTTAAAAATAAAGTCACAATCATTAAACAACTTCCTCTGAATTGCATTTACATTTGCATTTTAAGTTTACTTCAGAAACTTCCGCCAAAAAACACCTCGATAAAGCGTCTCCGGCACTAGGCAACTTGCCAAACAATTCTCGGAACCATTTTCAAAATACACATCTTTCTCCTCCCCATTCCATCCATTATTCGTTCTGCCCTGAAAAGTTCCCGTAAACATAAGCAAACCAAACAGGGCATACGACAGGAATGGAACAAAACCCTCCACATCAATCACATGGTGTCTGTAGTGTAATTGCCATAATTGTTAAATCCTCCGGTTCTAGCCATTTTCCATCCCTAATTGCCCAACCCAAAACCCGCCGACCCAATATATATATATATATATAATGTAGTTGTAGGTGCTGGCTGCTGGCATGCAAAACTTACTCTTTGGGGCTGAATCCAATTCCAAAACTTATGTTCACAGCAAGTATACGTCCTAAGAGAAGTAATAGTCGTGGTCGTGGTTGTCTTCTTCGTTCTATAGCTTAAACCAAAACCATGCCCTAACCGACCCGAAAAAAGGTGCCTTAAACAGTCATAGCAGCAGCACCGCGCCCGCCGGCCGTCCGCCAGCCGTATAGTTGTACTTCCTTTCTAAGTATTCAATGAGCCACTTAAAAAAAATTCCAGCTCCAGGGTGAAGCAGCACCGGAGCTGTAGCAGCAAATAAAACACACAAAAACTCCAAAAATAAAATAAGGAGTGCGGGAGTTTTGGTGTTGATGTCGATTTTGGACGACTCGACTGGTGCTCTTCTTCTTCCTTGGTCGTGACTAGAAAAGTTCTGCTTGCTCATGGTAAATTTCCAAACCTTTTTCCTATCATAGCTTCTTCTTTTCTTTTTTTAGACTTTTTTTTTGTTAACAATGCCGCCAATTCAGTCGACGATATACCACATCGATTTACTTTTTTGCATTAACTTTTACAAAACTGCATGCATAGTGCGGGTGATGGCTAAGTGATGTGGTCGAGGTGCTGCAGCAGTAACAGCAGCAGTAGCAGCAGTGCTGGAAAAATGTTGTGGAATCCTTTTACGATCTGGATTACAAGTTGGTCGGATGGCATGGTTTGGTCTTTTCGGTCTGGCCTGGCATGAGCCGCATTGCATTGTACAAGCCAGCCAGGAGTGTTCAGTGTTCCAGCTGTTTTGTGGTGATGATGCAGTTTGGCCATAAGTAAAACACAGCCAGTCTCAATTATTCGACTGAATTGCAGTGCATTACAATTACTTTTAGGAATTCGGAATGTATTTTCCATGATTTCCACTATTGGACCATTCGTTCTCCCAAAAAAGGGTAATTGAAAGTTGGGTAGGTCAGGGAAAATTTCACGGTTGTATGGTTTTTCGCAGCTAATTTTCGAGTTCATCATTTCGACTCATGGTTGCATTATATAGCTCGGGCAAATGTAATATGGTGGTGGGGCTTTCAAAACAAGTTGGCTTAATTAAATGGAGTTCAATTTTAATTAGTGGGTTGGAGGTTAACGCTATTTAAACGTAGGTATCCCAGAACTGGGATCGTTGATTGGCTTTTAAGTTTTATTCTAACAATGAAGCTCGTCATTGCCAAACGCTTTTGAAAAATATTACTGAAATAAAATTCACTATCTAACGGACCTTGGATCTTAATTGATTTTAAAAATAAAAAAAATTTATTTGGAGAAGTGATTTTGAAAAAAAAAAACATAAGGCATGTGTTTTTTGCTATACGCACAATATCAACAAAGTGCAAAAGATTGCAAAAACAGCTTAGCTTCCGAAAAAGTTATTAACTCTTTGCGAAACGATGCGTTTAGCGTGTTCCCAAACCTTCTGTTTTAAAAACATAATGCTCAGTAGGCAGTGTAGTTTAGTTCAATGGGAGAAAAAACCCTCAGCGTGACAATTGGAATACTGTATAGCCTTTTACTCACAGATCCCTGACAAAATCCACACTTGTGGCTTCAGTGAACATTTAAGTGATAAGAATTTAAATCCAGAGAAACAAACGAGCTTATTTAACTATTGTCAAACATATTTTAATGGCGGAAAAAGTTGACTTTGACCTTAGATGCGAGAATCACAAAATTAAATATATGATTGTTGCCCCTCGACTGTTCAACTAAACAGTGGCTGTGAAGAATGCGGGACTTACTAAAGGTGGTTTTTACAGTGTATTGTGGATTGCGGACGACTGTTGAATATCGACCATACAACCAACATCCGTATGCAGCAAGTTCAGACCCTAGTTAGTTGCCTTTTGGGTGATGTCACTCTCAGCTTGTATACGTGCCACCAAATGTGAGGTCCTTTTGAACTACATTGGTTCTCACAAGGGGGATCGAAGACGACATCCCAACAAGCTCTATGGGCTGCAGAAATCTTATCTGGCAGTGTTTTGACTGAGTGACTCGCCTAAAATATTATCTGTTTGGAATTTTTATATGGCCTTTAAACCCAATGCTGGTATCGATACCATATAGTAAAGATACCATAGAGGGTGTAGCATGATAAAACAACTAAAGATAGCGCCTTCCAATTCTCATTTTGATTCTTTCTGCGCATCTACGTCACGGACACACATGAAGTTTTCGCCTTCCCGTTTTATTTTTGTTTCGTTCTACGCTCTATACGTTCTACGCATTGACATACTATACATGTATTATAGTATGTCAATGAAGTTGTGCGCTCTACGTCACGTTCACACATTGGAGTTTGACGTTTTTCTTTCTATCATGCGAAATGCCATATCTTTGTTTGTTGTATCATGCGTTGACAGCACTGCTACTAATCTGTCAAATCAAATTTATTTGTCAAAAAAGAAAACAAACAAACCACAAAAAATTCTTTCAGAGTGTCGCCTTCGTCTTGTTACGTTGGTTCGGATCCAAATGGTGCAATTAAAAATGACTCTTGCTCATAAATCCCGCTGAATTTGACCGATGGCTTATGTTATGTTCACTATAAAGGCTAATGGGGTCAAATCGCTCGACCTTGATGCCCAATATTACACGTTACCTCTGCGAGAAACAACCAATGCCTCAAATCGTTCATGATGCAGAATGTTAAAGCAGTCGTTCGCATGTGACACGTAGTTCCGTCCTTCTGGAACCATATATCAGGGTCTACCGTAAACTTTCACGGCCGGGGTGATGTTCTCTACAGATTTTGCGTTTTATGTTGGCCTCTAATTTGGTGATCAAACGTGGAAGCGTCGACTGTGAACGGTCACCATGTCTACCGTTCAATGCGCACAAAAGCTCGCATAGTTTGTTGAACTTAAGAACACTCATTTTAATACAAAAAAAAGTTTCAACATATTTCCGTGCTGTTTAACCTTGTAACTTGGCATAGCGATTTGGCATCAGTATAGCTGAATAATAAACAATTGATTTGACAGATGTCACCAAAACAACATGGCCGGCAAAAAATACCCGCACTAACTGAAAAGCCCTCTAGATATTTAAACTTCAATCGATAAATGAAGGAAGGTTTGCTTGAGAAGAACACGACCTGAAGACTTAAGCAAAGCCGAAGGCTTGGAATCCCTTTTTTCTCAAACTACACCGTCTTTAAAGTTCATCTGTCAGCTGCCGGAGTTTCATGTTTTATTTGACTAACACTTACTATCTGACACTTTTTCAAAGAAATTGAGTCCTCGAGAGGACTTTGTATCTCTTTTTCGACCGTTTTTGAAACTTTGAATAAATTACATCAAAATATCTTAATGTATACAATTATTTTCACAAAACTATTTTCAAAAGCTATAAAACTGTTGAGCCTACTTTTATCTCCTCCTTCAATGGATACCTACTTTGACACTAAGTTAACTATGCTATTCGTGCATATCCTTATATGTACTGTTTTAAAATTTATAAATACATAATTATATATCCTTACCCTAGATATACCCTAGAGTCAGAGTGGTGTCAAAGCAAGCACCTCTTTAAATTGCAAAATTAAAATACACAATCATTAATTATTTCGAATTTTTTTTTTTCAAATTTAATTTCAGCATGAACCGAGCAATGAAGTCGAAGGACCGCAAAACAGTGCAGGCGTGTAGGGACAATAAAGCGCTCCAGGTAAATATTTTACATTTTAAAGAATGCCTACCACACTTCTTGCAACATGTTCTTTTTATTGTTTGCTATTTCGCGTGATGTGCTATTTTTTTGGATCCTTTTTTTTCAATTTAATTGGATGGTTGGTAACACCAAACACCAACCAACCACGATTACTCCACCACATGGGCCGTGCAATTTGCAAAAATGTCTCCTCCATGACTGGATGGATCATGGATGTATATAATCTACGGGTTAACTACTTTTTACCCCTTATGGCTATGAGATGCAAAAAAGACTATCGTTGTTCAAAATTCAATGGCAGTTTGAACCCAAGGAAGTTTGGAGTGGGTGAAGCAAAAGCAGGAGCAAGAAACGAAAGGATCCATAAACGTGGATTAATGACTAAGGAATGGGTTAGCACTTGGCTACGATGACGACGATGATGATGATGATGTAGATTGGTGGGTGAGGGTGAGATGAAGTGGAAACTGGAAAATAGTCGTCGAAGTTGGAAGAGCCCCATAAACATACATGTCCTTAATTCAATCTGACCCCCGGGAGCTGTTGGGGCTCTGGTTGTTCCTACCGCTGCTGCTGCTTCCACTGTTGATGTGATGTATGTTGGAACATTACCAGCTGACAGTGTAATAATGGATTTCATCAGCAAAGAACTCCATAAGCGTGTCTGCGTTGTCTGATGAGGAGACCGGGACTCAGCATGCATCTATGCCTTAAGGCTATATGTTCTAGGTGTTTTTTTTTTTTTTTTGGGATGTCGTCTATAATAGATTGAGAGGTGTTGGGGCGTGTACTATGTCATTCGCGGTTATTGAAGTTTTCTCATAAATATTTAGTTGGGTTGGGGGTGATATGGGGGAGGCTTTGTTTCATGGTGAATTTTCAAAAGTGCACTTTAGTGTACCGGAGAGTAAACAAAACGAATATCATTTAAGCCATGGGCAAATGTTATGGTAAAACGACTAGTCTCAGATATATTGCACGAGTTAAACTCGAAAATGGTAAAAGAAACGCTGTGATGTCTTGAAGATTGTTTTGGTTTTATGAGGAATAATTTATTAGTTGAAGGGGGAGGTTCAGAATTTCAGACTTGACTTCTTGTAATTGTTATATGCTGTGCTCACGGGAAAATTAAGCTCACAACAATGGCGCCCAACGTGAAGCCTGAGTTCCATTTGAACTATGAAAAAGCTTTCAAGGTCAAAGATTTAAAGAACGGAAATCGGAGTGAGTTCAGGAAAATGGAAACTAGAAGAACCTGTATCGCTCATAATCGACGAACGAAGGGGGCATTTTTCCGTCTTTATCGGTTTAACCACAGACCATATACAGACCGCCAACTCGTACTCCTCTTGCCTGAAACACCCTCGAAATATTTTTTTCAGTCTGTGAATACGTGTACATCTCTCTCTGTGCATTTTGTAATGGCAACTATACCTGCGTATGCCATTTATTTTTTAGGTGTGTTTGCTAAATGGGTTTTAAAGCAAGGGAGAGCGTCACACTCTCAAAATAAATAGCATATCAGCTGATTTTTATCTTGGTGGCAAAAAGAGAGACCATATGGTGAGTTGGCGGTCTGTATCTTCTTGGTCCGTGGGTTTAACACTCGATAATACTAGCGATGCCAGTTTGTTAATTCAACACTGTCGCAGAGTTGTTTTTTTTTTATGAAGAGAAGTGAAAATTACTTTTTTTGAGGATATTTGTTAATCGGGATTATTTATGATATAGCTACCATACAATTGACACCTGTCTTATAACTGTTTTCGAAACAATAAGATTTTTCAAGAAGATACCAGTATTTTCAAAGTCAAACATTTTCGAAAGACTATGTACTTTTAGCGTGGCGTTGTGGTTAGCGTGTCGGACTGCCATGCCACGCCGAAGGTTCTGGGTTCGATCCCTGACTTCACCTAAATTCTTTTTCCGGGGTACTGCCTCTTTTGAGGAAGTGATAAATCTTTCAAGAGTAAATCATGTCATGGAAAGTACTTCTCTATTACCCATTTGGATTCGGCGGTTAATTGTAGGTCCCTTCCATTCCTGCAGACTATCAGCGCACACACAGGAATGGTTGCGAGTGTAAGTCACAAGCCCTGGCAACGCTTGGAGCTGTTGTGCCATTTTTTCTATTGGCGCACGTAGGCAGTAAAATCGATCGTAATCTTCACGAAAAATGGCATGACGCTCGATAAATTTTTTCAAAGTGTGACTGGAGCGTGCAGGATGGTCGTTGGTGGGGGTGGGGTGTTGGGAGGGGGGGGGGGGGGAGTGGGTTATGGGGGGGGGGGTGAAAAATTGTCAAAAATTATTGATGGTTGGTTGGTGGTTGTAGGTGGGCTGGATGGTTGGTGAGGGGGGGAATTGTCAAAAAAGGTGGGTGGGTGGAAAAATGACCAAAATGGTAGGTGGTTGGTTGGTGGTTCTATAGGTGGGTGGTTACTGGTGGGGGGATTTGGTGGGGGGTGAGGTAAAAATTGTCAAAAATGGTTGATAGTTGTAGGTGGGATTAGTGTTTGGTGATGGTTAGAAGGAGGGAAAAAAATGGTTCGTTGTTGGTTGTAGGGGTGGTGGGTGGTAACTGGTATGGGAATTGGTTTGGAGGGAGGAAAAAATGAAAACAATGGTGGGTGGTTGGTTGGTGTTTGTAGGTGGGTGGGCGTATGGCGGTGGTGGGGGAATTTGATGGGTGGGTTGAGGAAAATGTTGTTCCTATTTATAAATGAATATAATCTGTAATAATTGTTATTATAATAAAATAATAACACAAACACATTGTATTGATTTTATTAACGAAACAGTAAATTATTAAAAATTATTTCACTCCCTATTTTATTTTATGGTTTTTTCTGTCTGTCTGTCTGTCCGTATGTCTGTCTGTCTGTATAGTTACATACAGCCTGAACGGCTAGATCGATTTGCTTCAAACTTGGTACATAGTATTATTATGTTGTAATACAGGGAACAAAAGGGATTTTTGGAATAAGCATTCTAGCTCTAAAACTAACGGTACCTGCCACATAATAATAAAACGGCTCCTAAGATTTTGATAAAACTTTCTGAATAGTGTTTACTGTGGAAACTTTATGTTTTGGTTGGAATAATTTTTTCAGGAAAAGTCTTATAATGGTACCTCCCATAGGACCGGTTTCTTAAAATCAGATTTTCTCGTAAGCCACGTGACGGATTTCGATGAAATTCTTAATGTAGAATCCCTTTTAAAGAAAAAATAATATAAAATTTTAAATTTTTGGTTAAAATTTTTGTTGAGTTTTTAAAAAAAAAATTAAATTATTTTTTTATTTTTTGTTTTTTTTTTTTCAAAAACGGTTTGAGCTATTTTTTTTTAAATTTTATTTTTCTGATAAAAATTACAAAGTATTTTTTCTCTCCTGGTATTGGAGTTTTTACAAAATGGCTGAATCATCTAATTTTCATAAAAAGGCCTGTAATTTGGGTGAGTTTTTGGGAACTTCAATTTTACTTACTGCAATTGTCTAGTTCACAAATGTCAAATATGATTGACGTACGACGCCATTTGCGAAAATTATAAGATCTTCCGATAGGGGGATTAGTTTTGCGCCACGTTTTAAAATGAGCAAACAGTGTAGAATTTAATACTTTTAAAATTGCTCTCCTGTTATGTTATGTTATGTTTTCTGCGAGGATAGAAGACATTAATTTCCACTTTTGATTACTCCACGTGCATTTGTAAGAAAAATCCTTGCTTGAACATATATTGTGCCTGATGAGGTGTATCTAATCCTCTCCAGCTTTTTGGATCAATGTTGCTCTTCAACTCAGATGACTATATTCGAAGAAATACTTCTTAGCATCGTTGCCATTTAGATTCCTGAGTATTCTTGGGTACCCCACAACCTCTCGCCACCAATTCATTTCTCGTATTGCTCATGGTCAACAACCTTCAGCCAGAAGCCCTAATGGGTAATTCCAAGTATTCAATTCTGCCAGACACATAATAAACCAAAAGATTGACCTTTGGCTCGAAGACAAGAAAAATAACACCACCTATTTCTTAAACACTTTAAAGATTTAAATCTCAAGAAACAAAAAAAAAAATATTTCATGTCATTAACAACTTGAGAGGAGGACATGACATTTCCCTCTTTCCTTAACCCAAATGGAAAGTCTTGACTATCTCCATTTTACACTTTACCCCAAGATATTTGATTATTATTTCGATGGAATATTGTTTGTTGACAAGCCGACGAAAGTACAATATTCCTGCTTCCATAGATTTTTATCAAATATTTGCTTGGGTCTTCCAAACTGTTAACTCATGTCTCATGTCTAAGGTACATACATATATATATCGGCAGAGCAGAGGAACAATCTGAGATAGATAAAGATAGTATATACACATAGGATAGGTACTCTTGTGCACTTGATATGCGCGTAGCTGGTGATGTGAAGAAAGGTGCAGCAGCAGCAGCAGCAGGCAGGTGCTATGTTCATTCCACTCCGAAACGGATGAGGACTTTTGAATGAAAGACAATTATCGAAAGTTTAATAATTGCTCAATGAAACATAACGCCTTGAGGAGATATGCTTGCACTTATACCATCGCCTGCCGCCCATCGTCGCGTCGGTTGTCTTGTCTCCTCATAGACATTTATGTACGGGAGTAGACAAGACACCTATCTATGGTTGTCGTCGTCTTCGTTGTCGTTGTCGCTGTCGTGCTTCCAACACTCATCTCTTACCTCGATACACTTTGGAGTTTTCTATTGACTTCCAAGCTTGTTGTGTTTGCCTGGTTAGACAGACATACATCATGTTTGGATAAAAACTGTGTAAATAAACCATCGCTCCCAGCTGACAAGAGAAAGATACACAAAAAAGATGTCTTTGATCATAAATGCATTGTTGCATGCAGTTTTTGAAATAAATATATATTTTGTATGTATTTGTATACATACCATATCCTTTACTCCGTACTATATACTCGTTTGCATATGTATGTGGCAGGCCGCATGAAATGTTATTTTTGCAAAAATAATAAACGAAAAAAAAAATTGTAACGAAACCTAAATCTTATGCAAACAAGAATTTTCTATTTTTGAACAGCTTGAGGCTATACGTCGTCGCTTCTTGCTCGTCGGAATAATGTTGGATTGATGGAAATAAGGGGAGCAACTGACTATAAAGAAATAAGAGCAAGGACGTTGTGTACTTAGGTATAGTTTTTATTTCTGACGAATTTTTGTAATAGAAATTTTTCTATACTTTTTGTTTTGACTTTGAATGAAATTATGTTTTATTGAGATTTAAAAAGTGGAACGACATGTGCGTTAAATTTTAAAATTTTTCTTAGGTATATGAGTTGATCGAATAAAGAAAACGTTTTCTAGTTCGTGCTTATCTTTATCTACAGACATACCCGTCTGAATTTCAATTTGATATCCATCAAACATTTCTTTTACGATAAAATTGATATTATGTTATTTAGATCAGAAGTGGGATAAAACGAAAATGAAATAAAGACCTAAAAAGAGGTTCCGTTCATAAACGTATTTATCAGGATTGAATTTTATTTTAAAAAAAAAGTTATCATGTATGAACAAAGAAAAAGGAAAGAATATATCAGAGTCATATTAAAGCAAAGGAATAAACACATTGAGTGTGAATACTGGCAAACATTTTAATCAATAACGATGTAGAGGTGAAGGATCGAATGAAGTTTAATCAGGGAGCGACTATGATATGATTAAGACGAATGAATTGGAAGAAATCCTGTGATTCTGATGTCGGCAATTCAGAACAATGTCAAGATTGTTTCGATCACTTCATCAGGTCTGTTCAAGTAAAAACAACGTTGTCAGTTACGAAAAAGATTAGGTTTGTTTAAAAAAAGTGTAGGCAACAAAAAGTGTTCATAGGTTACTTGTTTTATTCCTTTGGACAACAGTTCGCATAAAATTATGGTCACGTTATGCGAGTATGAAAAGTGCTTGAAGTTAATATTTAATGAAAGTTATTGCAAAATTGAAAAAAAAACATTTTTGGGAAATTTTTTTAATTTGGTAGCTCGTCATTGTTTTTAGAAAAATAACCAATTTCATTCTTAAAAGCATATTATTTTTCCGTTGTCGTATTTTTTGATACCATCGCATGAATCTTGAATAAAAAAGAATTTGGATCAGTTACTTTACTTACCAGCCAGCGCCTATTAATAACGCAATGACTGCTATATCCAATTTCGCACTCCAAGTTGTCGGGGGTCTCGCTCTACCTGGTCGCAAAGCAAAAAAAGTTATAGAGCGAAAACCGGAGCGAACTCGAAAAGTTTGCAGTTTCCCCTTCTTCTCTTTTTCAACAGGGCCGGTGAGGTCCAAAACTTCGTCAAATGTTAATTCAATATTCCTGAACAACATCTCAAAGTTTGATTAACTTCCGACCTTTTTCTACCTGCCCACTGTACTAAGAACAAAGTAATATATAAAAATTACTGCGGAATGACAATAGTAATGGGCATGGCCTGGTACCTGGTGGGCCAGCGGGTATTGTTGGGGGGTGTAAGAAGTTGGTGATTTTAACAAGGAGCCATAAAAACAGCAATATTTCATGATTTCTCGGGTATATCCGAAGAAATAAGGTGGAATTCTTCATTTTTTGGCGAATTTTGAAAAATGACCTGTTTTTCGAAGTGCCATAACTCGGTAGCTAATCAACATACAAAATTGATTGTACTAACGAAATTGTAGCAAATTTTATGCTCTACAATTTTGTCATACACGTTGAAATAATTGGAGCTATAGAAACCGAGATATTTGCGAAAAACGGTTTTCGTGACCTTTTGACCTTCATAACTTTTTTTGTCGGCACGATATCATTTCGATTTTCCACATCTTCATAACAACGCCGTAATTAAGGTGTGTACCAAAATACAGCTTGATTGGAATTTTTCCGCAGATTGGGGTTTAAAATGCCTAAAATGACTGGGCTATTATCCCAAAGAAACAGCGATGGCGGCATATGATTTGTCTTGCCCGTGGTAATATTCAGTCCCATTCTGCTTGTTGCTGACTAGAGGGTAGCGAAGGCACCGGTTACGGCGCGATCGATTTGTTCTTCCTATGACATCAATGTCGTCATCAAACCCAAGTTATTGTGCTGATTTTTAAAATATAGTACCATACGCATTGGTGTATTTCTTTTTTAAGTATAAAATTGAAACAGTTGCTGGACAGTGCGTTGCGTTGCCTTGTTTTAATCCTTTTTTGGTATCCATCGAACCATCGAAGGTTTCAGTAGAAGCCCTACAAATTTTGGCGGAATAGCAATAGTGATATGAAGCTGGTAATGGCCCTATTAATACTTTCGTAATTTGCTTGAAATCGATAAGCAGATCGTGGGTCTCGATGTTATATTCTTGACATCCAGGATCTGTCGCAATGTGAAGATCTAGTGAGTTGTAGATTTTCCAGGTTTGAAGCTGAATTGGGAAGAATAAATTAGATCGCCAGAACATGACTGAAGACGCTCACATAACGCTAGACAATCTTATAGGTGATGTTTAAAAGACTAATGCCTCTATAGTTAGGGAAAAATAGGAAGTCTCCTTTTTTGTTGATAAGGTCAATTAGGGTATGATAAAAAAACATTCGACAAAGACGCATTTTTTAAGGAAATGGAAGAAAACGAAGAACGGGGAAGAAATATTCGCTCTGAGCACAGCACACTATTGAAACATTCCATTTATTTCTGTCCAACTTCCCTAAATGTGCTACAACTAAAAAAAGTTATGAAACATGACGTTAGATTAAAGTCTCGTATTTGTTTTTTTTTACAAAATTCTTTCAAAAAGGAAATTTTATTTAAAAGTCACTTTGTTCCATTTCCGTTAGAGTTTGAATTTTTGGTCAAATACGTTGAAATGATATTAATCAAACACTTTAACAATTCACCTTAAAAAAAATTGTTAAAAATAATTTAAATTCCTATCAAATCAAGTAAACAGCATTTTCATTGTAAATTCAGTTTTCAAAAAAATGTTACTTCAACATCATTTCAGGTTAACAATTTACACGTAGATTTATATGAAACTATTACATGAATTGAAGTAACAATCTAATGGAACTTTAATCACCGCCGCCCAATTTGGACGTAACATTCCGATAAAAAAACCAAAAAAAGAAACTAATTCCAGTTAGCACTTGCCAGTAGTTTTTCCATTTCAATGGCCAATAACACAAAAGCCAAACATACGGCCAGTTGTCGGACGGGGCCTTTTGAGAAAAAAAAAATCCTAATAAAATGTCAATTACGTTTGTGCATTCAAATGGTACAAACAGAAGTACATAAGACAAAAAAAAAAAGTTACTTCGCAAATGAGCCACTGGTGGACCATATCATTATCCTTTCCCCTGGAGAAATATAATAATAGCAGCACATACCACTCCGAGGCAAGCTTATTCAGCTTAACTCGTTGGCACCTTTTGTGTCAGCTGTCGACTGCAGCGGCAGCACCATAGCACCAGCACCAGCTAGCTGCTATCCTTCGCTTTTTTGGTTGAATAGCTAGTGTATGCGCCATATTATTATGTGCTTATTTTTACATTTCAACAATTTATGCTGTTCTATCGCATAAATCTAATTTTTATTGCACATTTGCCATTTGCATAACCATATAAATGAAAAGCTATAAACAAGGCTAAGAGCACAACTGCGCTGCCACTGCCACTGATTTCAACAACATCAGCAAGCGTTTTGCCAGTTTTTTTTTTTTGTAGAGTTATGCATTTTTTTTTGTGTTTTTGATGACGCGGGTAGAACTAGAAAAATATGAAATTTACACTAGGGGCATGAAGTTATGAAACACTTTCTATAGACATTTTTGGATGTCCGTTTTTTCTGACATGTTTACCAAATAAAAGCAATACAAAACTTTCTGATAGAAATGTGAAATTTGTTTTATTGTTGGTTAATCAAGAGCAAATAATTTGCGTTAATAGAAGTGTTTATTTAGAAGTATAGAACTGGAATTAGTTGGCAACACTTTTCTCATTGACAGCCATTTTGTCATCTGCCACGTGAACTATCTTTATAAAAAATAAACAAATTGTTGTTGGCACAACAGCTCCAAGCGGGCCGGGGCCTGTGACTTAAACTCTCAACCATTCATGTGTGTGCGTTGATATTCTGCAGGAATGGAAGGAACCTACAATTTACCGCCGAATCCGAACGGCTAACAGAGAAGCACTTTCCATGACATTAATTACTCTTGGAGGACTTGTCACTTTCTCGCAAGAGGCAGTACCCCGGAAAAGAACTTAAGTGGAGTCGTCAGGGATCGAACCCAGAACCACGCATGCAAACGTGGTAACAACACTTTTACTCTAAATGATTACACTCATTGCCAAAGAAGATTAACCACTTGGAAAACAACATTCGCCGCGTTGTTGCCGATATACAACCCATAACTTCCAAATGTAACGTTTCGCTATTATTTTAAGCGATGGCTTTACCTTTACTTTCGAATGTTGGGTAGAACGTAGATCAGCTTTAACCTTTAAACCCTGCTTTGCCTTAGACTGTTGATCTGCACGTTATTGGTCTTCCCATCAGAAGTGGGATGGGCATTTTAAAGATTCTATTGAAACTACTGCTTCGATATGACTACTGTTTCCTTTTTTTCTTGAAAAATAGTAGCTTTCTACAGTTTTCGTCCCACATTTCCTAATTGGATATAATTGACCGATTTTTTTAATTGCGTCGATTTTTCTGTTTTCTCGAAATATTTACTGACTGAGATCTTCTGGATTTTCCAAAAGCTTTAATCTAGTGTTCGACAAACTAAGCTAAGAGCGAAAGAAGACTTCACAATATTTTAAAATTTGGAGCAGGGTAGTAAAAGTAGACCAAGCTATGATAGTTAGGTTTAGTTTTACGTTACGATCATGAGTCAAAGATTTTGAAGGCAGTTGGGTTGCTTGATTTCCTCAAGTTTTGCAAATTTTCAAACAGTTTGTGGGCGGTTTTTTTGTCTGTTTGTTATTTTAATCTTTACTCGGAAAGATTGGCATAACGTCACTAGCTTGTTGACATAAAACCCCAAGTAACTGATTTAATCACCGTCCAAGTTGCATATCATCCTCCTTAGGTGGTCTTATCTAAAGTGGAAATCAATACTCCATAATCTGCTGGTTGTTTTGTCAGGCGATTATGGTAACATAATGTAAAATTAACAATTCGAAGTGAACCGCAAAGCAAACATTTTGTAAGATTCCTTTATAAAGATATTTTGATGAAAGGGGTTGGTAGGGGATTCCTTTTATTGGCCCCAACTTCTGCTTTTTTCTCGAAACCAATTATTTTAGAAATGTCAAACTGCGGAGTTCGAGATGAAAGTGGCTAAAATACTGCCAATCCAATTTTCACACAGACGAAGCTGGTTGGTAATGGAACAGTTGATGTAGTGCTTGATTGCTAACGTACACTGAACCAAATTCGGTAGTCAGATTGAATAAAAAGTAGGTTGAATTGAAGAAAGGGTGATCAATATAAGGTCGATGAAACCTATCCGTTATTTTGAATAATATTTTGTAGTATCCAAAAAATTTTGTTATTTTGAAGAAATGCATACAATTTTTCGTTGTTTTGTTAAATTCACAAAACTTTGTGAAATGGAATAAATTTCATCATTCTATATGGAAATTTAGTGAATAATCATTCTTCAACTTAACTAAAGGTTTTCTTTATTTTGAAGAAATATTCTTCAAAGCGAAACAAAATCTCTTCATTTCAACATATCTATTTCTTTAAATTGAATATGTGTTCTTTAATTTGACATATTGTGCTGGAACTTTTCGTCATATTCACGTAATATTTTCATCAAATTGAAAAAAAGTCTTCATTTTAACACTCAATTTTATTCAAATTGAATAAACATTCTTCCAATAGGTGCATCTTTTTCTTCAAATCAACAAAAAATATTTCAATTTAACACATCCATTTCATCAATACGATGCATTGTGGTCTTCAAATTGAAGATTTTTTCGATTTAATGCACGTGCATGCCTTGAAATTAATGAAATATTCTTCAATTCAATCGAATTTTTTCTTCAAATTAACTGTCATTTCTTTAGTTTCACGCATATCATTCTTCATTTTGAAGCTTTGCTTTATTCAAATTAATAGAAAATTCTTGAGAAATCATCCATGCTATGGGTGCATAGGAACAAACGAAGAACAATTTGTCATAATGTAAACATTCTTTGAAAGCCCCAAAATTTTCACGTTCAAATTCCTTAATTCAAACAAATATTAATTGTTTAAAGATAAATTCAATTTTTTATTTCCAAAGGCTTATAAGGGTTTTCTTAACTTATTAATAAGTGCATTAACTTGGACAGTTTTTGCCATAAGCTGTCTCGATATTATAAAAAAAGTTTTGTATACCTAAACATCCAAACTAAATTAGATGACATGGGGTATTGCGAATTAAACAAATTAAAAATCTTAAAACAAAGGTCAATTGCCAAGACAATGGAGTTCTGTTTATATTTGATTCCGTCGAAATAAACCACTATGTCCTTTGGCTCTAGGACTGCTCCTGCAACTATTACCAATGGTTGAATGTGTTTGCGTTCATTCTGCCTCCTCAGAATCTCTTCTTCCCATGCCGCTACACTTGATCCGACGAATAAAAAGCTTGATTGTGAATCCCTTATAGAAAAGTGGGTATGCGTACTGCCACTGACTATTATCGACGTTGGCACAAGGTGACTATGTATTAAATAGAAAATTGCACAACAGCGACCATCTGAAAAAAATTAAAAACAAAAAAAAAATATTACTTTTAAACGATCTTTTTTCTATACAGATGTTTTTGATTTTATACTTACTTTCAGTTATGTCTATTTTTCTACTCATTTCAGCCAGAAGAGTTTTATTCGTTTGATCTTTAATGTCTTTTTCAAAGATCGGTATGATTTTTGAAGCGAAATCTTCATCTTTTAAAATAAGACTTTCAGCTTTTGGATATAGGTGTTTAAAATCCATTTCAATCTGAAATATATTACATAATACTATTAGCTTTAGAGGTTTGTCCAGATTATTCAAAAATTACCAGTTTGAAGCCCGTAGGGTTTTTGTATTGCTTCCATTTTCGTAAATTGTCTTCTGTCAATTCAGCTTTTGTTATTTCAATTAGCCTAAAACTAACAACGTTATTAAACAATTGCAAGCACGAAATTTCACGATAAATTTGTAAATGAGTTATAAATGATAATATAAATAATTATTACTAACTACATATCTAAGAAAAATAACGCAACTTAATAAAACTTTTTTTAAATAAAAGTGGGTATATTACTTACATATTTTTTTTTTATGTTATTTTCTTCTTTTTCACAACACTGGCTGTTAATATTACTTGATGTTTTTTGTTCGTTCTTACTTCGAATAACACAACTTTACACCAAAACTTCACTTAAACGAATGAAAAATTAATAAGTTATCACTTTGAGAACCGTTGAATATGGTGAATAATTAAGAAATTCTTCAGTTTGAAGAAATTTTTTTGAATTTGAATAAGACACTAAGCAATATTTGAAGAATTTTCTTCAAATTGAAGAATAAATAAAAAAATTAAAGAAAATTCTTCAAAAGGAATAATTTCTTTAATTCAAAGAAAAACAAAATATTCCATTCAAAGAAATTTATTCAATTTGATGAAAATAAAGCTAACGATTCGATCAAAAAAAAAAAAAAAAAAAAAGAAACACGTTAGTCCAACTCTTTCAGTGCACTAACAATAACCATTTGAAGAAAATTCTTCAGATTGATAAATAATTTCGTCAGTGTGAAGAAAATATTAGCGTTCACAGCAATTCATAATTTATATAAATTGATCAACAACGAATCTCTTAGATTAACAAAATTTTGCCAACTTGAAATATGTAAAATTAACTTTATCTTCTCGCATCAACGATTTGGATTTTACAAATTTCACAGTTCTTCTGTCGTTTGAATCCATAAAATCTAAATTTCAAAAGAACCATTTCTTAATGAAAAATATACATATTTAACGTACCTAAGTGAAGAAAACTTGAATAAAAAATTATGTGTTTTTGAATAATTCATTCATCGAAAAATAACAAAAGGTTTTCGTTAATATGATAAAATTTGGTTCTTTTGAATAAAATAATAAATCATGCAGCATTTGAAGAAACCGTGATCGTTTTGAAAATTTAGTCTTCAATATGAAGAAAAAAACTATGAAAAATATTTGATTTGACATTTGAATAATTGATTATTCAAAAAACTAACGAAAAGCTTTCGTCAATATCACTTACGAGATGAGGCGGATCTAACGATTTCAGTTTGTCAACATGAAAAAATTTCGTTCGATTGAATAAAATACTAAGTCATGCAGCATTTAAAGAAACCATGATCGTTTTGAATATTTAGTCTTCAATATGAAGAAAAAAACTATGAAAATTTGTTGATTTGAATAAATGGTTCTTCAAAAAATGACGAAATATTTTCGTCAATATCACCTACGTGATTTGGTTCAGTGTAGAATTCTTGCAATCGAGCCCCATGCTGGGAAGTCAATTTTCTATATTCCCTCATCTTCAACTGGATGCCACCCGTGGAATTTTCGTGAGAAAAAGTATCACCTAAATATCAGTTCACTGTACCATCAAAAAGACTTTCCTATCTTTCTGTTCCTTCTGTCCTACAACGCTCGCACAGTGTTTATTCATGAAAGAGGTATTAATTACCCCTTGAGTGCGAGTTCATTAAAAAACTCAGCTCATTTTCAAAATTCTCTTAGTTTAAAACTTCTGAAGTTTTTTTTGTTAGATACGAGATCAAAACCGACCTACCACGACATCTAGAAAAAGAAATCTAGAAAGATAAAATCCAGAAAAAAAATCTAGAAAATCGAAAATCTAGAATACTTAATCTCGAAAACCCAAAAACTAGAAAAAGTAATCTAGAATATCTCTAAATAGACAAATTTAAAATGCTAGTAAGCGGAAGGTAAACAAATATCTAGAATTTCTTTCTTTCTAGATTATTCTAGATGTCGGCCTTTATAGATTTGTTCTTCTTCTAGATTTTATCTTTCTAATTTTTGTGTGTGTAGATTTTGTCCTTTCGAGATTCTGTTCGTGATCCTGATCAGAACCATTGAAAGCAATGAAAGTATCTTCCACAATCCTTGAAATTTTTTAACTTAATTTATTTTCAACATACCTACAGAATACTCCTAACGTCCAGTGTAGTGAGTTTTATCTGACCGGACACTCACATGTACATAATGTCCCTCTTTTCTTTCTGAAAACAATGTTTATGTCCTAAATCAGAAAAATGTTAAAAATAGATTTATGCATTGTTTCCACTAACTTAAGCACTCCTCTTGTGTTTGTTCAATTATTTATTTAAAATTTCTATTTAATGTATTTTACGCTCAAATGAAATCGCATGTTTATTAGTGATATTTATTTTTATTGCTTATAGTTTCATATTGCACATTATTTTGGAATGTGAATTTAAAGTTTTATAGATCTTCAAAAAAAAAACAAAAAAAAACAAACCTTTTTCAATTCAGCTGAATTGGTTGTTATGGTTTTTGCGCATAACCATTTCTATAGCGATAGCCGAACCAAAAAAGAAAAATAAACCAATATCTGCCGGGATAGTGAGTGGATCCAGAAAGGTGTTGGTGTTGGAAGTTGGACAATGAGGAGTGAATAATCGAAATGGTTCAGAACGTGTAAGCCCATTGCAGTAAATTCACCTGGGGAACAATGATACCGTAAAATGTAGTTTATTATTTCTATTTTCATTCGTTATGGGAATTTATATTTTAATGTTTTCGAGGGAAGTTCGTTTGGCTTGTTATCGGTCGCGAATAAGTGGTGTTGGATAGGTAGGTTAGGTATCTATTGGATGCCAAGTTGGCAACGGAATTGAATTTTGTTTTTTTTTTATTTTTTTTTTGACAGGACAGGAAAAATGTTTTAAAATATTGGTTGACTATAAAGAATGACTGAACTATGAAAGGATGAAAAACCTATACCTATGTGGAAGGATTTTTTTGATTTTAAGCTTGTGTTTGATGGATTTATGTAAAATATTAATTGAATAACTTAAAAATGTCTATGGTGGCGATATTTTATCAAACGAATTTTCCATTAAAAATTTAAAAAATGTTTAACAAAAAATACAGCTTTAAATATGACTAAGAGTAAAGTTTTTTTTTTTGCACTTTTAACTAACCCGCTAGCAAACGTGGTCGTGAAAACCGAACCGGTGGAGTTGTGGTTTTTGTTCTCCTTTTGTTTGACTTTTTTAATCCTAAACCGCATCTTTCCCACTTTATTATCATAGAATGACTGACAGTTCAGTTCCTCAATTAATTTCGCACAACATTTTGACAGCATTGTCGATTGGGGAAATATCAACCGTGTGGAATTTAACGCTTTGAAAACTCAACACCGTTTCTGTCATTAAAGCATAACCTACCTCCGATGCAACCACTATCCATATGAGTGGCACTTGCGTTGAGGAATCTGAACAGGTTTCCTAAATCGATGTAAGAAATATTTTTTGATATGGCTATAATCTAGAAGCCATACCTACATTCGCCCGAAGCTGGATTATAATTCGCATATCTTGGCAATTGCTCCTATTACGCATTTGCGTCTCCCAGATAGGATACAGAAAATACCGTGAAAAGACCATTACGGATACAATTGTTTCACTTGAACATCTAATGTCTCTCTTGTTTCACCTCGTTTCTAAGCAGTGCTCCAGCGAAGCAGCTCCTTCTCTTCCAACAGTTTCCCCGTAAAACTCGCAACGCTAGGAATGATGATTAAAAATATTCAAAATGAAAAATCTAGATGAAAAAAACACAACAACAAAAGTTGTTGCATTTGATTTCAATTCGAGCATTAACTAACTTGAAATTAAAAATAATCAATTTACCCTCGAACCTAACTTCGGACGAACTTATCAAAGAGGCAAATTTTTTAGCCACACTACAAGAATGTGGATTGGTATGCCTGGCTAAATTTTTCCTCCCATATTGCTGCAGACATTCAAAACCAATGTGCATGGGCATCTCCTATTCCTATCAAAACTCCCTAAACGCTCGTGTTTACTCATGTTAAGGGTATTAATATCCCCTTGTGGCGGGCTCATTATAAAAAAATCAGTCTTTATTATCAGAGCTGTTTCCTGGAAACTCTTCTTAAAACTTCGAGTTCTTACTTAGACGATTTTTTTTCTAGATTTCAAGTTGGTTTGAAACTTCTTTGTTAGGTTCCAGTAGAGCATGATCTCAGTACCCACTTTGGAGGCCACTAAAATTTAAACATTGCCGAACAAACTTGGGAAACAGGGAACGTTCGGGAGTTTGTTCACAAAATGTAACCAATAACGATATTAAAGTTAACAAAATGGTGCTTAACGACAGCCTCTCCGGTTTAAAGTTAGACTCACTTTAGAATTAGACCAAATACTAATTTGAATGAGTATTTGGAACACTCTGTTGGGGCAGTTGAGACGCAAGGAACAAAAAACTGAATGGCGATTAATAACCTGCAGACAAAACGTGGAATCACCATTCTATGCCCAAAACAAAAATGAAGTCAAAATAATTAATTGCGAAGAGAGAGAGAGTCGGCTCCAAAAAAGCAAAAACTGTTTTTATTTTTTGGTTGGGCCTTGGGCGACTGTTTTTGTGTTATTCATAGAGTTCAAAATATAAAGGAAAACAGCATTATGAGAGCATAAATATGCATCATTTCTTGACAATTTGAAGGCAGACCACAGACAACCAGTAACAGACCGCCAAATCTTTATATTTTCTCTCTTTGTCTATAAGCTTGGTGTGCATTTTATTTTGAGTAAGTTTAGGCTCTCTCTTTAGCTCTCCCGTGCATTTTATGGGAAACCAAACATGAAAAAATAAAATGCATACCATTATTGAGATATACTATACATATACGGTGTTGAATAAAATATTTAAGGGTATGTATGGCCACATTTTTGTGGTAAAACAAATCTGTTCACCAAGATAATGCGCCTTCTCATACCCCAACGGTTACTTACCACCTCACCACATGTCAAAAATCCAGCTGTTCGCTTATAAGCATTTGTAAAAAAGTCTTGAAAAGCAAAAAAAGCAGTAATAGTTATTTTATGAGCTAAAACAAATTGGAATTGCCACTTGTCGAATTGTCAATTGTCAAACTACCCTTGAGTGGCAACCTTCAAGAAAACCGGTTAGGCTGATGCTGATCATCCATACATCAAGGCTCCAAGAATCCTTACAAACAATTTGCTAGAATAACAGAACCAGTGTCTTTCGTGGTCCCATTCATCGCAACGTCAAATTTCCTTTTTTGTTTATACTCGAATCTGGTCAAGACCTACACTGGCAAGTTAAACGTTTCAAATGTAATTTTGTTTCTCTTTTTTTTTTAACTTGGCGTACAAACGCCCAGATCCAATAGTTCAGACCCTTTTTAAATGCACCTATATTTAACACGTCAATTTTCCAGTGATTTATTTTGTATCCCATTTTTTGTAAGATTTTCAAATATCACGCTGTCCTAAGACACCTTAAAATCTCATTACTCACGCCCATTACCTTCCCATGATAGTTTTGAACTATTTTTCTAAACACCCGTGAATGACCAAACAACACTTGACTTACCTGTCAAATATGTCAAACTCATTGGATCACGGGTGACCGATTAATATCAAGTTGGCTTAGTTTCGGTGATTATTAAACTGAACTAAGCTCAGGACACACTGTTTATATGATGACTGAGATTGAGCTCCAAAATCATGGAACAGACAAAATCAAGTGTCAGTTGGCCGTACTCTAGCCATTATTCAGTTCTGCAGCAAAAGCCCATTAATATCCACTGTCAGCTATGTGGTCAATGGTCATTCTGGATTTTTTTTTCCTATTTCTATTCGTTTTATATGGTTCGGTCGGCCGGGCTGTGGTTTCCGCAGCTCATGAATAGCATGTTTTATTAGAATTACTCTATGATCTCAATGAAGAACATGGCCAGGGTGGCGAAGGTGCATCAGTCAACAACATGATGCGGTCATTACGGGTGGCTGGTTGGTTTGGCGATTTTCGGTTTTGACGTTGCGTCGCGTCGTCGTCGATGGTAATTCGATAGGTTTGCTCCAAATCGATATTAGAAACACAATGCTACGAGCGTAGGTACTTGTAGGTAGGTATAGTATGTGGCAATGTTGGAGCTATTTGGTCAGACAGTGTTGTTGTATATTTTGGTAGGGATATTTTGAGGTGAGTTTTAAAATTAAATCCAAAGCCGAAGGCGGCAAAGTAGGTGTGTAGATTTTATTACTCTAATTACTCGCTGACTGGCTGCTTGAAATAGAATTATGACATGATATGTATTTTTTCGGATAACCTTGTGTCAGGATCCATTAATAAAAGAAACATAACTATATTATTTTTGAGTTTTGTTGCCAACACAGAAAAATATAGGCGGAGTAAAATAATTTAGCGGTGGGTGTACCAAAAATAATTTGGTGATTTTTAGAAACATGAAAATCGTTTAGCTCATGGCTTAAAGATGGTTCAAGTTACGTCTGGAATTTTTGACTTTACTGTTTTTTTGGGTTAAATTAAAGTGAACTTAAAACCAAAGCTTTAATTTCCTTGGTTAAACATTTAGTTTTGAAAACACGAATGGTCGAATCGGAATTTCGCAAGTAGGAATTAAACAAAAAGTCACGATAGCGATCATGCTGAAAGATGTCGGGCATTATCGTAGACTTCCAAAGTAAGTGGTTAAATTACGGCCAGATGTACAATCGAGGTACAACCTCAGATCAAAATTTAAAAACGTTTTACCTCGGTTCGTGTGTACATAATTAAAGCTTAGACGGTGGTTGAAGAGCTAACCCACCGATTTCCGATGATTAAATAAAGTTGACCCCCGGATCAAATATTTAAAAACGAGGTTCAGTGATGAACCACTATTGTACAACTGGTACTTAGGGTCCATGCACACACAGGCCCAATATTTATGTATATCTACACAAAGTGAAAAATGTGTAAAACGTATGCATTGTTAAGTTTAACAACCAGGAACCTTGGTCTTCGCCAATCCAAAGGTGTGTGGAGGTTCAAAGCATAAGCAATCAATCTGCTGGGAAAGACATTCGAGTTAATCACTATTCCTTCGAATTTTATTCCTATTAACGTTATAAAAAAAGAGGATAAAGATGCTCCGGTATTTGGGAAAACGCCAGAACATTGTATATTTACAGTTTGGAAAATAAAGCACACAAAAATGATGATTTTTAGAATCCTAAGATGACATTTTGAGTAATTCTTTTCTTTGTTTTTATTTTATTGCATTGAGTCTGGAATGCTAAATCCATGTTCAAATTTATATTTTCCTTTGTCTTTTTCCAATCATTATAAGGAGTCGCAGCTCGTCATATATCTTGAAATGCATTCGCTTTTATAAAAAAAATTCTTTTTTTTTTGTTTTCAGGCACGATTCGCACGCCAAGAAACGCTCCTGCATAACATGCAGCAGGAAAACAAAGCGCTTACACTCCGAATCCGCCAGTACGAACATTGCCTTGACGATGTGATGCGAAAAGTCGTTGACGCCATTGTCCTGGAAGATAGCTTACGCCAGGAGGTGTCTGTGTTAAAAAGTCGTGTTTACGAACTGGAAGCACAAAACGCAGTCCTATCTGGAAGCCCAGCGAAAGGTAAGGACGAAGGATATTGCACAATGAGCAGTGGCCAGCCACAACCATCGAATGGACATCTAGAAGACTTACCTGAGGAGCCTGAGCAATGGCTTCTGCCCGCCGAACCATGTTCCACAGAAATGGAAGACTGGAGTATGTCACAAGATGAGCTTGGTGTTATAACACTGGACGATGAAGTTATCGAGCATGAACGGGAGCATGAACGTGATTGGATCTGGAATACAAGTGATTTTCTTAACTCAACTATGATGGCATCACAATCAGAGGGAATAGCGAAACTACTGCAGCAAACGGTGAGTTTTTGATTTAAAAAATTTCCATTTATTTCTGTTATGGCAATTTTTTTTTAACAGATCGTCTTCTCAGAAGACGAAGAAGTCGCATGCGTAGATTTCACCAAGGACTTTTATAAATTAGTCAATATCCCATCGGGAAGTACACGTAGTTTGTACTCATACCTAGATGCGGAAACGGACGATGAAGATGATACTACATCTGAGAATTGCCGAACTAGAGGTCCCAGTCCAACACCAAGTGAAGCAGGACAAGCACAAGTTACCAGTTGTTCCTCAAGTGAATCGGAGGAGCATACGAGGTGTATAGCAGAGTTGCCAGAATTAGTTAGCAGTTGTAGTTATGAGGAGCCCCAATGTGTATTGAGGAATATTCAAAATGAAGAAATCAAACCGTCAAAAAGTGAAGCAACAACACCAACCAATTTACCAACGACGCCGGTGTCTTTAGTGGCTGTGACAACCAAAACGACGACAACAACAACGGCGGTGCCAGGTCTTAAAATTGGTCCGTCGTGGCGGAGGAGCAATGGCTGGAAGCGATTGCCATCTCTTGAGTCTCCTAAAAAGGCGAGTGTACAAAACAGATGCAATACAATTAGCGCGTTCTTTTTCTAACCATACTCAATTGTTAACAATAGTCAACAAAAAGGCGTTCCTTTTATTTGAATTAGTGACCATTTGTAACTATATGACGTCATAACAGCGTTTCTAAACTCATGTTGAAGTGTCAAATAGTTACGATTTGTAACTATTTCCAACTCACCTCCATGGTATGAGTTATTGGGATTTTTGATCTGTCAAATTGGACGTTTTGTGTTAAACAATTTAAAGTCTTTATTAAAAATCAAACCAAAAAATTACAAATTTTCAATTTGAGCATCAAAAGGACGCCTTTATTTTCTTTGAGTGATCAACAAGAAAAAATAATATGGACTTTTCACCAATTTTGAGGGATGAGGGAAAACTATTTTATTCTTTCCTCAATATACAAACAAAATATCAAAAGTGGTCGTTTGACAGTTTAACAAAATCAAACAATGTATCGTTCTTAAATTGTTTGTAAAAAACCCAACAAATCCTAACAAAAACACTTCAACAATTTTGTTTGACATAACAACAAATGTTGACTATGGTTAGAAAAAGAACGCACCAAATATATGACATATTACAGATGTAGATAGATGACAGATGCCAGATTACATATGACGGATGAAAGATCTCAAATGACAGATCATCATCTGCTCTAGTATTCATTCAATGTTTTTTTTCTTAGACACATGAACCTTAGAATTTATTTTCTTACAATGATTTGAATCAAAAATTGAATTTGGATTTTGTATACCATTGCAGGAAAACAAATCAGAGAAACCATCACCAACGTCTTCATCATCTTCACAATCCACTCCGCCAATAAGTAGAATTCCAACATGTAAACAATCATCGCCAATACGAAAATCAAAAATACCTCCTCCTGTTCCAGTCCGACGTTCCTATGCAAGTTAATAATTTTGTCTGCCTAAAAAACACACAAAAATATTTAAGAAAATCATTTTTTAAAAAAATTGCAAAATAAAAATAAACGCTCTTCTCCATAAGCATTAAAAACTACTTCATACATAAAATTCTTAGGATTTTTTTGTGTATAAAGAAAAAGACTTAATTGTGATATATTATACAACACGAAGAAAAACAAAACAAAAATAATTAATTATTATTATAAAAAAAAAAATATCTTACAACAACAAAATTTCACTGCCAATAAGAAGACAAAATAAAAAATTATAATAAATACCTTAATGGTTTTTGTAGATACAATAAGAATAGCAATATTGTATCTTCTGGTTTGAAAAGTGTGGTGAATAACTTTTGAATAGGATCTATTATGTTGTTAAGATTTTGTATATAAATAAATATTTAATAATTTTCACCTTTGATTAAGAATTATTAAAAAAAACAATGTGAGTTATTTTGTATCTAATACAAGTTAAATATTTTTTTGTTTGTCTTATTATATTATTAAATTTAAGATTTATATTCGTACTATAAATATTTTTTTTTCTTATTTAAATTATAAAAATATCAAATGATAAGTTCTTGTCTGACATTTTTAGGGATTACATATATTTTGTTGCTAAGTTCTTTGATTTTTCCTGCATAAGATTGAGTATTTTACTTTTAAAAAAAAAGTAATAATAATTTTATTTAAAATGAAATGAATAAGTTGAATCCATCCCGAAAGTTGTGTGTGTACTGTAAATATTTTGTTCAGAATAAGCAAATAAAGCGAAATGCAGGACATTTCAATATAATAGCAATAAATTTATTATTAAATCAAAATAAATTGTTAATAAAACAAAAATCAAGAAGACGACAATGCGGTCTTCCAAATGCAAACAAAGAATCATTTTTCGGTAAATTTCTCAAAATAAAATCAACACCTTAGGTATTTAGTAAGAATAAAAATTAAAAAAAAAAAAAACAAAATTAATATTTATATAAAAATTAAAAAAGACTTCTTGTAGTTTTACACAAAAAATATATTATTATATAAACACAATGTATATAAATTAATTATTATTTATTAAGGTATTGAATTCCTTTTAGAAAAAAAAGCAAACAAATTTCAAAACAATAACAAAAAAAAAAAAACAATTCCTACAGCTAAAACAAAAAGTTAAGAAAAGATTTGTTTTAATTTAAAAAAAAAAAAACGTGGTTTCTTTCCCAATAAAATAAAAAAAGACAAAAATGAAACAAATAAAAAACACCACTGTCGAATATACAATAAAAAAAACAAAATTTTAAAACCGAACAGGAGAACAAATTAAGAATAATTTTAAATAATAATTATATTATTAACTAGTATTTAGTATTTATTATAAAATATATAAAGATATATATAACTATTAAGAAAAATTTGTATATTATTGAGTAGATATTTAGATGGAATATAAATAAACTAGTAATATTACTAATAAATTCAACAGTCTACACAATAATTACAATTTTTAATGTACTGTAAATTATAATTATTATTATTAATATATATATTTAGATATTGAATATACAAATATCTGTATTTTTATAGTAGCCAGTACAAACATAAACAAAATACAACATTAAATTATAAAATTAAACAAAAATCATGTTGAGCAAAAAAAAAAAAAGAATTACATTGCATAAAAATAAAAATTATTAAGTTGTATAAAGATTAATGAGAGAAAAATTGAAATAGTTATCGCATGTATCAAACGAACTATTTCTTTTGGTTGAAAAAGAAAATATATTAAATAAACTGAGATAATGGTCTTTTTTAAAATAACAAAGAAAAAATGTTGTTTTATTGATGATATAAACATTTGAAGCTACACGTAGTATATCGTACTGAGTACTCACAGTCGCTCTTTTATACACAGGACCGACGAAAGAATATTCGGGCCCCGTCCGGTCGGTGGTTACCGTGTACGGGTCCTCCTTATTTAAAAACAATTACATAATCGTTAACTAGGCAGGAACTTATTTATAAAAAATTTGTTTAAATCAAATACAAACTTTATTCATAAAATATCTATTTTATTAAAATCAGTAACTACAAATATCTGTTAGTTTTGAGCAACACTTCTTAAGTGGGAAATAACTTCAATAACAAAAGTGAAATTATTTCCCACAAAAAAGTTAAATTATTTCCCACTCATAGTGGGAAACAACTTCACATCAAAAAAGTGAAGATATTTCCCACTGGTGGTGAAGTTATTTCCCATGTGAAGTTATTTCCCTGCACCGTAACAAAAATATCTCTCTTTAATTCGAAATGTCTTTCTCTTCGATTTCGGGTACAGCAAACAGCACCAAGATAGATTCCAGATGTTTTTGTTTCCGAAGAGCAGGTTATGTTGCCAAAGTATCTTCCATTCCATTTGCAACCACTTTACATTCTTGCAAGATAACATTCCATTGGTTTCGCAAAATCTCCAGAAGGCTGACAAGCCATTGTACTTCAATGTCAATGGTCGTGCCTTAATGGCGTTGCAAAATTTGCCCCAAAAAGATGCAATAGTTCCAGTTTCAGAAACAAAATTCTTCTTTAGCACAGGAAAAAATTCAATAACATAAATTTTGTGTGGCCGATGTTCAATAACTGCTGGTGCGATAAAAAAAGGCGTGTGCCACGCCCAAAGTTGATACTTTATTGCCAGAGCAATTACTATGAACTCAGTGAGATTCAACTTTAAGCTTACAGATCAATTTGAACAAAACAAGACAAAACTTTAATTTTTAAAAATTAGATTTTGAACGGAAATACCGATACCGATTATGGGTGTATATAACAATTCTTTAACCACACTCTGCTACATTACCAGGGCATGCAAACCAAAGTGTTCATTCTCTTACTTCAAAACTGCGACCTATAGTTAAAAAACATTAAGAAAGTACTGCATATTACCACTTTTGACAGAAACACGCCCCTTAAAAGTAGGCGTTTCCTAAAAATTTGTAAAAATAAATTGAAAGCACTAACTGAGCTATGATCGTTAGTCAGTTTTAAGGCATATTATGTGTAAAACTACAGCTTAATCGAGTAGTTCTTAAACGATCTTACCTCAACACGGCTATTTTATAAAAATCACGCCCTTAAAAGTGGACGTATTGAAATAAAATGCACGACTGTGTCGCACGAACTTGCTCTTATGATAAGCAATTGCTTAGTGGCTGCATATATGTATGGATATTAAAAAAAAATTAAATAATTTCGAAAATTCTTTTATTTTTAAATTAGTTTAAGAGTTTTCTCGGAAAAACTAAGTATGCAATGAAATTTCAAAACTATACGTCAATCTAGGAAAAAAAATATTGAAAATCGTTCGACCAGTTTTTTTTAAAAGGTTATTTTTGGAAAACTTTTTCAAAAAATATTTTGAAATTTAGTTGAGTATGCAAATATATGGCAATCTGTAGTTTACATTTGAAAAATAATTAAACAAAAAAAAATCAATATACCCGTTTCCAACATATTTCGAAAATCAAAATGTTTTTTGAAAGAATTATATAAAATCAAAAAAAAAAAGTTTTTGAAAATTTTGAAATGCCATATTAATAAAATTATAAATGACTGCCTGTGGCCAAAATTTTATTGAAATCGAATGTATATTTTACGAGAAAATTTGATTTGAAAATACTGGTTCTATGAGAAGTACCGTTATTAGACAAATTTTGAAAAAAAAATTCTAACCAAAAGATAGATTGTCTTACAAAAATAGCATTCTGAAAGTTTTATCAAAATCGTTAGAGCCGTTTTTGAGAAAATCAATTTTTGTCTTTAAGATTGTATGGCAGTTTTGCTGTTATTTTTGGACCTAGAGCAAAAATAAAAAATTTGTTCCGAGGGACGGCCAAATAAATCCTAAATACCAAATTTGAAGCAAATTGGCCCACCCGTTCAGCCTCCAGAGGCGCGAACAGACAGACAGACAGACAGACAGACGGACGGAATTTCCAGACCCACTTTTTTCGACTTCTCAATCATCGTAATGTCATGTGTGATTGTTATCTCAAATTTTTTTTTCTGCACGAATCCATAACTTGCCTTATAGTAGTACCTATAATCGCAAGTAAAAATGTATACACATTATTTTTTTTAAATAACGAACGGGAAAAAAAAGTTATACTTTTTCGTTCTTTTATGAAAAGTGGGTGTAAGCCACGCCCAGAACTCAAAAAAAAATTTTCATAACAACCTTCTTAGTTTCGACTAAGAGACGCACAAATTTGTTCCTGTGGGTTATTTATAAATACCGTTTATTTGCAAAATCAATTTTTTAATAGTTTCAAATGAAAAGTGTGCGTCAGTCACACCCAAAATAATTATACACAAGATGTGTATGTACAAGCATTCCCACAAAATTTAATGTTTTTCGCTCTAATGCAAATATTGTTAATTTATAAAAAACAATATTCATGATTTTGTATGAAGGAAGAGCATTTACCTAAAGCTTGAGTGTGCAAAATGTTAGCTTTGTGCTTTTATCGCAACTGTACAAAAAACATAATTTAATTTTGCCAAATTGAAGTTGTTTGACAAAAATGGTGATTGTGGGTGGGTTTTACCGTTTCAAGAACTTAACCTTGCTTTTGAACCAAAGATTATACAGGGTGATTTACGAATGTTGTGCCAAAAAGCTAGAGCGTGAAGGTTGGGTTGAGACAAGAAAAAAATCGTATGGGAGGGGGGTCTATTCGCCTCTGTTTAACCGTGAGGAGGCAATTTTATAAAAACATGACTTAAATTTGAAAAAAAATTATTAAAAAGTAACAGTAACACCTACAATGCCATGCTATACCTTTTTGTAAAGCCAAAAACTTATTATTTTATTGTAATTTTAAATAAAGTTATTCTATTGAACCGTTTTCAAAATATTAATTTTCAAACCCAAAATTTTGAAAAAAAGAAATTAAAAACAAATAATTTTAAAATTAATTTTTTTCAAAATTTTACGTAATTAAGTATTATTTTTGTTCTCAAAATTCAATGCTCCCATTAATTTTAAATCCAACACTGAAAACCGTATGGCTCTATGACTTTTTTGTTACCAAGGTATTTAAAAATAACCGTACCTACTTCTTCACAAAAAAACGAAAAATTGGCTAAAAAATGATCACTTGTGCCATCCCGTAAGACTAGATTTTCTTGTTTTTGTGAAGAAGTAGGTTCGGTTATTTTTGAATACCTTGGCAACAGAAAGTCATAGAGCCATACGGTTTTCTAAAGGGTATACATACGGACGGACGGACATGGCTAAATCGACTAGGCTTTTGATTCTAAGTCAGAATATATGTATATATACTTTTCTATACCTAACGGTATTATTTCTCTATGTTACAAACTCCACACCAAATATAATATACCCATTTTATGGAATAGGGTATAAACACTGAACTCACAGCTTAACTTTCTCGACTCTGAAGTCAATACACTCAAGCAAGGGAAAAAAAGTTAACAAAGCATCAATTAACACCGTTTATTTTGCGAATCCGTAGCTTGCCTTAAGAAATGTTACAGTAGACGAACATCTCAGTTTCTACCTGTCTGAGAGTCTGTCAGTCTGCTCTTATTTGTAAGTCGAATAAGCCTTCTTGTTTATCCCCTTTTTAATACCGTTTTAAAATTATCAAAACTTCACTTATTTTCTGAGTTGGTCGAATTTGCCAAATTGTAAATAAAGTTAAAAATTGAAATTACAATGGATTTCTTGCAAGTCCAAGATTCCCAAAATGAAATAATTCTCGATACTCCCAATCGCGATGAGATTCTCAAAGCTGGTCCTCCAGAGAACTCTAAATGCAACATTCTTGGTCGTGGCTCATATGGAGTCGTCTTCAAGGCCGTTTACGCAGGTTTCTCAATGAAAATAATTTATTTTAAAACGCGTTTCCAGATTTTTTTTTGATTTTCAGGTAAACAGGTGGCAGTGAAGATAATCAAAAATGTTTCACATGGTAAAAGTGATGCAATTTGCAATGAAGCAAACATTCTTGGTTGGCGCCATTGTAACATAGTGCAGTTATTCAAAGTTAGTGCATTTTTTGGATCATAGATTTGTCAAAAAACAGTGAATTTTCTTCTTTCAAGATCGAATCGACAATCAATTATGGAATCGTTATTATGGAACGTTTCCCTGGTCAGTGCTTACAAGTTATCTTGAATTCAATAGATCTTCCACTCGTGCATAGGATTTAGTAAGATTTGTTTATCTTCTATATCATTTTATTTTTTTCAATTCGACCTCGTGGCTTTCAGTGTCACTTCCGACATCGCTAACGCATTGGTATATTGTCACAAGCGTAGAGTTTTGCATTTAGACGTTAAGCCTCAAAACGTTTTGGTTGCTTTAACATCACCACCTACTTCTTCTAAAAGAAAAACCCTGCAAGCCCATGATCGTCGATATATATGCAAGATTTGCGACTTTGGTTCGTCAGTGGTGTTAAAGGCAAACGACCAGGAAAACACTCGTAAGCGTATTCAAGTGAGAAAAACCATTTCATTCTAAAGATTGTTTTGTATTTATGAATGAATTGTTCTTTTCAGGGAACTGTTCGATACATGTCACCTGAAGTTCTCCGGGAGGATATCTTGTCACCAGCAGCCGATGTGTTTTCATTAGGTGTGACGATGTGGCAACTTAAATCCCGTCAACTGCCGTACTCGTGGATTGAGTGTAACGAAACCGTAGCCTATCAAGTAGTCAAAACCCATTTGAGGCCAACCCATCATAGTTCTGCCTCAGAAGCTGTGAATTTACGAGTTGATCCCATCTTTCCTCATAAAAACTGCCTCTGTGGACATTTTTCAACAGAGATCTCTCATAGAACTCTTGAGCATATACGTTTGGCTTTGCATAAAACCAAAACCCTCTCGCCTTTTGCACCGAAGAATAACAACTCTCTGAACCGGAAGAGTCCTGCCAAATTGAAAAATCAAATCTCTAAGAATTTAATTGGAAAGTTTCAAAGCACCTTCGCTGGTTTGAAGGAGAACTTGTTAGTAGATGAAACATCATGTAATATTTTGGAGGATGAAATAAAAAATGATTTTCCACTGCAAGAGCTGTTTTCGGCAAAGCAGAACTTGGTTTTGCCGGAAGCGGAAAATGTGTACGAAGAGCTTTTTAAGTTATGTTGGACGAATAAAGCCGAAGATCGGCCAAGTACGATGGAGTTAAGGCGGAAACTTGAGAATTTGTTAAATCATACATACTAGCTAGAGTTTTGAGAGCGTTTTATGTAGTGCTTTGAAATGTTTTAATTTATTTTGTAAGTTTTGGCTAACAAATTGTTACTTTAGTTTTAATTCTATTATATTAATTTTTTTTATTTTGTTATATTTTTGTTTCTTCTTTGGCAAATATATTTTTATTATAACATTGGATCTAATCAAATCGATAAGAGGACTTCCTTAATCATCGAATTATTTGACAAACTATTCATAAGGTTAAATCATAGTCGGGGCTTCGCTGTAATTAAATTGACAGAACAACAAATTAGTCGTATTCATTGCAAATTTTGAAAGTGAAATTATGTTTATGTTTTAAAGGCCTATAATGGCTTCAACAAATATGTACTAAGTGTGATGCTGAACATATTTTGGTACATATTATTTAAACTAAAAAAAAATGACAATAAATAAAGTTACTCATACGCCATACGCTATTTTTTTTTCTTAAGAGAACCTCAACACTACATGTTTGACAATGATAGAATCAATACAGATGGATTAAAATATGAAGTGGTAGACCCGACAAAGATTCTTTATGAGATTTCTAGTAGAATTTAGAGATTTTAAATGTATTAAATCAGATCAAAGCACCGACATTTTCAATGCACTATTTATCGACGATTTTAACTCAACTCCAACACTCGGCAGAGTAACTGTTTGAAATGGTCAAAAGTTCTACAGAAGCATTATTAGTCACTATGTCGAAATCTTGATCAGGGCTGGAGGCAAAGGGGGTTACTTGACCTTGGCGTCATCCTTTGGGAAATGGTAGGGGTCGCCAAATTGAACTTTTTCCTCCTTTAACAAATCCCTCGATCCGGCGCTGGGTAAATGTGTGCTGGGTAATGGTGTGGTGAACATGAAAACTTAATCTAACCCAAACTGCAAAGTATAAAATGTTTGTGGGAGTGGTTGAAAAAGCTTGAGATATCATGCTTAAAGACGGTTCATCTACCAAAAGTTACACCAAACTCCATAGTAATCAGTAATCACCAAAACCGGGCTGGGCTATGCACAATTATTCAAAATTATTTATAGAAAATTCCCAAAAGGTGTAAATCTAAATTTGAAAAATGGATTTCTGTGATTTGAAGTCAGAGTAAGTACCAAGAACCTTTTTTTAACAATTTAAGATTTTAAGGACAGAGCAGAATAAACAATGATCCTCCATTATTTAAAAAAAGAACCAATTATTCTTATCACAATATTATATAATGCTCTATAATCTATATTAATACGTATCCCACATGTCCTTAATCTCTGAAATCCCACATAAATCGCGATTCAAAGCACATTTTATACATTTGATTATAAATTTTTAATTTGATAAAGCGAAACTACATTTTATGTTTTTCAAACTATTGTTGAAAATCACATTATACACACAAATTATGTCCAAGATAAAAAAAAATTCATCGAAATATAAAAATTCATTAAAAAGTTTTGTATCTTATAGATATTTATTAGGAAAAAAACTCACTAAGTCTTACATCACAATAATGTTTTTTTTTTTTTCTAAATCAATTGGTAAAATAAAAACATCAAAAACATTCTGTTCCGCTTCTTCATGCATTTTATGCAAATTACAATTTTATAATAAATTGTCCTAATAAACTCAAAGCTGAGTCACACTTTTTTTGTTTTTACTAACTTAAGTTCTAGTTCCAAGCTCAAAGAGATAGTAATACTTTTTTTTTTTGTTCTTAATTATGCCACAGATGAACAGAAAAGAATTGGTTTTTTTTCTTAACAAAAATGCAACAAAATAATATCAAAGCATAGGAGATGGGAGTGAGGAGCTTACAATAGTTGATTCTAAAGTTTAAAAAAAAAAAAACATCAGTTACCAAGAAATGGTAGGATATTTTGTGAGCTTAACTATTACATTATATGTCTTGATATTAAAAAAAGGGAAGAAATATATTCGTTTTAGTTTAACCTAAATTGAAAACAATTTATCAGGTGGTTTTTTTTTTTTGTAAACAAAAGGCGTTAATAAAAAAAAAACTGATTATGTGTGTTCGGTCTAATAGGCCTGGGACTTTACAATTGCAGCATTGTAACACTTCACGTGGTGAGCAAATCATTCAGCTGTCAGTTTTTGTTTTAACAATCCTAAGGCTAGGCTTAATTCAAATAGACCTCAAAAGTTGGTCTAAATTTTATGTAGTTCCTCGGTTTCTACTCGCAATGCCTGAAAAGAGAATTTTTTTTTCAATAAATACAGTTTGTTTTCTTAAGAATATTACAATAACGAACCTGTAATTCATCCTGTATCCGGTCGGTGATTAATTTTCTAGCATCAGGTTCGGGGACATTTCGATCTTTCATATCCTGAATAAAGTCATTCATATCGATCGGTCGCCCTATATTCATTGTCACCTTTTTACCCCATTTCGGGATGTACGGTTCAGTGTTTGGAAGAACTTCATCCATACCCTCATGCCACACTGGAAGAACAATGGGTATTTGGGGAGATTCGTATACCATTCGACCAACACCCCATTTCAGTCGCATAAACTCTTTGGTCATATTAACTTTGCCTTCGGGAAAGAGATGCACCCAATCACCTATTGATAGCTTCTGTATGCAAACGTCCACTGCATTTTGGTAGACACCAGCTCCACGCACCACTGGAATGCATTTTCCTGTTGGGGTGAACAAATAAAACGTTGAATGTTGAATTCGATTTTGTGAATGAAGATAAACTTACCAGTCATAAAAAACAACGAATGATATTTATTCGTGAAGCAGATATCGTGAGCTGCTAGGGACCAGCGCGCTTTCGCTCTCGAACAACAATGTTGGAGTGGAAGAACTCCTAAAACAAAACAAATGACATGCGTCAGTCAGAATAAATGTGAATATTGAAAATAATAAAATGTTATAATTTAAACAATCTAACCGAATCTTGAAATAGAGCAAGGGATTCCAATAAAAACTTATGAATTTCTAAAACTTTACGAGGAACATGGAACCTAGAATACTGTTCCGAATGGGGACCATTCGTAGTATAAACTTCCACCATCTAGAGACGACAGCCCTGGAAAGCCAACCCAATACACTAATACAGCAATCAACAATTATTTATTTACTAACTTATGTACTAATATTTTTCCATGCCAGCATGCGAGCGGTATAAAATGTATTTATAATTCAGTCATCTACGAGCAAGCGAACTATAAGCAATAAATTGGGTTTTTTCCGCAAGTCTGTTTTTCCCAAATCAAAATGGTCGGTCTTTTCATTTATATTATTAGAATTAGTTATTTAAAGGTGGCGACTCCTATTTTTAATAGCAAAAATGAGTAGCGCCTATACATATACCTTATATGGTCTTATAACGAAATTGTCAATGGGGACGCCATACAAATTAAAGAATCGCAATCAAAATTAAAACAAGGGCACATGAAATGTAATGAAATTTCACTCTTTAATATCAACATCCTGAACAAAATCGAAACACCGTGGGGAGGACGATAAAGGTTTGTTCTGTTGATAAAAATAAAGGGAAGCTAAATTTGGAAGTTAAGGTAGATAAGTTTGAAGTTTTCATTTAAAAGATGATATCACAATCAAATAAGGCTACAGCTTCCAGGTTTGTAGTAGTTCATTGACATTAAACTTTATGCGCAGGTTCTATATGGTATTGCCACAATCTGCAATCAGTCTGTTCCAAATGTCTTTCTGTCAATTAGTTATTAACTAACATCTTGGTGCATTGACGAACCACGAAGTACACATCAGATTATTGATTTGAAGCAGACGGTAACCGAACAAGTTAAAAAATTCAAAGTTCTATTTCAGCGTATAGAGGCAGGAACATTTGGACGAATGAATGAGTCACATAATAAGAAGACCAAATGGAAATTTGCGAAGCAGTCACCTGAATACAAAAATACCGTCCAATGTTTCTTAACTTACCCCACAGTCCTGGATCATCAAAACACGAATGATGATTTGATACTGTTAGTAATGGTACACCTGGCGGTCGCTTCGATACCGCATCAATCAGTCTTTCTTGGTTGTAAACTTTTGTCTTATTAAAGAAAACTGGAAATATAAATAAGAAAATAATGTTAGCGTTAGTTTATGAATAATGCATTTCTAGTGATGTCTTATTAAAGCAGAATTTAATATGGATAAGTGTACAGAAATGAAAAAAAACTTAATTACATATTATTGCTTAGGAACATTGTTTGAAATATTAACGTAATGCAAATGTTAGTATTAGCTTGGCATCAAAACCAGGTAGGTTTATGGGAAGGACCTAAAATTTTCAAGGAATTGGTGAGATAATAAAAAGTTTTATTGTAAAGCTTTCAGTATAGCGATGTTAACAGGGCTACTTATACGGTCTGAGTACTTCGTTTTCTTACTTAATTTAAATCAATTCTAGATGGGCTCAAAATTTTTTCGCCCAGCTGTGTCTTTCCTAGGTCCAGGAAAAATGTAGGCGAAAGATTGGAGGAATAAAATTTTTTATCCAATGTGAGCGGATAAAGTATTTGTTTTGCAGCTTCGAAAAACCCCTTAACTTATCAAAATCAAAACATTCATACAAACAAAGGTTTTTTAATAAAGGGGTTTTCAACAAGAGCTGGTAGATGTTGAAATGAACACTCATTGTGATAATAAAGTTTTATGGTTTGGATGTGCTATTTTAATTATTATAAATAACAGATTTGACAGATGTCATCAAAACAACATGGCCGCCAAAGGTCTACCCGCGCCAATTATTGAAAAACGCAATACATAATATTAAATGAATAAATTTTTAATGGAACACTTTAGGTTTTACTAGAAAGTTAAAAGAAGCAAGTACTCCTGGAATCTTAAAAGCTGATAACGACATGTTACAGGACCAAAGAAACTCATAAGAGATGTTTGATGTTTCGAAAGTGACATCACAATGTAAGCAATCGAGATTGTTATATCACACATCTTTAATTTTCTAATGGGATTCAACTAAATTAGAAAGGTATGAGAATCTAACAAAAGAGCAATTTTAAAATGAATCCATTTAAGGTTATGACTTGCTTTGTATTTTGTATGACGTACATATGTATGAGGAATATTTTTATTTCATAAAGGGCACTCACAATTAGAAGACCCCATGATTTTTATCTCGTCTGATTTGACTACCATTGGTTGAAAAAAAAAACCAAGTACATATGACTCATTCCTATATCCATTTCTTTCCTGCCGTAAACACCAATACTCTATTGCGCCTATTCATTTTCCTTGACAACAAAATACCACTGCATAGAATGGCGAAAGTATTTTCAAACCACATAAGGATACCAAATAACTGCAACTATACATTTGTCTAATTAATTAAATGGTATTTGACGAGAAGCATTTGCCCTTAGTTTGTCGCATCTGCAGACTTGAAAAGTTGCCAGACCAGGTTTTACAATATTGATTGGTTTAATTGGTTTACTTTAAAATATTAAAGATATAAATGTATAGTGTTTGATATTTAGTTCAGATACATCACTGAATTTGTTACTGTTTTCAAAAGCATCGTATCTTTTCGAGCCATTTTTCTCAAGGCTTCTGTTTTAAGTTGTTAAAGGAAGTCTAAAAGATTGTTGAACAAAATATTCGTTTTCATTTGAATATTGGAATAGTTCAAGAATATCTGAATTTTATTGGTATATGAGAAAAAAACAGACTATACCATTCTCAAGCTCACTGAGGCACACAAGCAGAAAAAGCATCATGCTCGTAAATTGAAAGTCTCAAGAAAGTAAAAGTATTTCTAATTTTACCGGCACGTGTTGCAGAATGTACTGACGGAGAATATTTTTTTTTTTTTGTTGGGATGTGTTTTGATTATATTTTTTGTTATCATCATTTATTTGGTGGTCTTTTCAACAAAATTTATTCAAATCAAACAGCCCATCAACATCACCATTGAGTCGGTAGGTATTCAAAATGTTTCTGAAAATAATACAACTCAATTTGCATTTATTAATTTTTTTTCTTTTTTGTGTGTCTAACATTAATACGCTAGCTTATCTAGGATTTGGCATCAATAAATGCGCAGTTTGTACTTATTTTGCACTCTAGAATAATTTGCTTCAATTACTAGGTCGGTATTCTGTTGTACATAGTTAGTTTAAGCTTTAGTGACGAATAATAATATGCTTCTTTATTGGTTCATCTTCAATTAAGAATGGCACATTTCACAAGTAATTCCACTTTGAAAGAGAACTTTCTGCATAATTCTGGTTGCTATCGCCATGGTCGATAAAAGTACGATTAACTAACTAAGCAATGAGAGTAATTGTTATGAAATTTATTTGTAACACTTGCAAAAAATAAAACTCATAAATTATCACTTTAATTTTAATAATAACCTAATTCTATTTATAACGGAAGAGTTTTATTTTTTTTAGGTGCTATGACGATAATGTACACACATGGAAAAATGAATTCATTGCAAAGTATAATTTGATGGATCGTTGGTTGGTGACACAAGTGGTTTTGATTACACATTCTGATAAAAAATGGTTCATGGCAGTTGAACTCGAAATGTTTGTTTATGTTTTTTTTAATAGTTTGTTTATTCTGTTTTTTTTATGCAGTCATAAACGCTTACCAATATTATTTTACATCACAGGGTTTTTGTGTGTGTGTAATAGTTACGGAAATGAAGCGGAAGGTGTATCTTAGGATAATTGATGCATACATATTTCCGAACTATTTTAAAATGAATTTTTGCTGTATTACGTGACATTTTGTCAAGTTTATAAACTCTAAAAATTGTTAAAAATCTAACCGCATTGATATGTTCGGGTGATCTTCTCTTGTCGAAATTGGTTTCCAAAGACCAACACCCCATGCGGTTAAGGAAAACATTTACAATGTCACTTCCACTTGAACCATTAAATCGTAGTTTTTTGTTTTTTTAATTTCGTTGGTCTTATTGAACAAAAAATGCGAGCAATAAAAACTTTTTATTCCATTATTATAGCCAACGTTTTATATATGAATTTTTTTTAATTCTTTAGCGGGGTATTTTAATTCATTAATTTGTATCGTATTAATATTTGCTTTTAACATGCTACTATTGCATCCTTCCCAGAGATGGCAGTAACACAAAATCGATCATAAAAACAAATAAATAAGTACATATATTGTGTATAAAGGTATACGACAACGCATAAGACAACATCATCACAAAACAACTTACTAGGTCTATCCCAAATATGTTTGTTGAAGAACTAATTTCGCTAATTGACTATGCAAAATCACCAAAATAGTAATCTGCAAAAACTCCTTGAATTCAATACGGAACATTCTAAACAACAAAGCTCCCAACTAGTCTTACTAATATTATAAATGTGAAAGTTACGATGTTTGGATGTTTGTTGCTAACTCACGCCAGAACGGCTAAACGGATCTGGATAAATTTGGCACAGAGATAGCTTATAGTCTGGAATAGCAGATAGGCTATTTTTTATCCCGGTAAAATGTATGGTTCCCGTGGGATAGATTTGTTTTAATTTTTGGAATATCACCAGAATGGCTGAACTCATCTGAATGAAATTTAGCACAGAGATAGATTATAGTCTGGAATATCATATTGGCTACCCTCTATCCCTGTAAAATGTATGGTTCCCGAAGATAGATTTATTTTAATTTTTGAAATTACACCAGAATGGCTGAACTCATCTGCATGAAATTTAGCACAGAGATGGATTATAGTCTGGAATAGCATATTGGCTACTTTTTATCCCGGTAAAATATATGGTTTCCGTGGGATAGATTTGTTTAAATTTTTGAAATCACACCAGAATGGCTGAACGGATCTGAATGAAATTTAGCACAGAGCTAGATTATAATCTGGTATAGATTATAGGTTTCTTTTTATCACGGTTTAATGTAGGTATTAAATTATAAAGCTATAAAAGAAGAAGAAGCTAGATTACGATAGACTATATTCCTCAAGCTACAGTCTACTTCTTGATCAGCTGAACGCGAGCGAAGCCGCGGGTAAAGGCTAGTAATTCATATATACTCGTAGATTTAATTTTTCTGGTTTTCCAAAATAAAACCTATATGGTCTCCGGGACACGCAGGCATTCAGGAAACGAAGCCATGACAATGCGATAGAGCAGTTCAATCACTTCTTTGAGACAACACAAGATAACTTTAGGACATGTGATTTACAAATCAAATACAACCTGTACAATTTAACTCTTAAAGTTGGGTCTAACACTACTGTCCAAATAAGTCCAGATTTTTAACAAAGACGCATCAACTTCTGTCAATATATTTCTAAAATGTTACACCACATTCTACAAAATTGTTCTACAAACCAACAGTTCAGAAACAACATTTCAACTGTACGATGCATCGATGCAATTCAATATTGTTCTCACTAGATTGTCCGTCCTCGTCTTCCTTTTCCTAAGGGCTACCTAGTTATACAATAATGATTCATCCTCCGATCAAAACTTAAAAACGATTTACCTGCCTCAAATTTAAGACGGTGGGTTGGGTGGTTTAAAAATTAACCCACCTGTTTTCCCGGATTAAATAAAGTTGATCCACGGATCAAGAATTTAAAAACAAGGTTCAGTGCTGAACCGCTATTGTATTACAACAAACTGGCTCTTAAGATGATTTACATTTATAATCCGTTTGTTAATTTTCTAATTTTAATTTAATATCCATTGTAGTGAATTTAAATAACTCTGCTAAAGATTCATCTGCAAGTTTCAGGAAAAGTAAAGAAGACATATAGGTATGTAATTAAGTAATAGAAAGGATAAACATAATATGTTGCACAAAAAAATATCATCAATATTGTAATAAAATATATGTCATTATAAAAACAAAATGAAATGACCATACTCGATAATTTAAAAGACGGCATAATATGGCCTCCGCCCATATGCCTTAACTAAGAAGCATTATAAATTAAGTTTGTATGTTTCTCCTTAAATAAATAAATAATATGTTGCACTTAAATTGGCTATACATCGTCTGCTACCTGTCAACATCAATTATGCCACTTTCCATTAGCTTTGTTCTTTGAACTTTACCCAGGGCAGACCCAAGTTTTTCTGACAGCCCCAAGAGTTGTCAATAAAAAAACACGAGTTTTTCGGTTCTCAAAAAACACATAAGGGCTTAACTTAAAATTCATTAAATACAGAGTAAATACACAAAGCCTGACAAAAAAAAACAGGTTATTTGTCCCAGAAAATATCTAGATTAACAGAGAATTTCCTCGTTAGGACTAGTTGATAAAAAGATATTAGGGAACTTCAGGGCTCAGCGAACAAAGCTTTTTAGATTTTATGGTAAAATTAATTTAATGTGTAGCATTAAGTAATTATAAAATAAACCTAAACAAAATTGAATTACATAAAGGGAGCCATTTTACCGCCGCGCCGTATTGGAACGGCTTTATAAAAAACTTGGGAAGAATCAGTGATTGAACCCAGAACCTTTGGCCAGGCAGCCCGGCACAGTTAACCCACAGGGGCGGGTCCCAAAATGACTTTAATAAAAAAATCATAAATGTCAATTTTCTGACAACCTTACTATTGACCCTCCCCCCTCTATTCTCATAAAATGTTTTTTTTTCACCACGAATATCTCGTCAACGCCACCAACCGATTTTGATCAAATATAAAATGTCCTCATTTTGTTTAATTAGTTTGTACATTCCTACTGTGACATTTCTTAAACGTGATAGATGTCCATTTAGAAATTAATTCTTAGCTATATGGACTGTCCTCCGTGTCCATTCCCTAATGTGTTGAACCCTATGTGTCACCGTAATTTTAATCAGTTTAATGGCAACTAGCCGACCACAGGGTTTTGAAAAGCTTATTGTTCATAAGGTCATATGAATTTTGAAATTCAGTTTTATTTTTAAACTTTGAAAGCCTTATAAAATGGTTTATCGGTCAACCATTCATCAATTAGAAATTAATTTAATAATTTTTTGTTGTTGTTGATAAAAACCCGCCAAAAAAAAATTGGTCCACATCCAACATCTGATGATGTGAATAACTTGTATGAGCTCTCCGTGAAGTTCATAAAAAAGCTTTCAGTGTTTATCCATTCACGTTTGTGTGTGTATATGTATCTCGGCGCAGGGTTTATTTAACCAAGAGCAAGCATAGGCAGGGAGATTGGAGAGTATTATTATTTAGAACAAGGCTTGCAAGACTGCTCGCAAACTTTTTGTGCCACATGCCTCATTTATCAACATAACCCACAACCTATACAAACCATCCACCACCCAAGGTGGTTGATCTTTTCTGTCTATTGGCAAGGACTGCCAGCCAACGGACTCGGGCATTAATCCTTTGTACACAATAATATTATGCACTTTTAATAAAATACAAATATAAAACACTTTTTTGTGAATATTAATTAAGCGAGACGAAAAGTTTTTGTTCATGATGAAGATGATGAGTGAAAATGATTGATAGTAAGCACAGAGGAAGTAGAAGGATAAAAAAGAGGACGTTTTTTTTTTCTACATACCTAAAAGTATTTTACTAAATAATCCAACGGCAGCTATGGCAATTGTACTCGCAAAGTACCATAAATTCGACGGATACTTTAAACGTGGGAATACCCAATCGATATTGTAGCCCATTATTTCCTTTTGAGTGTGGGTTTGAGTTGAAGTTTGAGTTTGAGTTTGCTGGACGTTGCACTGTTGCGATTGTTGTTGTTGTTGTTGTTGATATTGTTGTTTGATTCAGGATGATATAGTTGTTTATTGTTGTTGTGATGATGGTTGAGGATATCCAGAAACAAAATAAAATTATATTTTCAAATAAAATAAGATGAAACATCAACAGATTTCACGAAATAAATCATTCACACACACGAACACACGTCACAGGTTTTTCTTTTTAGTTTTTTTCATCGAGAAGCTTTGAAATATTTGTTTTATTGAAATTATTGTAGATTAAAATTATCCTTATTTCGTACAGTAAAATATTTTGAAGGATACGTTAAAAAAAAAGGAAGAATAAATCACGTTTTCAGCTGGAAGTTCTTTTTAAGTCATTTTACTAGAAAACGAACAAGATGGAGTGCACAAGAATCCTTGCATGGAAAAAAACCGAATGAAATAAGGACACCGGAGAGTGTTTTTTTTTTTCTTTTTCGTTTGCTGTTTGGCTTGGAAGGATATATTCTCTTTGTAAAGCAGGTCAAAGTTTTTGTATTTTTCCAACTTTATTTTGTAAACAACGTTCTTCAAAGACACCTTGGTTTATTTAAAAAAAAAAAATGCTTAAAATTAGTTTCTAGTATTCAAAATTTGCGAGGGGATGATGATGATGCACAGTCTAGACAAATCCACGATAGTTGGCGGTTCGGGAGTAACGAGGAGAAGCGTTGTCAAACTTTTGGCACCAACGAAGAGACTGTGAACGCCCTTGTGTAGCCAAATGTAGAAAGGTGAAATCAAGTGATTGTAGTTTTCAAAATGCGCCTGTGCCCTGAGTTTGAGAGCTTTTTTTTCTAATGCAGCGACTCGTCATCATAATGGGGTAGGTTTTAGTATATAAAGCGCACTGCACAACACAATGTAACCAACCTTGTTGATGATATTACGAGCCACCTTATCTATTGTAGCACGTTTTTTCTTTTTAAAAATAGGCTTTGTTATTTCAAGAATATTAGAAAAAAATACCACCTTCTTGAAAGATTGTAAAGAAGAAAATAATTTGAGTTTGAGAGCTGAATTGGGAACTTACCGGCCGGCATTGATATTATTTTATAATGGATACAAAACAATCGCTAGCAGGTGGAGGCAACCGACGCAGAAGGATCGATTGGTAAGGGGAAGTGCATTGTTTTTCAAAGAGAGACACATTTTTTATTTTTTTTTATTTTTAAATATTCATATGAGTATGAGGTTGGATTCTTGCGCGTACCTTCAAAACCCTTTTTATTGCCGGCAGGGTCTTGTGATATAATGCACCAACTATATTTTGTAACAATATGCACCTTGCTGAGGAAGCTAGAAGTACTCAAACGGTCAAAAGTGAGCTTTTGAAATTGGGTTACAATGTAGTGATTGTATGTCAAGCCCAGAGACTTGAAATAGTCATTGTGTTTTTTTTTTTTTTTTTTTTTTTTGCATGTACTAAGTCTTGAAGGTTGCTTTGAAGAAGGATATAAAATATGCGAGCACTTCTTTTAAGATACCAAGAAGTGCATTTTTCTGAGGTTATAAGACTTCAACAGAGTTTTATATAGCAAGCAAGCCCTAGAGATTTTTTAAAAATATAAAATTATTCAGGTGAGAAGCTGAAGCAAGTTGAAAAAATAGGAACTTACTGATTTCAAAGATATTTTGAAGTGTGATTATTACATTAAAGTACTGAGTTTTTTTTTTCAATATTGATTAAAATTATTGATTTTGACCGATTCCAGATAAAACAAGAAATTTCGAAGTGACTCAAAAAAAAATTATTTGACTTCAATATCCCCTTTATAATGGTCGCGTTTTTAAGGAATGCATTATACTTCTGCGATTTATTTTCTTTCTACTAACCCACTGTTTCAGTGGGCGCTTATCGAGCGTATAGGGTTTGCTAATGGACAGGCAAGTGATTCGCCATTTCTTTCATTCTGACAACTATTCGGTCGAAATGTCAAATTGCATTGGCTGTTAGATCCTTTAGAATTGCTGACAAGTAGATTGAGTTGCCCGTTTGAATGGCTTTCGCGATGAAAACCAATAAATCGCAAGGCCAATTGTTTGAAGTCTGACTAATCTCGCATTTCCCTGTTTTTTGCACGTTGTCTGGTCATGTGTTGGCAGACCGGCTTTGTTGTTTGTTTTTGAACCGGGAAACAAATAGAAAAACATTGTTTAGTTTATCATAATATATCGCTCTCTACTGATTTCGATTCTATTCAAATAAATCAAATTGGAATTTGATCTAGCTGTTGTTTTATTATCACTCTGGAGTTTATCTGATGGCGTTAAATTGGGGCGAGACGAAGTTCCCCGGGTCCGCTAGTTTCTTATAAAAATGAATTCTCGCAAAAGATAACGGTTTCTGGTTGGCACGCTTCGCGGGATAAATTTGGTTGCTTTTTGGTCTCATACCCGCTTACGCAACTTCGTTGCTTTGCTTAGAGTATGTTCCTGTTCAGTCCAGGCAGGCGCATATGTCAATCTTTTTATTTTTTTGTTCAATAGAAGGTATCTAGATAGATGTTTAATGAAGATTTTCAAAAGCGGGACTTTATTATTGCCTGTTTATAAAAAGCGGGATTATTAATTTGCGAGATTTCGTTTTTCGTGATTTTGATTTTCTGGATTTCGTAGTTTTTCTATTTACATTTACATACTAACATGCTTGTGTAAATTAACAAAAAACGGAACAAACAAACTTTAGGCAGCACTGCTGAAAAGTTTGTGATTTTTTATCGTAATCAAATTAATTAAAGATTCTAGTTTATGAACAATGTTTAATAGATAGTTTGGGGCTTTTGTAAAATATTATATTTATTGCTTGAAACAATATTATTTCCTAGTGATCTTGTCCATTAAATCATTGTCCACTATGAACTGTGTTCAGTTCATTTTAGATCAAACAAGCAAAGCCATTAAAATTGTAAAAAAAAAATATCTCATCAAATTAGCTAGTTATAAAAATTATCATAATATGCTAATGCTTACTTATTATGATCATAAGCTAACATAACGGACCGACTTGTCAAGACCAAGGGCAAGGTCACTGTCATGATCACAAGATAACAATAAAATTCTCTAGAAGCACTTGGGAACAAATCTTTTGCTGTTCAATCAAACTTTCATCGTTAAACAACAACAAGTGATAACTGTCGCATCCAAAGTAAATATTGTGTCTTTGCGTTGGAAGGCATTCGGTCATAAAGTGAGAATTTTGAAACATTTCGAGTTAATGACATTTTTAAGCCAAACTATCTGCGAGAAGATCGCACCTTAGCTAATATTACTATACTATAAGGAAGCTGAGTCTCAGCGAAAAACTTTGCCATAGTAAAGGTTTTACTCAGCACTCCGCAAAGATGGCGAGTTCAAAATTCTGTAACATGGCTGAAAAGGATCTAAAAACTTTAAAATTATAATTTAAACTGGTTTATTAAACGGCTTTGTTTTATTAGAAATCACGATTTCCTGCTCTTTGGTCCTTGGATTAGCCAAATGCAAGCTGCTTCCGTTAAGTTAAGCTCTAAGAACGTATACTCCGCTTCTCTGATTAGGCGATTTGACTATCAAATTACTACATGATTCATTCTAGCCTCAGTATGCCTTCTTCAATGAAATCGATATGAACAATTTTATTTAATTTATCGCCAAATAAAATCAAAATAAACAAACGAGTTTATCAATGAATTCAAACAACAACAAAATACACACCAACAACAGATTCACACACGATTTAAAATGTATAGTTTTAATAGAATGAAACTTACTCGATCAAATGATTTGCTTAAACCAGCAAAAAAGATATCTCGTTTTAGATCTTCAACCATACTTGAAATTCGAACTTGATTTAGATAATTAATTAATTTGTTTCCCCGAACTTAATAAAGGCCTTATCAATTAAAGTTGATATAGTTGATACACATTTCACTTTTGTTTTAATTCTGTTGATACAAAAAATTAAGATTGGTTTTTGGAAACAAAAAAACAAAATGTATTTTGTTTCAAAGCAAGGGAGTTTTCGAGCTGAAGTTAACTCAAATATGTGTTCGAAAAGAAAAAAAAGAAGACCGTTTTGTCCGTAAAAATGTTAAATATTGTACAGTGTCAGATATTATTATGCATGATCCTTAGAGTATGCAACTTAATTCACTATTTCAATTTAAATTCACTCAAAAATACAATTAAATTCGAAGTCGAACATGAGAGAGTTGCGAATGGCACTCAATATCAAAACCGACTGTCAAAATAAAATAAAATTCGAAATGAAACAAAGAATAATTTACAAAAAGTTAACAAAAAAACAGACAAGCGTTGGTATAGTAAACATACGAGAAGATAAATTCGCTCTAATCAAACAATGCGTAGCAGATAAACACGAATCGAAACTACTTTGAAAAATACAAAAACAAATATCTTAACTTAAATCACTTTGTGAACGCAAAACGAACACACATCACAACTTAGCAAAGAAATACAAATAAGTTATGTATAGATACATTCTACTAAAAAAAAATTATCTGCGGAACGTTCATTGACACAATCATATAAGAAGAACACTTATTTGAATCACGGTGCACTGATGACCTTGCTGCTTTGGCTGAAGCTGAAGCTAAAGCATGATTCAATATGAAACAAGTTTGTAGGTTGTAGGATTCGCAACAATGATTCTACCGGTTTATCAAGCATCTGGATCTTTTAGCTTTACAAAATAAATTTATTAAATATCAAAAATGTAAGAAAACTAAATTTTTTTTTTCTTGAATATGTAGCTACTTCTTCAATCGCTCGGATTTTTCGAGTTTAAAAATAAATTTTTCTTTTTCTTTTCATACACTTTTTCGCATACTGATATATACTCAAGATTTTAGATAGACGCACATGGATCAGATTAACACACGCTGCCGTCAGCGGATAACACACAACACAGACTGAATACTGAACATGAACACTGAAGAAGAAAATGTGACGAACAATAGAGAGATAACCAGAACCAGAATCACTTGATTGTTGGTTATAGCTTTACTTCCCTATGTGAGTGAGTAATGTATCCGAGTTTCAGAGTTTTCAACAGTCTAGGCCAAATTTGAAAAAAAGGGCATTGTGCAAGAAGCGTTTCGTACATAAAAATTAGCTCAAAAGTATAAAGTATTAAATGGATCCAGCTGACGACGGATGGAATGGAGAAAGAGTGCAAAAAATGCTGATGACTCTTAAACCATATTATAGTATGATATTAATGCGAAGAAAACTGTAAGGCACACTTTTGGGGGCGTGCAAACTTGCTTGTGTCTTATGGAATATGCTTTTTCATATTTCAACTTATAACACTGACCATTATACAAAAGATTCCTTCAAATATACAAGAGTTCCAATACAAACTAAAAAGAAAACCTTAAAAGGTTTTTAGTAACGTCAAGGCCGAACTCAGAAAATGTTTCATACCTACCAAATAGGTAGGTATTGTGTTTCGGAATGGCCAGCATGTTTTTTAAGCTAATGTTTTCAGGGGAAATATTCATAAGCTATTACATAAGTGTATAGTGATCTACTTAAGAATACAAACAACAGAAAACAATTGGAGTATTCATTAAGCATCTTATAGAACTTTGCTTTGGAGAAAAAGCAGCGTCCAGAAGCATCCGGAAGTCTTCTGAGACCGTTCCATTGCTACAAAAATGACACTTGTCTCTTATTTTCTTATCAAACGAAAAGATTCAGAATCATTCGAAATGCTTCCTGGAGATTATCAACGCTCAAAAAAAGACTAAGATACTTCACACAAATAAAGTGATTACCAAATTTTGATTGTTTGCATACCATTTAAAAAGTTTGCATATAGAAAACAGAACGATTTATGTTTCGAAACTCTCCTAGAAGTCAAAGAGCAATTGTTATAGTTAAAAGTATATAATTTTATACGAAAAACACGTTTACGTACTCGCGCTTGTTAATTGCACAGTGACAAAACAAAGTATGACGTGTGCGATTAGTTTTTTTAATAAAATTCACGCAGATAAAATAATCAGAGAAATTATAAACAATTTGTAAAATGTAAATAACCAATTAAAAAAAAATACAAGTGATTTACACGTTTGCCAATCAATTAAGATAATTGATATTAAAATGAAGAAAGCAACTTTTTTTTTTGAAATTTGTAGACTTTCACGTTTAATTGAATGTTTGAAAGCACATTAATCGATTTAAAATTCTAAAATTCGAAACGCAGCCTTGCAACTGTTTTTTGGAAATGGCTTTTAACATGTTTGAATTCATGAGTGGCTACTTTTGTGAATGTTATTAACATAGTTTTCATGCACTAGTAACAGGAGTGGTAGTAGTTTACACCGAATCCTTTTTGAAACACCTGATATTTTTTTCAAATCAAATTAATAGTTCCGTTAAAGGTAATGTTTCAATTTTTGAGAAGCAAACAGAGGTCTCGTCAAATTTATCAGGAAGACACCTTTAATTTTTCTGTTGTACGATCAGTCCCAATGGTATTGTTTTTATTGAATAAATCTGGCAGTTACTGCCCACATATATTCTTTCTTAACGGGGGCTTTTGGTAATAATTAAAAATAATACAGTGGACGCTCACAAATTAGAACTTTCGTAAATTCGAATCTTCCAGAAATTCGAACCTGAGTTTTTAATGTATTGAATGCTCCAAAATTAGAACTTGAGGTTCTAATTTCAGAGCGATTTTTTTCTTAGCTTTGTTAATATAGGCGAACTTCCATTTTTGTATTTATTTTGCTTCAAAAAGGCAAAAATAAAAAGGGGAATCACCAAATTATGTATGTGGATCCCTTCACGTTTTACTTGTCATACTTAGGTTATACGCCTGTGAATATTTGATTCGCATATACAAATTTGGCTTAGTTTTGTTCAAAAACGAAACGTGATTTATTAAAAATGTCAAATAAACGTAAAAAACACTTTGTCTATAGAAACCAAAGTAAAGATTTTAAAAAAAGCTTGATGAAGGCGTACAAGGGAATCCTTTAGCTTTAGATTTTAATATGAAATAATCCGCCATCAGCATATATAAAATCGAAGAAAAAAGCGATATTAGATGTTATTTCCAACTCCTATCAAGAATTACCAATCGTTTCACCTTCCGTAACGAAATCGTTGTATCAAGTTTAATTAAACCAAAAAAACAAACAAGCATTACTGAATATATGCTACAAAAAGATCAATTGTTTATTAATAAAAGAGATTTGTGTGAAAATAATAAATTGTGGATGTGGTTTAAATCGTTTTTTACTATACCAGCGAATTAAAAAAAAAACGTCCAGAAATTAGAACATTTCGGAAATTAGAATTACCTCAGGAACAAAGTGGTTCTAATTTCTGAGCGTCCGCTGTATATAAGACAGAATTGGCTTGCATGCCTGCATCGTTTTTGCTAATAGGACGTTCTTCCTAATCTTTATAAAAATAATCTATTTTCTAAGACTTCTAATCCAGTTAATTGTTTTGCTGACGACAGTACCCTCAGCTTTTTATATTCCTTTCCAGATTCACATATCTGTTCTTCGAATGTGGAACCGCAACGGCAGCGTATGATAAGCTCATTGAATTCCGATATAGACAGCATTGTCCAATGGGGAATTATCAACCGCGTGGAATTTAAAGCTTCAAAACTTCTATCGTTAAAGCATAATCTACCCCTATGCCACTAGCCATGAGTGGCACTTGCATTAAGGAAACCGAACAGCTTTGCATTCTTGGTAAGTGTATCACAAACCAGCTTTTATGAAACGATCCCATATTCGACCCAGCCAAAGATGTAAGAAAAATTGTTCCTCTTCTGATCTGGTTTCAATCTCAAGTCCGAAGCTTGAGTATAATTCTCATATATGCGCAGGTGCTCCTGTCACTCACTTGCGCCTCCTGGATAGGATCCAAATTAGAGCCTTAACACTGATAAGAAGTGTAAGAACCATTACAGAAACATTTGTTTCACTCGAATATCGCCGAAATCTTTCCTGTCTAACCTTGTCTTGTCGCTACTTCCATAAACAGAGCTACAGCGAAATAGACAGTTGCATTCCTCCCCTTAAACAATTAAACCGTAATACCCACACTACAAGGAACGTTCATCAATTTACGCTTGGCTTAAGTCTAACTTGGGACCTACTGTCAAATACAAGGATTCTTTCTTCTGCCGCACCACGAGAATGTGGAATGCCTTACCATGCTCTGTCTTTCTCTCCCATTTTAATATTCAGAGCTTTAAAACCAATGTGCATCGATATCTCCTATTGAATCCTTCCCTTTTTTCCTAACGCTCGCACTGTGTATAAACATCTTAAGGGTATTAACAAACCTTAAGTGCGAGCACATTATAAAAAAAAAGATGGATACAATTACTAAGTAGAAAGAAATTTTTAGTCGTTTTACGTAACAAGAAAAAATACTTGGGAAAGTAAACGACATAATTGGTAGTCTCCTAGTTTCGCTTAAACGGTGTTTAACTCCTACCAAGTGCGTCATAGAAAAGCTACGACGAAGAATATATGGCAGACAATTTCAAGTCCCTACAAATGCAGTTTATTGTTTGGTAATAAGCCTGCAAACGCTGTCTTCAATCATGGTGAATTAACTTCAAGTAATGTTTAACAAACAAACTTCTTTGCAGGATGTGTCGGTACACAACATCACTGACTAAACTAAAACTCTTTCTGATTTTAGATGTTGTAAATAAAGGAAGAAAAGTAGCAAGCAACTGCTCCATTCAGGTTACACTTTTGGCATTTAGCCTAAATCCCCCATCTAACTGCTAACCACGTGCAGTGATGCTTGGTTTCGCTGTTCTTTTGAATAGCGCTGCCTTATCAAAGCCAAGGCCGTTGACGAAACCTTATTAAAAAATTTCGAGTCTGAAAGTAGCCACTCTTGATAAAATCATTAAAAACGGTCTTGTCTTACATTTTTAGAAGAATTTTGTAGATTGTAGTTGCAATCGCAAGGAAGAGTTGTTCATAATTGATTTTCAAGTTGTAGTGAGGCTACTATACCAAGTCTTAAAACAAAGTTCAGTGATTTCCAATCGGTTTTCCTGAAGCATTAGGCAAAATATCTAAGATGTCATTAAATTCGTCTAAGGTACAGATGAAACAATAATTATTTCGGAATCATTCAAATATTTGTAACTATGTATATGTCTTAGGGCATATCACTTCAGTGTCATGAACCCCGGAACATGCCAACGCACCGACACCAGACCAAGCAATTCAAAGCTGTGAACCGTAACACTTCCAAAGTTTGTCAAACCGTGGAGCAGTTTTTAAAGTTCAGATAATAAATCTTGTCTGTAAACGATAAAAAGCAAGTGCCATACAAGTTTTTTCGTCCAAGCGATTTCTTAAAACCAATAGATTGGCCTTTAGATCGAACATTTTGTGTACAACTACACCTACCTACCCATGGACATGTGAAAGTGGCTCAATTGATTTGATTTATTTAAGTTCGAATTAGGTGCTTATCAGTTAGCTAATTTGTTTATAAAATATTACACAACTTTCATTCCATTTATTGTGATACTATTTTTACAAGTTCAAGTTCATGTTTCTTTTAAAAATAAAACTCACCCTTTTAAAAAACACTCGAGTTGTTGTTAGTTCTTGAGTACGCAAGCACCCTCCCGGTCTAAATATTGCAACTCGAATTCGTTCAAATTGTCGCACTTTAGACATATTTGCATTGATAAGGCAATACATTATGAATTAATTGATTTGACTAGTTTTGTTAAATCGATGTTTTTGTTTAACACTTTTTAATTTAATGACTATTTTTTTCTCCCGTGCAAGCCAGTCCGACAGGTACAAACAGAAACGTCAAAACTTCAACAGAATAGTGATAGATTTTTGCACGTGCGGATAAAATTAGCTTTGTGTGACAGTTGTAACTGGAGTGAGGAGGTAAGATAGTTTGTCGTAGAGGAAAAGATGGCTGAATTTTAAGTATGAATTGTACTAGATTTTTAAATATATATTAGGTTGAGATGGTTTGTGCCCATGCTATCATGCATAGGGTGTATGATAACACAATGTTTAAGACTTTTCTGTTTTTATTAATAAACGATTTTTAAAAATATCAACTTTGCTATTGCAGAACAGTTCTTATAGAATCGAAATAGTTAACAGTCTTATCACAGATTGTAAGTGAGAAGTTAAGAAGAATTTTTGTTAAGAAGTGAAGCTACTTCGTTTTATGTACGTAGTCTTTAAATAATTTTATTTTATATTATGCATTTTATTAAAGTTACAAACACAGACCAATACAGACCGCCAACTAGTACTCCTCTTGCCTGAAACTTCCTCGAAATATTTTTCGTGTCTGTGAATACGACGACATCTCTGTCTGTGCATTTTGTGATGGCAACCATCCCTGCGTGTGCCACTTATTTATGTGGTGTGTTCACTGCTCCCATTTAAAAAGCACGTGAGAGCGTCACACTCTCAGAATAAATGGCACATCAGCTGATTTTCAGCTGGTAGGCAAAAAGAGAAACCATACAATGAGTTGGCGGTCTGTATCTTATTAGTCCGTGGTAACAATCATGTTGATTGAACTTATCTAAATTAAGTTCAGAAATACTGAGCATCAGCATGTTGATATTATAACATTAAATATTCAGTCCATTCAGATTAAATTATATTAAAAGCACCGACAACAGACTGTGATAAGTATATTAAAATTTTACGTATTATAGTTTTATTTAATGGTTAATTTCAATAATTATTGTTGGCTAAAGCTTTCAAATAGCACTCAATGCGCCACTAGTGTCACCAGAAAAGCAGTGTGACAATATTTTGGGTAGATCGATTGTGTATAAATACATGCCTGTCACGCTCATGCAACTGCGTTGCTCCACTCCTTTTTGATAGTTTCTTAATGACTATACCAACACTTAAAAAAATGCTGCGTGTGGATAAACACTTGATTTATGAAATATCAAGAAGATTATATTTTTTTTTCTGACCTCCTTTCCTGATTGCTTAACCTAAGCGCTTACCCTTAAAAAAATTAATTTTTTATCTGTTTCAACTTTTCTTCTAATGGTTTTTCCTTGTAGGTATAACTGGACCCTTAGGATTTTATATGAAATCAACAGTACAAAAATACCATCTATTTGACTGTGTTGCCCCCTAGTGCCTCAAAACTTCGCTAATATACAATACAATCTGACATAACAAGCGGCGCCTAGTACCTAGGTAGTCACTGATAGCAATATTTAACTTCCTATTCATAGGAATAAAAGAAATTTAATGCGAATGAATTTTCAAATAGGCGAATTTTCGACAATTCGTCGTTCGTTTGTCGCTCTCATGTGAAAATAGTCCCCTACAGAAAAGGCAAAAAGTACATCTCATTCATATTTTTTTCTACGATACTTTTGACATACAAGTCGAATGATAGTTAGGTTAGGTACCTTCAGAAAACTTACCTATTTATAGTTTTTAACATTATCATTCATAAGAATCTTTTTTAAAAGCGTTTTTGTAGCTACGTCACTATATATAAATGAAAAGAAATCTAGACAAGATATAGTTGAATTTACTATAGTTGTTGTGGTTTAAGCTACAACGCGCCGGTAAAAAAAAGTTTTCACTTCCAAAAAACAACTTCAAAACACATTCGGTCAGAGGCTTGCGTTTATATTTTATTACATTCAAACCGACCGACATCGGCACTCAAATTGAATGGCACACATTTAATGTGAGCTGATAAATTCCTGTAGAATTCCATCATCAATTATTTATTATCTGCAATTGAGAATGCAGACGCCCCTAATTGGTATTCCAGGTGTGGTAAGCATTGTTGGTTACAATCACGAACTCCCACTATCTTCTTTCTCGTGGATTTGGTTGGAATTAGTGTTCATGCAAGTCAGTGATTCTTTTTAATAATCTTATTTATCCATCACCTGTTGATTTGTCACTTAAACTTTTTAAAGGCTTTTAGTTACCTTCCCATGATATATTCTTGCGTCATGCAAGGATTCAAAAAAGTTGGACAAACAAAAAATAATGATTGCAAACTGCTCAACAAATTCAAATTCAGATACAAACGATGTGAGGTTGCATTTTGCAGGGTTAGCGACCCCTAATTGACGAAAGAAAAAAAAACTTGGAGATGCCGGGGATCGAACCCGGGGCCTTTCACATGCAAAGCGAACGCTCTACCACTGAGCTACATCCCCGTTAACGATTTATGGTATCAATGACTGTTTTCACACAATATACTTATAAGCGGTAGGTACTTTTTTACTTAATACAGTGACAAGAAAGGAAAGTCGCTCGAAAGCTTAATCAGGATATGGTTTAGCCAATACGAATTATTTAACTTGCCGAAATATGTTAAGCGAATTAACTAATACTATTGACACAGTTACTAAAAATGGCCTCCAATATTATTTGTATACCTACCTGTTTAAAACGTTCGTTGGTTCAGGCTCCACTTATCGGTAGAGAGTGATAAAAATCATTATATTGCCGTTATCAAAGTCCTTTTTCTCGTGTAACTAAGGATAATATCTACTGTGGGCGAAGATTTATAACTTTAACTTTAAATGACATAGATATTATTAAGGTTCTGACATATTGTTACCTTAACTTTTTGAACTAGAGGCGCTGTGAGCGAGTGTTTTACAGTTGATTTTAAAGATTTTTCTTATTCCAATTGAGTACCACACGCAAACCCTGGTATTAGACCCGTAATTTAGTATTTATGTTAAACATAGTTTTGTTTCACTTTTATCTTTTATAATTTTACTTATTTAAAGAAATATTATTAGGTAATTTTAAAATAAAAATAACTGACATTTTCGATGCAGTATGCACCATTATAAGTTTTAAGAAAATAATATTATACTTATAACGACTCAAATTGCGACGCAGAATCATTTTATAAGTATCGTATGAGAGGGGGGGGTCTATTCCCCCCCGTTTAGCCAGGAGGGGCAATTTTCTGAAACATTGACTTATTTTGTTAAAAAAAAATATTAAAAATCGACGGCTTTGTTTACAACACTTTGTTATACCTTTTTGGAAAGCCAAAAACTTCTCCCTTCATTTCGTTTTTAAATTAAATTGTTTTAACGAATAGTTCAAAAAACATAAATTTTCAAACTCAAAACTCTGAAAAAAAATTTGAAAAAATAATTTTAAAACTAATTTTTTTTCAAAATTTTACGTAATTAAGTATAATTTTTGTTCTCAGAATTAAACGCTCTTATTAATCTTTAATCCAACACTGAAAACCTTATGGCTCTACGACTTTTTGTTGCCAAGGTATTCAAAAATAACCGAACCTTTTTCTTCACAAAAACAAGAAAACCTAGCCTTACGGGATGGCACAAGTGATCATTTAGCCAATTTTTTCGTGTTTTTGTGAAGAAGTAGGTTCGGTTATTTTTGAATACCTTGGCAACAAAAAGTCGTAGAGCCATACGGTTTTCAGTGTTGGATTAAAGATTAATAAGAGCGTTGAATTCTGAGAACAAAAATTATACTTAACTACGTAAAATTTTGAAAAAATTAATTTTAAAATTATTTTTTCAAATTTTTTTTTCAGAATTTTGAGTTTGAAAATTTATGTTTTTTAAACTATTCATTAAAACAATTTAATTTAAAAATGAAATGAAAGAAAAAGTTTTTGGCTTTCGAAAAAAGTATAACACAGTGTTGTAAACGAAGCCGTTGATTTTTAATATTTTTTTTATGAAAATAAGTCAATTTTTCAGAAAATTGCCTCTCCCATACGATTTTTTTCTTGTATCAACTCAGCCTACACGCTCTAGCTTTTTGGCACAACGCTCGTGAATCACCCTGTATATGTTCAATGCAGGAGTATTTTGCGAATACATTGTTAACATAAGTAAAAATAAGTAAAGTTTTTAATATGAATGCTAAAGTTTGGACTATATTTTTGGAACCATCATTTTGTATGTGATGAGTAATATGAGTGTTTGTTTTATTAGGTACCTATACCTATACAATTAAAATAACAGATTCCTTTCTTTTTTATCAAGTGCAAAAATGACAGCTCTGTAAAAAGTATTATTATATTTCAAGTTCAAAATACTCTTAAATGGAACTTTAAATGCTTTATTCCAAATTGAATTTGATACAGGGTGACCCACGGTTTGTCGATCGTTGCTCCAGAGCATTTTGAATTGGATATCACTATACAAAAACAATTCTATATATAAACTATAGTATTACCGCTTGATGTGCGCTGCGCCATCTATCGACGGAAAACTGAGCCCTTAATTTTAGAGGTTTTTGTCAAGATTACCATGGGAAGCAACAACAACAATTTTTTTTATGTTCCACCATTTTAATTGTTGTTGTTGCTTCCCATGGTAATCTAGAAAAAAACCTCTAAATCAATCAAGCTCTTAAGAGCTTAGTTTTCCGTCGATAGATGGCGCACCTCAAGTGCTAGTACTATAGTTTATGCATAAACATTTCAAATTTGTATTTCATTCATCAACTCAACTCTCGATTCAGCACATCGACATGGATTTGATAGATAACCCGCATGTGCTGAAAAATAGGCATTTTGATTCAACTCTTACTCGATCATGATCCTGCCATGAACGTATAACAACTTTCTGAGATCTAAAAATGTTTGTGGTGATTTGACGTTGACAGGAAACTATGGTTGTAAAGATCTTAAAATGTTCTCCAGCTAGTTTAAAAATTAACTTATTAACTTAGTAATTTTATGAACAAACAAATATTACAATCTTTTACTCAAACTAAACGTTTTTTTAGTTTACCACTCCATATTTCACACCCTGTAGGTAAGTAATGTATCTTTGAATGCAACAAATGATGTAGAATACTTCAATTCAGAGGCAATCAACACTAGGCTTTAATTACACAGCAGAGAAGATACCATACCATTTTTATTGTATTTTTCCATCATAAGATCTAATAAACTTACTTTGCAAATATTTGTACATAAAGGGTGCTCCAAAGCAAGCTATTTAGTTAGCTTGCTGGAGCATTGGTCATTGGTCAATTGAGTTCAATTAACAAAAAAAATATACCGCAAATTGATTTCAATTGCCTAATAGTTTATTTGTGTTTTGTAAGCCAAATTAATTTTTTTTATCAAACATAACTCTTAGGAATATGAGTGTCGATTCCGAACTATTTTGTGCTCAATAAAGTAATAATGACAGTGGGCTCTGTTTGAATAAATTTTCTGGTTCTGAAATAACGATAAATTTCATCATAAATAAAATAAATTCAGATGGTGGAATGGTGGACAACATAGATAGTGGTAGACACTAGCTTTTTATAACTGAAAGCACGTGCACTCTTTGTTCTAAATCTACAATCTACTAAATAGCTCGGGTGTTTGGGGATGTAGCCAGAACTGGTACACGGTCAACTGTACTACAACTAAATATGTGAATTATAAAGAATTAAACGCGAAAACTAATAGAACATTTTTTTTCGTGTTCCAATGGAGAGCTGATAATCAATTTTGTTGGTAACATTGTACTAGCCTGGTTTTGAAATTATACTTTCTTAGACAGGGGTCTTATATCGTTATGGATATTTAAAAGAAGCTATAAGATAAATTTCCCTTATAATTTCATCATTTGTACCCAATTAAACCAAAATAAATTGATATGAATAATATGTATGCAAAATGTATTTTGGCACTCTAACTTAATATTCCGACTTTCTCATAAATGACTGAACTAGTTTTGATGCAATGATATTCCGAAGTTACCACTATTTCACTCAAGTTATAATTTTTTCTAGTGGAACTGCCTTTCGTTACAAGAAATATTAATTTTCTGAATCATTCAACCTGGGAATTATGGCCATAAATTGTAACTAAACCTTAAAACTAATTGAATATTCAAAACAAAGAACATGCAAACGATATTTCTTTTTCATAAATAATAATGAAAGAAATTGAAATCGATACCCAAACAAAACCTAATTAAAAGAACTTGTTTTTATACACATATACCGAAAAAGAATTCAATAAACAATAATGAGAACCCTGTCGACTTTATAGGCCAAGGTCACCCCTTATTTTTAACAGAAGCAATAATTTATTTTATTTGTTCAAAATTTTAAAGAAAAACCCCAGCATTAATAAATTACAATTGAACTCTCAGAATCTGCGCACAAAACAAGTTGATTTAAATATGCAGATATTCATGAGCATTATGTATCTCAAATCTTAAAAAGAATAACAATTCATTAAGATTAAAAAATTAACCGTGACAGTGAGATTACTTAGGATCAAAAATCAAAATATTGCTCGTGAAGTATACCTACTTAATGAATTATTGCACTTGTTAACCACTTGAAATTTATTGCATACTTTTTGTCTTCAAATTATTTTAATAGAGGTGATGATCTAAGCACGTGTATTGGTTGGAAGTGCTTATACATTTAACATTGCTTCTGAAGTTTAAATTTTAAATTTGGTTCAAAGTACTATTAATGTCCTTATCATGAATCAATACAGTACCAGTTATTGGGAGGGTTGGATGGGAAATTTCGATGCAAACTGATTGTAGCGCCGGATCTAGGACTTGTTCAAATTTGGCCATTTGTATTGCGACCCAAAGGCTTGACCCCCGGGGCAAGTGTCCCCTCCCCCTCTTAATCCAACACTGATTGATTGTGAATGTCTGTATATTGCAATGGGAAGGACAATTCTAGAAGGGAAAAGATGTATACATTCGTGTAGTGCGACTAAAGAAGCAGCATTTATACTTAACAGTACGCTCAAAATTATGCTCAAGAGTAAACTGATTGACATTCCTACGGTTAATATTTCGTTTTTTTTTTTTTTTTTACTTATTTATTGCTGCTCCATGATTATCTATAGTTTCTATAACAAATGTTAAGCTAAAAGGAAAAGAAAATAAACTAAGGATAGAAAGGCAACTGGCTATTTTACTAGAGCATTGTTTAAGATGTAACGATAAAATGGGCCGAGACAAATAAAATTTGGCCAATGTTTAAGCAAAACAGAAATTTCTGTTAATGTTTTTTTCTGAATATTTTGATGCAAATATGGGAATTATACTCAAACTTTGGTCAAATAATATGCGTTTTAGTTTAAAACCATAGAAGACATATTTCTAACATCCACTAAAAAATTTTATTTTTGGTGACTTCAAACATATTTGTGTTCATTAAAATAAAGACAAATTCCGTGGCCTGTTAGTAAGATGCCCTTTATACTCTTCTAAGACGCACATTGTTCGATTAAATCGACACTGTATGTAATTTTTAGTGCAAAATTGCACTGCGTTTTATTTTAGGGAGCTTTGTAACCAGCATTAACCCTACAAAATATTCAATGCTCTTTTGACCAAATAATTAATGATTAAAATTCCAAAATGAAAAATCAAAATGAAAAATTAAATTTAAAAGCAACTTTTGTTAAAGAATAAAAAGCTGATGTTACTGTCTAAGTTATTTATGAAATTTGAAGTCTTGGACAAATATCAATCATAAGAAATAGGAAGAAAGTTGGAGTCTGAACGGTTCTTTGAGATACAATAGCATTTATTTTCTGAGCATCACACTGAAAATCGTCTCTAACAATTCGCTGGGTATATTCTAATCAATCGAATGAACTCCATCAAATGATTTTTAAATAATCAATACAACGCTGTTCGGTAAAACAAATATTGCTACCAAAACCATACTTCCGGTCATTAAGAAGTTTCCGTTTCTCAAGATATCTCTTAATCTGATGGCTTATCAGCAGCGTTTCAATGACCTTGGAAAAGAGGGACATACATTATTGGTAGCTTGGAGTTTAATTAAGATACGTCTTTAGATACAGACTGGATAAACGATGGTTTTCATCCATTCGGAAAGAGTACCTTAGAATAAGATAGATGAAAAAGCTTTACCAGTGGTTTTGTTGGCGTGGAAGCATATTTTTGAATTTAAAACTAAGGGAGATTTACAATGCGCGTCAGCGAATTTGTGTTTATTGAGATCTTTAAGTACTCATCCAACTGAAATAATGCAAAAGATGGTCCCATGAAACCATTGACGCGATTGGGAACTGAAATTACAATAAAGGACTCATATACGAAAAGAAATATATACATTATATGTTTTAACAAGTTAATTTATAGCTATTTTTATAAGACGAAGTTTTTTTACACATACTAATGGAAGTGAAGTTGATATATTTGTATGTTAAAGGTGGCGCAAAATTAATCATTCAATTTTCATCTGGAGAAAAGCCGGTCATTTGGGCTATAACATACCTACACTTTCAACTTCTACAGTTATCTAGTTCACAAACGTCAAATATGATTGACGTACGACGCCATTTGCAAACATTTTGACTTCTTCCGATAGGGTGATTAATTTTGAGCCACCTTGTACATAGGTACAAATGTAATGCAACTTGACCTATTAAACAAAGTTCAAGCCAGCACCCGAACTTTTAAAGCAATCATACGATGAGGCAATCGTTTTAATCCAGCCCAATTAAGTTGAACAAAAAATTGTTCCTAAAATGTTTAATTAACTTTCTTATTCAAAAACAAGAACATCAAACAAGAATAAAAAAGATTTAATTTGCCTTTGTTTGGATTGCTTTTTTGATTGACATCAAAACAACTGATCTCTTAATCAATCAATGCCAAAAACGTCAGCAAAACTTCACCTTAAAATTAAGCTTCAACTTAATCGCTAAAGCATGATGGCACTATATCGGTCATTAGCAACAATAACCCAGCAATTATTTGGTTTTGTAATGATACAACCAAGTATTAAAATGTACTACATGTACATATGTAAGTATGTATGTATTTTATTAATGTAAAGAACATTTTGTTTATTGTTCTTGTATAGTAATGTTTCTTCTTTAACATTTTTCTTTTCGGGAAAGTCACTCAGGCTTTATATTATAAAATGTCTGTTTGTGCAGTCAATTAAGATGACCCGATCGTAAAGTTTCTTATTTGGTGTCGTTTATTTTTCGGGAGAAGACGTCAATTTAGAATTTATTTTTAATTCTTGACAAGTAAGGAAGTAATAATTTAGAAAACATCTTGCAGTGGTGGAGAGTAAAAGGTGTAAAACAATCATTTCATGGTTCATAAACTTTTTACACAACGTAGAAACACAATGTTCTTTAATCGTTGATTTTTTTTTTGTAGAATTCACTGACTATTTAAGCTGAGACAGCGTGATTTGATACTTTAATAATTTGTTTTGATGAGATTTTTTTTTTTCTAACTAAAGAAAAGGAATGAACAATTAATTTTATTGTTACCCACGCTTAAAACATTTATATTCTTAGAATGCGTCATTAGTAGATACAATCTGGTTGTATGAAAATGTATATAACTTAATTTCAAATTATTCAGGCGTAATGAATGGGTATGATGAATCTTCAAAAGGATGGAGTTTTAAATTACACTTAACGTTTTTATAAATCTACAAATAGATATAGACATTGGAACTCACCGTAAGATTTATGGAAATGTAAAAATATTCGCAGAGCACAATTCTGACACCAGGTGGCAGTGCTAATTTATTTGATATCCGTTTAAAACTGTTTCAAAAAAGTTAGTTTTACCTTTTTTAGGTTATTGTCTACCTACCTTGAAATTATGATTAATGGGGTCCGTAACCTGGTCTTCTTTGAGGATTGAATTAAATTCCTTCCCGACCACACATTTTGTGAACGAACAGCAGGCACATCATGTATTCCAGTTGAAAGTGTTCGCAATTATTGTAACTAAAACTTGTAGGTTTTATGAGCAGTGACTGCACTTAAAAGGAGGCTTTGGAGCAGAAATACAATGTCCTTCATGAATTGTGATTGTGACGACACATATTCCAAACCCAGTTATTTAGCATAAGACTTGATATGAAATATATGGTTCTTAATAGGCTATGATAACAATTTGCACCAAGCTACGTGCAAGTGAGCATTAATGCGCTGTATAACTGTATCCCCATAATATCCAAATTTCTATTGCCCTAATTTTATTTGTACCTTCCATCAACTAAACTGCCACAAGGCATATCCCCTCAATCACGAAAATTCCTTCAGGCAAAGTTATTTTAAATTTAGTATATCTTTTGGCGCCAGACGAAGAGATATATCCGCATATATCTTTTCGCTTTCAGACAAACAAACTAGTTTCAATCTAAAGTCGCATCCATAAACCATAGATAGAAGTATTATAAAATGCTAACCCGAATCGAACCAAAACGGATTTGTTGATAGCAAAGAAGAATTTTAGGAAATTCCACAGAATTTAATGTCTTTCGTCATTCATTAATCTTGTGTGCGTCTATTCTGTTTTGGGTTTTTTGCCTTAAAGTGTATTTAATAACAACAAATTCTAAAGATGAAGAACTTAAAATATTTTAAGATCGTTTGTAAGTATTAATTTATTTGTTTTGCAAAAACTGGAATTTGAAATGTTAAATCTCATGTTTTTCTTTTTTTAATTAAATTTAATTTTGGTAAAGGTTCTAATAAGGGCAAGTTATTCTATCGCAAAAAAATTAATCCGAGATACAATAATCATATTTGAATGATAAAGAAGATAAAAAAGTGTGTAAAATGGTTCAGTCTAATTGTTGTTCCAGTCATTTGAAGTGTAGTTAAATAGATTGACTTGCTTTAAATTGGGTGATTTGTATAGAGTTGATGCAACATCCACGAAATCGGCATTCTGAGTCCAAAAATGCGTTCTGTGCTTAAATATACTGGTAGGTACCTGGACTGACCTGCTCAAACAACTTTGGAATCATCTTTTTTTTATCTTGTAAGACTTTCACGGTGACGACTGAACTGATTTAAATGTTAAAGAAGATTTAAAAAGCCGTGTTAGTTCTGCAATTTCGAAAAAAATGGAATAAGAACTTAAGAAGGTTTTTTTAGTTTTTTTTTTTTTTTGTTCTGCTTTAATAATTTGGAAATGGTATTAACGAAAAGAGTTTCAGGATTCTAAACGAGATTTTCCTTCTGGAATCTCAAGTTGACACAATACTTTAATTTCTCCTGGAGCAAAGATCGGCAACAAGGTCCTTCCATCTCTTTCTGTTCGCAGAACAATATCTCGACTAAGACCATGATTCCAAATTCTGGAACTTATCTTCCTTCACAACTGAAAAGTTTTTTTTTGCATTCTTCAATTTGCGGATTCCGTTAAAGTCACTGCTTTTCTATGCTGTCATCTGGCGTCTTTAGTGTTCATCACCCATCCAGCACAACCTCCTCTGATAGAAGTAGCAACATCCACTTTCTTTTGTCCAGCCCTCAGCCACTATTCTTTTTTGGAAAGTGCCCAACATGTCATTACCATCTAAGAGACAACGACTCCAAGACTTACTTACCTTTAAGAGATGTTGTTAGATTATTGCCATGATTCACAGCAGCTGGATTTTCTCGTTGAATTCCAAAATTGAATTTTTAAAACTACTCGTATTGTGTTCGAAAAGCTTATATAACAAAGAACTGTTTGACTTCTTTGTTAAACGTTTACACATTCTAGAAAATAAAACACTTAACAATTTTCTATGTTTAGAGCGAGTTTGTACAACAAAGTCAATTCCTTTTTCCTTTTCCTTTTTACTTGTGATTATAGGTAGATACTATAAGGCATGTTATATGCATTCGTACAAAAAAATGACGATGATAGAGAAGTTGAAAAAAGTGGGTCCGACAATTGTCCAAGTTTGACGGTCTAGCCGTTTAGGCTGTAGGTAACTATACAGTATTATTATGACGTCTTACAGAGGGTTTTTGGAATTAGTATTCTAGCTCTAAAACTAACGGATCATGTCATACGATTTCATTTTTAATTTTTGGTTTTTTTTTTCAAAAACGATTTGATCAATTTTTTTAAATTTTATTTTCCTGATACAAACAACAAAAAGCTAAAAGTTGGCATACTGAAAAAAAAAATGTGAATGTGCTTTCGAAAAATAAAAAAAAAATCGTTTTTTGAAAAAAACTGATCCGACGATTTTGAAATTTTTTTTTCTTAAAATTCAAAACAGTAAAAGAAAACACATGGTTTACTTAATTTTTTCCTAAAAACGCTTTGGCTGGTGATGATTTTTAAGTGATTAATAAAATTTCATATGGTTTTTTCTCTGCTTTTTTCCAAAATGTCCAGCCCCAAGACCACTGTCACACATCAGGGCAAGTTCGTGCGACCCAGTCGTGCACTTTATTTGTTCTTATTTTGAGTAATGTAGTGCAAATTATTTATTTTATAGGAAAATTATTCACCACTGAATTTTATTTAAATAAGTACAATAAATACCTTGGCATGACAGCTCTAAGTGGAGCTGAAGCCGGATGAATTAAGTAAAACATAGGTTAGAATCTAACACTAAGCCATGAAGCTCTTTCTTAACAAAGTATTTATTTCTAATCACCGATCGCCACGACTGTCGAATGGCAGCTCTTTACACAGATCCAGAATGTTTTCACTATTACGCTCCTGATGTGTGTGCCGAATACAAACGTTGAAGAGAGACATATACTTTTACTATTGAAGATTTGTCTTTACCAAACAAGGGGTAATATACTCTGAAAGAAATTTAAGTGAGATTAGGGATCGAGTTCAGACCTACGTCTGGACTCTGGCAGTCCAACATACTAAAAACTTATGGAAATTCAAACAATAACTTTCCTGCAACAAAAAATATCTGTAAGAGTTGTTGGACAAGATCATTGACATCCTTCCATAATAGCAAAACTGTCACCCAATTCAAGAAAGTCGAAGAAATGAATTTAATAAAATCAGGTTGAATACAATTTATTTCTGTTAATGTATTCCAAAGAAGGTTTCTATATAATATTGATACTTTATAACCAACAAATTTATGGCCACAATAAAGTCAGTGGAAAAGTGGAAAACACTTTTGGAGTAGTTCTTACATATCAAGATATATTAACTGGAAACCATCAATATTCAAAAACTCTTGTACTAATCAATAACTATTAATATCTAGACAATTACATAATGAAGGTTTCAATTGCTCAAAATATTTATAATCAGAGTAGGTACTTAATCAAATGGAGTTTGTAGATTGAATTGTCCCTTAAAGTTATGTAAACTTGTCTGGTAGGTTTGTCAATATAAATATACACAAACAAACTGATGCCGGTGCTATTTACTATTAAAATCACCTCAAGTTATTCAAAATATTTCAAATTTTTGTTGACTAACAAGAAAGTGTGTAATACTTCCCCATCTAATCCACATCCACATACCAGACACATCTATCCCATATTTTATTTTATCAACACAAAAAAAAAAAAAAAAAAATACCGATCTACACCTCCGAACTTGGCCAAGACCCTAAATTGCTCAAAAATGATCCAGAGTTCAAGCTTACACCAATATCGTAAAAAAAAAAAAATCTATCTTATAGGTTTATTTATTTATTTTCGTTTAGTGCTGAAGAGCAGATATACTGCCTCATACAGTTTTTATTCCACCGGATTGTGCGTGACGCGCCTACCTGTTTACCTGTTGTATCTTACAATCGACGATGTTCGTCCAAATTCCAAACAACCAGCAGCGCGAGATACTTGTTTTGTTGTTGATGATGATCATCCATATACAAAGCCGCGATCGCGCTAGAGTGCCAATGAAGCTAAACCGATGATGTCATTGCGCCAACCCAACCAAGTTGTGACGTCAAAGTCAAGTCGATCGGAAAGTGTAAAATTTTATAAATTGGAGAGAGCGTAGCGATCCTCTTCTCATTTCATACTGAATCGCCGAGACGAACAAACGTATAGTAAAACCAATTTTTTTATTGTTTTGTTTTCAAATATCTAACATTGTAAGATCAATAATTATTCGAAACGAGTACAACTTTGAAAATAAAAGTACACTGCCAAGATACAAATAAATCACAATAAAACTCAAAACTCAAAGACAAAAGTCAAAGAAAGTTTTCAACAGGTCACCTCTTTTCTTTCTTTTTTTTTTACTTGGCTTGTTTTGCATTCACAAGTAGGTGCGCAGCACGATTTAACTGCATTTTATTTCGTTTTTATTTTGTGTGAGATACATTTTCGAGATTGGGCTTGGATCTTTTGCGTGGTTGGATTTATATTTTGAGTTCGCATTCAACGTAAAGTATATAGTGTGCTTTTACCAAGATTCGTCGTTTATTTGTCACCATCGAACGTCCACCAACACACATTGCAGTAACCACAGCAAGAAGAAAGTTCACCTAAAGTGAAATCAATTTACCGTGAATAAGTTACAAAAACTATCTACAAGTTTTATAAACATTTATATATACATACCTACATATATAAACTTTCAAACTATAAAGAGTTTTTCGGGTGTTTATCAGTCGTGTGCAGTCTTAAAATTAATTGCCTTTAAACAAGATTTTAATTGCTCTGAGCACTTAACTTTTCTGGCATTTAAAAAACGGGCTAACAAATATTGAAAGAAACACAACAACAAAAAAATGGCATTAAAAATAATTGCAACTCTACTTATCTTGACCGTGTCTCTGGAGATGAGTTCCGGTTCAGCGATACCAATCTGGGAGTTTTTGTCACGTAACGAGAAGGTGAGTTCCCAAACACTTTTGATTTATATAAATTTATTTTTGTTTATGTCATTATATGAAGTGAGTTAAATATTATCTATTATGTTGTGTGGGCTATAATTTTGTTAACATAATCAAACCTGTCATAAATGTATCTAATACATATGATTTATGATTTACAAACAAATTAAAAAAAAAACAGCTTAAGCGGGTATGCGGGAGTTTGGTTATATTATGTTTTATTGAATTTAGTTTGACAATGTGAAATATAAACGGAAAGTTTTTTTCAAAGTTACATGCTTCTGTAGTTTGAACTTCATAATATGAAACTTCTTCGTTTAAAACTACATCGTTTTCGCTTAAATTTAAAATCACCTAATATAACTTTTAACGATATTGTGAACAGTGGCTAATCAATTAAAAATGTTTCTCAACATATTTACACGATGTTATTTAAGGTTTAAAAAATTTGATTTTGGAAAACTTAATGAAATACTTTTAGGAAATTTCAAAAAGAATTCCGATCTTATGAAAATTTCATGGAATAATCGAAAGCATATTTTATGACTACCTTTCAATAAAGTCTACCAAAGTTCAATTTTGAAAAAAAGAACTCATGTTAGTTCCTTAAGTCCTAAGATTAACACTGACGCAGATTAAAAATCGGCATTTTTATAACTAGAAAGTACAAGAACTGAGTGTTCAAAACTAGAACTTCTCTCGATATGTATAATGTACCTATCTGAAGATTTCCACGATTTTATAAAAACAAATATCCTGCTCAGGGAAGCAATATTTCGAAGCATTTGATGTTCGCCTTAAGAAATACAATTTCCGAAACAAATTATACAAAACAAAGCTTGCGAGTATTCTATTGTAGAGACGTGGTTAACCAAAAGATGTTTTATGAAAGCGTTCCAACTCTTCAAATGACTTTCATATTTGTATGTATAACATCCATTAAATATCAAGAGTTGTTACTCCGTTTCTCAGAAATCTAGCCCAAAATTGAAGCCTTTCGAAATCGGAGGAACATTTTATGGTCCCTTTAGTCCTTAAAACTAGAAAAGCACACTACAAAAATATGATTGACAGTCTCAAGAGTCACATCATGGCGTCTTCATAGAGTTAGATTTTTTTAGACATCTACAATGTTATTTCTAGAACTGTCACATCTTTGCCTACAATAATTTCCCTAATGGAACCAGTTATTGGAACAAATCATAAAATTACTATCTTTATAAGGTTCTTAAAATGTATATCCTGTTCACGACTTATTTACGACTACCTTTATACTACCTTCACATATAACTTAAGAACAAGCTTTAAAAACCATTTCGTTTAAAAATTATATTTTGATTCTTATGAAAATGAAAACAGCCATAAAAATTTTGATTTCCATAGCCAAAGTGCCAATTTATTCATAAACTAGTTTAATGCGCACATTTTTTTCTATTTGGAAAACATACTTGAACGTATCATATCTTACATATAAAGTATGTTTATTTATAAACTTTAATATTGTAATCTTCAACAAAATTGTAAAATTTCAAGTATTTTTAGTTTTTCTAAAAAAAATAGATAAAAATAATAAAAAAGCCAAGCCCCCATCAGGAATAATGTAAAACAACTTCAAAATTATGCGAAAACGTTCAGGTTAATTGTATCTATAAATAATATAAAGAACCTAGAAATACGTGATGTGTAGGTTATTTTGTTTTCCTGAAACTATTTCAATACACAAAAGGTATGTAAAAATCCAAAAGAACGATAACCTCGTAGAATGTTTATAATCTTTTAAACTATTCCCTTGAATATTAAAATATAAATCAAGGCAGTTCTTACAGTATTTCCTTATCACAAATAACAAAAAAAAAAAAACTCCATTTATATTCAAATATTTGCCTTTAACATTTTTGCTTGCATTATTTATAAATCTTTGTTTCAAGAAATCAAGAAATTTGTTTTGATCTAACTTCTTGACAAAACTACGTCAGAGAAGCGTCCAAAATTTATTGAAAAACAATTCTAACTGTCAATTGGTTTCATTTATCGAACATTAATTTAATCAAAACCGGATACCATGTGGAATTCCACAAAACTGGTGTGTGTCGCCAAAGTTCTCATAAATATTCATCAAAATTTGTATCAACACTTTGCAAAAAAAAAAAAAGAAAAACAACAAAATTCCCCAAAAATTATATTACCATAATCAAAACCCAAACAATAAACATAAACAATCTACTTTCTTAATCAGGACCACTAATTTTGTTTCTGTTAAGAACAACCCAGCAATAAAATGATGATTCTAAACTATAAAAGCCGGTCTTTATCCATCTATTGACCTTTTAAAAAACTTCACTATCAAAAATTGTTTACAAAAAATTCTTGATATTTTGTTTGTTTCTCAAACCAAAAAAAATGTAACCGGATCAAAAAAAAATGTATGCGTCGCGACGTAAAAGCATAAAAAGAAATCAAAAAAAAATATTCAAAATATTTGCGGACCTTAAAAGGCAAAAAGATAGATTTTGTACACAAAAAAAAAAGATACAATACAGTGTCAAGTTCGTTAGCACTCTCTTAGATAGGCATAGAGTATAATATTGTGTGATTTGCACAGAAATAAAAAAATACATACATACATATATGCATCTCCTCTGTCCTGTCTAGCAAAATATATCTAGATTTCCTAGAAACGATATCAAATGTTTATTAACTTATTATTTAAATCAGTTAACATTGCCGCAGAGTCGTGCCTTATGTGAGGATGCATAATATTTTAATTTTCTATGCAATATATGCCTTGCCTGTGTTATGCGGCATCGGCATCGGATGGTGTGGCCATCAACTGCTTATGAACAGTAAATTCATTTGCATTCATTTGGAGGACAGGGTGCCGCAAAAATGAGCATAGCATAAAGATATAAAGAATGATAAGCATAGCTGATGATATGGACATTAAAAACCTTTTAAATATTAACCTTAGAAATTATTAAAGCAAAAATTAACTCACGTGTGAATTTCATATATATTTAATAAAACTCGATTGAATTAATTACTGAAAATCAAGGGAGACCTTTAATAAATTGCTTAGCCCATTCAATATTTGGGGTTTTTTTTTTTGCATTTGTATGCCAAACGATTCACGTGTAAAAGGTTTGGGCTTAGCTCAAACAATTTTCCGGTCTGAGTTCAAGGCTTCACACTACAGCAACGGTGCTTCCAACTCAAATGTTTAATCTGTTTATGATCTTAAGTTATATTCTACGTTCTCAATAATTTTTAAGCTTTACGATTCCTCAGTCCTCACACTAATATATATTTTGATCTGATCAATTCACACTTTTAAAATAGGGAATAATTTTTTGTTGAACGCACTCATTTTAAACGTCAAATGGTTTGGTTGCCTAAAAATGAATCAACAAACTTTAGAAACGATTGAAACTTATCAAACCGATTCCGCTAAAGAATGTGAATAAATCAATAAAATGACATGAAACTACCGTGGAACAGGGAAATTTGAGTGAAAGCATAGGCAAGGCATATTCAGAAACTGAGGTGTCAATAAATTATTTGCACCATTTTAGGTACATTTTTGAACAAGAACAGTCAAACAGTCAAAAGAGATAACGAGGAGCCATTCATCTTTTAAAAGCTTTGGTTTCATCCATTAAAGCCGACAGCTAAAAAACAAACTTAGATATTACAATACTTAGTTGTGTTTATAAAGTTTCTTTGTATAATTTTGTTTGATTAAAATTTCCAAATTCGATTCCAAATTATCTCATTTCCAATTCCTGGTTTCACAACGGTCCTCTTCTGGACTAAGTGTGTTGGTCTTCTCAATCAACAGCCACTTTAACCTAACCTAACCTAATTCCTGGTTTTGTATTTTTCAATTTCTGAGGCCGACTAAATACTGGGTGTCGTTGCATTTGTTCGAACCATTGGAGGATTAGTTCCTGTTTCTACTCTTCCTCCCTCGCAATCGCTTTGAAACGTTGTATGATGTTGCCTGACGGGAGTAACGATCTCATTTCCCATACAAATTAATATTACGAATTGCTCCATTTCGAGCTGATTGTGGCAAAATTAGATTCTACTACAATTTCAACAGTAAGATAGACGACGGACGAATAATGTCGAGCTGTCAAACAAAAAAAACCAAACTCATCATGTACAAACCTTTTTCCTTTAAATGTCAAATTGAACTGTTTTCGACCCCAAGTAGAACGTATTATTAGATTGCTATTAAAAACATTATATTATACCAGAAAACTTTTGTTTGTGGTACATTGAGTAAATCAATGCAACGTAACAAATTTATTATCTAAATATACAAACTTTGATACAAAACAGCAACGCTTAGTAACACCCTATAAAACGACAATGCAATGTGATATTGCATTGAAAATAACTCACCGTATGTATTTATTTAAACAGAATACTTCCTCTCTCCCACACGCCCGTTTCAGCTGTACAATGATTACACTAAAACATTTGCACGATGTGTTACGTTGAAATCTTTTTTTTAAATTGAATTAATCGTTAGAATTACAATGAAAACTATCAGACGGTATGGGGAAACGACAAAATTGAATAAAAAAAAATCCATTAAGAACTAATTTAATGAATAAAATTAATGAATTTGAGTGGGATTCTTGACATGATCCCAATGATGATAGTAATACACAATCATCATCATGGTGTCCTTAAACTATGTCCGTGTACCACTTTTTCGTTTGTTGAAATCACGTTGTTTCGATAATAATTATAATCATCGGGATTCTATTTCTAAACTTATATATCTTTTTCAATGAAATAAAGATACTGATCATCATTGCGATGCATCGAAGATACATTCATATGTCTGAAGAAAAAAAAAACGAAATTGTGAAAAATAAAAATGAAGCTTCGTACAATAATTTCAAATTACCCGGCTTGCCGGTCTAGACGTTACATGTACAGTACATATATGTTTGTAGGTAGTTAATTTGTTTAGCACCGCACTTGCCAGCTCGAAGGTGAGGTAGTAAGTAATACTTCAAAATAAATGATTTTACAACAATTTTCCTTTGTTACACTCATGTGCCCTCGTCTCATAGTGTAAATGTGTAATAATAGTCTTTTTTAATTTAATTAATTCAGTGCATGTGCTGTGCACTGGCTTGTTGTTTTTAAAATTGTTTGATTGATTTGTTGATGCTATAAGACAAAAAAAAAATTTTATTGATGGACGTGCTTGTACAAAAAATTGTACATACATAGTATTTTTTATTTTTGGTTGAAGCAATAAGTTTTTGTAGATGTGTTACCAAATAACATTCCACTAAGTATGTTGATGAAATCAAGTATATTTAGTTTATTGAATCACCTTACTCTAAAATGAATTGAAACATTGGTTCAATTATTCGACTAGAATTCCTTTGGAAACTTTAAAGGGTATCTTTCAATCAAAACATACATTCATATTTCTTATTCGTTTGGGATACCCCTCATTCCTATAACCGAAAAAATTTAAGTAAACAAAATATTATTCAAACTTTTATTTTATTTACGTCCGTCAACTGCCATTCACCAGTGTATCAACACTTTGTCACCATAAATGCTGTAGCCTTTACATCTTTTATACCCGCATTTGGTATTGGTGATTAATGGCAGTTCAGGTGTTGTATATTTTCTGGTAGTAGAAGGTAGCACCATGCGTCTATACCTCTATTTCCGGCAATATTAATCATGGTTTGATGTTTATGATACTTGAGAATTCCGGTAGGCTCTCAAAAGTGAAAAGATGTGAAATTATTTTTGTTTTGAGACTTTTCTATTTACGAAACTTTTGATTCATTGATAATACAGTATACAGACGATAATGGTGTCTCAATGAGAATTCATTTCCATAATTTCCGGCACTAATTTGATCAAGACCAGCTAATAAGGCAATCCTAGAGCGCTAAAGAAGATTCTCTAAAGCCTTATGATGTCTTTATGGTTGAAGTCTTTTGAAATCATGTTTTGCTTATATAATAGTGACGTTAGATTGTAAGATACAAATACTATTCAATCGAAACTAGTTTAACATTTGATATTTGGTTTTAAAATAAACTCCCATCGCTTCAGAGTCATCGAAGCATAACGAGCAATTAAACTCACTTTCAGCAATTGAACAACATTATTTGCATTCAAGATTCCCTAATCAAATTCTATTAAATCATTTGAATGTCATTGCTGGATTCGCTAAACTACCTCAAACGTGAAAATAATTACGATATTTAAAATCAATTTTTCGTACAACTTTCTTTCCGAAACAAATGAGTGCCAACTTAATGCTGAGATGCGTGCGAAAGTGAAAGTCTTAAATTTTTTTTTTTAGTTTGGATTGCAAATTATTAATTAAAAGCAATGATTTGACAGCTTGTCTCTCTCTTCAAAGTATGAATACATTTGTAAAAAAGTAAAAAAAAACTCTGTGTAAATATAACAAGGTAACAAATATTAGTTAGTAAAGTTTGTCGCACCCGCCGCCACAAAGTTTTTTTATATATAATTTCTTAATTGTGAAAACGTGCAAAATTTCGACCCCTAATATGCACGCATTTCAGATTAACTGGAAGATTTATAGCTTTTTGGAGTAAATATTTCATTTTATAAAGAGAATGTGACAAGTTCCGGTGGGAAAAAATATATGTTAAACAGAATATTCCAGTTATACCTAAGTCATATAGCAAAATATGGCAATGACATCAATTTTAAATTTGAACTTGGAATCGCGGTATAATAAAACATAGAAATGTTCCTTTTCATATTTAAGACTTAACAAAATTATTGTAATCTTTATTGTGTGATTAAGTTGTAAAAAATTGTAACACTTTCAATGTTGTAAAGATATTGTATGAAGAGCTTATTAGCTGGTATGCTTGGCTGGGATTCTTATTTAAATAAATACTTCATGTTTTGTATTTCAATTTTAATTCTTTTGTCTTGAAATACAATGATTTAGACTTTGCCAGAGAGCTCAAGAGGTTTCAGATTATGTAAATTTAAATCATAATTTTTTTTTTAATTGAACACACAATACTGAGTGAATTCTTTTGTGATGTTACAGTTCCAAAATAATAGTTTGTGAAAAATACATAAATCATTGGTTTTGCACTACTTATTATTTTTTTTTTTTTTTGTTATAAGTTTTTGCACTGAGACACGAATCTATCTTCTGAAAGATCTGAAGTTTCAAGTTGTCTAATCGACACTTAAATCTGGACAGTTAATCGATTTCAAACCAAATTAGAAAAATAACATAACTCGAAAGCGATGTTTATTTAATTCAACTACTTCAATCTACTTATCAGCATCATTCAAATTATAAACATCAACAAATGTTCAATTTGTTTTATAATAAAGAGAAATTTCTTTCGTAGAGCATTACATCATAGACTCAAAAAGTATACTTTTATTTTTGTTTAATTACTTCCTTCCACGTTACTTCCACCTAAACCCTTAAGTTAACATTTAAAATAAGAGATGTTAACACATGTTCGTCCACAAGCAACAATAATGGCTCATACCGCTTATGGCATACTAAGATAAATCTTAATTACACCTCTGATGGCTCGCTACTTCGTCAATGACTTTCAAAAAAGTTTAAACCATTGAAAAGGCAACATTTAGGTAAATCTCTTATGGCCTGTATGTTGGATATTAGGTCTTCTTTGAGGTCTTTTTGTCTAATGGTTATGTAGGTTGTATAATATAATTTTTAATAAAGATCATTTGTAACATTTAGGAGATAAAGTTGGATGAAAAGTCAACGAACTGCACTTTCTTTTTAACAATTTGGTGATGAAAAGTTTTTGGAAGTTCATATACCTTAACAATTCGGTAACTTGTTTGCAATCTTTTAATCTTATGGGTTAGAAAGTCAAGAAATGTATATGGAAGGTAAGAGCAAGATACAAATAGAAATATACGAGTTACTTACAAAGCACAAAAGGTACTATAAGTAGTAAATCTTCTTCATTCAATTAATCATCTCAACAAATGATCTGATTTCAAGAATGAATAATATTATTTCAAAAAAAAAATCATCTGAAAAAAGTTAATGATTGTACAATAAAAACTAGTTGTAGGAAAGTCCATAGTCTATGTCTACAATGTTTTACATTGAACTTGATACCGTTTACACAAACCAGTTAATCCTTCTAACTTATTTTTATGAAGCAGCTATCATTTGTTAAATGATTAAGTAATAAGAGTGTCAATTTATTCAATGAAATCTATATTTTTTTTTAACAGATCAATTAAACATATAATGGCGTTTATTAAATAATAAACTACTTAATCCTCTATTCAAGTAATCAATCTGAAAAGAGGTGGCCAAAGTGTTTTAATTGAATAATTTAATTAAAATGCCATTGTAAACGGGATTAGACTTCTCATATTAAATATATATATACATTTGCTCGATATCATTGCAATATGCATTTTTATTATGTCCAATATAATTCGTATCACGTAAAATTGCATAAATTGAATCCAATATAATATGCCGTAGGTACCATGCCATAGCCTTCTTGAGCAAAATACCTCATTACGATTCAAATCAAAGAAAATTGTCAAATAAGACTTCATCAGTCCGTTCGTTCAAGGTGTAAGTTTTTTTATTTTAGCCACAAATATTAAATGAAGGTATGCAAATTTATTATGCCAACAATTTTAAAGTTGGCACTTAATAAATGAAAGTTTAGTTTTGTTTTGGCTAAAATAGTAGATTTTATGTTTGAAATCGGGATGGTTTGCTGTAACTTTTAAATAGGTCAATATGGTGTATAAATTAATCTTCTTTGAAATCCGGCAGCTTGTTTTGCTGTGTGGTCGTTGAAAGGCTATTTTGATTCACAAGTCGATCTTAACAACGCCTAGTCCTTTTATTTTGATTATTTTGAGTATCAATGTCGTATATATAAAATTTTGACTTATGAACACCCAAAAGAGCCAATTTTTAAGAAGGCCACCGAAATCTCATCTTAAACGCTCTTCATAATATCTTACTTCAAGTTCAAGCTTTTGTAATTTTGTCATGCATATTTGCATGCCTTTACTTTAGGCTTTTCACTTTAATTTCAATGTAAAAGTTTAAAACCTTAAAAATAAATATTTGTAGATTTCACAAAAAAAAATTGTCGATAACACTTAAACGCTTATTGTTGGTGACCACAAGATGCAAGGTTACAAAATACTCCATAACATTGTTGACACTTAAACCTCTAAGAGCTAATTAAGTAGCAAATAAATCTCAAAATTTTGGTCAGGAAAATACTAGCTCCAATCAAAATTGGGACATCTTCTCGAACTTGATGCTTATGAACGTTTTATTTGAAGTTGTGAAAACTGATAAATTGAATAACAAACTGCTTGAATTTAAATTTGAATCGATAATACAGTTACCGTTGAAAGATGTTGTGATATGTGATAAAGTTATGTATGAAATAAAAATATTCAATATTGAAGATAGTAGCTTGGTATTTAAAACCGAAGTTTAGGAAATCGCTCTATCAATGACGTATTAAAAACACCTAAATAATTCGATTTCCATTAAAAAATAAGAAGTTTATTAATAAGATCGAAAATTTTGTTTGTTTGTTCATTTAAGCACCCACTCAATGTCTGTCAAGAAACAGATACTCCCAGTTAAACTAAATTTGCATGTCTCATGCAAAATTAACTCCATATAACGGTTGTTCTTTAATTTGTTTTGAATTTATTGAATAATGGTTTTGGGCACGTACAAATAAAAAAGATTGCTAAGAGAAATGGTGCTACAAATTAAAAAGTGCCGTCAACTCTCGAGGTTGTTGTGACACATATTTTTTTATAAAACAATAAAAATGTATTTATTATACAAATCTCTGCAAAGACGTCAATCGAATACCTGGTCATCTTGTTATGACTGTTTGTTGCACACAAAATAAACCTATAACTTCAATCGAATACTATAAATCGATTTCAGATACTTCTGGGTTATAAACAGAAAATACCTGACAAGCACGTTCCAGTATGCAGATTAGCGATATAACTTCTATTCCTATACAAAACAAAAACAAAACCTGATGGTAGAAGAACCAAATCTACAAATTTAACAATGTAATTCGGATACATATCACGCACTCACGTAATATTCCTCATCAGTCAGAGCCTGGAGCTGAATTTCACAAAAAACCTAAATTAGAATATGTACTCAACCATATATTAGCTATAACTTGGCTAGCTCAGATTTATTCATCGGATGAGTTCCAGTTTCTCATGCACATCATCTATATCTTTTCTGTCTGACTCATCATCATATGATGATCAGATCATCATCAACAGTAGCCGAGCAGTAGAGGCATGGAATAGGTTTTTGTATATATGTATGTGCTCACATGCACATTTCAACGGCTCGGTTATATTGTGCTATTATAGTATCTCGAGCTTCACTTTGGCCCAACAACAAAAAATGTAGATTTATAGATCAAAGAACTGTAATGTTAGTAGAGTGCTCTAGTTTTGCACAATCGTACCCAAGGGAAACGAAATTTATGTACAATCAAAAATGCTCAAAAAAAAGAAACGAACCTTAGTTTTCAAATTTAATTGTTATTCTCTGATTTCTTGTATCTAAACTAAATTTTTTCTTCTTTTTTTTTGGATTATTGCAGATGTCTTATTTATATTCAACATTTGCCAAGCTAGTGAGCGATCATTGTAAGACGAATACAGATACTCGAACTGTACCAGTTAATCATTGCAAACGCGATCTTCTCAACTATGGCTATGAGAAATTGCAGACGTTCGCAGATCATCAATTGGATACGCTAGATCCATATCAACGAGGTGCTAATGAATTGAGTAAGTACTTGTACACACATTATTATGGGTTTCTTTAATAGTATGATAAACCATATGAATAAGGATTTACTGCGCAAATATTTTGGGAACCCCATACGGAAGATTTTTTGAATAGATGACTCAGTATGATTTAAAAAGCTATAGAATTTTTTCACACAGTAAGAAGTACCAACTTTTATGGGATTTTTATTATTTCAATTTTTGGGGTTTTATGTGACAAACCGTTTCAAACGCCACTCCTTCGTGAAGAGTTATTTTAACACTTTTTCACCTCAAAAGAAAACCATAAAAAATTGTACTCGTTCACTATGGCGTATGTGGAATTTTTTTTTGTATATCAAAATTGATACGCAGTGCATTTTAATCAAAAGGAATAAATTTTGTTGATCAAAAAGAATAATGTTTTGAAGGATTCAATGTTCTAAAACGAGTTAGCTGTCAGTGCATCTTAGATACGAACTTTTTGTTACAGGTTGGAAATGGAACTTTGGAATTTTCGTTTGATTTCCGCTTTAAATTTGATTCAACGTTACATTCCTCAAATTAATGATTCAAATTTAGTTAATTTATTCTCCAGTCCTTTTTTAAACTAAATTTTATTTGTATTTGTAACGCATTTTTCGATTTTGGAATTCAACATACTTATTTCAGTCTAATCAACTTCCAAATGGCAAACAAAAGGTTCATAACTAACAAATGCTAATTTTAACATTGTCACGTTTTGTCAGTCAATTAAAACTGTGAAGTTTCTGTCGTATGGAGGAAGTAAAAATGTTTTGTTTTAAAAGACACCTACGAAACCAAGAAAGAGGTTATTTCATTTGTTGAACTATTTGGCACGTTCTATAATAATGCTTGTTTAGGGAACACATTTTTTTAGAATTGCTAGCGCGTTTTGATTGGGATACACTTTCTAGTTGTTATGTATCGATTGCAGGAAGGACGCAATTTTCACGTCTAAAACAAATCCTGGATCAAGTTTGATAAGGGTTGGAAATATTTTTCCTCATAAGAATTCCAGTGTGCTGTGTCAGACTTAAATCCTTTCTCTGAATGATTCAAATTACAAATTATGCAACTTAAACTAATCTATTCCATTTATTTACTTTATTTGCAGTTTGGACAACTATGATCCGTGGTCACCCAGCTGTGACAGTCAGGCCCAGTCGCTTTCCACAATCAACTCAATCACCCAGTTCAATGGTAATAATGTCCCACCCAAACAAACCATCATACCCAACCAACCCTATCTTTGATGACCATGAACGCAAACATGCATACGCAATGGACATGGACACAGCTTATGGTTATGCACCTGCCCCATCATCAGCTGAAGATCGTTTTACTGTCCATTCATCATCTGCCAAGCAACCCACATATCTTAGTGGCCCATTTGTTTTCCGAGTTCGTCCTGATGGCACTCCTATCGAAGAGGACAAACACAAACCATATCCTCGTGATGATGATCTTGAAGCTTTCCAAATTGCCAAACAAAGTAAAGTAGCAACAATCAGTACAACCAAACAAAGAAGGTTAGCCACCTTAGCCAGTCAACATCTGACTGTCCAACAACAATCTTCTGCACAGCTGCAACGTGAAAGACGTCAATCCAAGGTTGTTAATAAGCAATACCAAGTTATTAATACCCCCTACTACAGCCGTCGAGTGGTTCTTGTGTAAGATACAAAGCCATTGGAAAATAAAAAAGGTTAAGACCCTAGCACCCCCAAACACCCCAACAAAGAGGATCAATATGCTTCCTGGTTGTCATAATGACACATCACCCAAGTATTCTCAGATAAACACGTGTATTTTTATCACATTTATCAAACTTGTAACGGGGCTCTCGTGAAGATACATCAAATATGTAGTATTTTTAAGTTAATTTAGACTGAGTGTATGTTAAAAAAAAATAGTGAGAATGCAAAACTAAGTGACTGAATGAATGTTTCATTGGGTAAATGATCTGAGTGAATGAGAATTTATGCAAAATTTATACATTATCTTCATGCCAATTCAACAAAAAAAAAAACTGGGATTATTCATTACTTTTCACATCTAATTATATACAACTCATCATTTTATTATAATGCAGGTTAATAAAAAAGAAATGATAATTACTTTGTAAACCAAGCAGGAAATGAAATTTATTTTTATCCCTAATTCATTCTTATACTTGTAAGAACCATTGGATGTTGAATCACACATTTATTTTCATGAAATTGTTGTTTTTATATTTATCCCATGAATGTTTTTTTTATATAATTTTATGGCTCGAATAAGTATTTTTATTATGATAAAATAAAACCATCACTAATATATTTAAGCTCATTAAATATTTAATAATAAATTTAAAAATTAGTGTAAGACTTTCAATGTGATGTTAAACGATTTTTTATATAAATTCGAAAAATAAATTATTACAAAATTATAATTATTATTTTTTTTTTTTTTGTAAAGAGAAGTTGAATGATAAAAAATTTCAAGGTTCACAAAAGAATAGAGACGTGGCTGTTTTAAGGATCAACGCAAATATGATCAAATTGAAATTAATGACCACAAGCCAAAGTACACACGTTTCTACTACAGGGTACCATAGAAAGGGTTACGTAGTTTTCATTATCTGAGTAGTTTGATTGATGTTAGCAATGGATGGAAGTAAGGGGACGGGGGTAGTTCCCTTAATTCTTGAATGGGTCACGAAAATAACTATTAGTTATTTCATTTCTTCGATGTAAGATATTTTTCTAGGCAACAAGTACAGAGTTTCCAATTCTAAATTCTCAACGTCATCAAAGATAGAAATCTTATATATTACTCCAGAGTTGTGACCATTGACAATAAAGTGCAAAATCTCGCCAGCCTTGCCAAATGGAATGTTATCTTACAAGAATGTAAAGTATAGTTACAAATGGAATGGAAGATACTTCGACAACATAATTCATGCTCTTCAGAAACAAATCACCTGGGTGTTGAACTCTAAATCGAAGACAAAGGCAGTTCTGAAGAATAAGAAGAATTAAAGAGAAATAATAATTTGTACGTCGTAATCGATGCAGCAATATCATAAATCAATCGTAGGTTTTCGATGGTTAAAAATGTTTTAAAAAATTTGTTCATTTTTGAGTGGAGTCTAAGGATGAAAAAAGTTGATATCGTTAATGACACCTCTCAAGAATTATCAAAACATTTATGGAGCAAACTTCACCCCTTGTCTTCCTCCATTTGAATCGAATATCTGCGAAAATAGATTTGAATGCCGTGATCAATATCCGTCAAAGTGAGAACAACATCATGCAACGGAAATGGCAATGACATACATAGCCATTGCACATATAAACTATAGTATTCCCACTTGAGGTGCGCCATCTATCGACGAAAAACTAAGCTCTAGAATACCATGGGAAGCAACAACAACAATTTCCACCATTTTAATTGTTGTTGTTGCTTCCCATGGTATTCTAGAGCTTAGTTTTTCGTCGATAGATGGCGCACCTCAAGTGGTAGTACTATAGTTTATATATACAATGGCATAGCGAAACAAAATCCTTCGAAAGGAATCTTCATGGTAATAGATGCGTTTTGCAATACCTTAAAAGCGTGAAGGTCATCTTTTTAATGAATCTCGGACTTAGGGTATTACATACTGGTCAAAACTAAGATGAATTACTGTGAATCAGAATAGATGGGAGGATCTTCTTGTTGATTAACATACCTCTGGAAGAGTGACCGTTAAAAGGTTATATGTATGTATGTAAAAATTACGAGGTTAGGTTAGATTTTTTTTTTGCTTTTTTTTACAATTAATGCGCACTCAAGGGGTTCTGACTAACCTTTATATGTTAAGTCATAACATAGTGCGATTTTTAAGGAAAGAAGGAAAGATTTAGTAGGAGAGGTAACGATGTACTTTATTATGTTGTATTACGAGGACACCAATGTGCATATGAACACTGACGAATCGAAATCTTGTATTGATACGAAACGAAATATTCATGTACATAGTAAGGCACAGTGAAAATTTGATAAACAGAAAGCATAAGATACGAAAATTAAGATTTTTCAATTATTGTTCCAATTGTTATAATGCAATCTAACATAACTATCAGTTGTCAGTTGAGTTTGAATGTAGATAATAAGTTCGGATCCTTAAACGGATTTCAACGTGGTTGACAGATCGACATATTTTTAATTCTTTGTGCAATTCAATTGGAATCAGCTTGAATAATATATATAAAATCGTTCACAAAATTATCATAACTTTATCTCCTGATGGCGCCAGATAAATGTGATCTTTCCATAATTCTGTATTCTAGAAAAGTATACATATTATATGATCCTACTGTTTTGGCACACCACTTACGTATCGTTATTAGAACTCGATTGAAAATAAATCGCTGTATCTATTTTCTGAAGCGATTGACCACTTCTTCATACGATTATTATAATACCACCGTCTATGGACCATTGAAATGGCTGTATTTTATATCTATAATTTAAGGCTTTATCAAAAATTTAATTTTAATTCCTAACAAACCGAACCAAATTATTCGGAAATCAAAATTTTAAAGCATCAAATAACGTTTACAAGGCAATAAATCAGAATACACACATAATGAGGCGACAAAAGTAGCTTATTTTCCATATTCGGCATCGACATCATTATGTCGTTGCCTCCAAAACTGCCTCTTTGGTTTGGTTAAACCTTTATTCCAAAGCAGGTGTTTTCAAAGTTACAGCTGAGCAGATGTAAACAAAGTCTGTTTTTTTTTTTACTTCCTTGATGAGCCAAGTTTTATCTTGAACTTATTGCCTCCAACTAAATCTCGAGATATTAATTAAACATGAGATGAGATACCATTACACAAGAAAGTATGTCTGGAAGTTCTGCTAAGGTCTATTCAAAGGTGCCTCTAGGCATCTATATTTGTTTGTACCCCAAACTACATCAGCCTAAACAGATACCTAAACTGGAAAGATTGTTATGAAACTTGTCAAAAATGTATTTGAAATTTAAACTAGGAATCAAATTACTCCAATCATGCATATAGGCACTAACAAAATATTATATTGATTTCAAAGTTAAAAAGCAGGATTTTAGTTTTACAAATACAAACAGATAACGAAAAATGATTCTAACCACTTTTAAAACATGTAGATTTCACACAACGTTTTATTCAAATTAATTTAATCTAAATTAATCAGAATATAAAATGTCAACCAAAGTGAAAAACAACAACATCCTAGAACTAACTTGCTCTGAATGTTTGAATACCCTTATTTTTTAATGAACTACATAATTAAAAAAAAAGAAGAATAACACGGATCTTAGAATGTTGACGCCATAGCGTTGTCTGTTTTGTTATTTATTTTTTTATTATTAGTTTTGGTCAATAAACAAAGTATTCAGTCTGATTGTATCGATTCCAGTTTTATTTTCTATAGAAATGCAAAAGCAGTTATGGTCATTATTTGTTCAAAAGTCGAGTTATTGTTTGTTGTCAAAATATTCACAAAACATTTAATATGTAGAATATATGAAAAACACAAAAATCTTAAATTTAATATAAAACCTTAAAATGTAAATACTTACTAAAAATTATTTACATTTTAAAGTTTTGATTTATATTCAAAAACTAAAACTTAGCTGGACTTAAAATTTAAGAACTTATTTTGATTCCAAAAAGAATTACTTTAAAGTTAAACCCACTGTGTTCCGTATATGCAATGGTTCACCGAGTCGAAAGTAGGCATTGACTTACTATTTCAGTGTCGTTCGTTTTTTTTTTTTTTGAAAACCCTCAAATCGCCTTACGAGGAAACTCTACGTTTTTTTTCACCTGGAGTTGCCCTTAAGTCATCCTGACCTGAAGTCGATCTTGTTAGTTTTTTGGCGTGAGTTGAAGCACAGACAAAAGAAATATACAGATGTAGAATATAAGTTTAGTTCACTCCTTTAGTGTAGATGGCACCAGTTACACTATTTTTCATTGGTGGTATGATCACACAAGTTTAATAAGATCTTCAAACTTAATTTTTCTAACGTAGCAACCAGCCGCAGCAGCAGGAAAGCTAGCATACTCATACTCAAACATGTCCGAGAAATTGACATCCTTCGAAAAAATTAAACATACCATTACCATACAATATCTCCAATACCAAAAAACCAGTTCCTAGTCCTACAACCCAGTAGGAAATTTGCTCCTCAATGAAAAAGGCCTTGGTGAAATCATTTATGTAACTTTCATTTATGAGAAGGAGTTCACTGATTTCACACATGAATAGTCATGCAACCGCTCAGCGGTTCGCCATTTAAGATTCATCTTCTGTTTTGCTCGCCAAAACAGGTAGAGAAAACACAAAACACATCAGTATCTTATTTTGGCACCTAAACCTCAAAGGAATTCAATTATGAAAGCAATACATTTTTCCTGCACCTTTTCATCGGTTTTGGAATTCTTTTTCTAGTCTATACTCACAAAACAACCCTTATCTTTACTTCGGCAAAACAGTGCTGATATCGCTTATGAAAAGGAATTTATTTTTTCATGCACTCTGTTTGCTTGGTAAAATATTTTACCTGAGTTGAGAGGAAAGAGACTCAAAATTGAAATTCTTTTGGATTACTTTTTTCTGCCTGTTGAATGGTGCAAAAGTAGATGAACCCTTTTTTGTCTTTCCCTCGACCGGTCGGCGCCGTTAATTAAGTCCTTTTTTGTTCTAGAAGATTTAGTTTTGATTTGGTCATTAACTACAGCAGTCGTGCGTATCCTGAAAGTATCTCAGTTTTTAAAAAGTGTTAATAAAGTGTAAATACATAATATAAACAAACATTAGACCAATCAGAAGATGAACAAGGAGAACAATTCACCAAAGGTAATTTTAATAAATTGTTCTACATGAATTAGAAGTTCATTACAGTGTTTCTTTATTCTTTAGCTCTCTTATTTACGCCAAAATGACACGCATGAAGTGATCAGCTCTTCTCCGAACAGCAGCAAGCGTTTATTTTTCTTTAGCATTGTTTTAAATAAATAATTAAAAATAAACAATCAAACAAAAACTATTTTTGTATGATTTTATTCATTTTCTTTCTTTTAAGAAACTAGGTATTCCGTAGTTTTACTGCTTTTCATAACTGAAAAAACAAGTTCTAGATAAGCAGACATTTCAGCATTGAAAAATTCATATTTTCAATGGTTCTTTCACTAAAAAATTATGCATTTTTCATGAATTAATATTCTGTGAAGAAAGAACCAATTTTTCACCCAAAAAAAGAACTCATGAATTCGAAGATTCCATGGGTGCAGTGATTTCATCGCAAAAGGTTCATCGAGAATGGGTGCAGGTACTTACTTCCAATGACAAGCCCATGTTAAATTCATCATATATGATTCCGTAGAAAAATCATTGATGATACTTCTTTTCCTTGAGGAAAAAGCAGCTTCTTCAGTAGTGAATATTTTGAAATTTCCTACTGGGAAATACGAATTCGATTTTGGTATGCTAGCTTTGAATTTTTTTAAGAACATGCTTTTGTTCTACTATTCTACATCTGTATATTTCTTTTGTCTGTGAAGAAGTAACCAATCAGCTGTTTAAGTGACATTTGCTGTCAAGCATTTCTTGAGTATTTCTTCTGTACTTAATTTTCACTTTAACTAAAAAATTGAAAATGAATGCTTAAAAATTAAGTAAATAAAGCAAAATGGAAGCCTATGATATTGTATGTTGACATATACACGATGTGCAACCATTTTGACAGGTTAAATTGAGATATCATTTAGCCTGCTGCCAGAGCAGGTTAAAATTTAGCCAGTGAGTTAAATTTGATGTCTTCCTTGCTTATGCATATTTCATGATGTCTACTTTTCCATTTAATCGAATGACTTGTGATACAACGTTGACATTTTAAAAGAATTAAAAGAATTATTATAAAATACTTCATCAAATTATAGTTCATTTTGCAAACCGAATTAATTGTTTATGTTTTCAAATTATTATTTTTCTTAAATAACTTTTGTAAAACTAGTGTTCATAGACTAGTAAATAAATTATCTTCGATGGGAAATATTTTACAGAGATTTGGGATTGTTGTTTTATAAAATAAAATTATTGGTAAAAAATCAAATAAAAACATGTTAAATATAACTTATATGAGTCAATTTTTATTTTGGTATTTTTTAACCTTTCTTTTATATAAAAAACAAGTATTTTTCATTTCAACAAGATACAATGTTTTCTTTAGGAAAAAATTGATGTTCAAGTGGGAAATAAAGGCAAAAAGTAAATGAAAAATATCAATTTCAATCCAATTAACACAGTAAAAACTAAAATTGTGTCCATTTGGACGCAAACGACAAAAATTAACCAGGGGATCAAATTTAACGCAGTTGACACACAGCCTTAGTACCAGTTGCACAATAGTGGTTGGCACTGAACCTATAGTCTTTAAATTATTCTTGATCCGTGGGTCAACCTTATTTAATCCTCGAAAATCGGTGGGTTAACTCTTAAACCACTGTCTAAGCTTTAATTATGTACACACGAACCGAGGTAAATCGTTTTTGAATTTTGATCTGAAAATGAAACACGATTGTACAACTGGCTCTTAGTACACTATTTCGAATTAACAAACCGACCCTTAAACTTCATTATTGCTGTACTACCTAAGAGTATACCCCAATTTTATATACTCATTTTTCTCAACATATTTTTTCTAACATCGTTGAAAGCTCTATTAAATGAGAACTAAAAAACGTCAAAAACTGACAAGTGAAGTTGACATTAGTGGCATTTCTATTTAAGAAAAATAAAATTATCCTCTCCTCTTATACTTAACACAAAATAAATTACTTATTTTCACTTAATTAATGTGATAAATAATAATTTCGGCACTTCTATCTTTAGAGATATTTATATAAAGTAGTATTTTTAATAATCTTTTCTACAAATCAAACCATGAAAGGCTTATTATCTTTTCTTAAAAACAAGACCGTATTTTACATAAGTTTAACCGGCACTGTCATTGGTGTATCATGTTTTGTAAAGTGAGTACCTACATCATCCTAACTTTTGTTTGTTTCATTAAAATCAATGACTTATCTTCCAGAGACCAAATGCAAGGTGGCCAATTCAAAAAGAAGGTAAAAGCTGAAGGAAAAGTCTGCATTGTTACTGGATCGAATACAGGCATTGGGAAGGAAACAGTCCGTGAGCTCGCTAAAAGAGGCGCTCATGTCTATATGGCATGTCGCAATATGCAAAAATGCGAGGAGGTAAATCAGTAGAACTATATTTAAAAAAAATTTAACGATACGATTCATATCAACGTAGGCGAGAGAAGAAATCGTTCTGGAAACAAAAAACAAGCACGTCTATTGCCGCGAGTGTGATCTGTCTTCGTTGCAGTCCATTCGTCAATTTGTAGAAGCGTAAATTCTTATTCCGAACTGAATTATAGTTTCTCTAAAATCTAACTATTTTCTTGTAGATTTAAAAAAGAAGAAAGTAAATTAGATATTCTTATCAACAACGCTGGCGTTATGCGTTGTCCACGTACCTTAACGAAAGATGGCTTCGAAATGCAACTTGGAGTCAATCACATGGGTCCTTTTTTGCTTACAAACTTGCTTCTGGATATTCTTAAGGTTAATACCGTTGTCTGTTTGTTCCTCTAGAAATTCAAATATATGTCATCTTTTCAGAAAAGTGCTCCTAGTCGCATTGTAGTAGTTTCTAGTTTGGCACATACCCGAGGAGAAATCAACGTGACGGATCTGAATAGTGAAAAGTCCTATGACAAAGGTGATGCTTATAGTCAGAGCAAGCTAGCAAACGTCCTCTTTGCAAGGGAACTTGCAAAGAAATTAGAAGGTTCGAAATGAAAACGGTTCTTGTGATTCAAAATGATAAATAAGTATTTCTTTCTAGGAACTGGTGTCACAGTTAATTCCCTGCATCCAGGAGTTGTGGACACAGAAATCGTTCGTCATATGAGTATATTCAATAATTTCTTCACAGGATTCTTTGTACGGCCCCTTTTGTGGCCATTTGTTAAGACTGTGAAGTCTGGAGCACAGACCAGCATTTATGCGGCGTTAGATCCTGATTTGGAGAAAGTAACTGGACAGTATTTTAGTGATTGCGAACCAAAAGAAGTTGCTCCAGCTGCTCAAAATGATGATCTAGCCAAATGGCTTTGGTCAGTTAGTGAGAAGTGGACAAGAATTAAGGCGTAAAAGTACTTAAGTTATTTGATAAAACAAAAGTAGATAAATTAATATTTACAATGAAACAAAATGTGGTCTGTTTTCAGATCGTTCTTTAAATTATTTTTTCAAACTAGTTTACTTACAACCAAATACTAGAAGTTAGTACGCTAATGAAACAATAGTTCCAGTCGTGAAGGCGGCGTACCAGGTGTTGCTGCTATCTTCACAGTATATTACACATAGGTTTTTTTAAACGAAGTTTTGGGCCATTAGAAGTCACCTTAGCTAAACGCCATCAAGATAGTACTATTGTTACAGTCAACCAAAAAAGTAATGAAAAGACCACTGTTCTAATTGCTTTTCGTTTATACCGGCTGGCCTGTTTATTTTCTTCAAAAACAAATACAATCTTGGTTATTTTAACAGAAGAAATTTAAATTCATCTCATCGAGCTCTTCAAAAAGCATATTTTCTTGTTGCTGCGCTCCATTTGCTTTAGATGGGATTGTTTAAGGCAAAATATCATAGAAATCGCTCATTTCAAGGACGAAATTTAAAAACATCATTTAAATTTAAAATGCCCGTTATTTGTGTAAATGCAAGTTTTTTAATTGAACGAGCTTCCAAGTCAACATTTTAGGTTGTTCATTTTTCCCTGAAGTGGCGTGTTGAGAGCTAGCATCGGGATCTCTTAATTTGGCGACATTTTTTGACAATACAAATATTGTATGAAGCTGACAATAGACTAGCTGTCATATAATAGGCCCATGTGCTCGATATCCTCGAACTCTGGACCTCAGCTTAATCTTATAATATGTGGTCATGACCACCCTCAAGTTACCCTGATGCCATACATGCCAGCTACTGGCAAGCAAGTTACTATATGATTGTCAGATACCTATGTGTGTTTCAGATGGCTGTGTGAGTGGAAAATGTGAATGTATTGCAACTGTCTTAGCTGGCATGTGTATCTGGGTTGGGGCAAAATAACATAGAAATCGCCCATTTTCTATGGATGTAATTTTAAAATGTTCGTTATTTTTTGGTGGCGAATGCAACTTTTTAAAATTTTTAATATTAAGTTGTTAATTTTTAATTTTTTTGGCGTGTAGCATCACGATCTCTTTTTGGAAACATTTTTTGACAATTATTGTAGGTATTTAAGATTTACCTGCGCTCATAAAACTTATATGTGATCACGACCACCCTCAAGTTACGATATGCATCTTTGAAAAATAATCGAAGTTATTAAACGTTAAATAGGTCTTTTCAAACTTAACTTGGTTCATAAAATTAAGAGCAGTCTTATGAAATTCCGTTAACACCACCCTTAATGTCAATTTTTGTATTATTTTAGTTAAATCAATATATTTACTTAAACAAAATTATAAGAAAATGAATGAAAAACTGGAAATTATTCTTTTTGTTTCGAAAACGAACATTATCGGGACCACAACTTCGAACGCATCACATTTATGTTACCACTGTGTTCAAGCCAGATATGGATGTGATCGCACCATAATTAATATAAGTGCTTGTTACTTGGATGCACTCATAAACATTTTCTTCGAATGCATTCCGTTTTCTTTTAAAAATGTAACTAAAAAATACTCTATACAATTTTGTATAAAAAAAATGTTCAAAATTGTAGCGGAGGTATTTACGATCTGGTGGAACAAGTCTTGTAAGAGTGCGAAATTTTATTTATTTTTTTTGCACAACGTGAACGCACTTTTTTCAATCTGTAGCAAAACCCAAACAAATGTCAAAATAAGATTGACACACATTTCAAAATCAATTACAAATTTATTGTGTATTATCTTTTTCTGTTGCTATAGGGCTGAGGTATAGATAAAGTCTAACAAAATGATATCCAGTATGTTTTGTTGTTGTGGTTTAAGGAAATCACTTTTGCAATGACACAAGACAAGTTGCACCAGATCCTGAATACCCCTATTACTCTCCTAACTTTCTAAGTATTTTCAAAGTTCTTGCGGAGTTCCTGTTTCTTCCAAATGAATATTTGTCAATGTTCTCTGTAGTTAACATAGGTGCATATAACTCAGGGGCCACATTTGCCAGTGATAAGCAAGTTGCAATACCTTCATATTTACCACTCACACCCATCGAAACCAATTCATACATGCAACTTATGTTTTATACCCCCACAACTTTATTCAAATACATTTTCGAATTCGATTGGAATATTCACTATACTACATTATGCACTTGAACTGCAACACGCAACAGAACACCTTACAATTGTTTGAGTTGTGTGTATATAAAATCAATTCTTGTTTATTGTTTTGTAATAAAATTAAGAATAAACTTATTTTGGCCTTATACATTTAATAACATGATTAGTCGCACATTATATAATTCACCGTAGCAACTCAGAGTGGTTTAAATTTAAATCATACGATTTCACACGAGGAATACGTGCAGTTCCGCTTTGACCGGACTTTAACCAATTTCACTTAAATGAGGTGGAAGATAATTACGGAAAGTAATTTTGTATAAGAAATTACTTTTTTTGGAACCGGATCTGAATATTGCTTTTTTGCCGCAATTAATCACAGTTAAGCGCAATCGTTTATACTGATAACTACGGTTTTATCCACTCATTCCTGGAATTTGGAATTTAATTAGGTAATTTGCGAACATCCGCAAGCAAGCATCTTATAAAAAAAAAACACTAACAAAAAAGTGCTAGATGTGTCCATTTCGAAAAATAATTAGAACGTCGAGGCTTTCTGCAGCATCTGAACGCTTCCACTTTCGAAGTCAAATAAAAACATTTAATTATTTTAAAACGGCATTAATTTGTATATAATCTACTGGAAATAGCCAGAAATAAATTTAAAAATATGAATTTTTAAATAATCTTGCTGTACCAGTGATTGCCACATTTAAAAAATTAAATATGAAAACAAAATGATTCCAACGAGCACATTTCTCGCACAGGTAAAACGGAACAACCATCTCATAGTCCGCCATTACGATTAGTGATGAACGTGTCCCTGTGAAAAACTCGTGTCGTTGCACAATCTGATTAAAATTCTACCAATCTAGTGTGTTAAATTTCACAAAAATAGTGAAAATAGTTAATTTAATATCGTGTTTAATCATATCGATTAGTAAAATGCAATAATAAGCCCGATTTAATGCGAAAAAAATGCTGTGAAAAAAAGCATAAAGCAAATCCGTCGTTCATTGATTTTTTTTTTTGCTGTGTGGGGTGAAATACAATATGGCGTGCTGGTGATGTGTGTGCTACATCGAATGCAGAGCCCTCTGGGTGGCGCATTTGTTGTTTCAGTTACGTTCATTCGTCTCGCTTTTCGCTTTCGTCTCTGCATATTGAATTGTTGTTGTAGTTCAAATCGACTTGACCAGCAGCAGCGCGCGGAACTTTCGAAAATCCGTTGAATTTTTCCACTAACACACACAATATCCCTCTCGCTCTTACTGGTGTTGTTTCATTTTTCGAAATTGTGTATGACAGAAAAAGTGAGTGTCAGAATTTCTTACCAAGTTGTATTGTACATGAATGTGTGTTGAAAAATAGTGCGTATACGGTATACCATCTAGCATCTTCAAGCATTGTTGCGAAAGAGACAAAAATAATACAGGTCGTGCTCCATGCCGTGTGCTCTGGTTGATATATTGTTGCCTCGTTCGTTCATTTCTTCGTGCTGCTTTGTATCTATTTCGCGGGCAAAGTGGGAATTCTCCACTGATGCCGCCATTATGGCTTTTTGGGATAAAATCGGCAAAAATGTTTTTTTCAACAAATTCGTGTTCCCGGTTTTACCTTAAAATGTGTCACTTAAAATAGCATAAAAGTCTTATTAAAACGTTGCATTTAATGCAATTGTTATTGATAGCATTCGTAAACGCTCAAAAGTGAAGTGAATTTTAATTTTTCTCGATGTAAAAAAAATCAATTTTTTGCATGGTCTGGTAAAGAAAAAAAAATAAATGAGTCGACTTGGTCGGGCTTTGAATTCGCCGCGGTTTCCTTGTGAACGACGACCGAACGACGTCGAAGAAGGCGTATGTACGTTGTTTTTTTTTTTATATTTCCCCTCAATCTTTCTTTTTGTTGTTTTTCGCCTCAGAATTTATTCGGGGATTATTATTGCCAAAAAGATAAATTAAAATAAATGAATAAAAATTCAAATATCGCATGCGACAATCATCACTTATTTCACAAATTATTTTTTGTGTGATTTGACGTGTAAAATCAAAAAAAAAAAAAAAAAATGTGCGGCGTTCGGGGTTGCGGCTGCGACAACACACCTGTCATTATCAATTTTTTTTTTTTAATATTTATTCTTATCAATGATTTTTGTTTATATCTGAAATAAAGTGATAATAATAATGATGGCAAGGGTATTTTATAATTGGAAATTTTGTTTCTAATTTAGAATCCTTCGGGGGTAGAACAACAACAACTAACAACAACAAAAAGAGCAACAGCAACGGAAGCAGGATCAAGGAGGATTACTATCGGTTCATTCAGAAAATCAGCAACAATCATCATCAGTACTGCTGAAACTGATCCATTCAAAATAAATTTGTTTGGACAGTCCTATGCAGAGCAAAGGGAACTAAATCTTCATTTATAAGAATTGGAATTTAAAGTTAAATTTAAAATAAAAAAAAAAAACAAAATATAAATAAACAAAAGGATGTCGAAACTATCGTTTCGGGCGCGAGCCCTCGATCCAGCCAAACCAATGCCAATATTCTTGGCTGAAGAACTGCCCGATTTGCCAGAGTATTCGGCAATAAATCGGGCAGTTCCTCAGATGCCAAGCGGAATGGAAAAGGAAGAAGAATCTGTAAGTATAAATTATTTTTTTTATTTCCTTATCAGTTATTGTTTGGTTTAATCAAAACTCGATTAAATCTTAAAATTTTCACTTTAAGAAATGTTGATGATTAAAGTAGTTTTCTTTTACCGCGCGCCAATTTGGATTGACGGTTCTTCACTTTTTTGTATGCAATTTCAGGAGCTGTTTACGTTTCGGTTTTTTTTTTGTTTCCATTCGGTGTTTTGATTTGAAATTATAGGCGGCTTTTTTTTTGTTCCAAATATAATAACATACGCTGAAATGTCAAGGCAGTTCCTCTGCTCGGGTAGTAGGTATATCTAGAATTTCTTCAAATTAACTAGTAAGCTACCTACACTGATTTAATTTGTGTAATAGGTATGCGATCCAGCAACATACATAATGTATACAGGTCCTTTGATGATCGGCAAGTTTTTCAAACATGTCGAAAACAAAAGGCGACTCAACGATATTTTTATGTTTTGAAAACGTATGTACCTACAACTAGATTCATCTTTCGTAGTAAAAGATCCTTTTTTTTTAGCAAGCTTTACAGGTAGTACGGAACGAGCTTACATAGTTACCTGATTTCTAATCCACCGATCTCAATTCGGCAAAGCTACTCATCGAAGATGATTGTTACTTGCTTAAGGTGGCGCAGACAGCCCATTGTGGACCACAGTCTCAACTATCAATCCTCGCCATCTAGGCCGGTCTCCAGACAGTGGGCTCCAGTTGCGCACACCAAGTTGGTTGAGGTCGTTCTCCACTTGATCCCTCCACCTTCAGAAATGCGTCCGCCCTCAGGGTTGGAATTGAAAACTTCGTACATATGCTCCACATAGCCAAGCCATCTAAGCCGCTGTATTTTCAGCTTTTGAACCACTCAATGTCGCAGTATAGCCCGTACAGTTCATCATTGAATCTTCTCCTCCATGCTTCATTTCTCTCAAAGCACCCCAGCCTGTATTCATTTGATTGTTTCAGTGTCCATCCTTCTGCACCATAAAGCAGATCTGGAATGATTAGGGTCTTGTATAGTGTCTCCTTGGTCTTTTGAGAGAAGGTTTTGCTACTAAAGATGCCTCCTAAGCCCGAAGAAACAGCGATTGCCAAAAGTGAATATTCGACTGATCTCTTCACTGATGTTGTTCTGAGAGATTATAGTGGAACCCAAATAGACTAAATTCTTCACAACTTCAAACTTACATCTATCCGTCGTGACGATTTGCTCGAACCTACGGTGATGATGTTCTGTACCCGAGGACAGCATATAGGTACTTTGTTTTATCTTCATTTACAGCTAGACCTATTTTCGCCGCCTCCACTTCAATACTAAAGATGAAGATAATTGTTGCCAATTGAAATATTGCTTCGTCTGGTTATGGTGACCAGAGTGACGATTTACCAAACCATGATCATCCCGGTGATGCTAAACGGCCCAGAAACATGAAACCCTTCAGTCGTATGACGAATAAACATCTGACAAAGAAAATACGAAAAAGAACAAGAATTATGTATAGCTACATGATTGGGCCATGTAGTGCGAATGGACCCGAACCCTCTGGCTCCCCCATATATCAGAGAAAGGCATTAAAGTATACTTCATCTTTGTGCTGGATCAAGATCTACGAATAGTTAATGTGTAGGGTAGATCTCCACCTGGAACTTAAAAACATAATCGTAGATACTGCGTGCAACAGGAGTTGCAATGTCAGTACTAAAATTATGGCGGTTCAAATATTGTAATAGTTCATAATGTATTCACGAGCAACTGATGACACCTATAAGTTGTGGCAATCATCATTTTGTAATTACCTATTCAAACTTTTGTAAACACCGCTTAACCCATTTGAACAACATTGTGTGCAGGTAGGTTTCTTTCAAGAACAGTCTTTTACTGTTTTTATCAATTTTCAAAGCCTACAAATATTTCCAAACAAGCAAAATTCCTACTACAACATTTTTTTTTTCGAAAAGCTTACAGAAAAGTCCTTGCAACGGTTTTGAATTTTATTCTTAAGTTTTTTTGGTTACCTTACCTGCTTTGCTTTTTGCAAAAAAATCATTCGGACTATTAGGTAGGTAGGTATCCCATGTATGGTAGAATAATTTTTCAATTATTGATGAATTAAAAATGCAATAAACCTATCTCATATTTTGTGGGTTTCATTAGTGGACACATTAGCATATTTCCCCGAAAAGCTGGTACCTATGAGTCGTCGAACAAAAAAAAAAATAACGTCAATACCTTACCTAGATTATGCAATAAAATAGATTCCCTCTTCCTGGAAAATTATTTGCAACAAAATATTGAATAAAAACAAGATAAGTAGGTATATTGGTAACGCTGACATAGACAGGTACCTGCGTAATTTATAATAATTTCCAAGAAACCCTTCTGATTTTTCAAGAGTATTATCCTGTATGAAAAAAATATCTACCTCTCTTATTATTAATAAAACTTGGACAGATATTATTATTTCTACGTTTGGATCTAAAAATTCCATCATGTTCTCCTCCAATTATCTCCTACAGGTATCTTTGTTCAAGTATTTTTCAATGATTAACATTCTTCGCAAGCACTTCTCCTAAAGTTGCGACTGGTCTCACAAATAACAATCCAATATTGCAGTTATATGTCCCTTTAGAACTTTTTTTTATATACTCACTAAGACACAAATGCTAAATCATCTTAAATCTTAATAAATGTCCTAGGAACAGCAGTCATTTAATTTAGTTTGGTCTGGATTTTTGTTCCTGTCGATTCACTTTTAGGCTCATAGCGAAAGACTTTGATAAAGAGTAAAGGGATTTTTATTTTGGCAACTTGCATGTGTACTACGGTTTAAAATGAGAATCAAGATATGAATCCCGTATGGAACCCTTGTTTTATTTCTAGTATACTTTGACCATTGAAATATGATTATCGGAACTGTTAATATATTATTTAACCACGTTTTATCAGTTCCCGTGCTTGTCATAAATGATGACCATTTTAGATTCCAACGATCACTAGCAACAAATCCTGCATGAAAATTGCCACAGATGATATGCTTAGTTTCGCAATTCCAATAAAACCCAAGGTACTAGAAGAATCTAGGCTTGCGTGAAAAACATCGTTTTAACTCGCATAACTTATAATGAAATTGATATTTTTGGAAAGACAATGCAACGCATCAAACATGCACTGTTTAGAAGCGTGGAGCCAATAGCTGTTTCTTTCGCCAAACGGGGTAGTCAATTTTTAAAGCCATCAGAAAACAAAATTATCATTATTGATAGTCCGAGTCCTTATTTAACTTTCGATGCAAGGATTCGACAATGCATTTTCAGATAGCATGTTCAGAAAAAATTTGAACGACGAAGCTATACAAGCTGTTCGGAGAAAAAGCACTGCTGAAACCTCAAGGCTATGTTCCTCGAGAATCCGTCTATCAATTACGTACGGTTCAAATATGATATTTAAACCAATCGCCAAGTAGTGCAATGATAGGTCTACCGCTAGTCAGATGCCTTGGATGTCTCAAAATCAAATTTAATGAAAATCGTTGGAGTTGTTAATAAGGAAGTCCGTTAAGGAAAAACTCCTTCAAAGGTTTGGGGTCGTATCTACCTAGCAGCGACTGTATAAATAAGAAACATCATCATTAAGCCCTCTGAACCAGTCTGGGTGTAAGGCGCAAACAAAAAGTTTTCATCCTTATCGGATTGCAGAAGATTATTCAGCTCTATTCAATCTGCGAGTTCTTTCAAGACAGTTGTTCTTTGTCCTAAGGATTCCATTCAAAAGACTATCACGCAACGTTGTATACCGTCTTCCTCAGTATTATGTCAAATCCAGTCACATTTTCGCTGCTTCATCTGTACATCCAACACCTCTTATTGGGCCAACGACACAGCTCCTCTTTAGACATATTATGTGTGACCAAATAGTTTTTTAATTCACCACAGGCAACGATTCACAAAAATTCTAGATCCTTGACATGATATTAAAGGCAGCGCGAGCTTTATTTTGTATGTTTACAACGTCCAGGTCCGTTCTACTATTAACTGACATGAAACATGATACTAGTTAGACTGTTCCACTTCTACAACTGTAAGAATGGTCTATGTTCGTCTGTTTGACAGAAATTGATGAAATAATTGAATTTTGAAGTTTTAAGACGTTTTAAGCAAAATTTAAAAAAATAGATGAGCTTTTAAAAAAATTACGGCCGTCGTTTCAGTCAAGAAAATGACCCGGGTGGAAGTAGGCGCCCTCCTACATGTTCTATCATTTTGTAGAATCGTGTTCGAAAACGATTATTTTGCTTTTGGTTTTGATTTCTGATTAAAAATTCAAGTGACAAAATAAACTTCCATAGAAAAGTATTTTTGTGAATCACGGATTCACGGCGCTTAGGAAACTTTTAAGTGATATAATAAAATAATGAATAAGATTACGTATAATAATCTTTATAACTCGTAAACAAACGGTTTAATGTTTCTCAAGTATATTTTGAGATATGCTACTATCAGCAAACAATTTTAGTCATCCAATTTTTGTATGTTTAAGTTTCTGATAGCGGCGTATGGCCCCTTATTCATTTTAAATTATAATAAATCTGCGAGATCTAATCAGATAGTCTAACAAAAGAGTTGTTTTTTTTTCATTCATTCAACACAAATAGATTCATGTTGTGTACCTACTATGATACTACCTTACAATGTATCGAACGTATCGAGAATTTACCTTCGAGTACGTGAGACTTTGTTGTCTTCCGGGCGAATTCATTTGATTGCTTTCATTTTCTCTCAAATCTAACTATACACTCATATAATATAATACATTCTAAATTAAACAACAATGTTTCATGATTTCAGGAACACCATCTACAAAGGGCGATATGTACTGGTTTGATTATCCCCACGCCGGAGGTGTTTACATGTGATCAGGATTTCTATGACAGAAGCTATCCTCCCAACTATAAAATGCCACGCCAGATGATTCATATGCAACGTAAGTACAAACCCCCAATCTTCATATATTCAAAAATTCCATTAGATAGACAAAGGTTGTATAAAAATAATATCTTTTTACACACTTACAAAAAAAAAAAAAAAAAAAATGCAGCACTTGGTCTAGAACAGGATATTCCCGACTATGATATGGACAGTGCAGATGAAATGTGGGTTAATCAACAAAGCCGGCGATTGGAGTTAACTCCATTAAAGTTCGAGCAAATGATGGATCGACTTGAGAAGAGTTCCGGTCAAACTGTGGTTACGCTTAACGAAGCTAAAGCTCTGCTCAAGCAAGATGATGAAGTTAGCATAGCAGTTTACGATTACTGGTTGAATAAGCGTTTGAAAACTGTAAGATTGCTAAAAGCTCTTATTTACTGTTTTTGAGAACAAAAAAAAAAAAAATGCTTAAAATCAAATTCGTAAACTACTTTTCAGCAACATCCGTTGATATTGTCTGTCAAAACGGAAAATCGTCCAGGCACTTCGGCAAACAATCCGTACTTAGCATTTCGTCGGCGCACTGAAAAGATGCAAACGCGAAAGAATCGTAAGAATGATGAGACATCTTATGAGAAGATGTTAAAGTTGAGGTAAGAAGTTTAGAATTGTTTGTGTTTTGTTGACTTTTGTGAACTAATTTGTTTGTTGTTGTTGTTACTTGATTAGGCGAGATTTATGTCGAGCAACGACTGTACTTGAAATGGTGAAGCGACGTGAGAAAACGAAACGAGAACAATTGCATTTATCTATTGAGATCTTTGAGAAGCGGGTTCAGCTGCGTGACTTTAGTGGAAGCCTAATGTCAGAGCTTAGTTCGACTATCAAAAATTCAAGGTATGTTCTATTTTGTGTATTTTCTTTTCTTTTTCTATAACTAATCCATTTTTTTCTTTTTCCAAAAATACAGGCCAGCATTTGCACCATTATATACAAATCAATACTCACATAATCCATCAGCCCCGTCTACGAATCCAGTTGGAGGTCTTTTGCCGTCGAATACAGCATCGACCAGTGGCGGTCATAGTTATACTTCGACGTCACAGTACCTGAACACTGCGAGTCTAGCAGTTGGTAAGTTTTTCCTTTCAAATAGCATGCATTTAATGTATGTAGTTATTGTTGGCACTTCTTATAATTGTTGCATTCTTTTAATTTTAATAGATCCAGTCGGTGTTAGCAGTAGTGGTAGTCGTAAAGAAAAAAGACAATACAAAAAACGCAAACACAAAATACCACGTGAAAAGCAGTATTCCTTAGTTCAAAGTTCATCACCTGCGCCAATAGAATCGACGATCGAAACCGAAGAGGAGGATCTCACAAATAACCCGCTAGGTTCGGAAGGCGAAGATGAAGGACAGTTTGCATTTAGACGTAATAAGAACTGCAATTACCATCGGGTAAAGATTTTGTTTTCTATTTTTGATGTGTTTTATTTTATTTTATTTTATTTTTTATGATTACAGCCTCTTGACACTTATGGAAACTGGCCATGGGAATCGAAGAACGATAATGGCTTTGGAGATAAGAAATATAGATATACCCTAACATCCATAAGACATCCAAGGTAAGTTTACAGTTTAAAGGATTTTTTTTTCAAATGTTTGTCTACACAAAATCGTCTGAGATTCTGCAGTCTGTGAACTACGTAACAGAAGGTGATGATTGCCTTAATTTCAAACTTTCCTGAGTCTTGAATTGTTGACTTTGGGAGCTAAGGTATAAAGACAAGCGGAACTAGGTGACCGCACCTGCTATAGTGGTGGATTCGCTTACCACAATGCAAAAGGATGAAAATGATTATTATTTGAATATTACATTGGAGTTCCAATTTGTTTGGACATTAACCTAGACCTAAACAATGTTAGGACTCTGAGAATTGTTCTATGACATCACTCTGCACTTCATTTAGTGTTATTTTACGGAACATTTATGACTTGCTTGCTTGATTTTGATGCCGTTGCTTCAATTGGTTGTTAAAAATACCTTTTTTCAAATACTTCCGCTGCCAATTTCGTTATATTTATACAGTCGTTAATTCCTTCTCCTTAGGTGGTATGCACACAAACTCAAAACATAATGAAATTCCACTGGTGCAGTCATTAGCTGCATAAAAGAGACTTAATGTACATTCGTTTGGAGTTTGTTGTATTGTCATTTATTACTTTTATTTAAAGTACATAAATATTATGTCCTTGATAATTCTTAAGAAGCGAATATAATGGAATGTATGACTGTGATTTTAAATTGAACTTTTTGAATTTCAGGAGCTGGTGTTTTACAATACTTTAACTTCTAGTGTTAAAAAAGTAGGTCCTTACAACATCTGTTTTAATTGAAGGTTCAGGTCTAGTTGACCATGTAGTGGCACATATTTACCCAGATAGTTAAACTGTTTGATTCGCTCTATGGTTACCCTGCCCATATCAAAAATACATACTTGCCGTTGTTTCTTTCCCATTTTTGTTTATAATCCTTTAGCTAACCAACCATTTGGTTAAGGGCACCTGTAACGTAGGTATCATTAGCATCGTTCACACCACCTTAGCTTAACAAACGCGTTCCTGGTATATCAAATATCCTGCCTTGGTAGTCAGTCCATGACAAGTATGTAATACCTAAATCGCTTGGTGTCTCTTGAGCGTAGACTCGATCTTCGACATCCTTCTATCAAAAATGATACTCTTTTTTTTTTTGGTGTCCGGACACAGAGTTATTCCGGAAAACTACAAAGCCGAAACTAACTCACCGAAATTGGACCTACAACACCATCCTCATCTTCATCAAGCAGGATGAATATTGGTGTACCAATCGCTGAATGTATCTTCTTATCTTAAGGTGGCGCATTGTGGACCACGGCCTCAACGAACAAACCCCACCATCACAGTGGTCAGTTGCGCAGACAAAGTTGGTTGACGTCGTTCTCCACTTGATCGCGCCACCTTAGATGGGGTCTTCCAAAACTGCGTCGGCCCTCCGGGTTGAAATTGAAAGCTCGGCGGGCTGGTGCGTTTTCTTCAATAGGTCAATACGCTTCAAACCCATTTAGACAAAGTCCTTGACAACTGCAAAGTTATATCTTTCCATCGTGACGTTTTGCCTGAGCATATGGTTATGATGTTCTGCACCTGAGGACAATCATAGGTCTGAAACCACACTGATAAGGGTCAATCAGTTTAGTTCGCTGCATGTAAACTCATGCTTAAACAAGACGTCAAGAATAGACCAAATTTAAGATGGACAAACTTTTCTAGCGACGAAACAGATCAGGACGAAACTGAATCTTAAATGCACTAAATGCTTAGCTGTATAATCGGTGTCATAACTGGACACTGTCTTATAGGTAGACAATAGACAAAGACATGCTACTAGACTGGGCGTTTTTTAAAATGACTTCTGTAGAAGTTGCATGGACAAGGAGGAAGAAGCTACTATTCCACACCTGCTCTGTCTAGGCCTTCTCTGGCACAAAGGCGAACATTACATATAAGAGAATTCTTCCTCAACGCTACCAGCGATTAACTCACACATTTTTTTTTTCCTGTCTTTCTGAATTTATTATAGTTTTCATCTTTTTATATACCAAGTATCTCAGATGTTCGAATTTTCAAAATATTTCCAAGTTTTCCATTTTCTCATTTTATTTATTTTTCTATACTTTCAGACCACGTTGTATAGGCTTTGCACGACGTCGATTGGGAAGAGGAGGACGAGTCATTTTAGACCGAGCATCAACAAATATGGATGATATTTGGTCTAAGCTCGACTACACTATTATGGAAAGTAGCAGCTCACAAAATCCCGCCGCATGTCTAAACGCAAATCCAGCCGCCAATCAGCAAACAAATAATTCTCCAAGAACCTGCCCAACAAATGAAGTCATCAATAGCGTCGTCGACTATGATGTCGACGATGATGATGATGAGAATGTCTCTCGGGATTCACTTTACGTGTCAGCATTTGTGAAACCTTTGCCAATAAAGCGTCCCAAACGTAAATGGGATTACAACAGTTTTCATCCCAAACACAGAACATCTATCAATAATAATAATAACAGTGAAAACAACAATAGTATTAGCAACATTACTAATAGTCTCCTTAATGAAGAAGAAATCAAGCGAGAGAAGCTCAGCGACGCTGAAGAATCCTTCAAATTTTCAACGTCATCGTTTGCAGCTAACGCCGATCAGCAGCAGCAACTGCAACAGCAGCAGCCCACCACCTCATCCACATACTCAGAGGTTGTAAGCGACATAGTTAAAAAAGCACAGGTGCTGCCAACTGATCGCAAATTTAATCCTAACGACATAAGTAGTAGAAGTAGTTTTAAATTTAGTTGTAATAGTTTAAACGAACAAACTTACAATAGCATAAACAGAACTACATCCAATGTAAACAATTACATAAATAATAATAATAATAACAACAAGAACAACAACCATGAAGGAAAGCCCAATGTGATAAGTGCTGATTTCCAAATCAAGCAAGAGATAATCGACTCGGCCGACCTAAATATTCTCGATGACGAGAATGTGAATTTGGCCCGTTTGAGTAGCTACATAAATGCCAATCGAAATAATGCAGCGAATCAGGCTCTAACCGATGGGTTTATAAAGGCTGAGCCGGCCGATGAGATGATTGGTGGGTTGACGATTAACAACAATCAGTTGCCCAAGAGTCAGTTCACGGAAGCTAAAGACGTTTTGCGGAATAGTGACTTAAAGGATTGCTTTGCCGAAAATGACCAACAGTTTCCGTTTCTTTTGGATTATGCGAGTGCACCGCCACCAACGAGTAAACGAATGGAGATTTGCAACGAAATTTTGAGTGAGATAAAAAAAGATTGGTTGCATTTTCGACCGAAAACACCATCACCGGAGTTGGTGGAACATGATGGTAAAGAAGAATCTGTTGGGGTTGGCGTTGGGGCGACAGAAAGTGGCAGTGGCGAAAAATCAGCCACAACCACTCCAGCTGTCGGTTTTTCAACTATGACACCGATTTCCATTGAAATGCAACGTTTGAGTCGTTGTGCAAGTCCCCCATCGGCGATATTCCAAGAAAATGGCATAAGTACTTCAGTAAATTTGTGGGAGAGCAATTTAGATAATGCGCTCTTCGTAACGAATCCCTTTACTTACGCCGACCTGGAGCCTGATTCTCAGTTTCTTCCGTCAGTTCTTGCGGCTAATTATCTTAGTAAATCACCGCCTAATAATAATCTTGATGTTGCTGTTGGTGATATCCCTAACGTGGGCATAGATTTAAATTTGAGTGGTGATAGTCTAGCTGATATGAATTTCTCTTTGGGTGAGGACGACAACGAAAATATGCTGGACAACATTTTGCAGGAGTGCCAAATAGACGATCTCAAAACGCTGAATCAAACGACGACTTTTTGGAATGGCATACTCGACGACGGTGGCGCTGGCTTGCTTGACTGTATCGAAGAGAAAAAACTGCCGACTGATGTGGCGATTAAGCAGGAAGAAGCTGGCGATAATGCTAGCACTGAGGTTGCACTTGAAGATGACAAGGATAATGTCAAGGCTGTAATAAACAATACATTGATAAACAATCAATTCCAGTTTGGTAGCTCGAGATTCTCAATGATAAATGGTTTGAAGGATGAGATATTTTTCAAAAAAGAAGAAGTCAAAGAAAAGCTTCCCGAGGTTATTAAAATAGAGCCACCCGATGAAATTTTAGCATCTCCTCCGCCACCGCCACTTCCGTCAGCCTCAGCAGCTACAGCAGCAGCATTATCGATAGCACAACCTCCCGCCCATCAACAACTGCATATAATGCAGCAGCAAGGACTGTTGCCAACATCAGAGTTTGCTGCAAACGCATCTATAGTTCATCAATCAGGTCAGCGGACAGCTTTAAGAGTAGTTCAACAGCAACAACAACAACAACATCAACAACAGCAACAGCAACAACAACACCAACTACAGCAGCAACAACAACTTCTGCAACAAAATTTGCAACTCCAGCAAAAGAATCTAGTAACGCCGGTTGTTACACAAGGTTCAATGGTATCCCGACCGCATGTCCTGACATCAATGTCCACAACTAATCACACTACCATATATGCCACTCAAGATTCCAACGGTGGCAATATGCCACAAAAAATCTACCTTAAACAAAGCAACTGCAATGTTGGTGGTGTTGTTAACACCAATCAAGTTCCTAATAATCTTAATCAACAACAGAACGCAGTCATATTGGCAAATGTTAAGTTGGAAAATGAAGTAACATGTGATAGTCTGGGCAATACTATTATTTCAAGTAATGGCCCAAATCATAGTGGTGGTGTGAGTAGTGGATTGGTCGATGCAAGCGGAGGCAGTTCTAGTGGCAATGGAAATATGATAATAACCGATAATATGATGAGTCACCAGACACCGATGATTGTGACGACTTCGAAGCCGCAACAACAACAACAACAGCAACAAATAGTTTGGCGACACGTTACACAGGGTGGATCTGGGATTTTGTCAGCTGACGCAACATCAAATAAATTTGTTTGGACGAGTCGACAAGCTGGACAAAAGAAACAACTCAATGGGCCTGAGGGTAAGCTTCTATTCTCCTTTACTTTGTTTGTATTTGTTTTGTTAATATTTGATTTCATTATTGTAGGAATTGTTAGTGCTTTAGGGTTATCACAAGTCAAAGGCTGACAGACTATTCAATCTTTTAAGTGGTGTCAGTGGTAATGGACAAAAAATTGTGGCCAAATTAATCATTTCATGTAGTTTAAGTGATTTTCTGAGATCAAACAAAGCTTATTTTGTTTGGTTTTTATAGCTGAAATTTGTCTTCGGCAAAGTTTCTAAGAAAACTCTTCTAGAAAATGTTCTTCTAAGGAGACTTTCTTTATCCTGAACAAGAGCAATAACTTCAGGTTAATTTATAATTTAAAATACCGCGATTTGATTTCGAGACAGCTTATTGATTCAGTTAATCAGCAGTAGTTCTTGTCTTGACAAGGAGCACTGAAAGAAGTTTACAGAGCCTCTATCTTAAATAGCATCAATTTAATTCTTTAAAATTGATTACACTAGCTAATTTGTTGAAGACCTTCCAGGTCACCAGAAATAGAAAAGCAAATGCTTTGATATACAGTTCGGATTTAGAGGAAGGTGTTTATCTTATACGATCATGAAAAAGATATTCCCGACTCATCTACCAGTCTCTAGCCTCCTGCAAGTGTCATTATGCATGCAAACGTAGAAGACTGTGTGATATTTATTATGCTTTATTTTAGAGCCCTAATAAATGCCCGAATTGGCTGCATAAACAGAAGTGAATCAACCAAAGAAACAATACGGGTTTCCCTACTGACCACTGCAAAACTGAAAAGGTATTTCAACACCTTCGGGCTAACAAACCCGTCGAACTTATTCTTAAAGCACTAGAAAAATGCACAAAGACTTACGTTTTTATGGAACAATATTTTGACTTTAAATGACTGTCCAGTCCAGAATGTTAGAGGGAATATATTCACGAAACTGGTCGTTTTCTAATGGTACCGCCGTCAACCTAGACTAGACGAAGAAGTTAAGGGAATCAAGACGTGGAAGCTTTGACTGCTTTTAAATTATCACGATCGGATTTTTGTCGTTCTTGTCCAAAAGAAAAATGTTCGAAAGTCATGCAGCACTACTAACCTCAGTGCTCAGTCCTAACTTTTATATACAGCCTTCATAAAAATGAGGGATATTTGGTTTATGACAGTCTTAAATGTTAATCCAGATGACCATCAATACCCCGCTGTTTGTTTCCTGATTTAAAAGCCTCTATCCAATCACAAAGGTCGTATTCGGTATTGATGGTATCATTGTCCGTTTCAAGAAGTTTTTTTTATCCTCTGATTCGCGGCGGCGGCGGTTAGAGACGTTTCCCATTAGCGCATATAAGTCATTTTTTAACATTTAATTGTTTCATGACCGGACCTAGGAGAAACTAATAATTAAATGTTAATTTTTCTTTGATTCTAGTGTTGGATAAACTGTTATTGAGCCGAAAGATCTCACAGCGAAAGGTTCAGATTGCTCAACAACAGCATCAGCATCAGCAGCAGCAGCAGCAACAGCAACAACAGCAGCAGTATCAAGTCATTAAAACTGAAGACGACACCAATAACACAACCATTATTGATGTTAACAACCAGACAACTCAGAAAACTCTTCCAACCGGAAAAGTTATCAAAATGTCTTCATATCCAGTCGTGGTCTCTGAATTAAGTGTCCAACAACAGCAGAACTCTGCTGCAGTTGCCGCCAACCACAATTATAGCTTGCAACCCTCATCACAGCCAATCACAATGATTAGCCAGCAATATAATGCAGGTTCAGTGGCAGGCTCCAGTGGCAATAAACTCATACTAAGTACATCAGGTCCTTCGGGAAATGTCACAAGTACTAGTAATTTCACAATTGCCACATCGTCTGGAGACATGCAAAACAAAATCCACTACAAAGAGATTCCTAACACGAATCTTAAGCTTAACTTTGTTTCGACAGGTTCAATGCAACAAGGTAATGTTGTGGTGGATTCGAAGAATGTAATAAGCACGCAGCAGCTTAACAATCAGCAGCTGAAATCAGTCCAACAGCAGCAGCAACAGCAACAACAACAGCAGCAGCAGCAACACCAACAGCAGCAGCAGCAACATCAACAACAACAACAACAACAACAGCAGCAGCAACAGCAGCAGCAGCAGCAGCAGATACAGTTACAAAAAATGAAACGCGAACGAATATTGAACATCATCGGCGGAGAAACACCCGACAACAAGCGAGTATTCTACACCAGTTTGTTAAATCTCAAGTCCCTGCACAAAAACAATGCTGGACAAATGCAAATGCAGATCTCACCCGGCATGACAACACTTCTTGGAAAACATCAACTTCAGCGCATCGCCAACAATCCTGCCGTGTTTGCGAACAAGCGCATAACTAATCAAGTTGTTAATACCCAAACAGGAGCCTCTGTTTCAGCGACTGGCAACACCACAACAATGTACACCACAATTGCTTCGCCAAAGACCTCCTCCAACGATATATCAGTTAAGATCAACAACAACTCCAACGACATGGCAACAACTTCGTCCAATATGAATGCAGGCACATCAGCGACAGGAGGCGCCACATCTAATAACAATAACAACAGCAACAACACCAACAACAATAACTCACTTTCGGCGGGTATCAATCTTAATACAACCAATAGGTGAGAAAAGGGGAGATAACTAACGACTATTCATTGCGTACGTCCTGCGCTAGCTGCGGGTATATCTGCTAAACAACTTAATAGAGGTTTAAAGCATTTACTTCTTATCGTTGTCGATGTTTGTGCGCTATTTTAAAAAAAAATAATTCAAAAACTGTTTGTCCGTATTGATTTCTTAAAATACGCTTTCTCTTGCTTCAGAGTTAATTCCAACTGTTATTGACACTGGACAAAAATGATGCCATCAGTTAAATTATAATATGCTGCCCCCGCATGGTGGTATAATGAATGTATATTATAATATATTAGCAGCACCAACAACCAGCATCCGCAGCAAATGTATCCATCCATATTTCAGTTAGAATTTCACACTCAAAACCACACAAAAATACCGCCAGCATTTCCATTAAAAAAATTAAAAAAAAAAAAAAAAAACAACAAGGGAATAACTGAATACATTACGAATAACTTCGTTTTATTCATTTATTTTCTCTAAGACTGTCGTTGATTTAAAACAAGAAACAAAAAACAAACAAAAAATCGAAAAAAAAACAAAAAAAAAAAAATAAAATTTTTATTTTATTATTTGAAAAAGATTTTTTTTTATTACAAAAAAAAAAAGAAAACTAAACAAAAAATGTCATATACGTTCTTAGTTATTATGTTAGTATTAATTTAATTTAAAGCAAAACAAAAAAATAAAAATATAATTAAAACATAAACAAACAAAAAAAAAACAAAAACTTATTAAGATCTTATTTTCAAGATCGACTTTGTAAATATTAACCTATAATATAAATATATATATATAATAGATATACATACATAAAACAACAAAAAAAAAAAGAAGAAAAAGAAAATAAATGAATCATAATTATGAAAGTAATCAAAATTTGAAAGTATTAATACATAAATTGTTATAAATTTTATTCGATAAAAATCAACAGAAACAGAAACAGAAACAAACAGGGAGCTAAAGGGAAGGTTTAAATTAATAATATTTATAATAAAAAAAAAAGTAAAACATTTATAAAAAAAAACAAATACCCCTTGTTCAGGAGACTCTTAAACACACACATAACTTCATAAAAATAATGCATTTTTCAAATAAATGTTCTTTACCATTTTTAATCTTTACTCTTGCTCTAAACTTATTAATAAAACAAAAATATTACTAAGCGCGTGCAGGGTATTGATGTAAGTTGGAAAGAAAGCCAGAGAGAGAGAGAGGGAGGAGATTTTTAATCGTATCGTTCAAAAAAGCTTTATATTGTATAAAACGAAAGAATCTATTATTATAAAATTTTTAAAACAAAAAAACAATCATAATATACTTAACATTGAACATTCCTAGAGGGCTTGTATTAAATTTTCTTGTGTATGTACTCGTGTAAGGTTAAAAGGGAGGAAGATGTATCTATCTGTTGTCAGAAAAAAAAAATTTATTAAAGAATTATAAAATTTTCTTCGGAGATGCTTCTAGTTTCAAGGCTGGACATTTTTGTTTTCGAGGAATAGTTTGGCATAACAATGACATTTCGAACCGTGATAACTCAAAGCTTTTATATTTTATTTTGTTTGTGTAGGTAACCTAATGTGTGTTAGATTTTGGGGCTGTACTGTCCTTTTGAATTGGAATGTTATCAACCAGATATCTGATAAAGGTTCTAACTAGGTGCTGATTTTTTTTTTTTTTCATTTTGATTGATCTATGTTAGTACAAAATTCAATAAAGACAAAGTTTTTTAAATGTAATTTGGGTCGCAATGATTTAATTTGAAAACAAAATTACCCGGACGTATAGAAGTTCATACAAAAATTCAATCGTGTTGGAATATTTACCAGCTTCCATAACTTGGACACAATGTTTTTCTTACCGGTAATATGAACTTTTGTTTTAAATTGAATTTGTCACAAGATTTTTAATCCAACTAACTCACAGTTCGTGCATAATAATTCCCAAACTATAGCTTGTGTATACCAAGAGATGGCTGTAAAAACGCATCCTACATAAAGTGGCCAATTTTGAAAAAATGGAGTTGGCATTCATTCAATTGACAAAGGGACAAAGGACGGCCGTAAAGATAGAGTCAGTATAAAATACATCATTTTCAATATTTGTCAGTGTTACCAAAAATAAAGTTTAGCAAGGCTCATTCATATTAACATTGAATTTAATCAGTAGTTTAAGAACGCAGTGTTGATGTTAGGAACAATTTATTGGTTTTTAAACAATATAAAGTCAACTTAAACTTTATATATCAATGTTAGCTAAGAATGATCTGCAAACCAAATATTGTAAGAAAGTTCTTCTTGGATGTTTGTGGGTGAGTTAGTTTTGTTATCCATGTTCCTGCTGGAATTAAAAGATGGAATATTGTCATTTTGGAACAAGTTGTCAAGAGTTGAAAATTCTTCGAGACCAACTTTCTAGTTGCTTAGCGGGTATTGGATTTAAGACGCTTTATCTTACATTTGGACACTGGATTCCAACTTAAAACGACAAAAGAGTGTTTTTCAGAACCTAAATTGGACTTAAACATGAGACGTTAGTAAGATCTTACATTGGCGCTCGTTCCCGGAAGTAACTCTTGGCCGTGATGACGATTTCATCTCTCATGATTCATGTCATTCATATGGAAGTGTTGTTGCTTCATTGGTCCACTAAGACATTGGAATACAATGGGTTTATTTGGAATTGAAAAAAAAATTCACTGCTCACTGCTGCTCTGTGTAAACTGAAAACGAAGATCTTTTCAAGTCAAGTTAAACCAACACTTAAGGAACCAAATATCAACCTGGTGTCTCAATACACACCTAAAGTGGAATTTGTCTGCTTCTGATTTATTTAACCACCTCGGTTTTTACTTAAGAACGATAAGCACTACAAATACAAGTAATATAACGAAGTATTAGTCAGTGAAGGAGTATACAGAAAATCCTCTCAGTTTAATCTTCCCTTCCTTTTAAAACCTTATAATGTTCCTGTACCTCAACCGTTTTCAAAATGAATAACACAAACTGTAACCAAAATGTATGTTAATAAATTAAAAAAAAAACAATCAGTTTTTTTCAAATATTAAACATCAAACACGATTAAAAATTTGTACTAAATGTAAAACAAAAACACAAAAATTACGATTCATAGCATTAGGAATGAGAACTAATTAATTAACAATAAATTGTATATGTATGGATGTAAATATTTATAAATAAAAAAAAAAACACTCCTATAAAAAAAAAGTCAAGATACCTAACTTATTAATTATGGCATCCTTATAAAAAGAAAATTAATTATGTATACTTTTCATCGGGTTCGTTCAATTAGAACCACATATTTCAAGAATAATATTTATAAAACAAAGTGATTGTATTTTTAACGCAAAAAGAAAATTTCTGATCAGGACAATAGCAAAACATTTTATTTGTTAATTATTTTAAAATATAAAAACTTTTTTAAATTTGTTTTCTAGTTTTACAACCTAATAAAATAAAAATCAATTTATCGCTTGGAAAGTTGGTTAAGAGAGGTTTATTATACAAAAAAAAAATATCTTTGTTTTTTTTATGGAAACTGCTAAAAAGTTTAAATAATTTAATTCAATTAAAATCTCTAAAACTTTGTGCAGATTTTTCAGAGTCAAGACTGTCGTCAACCAACAGAGAGCGAAATTTTAAGAACAAATAAAAAAAAAATCTTCTTAAAAACGAATTTTTTTGGCACATACCTACATAATAAATATGATATAAAACACACACAAAAACAAAAAAGGACTCTATGAATTAAAATATATAATAATAATAAAAAAAATATTAAATAGTTTTAATATGTACATGTATGTGTGTCTAATTTAAATGATAATACAAGAGCAGTAGTTTCTAGGATTATTATTATTATTATTATAATTATTATGATAATTATTGTTTATCCGTGATTTAATGAGTAAACAATGAAAAATACGCTTATAGATAAATAAACTCAGAAATTGTAAGTAAATTATTCATAAGTTTTACTATAAATAAACAATAAAAAAAAATAGTTTTATTATTTTCCATATAATTGTTTAAAACATTTTCTTTTTTAATTTAAAACAAATAATAATTGAATAAAAACAAAAAACATATTTAATTAAAATCAACAACAACAAAAAGAACACTATAAATATTAAAATAAAAAATAAATAAACATAAGTATGTACGTGTAAATTTCTGTAAACTACTATTTAAGTAAAAATAAAATAAAATTAATGAAGGTGACAAAAGATATTTGGATTTTAAATGTAACATATAAATTAATATTAATTACTTAATTGATTAAAACAAAAAAATAATAATAATAAATAAATAAATTAAAATAATATACATTATGGAAAATAAAAATTGTATTGTTATAAATTCAATAATAAAGAAAACCTAAATTCATTTAAACTGAAACAACAACAACAACAACAAAAAAAACCATTGAAGTGAAGACGCAACATTTTTATATTTATAATTAAATTTTTGATAATTACGAAACAAAACAAAATGTTTTTTGAAAGGTGTTTTTATTTTATTATTTATATTTATTTTCTTTACTTTACAAGTAAAAAAATGGTAGTTTGATTTGATTGATTGTCGTTCGATTCAATTGATTTGGCGGATATCGAATTTTCTTTCGGTTAACA